>JAPDNY010000007.1:84959737-86233822 GCA_029375565.1 Gekko gecko
ATTCCCAGAGGCATTATTATGAGACCTTATTAGAAAAGAGAAGAAGAAAGCAAGAGGGGAAGAAATCACGCGCGCTCCTGCAGCCTCCTACAAGAAAAGCAACCTTTGTAACTTAAGGTAACTTTCGTGTGCTCTCTTGGAATCTGGACCAAGAGACCCTTTACAATTGTTGGCAGGTTCCAACATTGTAAGGTGAGAGTTTCCCTAGTTAGAAACTATCCTTGCTCCTGAACACTGGAAGGTTGAATCTACTGGAACAGATAAGTATATATGCTTTTCCCCCTCCTCAGAATACCTTTAGTTTAAACCCCAAATATTGTTTTCCATTTCTACTGTAACTAAAGGAACTTGAATGTATGTGTGTGTGAATCTGTTTTGTGTGCCTGTAAACAATAAGAATACTCAGTAAAGAGAATCTTGATTCAAATTAACAAACCTTGTCAAGTGTTCTCCTTTTGGGAAAAAAGGCTTCTCTGGCACGAAGTTCGCTTTCTCTGTATAAATTGGCAAAAAGATCTCAAACAAGTTGGTCAGCTGACTGAGTAGATAAGCAGTCCGCCCAACAAATGGTCTCAAGTTAGCATGGTACCTATTACAGTCAGTGAAGAAATTGCAAGGAAGCACTGGCATATCTCTGGATTAGCTGATACAACAGGGAAGCAGCTTAGATTTAACTCATATTACAGGCACAGAGTGATTTGGTGTTTTACAAATGCAAATGACACATTCTTGGAAGTCAAAGACATACCAGCAGAACAAAGTTTGAGTCCAGTGGCACCTAACCCTAACCCTGAATAAAACTGTTTGTCTTAAAGGTGCCCATTGGACTCAAACTTTGTTCTGCTGCTTCAGACCAATGCTACCCACCTGAAAGACATACCAGCTCAGCAGTTACAGTCACAGCTAGAAATTTGGAGTTTAAGTGACCCACAAGGGGCTGGGCAAGGGGAGATTATATATTCTCTGACCAAGAGAAGAAGAATAAGTTGCTCTTTGCCATTTTGTTTCAAACCATAAACCACTTAGAGACTTCATTTGACCATGTAGTAAGGGACAACAGAGAGAAATTCCAGCTTTCAGAACTAAGGTAAAGCCAAACTTTAAACTACTGCAACTTCAAGTAATACTAGCCTGTTCTAATTAAGTATCATTTAGGATAAATACTGAATATTGTTAGATAGGGGGTTTTGCCAACCTGCAGGGAAGTCTGAGGCAAGGTGTCCCATCCATATTAAACTGGAGTCTGGAGGACTCTAAGGAAATATCCTCTCAATAAATGAATTAAACAAACACAGTCCATCAGGGATCGGTTGATCAGTTTTTCCCTATGAGAGGCAGAGAGAGATCTTCTTTTGCAAGCAGTCTCTCCCTCCTTAACCCACAACACACACAGAGATGGGCTCTTGTCCAAGCCGAAGTTTGAAGGTAACAAACATATAGAGAAAGCCTAACACAGACTTCCAGACTGAGCAGGGAGACAAACACACAGAGATAGTATATTTTTACCTAGGTAGATCTTTTGCCGTGGGTAAGAAGAGGTCTGCCAGGGCAGATCCCTCTGGGGTGAAGGACCAAACCAGAGTAATGGTGGGCTTTCCTCTTATACCCTGCTAACCACATGCTCTACACCTGGTCTCTACACGTTGCAAGTGTCTGTGGTGTGATAGAACAGGCTGGACTGTCCTTGATTTCTTTTTAATCAGGGTCTCAGAAACTGTATGTTCTGTTATGTGTATGACACTCTGGCTGCTGTTTTTCAGCTAGTGACGGACCTTTATCTGAGATAAGCTTACACTCCCTGCTATCTGCATCATGTGTTTCTGATACTGTTTTCTTGAAAGAGAAGAGTCATTTTGCTTTCTTGTAAAGACACAGAAAGGCAAGTGAAGCTAAGATGGCTCCATTTGAGGCAAGGATATAAAAAGCTTAGAGAAATGCAGGGTTGATTTCTATTGCTAACAGTGTAGGGTAAGAGAACTACATGCTTGCATCTTTTCTTTGTATCCTTGCTCAGCCTTAGGCTTGCACAGGCCCACCAAGAAGAGTGGGACTAGGAGGACAAAATTTGGGGGATGCGAGTCAGCATCATGTTGCATTCAGCTGAATGTCTTTTCAATGATTTTTCCATTTGATGCAGTTCTGGCTGCAGCTACTAGGGACACAGGGAAGTCTGAGCAGAGTAAAAAGCAGTCTATCAGCTAGCAAAGGATAGTTAGTGTGTTGCAACAAGATGAAACTATCTTTCCTTCCCTCTTCCTTCATTTCTCTCCCCCTTTTCCTTTCTTTTCTCATTCATTTCTCTACCTTCCACCTAAATTGTCCAGCACCACCTCATTTATTTTCATGTCTTAGTATCAACTCCTCACAGTTATCCTGTTTGGCAACAGAATGTACTTAATAGTAATACAGTAGCAAACAGGCCTGTAACTATGGTGGGGCCCCTTAGGGCCCATCCCCTGACTTACCCAACTTATCATCAAGATCTGTCTCCAAATTCACTGGTGGTTGGCAGCCCATGCGGAGTGGTGCAGGGAATGAGCACCAAACTGGCTTCCTCCCCTTTACTTGCCACTCTCTCTCCCCCACCTGCTCTCCCCTCCCCTGCTTGTCTTCCTTCCCCCAAGGTGCTCAGCAGGCAGGGGGCGTGGTGTGTAGAAGGAGCCCGGGAAGCTGAAGTGTGCCTCCCCTGGGAGGAGAACATGCGGCCTCATCCAGCACCCAGAGGCAGCCTCAACTGCAAAGGCATCAGCAATCATAATTGAGCATGTCTGGTAAAGAGCGGGCAAAAAGGGTGGAAGAAGGCAATGTGGGGATGGGGAAAGGGCTGCATACTGGAGATTATTTTTTTTTTAAAAAAGCAAAGCTCTGTGCCTCTCTCCCTCTCACAGTACAAAAGCACTGAAAGACCTCCCCCCCCCATTCAGTGCCTGTAGAATCCCACATCTCAGCACTGGTTGTAGTAGCAGTGTTTTATTATTATTACTAGGGAGCAAAGCCCATTGTGGTGGAAGACAACGGGCCCTAGGAAGGAAGGAAGGGAGGGAGGGAGGGTGGAAGGGAGAGAGGGTTGGAGAAAGGAAGGAAGGAAGGAAGGAAGAGGGGGAAGAGTGAAAGAAAGGAGAGAGGAAGAAAGGAAAGGGGGGAAAGGAAGGGAAGAGGGGTGGAAAAGGGCTTCTCTGGGCCTACTGCCCCCACAGAAGGCCCAGGGGATGGTGTGGGTGGGGCGGAAAAGGGCTTTTCTGGGCCTACTGCCCCCATAGAAGAAGAAGAAGAGAAGAAGAGATTGGATTTATACCCTGCCCTTCACTGCCCAAAGGTGTCTCAGAGCGGCTTACAAACTCCTTTTCCTTCCCCTCCCCACAACAGACACCCTGTGAGGAGGTGGGGCTGAGAGAACTCTAACACAAACTGTCTTTGAGAGAACAGCTGTGCCAGAGCTGGCCCAGGGGATGGTGTGGGGGGGTGTAAAAGGGCTTTTCTGGGCCCACTGCCCCCATAGAAGGCCCAGGGGATGGTGTGGGGGGTGGTGGAAAAGGGCTTCTCTCACCTGCCTCAGCCTTGAGGGCCTGTCCCTGCGCTCACACTCCAGACGGTCCTCTCCTATTGGAGGACTGGAGCAGACTGAGCAGAACACACTGACTGGGGCTGATGTGGGTGGGACTTCGCCAAGCAGCCAGTCAGCCCTGGCCAGTGTCCTCTGACTGCCAGTTCTTGTGCCGAATCAATTATGGAAAGCATAGAATGTGGTGGAACCAAAATTCAAATATTAATAAGGACAGGATTATTATTATTATTATTATTATTATTATTATTATTATTATTATTATTATTATTATTATTATTATTATTGAGCCCCACAACTTTCCCCAGTGCCCCGCCCCTCCCCGGAAACTTCCTGGCTATAGCCTGGTAGCAAACCTTTGTTAGTATTATGAACAAAAGAGGGGGAGATAATATTTTCCCATGATCTAACAAAGTAGTAAAAGGATGCTTCCCCCTGCATCCCCCTTTACATGACTGGTAATTGAACAACCATCTGTTCTAGTGGTTATACATGTGGAAAAGAAGTTGGTAAAAGATCTAACAGGACTTTGTAAAGACTACTTTGCTGTATGACAAATGATGTAATCTTTTTAATGTCATTAATACAGCACAGTAGCCTTTCTCCTCAGTGGGGACTCAGAGCTGCATCATTCTCCTGTCCCCCAGTGGGGGGAAATCTAGACTAAAATATGTTAGGCAAGGATCAATTTACGATATACTTAACTTGTTTCAATACTTCCCCCACACTTAAAATTTCAGGAATGAAGTTTAACTGTTACATTTTCAGGATCAAACTAGTACAAGCATAGTTTAGCCTGAGTAAGTGTGTCCTAGTATTTTATAATTAACTAGTGATAAGGCCCATTGCAGAGAGACAGGCAACGGGCACTAGGAAGAGGGCCAGGGGGAGCGCGGTGGTCTGCACCATTTGTCCAGGCCGGCGGCGGTCGGTGCGCCGCCAGCGGAGAGGCCTCACGCCACCCTCCCCTCCTGGAGGCCTCCCAGTGGCCTCAAAAGCCAGATTGGGGGGGGGGTCAGGCAAAGACGGGCTGGTTGCAGTCATTGTGCCGCCAGCAGAGAGGCTCCATGGCACCCACCTCTCCTGGAGGCCACCGAGTAGCCTTAGAAGGTGGGGGGGGGTCGGGCAAAGACAGGCCAGAGGTGGCCAGTGCACCACCAGCAGAGAGGCCCTACAGTGCCCACCCCTCCCAGAGGCCTCTGAGTGGCCTTAGTAGCCAGTTGGGTGGGGGACAGGTGAAGATGGGCCGGCCGTGGTCAGTGTGCCACCACAGGAGAGGCCCCACGGCACCCGCCCTTCCTGGAGGCCTCCCAGTGGCCTGAGAAGCCAGGTGGGGGGGTCGGGTGAAGACACATCACACCACCCTCCTGGAGGCCTCCCAACAGCCTCAGGACCAGGGCCGGAGGGTGCGACCAGGCTGCACGGAGGCCAGGTGGGCCCATCCTCTTGGCTCCCGTCAGAGCAGCCGCCAGAACATCCATCCCAGCCGACAGCTCCATGCAGAGTGAGGGCGAGACGCTGGCCAGCAGGTCTGTGGGTGGGACTGACGCAATGGTGGAAGGCAAGGCACCCAATCGATAGGACCCGGGGTGAGTGGCAGATGAAAGGGCCAACTGATTTTGCCGTGCATAGAACCTTGCCACCCCAACTGGCTTTTATATATAAGGACAGGATAAAAAAAAAACAGGCTTTCAGTATTAAGCTATTTATCATATTTTTTCCTCTATGTTTGCTTTTGTCATAAGTCAGAATGGCTTTAAGAAGTTTAGGAGCAGCCACTTCTTTCTCGGATTCGGAGTCTTCTTCTGAAGGACTGTCTGATGAGTTGTCACTGCTTCCCTACCTATGTTCATCATTTTCGTCTGTTGTGTTATTATCCTCTGCTTTTCCTTTATCTTTTGCTGTTGGATATTGCTGCTTCAAAAATGTATTTGCTTTTGCAACCAAGTCAATCTTTTCCTTTTTCTCTTTGTAGTTGAAGATAAGTCCTTCTGGTGTTCTCCATCTGTAGGGGGTGGAATTTTTTTGTAGAAAATATATCAGGTTTTTATATTGTTTTCTCCTCTTTCTTATCTCAAATGGAATATCCTTTAAAACTCTCATTTCTTCTCCTTTGATTTTTAGGGTTATCCCATTAGTGTATTTTGTCTCTTGTTGACCTCTTGGAGAACCACAAAAACTTCACCGGGCATTTTACTTTTCTTAATAAAATCTGATTAAGTCTGATACATCATATCCATATCATTTTATAAGGATTCCACTTTAAGATTTGCCAGTGGAGCCAAAGCTAGCTTAAAATCTCTTTCAAGTTCTTCCCTTTTTGCTCTGGGATACCTTGAAATCTCAGGACATATGATGATCTTTCCATTTGTAGTTGTAACCGCTGTTCTCTATCAGAGGTTCCCTCTTTTTCCACTACTTCCAGTCTTTGGTTTATTGCATTTGACTTGGCTTCAACTTTTTCCAATGTTTTTTCTGTTTGTTCTGCTTTTTTGCTAGTTTCCTTCAGTTGTTTTTGAAGAGCATCAAAATTATTACTGAAATTGGTCATCTGGTCCAGCAGAGGGTGTAGTGCTGTAGTTAACATATTAGGGAAGTCAGTGGTTACTTCCAGTCTTGAGGCCGGAATCGCTGAGCTGGCAGTTCCTGGAGAAGGTCTTGTCCTGGCCACCATTTTATATGCCCAATGCGACATTGTTTACATAGAGAGAAAGTCTATGAAAGTCTGTTAAGTCATGTGCTTCTTACTATGCCGCACACTGCTCGGCCAGATTAACGCTTTCCAATCAAAACCATCACTCTCTGCTTCTCATACTCACTTTCTCAGCAGCTTTTTTACAGGGTGGGATTAACTCCTCCCCCCTCTGCTGCGTTAACTTGGGGCTTTGGGATGATTATTTGCTTGAGCGCTTGACTGATTTGAAAAGGTACACACTCACACTTCATTCCACGCTTGCTTCCAAAAGGTAGGGAAAGTGTCTAAGCACTAGATCACTTGCTCACTTGCTCCAGTGTGTGCCTCTGTCTCCAGGACTGGTCTCATGGCGGTGGGACCTGTTGGGGCAAAGAGGAATCTCAATTCCTCAGCCATCACCTTGGAAGAGGCACCCCTCGAGCCCCAGGCTATGAGCCCTCTCCAAGGGCTCTGGGGGCCCCCAGAATTGTCCAGGACCCCTCCTGTCCACTGCGATCAAGGGCCATTCTCATCAGAGCTTGATGAAGTGCACCTGCCAAAGTAGTCAAAAACGGAAGTCTCCTGGGTTAGGGCTTTTTTGTTCTGGGGGAATGTGCCAGAACAAAGTTCCAGAACCTCTTTGACAGAATTCTTTTTAAAAATGTTTCAAAGTTCATGAGTTTTCAGTATACAGACTGAAAACTTCAGTTCCCTCTGTAGAGTTCTGGCACCTCTTGAAAAAAAAAAAAAAGCCCTAATCAGGGTCATATGGGGGGCCCAGATGAAATCTTTGTCCAGAGGCCCATGGTAGCTCTCAGCAACCCTGGGCTTGAACAGTCCATTTGTATTCTTTATTTAATTTCCTTTTACTTTGAACATTGTAGTTGAAATCTGTAATCCATAATTTGCCCCAGCCAATCATATTTCCCAGAGAGGGGGAGAGAGAGCGAGAAAGAGCGAGAGAGTGCTACAGGGGGAGTAGCAGTTAAACCCCTCACTCTTTTAGTGCACAACTGAAGGTAAAAGTCCCCAGGATCACCTAGATGAGGAAAGCAAAGAATTCACTCAACTGGATTCATCTGATGGAGTCTATTATAGTGGCAGTTATTAAAATAGATGGATTTATGGTGGGGGGAGCCAGGCTGGACATCCAACTGGCTGAGCAACTTTCTCTCCTGCCACAAGAGAACAAAACTTTCTGGAATTTTGTTATCAGTATTATGCCAATTTTTATGCCTTGAGCCACTCCAAACTAAGAGTCTCAGCTTGGATGTTGAAGTCATCTTGAAGTACAGGCTTGTGGGTTCTGAACACTAAACACAAGAAACCTGGGCAAGTTCAGGAAATAAACCCACCTTCGCAGCACTGCAGATAGTGTGGCTGCTATTTCTCCTAATAAGACAGACAACTTTTTATTAAAAATAAAGCTATTCTATTATTAAGATTGAAATTGGTATACTGAAGAAGTAAGAATAAATTCCAATGGAGTTTTACAGCAGATGACGACAAGGATAATTTACTAATTGTCTGAGCTAGCACTAGAGATATTCGTCCACTTCTATATGCCTCTATATCAGGGGTGGCCAAACTTGCTTAATGTAAGAGCCACATAGAACAATTGTCAGATGTTTGATAGCCACAAGACATGAACCAATATCACACACACATTTTTATTAAAAAATACGCAAATTTGCTTTTTATTAACATTAAATGAGACTGTCAAAAATAAAAACAAAAAGAGTAAAAAAGATATTAATAATATTTATTTGTCTAATGATATTAGTTTGCTAATGATATTTGTCTGAGTGAAAGAGAAAGAGGGGTGGAATGAAAGAATGAAAGAGGTGGAAAGAGAAAGAAAGAAAGCAAATAGATGAGGAAAGAAGGAAGGAAGAAAGCAAATAAATGGGGGAGTGAGGTGGAGGGAGGGAGGAAGAGAGAAGAAGAAGAAGAGTTTGGATTTATACCCCACCCTTCACTGCCCAAAGGCATCTCAGAGCGGCTTACAAACTCCTTTCCCTTCCCCTCCCCACAACAGACACCCTGTGAGGTAGGTGAGGCTGAGAGAACTTCTGACAGAAACTGTCCTTGAGAGAACAGCTGTGCAAGAGCTTGTGACTGACCCAAGGTCATATCAGCAGATGCAAGTGGAGGAGTGGGGAATCAAACCCAGTTCTCCCAGATAAGAGTCCGTGCACTAAACCACTACACCAAACTGGCCTCCAGAGAGAAACAAAGAAAGCAAATAGATGGGGAGGGAGAGAGAGAGAGAAAGAGAAAGGTGGAAAGAATGAAAGAGGTGAAAAGAAAGGAAAGGGAGGGAAAGAGAGAAACAGAAACAAAGAAAGCAAATAAATGGAGGGAGGGAGGGGGAGAGAGAGAAAAAAGTAAGGAAGGGAGAAAGAGAGAGAGAACAAAAGGTGAAAAGAAAGGAAAATTTGTATTAACTTAATGTGAAGCTTCCTTCTTGGTGGTCTTGGAGTGGGGCAGTCCTTTACTCCTGGGATCTCAGCTCCACCCCTGAAGGCAGGGCCAGCCGACCATTTTTGGTCCCTGGGGGGGGGGGGGGGCTTATCCTCTGCTCTCCAGTCGTAGTCCATGCCATGACTTTCTGGACAATCTATAAAAATACATACAAATGCCTCCCACAACAGGTGGGTACCAACATACCCAACAACGTCCCTGGACCAACTGGACCAAACTGGTTGTCCACACCCCCACCTCCGAATCATCAATACTGCTTAGGAGGCAGAGGTCAAAATAGGTCTAGAGACCCTTGTTCTACACCGACTACGGCATGCTCCAAGACCGTAGAAGATTCCGCCCCCAAAAAACGGGGTTGGTAGGACTGCCCCACTCCAGGACCACCGAGAAGGAAGCTTCACAGTAAGTGAATACAAATCTTCCTTTCTTCAGTGTCCCTGGTAGTGGGGCAATCCTTTACTCCTGGGACTTAAAAAGTATATCGCAGGGTGGGACTGGATCTTCCTCGTCTAGATAGCATGCTGCAGAACCCTCCTACTGAATGCCGCCTCTGCTGAGGCCAGCTTGTCAATATGGTAGTGCCTGGTAAAGGAATGAAGCAGCTTCCACGTAGCTGCCCTACAGATGACCTCTACTGAAGAAAAGGCCCTATAAGCTGCTGACGTGGCCACGCCCCTTAAGGAGTGTGCCTTGATCCCTTGTGGTGGCTGGAGACCTTGAGCCTTATATGCCACCATGATACAACCCCTCAACCAGCGTCTTATAGAAGTGGAAACCCTCGAACTTAAGGACGATTTTCTGAAGGAGACAAAGCGTCAGTGGTTCTAAACTGTTTAGTTCTGTCTAAGTAATAACTCAGTGTCCTGTGAACGTCTAAGCAATGCCATTCCCTCTCCCTCTGATGCTTTGGGTTAGGGCAGAATGATGGTAGCACTATATCCTCAGATATATGAAAAATAGAATTCACCTTAGGGATGAGTGCAGGATCAGGGCGGAGTACCATCCTGTCATTGTGGAAACCACATAGGTCTTTGTCAGTAGAAAGCGCCCTCAATTTTAACACCCTTGTAGCAGAAGTAATTCCCACTAGAAAAGCCATTTTAAAGGAGAGATCCTTAAGGCTACAGGAAGCCATAGGTTCGAAAGGCACTTTGCTAAGGGCCCTCAGAACAACGTTAAGGTTCCAGGTAGGGAAGTGATGCTCCTGTGGTGGGTTCAAAAGGGTGGTTCCCCTTAAGAAATGCTTAACGAGTGGATGTGACAACAAGGACTTTCCCTTCCTAGCTCCCCTAACCGCAGAAATAGCTACCACGTGTCTCTTCAGGGTGCTAGTGCTAAGGCCTTTTTCCAGCCTGCTGATGAAAAGCCAAAATGTCTCCCACTGGGGCTACTAAGGGATCCACTCCCTTCTCTGTGCACTAGGAACAAAACACCCTCTAGGTAGTGTTATAGACCCAATTTGTGGAACCCTTTCTGGAAGCTAGCATGGTGTCTACCACCCCCTGTGTAAAACCCAGAGCCATTAATTGCTGCCTTTCAACTTCCAGGCAGTGAGGCTGAGCATCTCGGGATGTGGATGCTGGGTTGGCCCTTGACTCAGCAGGTCCTTTCTCTTGGGAAGCCTCCACAGCTCTGCCACCTTCAGTTGTAGCAGGTCCTGGAACCAGGCTTGTCAGGGCCAGAAGGGGGCTATCAGTATATGTTCCGCTTGTTGTTCTATGACTTTCTGTACCACTCTCTGAATTAGTGGAATGGGAGGGAAGGCATAGAGCAGAGTCTCTGGCCAGTTGCAGTTTAGTGCATCTGTTCCTATTGCATTTGGGTGGCTGTATCTTGACATGAACACGTCCAGCTGAGAATCTGCCTCCGTGGCAAAGAGATCCACCTCTGCTTTGCCGAACCATTGGCAGACCTGACAAAAGACCTCCCTGCACAGTGTCCACTCCGACGGGTCTACTGATTGTCGACTCAACCAGTCCGCTACTGTGTTTTCTCTGCCCACCACGTGAATCACCTTCAATGAGCGCAGGTGAAGTTCTGCCCATTGTATTAACAGTACAGCCCCCTGTGTAAAACCCAGGTGAAGTTCTGCCCATTGTATTAACAGTACAGCTTCCTGATGTAAGGATCTGAATCTAGTTCCTCCCTGTCTGTTGACATAGGCCTTGGCTGTAGTGTTGTCTGTTTGTACTAACACATGTCGACCAGTCAGCAATTCCTGAAACCATATCAGTGCTAGACAGATGGCCCATAACTCGAGAAAATTTATGCTCCATTTCATCTCTCCCAGGGACCATGTCCCCTGAGCCATTCTTCCGAGTGTGCCCCCCAGCCAAATAGGCTGGCATCCATCATCACCACCACTCTGGGTGGTTCCCTCAGGAACAGGCCTACCTGAAAGCGTGTCGGAGACAGCCACCATTGTAGTTCTTGGGTCAGAGATTGCGGTAACTCTACCTCCTTCTTTCCCTTGTGGGTAATTACATTCTGGAAAGGTAAGAGGAATCTCTGAAGTGTTCCCTGAGCACCTCCATCCTCACATTCAGGGAGTGTAGTGCCAGAGACCAAGAAGGATTCTTGACCAGGATATTGTCCAGGTATGAGAAGAGTGTCACCCCCTGGATCCTCAGGTGAGCCACCAGCGCCACTAGGACTTTTGTAAAGACCCTTGGTGAGGATTTTAAACCAAAGGGGAGAGCCCGATGTTGAAGGTTCCACGCAAACCTGAAGAACCTGTGATGTGATGGTCTGACTGGGATATGAAGATACGCCTCGGATAGGTCGATAGAACATATATAATCGCCTTGCTGGATAGCTGCCACTATTGAATTTAAGGTCTCCATTTTGAACTTCCTGGTACAGACCTTCTTGTTTAGCCATTTTAAATATAGAATGGTTCTGATGACCCCATTCTTTTTGGGGACCGTGAAGAATACTGAGTACACCTCTAGACCTTTCTCTTGGTGGGGTACTGGTTCTATGGCTGCAATTTCCAGCAGGTGAATGATCACCATGTTCATAGCTCGTTGTTTTTCTGATAAGCAGCTCTTGGAGAGTTCCAGAAGATGATCGGTTGGGAACGACTGAAACTCTATGGAGTAACCTTCTGTCACTGTTTCCAGTACCCATTTGACGGTTATAGTTTGGTGCCAGCATGAGGAAGAATTCTGTAGGCGTCCTCCTATGCTGATCTGGCTGTTGTTCCTGGCATAGTCATGCTGAATTTCCTTTTCTAGGACCTTTGGATTGTTGTCCCTGTTTGTTTTGGAAGGACAAAGGTCTGTTGTCCCTTGCCTTTGGCTGCCACCTTCCCTTAAAACTCCTATTGTAGGTAGGTTTGGCATCACGTCTGGAATCATGAAAGGACTGAAACCTTCTTTTAGATTTTCCTTCTCTTTTCTTAGATGGTAGAACCTTCTTCTTGTCTTTATCTTCCACTGGATACCTCTCCAAACCATCTCCAGAGAGGTTCGCACCCTTGAATGGCACAGCCACCACCTTTGCTCTAGCTGAAGGGTTGACATCCCAATTGCATAACCATGTGTTTCTTTGAGCTGTGATACTTGAAGCCATAGCTCTTGCTGACTGCTGCACTGCATCAAGGGAAGCATCAGCTGGGAATGCTGTTGCTAGGGCTATTTTTGTGAGTTCATCTTTGAGTTCCTTGGGTACATCATTTTCTGCTTTTGTGAGGTCAGAGGCCCATGCATATGCTGCTCTGGCAAAAAGTGAACTGGTGAATGAGGCTCGAAGAGAGTTGGCTGAAGCCTCAAAATCTCTTTGCAGGGCTTGTTCCATCAATTTGTCGCTATGGTCCTTTGGAAGCCCATCCTCCTCCATGGGTAACTCAGATGTGGAGGCCAGACTACTGACTGGGTCGTTTACCACTGGCAATTGAATCTGGTATGAGAGAATAGAACTTAGCGAACATGGGATGGTTAGACTTAGGTTTGGCTGGCCGTTCCTATTCTGCTTTAATCAAAGAATAAAAGGTTGCTGGAAGAGGCACTCTTATTGGTTTTGAACTGGCCTTTGGTAAGGTTTGCTCTGACCCAGCAGGAAAATCTGCATCCTCTTCCTCTATGGTTTTTGGAGTATAGGAGAGTTCAAGTTTCCTTAACACTTTTGGCAATAATTTACCATAAATATCTTGAGGCAAGAGACTAGATTGAATAGTGGGTACCATCTCAGCTTCTTCCTCTGAGAGTTAGCCCTCCTCCATATTTGATATAGAACCAGAGAAATCAGAGGTAGACCCACTTAACAGTGGGCTATGTTCGCTAAAAGATGGACTTTTCTCTTCCCTTCTAGCCCTTTTGCACTTATGGGAGGAGGAAAATCTGCTAGCTTTTTTCCTTTTATGATGGGAGTGACCTTTAGGTGTTTTATCATGCTCAGGTGAAGAATCAGTATTTTACCTATGGTGGGCTGCCTTCCATAGGTCTTTAAATTCCTTCCTCATCTCTGACTTCATCCATGTCAGTAGATCCAAGTTTCGAATGTTCCTCTGAAGAACCTAATTTTTGTCCCTCCCTCAGGGATGTTTGGGACGCCTGCTCTGGGGAAGCTGCCAGGACAAATTTGCAGGCCCTGCTATCCAGGGAGGACCCTAGAAGGCTTGCTTTGGACGCCATTTTGAGGTCCTGGGAAAATGAAAGTATGAGGAGGTCCATCAAAATGGCTACTCCCACCTTTTTTCTCTCCAGAGCCACATTCTAACAGTCCCTCTGGTCTATCCCCATCCTGGGTATTCCCCTGGTGTGTAGGCAACACCATCAAAACAGGGAGCAAAAAAGGGACCCTGCCTCCTGGAGCCACTAAAGTAGAGCAGGAGGCACCTGCATGGAGGGGGTGGTGATGGAGAATATTGCAGTAGAAAAAACAGGGAGCATTGGCTGTGATAAAAAGGCCCATGGGGATACACTATACGTTCCCATACCCCTACAGAATCCTCCACATCCTCCTCCCCCCATGCCCAGAATGCCAGAGTTCTTACTGTAATTCAGCTGGTTGGGACATGCAAAGGAACTCCGGTCGTCTCTGCACTGATCCTCCTCGCGCTGTAGTGGAGGGAGAGAAAAACCAGGTTCCTTTCCTGAAAGGAGAATCGTGAATGCCGCGTCTCTCTCTGGCGCCTCCCTGGCTCTCCTTTATCCCTGGTTTCTCCCAAGGGGGGAAGAGTGAGGAGACCAGTGACCCACGAAGGCTGTCTCCTGCTAGAGCCAGGGGCCCGCCCGCAGCTGCAGAGGGTCGCCCAGCTTCGTCAGGCGGCAGGGCTTCTTTAAATGCAGCAGACCCAGCCGCATTCCCAGAAGGGAAGGCGGTACCTGGGTCCTGCTACTGCCCTTCCGATACTCTTTGGTCTTCTTTTCTTTTCCTTTTTTGTCATGCTTTCTGCACCGTCGACCTGTGTCCAGCTTCAAAGGAAGGGCCAGACAGACTGGGGAGCAGAGGATAAGCCCCTCCCCCTAGGGGACAAAAAATGGTTGGCCAGCCCTGCCTTCAGGAATGGAGCTGAGATCCTAGGAGTAAAGGACTGTCCCAGTACCAGGAACACTGGAGAAAGAGGTGGAAAGAAAGCAAATAGATGGGGGAGGGAAGAAGGAAGGGGAAAGATAAAGAGAGTGAGAGAGGTAGAAAGAAAGCAAATAAATGGGGAGGGAGGAAGGGAGAGGTGGAAAGAAAGCAACTTTAACTTTAAATGTGTTCTCCAACCCCCCATGCCAGACAGCTTGGCTTGGAAAAGGGATTTAAGGGGACAAATGCCTTCTCTGAGCCAAGCCAGCTGGCTAGTGTGGCGGGTCTTGAAGAACACATTTAAATTTAGATGGGGAGGGGGACAAGAGAGAGAGAGAGAGAGAGAGAGAGAAGAGAGAGAGAGAGAGAGAGAGAGAGAGAGAGAGAGAGAGAGAGAGAGAGAAAGAAAGAAAGAAAGAAAGAAAGAAAGAAAGAAAGAAAGAAAGAAAGAAAGAAAGAAAGAAAGAAAGAAAGAAAGAAAGAAAGAAACCATATAGATGGGGGGAGGGAGAGGTGGAAAGAAAGCAACTTTAACTTTAAGTGCATCCTCCAAGCCCCCCCCGCCGGCTAGCTTGGTGAAAGGATTTAAAAAGACAAATGTCTTCTCCAAGCTGGCTGGTGGGGAGGGGTTTTTGAGAATGTATTTAAAGTTGCTTTCTTTCTCTGCTCCCCACCCACCTCAAGCCTACCCAGGGAGAGGAACACTGGCTGGGAAAGGAAAGACCGATTGGGGAGGTATGCCTCCCCTTCGCTTCCCCAGCTGCCCTGCCAGGAGCTACGCAATATCTGTGAAAGAGCCGCATGTGGCTCCTGAGCCACAGTTTGGCCATCCCTGCTCTATATAATGCTTAAAGAAACATTATTGCAAGTTGCTCTTCTCTTGGGCTTTAAAGCTCTGAAAGCAACTCAGAAAGTAATACGTGACAAATAAAATGGAAAGAATATATTAAAATGCAAATTAAAAGTTAACAAATGTGGCATACAGAAGATCTTTCATTTTACTGAACTGGCAAGCACTATCTTGAATATCAGTACACTATCTCTTCCAAATTAAAATAAAAATGTTAGATTTTCTATTCATAGGCCTCTGTTCTAGCATTTTCAACATTTTTCATACCAAAAATTAGAGATAGTTCAAATAACATGATGCAGTAATTGGAATGCATTTGTTGTTGTTGTTGTTCAGTCACACAGTCAAGTCCGATTTGTCGTGACCCCATGTACCACATCATGCCAGGCCCTCCTGTTCTCCTCCATCTCCTGGAGTGTGCTCAACTTCATGCTCGTTGCATCAATAAAACTAACCATCTCACCATTTGCTGTCCCCATCTTCTGTTACCTTCAATCTTTCCCAGCATCAGGGTCTTCTCCAGTGAGTGCTCCCATCTCAACGTATTTCAGCTTCAGTGTCTGTCCTTCCAGGGAACAGTCAGGGTTGATTTCCTATAGGATTGACTGATTTGATCTTGCAGTCCAAGGGACTCTCAAGAGTCTTCTCCAGCACCATAATTCAAAAGAATCTATTCTTCGGCGCTCAGCCTTCCTTATGGTCCAACTCTCGCAGCCATACATTACTACGGGGAATACCATTGCTTTGACCATGCGGACTTTTGTTGGCAGGGTGATGTCTCTGCTTTTTATCATGCTGTTTAGGTTTGCCATCGCTTTCCTCCCAAGGAGCAGGCATCTTTTAATTTCATGGCTGCAGTCACCATCTGCAGTGATCTTGGATCCCAGGAATGTGAAGTCTGTCATTGCTTCCATGACTTCTCCTTCTATTTGCCAAGGAGTGATGGGGCCAGATGACATGATCTTAGGGGTTTTTTATGCTGAGTTTCAAGCCAACTTTTGCACTCTCCTCTTTCACCCTAAGCAAGAGACTCTTTAGGTCCTCTTCACTTTCTGCCATTAGACTGGTATTGTCTGCATATCTGAGGCTGTTGATGTTTATCCTGGCAATCTTAATTCCAGCTTGTGATTCATCCAGGCCGGTATTTCACATTATGTACTCTGCATATAAATTAAGTAAGAAGGGTGACAATATACATCCTTGTTGTACTTCTTTTCCTGTTCTAAACCAATCAGTTGTTCTACATCCAGTTCTAACTGTTGCTTCTTGGCCCTTATACAGGTTTCTCATGAGATATGTGAGGTAGTCTAGTACTCCCATCTCTTAAAGGACCTGTCATAGTTTGTTGTGATCCACAAAATCAAAGGCTTTAGCATAGTCAATGAAGCAGAAGTAAATGCTTTTCTGGTACTCTCTTGATTTTTCCATAATCCAGTGAATGCTGGCAATTTGATCTATAGTTCCTCTACCTTGTTGAAACCCAGCTTCTACATCTGGTAGTTCTCTATCCATGTACTTCTTTTTTTTTTAAACATAAATTTTATTGAAGTTTTAACAAGGACTACAACAAGACGGAAAGCTAGGCAGATACACGTGAGTAAAACAACATACATGGTTTGTTGGTACAGGGATTAAAGTTGGTTTAGTTACAATAAGATTAACGCATGTCCAGAAACAAGAACCGTTAGTATAAATCACAATTTATAGCTAGTTGTATAACATCAGTTGGAATTTAACATTACTAAGTGATTCCCAATTAAACTTATCAATATTTATTTTATCAAGAATAGGATACCAGATGTTCAGTGGGTTGGTTATTTCACATTCTGTTTGGTTTTCGTTATGATAAATATTAAAGTTTTCTAACATAAATAAATCCCAAATTTTATATAGCCATTGTTGTATAGTAGGTGGGTTTTTGTTTTTCCAGTGTTTAGCTATTAAGATTTTAGCAGCTGTAAATAAAATGTTTATTAGTTTTCTTTCAGAATCCGAGGGACCATCATCAGACCAAAGGTTGAGAAGCATCAGTGCAGGATCTAAAGGTAAGTCAACATTTGTGAATTTTTTAATCTGTTGAGTTACTTGTAACCAAAATTTGTTGATTGAAGTACAAGACCATCAATCGTGGAAAAATGTGGCTTTCTTTCCACATTCTTTCCAACATAAAGGTGAGAGTTGGGGAATCATATGTGTTAATTTGGCTGGTGTCAAGTACCATCTTAGTAATACTTTCATGTTAGCTTCATAGATGTAAAGGGATGTTGACATTTTGCTATATGACTTCCAAATTTGGTTCCATTGTTGGTCAGATATCTGTTGTTGTAAGTCTACAGCCCATGCTTGTTGATATTTGAGCTCAGTAACTTTTTGCGAATTAAGATTTGGTAAATTTTGGATATAAGCCCACGTTTTTTATGTTCATTGTATAATATTTGTTCAAAGTCAGTGAGTGATAAAGATAATGCTGATTTATAGTTCGGGGATTCCAACAAGTGTTGAAGTTGAAAATATTCAAACCGGTTTATTTTTGTGTTAAATTTATTCTCTAGATCAATTTTATTAAGCAATTTGTTCTTTCGTAGCACATCTATTATTCTTGTTATTCCAGCTTGTTTCCATGAGGAGAAAAGCGAAGAGTCTTTGGCCGGTGGGAACCACGATTGACCGCAAAAGCTACTGAGTTTTGAGAAAGGTGAGATTAATTTTTCCTTAGTCAGGTACCACGTTTTGAGTGAAGATTGTAAAAAGGGAGAAAGATTTGTGGTAGTGGATTTAGTGATTCGAGATTTCCACAATAATTCCTGAAAAGTGTGACCTTTGGAGGTTGCTTCCTCAATCCATTTCCAGTCCAGAAGAATTTCAGTTTTATATTGTCTAACCAGGGCTTGGTAATATAAAAAAAATCTCGTACTGCTAGGCCCCCATTGCGGCGGGCTCTTCTCATAATGTTGAACCGTACCCGTGGTGATTTGAATTTCCACAAAAATTTATCAATGTCTCTCTGCCATTTTCTAAGAAGATTATTATGGATATAAATTGGTAAAGTACGAAATAAATACATAAACGTAGGTAAGACATAAGTTTGTAAGATACAGATATGATCCAACCAGGAAAAAGAGTGGTTATTCCAACTAGTTAGCTGCTTCATAATTTCCTTGTGTATTAAAAAATGGTTAAGTTTCATGATATGTGTCCAAATTACCGGTATTTTAATTCCTACGTAAGGTAGGTAGTTTTCCACCCATTGGTAATTAAACTGGGAAGAGACGATTATACTTAGCTTTGGAGTCGATGTTGATTGGGTATAACAAAGATTTGGAAGGGTTTATTTTGAGGCCTGCTAGTAGCCCAAAAGTGTCAAGTGTAGATTGGATTTCAGCCAGTGATTGAGAAGGAGAAGAAACAAAGTAAAACATCATCTGCAAACAAGCTGAGTTTGAACTCTCTTCCTTTGATTGCAATGCCCTTAATTTTGGCATTCGATCTTAACGCACAGGCAAGAGGTTCCATGGCAAGGATGAATAAGAGAGGCGACAAAGGGCATCCTTGTCTTGTGCCTCGTTGAAGATTGATATAATTAGAAGCTCCCCCATTTGCTAAAATACAAATTTTGGGATTTTTATAAAGAGCTTGAGTAGTCTTGCAGAAGGAAGGTCCAAATTCTAAGTGGTGAAGCAGAGTTTCCAAATATAATGTTTCCAGTGAGTCAAAGGCTTTTTGTATGTCTATAGAAAAAAGTAAAGTGTCTGGAAGTTTATTGTATTTAGCATAGTGAATAATATTGAAAGTCTTTCTTATATTATCAGAGATATCCCTAGACGAAATAAATCCAGTTTGGTCTGTGTTTATGTAATGGCTAATGATATTTTGAAGTCTTGTAGCAATCATACCGGTAAAAATCTTGTAGTCCGTATTTAGTAAAGAAATCGGACGAAATGAAGCGGGGTCATCGTTGTTTTTATCTTTCTTAGGGATTAAGATTACATTAGCCAACTTCCATGATTCAGTTAGAAGACCAGTAGACCTAACAAAATTGCAGGTATTTAGCAAGGAGTTTCTCAAAGTAGGCCAAAAGGTCTTATAGTACTCAGATGTGAAACTGTTGGGTCCGGGCGCTTTGTTGTTTTTCAAAGATTTTACTACTAGGTCAATTTCTGAGATTGTAAAGGGGGATTCTAGAGCTTCGCGATGCTCATCAGAAATTTTTTGCAAATGGGTTAAAGAGTTTAGGTAAATTTTAATACTAGAAGGGTTAGGATTTGTAGAAGTATATAAATTACTATAGAAGGATTCAAGAATTTGTAGGATATCTTTGGTTGAATGTTTTAGCGTATTGTGTTTGTCTTTCAAACCAATGATGTAGCGTTCTGATTGTCTTTTCTTTAGTCTCCAGGAGAGGAATCTTAGCCTTTTGGAGGTCCTAGTTGTAGTATTTTTAAAATAGTTAAAATCATTCTTAAGAATTAGATTGGTTTCTAACATCTCCAGCTGCTTGCGGGTCTCTTGCAATCGTTTATAAATTTTTATGCTTCCGGTTTGCTTATGTTTGTGTTCTAGGATTTGTATGGTATTTAAAAGTTCAGTTTTGATTACTCTTTTTTTCCTTTTTGCAGGATGCTAGCAGAGAGATGCAGTGACCTCGTATATAGGCTTTTGAGGCCTCCCATAGAGTGGAAGAGGATATTTCTTCAGAAGTGTTTAATAAATAAAATTCACGTAGATATTGTTGTAGCTTGTTTTTTATTTCTGGTTCATGAAGGAGGATCTTATTAAACGTCCAATTATGTCTAAATGCTTCTCTTTGTCCTTCTTGCAATACGCATTGGACTGGGGCATGGTCGGGCCAATGTTGAATACCAATATCAGAGGATATAATTTTGTCAACCAATGAAGTGGATATTAGTAAATAGTCCAGCCTTGTGTGGACTTTAAAACGTTGGGAGTAATAAGTGTAGTCCCTTTCAGTATTGTGTTGTATTCTCCATATATCATGTAAGTTATGTTTGCGAATTAACTGTTGCAAAGGAGTTTCATGCTCAGGGTCATAGCTGTTTTTCTTTGAAGGTATGGAGTTAGATGATTTGTCTAAGCTAGGGCTCATTAGGTAGTTTAAATCACCTCCCAAAATAACAGGATCAGAGGAGAAGTTTTGAAGTTTAACCAAGATAGTAGATAAAAAATGTAATTGGTTTGTGTTGGGAGCGTAGACAGTGGCTAAAGTCAGTTTTTCCTCATTAAGGACTCCGTTAACAAAAACAAACCTGCCTTCTGTATCAACCAAGGTTTTCTCTATTTTAAAATTAGTGTCTTTAGAAAATACTATTGCCACACCACGAGATTTAGAAGAACCAAAAGCTAAAAGTTGAGTGGTAAACCAACTAGAAGGAAGCACCTTATGACCTTTTTTTATATACGTCTCTTGTAGGAAAGCAATGTGTACTTTTTGTTGTTGTAAATGCCGGGCTATACGCTTGGCTTTAATAATGTTATTTAAGCCCCGGCAATTTAGAGTAATAATTTTGAACTCACCCATTTTGGATTGTAAAGGTAAGTTTTAGTAATAGCCAAGGCTGGAACCTGATCATACAAAAAAACCTTTTGGCATTGAACGAAGGTAGCAAACCAAACACGTTTTTAAACAATAAAACCAGATTTATGCTAGACCCTGTTGACAATGAAAAGTGTTTATTGCTAAAATCTAAGCCCTCTACCCCACTTAACCCTCTAATGAGAATAGCATAATAAAACCTCTCTTTTTGTTTCCCTCCCCCCTCCCCCACCCCTGGATCCCAGTGTGAGAAACAAAAGTCCTCACTGAGCTTTAAGAGCTCAAAAATTGGGATTAACAAAATTAAATCGAATAACCAAAGAACCATTAGACGATGCATAAGGGGAACTATGAGAGTAACCAGACAAACTTCTTTACCCTAAACTCCCTCAGATAAAAATTCTTGAGAAATCAGAGGTACTTATTTTTAAACATTATGAGGCAATAATGCAAATTTTTGTAACAGAGACTACATAGAAGTCAAAGAAGTGGTACTGAGAACAAGTAAGCGGGAAACCTGTGGAAGCATTCAAAAGTTCATTCTTCTGCATGTTGGGATCTTGCTCCAATGATGAGGAGTAGAATTTTCATGTTGCTTGCGCTTGCGAAGAGAAGTAGGGTCAGTGTCCATATTCTCGATGGGTTGTACTCTTAGTGCTTTCAGCATAGCAGAACCGGATTCTAGATCTATAGCTTAATATAAGGTCCCTTGTTTTCGGACTTGAAGGTATCCAGTCGTAGCCCAGCGGTATTGTATGCCTTCTTCAGTAAGACGAGTGGTTATGGGCTTGAGGTTTCTTCTTATCTGGAGTGCCTGAGGTGGGACATCAGGAAAAATATGAATGTCATCATCCTTGAATCTGAAGCTTCCAGCTGCTTTGATTTCGCGAAGCACGCGGGTCTTGATTTTAAGATCTAAGAACTCCACTAAAATGTCTCTTGGACCGCGCCGCTTATCAGGAGCTTGGGGGCCGATTCTGTATGCATGGATCAGCATAGGTTCAATGCCATCGTCAAAGTTTATAACTGAGTTTAGCCAGCCGGCTAGGAACGAGGTAAGTTCTGTGGAGCCTTCAGCCTGTTCAGGGAAGCCACGAAATTTTAAAAATCTTTCCCTTGTCCTGTGTTCCAGTAGAAGAATGCATTCCTTGGCCCAGGATTCTTGATCCTGAAGGATCTTTATGTCTTCTTGATTAGAAGCTGAAGCCTCCATGGCTGCATCTGCAGACTGTGCGATCTGGTGTACCGCGGTTTGAAGTTCTTCAATTTTCTCAGTTAGAAGTTTCATGATCGCATTAATGTTTTCCAAGATTTCTGCTTTAAAAGACTTTAAGGTATCAGTTAGGTATCTCTTTGTTAATGCTTGCTCTTGGTTAGATTGTGAGGATCCCGACGCCATTTTGTCGTTAGCACTTACGGGCCTCTGTGAACAATCAGTTGATTTTTCTGGAGAGAAAAAGTGATTCAACTGCGAGTCTGAAGGCTTTAAAAAAGGTTGCTTACTTTTAGAAGTCTTTCCCATGCCTCGTTTGCCTCAAGAATTATGTTATAGTATACGTTTTTAAACGGGAGTTGGGGAAGGTCTCCGGAGATCGCTCAAATGGCGTCCGCCATGTCTCGCGCCGACGCCCCGCCCCCCTATCCATGTACTTTTTAAGACTAGCTTGTAGGATCTTGAGCGTCACCTTGCTAGCTGTCAGACTCCTGCAACAATCAGAATCAAAGACTTGCTTCTTTAGAAGAAAAGTTTATTGATCAGTAATGGCAGAATGTGTCTACTTCAGAATCTGTGTTAAGACTAAAGGGAAACAGTTATACAGGGTTTGGAAAGGGTCACTGGGCAGCAGGGAGCCAATCAAGGTAACAAGTGAGGCCCGCCAGAATAAAATGGCCCCTCATTCCCAGAGAATGATGTTATATGATGTTACAACTAGGAACCAAGGTCAGGCACATAGGCTATACAGATAAGGAGCATCACCCAGAGAGCAGGAAAGAGAAAGTACATTCCAAGTAAACCCTTCCCCCCTCCACACCAGCCTTCATGGCAGCGAGCTGACATCAGCGTGTGAAATGAGTAAAATTGTGCAATAGTTTGAACATTCCTTGGCATTGCTCTTCTTTGGGATTGGAATGTAAACTGACTATTTCCAATCCTATGGTCACTGTTGCGTTTTCCAAATTTGCTAGCATATGGAATGCAGCAACTTAACAGCGTCATAAGAACATAAGAGAAGCCAATGTTGGATCAGGCCAAGGGCCCATCCAGTCCAACACACTGTCACACAGTGGCCAAAAATACCAGGTGCCACCAGGAGGTCCAGCAGTGGGGCCAGGACCCTAGAAGCCCTCCCACTGCTGCCCCCCCCAGCACCAAGAATGGAGTGCATCACCTGCCCCAGACTGAGAGTCCCTATCTATACCACTGATGGACCTCTGCTCCATATGTTTATCTAATTTGGTTTTGAAACTGTCTATGCCTGTAGCTGCCACCACCTCCTGTGGCAGTGAATTCTATGTGTTAATCACTCTTTGGGTAAAGAAGTACTTCCTTTTATCCATTCTAACCTGACTGCTCAGCAATTTCATAGAGTGCCCACGAGTTCTTGTATTGTGAGAAAGGAAGAAAAGTACCTCTTTCTCTACCTGTTCTATCCCATGCATAATCTTGTAAACCTCGATCATATCACCCTTCAGTCATCGTTTCTCCAAGCTAAAGAGCCCCAAACGTTTTAATCTTTCTTCATAAGGAAAGTGTTCCAACCCTTTTATCATTCTAGTTGCCCTTTTCTGCACTTTTTCCAAAGCTATAATATCCTTTTTAAGGTGTGGTGATCAGAACTGTACACAGTACTCCCAATGAGGTTGCACCACTGATTTATATAGGGGCATTATGATATTGGCTGATCTGTTTTCAATACCCTTCCTAATCATCCCCAGCATAGGATTGGCCTTTTTTATTGCAGTTGCAAACTGTCTTGACATTTTCAGTGAGTTATCTACTACAACTCCAAGATCTCTCTCTTGGTCAGTCTCTGCCAGTTCGGACCCCATTAACATGTATTTATAGTTAGAATTTTTGGCTCCAATGTGCATCACTTTGCACTTGGCCATACTGCTGGATCCATTTGCCATGTTGAAGCCCACTTGCCCATCCTCGACAGATCTCTTTGGAGTGCTTCACATTCCTCCCTGGTTTTCACCACCTTGAACAACTTTGTGTCAGCTGCAAATTTAGTCACTTCACTGCTTACTATCAACTCAAAATCTTTAATAAAAAAGTTTAAAAGCACTGGATTGAGTACTGATCCCTGTGGTACCCCACTGCTTACCACCCTCCACTGAGAAAATTTCTCATTTATACTCACTCTCTGTTTCCTATTAGCCAGTTTTTGATCCACAAAAGGACTTGTCCTTTTATCCCGTGATTTTTGAGCTTACTGAGGAATCTTTGATGAAGAACTTTATCAAAAGCTTTCTGGAAGTCAAGGTAAACAACATCTATTGGGTCCCCCTTGTCCACATGTTTGTGCACCCCCTCAAAGAACACTAACAGGTTAGTGAGACAAGATCTTCCCTTACAGAACCCATGCTGAGTCTGCCTCAATAGTTTTTGTTCACCAATGTGCCTACTAATTCTTTCCTTAATAACAGTTTCCACCATTTTACCCAGTATCAATGTCAGACTGACTGGCTGTAATTTCCCGGATCTCCTCTGTAACCCTCAGGGGTTCCTCAGGAATGGAGGCAGATTTTTGTCAGGAGTACATATTTTTGTCAGGAGATCCACAAGTTCACATTTGAGTTCTTTTAGAACTCTCGGATGTATGCCATCCGAGCTTGCTGATTTATCAGTTTTAAGTTGTCTATCAGTTGTAGGACCTCCTCTCTCATCACCTCAATCTGACTTAGGTCCTTCAACACCCTTCCTGAGATCAGCGGTTCTGGAGTGGGCAAGCACTTCTCATCTTCCACAGTGAAGACAGAAGCAAAAAATGCATTCAGCTTCTCAGTCATTTCCCTATCATCTTTCAGTACTCCTTTTACCCCTTGGTCATCCAAGGGCCCCACAACCTCTCTGGATGGTTTTCTGCTTCTAATGTATTTGAAGAAAGTTTTATTGTTTGTCTTTATGCTTTTGCTATATGCTCCTCATATTGTCAGGTAATCCTGTCATGTTGATGACTGACTGAAGAACCTGACAAAGTGTTAGTAAACCTTCTTTCCTCCTTTTGAACTGCCTCTCTCCACAGCCGAGATGAGCGGGGACAAGGAGGAGAGTACTGTGGTGACCACCGTGGAGGAATTGGTGCCAACCACGATAGTACCCATGACTACAGTACCAATGTCCAGGTCCCTGGATGAGAACCTGACTGACTGATACTTTGATCCATTTGGCGGGGCGTATGCCAGTGTGACCACCCGCCTGAAACGGCGAGAAAGGGGAAGGTTCCAGGCAGACACTGTTGAGACGTGGACCCTTACCCCCGGATCCCGTAGACAGAGTCAGTATGATCGGGCCATCCACCATGTGAGCGTGGTGCCTGATCCGGAGACTGGGGTGCGTAAGCCCGCTGAGTCTGAAAACTACTTGGATACCCGGGTAGAGCTGCTGGAGCGGGGCCAGGACAGCTCTTCCTCGTGGTCGAGGAGTTGTTCTGAAAGATGCCTAAGGTGGTTGTGGAGGTGGTCCAGTGAGAATTCAACCAACGCCTACCTGCACAACTGGAGGGCCCTGCACAACTGGCACCTCCGGCACAACCAGCCCCACCCGGCCAGCAACCGCCAGGGTAACAGCCTGTGGTCCTCCCCTTTGCGTCGAGAAGGGTGCCAAGAGGACCGCTGAGGGACTTGCCTCCGCCAGGCGAGATGCTGGATGCAACGTTTGATGGGGCGCCAGAAAAACTGGCCTACTTTCTGGTGTGTGCCGAGAAATTGGTGGTGAATTGTGGCCATCTGTTCTCGAGTGAGGCATGTGTAGTGGACTGTATTGCATCCTGTTTGATGGCCGGTGTGGCCGACTGGTATGTGACCCTGCACTGTGAAGATGGTTGGGAGCTCTGGGAGGTCGATGCCTTCATGTGGGCCCTGCGGGCTCACTATGAGGACACCAATACGAATGAGACCACTCAGGCTTTCTTGCGCACCTTCCATCAAGGAAAGAAATCGGTGCGTGAGTACACAGAAGACTTCAGACGCCATGCCATCAAGTGGCCGGATGGGATGTTGCACAACACTACCATCTGGGACTTAACCCGAAGATCTGGGGAAACAATCCTTCGTAGCGTCAAGCTGGTGTCCCTACTAGCATGGATGCATGAGGTGGCAGACACAGAGAGCCATCTCCACGCAATCTGTACTGATGACACGGCCACCTCGGGTGAAACTTAAGACCCCCATACGTCCAAAAGAGGGGACGCGCGAGTTTCGCATGAAGCAGGGGCTGTACCTGATATATAGGGAAGGTGGTCATTTTTGCAGCTGTATGTCCTGAGTCCGGACCAGCGACCACCCCCAAATGGATGGGGGAGAAGAAAAGACCGGATACCCCAGCGAAAAAAAAACACCGCCTGTCCGAAACCTCCTCACGCTCTGCAAGCCAGCCTGCAAGAAGAGGAGATGAACTCATCCAAAGAGGGGGAATTCCAGCTGGCAGGGAACAGTCCGGACCTGCTGTGAACAGCGCTGATGAGCAGGTCCCTTGTTCAGAGGCACAAAAAAAGGTGAGCAGTTACCTCCCCCCCTTTTCGTGACTGTGACAATCATCAACCCAGAGCTTAACACCCATGTGCGGATGCGGGGCCTGATAGACTTGGGGGATCTGCTCCACCCCTTTGGTTATGGGACTTGGTGCCAAAGTAGTCAAATTCCCTGACCCCTTGGTGTTTACCCAGATGGACGGCTCCACCATGAAAGATCCCTGTAAATACGAGACTGTGCCGTTGAGAATGGGAGCAGGTCAACACTGGGAATGACGTCCTTTTGTAGTTACACTGGCAGCCTGGTTCCCATTGGTTCTGGGCAGCCCGTGGCTTCATGATCATGATCCCTACATTTTGTGGGAGGAAGGGATTGTTCGGTTCATTTCCCCCCCGATGCCTAACGCACAACTGGGATGGGGGGAGCCTCCTCAGGTGCAGACCGTGCCCATGTGTCTAGTCACTGAGGAGCTCCAATTGATTCCCCCCAAGTACTGAGATTTGGCTAAGGTCTTTGGGGAAGAGGAGGCGGATGAGCTGCCCCCCCATAGAAACTCTGACTGCTCTATTGAATTGTTGCTGAACCAGAAACTGCCTAAGAGAAAGTTGTACTCTATGAGTCTCATGGAGAAAGTGGAGTTAAGGCTAGAGGATTCATTCGGCCCGCCTCTTCGCCTTTTGCCACCCCAGTTTTGTTCCGGAAGAAAAAAGACAGTGGGTTCCAGTTGTGCACTGATTATAGGGGGTTAAACGTTATCACGTCTACAAATGCCTCCTCCCTCCCCTTGATCAAAGACCTCCTAGCGGCAGTCTCGAAGGGGGAAATCTTTTTAAAACTCGACCTCCGGGATGCCTATTTCCGAGTCTGGATTAGAGAGGGGGATGAATATAAAACAGTGTTTAATACCCCCGTGGGACAGTTTAAGTATCTGGTGATGCCCTTCGGCCTTCAGGGCACTCCGGGGGTCTTTACGAACCTGAAAAATGAGGTGTTACACAAGCACCTGTTTAACAGAGTCCTTGTTTACCTGGATGAAATTTTATGGTACTCCCCTGACAAAGAATCCCATGTCAAATTGGTCAGAGAGGTCCTGCAAACGTTGCACAAGCACAAACACTTTGCTAAGCTATCTAAATGTGAATTTCACTGCACTGAAATCTCTTTTCTGGGCTATTGGATCTCCCCCCGTGGGATTGAAATGGACCCAGCCAAGGTCCAGGCAGTGGTGGGGTGGGAGCGCCCAAGACCTGGTGGCAACTCCAGGCATTCCTTGGTTTTGCGAACTTTATATAGGGCTTTTCTAGTGAACTTTGCCTAAATGAGTTTGCCCGCAATAGGGGAGGACGGGAAATTGCACCCCCTTGAGTATGTCTCCCAGAAGTTCAATGACACTGAACGCAATTGGTCCATGTGGGACAAGGAGGCAGGAGCAATTAAATTAGCGCTCTCAACGTGGCGGCATTGGTTGGAGGGGGCTTGGGTGCCATTCAAAGTATGGACTGATCACAAAAACCTCGAAGTTATCCGCATGCCCTGCAACCTCAATGTCAAACAGCTATGTTGGGCTGATTTCTTCTCTAAGTTCAACTTCACTCTCCACCATTCCCACTTGCTGATGCATTGTCCGCCTCCCGCAACATGATAGCCACTGGGAGGAGGTGATTGACTCTATGTTCACGCCATCCCAGTTGGGTGGGGTGGTCACTACTTGCAGTCAGGCGAAAGCCTCCCCTGCCTGATGACTCCTGGGAACTGAAGTTCGCTACAGCCTTCTCGGAGGGCAACCATTTGAAGTTGAAGAAGGAGGTGGAGGTGGAGGAGAAGGCTAATAGTTGCTGGTATCGTGGTACGAAACTTTTCGTCCCTTCCTCCTTGCAGGGAGAAATCATGTCTCAGGTTCATGGAAGCAAACTGGCAGGCCACTTGGGATTCGTAAAATCTCTCCATCTTCTACAACCCCAGTTCTGGTGGCCGGGAATGAGGAAGGACCTCTCCCTCTTCGTCCAATCCTGCCAGACATGCCTCATGAGTAAACGGAGACCCGGAAAGCCCCCAGGTCTCCTTCAGCCCCTTCCTATGCCCACCTGGCCCTGGGAGGTCATCTCTATGCCCCCTAGCAAGGGGAAAACTGTCATTTGGGTGGTCATGGACTTGTTTTCCAAGCAAGCCCATTTCATTCCGTTTAAGTCCCTGCCATCGGCACAGATGCTGGCCAGGACTTTCTTACAACAGGTTTGCAGGCTTCATACCTTACCTTGGAAGATAATTTCTGACCGGGGCACACAATTTGTTTCTAAGCTTTGGGGGGAACTTATGCATCTATTGGGGGTGGAGCGGGGTCTGAGCAATGCCTATCACCCTGAGACGGATGGCCAGACCGAATGTGTGAACCAGACTTTGGAGCAATGCCTCCAATGCTTTACTAACTTTCAACAAGACGATTGGGAATAGGACTGTGTACCCTGCGGAGACCCAAGAACAGGGGTGCTTTGGGTTTCCGGATATTTCCATCTACTGGAAAACTATATTATTAGCTAATATAGTAAAAATCCAAAACGCATCCTCCCTACCGGACTGGATCCAAATATGCTCTGATATCTATCACCCAATAACGATAAATAATCTAATCTGGGATGAAAAATTGCACCTGCCTACAGCTGTGAGAAATAAAAATATATTTCTAAAGCCCATACTTAGCTTCTGGAGATTAAACTGTAAGAGGTTGCTGCCCTGCACCTCTAGATACTTACCTTTCATAGATCAGCCTTGGTTTAAAAAAGCAGTACAGCCTTCATAACTTGAACACTGGAAGAAAGCCAGAATGACCTGCTATAAAGACATCATGTCAAAAAAAGGAGTGCTACTGAAAGCAGCCTTAGAACACGTTAGGATTGCCAATACCTTAGTTTCTGTATCTGCAGATTCAACATGCCACTGATCAGCTTAAAATAAAATCTGTTCTGTCCCAGCCATGTGCTGAACTAGAGACAATTTTCCAACTCTTCAAAAATAGTCATAAGGGTTTAATTTCGGCCGCTTATCAATTATTGCTGCGGGATAATCATACCAAACTTCTAAAATATCAAAGGGCATGGCATGAGGATTGTGCATGTGAGTGAGATGATGACTTTTGGTTGGATCTCTGGACCACAAAACACCACTTTCCTAGCTCTATACCCCTTGAACTGCAGGAATTTAAGATAATGGTAAGGTGGTACCTTATCCCTCAAAGACTATCCCATATGAGTACAACTATTTCCCCAAAATGTTGGAAGAATTGCCAATAGATTGGCACATATGCTCACTGCTGGTGGGAATGTATGGTCATTTCTGATTTTTGGAATCAAATAAAACAAATAGTAAAAAAGATCCTGAACTTAGACATACCAATGCGTCCAGAAAATCTTTTTCTCAGACACTGGCCACTAAACATAGAAAACACAAATATAAACAGACTCTGGATGTGATGATCTATGCTGCACGTATGTCAATAGCTTCCTGTTGGAAGGACCCTAACCCACCCATGCTCCATCTGTGGTACTGAAAATTATGGAACCAGTTCCTCATGGATTGTGTAATTAATAGAATCAATAATGCCTCACAAAAACCAAATAACACAACATGTATGAAAAAATGGGATCCTATTCTTGAATACCTGACCATAGAGGAATTCATTCCTCCTTTATGGACACAATTTCAGAAATGGCTATGAGGCCTCATATAGGCGATTATCCACTAGAACTAGGTATGGTTGCTTGTTCTGATTTGGAATTCCTCCCTGTCCACTTATCTTACCTCAATGATATTGCATTGAGAGCATTTACTAACCTACTAGGACTCGATAGGTTATATATAACAGTTAAAATGGTATAGTATGATATGTAATTTTTCATTTATACAAAGATGTAATTATTCTATTCTCGCTGAACTTTACAAGTTAATGGTTTTTTAAGTTTCTCTGCTGTTCTGGATTATGTATGGATATTTCAAAATTAAAAAACAAAAAACCAAAAACAAACAAGACGATTGGGAAGGACTCCTCCACCTAGCGGAGTTTTGCTACAATAATGCCTGTCATTCGTCTACTGGGGTCTCCCCCTTCATGGCTGTATATGGATATAAGGCACTGCCTCTTCCTTTCCTGACAGATAATGAATTACCTGAAGGGGAGGCAGGTGACTGGTGTAAACAGTTGCAGGCCGCTTGGCCTGTCCTGTGCAAGATTTTGGAGGGGGCTAAGCAGGCCTACAAACTGCAGGCTGATAAAAAACGGGACAAAGGGTGGGTTCTCAAACCTGGTAACTCTGTTTATGTTTCCACTAAGAACATTAAAGGCCTCCAGCCGAGTTGTAAATTAGGATGGAAGTTTGTAGGGCCATTCACTGTCAAACGTATAATGAATTATGTCACTGCTGAACTTGTGTTGCCTAAATCGTTGAAATACATCCATCCTGTTTTCCACCTTAGGCTTCTTTGCTGTGATCCTGGAACTAATGCCTGGCAGCTGCAATGTTCAGTGCCCGCCCCCCCCCACTTATGGTGCAAGGCGAACCGCATTATGAAGTTGCTAATATTCTGGACTCTAAACTGAAATGCAATAAACTGTATTATCTGGTAGAGTGGGTGGATTTTGGGCCTCAACACAGAGAATGGGTCGCTGTGGATGACACCAACGCCCCCTGGCTCCTCCGCCAGTTCCACCGCCGCTACCCGGACAAGCCAGGAGGGGGGCACCTTTAGGGGGGCAGAATGTCAGGTAATCCTGTCATGTTGATGAAATGTAGGAGGAAGGTGGCTGCCTCTTCCCCCCCTCCGAACTGTAGTTTGATTCTCATCTACTTATCAGGTCTCTGACCTTGGCTCGCCAGCTGTGGGAGCCCATCGCTGGAAACTCTAACCATTCCTAGGCTGTTTTGCTAAGCTTGCCTGCCTAAGCCTGCCGCGCGCGAAAAATGTAATCATTCACTTCTGCTGTTGGGGGGGGGGCGCGTTCAAATGTAGTATAACCTAGTATGCTTTGCTGTTATCTGGTCATTACTGACACCGAGTGTGTACACTTGTCTTTGGTACTGTTTCACTAAACACTGTCTTCTGCAAGAAGCCCTGTGTTATATGACCGACTGAAGAACCTGACACATATTCCCTTTTTGTCTGCCTGATCACAGACTTGCATTTCGTTTGCCACAGCCTGTGTTCCCTTTTATCAACCTGAGACTAGCTTTCCACCGCTTAAAGGAATCCTTCATGTAAGAGATAATTAGAGGCAAGGTAAGAAATATAGATTGTGGATAAAATAGATTTTGTTTTATGTTCTATGTTGTTGTTATTAGGCATGGTTGTTACTGTTCGTTTAGTATATGTTGTATATGTATAGGTGTGGTATGTTGTGTTGTAGTGTTGTGTATAAAATTGAAATAAAAATGCCCTTCGGGGCACTTAAAGAAAAAAAAAGGAATCCTTCTTTCCTTTTACAGCTTCCATTACTTTGTTTATCATGCAGGGTTTTTTCTATACCTATTTGTGCCTTAACTAACCTGCAGTATATATTTTTTCTGAGAGTCTAGGATTGTAGTTTTAAATAGTTTCCAAGTGTCCCCAATGGTTTTGACCCTTTCTACTTTTTCTTTCAGTTTCCTCTTCACATGTCCCCTCATATCAGAGAAGTTTCCCCTTTTAAAGTCAAAAGTGGTTGTGCCAGTCTTTTTGGCCAATTCCCTATTTATACAAATGTTAAACTCAGTAACATTATGGCCACTGTTCCCAGGCAGTGCAATCACTTTTAGGACTTTGAATAGCTCAGCTGGGATATCTTCATCTCTGCTAGCTTTGCTGTTAGTAATGCTTTCTAAGGCCCATTTGACTTTGCTTTCTTGCATTTCTTTTTCTTTGGGATGGTGCTGACTGCTGCCTCCTGTACAATGTCACCAACCTCCGTCCATAGTTCTTCAGGCACTCTGTCTATGAAATCCAGTCCCTTAAACCTATTCTTCACCTCCACTGTATATTCATAAGGGATGTGATCTAGGTCAAACCTGAATGGCCTAGTGGTTTCCCCAACTTTCTTCAATTTAAGCCTGAATTTTGAAATGAGTAGCTCATGATCTGAACCACAGTCAGCTCCAGGTCTTGTTTTTACTGACTCTATAGAACTTCTCCATTTTTGACTGCAAATGATATAATCAATCTGGTTCTAATGTTGCCCATTTGGTGATGTCCATGTGTAGAGTCGCCTCTTAGGTTGCTGGAAGAGGGTGTTTGCTATGACCAGCGTGTTCTCTTGACAAAATTCTGTTAGCCTTTGCCCGGCTTCATTTTGTTCTCCAAGGCCAAACTCGTCTGTTATTCCAGTTATCTTCTGACTTCCTACTTTAGCATTCCAGTCCCCTATGGTGATAAGGACATCTTTTTTGTGTGTTAGTTCTAAGAGGTGTTCATAGCCTACAGCACCCGGTATTCCCAGACGGTCTCCCATCCAAGTACTAACCAGGCCCGACTCTGCTTAGCTTCTGAGATCAGACGACATTGGGTGTGGTATGGCAGTCTCCTGGAGTCGCCTCCTGCTACCCCAGAGGAAATAACAACTCTTATAGATCAATTAAAATTAGGCAAAGTTCGTGGCCCAGATGTGATAATCCCTGAGGTATTGAAAGCTGACCCAGAGTGGTGGGCCTCCCCACTAGCTGCTTTGTTCACCATGGTAAATAAGACTGGCCAGATGCCAGCAGCTTGTACAATGCAGTAATTATTCCCATCTACAAAATGGGTTGTCATCTTAATCCCTCTAATTTTAGACCAATTAGTCTTTTAATATGTTGTCGAAGGCTTTTGAGCTTAGTCTTTTGTCTGTCATTGGGAAACTTTATGCTAAATTTTTGGAAATTAAGCTCAGCATCTGGATGTTATTTAGTAAAATTTTAGGACCAGAAAAGGTGGGTTTCTGCCAGGGGAAGTCAGCTCTGGGCCACTGTTTAGCCTTGCTCATTTGATCAATAAGCACGTAAGAAGGAAAAGGTCTAAACTGTATATTGCCTTTTTGGATCTTAAAGGGGCTTTTGATTCTGTTTCAAGGAAACTTCTCTGGGTAAAGCTTGAGGGGATATCTTTGGATAAGAGGTTATTATTTCTTATTAAAAGATTTCACACCTCCACATCCTGTCAGGTCAGGTGTTCTTCATCTGGGAGACTTTCTCCCAAGATCTGTATTAGGAAAGGGGTAAAGCCAGGGGTGCATTTTAGCCCCCCCATCTGTTTAACCTTTTTTTAAATGACCTTGCCCCTTTTTTGTCATTAGTTGATGGCCATAGCCCTAGACTTGGCTCTTCTCTTATTCCCTTATTATATGCAGATGACACGGTTCTTTTGTCTACTTCTCGTGTTGGATTAAACCGTTTACTGAACCGTTGCCATGAATATTGTATGATTAACAGATTGGAGTTGAATTATGAAAAATCAAATGTATTAGTCGTTCCCTATTCCTAAAAATCTTATAAGTGGATTATTAATGGCAACAAACTTGAACAGGTAAAGCACTTCAAATATCTGGGCATTTATTTCCAATCCAATGCTACTTGGACCTACCATCGCAGAATGGCTATTAATGTAGCTAAAGTTAGTGCTGCGGCAATTTCTCACTTTTATTTTTCTGGTCGAGGTAACCAGTATGTGCCAGCTGCACTTAAAGCCTTCAATGCTAAAACTGGAGCTCAATTACTGTATGGGGTACTTCTTTGGATTGACGCAATGGACATTTCAGTTGAACATGTCCAGTCTACCTTTCTGCGAAAGATCATGGGGATACCTATGTGTGTTCCGTATGCTGCTTTATGTTTGGAGTGTGGTCAGAATTTGTTAGCTACTAAGGCATGGATCCACACTATTAAATTCTGGTTACGACTCCATCTCAACTGTGACTCCCTCTAACAACTACTTTCTGAATCTGTTAATTCCATCTGGCTATCTTACATCGAAGCTAAAATAAGTCCCCTGAATTTATCTCTAGAATCCTTATATATGCTTTCTGAGTCTGAGGCCTTTTTAAAAATAAAATCTAGTTTATTGGGATCAGAGCTACAAACTCTTTATAGCCTGGCTAACAACCTGTTCTCCCTTAAATTTGGGGATTGTTCCTAATGCAAACCTTCCAGCAGTGTATCTCTATCAACTCATAGCTCCAAATTTGCGTAGAGCCATCTCCTTAGCTATATTTAATGTTCTTCCTTCAGCTATCTTATCTGGCAGATTCCAAGGGATTCCCTGTCCTAGCAGGTGTTGTCCTTGTATGAAGGACTGTGTTGAAACTGTCGCCCATGTCCTCCTCCAGTGCCCTCTCTATTTGGCGTCCTGTTGGGATCTTCTATATCCCATATCAGCCCAATTTTTAGAGACCCCTGATGATTATAAGCTCCTTTTCTTGCTTGATAATCCAGATACAGAAATAACTGAAATAGTAGCAAAGTTTCTTTGCAGTGCCATGGTCTCATGGCCTGATAAATGATATTATGAATTCGGTTTTATTATGATGTTACTCTTATTATGATGTTACTCTATGGTGTTACTCTGCAATTTTAATTTTACTCTGCACAATTTTGTATTTAGATTACTGTATTTTTATGTATAAGCCAATAAAAGGCTTTGGATAGTAGGTCTTCATAGAACCGGTCCACTTCAGGCTCTCCTGCATCAGTGGCTGGGGCATAGACTTGGATTACTGTGATGTGGAATTGTTTGCCTTGGATTCGGACTGAACTCATTCTGTCGTTTTTAAGATTGTATCCCATTACTGCCTTTCTCACTCTCTTGTTGACTATAAAGGCTACACCATTTTTTCTTTGGGATTCGTGGCCACAGTAGTAGATATAATGGTCTTCTGAGTTAAATTTGCCCTTTCCTGTCCATTTTAGTTCACTGATTCCCAAGATGTCAATGTTCAGTTTTGCCATTTTATTTTTGACCACATCAAGCTTACCTTGATTCATAGATCTTACATTCCAGGCTTCTATGCAGTATTGTTCTTTGTAACATCGGACTTTCCTTTCACCGTTAGACACATCTGCAGCTGAGCGACCTTTTGGCTTTGGTCTAGCTGCTTCATTCTTTCTGGGGTTACTCATACTTGCCCTCTGCTCTTCCCCAGTAGCATATTGTATACCTTCCAACCTGAGAGACCAGCATCATATCTTTTAGTCTTTTGTTACTGTCCGTGGGGTTTTCTTGCAAAGATACTGGAGTGAGTTGCCATTTCCTTCTCCAGTGGATTGAATTTTGTCTGAGTTCTCCGCTATGGCTTTTCTGTCCTGGGTGGCCCTCCATGGCATAGCCCGCAGCCTCATCGAACCATGCAAGCCCCCTCGCTGCATCAAGGCAGTGGTCCACGTGGGAGGGAATGCATTTACTGAATCATTAAATAATCACAGAGACAGGATTTATACTCCGCCCTTCACTACCTGTAGGAATCTCAGAGTGGTTTACAATCTCCTTTCCCTTCCCCTCCCCACAAGAGACACCCTGTGAGGTAAGAGGGGCTGAAAGAGCTCTTTCAAGAACTGCTCTGAAACAACTTGTAACTGAGCCAAGGTCACACCAGTAGTTGCATGTGGAGAAGTGGGGAATCAAATCCAGTTCACCCAGATTAGAGTCTGCGCTCCTAACCACTACACCAACCTGGCTCTCCAAAAGATACGCCCCCCCCCCAAACATCACCATCTGGGTTTCTGAACAACTATGTTCTTTCAAGTAGTATAATACATGCCTGAAAATATAAAAAGGTAAATTCCCAGTGCTAAGACAATTGTTTGTCATCATTGATAGGAACAAAAATTCAAAAACAGAGTGTATGCTTTATGCTTACTTTATATCTTCATCTTCCCAATTCTCCACTATTTTCAGACTGCTCCATGATCCTAATCATGTCTTTGGGATCTGTGGATTAGGCTAATGCTATTATCATCTCCTAGATGCCCCTCCACGATGTGTTGCTCGAAGACATAGAACGTAGGGGACAAGTGTTTATTTTAATCTGCCCAGGATCCATACCTACTTGAATAACTGCTTTACCATTTCCTTAAAAAGTTCAATCTAGTTACTTACTTACACTGAATTCTGGATGTCTGCATTCTGGGGTCTGCATTGGGAAGAGGGAAATAATCAAGTGCCCTTCACTTGTTCTAGGGCAAACATGCATTCAAGCCAATGAAACAAGTACCTGGCACACATACACAAAATCAAGGTTCAGGTCTTCAATTAATTCTCATTCTTGAAACGGAAGATTTGTCTTCTCTTACCATGAAGCTTCCCTCTTGGTGGTCCAGGAGTGGGGCAGTTCTTTCATGACTCCTCCCTCTCCACAGGCAGGACCGGCAAAACTTTGATCCTGGAGGGGAGGGGCTTGTCCTCTGGCTTCCCAGTTGATCACCAAGCCAACCTTCTCCCCACAATCCATGCGATCCTAAATGGACAAAACTCACAAACGCATCTCACCCCCTCTCCAGAGGGTACCATGCACAAACACCACATCTTCTGTTCAGTCTCAACATCAACTTTATTCACCGAGAGGGTGAGAAACGCCAAACAACAACAACAAATGTACCAAAACCCAACCATAAAGGACTATCAGTCTGTCCATCAGATTTTCTTTCTCTTGTGTGCTGAACTATCCCTGAATCAGGGTACACGAGTCACCAGCAACATCCCTTAATAAGCACTGGAAGCCATTCCCTCCAAACAAGGGTAGGTAGGACTGCCCCACTCCTGGACCACCGAGAAGGAAGCTTCACAGTAAGTGAAGACAAACTTCCATTCTCTGGTGGTCCAGTGAGTGGGGCAGTCCTTCCATGACTCCTTACTCATGGGACATCAAAGAGCAGTACTCCCCAGGGTGGGTCTAACAGCTTCCAGACCTTATAAGGTATGCTGTAAAACTCTCCTACGGAATGCTGCCTCCGCCGAGGCTAACTTTTCAATCCGGTAGTGTCTGGTGAAGGTATGTATGAATTTCCAGGTAGCTGCTTTGCAAATGACGTCTAAGGATGGGAATGCCCTATATGCTGCCGACATGGCTGCCTCCCTTAAGGAGTGAGCAGTAATCCCCTCAAGCATAATCAAACCTTGAGCCTTATAGGCTTCTACAATACACCACCAGATCCACGAACTCAAGGTAGGAGTCGAAACCTTTTCCTCCAAGGCTGACTTCCGGAAAGACACAAAGAGTGCCTTCGTCTCCTGCTACTCTCTGGTCCTGTCTAAATAGAAACTCAAGGCCCTATGCACATCTAGGCGATGCCAAACCTTTTCCTTCTCATGCTTGGGGTTCTGACAAAAGGAAGGGAGAATAATCTCCTCTGACCTGTGAAAGGCTGAATTGACTTTGGGGATGAATGCCGAGTTAGGGCGAAGTACCACCCTGTCCTTATGAAAGACACAAAGCTCCCTATTCATTGACAGAGCATTAAGCTCTGACACCCGGTGTGCAGAGGTAATCCCTACCAGAAAAACTGTTTTAAATGTCAGTTCCTTGAGCGGACAGGAACCCATCAGTTCAAAGGGCTCCTTACATAATGCCCTCAACACAGTATTTAACTGTGCATTTGCAGTGGATTGATCAAAGCTGTTACCTGCAGAAAACACTTAATATGGGGATGTTGACCCAGGGATCCCCCGTTTTTAGTCCCCCTCACCGCTGAGAGGGCCGCCACCTGTCTCCTTAAGGTATTGGTGCTCAGACCCTTTGACAACCCATATTGTAAAAAGGCAAGGATATCCCGAATATGTGCCACCAAAGGATCCACACCCCACTCTACACACCAAGAGTGGAACACCTGCCATGTTCTGTTGTATACCTTATTTATAGATCGCTTTCTGGAAGCCAACAGGGTGTCAACCACCGCATTCTCATACCCATGGACTCTAATTGCTGCCTTTCAAGTTCCAGGTTGTCAGTTTTAACAAATCTGGCCTCAGATGCACCGTTGCCCCCTGAGAGAGCAGGTCCCCTCTCACCAGCAGACGCCATGGTTCCCTCACTGACAACCTTAACAGATCCTGGAATCACACTCTGCTTGGCCAGAAGGGCGCAATCAGAATCAACTCTGCCTTCTGATCTATCATGGCTTGAATCACACTTGGAATGAGTGGAATGGCGGGGGGGGGGGGAAGCATACAGAAAGACACTTGGCCAGGTGAGACTTAAGGCATCTGTCCCTAATGCTTCTGGATGTTTGGCTTTCAACACAAAGTCTCTGACTTGACGGTTGAGTTCCGTAGTGAACAGATCCACCTCTGGTGTCGCGAACCTGTTGCTGAGTTGATGAAACACCTCCCTGTGCAACATCCATTCTGACTGATCTACAGTCTGCCGACTTAGCCAGTCTGCCAAGATGTTCTCCTGACCTGCTACATGAATCGCTTTTAGAGACAGAACTTCCGCCCATTCCATCACCTGCTTCGCTTTCTGATGTAATGTCTTGAGGTGTGTGCCTTTACCGTCATATTGTTGGTCTGTATAAGAACATGCTGGCCTGTCAACTGCTTCTGAAATTGGAACAAGGCTAACTTTATTGCCCTCAATTCCAGGAAATTTATGCTCCTGGCTATCTCTTTCACTGACCAGGTCCCTTGTGCCATGTTTCCTAAACTGTGCACTCCCCAGATGAACAGGCTCACATTGGTGGTAACCACTGTCCTCTTGGGGTCCCTTAACGGCATCCCTTCTGTGAACTGGGAAGACTCCATCCACCACTGCAATTCCTGCCTCACTGTCGAAGGAAGCTCTACCTTCTGGACCTTCTTGTGAGCTATCACTTCCTGATATTGAAGTAGAAAACTCTGAAGACAGCGTGTGTGGAAGCTGACCCAAAGTACAACTTTCTGACAGGAGACCAACATTCCCAAAAGACTGGCCAACACCATCAGTTCTGATGATTTCACACCCAAAACTTGAGACACCAACTGCCTGATTTTCTGCTGCCTCTCCAGGGAAAGAAAAACTTTGTCCTGTGTCGAGTGAATCAACACCTCCAGGTGGGTTATCACCTGAGTTGGTTCCAGAGTGCTCTTCTCCACATTTATCACAAATCCATGTTCTCTGACAACCTGCATTGTCAGGGCCAGATGGAGACGGGCCTGCTGAAAGGAGGGTGCCTTTATCAAAATGTCATCTAAATAGGGGAACAGTTACACTCCCTGTAACCTCAAGAAGGCTATTAGTGTCACAAAGACCTTGGTGAAAACCGTCGGGGATGATTTCAGCCCAAACGGAAGGGCTTTGTACTGGAAATGCCTGCCATGGTATTCAAAGCGCAGGAATTTCTGATGAGTGTCTCATATTGGGATGTGGAGGTAGACCTCCGACAGGTCTACTGACACCATGAAGTCCCGTTTGTATGGACTGCAGAATCGATCTCTGTGTTTCCATTTTGAATTTCCTTGTCTGAACAAACTTGTTCAGCCGCTTGAGATCTAGTATAACACTGACATCCCCATTCTTTTTGGGAACCATGAAGAAGACAGAGTATACTCCTTGTGACATCTCCCCTTCTGGTACTTTCTCTACGGCTCCAATGTTGAGGAGATGTTGAATGACTTTTGTCAGTAACTTGTGTTTTTTCAATGAGCGGTTCTTGGGCAGCTCTAGAAAATGCCATGGTGGAAAACATTCGAACTTCAGGGAGTAACCTTGTGACACCGTCTCTAGGACCCACCTGTCTGTGACCGACTGCTGCCACTAATGGGAAAAGAGTTGTAGATGGCCCCCGCTCCCTTTGTGTTTGGAACCTCGGTATAGTCATGCAGAGGTCCCTTTTGGTTTTGACCTTGCTTTCCAGCAAAGGAGTGTGGTCTAGCATCTCTGGACTTTGGCTGCTATCTGCCCTTGAAAGCCCTACCGAAGGATTGTCTGTCATCTCGTTTGTAATCCTGAAAGGTCTGGAACCATCGTTTTGATCGCACCTCCTTCTTCTTTGAAGGTAGGATGTTTTACTTGCCCCTATCCTCTGTGAGATATCTATCCAAACCCGCTCCAAAGAGACTGACTCCCTTGAACGGGACTGCAGCTACTTTTGCCCTTGCCACTGGATCAGCATCCCAGTGTCTGAGCCATGTATTATGCCTAGCCATCAAGCTATACGCCATCGCTCTAGCCAATAACTGCAGGGCGTCCAGCAAAGCAACTGCTGCAAAGGCCATGGCCAAGGCTATTTTCTTCAACTCGTCTTTCAGGCTCTTAGGAATTCTGCTGTTTGCTTCAGTAAGCTCTGAAGCCCAAGCATACGCTGCCCGGACAAAGAGAGAACCTGTAGCTGATGCCCGCAAGGAACTGGCTGAGACCTCAAGATCTCTACGAAGCACCTTTTCCACAAGCTTGTCACAGTTGTCCTTGGGCAAACCATCTGCATCCATGGGTAAAAGAGAGTTAGAAGTCAGTGGGTTGATCGGGTCATCAACCACTGGAAACCTAATCTTTTTTGTGGCCTCTGGAATGTGAGAGTAAAATCTTGTAAACATGGGCGTATTAGCTTTGGGATTGGCTAGATGCTCCCATTCTGCCATGATGACATTCTAAAAAGCTGCAGGCAAAGGTACTCCTGCTGCTTTGGACACTGGTTTCGAGATGGTTTTCTCAGACCTCACAGGGAAATCTGCAGCCTCTGCATCCTCCTTTTCTTTAGGGGTATACAAGAGCTCTAGAATTATTTATACCTTAGTCAACAGCCTGTTGTACAACTCTTGTGGAAAACGCCTGGACTGCACCAAGGGAACAGCTTCCTCCTCCTCCTCTGAGAGCTCTCCTTCTTCCTTATTGGAAACAGACACAGAAATGTCTGAAACCTTCTCTAGGTCACTAAAAAGAGGACTATGGTTTCTATCACCAGAGGACCCTCTCCTGTCCTTTTTTCTAGGAGGGGAGGGCATCAGGGAAACTGCTGTTACCCCTACCCCTTTTTGCCTCTGGTTGTCTAGAGCTGGAGGATGCACTCTGATGCCAAAGGTCTCTAAATTCCTTCTTTATCTCTTCCTTTAGCCAAGAAAGGAGACTAGTTTTGGCTTCCTCCCTTGAGATATCCATCCCTTGGGAGTCATCCTTAGGGGAGTGGGAGACTGCCAGGTCATCCAGGTTAAACTCAAGGTGCCTGCCTTATCAGCCATTTTGTCCACCTCTGAAAATGAAAGTAAAGCCTCATCACTCAGACTACCCAAAATGGCTGACTTTCCCACCTTTTCCCCACACTCTCTCTGTCCAAGGGATAATAGGAAAATGGGGAGACTACTTTTCCCCCAGCAGCACCTTTCCAACTGGAATTCCACCCCTGCCCTTCAGGGAAGGGAAACAAAAAATAAAAAAGGAGTTCAGAGCCTGATGGATGGCTTGTGATCATTCCTGTTTCTGAGTGACCCCTTAGTTCAGGAGGGGGGGCGAAAAAAGGAGACGGGTGATTCCCTCTTCCTAGCTCTTTGAGGTTTCTCACACCCCAGCCAGGTCCCCGTCTCCCAAAGCCATTCCTACCATGCTTCAGATGATTCAAGGACAGCTCACCAGGATCCGAAGTGCTTCCATGAAGCCTCTAGTGCCTCCATCTTCTTCCTGCCAATGAAAGCACACAGTTCCAGCAAACACCTGAGAACTGTGCTGCCTGGACCCTCTGGCCCTGCTGCCATTCCCTTGCCTCTTTTGCAGGCTGGAGGAGGGAAGGAGCCCTTTCCCACAGCAGCACCATCTGGAACTGTGGGAGCCAGGTCCGCGGCTGCTGTGACCGCCCAAGAGCTTCTCAGAACTGTCAGCAGCCGCCAAATAATGCCGCGGTTTTCCTTGAATTGCTGCACGCCACGCAGCCCAGGAAGGGGTGGGTAGGTAGTTTACCTTCCCCCACCACACGAGTAATCTGTTCTGCTTCCTCTTCTTCTTCTTTCTTCAGTGCGGGATCTTCGTGCTCTGCAGAGCACAGCCGAATGTCCTGCTCAGAAAGCAGGGCTGGTAGAACTGGGAATCCAGAGGACAAGCCCCTCCCCTCCGGGATCAAAGTTTTGCAGAGAGGGAGGAGCTAAGTCCCATGAGTAAGGAGTCATGGAAGGACTGCCCCACTCACCGGACCACCGGAGAAGCTATAATTTCATACATCAAAACAACTTTTTAATACAATATTCATACTAATAATGCATTGAAGAGGTTACATTACCATTATGATATCAACAATGAACCCAATCGTTGGATGCAAAGGTTCCCTTCTGAACAAAGGGTTATGTCTTCTGTTTTATGTCTCCTACTACAACACTGAATAAGAAAAGAGAAACCCAGTGCACAAAACAGAATGAGCAGAAACATGAAAGCTGCTAGAGAACTCACAGTTGTACAGCTATTTTCTTACCATTCATAGCTCAGTAGATCTAATCACTTGTTCACCTAATGGTGAAAAGGATCCACATATATCAGAGTGGCAAATTTTGAAGTCTCACAGGGATCCATGAAATCTGACTGTAGAAATCATAATGTTCTTTTGTGCAGTTACAGGCTGACAATAGTATTTGGTCCTACTTCCTTTCAATAGACTTCCAGCTATTGCAAACAACCATACAATCATATTTTTTCCTAAGCACTGAACATTCTAAAAGAATCCAATGAAATAAACCTGTTCTGTTCCTCATGAAGAAAAACACTATACCCAACTAACTCTCCAGGAAAAAAAAATAGTTACCTCAATAGCCTGAATATATTCAAACATATGGATACTTGGACCTCTTTTCAGGTTAGGAAATTGGTTTAAACAAAGGGAACATATATAAACCTTAACAGAGAAGGACACTTGCGGTGACATTTTCCGTGCTAAGTTGACAGTAAGCATATGCAAATATAGAGTGTCAGAAGTCTGCAAGGCAACACAGAAATAGACAAGGGCACACACTCTATTTTAAAGTAAATGCATTCAAACTTACTTGCTTAGGTATCCGGAAAAGGGAGTTCTTAAAGAATATATCTTTGGCCTGACTCCAGGTTCCATCGATGATTACGATTACATGGGGATTGGGAGAGCTGAATTCTATTTCTTCCAGATTTGTTGCTTCCACTCCAGGATATAATATCAAGGTATTAGGATTTCTGCACACATATGCTAACTCAGGATACCTAGAAGAATATTGAAAAAGTTACGTTTCCACCCCCATGAACCCCATTTCCTCATCTTTTTCTGTCCCAGCTACTTCCTGTTTCTTACATAAACTCACAGAGAACAGCAAGAACTGTAAACACAGACGCTAAATTGATCTATGAAACAAAATTATAATCAGTGCAAAATCAAGGTACGTCTTATAAGTGTACAAAAATGTTGCTACAAAAAGATTAATGCATCAATAGCTGAATAATGAATTCATCAGTAGCTTAAATAATCAATGGCTGACGATCCTCTCCGGAATGAAATGTATCGTTTCGATGTCTAAGTCTTCTTCTGAACAAAAGCTGGGTACATGGATGAACAAAGACATCTCATGCCTGGTGCTTATCTGAAGAATGAAACAAAGGTTGAGCGCTCAAGACTTATCTTCACAGAAAATCAAGACATGCTTACAGGTTCATATGAAAACATTCTGTATGGCTGATGTTTTCATGAACCTGTAAGCATGTCTTGATTTTCTGTGAAGATAAGTCTTGAGCGTTCAGCCTTTGTTTCATTCCTCAGATAAGCACCAGACTTGAGACATCCTTGTTCATCCATGTACCCAGCGTTTTGTTCAGAAGAAGACATAGACATCGAAACGATACATTTCATTCCGGAGAGGATCGTCAACCATTGATTATTCAAGCTACTGATGAATTCATTATTCAACTACAGATGCATTAATCTTTTTGTAGCAACATTTTTGTACACTTATAAGACTTACCTTGATTTTGCACTGATTATAATTTTGTTTCATAGATCAATTTAGCATCTGTGTTTACAGTTCTTGCAGTTCTCTGTGAGTTTATGTACACAACTGTAACCTACTCCTATTGTATCTAACTTCCTGTTTCTTAGGCAGGTCTCAGGAATTTTCTAGTGTTTAAGAAGCACCATATGTAGACATCAACTGATACTTAGAACATTTTGTTTTCTTTCCACTTAAGCACTACATCATCAATGCCTGCTAATGAATGAGAGCAGAAATTGTTGGACTAGACTCTCATTTGCTTGGTACTGAAAACTATAGAGGTCTGTTAGTGCTGCCATATCTGGGCTGCGAAATTCCTGGAGATCTGGGGGGAGAGCAGGATTTGGAAAGGAGAGGGACCTTAATAGGGTATACTGCCATAGGGTTCATTCTCCAAAGCAGCCATTTTTCCCAAGGGAACTGATCTCTGTAGCCTAGAAATGATCTCTGTAGCCTGGAAATCCATTGTAACTGATGGAAATAAAACATGGAAGACGCTCTATAAACCTGTGTTAAACTGATCTTCAGGCTGACTGTCCAGGGAGGTAAAACCTATGTGCTGTAGACTGAAAATCATGTGAAGTCCACAAGATCATCCCCTCCAGCTGTTTCCTAACTTAGATATAAGCTAAGTTAAAGAAATGTAGAAGCAAAACATGGCTAAGTTCCAGAGAACCCTGAAAGAGCCAGGACAATGCTTGTAGATTTCATATTAAATAAAGACATTATTTGCTTGTCTGATTTCTTGAGTTTAATGTACAACTCCAGTTTTACTATACACACCTGTACACAGAAGTGTTTCTGTAGGGGAATATTACTCAGTTATGCTTTGGCAGTGCTTGAAACAGGGATACTAAAGAGCAGTAGGAACTTTGATGATTTCTTCAGAGTGACTGCAAGCTCTTTGAAACTTCATGGTTCAAGTAGAAACTATATTCCCCACCAATTATTTTTTATTAACAATCATCATTTGCACCCTCTAGATCAGAGTTTAAAGATCTTACATCTTGATGTCAATCTGAAAAATACAAGTTACCTTCTATATATATATAAATATGATTTTCTTATGAAGAACCCATTTTCCTCCCCAGCCTTATATACTTCAAAGAGGCTAGAAAAAGACTGGCAGCTTCTTCAATGCAAATGGAGAGCAACATGAAAGCTCCCACCAAGGTAAGATACTTCAACTGCCATCATTTTTAAGCCTCTAAAGGTTGAGCATTACTACAAATAAATAAAAATGGGTTTTGCATTCTTTCACACTCCATATTTTGTACACAAGCTAAAGAGAAATTTCTCTCACAGAACTGAGGTATCACTGGTCTAGATACAGAGACATACTTAGGGTTGCCATCCTCCAGGTGGTGGCTGGAGATCTCCTGGGATTAAAACTTATCTCCAGGAGAAACCGATCAGTTCACCTGGAGAAAATGGCCTCTTTGGAAGGTGAATTCGATGGCATTATACTCCATTGAAGTGCCTACCCTCCCCAAACCTCAGGCTGCACCCCCAAAATAGCCAATTATTTCTGAATCTGGAGCTGGCAACCCTACACATAAACCTTATTTACCCACAAAATACATATTCTTTTCACACCAAGAAAAACAAGCAAACACAAAGGGACTGACCCAAAAGTGACTGATGCCAGTTACAGACACATACCCAGAAGAAGAAAGCCTTCCTTTTGAGATGATGTGCCATGGTTCTTGAGGTTACCTGCCCTCTTACCTGGTGTAAGATGGATCAGCTTCCTAGCCTCCCTAGCCTCATGAAGCACCAAATGCTTGACAGAGGCCATGCCAACGCAAAAGAACAAAGACAGAAGATTCAAACTCCATGAGAAGTTTCTTCCTACACATGCAGGCAACATTCCCTCCCCCCACCGAGCTGAAGAGACAGCCATAAACCAATCAAGGAACCATTGGAATAACAATGACTCTGGCCACATGAGTCATAATCTCTTCAAGTGCCATTGACCTGCCTAAAGTTACTAGATCTCAATACTGTCCACTCCCCCTGAACCCAGCTCCAATCAGTGTGTTTTTGGGGGCGGACAAGCAGGAGTTGTTTCAGGGGATGTGGTCAGCCTAGCCAACCCCCCAAAGCCACCTTATAAAAGAGGGCACCCAGCACTCACTCTCTCTCTCTACCTCTAAAACCCACCCTAACTCCACAACTCTTGGTTTGTGCAGCCAGAGTCTCCACGTGTTGTTGCTGGCTCAGGACATGACCCTTTTCCTCCATAGTCTCCCTTATTTTTCCTAAGGATCGCTTCATCCTGCCAAGGACGGGTAAAGTATTAGTCCTCAACGATCATCCTGCGAATGCAAAAGTGCTATCCTCTTATCTCTAATTTTCCTAGATCTGTATAATTGTGAGTATGTTTGAGATATTGTATGTCTGTGAAGATCTATCAGTAAAAGGAACCATTTTGTATCAAAGTCAGTCTTTGAGTCTATTTTTGGTGCGTCTGGAAGAAGTGGGACCCCTGTACACAAAGGTGCTTGCTCCCTATTTGCCTATTGCCTTGCTGAAATATCATAATTCCCCAATATAATTAATAACTCATGGCTAACAAACAAAACAGACAAAAATGAACCAACTAACTATTTGCTTTACTCTGCCTCTCAAACCCACAAATATTGATTTGAGTGTTTGTCATGTCTGACATTAGAAAGATGCATATTTAAAAACTGAAGACTAAATGAGGATCTTTTTAAAATGTACTCCATTTAAGATTTTCAAAGAAAGGTACACATTCCACCAGCTTTCTACAAGCTGGAGTCTCTGACAATAAACTAATACCTTGTGCTCTCAGCGATGTACTGACAAATGATGGGCAAGTGTCCCTGACCTCAATCCATAATAGGCTATGCCCAATACATGTAATACAAGTGCTGCAGAAAATATTTTTTCATGTTTACTCTGGCTCTACAACATGCCCAATGATATAATTGCAAGCACAAACAGCATAAATTCTTGTCCACACAACCAATTCTTGTCCACACAACCAATTCCCCTCAATCTACAAGTCTCCTAGATTCCCATGTACTAATTCTTGAACCTTTTCCCACAGTCTTTTCCCCCTCCCCCAACTTGTTGGAGGTGGCAGTGAACTGAAGGAAGGCCTCAGAAGAAGCTCCTGAAATTCTTCAGAGTTCTTCAGAGTGTCTGAATACTTTGTATGAATGCACATGAAATCTAAATAACCCAGGAGTCCTTGTTCCCAGGAACCAGCTTTGAAAACACAGAATCCTTTGCACTGCTGAATGGCCCCTAAGTTGTGAGGGCAGGTAGGCCTGCTTACAGCCCAATTTACTCTGCACCAATAGTTTCAGCAGCACAGGTGGTTCAACTCTTCTTCATCAAACAGAGAAAGGTAGGTAATGCTCCTGTGTAGTTGTTGTCTATATTCTGGATGGTAGACTGTTTTCTGGATGGTAGACTGTGGTAAATTGCAGAGGAACTCAGACACTGCTGATGCCACAGCCACCAGCAGCACTTTTACAGTTTTAAAAAAGCATGCCACTGATTGATTCCAAAGGATTAGGGTTGGCAGGTCTGGGCTGGAGACTTTGGGGGTGGAGCCAGTAGAGGGCAGGATTTGGGGAGAGGAGGGGTCTCAGCATGGTACAATGAAATAAGAGTCCACCCTTCAAAGCAGTCATTTTCTCCAGGGGAGCTGATCTGTCAGCTGGAGATCAGCTGTAAAAGTGAGAGATCTCCGGGCCCCACCTGGAGGCTGGCAACCCTACAAAGGATTAAAGAAGAACTTCTGTTTTATATAATCGAGGTATTAAAATCTAACACTTTTTTTCTTGTCAAAGTTATCTTTTTACACCCAACATTAAAAGAACACAGATTTATGCTACTTCAAATATTTTTTAAATGTTTCTGAGTACAGTTATAAGATCAAAAATGCTACTAGTAGAAAAGTCATTTAGATCACAAGATTAAATTTCCCAGTTTAATAAGTTATTTCATTTCCCTTGTCTCTTGGCAGGTGGTTTGATTTTAGACATATGCCCATATTTACTCAAAAGGGCCAGAATGTAAGCCCCCCCCCACCCGCCCCCGTTACACTGGACATAACTGTATCTTGTATGTGAATGTAAGACAATTCTGTCTTTATTTGAATGCTGTTTAGATTGCATTTTGGCACTATAATGTTTTGGTGTTTTTCTTCAGCTTTATTCTAATTTTCGATATGAACGATTCACGGTCTGTACTACAATCAGCTCCTGGTTTTGTTTTAACAGACAGAATGGCAGATTGGTACTCAATGTGAAGGTCCATTCTCCTTGGAACTGACGAGGACACCCGGATGAGTGGGGAACTCCCTTCCCTCCACTTTTGAAGGCAGGAAGTCCAGCTTTGTTGTTTCAGGGGGAGAAGGTCCCCCAATCCCCTTTCAGTCTGGAAACTTCAACAGATCCTATGGCCAATGCCATAATCTGAAGACCTAGAAAAAACCACAGCAACACAACACAACCCAGACTGGACCAAATACCCAATTAAGGAATTTCCTCGTTTTTCTATAATCATTCTGTCCTCCTCAACCTCTCTCTTTCACTCTTTTCTGGTTTTGGGTTTTTTGGGGGGTGGGGTGGGCCCAGGTCTCTTCATCAGTTCCAAGGAGTGTGTTCACAGTGTGTACCAATGTGCCATTCTCCCTTGGAAGGACCTGGAGATCTAGATGAGTGGGGATGTAACAATGCATACTGTCCCCAGGATGCACAAAAAATTTGAGTACCCTTAATCCTTTTGCGAAATGCTGGCCTGGATGAATCACAAGCAGGAGTTAAGATTGCTGGGGAAAAGATCAATAACCTCAGATATGCAGACGATACCACTCTGATGGCAGAAAGTGAAGAGGACCTAAAGAGCCTCTTGCTCAGGGTGAAAGAGGAGAGCGCAAAAGTGGGCTTGAAGCTCAACATCAAAAAAACTAAGATCATGGCATCTGGCCCCATCACTCCTTGGCAAATAGAAGGGGAAGTCGTAGAAGTAGTGACAGACTTCACGTTCCTGGGATCCCAGATCACGGCAGATGGTGACTGCAGCCATGAAATTAAAAGACGCCTGCTCCTTGGGAGGAAAGCGATGGCAAACCTAAACAGCATGATAAAAAGCAGAGACATCACCTTGCCAACAAAAGTCCGCATGGTCAAAGCAATGGTATTCCCCGTAGTAATGTATGGCTGCGAGAGTTGGACTATAAGGAAGGCCGAGCGCCGAAGAATAGATTCTTTTGAACTATGGTGCTGGAGAAGACTCTTGAGAGTCCCTTGGACTGCAAGGAGATCAAATCAGTCAATCCTAAAAGAAATCAACCCTGATTGTTCCCTGGAAGGCCAGATCCTGAAGCTGAAGCTCAAATACTTTGGCCACCAAATGAGAAGGGAGCATTCACTGGAGAAGACCCTGATGCTGGGAAAGATTGAAGGTCAAAGAAGAAGGGGACGACAAAGGATGAGGTGGTTAGACAGTGTCATCGATGCAACGAACATGAAATTGAGCAAACTTCAGAGGACAGCAGAAGACAGGAGGGCCTGGCGTAATCTGGTCCATGGGGTCGCGAAGAGTCGGACTCGACTGTGCGACTGAACAACAACAAATCCTTTTGCACTAACTGCTGCAGAACTCTGTGGCCAAAGGCTTCATCTGAAGAGGCCCACTTCTCTCTCTTGTAGTGGCAGATAAAGGTAGAAGGGTTGAACCAGGTAGCCACCCCACATATCTCATCTATGGAAGCTTTGGCTTCCAGGGCCATGGAAGTGGCTGCACTCCTAACACAGTGGGCTGTAATACCCTTGGGGGGAGGCATATCAGCTGCCTGGTAGGCTAACAGGACACACTGTTTCAGCCATCTACTCAATGTAGACTTGTTTACCCTCTTATCCATGGTAGAGTGGTCGAAGGCCTCAAACAGTGAGTCTGATCTATACCACTATTTAGTTCTAAAAAATATTTATGTGAATGGCCCTATGGACATCAAGAGTCTGCCATTCTTTTCCTTTTTGGTATGATGAATTAGGACATAAGGGAGGGAGGCAGATCTTGGATCTGTGGAACATGGAGTTAACCTTTGTCAAGAAGGTTGGATCTAATCACAAAACCACTTTGTCACAATGGAACACACAAAAGGTACTTTCTGATGGGCTCCTAATTCTGAGATCCTATGGGCTAAAGACCAGAAAAAGGGTCTTTAAAAGGGTCCTCCCCACTCATCCGGGTCATCATCACCTTCAAAGAAACCTGATAAAGTGGTTCAAAGGGATCTCTAGCCAGTGCCTTCAAGTTAAGGCTCCAAGTGAGAAACCTGTGTACTGTAGAAGAATGGGAGGAAGACACTCCTCTCAAAAATCTCTTAATGGATGTGAACAGACTGGGTGATCCTCATACTCTGGTAGGACAGTGGCTAGTGTTGCCAACTGTCTCTTTAACATATTGGGGCATAGGCCTTTGTCCAGCCTGCTCTGTAAGAAGAGCAATACGTCTTTTAGAGCTGGATTCAAACTCTCCATGTGACTTTTAGTGCATCAGCATTGAAAGGCCTTCCATATAACATCATAGATTCTAGAAGCAGACATACATCTGGCAGCTAGAAGAGTCCGAATCACTTTGTCAGAGAGCTGAAACGGCTCTAGTGACCTATGTTCAAGAGCCAGGGAGTTAACATGAGACTTCCTTTGTCTTGATGAATAAATGGTCCCTGTTGTAGGAGGTCTGTTGAAACTGGGAACCATGGCCACCTGGGCCAAGACAGAGCAACAAAAATGATTTGAGCTCTCATTTCCTTCACCTTGCAGAGGAATCCAGGCAGAACTGGTACAGGAGGAAATGTGTAGAGAAGGCCATCTGGCCTCTTGGAAGGTTTATTGGAAGGCATCCATCCCTTTGGCCCGGGGACAGAGGTACCTGGAGGAAAACCTCAGCATCTTCGCATTGCTCTTGGAGGCAAAGAGATCCAGAATTGGCAAGCCAAATCAGTCTACTAGTTGGTTGAAGACTGATGATTTCAAGGACCATTTGTTTGGGTCCAGGGTCGATCTGGACAGCCAATCCATTTCCCTGTTGACCAGGCTCTTAAACAATGCAGATGATGTTCCAACTACCTCATGAGCCTTGCTGCTTTGTGCTGAAGGCTTCTTGACCTGGTTTCCCCCGTCTGTTCACATGGCCTTTGCTGTCATGTTGTTAGTCCTGATGGACACTGATGAGGATTCAAAGGCCAGAAGAAAATGATAGAAAGCCAAGGAAATTGCTCTCAACTTGAGCCAATTTATAGGTTTGGACTGATCCTAAAGGGACCACTTCCCTTGCACATGAGCTGACTCCAATGTGAGCCACCTATCCCTCCAGGGTGTCATCCATCATCACCACCCTCTCTAGTGTGGGATTTGCCTTTTAAAAGGTTGGAGGAATTTGTCCACCAAGCTAAAGATGATCTTACTTTGTCTGGAACCAGAATCCTCTGATGACGCTTTACCGTGATTGCCACCTGCCAGGGCAGAAGTAGCCACTGTAAATCCCTCAAGTGTGCTCTCACCTATGGGACTCAAGAGTCTCAAGAGGAACATGATGTCTGAGGAATGCTGAGACAGAACTCACTGCGCCATGGTAGCTATCTTTGTGCCTTCTTCTGTGGGAGAAAAAGTTTCCCCTCTGGCATCATTTCCCATTCCTCCTTGGAACCATGACAAAAAATTGAGTATATACCTAACCCACATTGGTTTGAGGAGACTGATTCTATGGCCCCCAGCTCCTGAAGATGCCAGATACCTTGAAGAACTCATTGGACTTTTGTTTGAATAGAAGACAGAGGGAACTGCAGGAGCCTTCTTGGAGACGGTGAGGCAAACTCTAGTTGACAACCCAAAGAGACTGTTTGGAGGACCCACCAATCTTGAATGGATTGTCTGGAACCCACGGTAGTACCAATGGACCTTCCTGAAAATTGCATCATGCCCAAAAGTAGTATCAGCTACAAAAGCTATGACCTTCTCTGACCTCTGGAGGTGGACGTCAGTTTAGGAGGGACATCAGAGAACTCCCTCTGCATCTTGTGGAGCCAAAGATACAATGCATGGGCTAGAAGGAAAGAAGCCACTGAAGTCTTGATGGAGAAGGCACTGGACTCATGGGCTTTGCAAAGGGCTGTGTCACTCCTATGTCTGCAGCCTCCTTAAGTGCTTCTACCCCCTCTTGGGGAAGGTGTGAACCAGATGACATGTTAGCCACAGGGGTGTCCATCATTGGAATATGTAGCAGTTTGTCTGCTGAAACTGGAAAGGCACAGCACTTCTTGGCCTGAGCCACCTGAAATGAATAGATTCTTCCATTTGTCTGGAAGAAGATCTTACGAAAAGGGAAGATGGAACCCGTTTCTCTAGATCGGGACATGACCTCCTCATCACCCTCTGAGTCAGGATCCCCTTCCTCCTGACCTGGAAGATCCTCTGTGAGAGTACACAGTTTTAAGATATTTAGAGCAGGGGCAACTAATGAGGGCAAGTTCTCAGTGGCAAAAAGCCTCTTGGGCTTGGGAGGAGGGAGATGGATCCTTACCACAGATCTGACCTGCTTCCTTTTCAGAGAGATCAGGATCACTATCAGAGGGAACAGAATTATCTGAATAAGGTGAATGGTCGACTCGTGAGTAGTGTGTAAAGGTCAATGCTTTTTTGCAGCCTTGGTGAGGAACTTGGAAGGATCCTGCCTCTCTGTGAGTGTCATCCCCATATGTGAACAGATTTACTTGATTGCTTCTGTGGGGGGTGAAAAGGGGGGAGAACACAACCATTTGCATCTCCTGCAATCTCTTTTATCCATAGTCCCTTCTATAAAATATTCTAACCATTGTCGGAAGCTCTCTGGAAGCTCTCCTTCTTCAGTTCTTTTGTACCCTTGCTCAACCTTACTGCAGGGGAGAAAGAGGCAGGCAGGAAGAAAGCACGCAACTTCTCTGGCACTCACCGCCACCTTGTCTCTTATCCAACTCACTTGCCAAGGAGGAGGGGGAAGAGGAGACGGGGGGCGGCTCGATGGGTTGATCTAAGGCCCTTAGAGCTCAGCTGGGCACACAATGCCTCTTGAAGTTCCATGTCAGAAGATGGCTCCATTGTACTCCGGATCCCTACTGCTTTTTTAGCAGTGCTGCTAATCCCCTGGGCTCCAGTGAGCTAAGTGCATGGCTTTGTGAGAAAGAGAAGACTGCAAATCAAGTCACTGGACTTCAAAGAGCTCTGAAAACAAAAGCACTCAGAGCTCTCAAAAAACCCTGCCTTCTCTATTGGCAGAAAGAGGATTGAAAGGGGAATGGAGGAACTTCTCCCTTCTGGAACAGCAAAACTGGACTTCCTGCTGCCAAAAGTGGAGAGAAGGCCCCACTCATCTGGGTTTCTTTATCCTTCCAAGGAAGAACACAGGTTCTCCATCTTCTGCTTCCAATTATGTAATCTACTTGATCTCTATATTGACCATGTGGTGACGGCCACATATACAACTGACTGGTTGCCTGAAAATAATTGGTAACATCAAAATAACTGTCAAACACAAAGCGCTTACACAATTTGTATGTGTTATTATAACTTTAAAACATTAACAACACAAAATATACAATATTGTGTGGTTTCAGATGATCGTCCAGAATTTAATAGGACCAACAAGGAGATGGTGAACTCCGGAATGCTTTTCCCGTTTCGACTACAAAAGTCTTCTTCTGACCAAGATGAATCTTGTAGACTACTTTGGACTTCAATAATATGGCAACATTGTCACAGCAGTGCACAAACTTGATCACATTTTCAGACTGGATTTCATGTTCTAGAGCAAATTCTTTACAAACTTAACAGGTTCTCCATCTTCTGCTTCCAGTTATGCAATCTAGTTGATCTCTATATTGACCATGTGGTGACGTCCACATATACAATTGTCTGGTTGCCTGAAAAAACAGGTTGCTTACCTGTAACTGATGATCTTCGAGTGGTCATCTGTGCATTCATACCTCTGGGATATAGTGTGCCTGCACCGACCTCAATGGGTATAATGGAAAGCAAAAGGGATTTTTGCACCCGCTCCCCCATCATGTGCCAGGCTCCACTGCGCATGACTAGGGGAGGGGCACGACTAACCCGCCAGTTCCTTCTGACCACTGCCCTAAGTCTCCAAAGAAAGGAAAGGGCCGAAAGCAGAGGGGAAGGAGAGCAGGTGGTGTGAATGCACAGATGACCACTCGAAGATCATCAATGACAGTTAAGCAACCTGTTTATCTTCTTTGTGGTCTCTGTGCATCACACCTCTGGGAGACTAGCAAGCAGTATATGCCTACCTGGAGGAGGGAGCTGAGGTCCTAAATCTGCGCCGCCAGAAACACCGCTCGCCCAACTGTGGACCGTTGATGAAGACGTACATCTAGGGCATAGTGCTTCACAAACGTGTGAGGTGTGACCCATGTCGCTGCATTGCAGATATTTTCTAGCGCTGCACCTCGCAGGAAGGCTGTGGATGCAGCCACCAGCTGGGTGGAATGTGCCCTTAGCGGGCCCAGGAACGGCTTCTTGGCTAACGAGTAGCATAGCTTAATAGTCTCCACAATCTACTTGGATAGCCGCTGGGATGACAGTTTCTTCCCTTGGGAGAGTAAAGCATAAGAGACAAACAGGGCCGACGATTTTCTAAAGGGCCGTGTTTGATTCAAATAAAAGAGCAAAGCTCTTTTGATGTCCAGTGAATGGAGCAGGTGTTCCTCCTCGGATGAAGGAGATGGGAAGAACGCTGGGAGGACAATGTCTGCTCAAACATGAAACTCAGAAACTACTTTCAGCAAGAAAGAAACGTCTGGAGCCAACGTGACCCCGTTATGATGGAAACTCAAGTACGGAGAGTCACAACGAAGCACTGACAGCTCACTCACTCTCCTCGCAGAGGTGACTGCGACTAAAAATGCTGTCTTCCAAGACAACAGCTGCAGACTACAAGTAGCCGTCAGCTCAAAGGGTCTGCCCATAAGCCACATCAATACCATGGGCAGGTCCTAAGTTGGCATGGGGCCATGCAAAGGAGGAAAGAGGTGGGTCAGGCCCTTCAGAAACTTCTTGGTCTGTGGGTGGGAGAAAACGGAGTGACCTTCAATAGGTGGATGATAGCCAAGATAGCAGCCAAATAGACCTTCAATGAAACACAGCTAAGGCCCAAGTCCAAACGGGATAACAAAAAACCAAAGACTGCCCTCAGGTCCGATGGGGGTGGCGGCAATCTCAATGAAGCAAGATAAGACAGAAATGTCTTCCACTTTTTGCCCAAGAGACAGATGAAAAATAATATAAGAACAGTTATCAATGTTTTAGAATATTATGAAGAGCGCTACTCTTCTTGGACGTCGAAAAAGCATTCGATAATGTATCTTGGGAATTTTTAAGACAAAAATTAGAGGCATGGGATTGCGGATATAACTTCTTAACAATGATCTTGGCTATTTACCAAAAACAACAGGCAAGGATAATAGTAAATGGGGAGATGACAAGTAGTTTCGAGATCCAAAAAGGTATGAGACAGGGCTGCCCATTATCTCCATTACTTTTTATTTTTATATTGGAAACGTTGAATGACAATATAAGACAAAACCCGAAAATAAGAGGTCTAAAAACAAAAGGCGAAGAATTTAAGTTGCAGGCTTTTGCCGATGACTTAGTGTTTATTTTAGAAGATCCCTTAATAACAATTGAGCATTTGATGGAGGTACTGCAAAAATATGGAAGTCTGGCAGGACTTAAAATAAACTTTAAAAAAACAAAAATGTTAACAAAAAACTGTACTCCTGGCCAAACAGATAAGCTTCAAGATGTAGCAAAAATAGAAGTTACTTCAAAAGTTAAATATCTAGGTATAGTGATGACTAATAGAAACAGTACGCTGTTAGAAAATAACTATAATAAATTGTTAGAAGAAATACGGAAAGATCTGCATAAATGGAAAGAATTGCAAATTTCTTTGATGGGCCAAATTGCAACAATAAAGATGAACGTATTACCACGGTTCTTATTTCTTGCACAAAATATTCCAATTTTAAAGAGGAACATATACTTTTCGGAACTAGATAAAATAGTTAGGGCTTTTATTTGGTTTCCCAAAAAAGCTCGTATTAAAGGGAAAATGATGCAAGACAAGAAAGAAAGAGGAGGATTTGGACTACCAAATTGGGAATTATATTACCAGGCGGCGGCCATGGGATGGATCAGAGATTGGATTCTACTGGAAAACTGGAAAACTCTGCACTTGGAGGGTCACGATTTACATATGGGATGGCATGCGTACATCTGGTATGAAAAAGAAAAAGTGCATGCTAACTTCCGGCATCATATAATAAGAGGAGCATTGATAAAGATATGGAAAAAAATTCGAGAAAGGTATTATATCAAGATTCCTAAATGGGTGTCACCATTAGAAGCATTTGTAAAACCAACATTGATGACAGAGAGTAATATAGGAGCGTATGACACTCTGTTAGATGAAGCTAATAATTTAAGAACAAAGGAAAATCTAAAGTCAAACAATATAAATCTCTCTTGGTGGGAGACTACCCAGTTGCAATCAAGATTTATGAAAGATAAAAAAACTGGTTTCTACACAGAGAAAACAGACCTAGACAAATTATGGTTGTCAACTAGTGATAAGTTGATACAGAAGTTATATAGTTATTTTTTAGATGATTATATGCAAGATGAGTTAGTAAAAACCTCTATGATATCGTGGATGAGAGATATAGGTTATAATATCCAAATTGATGACTGGCTAAGAATTTGGAAAGTGATGAAGTATGTAAAGGAAGTTCCATATAAAGAAAATATTTACAAATTATTCTATAGATGGTATTGGATGCCTGACAAGATTGCTAAAAGTTATAAGGTTATATCTAGAAATTGTTGGAGGTATAATACTAATGTTGGTACATTTTTCCATATGTGGTGGAAGTGTGGAAAAATACAAAAGTTTTGGCATAATATTAATAAGATGATAAGAGAAATTACGAATATTGACTTAGAATTGTTACCAGAAACATACCTGTTGAATATTATACCTGAAGGTTTTGAGCAAAAAGATGTATGTCTAATAACCCATATACTTACTGTGGCCAGAATATTAGTAGCTAAATATTGGAAGTCAGATGGATTACCAGTAAGAGATGAACTAATTAAGAAACTAATAGAGACTGCAGAAATGGACAAATTAAGTATGATATTGCAAGGGAGAGATGGAAAGTGGTTCCAGGAACGTTGGGATAGAGTTTATAAATGGTTAGAGTCAAAATGTGTATAGCTGACTCCGAAACTAGACTATGTATCATTGTGTAAACAGAAGATATTGTTGTATTGTTAAAAATATAAATAAAATGGTAAAAAAAAAAAAGAAATGTCTTCCACTTCCCTGTGTAGGAAGCTTGTGTAGATGGTTTCCGACAGTTCAAAAGGACATGAACTATCTTGGCTTTGAACTCTAGACGAGGATCCTCCAGGCTGTGAGCTTGAGACGCTGCACGTTGTGATGCAGTATCTGCCCCCTCCTTGCCAGGAGAAGATCCGTCACTGGGGGAAAGTGGATGAAAGAGCCCTTGGATAGATGGAGCAGAATGGGGAACCAATGTTGCTGGGGCCACCATGGGGTCACCAGGAGACAATGTGGCCTCTCCTGCATTATTTTGGCAAGTACTCTGGAGATCAGAGGAATCGGAGAGAAGAGGAATACATACGGGTGTGACCAAGGGACCAGAAGCCCATCTCCTAGAGATAGCGGATCGGTCCCCGCTCTGGAGCAGAACAGACGGCATTTCCTGTTGTGGCGTGTTGTGAACATGTCCACCTCTGGATGGCCCCATAAAAGGAAAATTGGGTGGAGATAGTTTCAGTTGAGTTCCCGCTCATGCTCTGACACACCTCACCTGCTCAGGAAGTCTGCTTGTACATTCAGAGTCCCTGGAAGATGGGCAACTCTCAAGAACGTATTCCATGACTGGCACTCGTCCCATATGCTCAGGGCCAGTCGGCACAGCCTCCTAGAAATCATGCCGCCCTGCCTGTTGATATAACACAGGGCTGTGGTGTTGTCAGTGAGGATGGTAACCACCTGCTTGGCCACTATGTGGAGGAAAAATCTGAGTGCGTACTGCACTGCCAGCAATTCCAGGAAATTGATGTGATATTGGGCTACATGGGGTTCCCATCGAGCTCCAACACAGAGCCCCTTGAGATGTGCACCCCATCCCCACAGGGATGAGTCTGTTGTCAACCTGAGCATTGAAGGGGGTGCATGGAATGGAGCTCCTGCCAGGCGGTTCACAGGGTCTGTCCACCAGAGCAGAGAGTTCAGTACATCCGGCGGGATGACAAGACGAAGGGACTGAGGTTGCCATTGTGGATGAAATTTCTGGACAAACCACAGTCGCATGTAACGGTCACATGCGCAGCCTGGCGAAGACAATTACGTTGGTGGTGGCCACCATCAGCCCCAGCAACCGTTGGATTTCTTTTGCAGTGGCACTCCCTGCACTGTGGAAGAGATCCACTAGCAAGAGAATGTCCCGTGCTCTCTGAGGAGGGAGAAAGGCCTTGCACACAACAGAGTCCAGGATTGCTCCTATGAATTGCACCCTTGTGGCTGGAAGCAGCATAGACTTTCGCAGGTTCATTCCAGAGATTCCAGGGTAGATAAGGTCAGTTCGACATGGGTGAGCAGGGATGCCCTGGAATCTACTACTAGCAGCCAATTGTCTATATTGGGAAAAACCTGGATGCCCTTCAGACGGAGGTGTGCCACTATGACCACAATCACCTTCTTAAAGACTCGAGGAGCCATGGATAAACCAAAAGGGAGGGCTGTGTATTGGAAATGTCTGTTTCCTACCACAAAATGGAGGAATATATGGTGGGCAGGATGAATGGAGACGTGAAAATAAATATCTTTGAGGTCCAACGTTACCATCCATGCTCCAGGATGTAGGAGTGGAAGGATGGTTTGTAATGCTGTCACCCTGAATTTCTTGTAAAGGTTGAAACGATTCAAATTCCTGCGATCCATAATGGGACAGAGGCCTCCGTCCTGCTTCGGTACCGTGGTTCTATGGCATCCTTTTGGAGAAGAGTTTGAACCTCTTCTAACAGCACGGCCGAGGGTGGAGTGACAACAAAGCAAGCAGTTGTAGAGATTTGGGAAAACTCTACGAGGTACCCCAACTGGATTATCGAAAGGACTCACCAATCCGATGTTACAAGTTGCCAGGCCGACAGATAAGGGGACAGGCGGGTGGGAGATGTTAAGAGAGTACTGGAATCAAAGACCCTGTTTGAGAGTCTTAGAGGTTTTTGCCATGGATTGAGAAGCAGACGAAAACTTTGGTTTTCCCCATGAAGTGAAGAGCTGCTCAGAGATCTCTGCCAGTGCGACTCGGAAGAGGATTTAGACAAGGGTCTATGGGACCATTGCTTGGTCCAAGGTTTACCCTTGCTCTGCCTGACAGCAGGTGTGACCCCAGACTGCGAGATGTCTTGATGCTCTTGTTGAGCTCTTGCAGCACCATATCTGTAGTGGAACTAAAGAGTCCAGCACCATTGAAGGGAAGATCCTCGACAACAGTTTTGGTGTCTGGCTGCAGAGCGGAAGAGTGTAGCCATACATGCCACCGCATGGCGACAAGGAGGTGGGGTCTTTGCTGCTGCATCCAGTGTATGCTTAGAGACATTAAGTTGGTGCTTTGCCAGAAGCATGCCTTCCTTCTGGATCAGTCTAGCTCGACGGCTAGCATCATCTGGTAGAGTAGAGATAAACTCTAACATCTGTTCCCACAGGGCATACTGATAAGGCCCCATACAGGCAGCATAGTTGGAGGTCTTAATTCCCATTGCTCCTGCGGTATAGAACCTTCTGCCAAAGTAGCCAAGCTTCCTTCCTTCTTTATCTGAAGGTGCAGAATGACTACGCTTGCCCTTAGAGGAAGATGTTACACTACAGAGTTCGCTTTCGGATGGATGAAAAGGAACTCCGCTCCTGTCTCCTGTATTCTATACATACAATCCAGTCGCTTGCTGGAAATCGGGACGGACGAAGGATGAGCCCAAGAATCCTTGGCCGCTTGTAAGAAGGCTGCAGTCATGGGGAGGGTGACTGCTATCGACGTGTCTTTGACTACTGGAGGTGGCTGGACTGGAAACAAGGCTAGCTTGTTGGCCATTCGTTTGACAAAGTCCCCATAAGACTTGACGTCCTCAGATGGAGATATTGGGAGATTGTCTCTTAACTTCTTGTGGCGGGGAAGGCTCCAGAGGCGGGCGGGACTTTCCTCATCAGACTCTGAAGAACCGGAGGAACTGGAACAATCCAAGGGTTCGGAAAGTGACATCAGGTGGATCAGTGTCGAAGGCATCAGTTCCAATGGCTCCATAAACTTTTTTGGCGCTGACGACTGAAGGTCGAAACATGTAGCTGTCAGTTGGGATGGTAGAGGTTTAGCAAACTCCGGCGTCGAGGGAGGATCTCAATACAGAGAGAATCAGGATGATGAATACTGGCGATCCCCTTCCATGGAAGGATGCGGGGGGACCCACGGCATCGACCTCGGGAAGGGGTAAGCCCCATACAGATACTGCCATTGGTGCTGATCCCAGGTGGGAGGAGGCTGGAGGGGCAGTGGAGGTCGACCCCGATCATTGGGTCTGTACTGAGGCGAAGGGATTGCAACGTTAGCCCCTTGCTCTCAATGCAGGCTCTCGACACTGGGGGATCGAGGAACCTGAATCAAGTCCATCTCCTGATCTGAGTCAGTGGACTGGGTGTGGCGAAGCGAAGGCGACTTAGACACACCTTGTTGCTGCCCTCGGCCAAGTGAATCAAGTGAAGCAGCTGTGGGCTGGGTCACTACCTCAGCTTGATGCGGACTCGACAGTGTTTTGCCAAGAGAGCCTTTGTTGAGCTTTTTGTGCTTGATAGGCCGACCATCCTTGCCCTCCTTACATTTTTTGGAAGCAGTATGGGCTTTGGACTGCTGTGCCGGGATCAGGTGTTTGAGCACCGATCATTCGGCGTCGACTGGAGCCGATGTCAGAGACTGAGTGGCTGTCAATTCCGATGCAAGCGACAACATCGAGGCGTGACCAGATATATCTTGTGATGACGCCATCAGAGAAAGTGCACCTTCCAGTAATGCCACACGAAATCTGGCTGGCGATTCTTCTTGGTCTGCTTGGAGAACTTGGAACAATGGGCGCAACAGTCTACTTGGTGTGATTCCCCCAAGCACAAGAGGCAAAAGGAGTGTCCATCTGAGGGGGCGATCTTGCTACTGCACTTCCAGCACCGTTTGAAGAAACCCCACCGAGTGGCCATAAGCTAGCGGGAGGGGCAAAACGGTCTCCGCAAAGGCAGAGACAATTCCAAATGAACCTATCTAACTACGATTACTTTCCTAACTACCTAACAAAAAGAAGAGAAAAAAGGCCTAAAGCCAGAAATTTTACCGATCAAGGCGGAGAAGATCCTACCAGCGTGGCGGTCAGAAGAGAACTGGCGGGATAGTTGTGCCCCTCCCCTAGTCATGCGCAGTGGAGCCTGGCTTGTGACATGGGAGCGGGTGCGAAAATCCCTTTTGCTTTCCATTATACTGATTGGGGTCGGCGCAGGCACTCTATATCCCAGAGGTGTGATGCACAGAGACCACAAAGAAGATTGTATGTTCACTTCATTGACACTACCTTAATTTCTTTTGAAGCTCCTTACAAACAGAGATGTTCTTGAGTTTGGAATTTTCTAAAAGTTTTATTTATTTCTGAATGCTGGTTGTTCTTTTGCTTCCTTTTTAAAATTAAGAATGGCCTCAAGAATAGTCAGAGGGGGCCTTTATCATAGCAGACCAAAGACTTGTTTGCAGGCTCTGTTAGAGCACAATGCTTATTAAATAAAGCATTATACATTGCAGAATATGGCTTTATTTATTTATACTGTACTTTAAGTTAAGCATCACAGTAAACTGATAAACTGTTAACTTTTGTGTGTGTTCTATATTTAATAATATTTATTTAAATGTATTTCTGCACGGAGATAATACTAAGCAATAGCAGACACATTGTAAATGCTAGAATATGATGCCTAGGTGTATTATATGATGCTTAACTACCCCTTAGGGCTTAGCCAGGTTTTATTTAATTTCTTTGTCCTTCTAAAAATACCTTTTTACTATGGCATTACATTAATATGTCTTGTGTACACATGAACACACAAAGTTATAGCAAAACCTTTAAGCATTCAGAATAGCACAACAATCTGGGTTGTGATATTTGGGACACTGAGCTTCTCAGCTACATGGAAGTAGTATAACCTTCTCAACCCATCTTAGTTAGTGCAAAGGCCAGATGTCTTTGCTAACAGGGCCAGGAACCAGGAAACAAGGAAAGAGGTTTAAGATCCTCATAGTGGCCATGAGCCATATAAACACAAATCAAGTGGCTCTTGTAAAAGTAGTCACTAAACTATCTAGCTTCCAGAGAGAAGCATAAGAAGGCATGAGAAGCCTTAAATTGAATGGGTAAGTGCATGGGATGCTAGTATTACTATCTCTGCACAGAGGATTCAACATTTACAATTGACAACGGATTGTGAAGGGAGATGTTAAAAAGCCCATAAAGACTTGAAGCTTCTAGGTGATGCAAGAATGATAGGAAGCCTGCACAAAGTCTTATAATAGAGGAGAACACAAAAATGTGAGATAAAGCCATGTTGACAAGAAGTGGTAGCAAAATTCAACAAACAGCGGTTATAGGAATTCAGCAAGAAATACACCGAACAGGGAAAATAGAAGGTAGATTTTGGGAGATACTGAGAAAGAAACAGCAGTGAGATTCAGATTGTTGAGAGCTTTTTAGGTGTTTTAGGGAGTAGGAACTGTGTATCATTAAAGATTCTGTGCTGCTGGAAAACACAATCAAAGGCCTCTTATCAGGGCTTCTTTTTCTTTCTTTTAAGTGTCTATTTCAAACCTCACCTCTTGAGGAGAACAGTTACATGTATCCACGTCCTTATCCCCACATACTGCTTTTATGGCACGACTAAAGATGACTCCCCAATATAGGCTGTTTTAAAAGATTCTCAAGAATGCAGCTAGTCTGCCCACCCAAGTCACCAAGATTATGGCAGGGTGTGATTTGTGTGCCACAGCCACAAAGACAGGTACATAAACCATGGCAGCATCAGCCCCTCAACACTCTTCCCCTGATGCTCGGACAATCAGTGTCAGAGTGGCTGCCAAAGGGATGGCTTCACCACTTTCTCCCACACTTGGAGTGATGACTTCACCACTTTCTCCCATACCTGTGCCCAGCCCTGATCTTCTGGACAAGCTGACCTCAATTAACAGGCTCAGAACAAAACCCAGATGCTATGACATTTCTAATGCATTTCTCTTCCGCTAAGATTATGTTCATCGTAAAAATACTGGACCAGTAAAATCACAGACCAATCATACTCAGGCTCCATTTAGAAGCAGCTGTCATAAAAGAAATGGAAGATTATTAAGATTCCTTACTTGTCTTCACTGAAGCGACGACCTATCAAAACTCTACATTTTTCTTCAGGCAGGCAAGCAGCCAGCAGAGGCACCGTCCGTAGTACTCTACTTTCCTTCAGTTAATATAGAATGGAAAAACAAAACATCTATTTAAGTCACAAAGAAAATTTGGTTCTTAATTTTGCTCTTAGAAAAAATAAGCACTGCAAACATTTGCAAGCAAACCCATACATAAAACCAGAAACAGACATCAGGATTAAGTATCCCAAAGAAAAGCAAGCCATGCTGTTTTTCCTTGATACTCTGTCTGAATGCCCCATTCAGTAGGCCTGCTTAGACAGCACTGTAAATTAAGAATAATGACTTATTTTGAGAAAGAGACAGATGAACTGCCACCTGTTGATTTTCGTGGATTTTTGACAGGTTTCAACACTACTGATAACAGTATCATTCTGAATCTTTGTGAAGCTAGGAGTAGGAGACCTGGTTCTTTGGTGGCCTTGTTTATGAGGATAAGTTCATAAGGCTTTAGTGGCACCATGAAGATTATCAAAATACATATCAGCATTATTAGTCTTTATGATGCCACTGAACTCCTGTGTAATTTCACTACCAGATTTACATAGCTACCCTTTGGGAAATATGAAGATGATGGCAGTTTTGAGAAAGTGATGCTAGGAGAAATACACTTCTGCTGTTGCTGTATGAAGCCCACAAGACTCAATTTCATTCATACTTTTTATCTACAGGTGACTGCAGGTCATCCAGAGGGTAAGAGCATCAATATGTTGATAACACTGGCATTACTTTTCCTTTTCAACTAAATCAGATGTGGCAATGGAAGTGCTGAAATGTTATTTGGATTTTTATTTATTTATTTTTAGATTTATAACCCGCCCTCCCCAAGCAGGCTCAGGGCGGCTAACAGATGAGGCACGTATGCCAAGGTTAATACAGCTAAAAACAGTATAAGACAATCATTTAAACAATACAATAAAATGCAGGTGCTCTAGTTGTCACCAGTTGGCTATTAAGCAAGATGGGGTTCTGGTAAAGATGGTCCCAGAACAACGAAGTAACAAAGTAAGTTCCAGACAGCACTGCCATCCATTCTTCATCCCAGGGCCATCTCTCTCCCCGATGGTACCCACTCCATTTGGTGGTGGTGGTGCGGTGATGGTACAGTGGTGGTGGTGGCTCCTATTCAAAAGCCTGGCGGAAGAGCTCCGTCTTACAGGCCCTGCGGAACTGGGCAAGGTACTGCAGGGCCCAGATCCCCTCTGGGAGCTCATTCCACCAGGTAGGAGCTGCCACCGAAAAGGCCCTGGCCCTAGTTGCAGCCAGTTTGGTATCTTTGAGGCCTGGAATTACCAGGAGATGTTGAGTCCCTGACCGTAGTGCCTTTGGGGGAACATACGAGGAAAGTCGGTCCCTCAGGTATGCTGGACCCTGGCTATATAGGACTTTAAAGGTAAGAACCAGCACTTTGAAGCGAACCTGGAACACTATTGGCAGCCAGTGCAGCACTTTTAGCACAGGCCCGATATGGTCCCGTCTAGAGAGACCCATCAACAGCCTGGCCACTGCATTCTGCACTAGCTGCAGCTTCTGGATTTGTGACAAAGGCAGCCTGTGCAGAGAGCGTTACAGTAGTCTAGCCTCGAGGTGACCATCACATGGATCACTGTGGCCAGGTCATCGCAGTCAAGGAAGGGAACCAACTGCCGAGCCAGCCGAAGATGGTAAAAGGCCAACTTGGCAGTGGCTGCCACCTGGGCCTCCATTGTTAAAGAGGAGTCCAGCAGCACACCCAAACTCCTAACCTCCAGCACTGGCACCAAAGGTGCCCCATTGAAGGTCAGGAGAGGGAGCCCCAACCCCAAACTAACCCGACTCAGGCCCAAGACCTCCGTCTTTGCCGGGTTTAGTTTCAGCCAACTCAGCCTGAGCCAACCAGCCACAGCTTGCAACGCCCGGTGAAGGTCATCAGGGTCGGAGTTCGACTGGCCATCCAACATCAGATAGAGCTGGGTGTCATCTGCATATTGGTGGCACCCAAGCCCACATCTCTGGCAATCTGGGCAAGGGGGCGCATGTAGATGTTAAACAACATTGGGGACAACACTACCCTCTTAGGCACCCCACAATCAAGAGGATGCCTCTGGGACTGCTGATCCCCTAATGCCACCCTTTGTCCCCAACTTTGGAGAAAGGAGACAAAACATTGAAGGGTAAGCCCCAAAATCCCCATGTCGATGAGGCGGTGGGCCAGCAACTGGTGGTCGACCATGTCAAATGTGGCTGACAGATCTAACAACAACAGTGCCGCCACACCACCTCGATCCAGATGCCTTCGGAGGTCGTCAGTCAGGCCGACCAGCACCGTCTCCGTCCCATGAGCTGGGTGGAAGCCAGACTGGAAAGGATCTAGGACAGAAGCATCATCCAGAAAGCCCTGTAGCTATAACGCCACCGCTGTCTCAATAAATTTGCCCAAATAGGGCAAACTGGACACCGGCCGATAGTTGGCCAATTCGGCCGGGTCCAGAAATGGCTTTTTCAGGAAAGTGTGGACCAACGCTTCCTTTAATGCACCAGGGAACCGTCCCTCCGAGAGGGACTTGTTGATAATCTCCCTCAGGGCACCTCAAAACCCCTCGTGGCCCGCTTTAATGAGCCAGGAGGGGCACAGAGCCTGCAGTGCGATGTGGCTGTGAAGATAGCTAATGCAATCTTAGGATGCATTAACAGAACCATTGTGTCCCGATCATGGGAGATGGTAGTTCTGCTCTATTCTGCTATGGTCAGGCCTCACCTGGAGTACCGTGTCCAGTTTTGGGCACCACACTTTAGGAAGGATGTTGACAAGCTCGAGCATGTCCAGAAGAGGGCGACCAGGATGGTGAGAGGGTTGGAATCCAAGTCTTATGAGGAAAGGCTGAAAGAGTTGGGTATGTTTAGCCTGGGAAAGAGAAGGCTTAGAGGGGACATAATTGCAGTCTTCAAGTATCTGAAGGACTGTCATATAAAAGATGGAGGGGATCTATTCTCTTTTGCTCCGGATTGCAAGACTAGATCTAATGGATGGAAATTACAAGGGAATCGTTACCAGCTGGATATCAGGAGAAACTTCCTAACTGTAAGAGTGGTTGAGCAGTGGAACAGTCTGCCTCAGGAGGTGGTGGATGCTCCTTCCCTGGACATTTTCAAGCGGAGGCTGGACGACCATCCTTTGGGTATGTTGTAGGTATGTAGGGCTATCTTTTGGCTATGCTCCTTCAGAGTGCAGGGGCTGGACTAGATGACCTGCAAGGTCCCTTCCAACTCTAGCATTCTATGATTCTATATACCCCAGAGAGCACTACGGTCAGGGTCACAAAACCAATTGGCCCTTCCAGGTCCCAAGGATGCTAGGCTGGCTGCAACCAGGGCCAGGGCTTTCTTGGTGGCGGCTTCATACTGGTGGAATAAGCTCCTGCAAGGTATCAGGGCCCTGTGGGACCTTTTACAGTTTCACAGGGCCTGCAAGATAGAGGTCTTCCACCAGGCCTTCAATTAGGAGCCACCACCACCCACTATCATCACCATTATTAATAACAACAGAAACTTATAGAGCCTGGTGCCTGACAGCCTGTGCCCGCTGATTATATCCGAGAAAGATTGCTGAGCTGAACATTTAGATAATCTGTGGAACTGATAGTGCCACCTATATGACACTAAAACAATACTGCTAGGACTTTAAAATGTTATTATAGTATGGTTTTAACAAACTGTTTTAGATGTTTTATAGTATTATGATTGTTACTATGTTTTTATCTATGTAAGCTGCCCCGAGCTTGCCTTGGCGGGGAGGGCGGGGTATAAATCAGAAAAATAAATAAATAAATAGCAATCGGTCACTACTTCCAATTATTTTAACGATGCTGCTGTTTTTTTGTTCATTTTCTGTGCTGTTGTTTTGTGCGTTTTTATTGTCTTAGGTTTCATTGTATTGTATGTGGTGTGAGCTGCCTTGAACACATCTTGGAAAAGCAGCATGACAATTTCTCAAGTAAAAAATAAAATAAAAATAACACTATCACCATAAGTTTATCGCAATTCAAAATTGCATCACTGGATTTTACAGAAAACAGAGCCATTATCATTCTGAAACACCTCAAAAACAAAAAAAATACTATTATCTCATTATTAAGTAGTCCTGAACACCTACAAAACTGAATCTTATTCTAGTTAATAGTAAGACAGAACATGATAATGACCAAATTTGCCCTTGACATTCTTGGGAAGAGCAACATCATTAAAATGAATACATCACCAAAGCATGGTTAGAAAATAATACTTATAGGAATGTTTTTTCCAGCAAGTAAGAAATGAGAAGCCTAAACTATCAATTCTGTAAGGTATGCACAAAACACAGATCTCTATTACAACAGGCTTGGATCTGGCAGATGTATCATGTGACCATATTATAAATACAGATGGGGTTCGCTGAAAGTGGAAGGATTATGCCCACCAATGCAACACTACCTACTCTGGTAGAAGCCCTGCTTTATCTGAACAGGACTTTAAGCAGAAAGCAGTTGGAGTTTACACTAGATACACCGCTGCCCCAGATAACAGATCTGCATAACACAGGTAATATACATCATACAATCACAGTTCCCGCTAAGATGCGCTCGGGTGTGCTAGTGCACAACATTTCAGAGGGCTGCTCAGAGCATTTGAGCTTCAACTCACAGAATTTTTCCCCTTCCATAGGAAACAATGGAGGATTGGGGCACATCATTCTGGAGCCCACAGAACTCGACCCCCTGGTTCAATCTTTTTGAAACTTGGGGTTTTATTTTGAGGAGCAGTACCAGCAGCTATACTGCAAATTTGGTGCTTCTACTGCAAAAAACAGCCCCCCGATAGTCCCCATAGGCTATAATTGAGCCAGAATCACCATTTTTTTTTTTGCACACCCCTATTATATTTTTCAGTATGATTTGTAAGCTGCCTTGAGTCACAGGGAAAAGTGGGATATAAATACCTGAATAAATAAGTAGTTTGGGCAGGTTGATAACATTTAAGCAACTGTGTGTTTGTTAGGTTAGGCAAGGTTCTGACAGTGATTGTTCCACCTCTGTTATACTTGACCTGTAATGCTGGTTGTCATCTCTCTCTCTCTCTCTCTCTCTCTCTCTCTCTCTCTCTCTCTCTCTCTCTCTCTCTCACACACATACACAAACACACAACTATAAGAGTTTTTTTTCTTCCCTAAGTGTTTTCTAAGGATCAGCGCAAGGTGATGGTCCAAGCCCTGGTCTACCAATATCGTGGACTGGGGTGGGTAGACCTGTTCTCCAGAGGCCAGGCCTATCAATACAGTGGAAGGGGGTGGATAGAGCTTTTCTCTGGAGGCCAGGTCTACCAATATAGTGGAAAGGGGTGGGAAGACAGGTTCTCTGGAGGCCAAGTCTACCAGTATAGTGTGAAGGGGCTGGGAGACCTGTTCTCCGGTGGCCTGGTCTACCCCTTGTAGAGGACATTTTGTGTAATGAAATTTGACTTGATTCTGTTTTCTCTTATAATTAAATTTAAAAGAATGAAATCTGAGATTTTTACAAGGTTATGGAAATAATCTTCTAAAAACAATTTATGCAATAGTCAAATGTAGACTTGCTCACAACTTTAACACTATTAGCTTTTTTTGCTCATGAGGTAGAATTTTTGCTCACAACACTGTGGAGCTTAGAGGGAACACTGCATATATCTACTATGTATAATTTTTCCTCAGGCATTCTTATATGAAATCAAATATATTTCAATTATGTCATAACTATTTCAATTCATATATCAAAGTAAGAAATAAAAGCTAGACTAAAAAAAAGCTAGTCTTTACATCATAGGGATATAGTAGGCTTCCCAGGGCTCTTTTTGTAGCAGGAACTCCTTTGCATATTAGGCGACACACCCCTAATGTAGCCAATCCTCCAAGAGCTTACAGTAGCCCCTGTAAGAAGAGCTCTGTAAACTCTTGGAGGATTGGTTACATTAGGGGTGTGTCACCTAATATGCAAAGGAGTTCCTGCTACAAAAAGAGCCCTGGTACAAACTAATACAGTATGCACAGAAAGAAAAACTAGATTAGTTTATGTCTACTCATTATTTGCAATCATATTGCAATCCCAGTTTTGAAACACTGCAACTGTGAGCAGCCTACTAATCTGAACCATATTGTCTTTTTAAAACAAAGGCATCATGTGATACTTAGGCATGCTTAAGTCACACAGAAATGGAATTCAAGCCCCTAAATCCTATTGACCTAAATAATACTCAAGTATACTTTAAGGATGCCTTATGTATGAGTTATACCAAATATGCTTAAATACTCAGCCAAAGAGTAAAACAACAGTAGATAACACAAAATATATGTGTTGGACAATATGTGTAGTTTTGTTAACAGTAAGGGAGATCCTGCATTTAAACAGTGAAAGTTCTCCTATAGTACTTTTTAAGTGCGGCTAGGAGGAGCAGAATGACTTTGAAAAAAACTGTTTCTCAGTGTGTGTGTGTGTGTGTGTATATACACATACGTATACATGTGTATACATGCAGGCATAGGGTAAAAACAAAGGATACCATCTGAACTGTCCCCAAGGGAGAATAGTAACTACAGGGACACAGTTGAAACTCCCTGTCTAGTCTATAGAAAATCAGCTGTTCTTTCTAAATAAACAAGTTTCAATTTGGAGCATAAATGCAAGTGACATGAGATGATCTCAGATGATAACAGGTGTATAGTTTATAGATAGATAATGTTCAAATAGCAGTAATTTTTCTATATTAGAATTCTGGGTTAATGGTGAATAAGGGGGGAAATCTATAGTTATATTTTAATTTGCCTTTGAACTGCTTTTGGATTCTTGTTTAAATTGATTACTTGCTTTCCTCTGAACTGGGTATTATGCAACATAAAACCTTTCAATACTTAAGTCTTCATTGTTCAAGAGGGAATACTGTAGACAGTAAATGAAGTTTGTTAATGGTATAAGATCAATGCATGCAAAAATTACAGTCAAAAGATATTCTACGGTATGAAATGTCCTTCATAGATTTTTAGATCAGCACTATTTATATGTCAGGATCAGTAAGCTGTTTTTGTGCATTCCTGACAGGTAATGTATAGTGTGCATTCTTATAGTGAGAAAAAGTCACATTCTACTATTCAAGCAAACTGAAATCCTTCATTGGAAGTTACTTCAGCCCTCTACACATGATCCCTCTGAACCTTGGGTGAATGCATGGAGATGAAGTGCAAGCACAAGCACTCTGGCCCTGCCTTCCATCTCCATGTTAGCATTACTGTACTACTAGTGGTCATGCGTACATTTCCTTCACCAAGACTGGGGGACACTGTGTTCTGAACATCACCAATGGCAGGAGGGAACATATGCATGGACACTAGGTACTCATATAGCCATCATGCTGAGGAGCTCATGATTATATAGAGGAGGAAAAAGCTCATGCTTTTTCTCCCTTCCCATGTGTTCAGTCAATGTGTGAAGGGGTTGTGGGTAGAAGGCTTCTATGAAGAAGTAAAGGAGAGATAAAAACAGAAAGGAGAAATCCACAAAGAAACCCACATTTTTTTTAGACTTGCTTTTAACAGCTTCCTCCTCAGAACCTCCAGACTGTTTCTTCAATAACTCCACTTTGAGGCAATTTCTCTTTAATTAGGCCTTTTACCAAATCCCCAACTTCCTTTTTAAACTTGAATACACACAACAAATAGAGTACACTCCTGAATAGCCATTATGGGATCATATTTCAGTAGATTGGTGCTACTCTAGTCTCAGGAACATAGTCATCTTAACTCAAAGACAGAGGGGAATTTCAGATTACCCTTTTTAAGCTGTCATTGTACCATCTTGGAGTAAACTGGTACAGGGCCGGCCACTTCACACAACCTTTCCCCTACCGGTAAGGAGCCATCTCTAAAGTGGTTTGGCATTTCAGACTGCGCCACTTTGTTTTTCCATCCTTTTTCGCCCGCGCGAGTGATCTTTGTCTTTTTTTTAACATTCTTTTAAGAGCGCTATAGCGCTAGAACACAACACCAAAGCAGCACAATGGCAACCCCATTGGAATACCTGGACTCCACTGAGATACATGAGATTGGGGGGGTTAAAAATAGGAAGTGGAAGCTTGTGAACACACAGTTCGAGAGCATTTTTTTTTTAACACTAGCTCCTTCCTGGCTTGCAAACAGCATCCCCCTTTTGATGGCCAGCATTTCGGGATGCCATGCCTCCAGGGGGCACCTGGGGATCCCCTGTACTTTCAGCCAGTGTTCCTTCTAAGCTGAGTTAGTGTGAGCTGGCTCACAGTTCTTTAGCCTCCGGCTCACACATTTTTGTCTTCGCTCAGGAAGAATGGCTCCAGAGCAAACTAATTTATGCAGTAGCCAAATAACTTGCTCACAATTCTAATCCCAGTAGCTTACAAAGTGGAATTTTTGCTCACAAGACTCCAAAGCTTAGAGGGAGCATTGCAGAGTTACAGCTTATCTCCTGCCTACAGATATCAGTTCCCAAGCATATAATGAATGCTGTGGAAGGAGGACTCCATGGCACTGTACTCCATTGAAATCTCTGTTCTCCCCAGATGTAGTGATCTCATGTATCACAGTGGTCCAGGCATTCCAATGGGGTCACTATTGTGCTGTTTTGGTGTTGTGTTATAGTGCTATAGCACTCTTAAAAGAATGTTAAAAAAAGATGGGAGACCGCCTGCATGGGCAGAAAAGGGCGGGAAAATCTCGTCATCGGAGGAAGGGCTATGGGGGCATTTTACACAGCACCCCATAGTGCTTCAGGAATGGTATAGAACATTGAAGACCGCTTGGAAGCAGTTTGCAGGTAAAACGGCTCAGGAATGGTTCTCTAACAGGACAGGAGCGTTTGTGTCTGAAAGAATCAATCTATTCCGTTACTAAAATGGTTCTTGTCTGAAATGTCAGTACAGAAACCATTAGTGAACAGTTCCTGAAACAGAACATATCAGCTGTCTGAAATTCCCCAGAGTGGTGGAAAGTGCCATCAAGTCAGAGCTGATATATGGCAACCCCATAGGGTTTTCAAGGCAAGAGATGAATAGAGGTGGTTTGCCATCTCCTGGCTCCGCATAGCAACCCTGGACTTCCTTGATGGTCTCCCATTCAAGAACTAACCAGGACCGGCTCTACTTAGTTTTCAAGATCGGGCTAGCATGGGCCACCAAGGTCAGGGCAATGCAAAGATACTAATACCAAACTGGTTTATATCTGTTTTAAATATGCATATTTTAGACAATCATTTTAAACTGATATTCTGTGCATCAGCCTTCAAATTCATGCCTGTACTTTATTTTGAACACAACCTGTTTTGATTCTCTTGCACAAATTAAAACACAGGCACAATGTATAGAATGTGTCTTAACAGATTATGTGGAGAAAGACTGTGAAATCTGAATAATTAAACAATATACTGCCACACAGAAAACCCTGAACATTCACAACACCTCTAGACAGCAGAAGAAAAGGTACAAATAACACTGTTCGCAGAATCGTGCAAAATCTTACTATTTCTTGCAAACCTACATGAAGTAGCAGTAACAAGAACAAATAACGTATCTTTCTTAGCACACTTTACTAGTAGCTAAAAGGCATGTGAAATTTCATGAAGAGGAATGGAATTCAGGAAGTAATTTCTGTAAATTCAAGGGTTCAATCTGAACGTTCTGAATGTTTTAAGGAACACTGACATTACAGATATTTTCTTTTATGTTTCAACCCCCTGGACCTCCCAAGCTACTCAGCAGGCAACTGTAACATTGAAATTGCTATTTTAATAGGCATCCTGTCCTTATTAATATATGAATTTTGGTTCCGCCACATTCTATGCTTGTCATAATTGATTTGGCACAAGAACTGGCAGTCAGAGGACACTGGCCAGGGCTGACTGGCTGCTTGGCGAAGTCCCGCCCACGTCAGCCCCAGTCAGTGTGTTCGGCTCAGTCTGCTCCAGTCCTCCGACAGGAGAGGACCGTCTGGAGTGTGAGCGCAGGGACAGGCCCTCAAGGCTGAGGCAGGTGAGAGAAGCCCTTTTCCGCCCCCCCACACCATCCCCTGGGCCTTCTATGGGGGCAGTAGGCCCAGAAAAGCCCTTTTCTGCCCCCCACACCATCCCCTGGGCCTTCTATGGGGGCAGTAGGCCCAGAAAAGCCCTCCCCCCATCCCCTGGGCCAGCTCTGGCACAGCTGTTCTCTCAAAGACAGTTTGTGTTAGAGTTCTCTCAGCCCCACCTCCTCACAGGGTGTCTGTTGTGGGGAGGGGAAGGAAAAGGAGTTTGTAAGCCGCTCTGAGATGCCTTTGGGAAGTGAAGGGCATGGTATAAATCCAATCTCTTCTTCTCCTTCTATGGGGGCAGTAGGCCCAGAAAAGCCCTTTTCCACCCCTCTTCCCTTCCTTTCTCTTCCCCCTTCCTTCCTTCCTTTCTCCAACCCTCTCTCCCTTCCTTCCTAGGGCCCGTTATCTTCCACCACAACGGGCTTTGCTCCCTAGTAAATATATAAATACATATATGCAAATTAACAGGCTTTGCATTTTCTATCAGAAATGGCAAACCGTAGAATCATAGAGTTGGAATGGACCTCTAAGGTCATCTAGTCCAACCCCCGCCCAATGCAAGAAATTCACAAATACCTACTCCCCATTTTAACAATTATGTTAAACAAGTATTAAACAAATATGATGTCTGTTATTAATTCAGTTGCTATCAAGTAAAAAGAAACCAGAGGAAACATAAAATCTTTTTTTTTTAAAAAAAAAATAGGCCCATACATAACTTCACAGACTCAGGTCAGTTAGGCAGTAGTAGTGAGACTGATACTGCTGTGGAGGAGCATTCCTCCACCTTAAGTGGCTCTACAAGGGAAGGAGAGCTACTTAAGCTGATGGAACATGGCTTAAACTGGAGGAAGGCATCAGACGTTGCTCAGTAGAGTGGTAGGATCCACAGCAATTACTGTAAACATTACAGAACTGCACATGGCTTAACCTATTTCCACTTGTTATACTGTTTTCTTTTTGCAAGAAGAAGAAGGAGGAGGAGGAGGAGGAGGAGGAGGAGGAGGAGGAGATTGGATTTATACCCCGCCCTTCACTTGGAGTCTCAGAGTGGCTTACAAATTCCTTTCCCTTCCCCTCCCCTTGTGACTGGCCCAAGGTCACATCAGCAGGTGCAAGCAGACGAATGGGGAATAAAACCCAGTTCTCCCAGATTAGAGTCCGCACACTTAACCACTACACCAAACTGGCTGAATGTTGGCATTCCACACAGTTGAATGTTGAATGTTGGCATTCCACACAGCCATACTCACCTCTGCTGGATGCTGGATGATGTACAAACAGGTAGAGACTTTCAAGGGATTGACTGGCAAGAACGGACACAAGCACACCTTTTGAGGACGGCTAAAGGACAATAAGAAAAAAAATCAGCAAATTAATTTACAACACAACTTTGTTGCACAATATGTACCTATTCTGCCACAACACAAAATTTAGGTAGAGCATATTTTCTACTCTAAACACTAAGTAACTGAATGTTTCTGTAGAAATTCTACTGCAAGTTTTGAAACAACAGATGAAGATTCTGAAATGTTAACTGCACAGCTGAAAATATTTAAAGCATACCACAGGTATAACACAGTAATACCACCATGAGTTGTGACCCTAGGCTGCTGGTCTTGGGTGACTTCAATACGGCTATGATGCGGCTTCCTCACAGATGGTGGACCTGGCATCGTCCATGGCGGCGCTGGGACTCTCCCAATACGTAATGGCCCCCACACACCGAGCCGGTCACACGCTTGATTTGATCTTCGCGACGGGGGTTACAGTGGACCAGATTACTGCCACAGCAGTTCCATGGTCGGACCACCATGCCTTGAGGACCTGAGTGAATGTGTCACCCCAACCCTGTTTGGACGGCGAACATATTTTGGTTCAGCCACGGAGCCAAATGGACCCAATGCTTCTTCAGATGGCTCTTCGGGATCCATTGCCCCCTGGCAGCTAGCTAGATGAGCTAGTCGAGGATAGGCATGGCCAACTCTTGGTGGCCATTGACGAAATCACCCCAGACACCTTCTGCACCCTCGTTCTAGGCTGGCTCCATGGTATACCCAGGAGCTGAGACTGATGAAATGAAGGGTTAGATAGCTAGAGAGACAGTGGTGGCGTGTTCATGATAAAGCAACAAGAGCATCCTATCGAACATTTATGAGGTTGTTTGAGATGGCAGTCAAGGCTGCGAAGAGGGAGTTCTACGCAGCCACGATTGCGTCTGCATGCTCACGCCCAGCGCAATTGTATAGAATGATTTGGTCCTTAACAACTCCGCCACAGGGCAGACAAAGTATTAGGGAATTGGATATAGGCTGTGAGGCTTTTGCGAGCTACTTTGCAGACAAAGTCTTGTTGCTCCACTGCGACCTCCCGGCCACACTTGAGACAGCGAGTGAACTCAAGGCTCCATGCGCATCTTCTGGTCCCATTCTGGATTATTTCAGTCCACTCAGCCTAGAGGAAGCTGACAGACTGATCTCAATGGTACGCCCAACCACATGCAGCCTTGACCCGTGCCCCTCCTGGCTAATTAAAGCTGGCCACGAGGGGTTGCGAGGCACTCTTAGGGACATTATTAACAAGTCCCTCTCTGAGGGGCTGTTCCCAGGGGCTCTCAAGGAAGTGATGGTCTGCCCTCTCCTAAACAAAACATCTCTAGACCCGGCTGAATCGGCCAACTACCAGCCAGTCTCCAATTTGCCCTATTTGGGCAAACTAATAGAGAGGGTGGAGATACAGTTGCAGAGCTTTCTGGATGACACTTCCATGCTGGATCCCTACCAGTCTGGCTTCCACCCGGGGCACGGGACGGAGACAGTACTGGTTGCCCTCACAGATGACCTCCGGAGGCATCTGGATTGGGGCGGGACAGCGGTGCTGCTGCTGTTGGACCTGTCAGTGGCATTCAACATGGTTGATCAACAGTTGCTCGCCCACCGCCTCGCCGATGTGGGAATTCGGGGGCTTGCCTTGCAATGGCTCATCTCCTTTCTCCAAGGTCGGGGACAAAGGGTGGCACTTGGGGAGAAGCTGTCCCGAAGGCACCCACTAGTTTGTGGAGTGCCACAAGGGACAGTGCTCTCCCTGATGCTATTCAACATCTATATGCGCCCCTTGCCCAGATTGCCTGGAGGCATGGGCTAGGGTGTCACCAATATGCAGATGACACCCAGCTCTATCTGCTGTTGGGCTGTCAGTCTGGCTCTATCCCGGAAGATCTGGACTGGGCGTTGCAGGACATGGCGGGATGGCTTAGGCTGCACTGATTGAAATTGAATCCAATGAAGACAGAGGTCCCATGCCTGAATTGAAGCGACAATTTATTTTCAGCCATGGTACTTTATTTTTAAAGTTTTGTTCAAAAGCCTGCTCTCTTTTTTTTTGCAAATTCAGGAGTTGTGTTCTTTGGTTCTTGATAGAAATGGACTTTGGAAATTATTTTTGGCACCACAAAAATATTTCTTGGGGGAAAAAATAACACAAAAGCCTGTATGCAACTAGCAGCTTGCCTAAACCTGCATCTAACATGCTGTCTCCAAGCCCAAAAATTTAAAAACCTGCCTAAACATGCATACTTGCTGACACAAACTGACAAATCCAGATCTCATAATTAAACATTTACGCTACTTTAAAATCTCTAGAGCACTTCTTTTGCTATTGTACCTTTCATCGGAAATTGTGCAAGATAAGAGCTCAGTCAAGTGCACCTACTATTAGAACAGAATGTATGCCTAGTTAGAGACTAAAATGAGGTTAAATTATTTGAACATGATGATGTTCAAACACCTACTCAGCCTCAAAAGTGGCCTTGAACAAGTCACTATTTCTCAGCATAACACAGATGTGCTAAAGCACTCATACACTGAGAAATCCAACAAAAAAAATTGGAACAGTGGCCTGAATCCTAAAATCGTACTGTCCAAACAGAAGGTAGCCCGTTTACCATCAAAAGCGAGTGTCCAGAGGGTGGGGACTTCCAAATGGCTTTTTAGGGGACACAGTGGCTATAGATGGGGGTGGGGGGGAGATACTCTCTTTCTTTGTTACACTCCTCTTATGCAAGCTGAAATGCCCCTCACTCAGGCAGCAGGATTATTGGAACTCAGCCAATGCTTGCACTGTTTGGGAAGAAAAGATTTTTGAATGAATAATGTCAACAATCTGCTTTCTTTCAATATGTGATTTGACCTCAACCGTTGACAATTTTTTTAAAAAAGGGAGGAGATAAAAATTTCTTCTCCAAGCTAAAACTCTACAGGGCATTAAAGTAACAGCACTCTTGATAAGACCTTGTATATATTCTCTTTTCCCCACACATCTGCTCTGTTTTCTCCATCATACGTTTTCAACTAAAATATCCCTTCAATAAAAAAACAGAACCCACAGGGTTAACTATTTATGCTGATGCTTCACATAGATGGTCTAAATTTTGTTTACAGTTTTAAGAATGCAAGAAATCTTAGCTTTACAATTGTAACAGTTGGAAAGCATTCCTGTGTTTATAAATTATCCTCCCACACACACATATACTAATAGAAATAATATATTAGAATGGAAATTTGCAGAACACAGCTACTTATTTTTCTACAGTGTTTAGAATATATGAAGAAATGACACAGAATATTTCTTTTGATAAGCATTACAATAATATTAATCAATTTTAAGAAGCATTACCCATAAATAATGTTAATAATTCAATATTAAGGAACTGCACCACAAATCAAACACTCCAGTTGGCCCATGAGCTTCCAAAGGGAGTGGGGAAGAGAGAGTTCTGCAAATGCACATCGCTTTGAGATATGTTTGACCCAGGCTATTTAGTACTTTGTAGGTCAAAATCACTACTATGATCTATGTACAGAAATGCAAAATTGTCAAACAGTGGAGTCTCATGAGTACTAGCACAATGTGATCTATTCCTGGCCTGAGGTCCTGCCCCATTCAACAGATTGTCAGTATTTATACTACTTGCAGTTTAGAACAGCCATTCACAGAGCACAAGGCAAACAAAATATTGGCCAGATTGTTATCCTTCAAGGGAAGAAATGGTTGTCACTGTTGTGATAAGGAAATGCAGGATACCTTGTTTAACACAGAAGAGACACTGGCCCAGAAAAGTGACCCTCTTTCCTGGGACTAAAGCAACAAACTCTCCAAATTTCAGTCTGAAAGAAGATGGTTTCCTTTGATGGAGACAAATGGGCAAAACAGGGATGATCTTTTGCCCACCTGCCAGGAAGAAGCAAGATAGAGCACTGTTTTTGACATCTAGAATTAGGGTCATAAAAGTTGACAACATGTGCCATGATTGGGAAAAGGTGCTGGGCAGCACATGTGGGAAATTAATCCCAAATTCTAGGGTAGGTCAAGGAGAAACTCTCCCAGGTGGGAGGGAAAGACTTAAAAGGATAAGCTACTCAGTGAAAGGTGCACAAGGGAGAAATGGAGTGAAATCCACCTTGACCATCCTGCACTTGAAGTTCCAGCTTTGCTTATGTCCGTTTCTTGGAATGAAATACTAGTGACTTGCACAACCTACTTAACTTCTTGGTTTTATTTCTTTTTATTTACCGTCTGTAATGTTCTGAGGCCATTTTTCCTATGAGCTTGTGTTCCTAGAAATTAAGAATGTTTGTTAACGAATAAAGTTCCCCCACCCCCTTTTTTAAAAAGATCTCAAACTACAACTGAAGATTCTTATACAAAGTACCTGGCCATTCACCCATAAACTGCATAGTTAGATTAAATAGGCAGGAGGAAGAGGGGTGTGTGTGCTTGCTCACACATACAGTTGCCTCCATTAGCTCCTTCAACCGCTGATAGTGAAGGAAAAGCAGAGTTTGAGTGGTGGCAACCTACCACATCTGAAAGGAAGGAAGTGGGCAAGTCCCTTTTCATACCTTCAGGTCCCCCACCACCACCTCTTGGCTGCCCTCAGGCAAGGAAAGCTGGGGGGGTTATGATGGACCCGTCACTCTCCCAATGTGAGGCAGATTTTCCAGGCAAAAGTTTTGTTCCTTTCTGTGACTGAGCAGCCCCAAGTAGCATTCTAATATTTGTGTTTTTGATAGTCTGTCCCACCCTGTCACACAGAATATAATTTGGCTTTTAGCCCAGCTAAAAAGCTTAATGGGGAAAACAGGAGTCCCCTTGTTTTACCCTTTGAATGTTATTCCACCTAAAGTGGCATTTCGAACAGAAATCTTATGATTATTTATTTTTATTATTGGATTTATTTAACAGGCAGGGGATGAATAAGTGTAGGGGGTGGAAAAGCTGAGGTAAAACTTGTTGGTATTTCACAGTACACTTCTTTTAATGGGCAAAATAGTGATCTTGAAGCTTGTTTGCATATATTCTAGGCTCTTAACAGTGAGAGATGTTTTAGTTAGTATTTTAGTTAAAGCAACTATGTTTCAGTGCAGTTTTCCTGTAGTGGGTCTCTTTCTTTGAGCGCCCAACTCGCTCCTTTCTTGAAACTACCCTTTATCTCTGTCTCCTGAGTTGTCTAAAATTATCTCCCCTTCACATCTCACTCAGGGTTCTCCTCAGAGCCAACCCTCCAAAGAAACTGGCAGGAATTAATCATCTTCTCCACAGAAGATATAGCCCTGTTCCTTTTGGCTTGAAAGGGAGTTTCTGCACACTACCCAATTACTCTTGCCAAATCACCATCCCAGTTCTCAGCCCAGTAGCTAACAACCTTTTGCTCGGGGGGCCAATGTTTTTCCCAGGAGGCCTGCCATTATATGTCTGTGTGGTACTGCCATGCCATATTCATACTTCTAAATAACAATCAACTAATAAATACAAGTGGTTTATTGCACAAAAATGTTTTAGGGAGAGACTTGAAGGCCCTTTGGAACTAATGGGAGCCAGGAATGCCAATTGACTTGCATGGACTCCATTGAAATACATTACAGCTCAAGAAGAGTTGCAAAGAAAATGTGGAATGGATTTTCCATTAAGATCTCTGGTCCCAAATACATTGCTCCAGGACTAGAATGACAGGCCCCACAGTGGAATGACAGCCCAGGATGGTAAGAGATGTGTCCTGAGACTGGAATGACAGGCCCCAGAGTGGAATGGCAGCCCCTGGGGTTAGCAGGAGTATTCTGGGACTGGGATAACCAGCTCCAGAGTGGAATGACAGCCCTGGGGGGCGGGTAGGAGATGTGTCCTGGGACTGTAATGACAGGCCTGGCATTCCACTCCCAGAACACTCCTGCTACCACTAGGGGCTTTCATTCCAATTTGGGGCCTATCATCCCACCCCAGACCACTCTTGCTACCCCCAGGGGCTGTCATTCCAACCTGGGGCCTGTCATTTCAGTTTGAGAATACTGCTGCCATCCCCAGGGGCTGCCATTCCACTCTGAGGCCTGTCATTCCACTCCCAGAACACTCCTGCTATTCCCAGGAGCTGTCATTCCACTCTGTGGTCTCTCATTCCAGTCCCTAAACACTCCTGCTACACCCAGGGGCTTTCATTCCACTCTGGGTTCTGTCATTCCAGGCCCAGCACACATCTGCTACCGCCACGGGCTGTCATTCCACTCCTTGGTCTCTCATTTCTAGTCACAGAACACTCTTACTACATCCAGGGGCTGTCATTCCAGTCCCAGAATGCTTCTGCTAAGCCCTGGGGCTGTCATTCCATTCTAGGGGCTGTCATTCCACTCTAGGGCCTCTCATCCCAGTCCCAGAGTAGTCTATTTGGGCCCAGAGACCCTAATGGAAAATCCATTCCACATTTTTATTGCAACTCTACTAGTACTGTAATGCATTTCAATTGAGCCCATGCAAGTCAACTGGCATTCCTGGCTCCCATTATTTCCAATGGACCTTCAAGTGTTTCCCATTGTTTCCAATGGACAATCCTACCCTTCCTTTTAGTACATCGCCTTTCAGATCTAGCCGGACACTCTAACCATTATACAACATTGCCACCATCAAATCACCCCAAAACCAAATTCCACCAACCAATGTTCCCTCTAAGCTGTAGAGTCTTGTGAGTAAAAATTCTACTCTGTGAGCTACTGGCATTAAAGTTGTGAGCAAGTGATTTGGCTACTGCATAAATTAGTTTGCTCTGGAGCCATCCTTCCTGAGCTGAGACAAAAATGTGTGAGCCGGAGGCTAAAAACTGTGAGCTAGCTCACACTAACTCAGCTTAGAGGGAACACTGCCACCAACACACAGACAGCCCTCAACTAGATGAGCTGAACTGGCCAACTAGACTACAACTAGGCACGTATTTCCTCAGCCCTCCTCCTACATATGAATGCAACAGTAGAGTGAAGAAGGAACTTATTTTTTTTTTCTTCAGCAGAAAGTCTCCCCCTGCACTGGACACAAAAGCAAGGGAGGCAGATTCAATGGAAATACCCCCCAATCCATCTCCATCCTTACAGAAACCAAGATACTTAAAGCCAAATCAGCTTTGCAATTTCAACTAGAGACACCCACGCACCCTCTGTCGCCCCCACATGAGCCCCTCTGGTTTCTACCTGGACTTGGATTCTGCAGGCTGCACACTGGTGAAGGGAGGAATGGATGCTGGAAATGCAGCAGCACAAAAATGAGTGGAGGGTAATCCTAATCCACAAACCCCAGCCAGCCAGCCAGCCCTACAGCAAAACTCCTCCAAGACTGGCTGCTGCTGCTGGGCCCAACGATCCGACGAGCTGCTGAAGATGGAGAGAAGCTGGGCTGCACTGCTGGGCCGAACGATCCGATGGAGGAGGAAAGGAAAGAGCTATGGCCCAGGGGCCATGCAAGACAGGCAGAAAGGCTCACGTGCTCTGCTGCTGTAGTTTGCAAGGAAGAGGAAGTGGCAGCGTGGCTTAGCTAAGCTTGTATTTGGTGGGCTCTTTGCTTAGAGCCCACCCATTGTTCCAAAAGCCCATTGAGAGGCAGGGTAAGGCAGCCAATGGTCTGAGGTCAGGGCAGGGCTTCAGACTCCCTTCTTCTTCTGCTTTGTCCCCTCCTCCTGCTCTTCTCCTGAGTCTGCGACATGGTGATTGATCGGGGGTGAGGGGACCGGGGGGAGGGAGGGGGAGCTGAGGATTGGGGAGGGGTACCCATTAAAATCGTGTGGGCCCCACGTTAGCTACGGGCCTGCCAGTTCTGAAGTCTGCATAAAGCATACTTCAGCTTAGGCTGACACTTAGGGGAATTTCAGACAGCTGATATGTTCTGTTTCAGGAACTGTTCACTAATGGTTTCTGTCTGTCATTTCAAACAGAACTGTTTTAGTAACAGTTCCCTGACGGAATATATTTCCCCTTTCAGACACAAATGCTTCTGTCCTGTTCGGGAAGTGTTCCTGAGCTGTTTTAACTGCAAACTGCTTCCAAGCAGTCTTCAATTCTTTCTACTGTTCCTGAACCACTACGGGGTGCTGTGTAAAATGCCCCATAGCGCTTCCTCCAGTGATGAAGTTTTCACGCCCTTTTTTGCCTGCACGGGCAATCTCCGTCTTTCTTTTTTTTTTACATTCTTTGTAACACAACCCCAAAGCAGCGCAATAGCAACCCTATTGGAATGCCTGGACCACTGAGATACACGAGATCACTACATCTGGGGAGAACAGTGATTCCAATGAAGTACAAAGCCATGGAGTCCTCCTTCCACAGCATTCATTTTATGCCTGGGAACTGATATCTGTAGGCAGAAGATAAGCTGTAACTCTGCAATTCTCCCTCTAAGCTGTGGAGTCTTGTGAGCAAAAATTCTACTCCGTGAGCTACTGGCATTAAAGTTGTGAGTGAGAAATTTCACTACTGTAGTTTGCTCTGGAACCATCCTTCCTGAGCTAAGACAAAAATGTGTGAGCCAGAGGCTAAAAATCTGTGAACTAGCTCACACTCTCAGCTTAGAAGGAACACTGGCTGTAAGTACAGGGGATCCCCAGGTCCCACCTGGAGGCATGGCATCCCTGTATGCTGGCCATCAAGAGGAGGATGCTGTTTGCAAGGCTGGAAGGAGCTAGTGTGGCTTGGAAAAGTGGGAGGGGGATTTTAAAATCCTGCTACAGGTTTTGAGTTCCTGAAATTCTCCTTAGGCAAGATAGCTACTTGTAAAACGGAGGCTGGGAAAGAGGGGAAAGAAAAGACAGCCTGTTGTCCTGTTCCTAAATACAGCGTGGGGTGGAGGGAAGCAGTTTGATTTAAGGTATCTGAAGTAGAAAAGTTAAAGGAAGAGAGAGCAGTCACAGCAAGGGAGGGGGGAACAGGACAGTTTACAAACCCAGAAAGCATCCCTTCCTCCCTTCCTCCCTTCCCAGCATTCCAGAAATCAAATCCAAAAGTAAGTGTGTGTGCGTGTCTGAGCTTTCACTTGTTTCCAGGTGGCAGATGTAGTGATCTCATGTATCTCAGTCGTCCAGGCATCCCAATGGGGTAGCTATTGTGCTGTTTTGGGGTTGTGTTACAGCGCCATAGCGCTCTGAAAAGAACATGTTTTTTTTTAAAAAAAGATGGAGATCAACCGCGCAGGCGAAAAAGGGTGGGAGAACAAAGTGGTGCAGTCTGAAATGCCAAACCACTTCAGAGACAGCTCCTTACCAGTACTGGAAAGGCTGTGTGAAATGGCCGTCCCTATACCAGTTTATTCCAGGACGGTACAATAACAGTTTTAAAAGGGTAATGTGAAATTCCCCTTAGTCTCTGAATTCTGTTAATGAATTCTTCCTCAAGATTGGAATACTACAGTTAGGGCAAAGGAGTCTTTTCCCTTCACTTTAAGGTGAACCTATCTGACTTTTCCTGTCAGACTCACTGACTCTAAACTCTGTCAGAATACAACTGCCTGCCTTCAGACTGGTTCCAACTGACAGAACCTCCAGGATTGAATTAACCAAACTGAACTGAACTCTCCTTGGCTGATCATTGGCCTTGGCCAATCAGAAACGAGGAGCAGCCCCTGACTGACTCAAGCTCTCCAGTCCAGTGAAGTATTAACCCTTCACCTCCCATATCTCTGATTCTGCTGCACTAGGAACCTGGTAGTGATAGTGAAAGAAAAGCAGTTTGAGTGGTGGCAACCAACCCCATATGATAGGAGGGAAGGGAACAAGTTGGCAAGTCCCTTTTCATACTTTCAGATTCCCCCATCACCTCTTGGATGCCCTCAGGCAAGAAAAGCTGGGGGAGGAGTCATCAGCTGTATCAATTGAAACTGTTTCCATTGTCATCCACAGATTCTATAACTTAATGTATGAGCCCAATCCACTGGATTCAGTACCTGATCTTTCCAGAGGTGTACAGGTCCTACTTATAAAGGCATTGCTTGTTCTAATTACACAAGTCACCCATCAACAACATATCTGTCAGATCAGCATTCAGCTTCTCTTTGTTAACTTTCTTCCAGCCTATGATTGCTTCCAGTCACTTGCTTAGGGACACCAGTGTTGCTTCTGGCTCAAATGAAACAGAGCTACAATCAGAGGTGTTGAACTCATTTGTTATAAGAGCCGGATCTGACATAAATGTCACTTTGCTGTGTCAGGCCATGTGTGCCATAAAATGTAATGACAGGTACCAGAGATATAAACTTTATAAAGGTCATTTCAGATGCCGAATGATAATAGCAGGTGAATGACAACAGCAGGCTTGATTGGATAAGGTGTGATATGCAGAGGGGTAGTAGGGATAGAAATATCAGCATTGGTAATGAGACAAGAAACCTAAGTTTCAATTCAGTCCAGGAGGATTCAGTCCATGAGGATATAAAGAATAAATGGACACAAGTCTGATATTAGAAACCACAACATTCAAAAACCAGTGAGGAAAAAATGTAACCTTCCAGGATATTCAGTTGCTGGTCTAAGAGTAGCAGTTCTCTTACAAAGGAATTTCAAAGGGAGATTAGAGAGACTGCTGAATTGCAACTAATAATGAAGCTCAAGACAATGCATCCTCCTGGACTGAATTGAGATCTAGATTTCCTGTCTCAGTACCAACACCTGCTATTGTCATTTAGCATCTGAAATCACTCTAGTCTCCATGACACAAGAGCAGACAGACTCACACTCTAGCCATATCTGAAGAAGTGAGCAGTGACTCATGAAAGCTCATGCACTGCCACAAATTTCTCAGACTTTAAGTTGCTACTGAACTCTTCAGCTTTTCCAGTAATAAAGATTGCAAGCTCTGCTGTTATGCTTCTTTTTCTTTTTTCTTCCATCTATTAGAATTGGAAAGGAGGATCTCTCCAACAATGCATTGATTTCAGACTTGGCAAAATCCACTCAGTGTTAGTGATGATAATGAAACAGTTAAAAAAGCAAAGGGGTGTGCTTAGCTGAACAAAGGCAGCCAGCGAGGTGGGAGGGGAGAGAGGGAGATCTGTTGAACTGGAACTTATAGAACCATAAATGTATTTTTAAATATTTAGCCATCTACTTCCAGTTACTAAACAATGAAATCCAAGTGTTGTAATTCCTAATTCGGGTCTTTTTGAAAGAAAATAAAATCCCAGATAGACACAGAGAAAGCTAATATAAAAAAACCCTTCTCAGAATAAGACAAATAATTCCCTTTTAATTTCTTTTCCTTCTTATCCCAAGGTATCTCTTTCCTGCACCCCATTCCTTTCTTTTAATGTGCATGTGTATGATCAGGTCTTAAAGTACACAGCAGAGCAGGGTGATCTCAATGTGAATTGTGCTTGTCAGAAGAATCCCCCCCCCGCAAAGAAATGTGTGTGCACCCGAAAGCTTATACCTTGAATAAAACTTTGTTGGTCTTAAAGGTGCAACTTTGTTCTCTCTGTTCTCTTTATTCTCTCTGGCTCCCCTTCCCTTCTTCTCATCTCAGTCAGTAGTAGCAAAGAATAAATGAGGAGGAGGGGAGAGGAGACCTCAGCCAATGGAGGGAAGGAGGCTTAGCTTTGCATCCCTTCCTGAGCAGTTGAGGGAGATAGGTGAGACGTGATGTGGCAGCAGCAGCAGCCCCAGGGAAGGAAGCAGGAGACAGTCAGTTGCTCGCAGGCTGGATATGAGCCCTGGAGGGGTCATATGCTTTACTCCTCTGTGCTACATGGTATCAGTTTACCAATGACACTAAACTCCAAGTGTCAAATGAGTTCTTGCTTGAGTTTCATATAAATTTTGAATGACACTGGGAACAAGGCAGATCCTGTTAATTCCACAGGTGGGGCAGAAGTCAACCATTGCACCCTCTGGAATCACTGCAGAAGGGCAGAGCTAAATTATCACGAAACAGTTTGTACTCTAACCCACATAAATGATCTGGAAGGTTTTCATGTTTAGAATTTTCAAAAGCCATGAATGGAGCAGAAGAATTAGCAGTTATTTTTTTCTTTTTCATATCTAGATAATCTAAGGCAGGGGACCCCAACCATTTTGTGCCTGGGAACATTTTTACAATTCTGACCCAGGGTGGTGGGTGCAACTACAAAATGTCTGCCACAGGCAACAACAAAATGCCAAGAAATTAAGTTATACATAACTCTAATGGTAACCCTTCAGCGTTTCCTTTCTCTGCATCACCGTAGCTCATTCCAATTAACATTGGTTAATACTCTTAATCCATAATGGTGTTTCTTTCTTCCTCTCTCTGCACCCCAGTTATGCTCCATTATCTCTCTCTCTGTACCACCACAGATCTGCTTTCCTTACTTCACAATTTTCTTTTTAAACCCCATCTCTCTCTGTATCTGTTTTCCCTATCTGTGAGTCTCCTGCATCTGCTTCTCTCAGCTTCCTCCCTTTTCCTTCCAATCTCTCCTATGACACAGGTCTTTCTGCCTGTTATGCCCCTTCTGCACATTTTAACTCTATAAGCTGCCTTTTTGTTTGACTGCAATAAGGGGGAATATAAATTTAAGAATAAATACAGCACAAACAAAGTTCAAGGGCACAGAAAAAAAAATTCAGCAGCTGTTTCCTGGCTCTAGAACTCCCTTCCTTAGGAGATCTGAAAATGACCACGCTTAGGAATTCTTGGAAGCAATACATACAAGGTTCCAGTAAAAGACACACTCACGCTTGTTAATCAGATTTTTCCAGATGACATAACAGCCTTATTCCACCATTGTTTGACAACCAGTTACTTCCAATGAGATAACGAATTCTATGAACAGATGGATGGGGTTGCCATGGGAAGCCCTCTGAGCCCAATTATAGCAAACTTCTACATGGAACATTTTGAAAAAAAACAGCTTTAGAATCTGCACACCACAAACCAATGGTCTGGTTCCACTACGTAGATGATACCTTTATTATTTGGAGCCATGGAGAAGTAGAATTGATGGAGTTTTTAGACCACCTCAACAACATCCACCCCAACATAAGATTCAACATGGAAAAAAGCTTCCGGCCGGAGTTAAAATGGCGAATTAACGCACTTTGCGAGTTGTGCAAGGTGGACGGCGGTATCTGACGACAGTTTGGGCTCTACCTGGCCCAACGCAGCACTCCCCAGGCGGGGGAGTGACGAGCAAGCAGCCAAGCCTGAGAGGGAGTTGAGATCGGTGTGGATAAGCTTTGGAGGAAGCTTGTTTACACCTTGATCTCCTTCCACGAAGAGGGCAGTTGCAAGACAGCACTACAGATACCAGCCGGGCTGAGAATTCAGCATAAATCCGCCATCTACCGACCTCTTTAACATCAAGATTAACATCGATTGCAGAAGAAGCACTGCGAAACCCCGAGATTACAAGCAAGGTAACAATGAACGTTTGCTTACCGGTGTGAAGAAGAACGCAAAATTAAAACGTATGGATAAGCGTATAAGGCTTTAAGGAACTAATCCGCTTGATTTAAAAGTAAAAAGAAGGCTTTCCTTTGGAGAAAACAGCAGAAAAGTGATTTTGTTTTGCATTCCTGTGGTCAGCTAAGACTAAACTTTGCGTAGTAGAAACGAAACTGACTGTGATTCTATGGTACAGGAAGTAGGCTAGAGTGGATGTTTTAAAGTTGTCTTGCCGGAAGTAGATGGACGTTTTAAAGTGTAACACCGGAAGTTGGATTACCAAGACGGACAGCTAAACAGGAAGTTTCAAAGGAGCCTACTCTAGCCAAAAAACCATAGAGAAATTGCGCCCGCCATTTTGAGGAGGACTAAATTTTAAAAAGTTATTTTTAAACCAAAAAAGCAACGGAAAAAAGTTATAAAGGTGGCGATTTGACTTTACGATTGACAATATAAAGATTGGTTAGTTTTGAATTTGCCTCCAAGACGGATTTGAGGTCAGACCAAGGGCCGCCTCATCACCAAGTCCAAGAATGTCTGCAAAAGAAAAAAAGGAGTGGCAGGCTGCCATGGAGGCGATGGAGAAAAGGATGACAGAGGTGGTGCAGAATTTAGGAAAGCAAATAGAATCACAGTTGCAACAACAGATGGAAATACAACTAGAGCAAATAGAACAAGTGCAAGTCCAAGTACAAGAAAAAAATATGGTAAAGTTGAAAGAACTGGTACTAACAGAAGTGGCAGGGATAAAAAAAGATACAGAAGAAGTTAAAAAAGAGGTTCAAAGTCTGGTGACAAAATCAGCAGAAATGGAACAGAAAGTGAAAAGAACTCTCCAAGAGAATACAAGATTGGAGTCTATGATGGAATATAGGGCTACCCAGAATCATCTGAGACTGAGAGGAATAGAAGAGGAGGAAGACCAGGATATACGTGCGTTAGTAATAAACATGTTGACAACTTATATAGGAGAGGATCAAGGAGATTTGGATTCAGACTTTGACTTAATTTACAGAGTAAACTCAGCTTATGCCAAGAGAAAGAAATTACCCAGAGATGTGATTGTTCAATTTGTGACAACAAAAATGAAAGAGGACATCTTCAAGAAGCAATTTACACAACCGTTGGAAATTAATGGAAAGAAAATAATAATCTTAAGAGAAATTCCGAGAATGATTCTACAAGACAGAAAGAAGTTTAAAAAACTAACTGATAAGCTAAAAGAAATGGGCATCAGGTTCAGGTGGGGGATCCCACAGGGACTATCATTCTCGTACAATTCGGTGAGATTTACAATTCAAACAGAAGGAGATTTGTGTAGATTCAAAGAGAACAATTTTGATGATTTTAAAGACATTTAACCCAAAACACTGATGGATTACAAATTTTTATCTTGGAATGTAAATGGACTAAATTCACCAAATAAAAGAAGATTAGTGAACCATTGGCTAGAGAAACAAAAATGTAATATAATTTGTTTGCAAGAAACACATATTAGGAAACAAGACAATAAGTATCTGATTAATAGAAAATTGGGAGAAGAATTTCATTCATCAGCAATTAATAAGAAGAAAGGAACAGTGACATATATTTCTAAAGAATTGGAACCCAAACAAATCTTCTCAGACAATGAAGGAAGATATGTTGGTGTGGAAATAACGACGTACAGAAAAAGGACATTGCTTGTAAATGTATATGCACCCAATGGAGCAAAAGAGACTTTTTTCAATGATTTGACAAGAGAGTTGGACTGTTTAAACTATGATCAAATAGTTTTTGCAGGAGACTTTAATGGCACGGTCAACAATGTACTGGACAGAAAGTCTAATGCAATTGGAGAAGCAATTGGAAAATTGCCCAAAAATTTCTTTCAGTTGATGAGTCAAGAGAAACTAGAAGACGTTTGGAGGAAATAGAATCCTAAGATTAAGGATTACACGTTTTATTCTAACAGACATAATTCCTTTTCTAGAATCGATATGATCTGGATGTCAGAGGAGATGGCGTTAAAAACTCATAAAATTGAAATTTTGCCAAAAAATAACTCAGATCATAACCCTTTACTTTGGATGTCAAAAGAAAAACCAAAACAATTATATTGGAGGATTAATGAAGACTTACTGGACCAGAAATTGATCAATGAGACATTAACAAAAGAAACGAGAAATTTTTTTGAAATGAATTTGAATAAAGGTACAGATATACAGATTGTTTGGGATGCATACAAAGCGGTAATGAGAGGTTTGCTTATTTCATTGAACACTAAAGATAGAAAGCAAAGGATGCAACAACAAAATGATCTTCACGAAAAAATTTGACAAAAAGAAAAGGAATTAAAGAAAAGACCAGGGAAGAAAAAAATTATTAAAGAGATTCATCTTCTACAGGATCAATTGAATGTCTTACTAAATAGAGAATTATACTGGAACTTGAAAAAACTACAACAAAAAGTGTTTGAGGGTGCAAATAAACCAGGAAAATTTTTAGCGTGGCAGTTGAAAAATAGAAAAGAAAGAAACTTCATAAGTAAGATTATTGAAGATGGAAAAGACGTTGTGGATTTGAAAGGTATAAAAAGAGCTTTTTTCAAATATTATGCAAAATTGTTTAAAAAGAAAGGAATTGACCAACAGAGAATTAAAAAGTATTTGGACAATATTGAAATACCAGAGCTGGGACAACAAATTAAGGAACTACTCAATGGTTTAGTAACAAAGGAAGAGGTAATAATGGCGATAGAAGATGCAAAATTGGGCAAAGCTCCAGGTCCAGACGGCTTTACAGCAAAATTTTATAAGAAATTCAAGGAGGAGCTAACCCCTATTTTAGTACTTCTGTCAAATGATATAAGAATGACCAAACGGATCCCAGACTCATGGAAAGAAGCAAATATTTCACATATACCTAAAGAAGGTTTGGACTTAACTAATGTAAAGAATTACAGACCAATATCGCTATTGAATAATGATTGCAAATTATTTGCAAAAATAATTTCGGAAAGGTTGAAAAAATATTTGAAAGATGTTATAGCGGAAGAGCAAGCTGGTTTTTTACCAAATAGACAAATAAGAGACAATTTGAGAGTGGTGATTGATGCAATTGAATACTATGATAAACACCCAGAAAAAGAAGTTGGATTCCTCTTTCTTGATGCGGAAAAAGCTTTTGACAATTTGAACTGAGATTTTATGCTGCAAGTAATCGAAAAAATGGATATAGGACAGTCTTTTTTAAACATGATTGTGGCAATATATTCAGAACAGAAAGCAGCTTTGAATATAAATAAAGAAAAAACAGATTTTTTCCAAGTCCAAAAGGGAACACGACAAGGCTGCCCGCTGTCTCCGTTATTGTTTATTTGGATATTGGAAATATTATTGGCAGAGATAAGAAAAGACAATAATATCAAAGGACTTACAGTGATAGGCTTTACGTATAAATATAGAGCATTTGCAGATGATGTAATGTTTATGATTCAAGATCCAATTGAGAATATACCACAATTGATGGGAAAAATTGAAGAATTTGGAACAATTGCTGGATTTTACGTTAATAAAAACAAAACGAAAGTGATGTGTAAAAACATGATGAGACAGAGACAAATTGAACTTCAAGAGAAAATTAAATGCGAAGTAGTTACAAAGACTAAATATTTAGGAATCGAATTGACTATGAAAAATATTGATTTGTTTAAAAATAACTACGAAAAAGTTTGGTATAAGATCCAACAAGACCTGAAAAAATGGAATACCTTGAATCTATCGTTACTGGGAAGAATTGCAACTGTAAAAATGAATGTTTTGCCTCGTTTGATGTTTTTATTTCAGACTATTCCAATATTAAAACAAAGTAAAGTATTGGATACGTGGCAGAAAGAAATATCGAAGTTTGTATGGGCAGGAAGAAAGCCAAGGATTAAAATGAAAATTTTATGTGATGCAAAGGAAAGAGGAGGACTACAACTACCAAATCTAAGACTTTATTATGATGCCGTCTGCTTAACATGGTTGGAGCAGTGGATTAATCTTGAGAATAAGAAGTTGTTGGCTTTGGAAGGTCATGATAATAAGTTTGGATGGCATGCATATTTATGGTATGGAAAAGTACAAATAGACAAATTTTTTAAACACCACTATATAAGACGATCACTGTTCGAGACTTGGATGAGATATAAAAAATTCTTCTCGGAAGAGCGACCACTTTGGATAGTGCCGGCAGAAGTGATTAATCCATATTCAAGAAATCAGGGTCTAGATTGGTTACCTTACAAAAGCCTCTTAAAAATAGAAGGGAAAAACTTTGTATTAAAAGATAGAACTGATGTTGAATTTGAATACGATTGGTTGAGGTACAGACAGATTTATGATTTATGTAAAGTTGATAAAAGGAAATATGGCTTTAGAGAAAAAAATAATGAAATTGAAATTGTAAAAGGGTAAAAAAATGATTTCAAAATTTTATAAGGTGTTATTGAAATGGTATACTGAAGATGAAACAGTAAAAGAGCAAATGATAAAGTGGGCAGTAAATATAAATAATGAAATATCTATGTCATCTTGGGAATATTTGTGGAAAAGGTCAATGAAAATTTCAACCTGTATAAATGTTAAAGAGAATTGCTATAAAATGATGTACAGATGGTACAGACTCCTAAAAAAATTGCTATTATAAATGATAGCATGTCTAACAAATGTTGGAAATGTAAGAAAAAAGAAGGGTCTTTTTACCATATGTGGTGGACTTGTGATAAGGCTGTAAGATATTGGACTGAGATTCATAATGAGATACAAAAAATTTTGAAATGTACTTTTAAGAAAGACCCACAGATGTTATTGTTAGGTCTTAAAATGGAAGAAATAAATGTAACCAAGAGAACATTGTTATGGTATTTGGTTACAGCAGCCAGAATGACTTTTGCACAAAGTTGGAAGCAAGAAAAGACACCTGAAACATGGGAATGGATTAAGAAGATGCTGTTTATGGCAGAAATGGATAAATTAACAAGAAAATTAAACAACGAAGAAGACGAAAATTTTTTTGAAGATTGGAAAGACTTTCAAGAATATTTGTTGAAAAATTGAGATGTAAAATGTGGTTTGATTTGTTTTGACAACTACTAAGGAGAAATTGAAAGGGATTAGATTTTTAAATTGTTACCATTAGTAAGACAAAGTAAGTTTAGTTTAAATGTAACCGAATAAGAGATATCAATGGGGTTGGAGCACTGCGGGAAGCCTTGTTTGGGGGGGAGAGGGTAAAAGGATATGGATATGTATTTACCTGTTTAATTTGTATGATCGTGGAAAATATATCCAATAATAAATTGTATTTACCAAAAAAAAGATTCAACATGGAAAAAGAAGTCGAGGGGAAAATTCCCATTTCTAGATATCATGGTCATCCGCAGAGCAAACCATCAATTAGGTCACAAGGTCTACAGAAAACCAACTCACACCGACTGTTATTTACACAAAAACTCCAATCACCATCCTCAGCAAAAAAGAGGCATAATCAAAACATTAGTAGACCGTGCAAGGCGGATATGTGAACAAGACTTTCTCAATGACGAACTAAATCATCTTAACCAAGCACTTCAAGCAAATGGCTACTCTAAGAATGAAATCAGAAGAGCAATTAAACCAAAGATAAAACAAACAACTGAGGAAAAACAGTCTCCCACAGGAAAAATGTTTTTGCTATATATTAAAAGAATCACGGATCAGATGGGAAAACTTATGAAAAAACACAACCTACAAACAGTATTCAGACCCACCAGAAAAATACAACAGATGCTACGATCGGCAAAAGACAGAAGAGACCCCCACACTTCTGCAGGAGTATACCGCATACCATGCAGTTGTGGACAAGTTTACATCGGGACCACACAGTGTAGCATTCTGGCAAGAATAAAAGAACATAAAAGACACTGCAGACTTGGCCAACCTGAAAAATCAGCAGTGGCTGAACATAGCCTAACCCAAACAGGACATAGCATTTTGTTCCAAAACACTGAAAGACTGGACAACACTTCCAATTACCACATCAGATTACATAGGGAAGCCACTGAAATTCATAAACATAAACACAATTTCAACAGGAAAGAAGAGAGTTTAAAAATAAATAGGGCACAGTTTCCAGTCCTGAAAAACACAAAATGCTCTACAGCTGACAATAGCACTACAGATAAGATTAGCGTTTCAATAGCCATTCCACACACAAAAGAACCTCCTCAGGAAACAATCCATAGACAAAAGAACCTCCTCAAGAAAGCTCCTCCATTAGCATGTTCATAGCCTGGAGAACTACTACAAGATAATGACTCAGCCCTACCCCACCTTCCAGGGTAGATATAAATTACCTGCCTACCATTTTTCTTCTTCTCACTTTGACACAGAGAGTATTCCTTCTCTCTGTGTTATACCTCTGAGGATGCCAGTCACAGCTACTGGTGAAACGTCAGGTCCTACAATGCCAAGACCATGGCCATATAACCTGGAAAATCTACAGCAACTAATACATAACTTATTTAAATAAGCTATTAGTGACTGGTATTATATGGTGTTATATGACAATGGAAGTTACATGTTTAATTTCTCAGCATGTATTATCTATATTGTTAAATTGCTTCTAAGTACCGAAGATCTATGCAATAAATCTGGTTACTAATTTCTAGTTCCTGTATTTCCCAGTTGCAAACTCTTTCATTAAGACATTTGTCAAACATTGCATGGACTTCTGTTGCATCTAGTTCTTTTGAAGGTGACAGTTAATATGACCACAGATGTACCAAGCACTGGGGGGGCAAAATTTTAAAAATGCAAGAACTATTGGAAAACTGAAATGAAAGGAATGTGTATGTGTGGGGGGTGGAGAGAAATCACAGCCAACACTGATTTTTGTTTCTTATAAATTTTTTAAAAGGCAAAGAAAAACACTGGAACAGGTGCTCACAATCTTTACTTCAATCTATTCACAGGATATAATAAGCACCTAATTTCCTGAATAAAAATGAGATTTCTTTTTCTCTTACTGAATCATTCGTTTAAAATATATTATTTGAAAATGAGTAGTGATTCATTTGTGAAAGTAATCCATATTTAACGCCCATTATCCATAACAAGAAGTCTGCATATTACTCTTGTAATCTCAGCACGAAAGTCTGAGTCAAAAACAAGATGAGAACAAATTAATTTCACATGTACCAGGATTCCCAACAATTGTAGTTTCGGAAAGCTATGGAGTCCAATATGGACCAGGAAACCAGATTTCACAGATGGCCTGGCATCCACAATACTGCTGCAGTGTTTTATGGCCTAGTGAGCACTGCAGCAGTCCACCTGACTGCGGCTCCAATGCTAGGTAATTATTAGCAGAAGAGGGAAGGTGGCGGTTGTGACTGAGTTATTTGTTATCAGTTCAAAATACATGGAAGTTAGGATGTTTGTATTTATTTTCTAACCATCTTGAATCATCTAAACTGGGAAAACTTGGATTCTGAACTCCTTGATTCCAGATTACCCATACCCAATGCTCCCTCCTTTAAACTGTGGAGTCCTGTGAGCAAAACTTCTGCTTTGTGAGCTACTGGCATTAAAGCTGTGAGCGAGTGATTTGGCTGCTGCATAAATTAGTTTGCTCTGGAGCCATTCTTCCTGAGACGAGACAAAAATGTGTGAGTCGGAGGCTAAAAAAGTGTGAGCTAGCTCACACTAACTCAGCTTAAAGGAAACACTGCCCATACATGTTCATATTGTCATGAGAAACTTTCTGCTCTGTTTTAGTTCTAAGGTATCACTACGAAGCACATCACACAGTCTTCTGCACAAGAAGTTTCAGAGATTGGACAAAAATATCTTTAAAATGTCAGTCATACAAACAAATAAAGCAGGGTTCCAGCTCCAGAGAGATTCTATGTGGATTGTGGAAGATGGGGAATAATTCTTGAAGAGGCTGAATACACTTGGCTTTCTATGAACCACTCACTTTGATGTCCAGAGTAAATATGGCCAAAGAATATCCACTTCGTACAGTTCAAAGAAAAGAACCCCTCAATTTTGTTCAGATTCCATGTCCACTTAAACATTGGTTTCCTTTAAAATGCCCCAAAGGATGACAATTAGTGCCTGCTTTGATCGAAAATTGTCTCTTCTTGACACCTATGCTGACACCACCAACCATCTCTACTTTACTCCCCAAAAGCCACCAGCCTATAACCAGTTTCAGTCACAGCCCGACTGGGCTGAATCTGAACAAGTGTAGCAATATAGTTGAAGACATGAGTTACTATATTTGATTATCTCTTACTGAAGGCAAGAGCAGAACACACACATTAAAAAATACCCTTTCTAAGGGCTTTAGAACAGCAATTTTCTGAAAATCCTGACTTAAGTTATGTGGTATCAAATACTGTTAATGAACACCTGAGGAGAAAAGGGGGAACATACAGGTACTCAGACTGAGTTACTGGGCCTGGATGGCAAATCTTCAGGGTTCTTAATTCAAACATGAAATTCTTGATCTCTTAACAAAAATATGCTTTTGTCACCAATGTTCCCTCTAAGCTATGGAGTCCTGTGAGCAAAAATTCTCCTTTGTGAGTTTCTGGCATTAAAGTTGTGAGTGAACAATTTGGCAGCTGCATAAATTAGTTTGCTCTGGAGCCATCCTTCCTGAGCAAAGACAAAAATGGGTGAGCTGGAGGTTAAAAAACTGTGAGCTAGCTCACACTAACTCAGCTAAGAGGGAACACTGTTTGTCACTACAATTCGCCTGGAAGACAGAAAAGAACCATCTTTTTGAAAGAGTGATCCAGAAGAAAATATAGGAAACAAGTAGGTACCTGCAATGCTTGCCGGGGGGGGGGGGAATCCCCCTCATTACTGCAGATTCTCTCCTTAAGGCTTAGTGGAGAGGCTGGGAAACTCATGGGGGGGATTTCCATACCCTCCAACTTCTGAAGCTGGCAAGGCTCCAGACCAGACCTCCTACCACTCAGCCAGCAGTGGCCGCTAGCATCCTCTGCCACTGTGCGTGGACCCACAGCAGCTGCCACCGTGACTCTGCCTGTAGCGGCGTATGGAGGCCTCTGCTTCCGCTTGGGTCTGCAGTGGCTGCCAGTGACCAGTGTCCTTCTCTGCTGTGGCTGGGGCTGCAGTGGCTGCTGGTGTCATCCTCCTCCATGCCCAAGCCAACAGCCGTTGCCACCACTGACAGAGAGCTGGAACGGGTCCCTAATTGCTTTATTCAGCACATGAACAAAAAATGCAGTTCTATTTTTGGGGGACTTAAACTCCCCTTTAAAAATTGTTTTCAGATTTTTCTGCAAACTTATGGAGCCTCTCAAATTTGAAGAAAGAGCTGCTTAGCGTCCACATGGCCTTGATCTGTGGATTTACCAGTGACAGACTGCACTTTTTATAAGCCAGTTTAGTGTAGTGGTTAAGTGCGCGGACTCTTATCTGGGAGAACCGGGTTTGATTCCCCACTCCTCCATTTGCACCTGCTGATGTGACCTTGGGTCAGTCACAAGCTCTGGTACAGCTGTTCTCTCAAGGACAGTTTGTGTTAGAGTTCTCTCAGCCCCACCTACCTGACAGGGTGTCTGTTGTGGGGAGGGGAAGGGAAAGGAGTTTGTAAGCTGCTCTGAGACGCCTTTGGGCAGTGAAGGGCAGGGTATAAATCCAAACTCTTCTCTTCTTCTTCTTCTTCTAAGCTGAGAAGTACTATACAAAGAGCTGAAAGACTGTGAAGGGCTACTTCTTCAAAAGAAACAGCGAGGCTTGAGTGACAGGCTGCTCCAAGCAATCTGATTGGTTAGCTTCAGCTGAGCAGAGAGAGAGTGACTTTAGAGCTGAATGCTGAGGAATTCATTTAGAATTCAGCCCTGACTGAGGGCAGTTTAACACAAGACGGGAGAACTGGGGAAAGTTGGGAAGGACAAGTGGGGTGGTTAGATGGAGACTCCCAGTTGGGGAAGGGAAAGGGGATAAATCTTCTAGAGAGAGAAGGAATGCCCCTACCCAATTTAAACAGTGTGATAGGTCTGGAAAGTGCAGAGATCCCAGGTCTGGTGTGCTTAGAAACTGCCTTTGGAGACTTTAAGGCTTCAGTCACACATGCTAAATCCACTTTCAATCCACTTTCAGTGCATTTTCCAACTGGATTTTTCTGTGTGAACAGGCAAAATCCAGTTGGAAAGTGCACTGAAAGTGAATTATTTAGCATGTGTGACCACAGCCCAAGAGTCAGTTAAAGACTCAAGACGAGTACTGGTGTTTTAAGAGAAGGGACTAGGTACTGGACATAGTGCAGCAGCCTTCTGGAAACCAAAAGAGTTAGAGAATACTCAAAGAAAGCGTACTGGAGTGTTTGGAAAACACTGGAGCAAAAGCCTCTCACTTTGAAGTTCCTAAGTCACTGGGAAAAGCTTATGAAACTTTCAATATCCTAAAAAGCATATGAACGAAAGTCTGCGTATATACTGTTTTACCTCAAAGTTAGATTAAGTTGGGTAACCATATTGGTCTGAAGCAACAGAACGAAGTTAGAGTCCAATGGCATCTTTAAGATGACGTGTGCATGCACACGGAAGCTCACACCTTGAATAAAACTTTGTTGGTCTTAAAAGTACCATTGGACTCTAATTTTGTTCTGCCTCAGTTATTTATTCAAGTTACTTCAGGAATTTTACCCATGATTTCACCTGACTTTCCCCCTCTATACTAAATAAAGTATTTTGTTATTTTTGAATTTCAAAATGCCTCAAGTGCCATTCAAGTTGTTTAACTTAAAGGGGGCTCCCGATTCTCCCCTCAGGTTCCTGGGCTGAGTCAACAGCCAAAAGTCATAAACAGGGTAGGACAGTGAGAGTTCTTCGGCAAAGAAGAAAACACATAACAAAAGTGGCAAATGCCTCCGCACAAAAGCTTATAACTTGAATAAAACTTTGTTGGTCTTAAAGGTACCACTGGACTCAAACTTGTTTTATTGCTAATAGTAAAGCTAGTAAAGAATCTGACAAACTATTTTTTTGTTCCCATACTTACTTGATGACAGGGAATGCAAAGCAGACATGGAGAAAATTATATTGAATGTACTATACGTTATGACTTCTATTAACTTGTTTAAAAGGAAAGGATTTATAAATGTAATTCCCATTAGCAAAAAGTAACACAAATTGCCCATGAGTCGGCTTCCGGTCGGAGTTAAAATGGCGAATTGACACACTTTGCGACTTGTGCAGAGTGCATAGCTGTATCTGACGACAGTCTGGGCTTTACCTGGCCCAGCGCAGCACTCCCCAGACGGGGGGGTGGCAAGCACGCAGCCAAGCCTGAGAGGAAGTTGAGATTGGTGTGGATAAGCTTCGGAGGAAGCTTGTTTACACTTTGATCCCCTTCCGCGAAGAGGGCAGTTGCCAATCAGCACTACAGATACCAGCTGGGCTGAGAATTCAGCATAAATTCGTCATCTACCAACCTCTTTAACATCAAGATTGACATCGATTACAGAAGAAGCACTGCGAAACCCCGAGATTACAAGTAAGGTAACAAAAGAACATTTGCTTACCGGTTTAAAGAAGAACGTGAAATCAAAACGTACGGATAAGCGTAGAAAGCTTTGATGAACTATTCCGCTTGATTTAAAAGTAAAAAGAAAGCTTTCCTTTAGAGAAAACGGCCGAAAAGTGACTTTGTTTTGCATTCCTGTGGTCAGCTAAGTCTAAACTCTACGTAGCAGAAACGAAACTGACTGTGACTCTGTGATACAGGAAGTGGGCTAGAGTGGATGTTTTTCTAAGTTGCCATGCCAGAAGTAGACGGTTGTTTTAGTGTGTGACACCATCACCACCGGAAGTTGGATTACAGTGACGGACAAACAAACAGGAAGTTCGGAAAGAGCCTACTCTAGCCAGAAAATCATAGAGAAATTGCGCCCGACATTTTGAGGAGGACTAAATTTTAAAAAGTCATTTTTAAGTCGAAAAAGCATTGGAAAAAGTTTTAAAAGTGGCGATTTGGCTTGCAGATTGTTAATACAAAGATTGATTAGCCCGGAAGTCGCTTCCAAGACGGATTTGAGATCAAGACCAAGAGCTGCCTCATCACCCAGCCCAAGAATGACTGCAAAGGAAAAAAAAGAGTGGCAGGCCGCAATAGAAGCGATGGAAAAACGGATGACTGAAGTGGTGCAGAGTTTGGGAAAGCAAATAGAATCACAGCTACAACAACAGTTGCAACAACAACTGCAATTACAATTGGAGCAAATAGAGCAAGTACAAGTCCAAATACAGAAAAAAAATATGGAAGAATTAAAAGAACTGGTACTAACAGAAGTGGCAGGGATAAAAAAGAAACGGAAGAAGTTAAAAAAGAGGTCAAAAGTCTGGTGACAAAATCAGAAGAAATGGATCAGAAAGTTAAAAGAACCCTGTTAGAAAGTACAAGACTGGAGTCCATGATGGAATACAGAGCCACGCAGAATCATCTGAGACTGAGAGGGATAGAAGAGGAAGAAGATCAGGATTTACGGGCTCTAGTAATTAATACATTGACAACTTACATAGGGGAAGATGTTGGAGATTTGGATCCAGACTTTGATCTGATTTATAGAGTAAACTCAGCTTATGCTAAAAGAAAGCAATTACCTAGAGATGTGATTGTTCAATTTGTGACCACAAAAATGAAGGAAGACGTTTTCAAGAAGCAATTTACACAACCTTTGGAAATTAATGGAAAAAAAATAATAATCTTGAGAGAAATTCTGAGATCGATCTTACAAGACAGAAAGAAATTCAAGAAATTAACAGACAGATTAAAAGAAATGAATATCAGGTTTAGATGGGAGATCCCATATGGATTATCATTTGTCTACAACTCGGCGAGATTTACTCTCAAAACGGAAGGAGATATGTACAGATTCAAAGAGAACAACTTTGATGACTTTAAAGATATTTAATTCAAAACAACTATGGATTACAAATTTTTATCTTGGAACGTAAATGGACTAAATTCACCAAACAAAAGAAGATTAGTGAGTCATTGGTTAGAGAAACAAAAATGTAATATAATCTGTTTACAAGAAACGCATATTAGAAAACAAGATAATAAATACTTAATTAATAAAAAATTGGGAGAAGAATTTCATTCCTCAGCAATCAATAAGAAAAAAGGAACAGTGATATATGTTACAAAAGAATTGGAACCTAAACAAATCTTCTCTGACAAAGAAGGAAGATATATTGGCGTGGAAATAATGATGAACAGAAAAAAGACATTGCTTGTAAATGTATATGCACCCAATGGTGCAAAAGAGACTTTTTTTAAGGATTTGACTGAAGAGTTGGACTGTTTAAATTATGATCAAATGGTCCTTGCAGGAGACTTCAATGGTACAGTGAACAATGTATTGGACAGAAAATCCAAAGCAAGTGGAGAGACGGTGGGAAAGTTGCCAAAAAATTTTTTTCAGCTAATGAAGCAAGAGAAACTAGAAGATGTGTGGAGGAAGTGGAATCCCAAGACAAAGGATTACACGTTTTATTCTAATAGACATAGTTCCTTTTCTAGAATTGATATGATTTGGATGTCAGAGGAGATGGCACAAAAAACTCACAAAATACAAATTTTACCGAAAACTAATTCAGATCACAACCCCTTACTTTGGATATCTAAAGAAAAGCCCAAACAATTATATTGGAGAATTAATGAGGACTTATTGGATCAAAAATTAATTAATGAAACTTTAAAAAAAGAAACAAAAAGTTTCTTTGAACTGAATTTAAATAAAAGTACTGATATACAAGTTGTATGGGATACATACAAAGCGGTAATGAGAGGCTTGCTTATCTCTCTGAACTCTAAAGACAAAAACCAAAAGATACAACAACAAAATGACCTTTATGAAAAAATTCGACAAAAAGAAAAGGAATTAAAGAAAAGACCAGGGAAGAAAAAGATTATTAAAGAGATCCACTTGCTGCAGGATCAATTGAATGTTCTACTAAACAGAGAATTATACTGGAATCTGAAGAAACTACAGCAAAAAGCATTTGAGGGTGCAAATAAACCAGGAAAATTTTTATCGTGGCAATTGAAAAATAAAAAAGAAAGGAATTTTATAAGTAAAATCACCGAAGATGGAAAGGATGTTATGAATTTGAAAGGCATAAAAAGAGTCTTCTTCAAATATTACGCCAAACTGTTTAAAAAGAAAGGAATTGATCAACAGAAAATTAAGAAATATTTGGAGACGATTGAAGTTCCAGAGCTGGGAAAACAAATTAAAGAGTTATTAAATGGCTTAGTAACGAAGGAAGAAGTTACAATGGCGATAGAAGATGCAAAGTTGGGCAAAGCTCCAGGTCCAGATGGTTTTACTGCAAAGTTTTACAAGAAATTTAAAGAGGAGCTAACCCCTATCTTAGTACTTCTGTCGAACGAGATAAGAAAGACTAAACGGGTCCCAGATTCATGGAAAGAAGCAAATATTTCATTGATACCTAAAGAAGGTTTGGACTTAACTCAAGTTAAGAATTATAGACCAATATCGCTATTAAATAATGATTATAAATTATTTGCAAAAATAATTTCGGAAAGACTGAAAAAATATTTGAAAGACAATATAGCGGAAGAACAAGCTGGTTTCCTACCAAATAGACAAATCAGAGACAATTTAAGAGTGGTGATTGATGCAATTGAATACTATGACAAACATCCAGAAAAAGAAGTTGGATTCCTCTTCCTAGATGCGGAAAAAGCTTTTGATAATTTAAACTGGGAGTTTATGCTGCAAGTTATTGAAAAAATGGACATAGGACAATCGTTTGTAAACATGATTGTGGCAATATACTCAGAACAGAAAGCGACTTTGAATATAAATAAAGAAAGAACAGATTTCTTCCAGGTCCAAAAGGGAACACGTCAAGGCTGCCCACTATCCCCGTTGTTGTTTATTTGGATATTAGAGATATTATTGACAGCGATAAGAAAAGACAACAGCATTGAAGGACTTACAGTGAAAGGTTTTACATATAAATACAGAGCATTTGCAGATGATGTAATGTTTATGATCCAGGATCCAATTGAGAAAATACCACAATTGATGGAAAAAATTGAGGAATTTGGAGCAGTTGCGGGATTTTATGTCAATAAAAATAAAACTAAGGTGATGTGTAAAAATATGACGAAGCAAAGACAAACAGAACTTCAAGAGAAAATTCAATGTGAAGTAGTTACAAAGACTAAATATTTAGGAATTGAATTAACCATGAAAAATATTGATCTGTTCAAAAATAACTATGAAAAGGTGTGGTACAAGATTCAGCAAGACATGAAGAAATGGGATACGTTGAATTTATCACTATTGGGAAGAATCGCAACTGTAAAGATGAATATCTTACCGCGTCTGATGTTCTTATTTCAGACTATTCCAATATTAAAACAGAGGAAAGTATTGGATACGTGGCAGAAAGAATTATCCAAATTTGTATGGGCAGGGAGAAAACCAAGGATTAAAATGAAAATCTTATGTGATGCAAAGGAAAGAGGAGGTCTACAACTACCAAATTTAAGATTGTATTATGATGCCGTCTGTTTAACATGGTTGGAACAGTGGATTAACCTTGAGAATAAGAAGCTATTGGCTTTAGAAGGGCATGATAACAAGTTTGGATGGCATGCATACTTATGGTATGGAAAAGTAAAAATGGACAAATTCTTCAAACACCACTTTATAAGACGATCACTGTTCGAGACTTGGATGAAATATAGAAAATTCTTCTCAGAAGAAAGACCACTTTGGATAGTACCAGCAGAAGTGATTAATCCATATTCAAGAAATCAAGGGTTAGATTGGCTACCTTATAAAAGTCTTTTGAAATCAGAAGGGAAAAACTTTGTGTTAAAAGATAGATTTGATGTGGAATTTGAATATGATTGGTTGAAGTATAGACAGATATATGACTTATTTAAGACCGATAAAAGAGAACATGGTTTTAGAGAACATAATATGGAAATTGAAAATGTATGGCTTGAAAAGGGGAAAAAAATGATTTCTAAATTGTATAAGGTTTTATTGAAATGGTATACTGAGGATGAAGTTGTAAAAGAGCAAATGATAAAATGGGCGGTAAATGTTAATAATGAGATATTAATGGCATCTTGGGAACACTTGTGGAAAAAGTCAATGAAAATTTCAACTTGTGTAAATGTTAAAGAGAATTGTTATAAAATGATGTACAGATGGTATATGACGCCTAAAAAAATTGCTATTATAAATGAAAGTATGTCTAACAAATGTTGGAAATGTAGAACATGAAGGTCTTTTTACCATATGTGGTGGACATGTGATAAAGCAGTAAAATATTGGACTGAGATCCACAATGAGTTACAAAAAATTTTGAAATGTACTTTTAAGAAAGACCCACAGATGTTATTGTTAGGTCTTAAAATGGAAGAAATAAATGTAGCCAAGAGAACACTATTATGGTACTTGATTACAGCAGCTAGACTGATTTTTGCTCAATGTTGGAAACAAGATAAAGTACCTGAAACATGGGAATGGATTAAAAAGACATTGTTTATGGCAGAAATGGACAAACTAACAAGAAAGCTAAACAACGAAGAAGATGAAACTTTTTTTGAAGACTGGAAAGACTTTCAAAAATACCTGTTGAAAAACTGGGATATTAAACGTGGTTTGATTTGTTTTGATAGTTATTAAGAAGAAAATGAAAAAGAGTTAGACTTTTGAATTGTTACCGTTAGTAAGAAAAATAAGTTTAGATGTAATGGTAAGAGAATAAGGGAGACATTAATGGGGTTGGAGCAGTGCGGGAAGCCTTGTTTTGGGGGGAGTGGGAGAAACAAAAATGGGTATGTAGTGGTTTGTTTAAATTGTATGAACATGTGATATATCCAATAAATTGTATTTACAAAAAAAACAAATTGCCCATGAGTCAAATGGGAACAGCCTTATGGTTACTTGAATTATAGATATATTTTATATGAATGGCCCTCGGCTTGATAGAAAGCATTTTTTTTTTAAAGTCTTACATTTGGGACATTACCATAACAAGAAGAAGAAGAAGAAGAAGAAGAAGAAGAAGAAGAAGAAGAAGAAGAAGAAGAAGAAGAAGAAGAAGAAGAAGAAGAAGAAGAAAAACCTTTTGCAGAGAAAGTCAAGAAAGAATCACCCTGAGTCTACTCACTTAAAAAAAAAAAATCAATCTTAAGCCTGTAGTCAGCAAGACCATAAGTTGAGGGGTGAGCATGATGCCAGTACTTATTAACAGTGTCTTCATTTGTTGTTGTAGATTTTCTGGGCTGTATGGTCATGGTCTTGGCACTGTAGTACCTGACTTTCCACCAGCAGCTGTGACTGGCATCCTCAGAGGTGTAACACAGAAAGATGGAGTACTCTCTGTGTTAATGTGATGCCAGTCATAACTACTGTCGAAATATCAGGTACTACAGTGCCAAGACCATGGCCATACAGCCTGGAAAATCTACAACAGCTAATGAATTCCGGCTGTAAAAGCCTTCGACAACATAGTGTCCTCATTCCGCTGAATTAGGTGTAGTACTAGTAGTATTTAAATTTCGCCATTAAGAACAAGTCATTAAAATTAAGACCTTGGAGGTTTAATTGTTTTTTTTTTTTTAAACCAAACTCCTGGATAAAAGCAATACACATCATCACCAGTACCTACAGTTGCAATGTAACATAAGAATCAGCAATTTGTGGACTCTGGTACAGCAACACCCATAATCGCAGATTCATACTGCACAACATGAGGGGAAAAAGTCACTGAAGCTAAAGCTAGTCTCATTCTCAGAACTCACTAACATCATCAGAGCTGCCTTTCTAAATTTTTTGCTGATACTGAAGAAGCTCAGATAAAATATATCCCGCAGGTTAGGAAAGGCACAAATAGGTATAGAAAAAGGCTTGCATTACTAACAAAGTAATGGAAGCAGTAAAAGGTAAGAAGGATTCCTTTAAGTGCTGGAAAGCTAGTCTCAGTGAGGCTGATAAAAGGGAACACAGGCTGTGGCAAATAAAATGCAAGTCTGTGATTAGGCAGGCAAAAAGAGAATATGAGGAGCATATCACAAAAAACATAAAGACCAACAATAAATCTTTCTTCAAATACATTAGAAGCAGGAAACCAGCCGGGGAGGCAGTGGGGCCTTGGATGACCAAGAGGAAAAAAGGAGTATTGAAAGATGATAGGGAAATGGCTGAGAAGCCAAATGCATTTTTTTGCCTCTATCTTCACTGTGGAAGATGAGAAGTGCTTGCCACTCCAGAACTACTGATTTTAGGAGGGGTGTTGAAAGACTTGAGTCAGATTGAGGTGATGAGAGAGGAGGTCCTACGACTGATAGACAGCTGAGCTACGTCGCCCCATTACAGGACTATGTTATGTTGTATGGGAATGTTGTTATTTATTGCATTTTAGCCAGTTTGTTTTAAATGAGATGCGTATGTTTTAATATATATGGATATTATGATGCTGTAAGCCACCCTGAGCCGCTTAGGTGGGAGGGCGGGATAGAAAAGGAACAAATAAATAAATAAATAAAAACTAATAAATCACCAGACCAGATGGCATATATCCAAGAATTCTGAAAGAACTCAAATGTGAACTTGTGGATCTCCTGACAAAAATATGTAATCTTTCTTTAAAATCTGCCTCCATTCCTGAGGACTGGAAGGTAGCTAATGTCACTCCCATCTTTAAAAAGGGTTACAGAGGAGATCCGGGAAATTACAGGCCAGTCAGTCTGATGTCGTTACTGGGTAAATTGGTGGAAACTGTTATTAAGGAAAGAATTAGTAGGCACATTGATGAACAAAAACTATTGAGGGAGATTCAGTATGCATTCGGTAAGGGAAGATCTTGTTTCACTAACCTGTTAGTGTTCTTTGAGAGGGTGAACAAGCATGTGGAGAAGGGGACCCAATAGATGTTATTTACCTTGACTTCCAGAAAGTTTTTGATAAAGTTCCTCATCAAAGCCTCCTAAGTAAGCTCAATAGTCACGGGATAAAAGGATAAATCCTCTTGTCGATCAAAAACTGGCTAATTAATAGGAAACAGAAAGTAAGTATCAATAGGACTTGTCAATTTTCATAGTGAAGGGTGGTAAGCAGTGGGGTACCGCAGGATCCAATACTTTTTAACTCATTCATTAATCATTTGGAGTTGGGAGTAAGCAGTAAAGTGGCTAAATTTGGGGAACTGATCTCTGCAGTATGTAGTTCAGTTGTTATTCTGAGAGAACTCCAGGCCCCACCTGGAGATTGGCAATCCTACTTGATGCTCCTGCAAAATGTGAGAAAATCCTTTCTACACATTAAATATTGTCATCTTTAAATGTTTCAGAAATTAAAAAAAAACTTTGCGGATATTAAAGAACATTTTAGTTCAAGCCCTGATGATATTCAGATAATTTTTTAAATCTGGCCTGCCAATTCGCCAGATATGACCTAAGAAATAACTTAATAGTATTTGCTTGCAAACTTCTGTGAATTGATTCAACAAACTGCTCTAATAATTCTGTTCCAGCGATGGCAAAGATTTCCCCCAGGAGAAAGCCAATGGAACAGAGTGGCTGGATATTACTCACAGTGATGGTCCTGACTGACTGAATAAGATTCCAGTGGTCCCTATTTTGTATTTTCCCTGAATTTAGAAATGAATGCCATTTTACCACTTCATTAAATCAAAGTGGACACCAAATCCTGTGGGATGTGGCATATCCTCCTAACTTCAGTGAACATGCCCTAGCTGAGAAAAGGCTGAACTGACAATGACTTCTCAGGAGGGCTTCCACTGAAAGAGATAAGAAGTATATAAATCACACAATGGGAGAGACTAGTAAAGACATTTTTCATTCAGGATGCATAATAAGGACAATAGCAATTACTTACACTGGACATCTAGTTTACATTATGTGCAATCTTTCCTACAAGAGAATTCTCAGTAGAATGCTACCCTCTAGGGGTAGGAGTAAATTGTGGATTGACATTATATTTCTATTATGCACCCACCTTGAAGCACTGAGTGACTTTTTCCATACACAAAACGTACACTACAGTTTTGGATACAGAATTAGACTGAAAAATTTCTTTGTATTCTTTCTATATTCATCTAAACTATACTGCTTAAAGAAGTATGACTGTAGTGTTTTCAAAAATCCTTTGTTCCACCAAACTGAGATTTAAAAAATGCCTTTTCTTGTGACATGAGTAGAAAAGGCATGACAAAAATTGGAAAAAAACCTAGATTGCTTTTTTGAAAGACCCTACACTGTTAGATAATTAAAATTCCTATGTATACTACAGGAACTTCTGCCCAAATAATGCACCTTCTTTTGTTTACTCTAGAATTTTTCTACCTTCCGTCAACTTTTATTTTCGTCTTCCTGCTCAGATGGCAAAAAGTAAAAGTACATGTACTATGGGAGAATAGGGTGCAGCTGTTTGCAATTTTTTCTCAAGTGTTGGATGTACTTGCGATTTCTTGAAAAATAAAGAAATGTATCTAGTCAAACAGTACAGTTTTATGTTACAAATTATGCATTTTATGTTATTATCTTATTAAAATCAATGAAAGATGCTTACTTGATAGGAAAACAGATTCAGGTGGGTAGCTTTGTTGGTCTGAAGCAGCAGAACAAAGTTTGAGTCCAGTGGCCTTTTTAAGACCAACAAAGTTTTGTTCTGGTCATGTGTATGCACTCTAGTAGTGTGCGCACACACGGAAGCTTATTCCCAGATTAAAATTTTGTTGGTCTTAAAGGTGCCACTGGACTCAAACTTTGTCTGACAGGAAACTATTGCATGTATTTCAACCCCCACCTCACTCCAAATTTCCAAAAAATGGGGGGAAGCCTCTCTCCCACATTGCTTCAAAATTTCCAGAAAATTTACATCTCTAGCCATGAGTCTAAAGAGTTAAATATAAATCCTGATTCTATGCATGCATTTGGAATATGTCCAGCTGATTTCTGTGGGATCTTCTCCCACATAAGTGTGCACTGGGTCAGGGGCATAAGCTCTTGTGGGGGAGCAGGACTCAAGCCCCTCCTCCCCCAGGCTGCTAGGCCCTCCAGTATTTCCTGACTGAAATGGTCCCCCTTAGGGCTGTCAGGTAGGCATTATGAGGCTGCTCAGGCTATCCAGTTCTCAAGTTCAGTCAGTCCTGTTTGTTTTTGCAGCAATTTAGCAAATTCATAGGAGATACAGGGCTGGTCTGTAAAGAAACCCATTTTAGGAGCTTTTGAGAAGTTTAAGCCCAGGCTCTCCTTAGGCTATGCTAATGAGTGGCCAAAACTAGGTGGCAGATTGATTCACTGATGAGGCATCTGCATGCGGACCCATTGGACTCAGGGGCTTGCAAAGCAATGCACCAATGTAATTTCATCAGCAAATGCAAGTTTTTCTGGGTGTAAAATCTAACTACTAACAGGCAGGAAGAAAGTTGATTCCTTTGATATGTAGTGTTGGAGAAGAGTTTTACAAATACCTTGGACTGCTAAAAAGACAAACAAGTGGGTACTAGATCAAATCTTTAAAGATTTTCTATTCCTTGGCCTCACCATCAACCAAAAGTAGGTCAGTCAGTCTTTTATTAATGCTTGAAGACACAAGAAGATTTTATTAATATATACAGACAATATAAAAAACATATACAATATGGAAAAAATTGATATAAAATTTTACGTTAGGAAGTGATACTTTTAATTGCACAGACAAAAAAACTGCAACTGCCCGAGTCACATTCGGATAAGTGTCTGCTAATAACTCCATTTTTGGATATATCAATCAGGCTGGGGAATGCACTTAAGAAACCAGAAAGAGACTGAGACTGGAGAGGGTAGCCATGAAGGAGCTAGAAAATATTCTTAAGTATAAGGATGTGTCACTGGCACCTAAGATCAAGTTAATTCATGCCATGGTATTCCCTACTGGACAAGTTGGACAATGAAGAAAGCTAGCAGGAAGAAACTTGATTCCGTTGAATATGGTGCTGGAGGAGAGTTTTACAGATACCATGGACCACCAAAAAGAAAATAAGTGGGTTCTAGACCAAATCAAGCTTGGACTCTCCCTAGAAGCTAAAACTGAGGCTATCATACTTTGGTTGCATTATGAGAAGACAAGAGTCACTGGAAATAATGCCAGGAAAATTTGAAGCCACCAGGAGAGGAAGACTCGAGATGAATTGACTCAATCAAGAAAGCTACAGCCCTCAATCTGCAAGCCCTGGGCAAGGCTGATGACAACATTTTGGAGGACATTAATTCATAGGGTCACCATAAATCAGAAGCACCTTGATGGCACTTAACACACACATACACCAAGCAATCAGGTGAGCTCAGAACCACAGAGTTGGAAGGGGCCATACACTATCTAGCCCAAACCCTGCTCAATGCGGGATCAGAATCAAGTGTTTGTTCAGCCACTGTTTGAAGACTGTCAGTGAGCCTGATTACCTATTACGAACTTTGCTTGAAGGTCTCCTGGCCAACCACTCTGCCAGCCCTTTTGTCCACTCTGCCTGGATTCAATCACCTTTTGTTACCTTTCTGGGAAGCTCTCTCCTCCCAACTCAGTCAGCCAGGAAATCCATAGATTATTGTCGAGTCATCATGAATTCCTGGAATTTACAATTATTTGTTTGATACTGTTTTGTGCTGGCTCCTGTAACTATCACTACATTGGCAACCAAGACTGTGCAGTCTCACCTTCTCCACTTGTGCCAGCAACTGGCAACTTCATTTTTCTTTCTCTGGGACTTTGGGGCATTTCTTTGCCACACAGGAGTGTCCCTCCACTGTCTTACCTTATTTTTTTTTCCTCAGGACCTTTGTAAGTTCTGCCTAAAGCCCTTACTCTCAGCCTGTGGATCATCAAAACAATGTACTCTACCCAGCTCAGCAGACTGTCCTTAGGTAAGTGCCTTCATTCCTTTTCTCTTAAACAAAACAACCCATCCACCCACCACCCACAACAACCTCTTATCTCCCCTTCTCTCTCACTCTTCCCTATTGGTGCAGAATTCTCATTCTCTCCTAATCCTTCAGAAACACATCCTTCTGAACACAGCAATTTCACAGTGTTTGTGCTTGAGTATCTTTTCAATTCTTGTACCCCATATCTTCCCCTAATAAACTCTAAACTTTGTTACTGGTTGCCTATTAGAGGCACTTTGAGCTACACACTATCCAGGTAAAGATCCCGAAACCACACATCTGCCCCCCCCCCCAGCAACTGTCAGTTTTCCAAGCTGCCAAAGGCTTCCCCCAACAATGAACTTAAATTCCCCAAACTGGCTGGGGTTCTGGGTGTGTGTCCTGACCTCAGCCCAACTTAGATAGTTCACATGTGTCTAAGGATATGTGATAACAGGAGAAAAACTGGTTCCCCAAAGATAGCAAGGCTATTCTACTACTTACACCCTCCTTTAAATAAATGTATAAATGTGGGGGGCAGGGTCCAAAAGACTGTTGCCCAAATAATGGAAGTTGTGCCCCGGGGGGGGGAGATGAGCAGAGGCTCAAATGGTAGAAGTTAAGTTGATTTTTGTATCCTGGGAACTGCTTTAGAGAAAAAGAAATTGAGGAGATGGGAATATCCCTGTCTTTAGCCAGTGTGTGTGTGTTTGTGTGTGTGTGTGTGTCTGTACTGGGTACAGGTGGAATAAAGCTGGTTCCCCATATATATAGGTGATGCTGCTGTCCTGGATCCTACTTCAATCAAACAAATGCTCTGATATTTGCAGGACAGGGTATCTGAGGAACCAGTATTTACTATGGATTCTGAGATGCATTTGGAGATTCACACTGAGTAGCCAGTATGTGAGTGGTATAGTAGTTAAGAGTTTTAGCCTAAGACTGGGGAGACCAGAATTCTGACCCCCACTTAGCCATGAAGCTCATTATGTGACCTTGGGCAAGTCATGCACTCTCAGCCTAACCTACTTCATATGGTAGTTGTCAGGAAAAGAGAGAAGGGGAGGAAGCATCCTTTCATAAACAAATGAAATATTTAATTGTCTCAGTAAAGGGAAATTATATTTTTAAAACCACATAATTAAATATTTATGGTATATGGTTTTTGGAAATATAAATAATTTCATATTGAAGAAATTAAGTATAGATTACAAAGTATGGGCCTGTGTCAGGTTCAACCCTGTGTCCCCTTTCCTGGAAATTGAGACATCTACATCCCTGCCCTGGGTTGCACCCTTAAAACACCAGGGCATAATTTTGCATTTGAAATGCAGCTTTTCATAAAGCAGTAGCCATGCTTTGCCTATACTGTCAACTGCATCTTGTCAAGTAGAACTTTAACTACTGAAGTTTTACTCACCAGAGGTAAACTAACAGGAACATAAGAACATAAGAGAACATAAGAGAAGCCAATGTTGAATCAGGCCAATGGCCGATCTAGTCCAACACTCTGTCACACAGTGGCCAAAATATACCAGGTGCCATCAGGAGGTCCAGCAGTGGGGCCAGGGCACCAGAAGCCCTCCCACTGCTGCCCCTCCAGCACCAAGAATAGAGTGCATCACCTGCCCCAGACTGAGAGTTCCCATCTATACCCTGTGGCTAATAGCCACTGATGGACTTCTGCTCCATATGTTTATCTAATTCCCTCTTGAAACTGTCCATGCTTGCAGCTGCCACCACCTCCTGTGGCAGTGAATTCCATATGTTAATCACTCTTTGGGTGAAGAAGTATTTCCTTTTATCTGTTCTAACCCGACTGCTCAGCAATTTCATGGAGTGCCCACGAGTTCTTGTATTGTGAGAAATGGAGAAAAGTACTTCTTTCTCAACCTGCTCAATCCCATTCATAATCTCATAAACCTCGATCATGTCACCCCTCAGCCGTCGTTTCTCCAAGCTAAAGAGCCCCAAGCATTTTAACCTTTCTTCATAGGGAAGGTGTTCCAAGCCTTTTATCATTCTAGTTGCCCTTCTCTGCACTTTTTCCAATGCTATAATATCCTTTTTGAGATGTGGTGACCAGAACTGTACACAGTATTCCAAATGAGGTCGCACCAATGATTTATACAGGGGCATTATGATACTGGCTGATTTGTTTTCAATTCCCTTCCTAATAATTCCCAGCATAGCGTTGGCCTTCTTTATTGCAGCTACACACTGTCTAGACATTTTCATCGAGTTATCCACTACGACTCCAAGATCTCTCTCTTGGTCCGTCTCTGCCAGTTCAGACCCCATCAACGTGTATTTATATTTAGGATTTTTGGCTCCAATGTGCATCACTTTGCACTTGGCCACACTGAACCCCATTTGCCACGTTGACGCCCACTCACCCATCCTCAACAGATCCCTTTGGAGTGCCTCACACTCCTCCCTGGTTTTCACCACCCTGAACAACTTCGTGCCATCTGCAAATTTAGCCACTTCACTGCTTACTCCCAATTCCAAATCATTAATAAACAAGTTAAAAAGCATCGGACCGAGTACTGATCCTTGTGGTACCCCACTGCTTACAACCCTCCACTGAGAAAGTTTCCCATTTAAACTCACTCTCTGTTTTCTATTTATAAGCCAGTTTTTGATCCACAAGAGGACTTGTCCTTTGACTATTGAGCTTACTTAGGAGCCTTTGATAAGGAACTGTATCAAAAGCTTTCCGGAAGTCAAGGTAAATAATATCTATTGGGTCCCCCTTGTCCACATGTTTGTTCACTCCCTCAAAAAACACTAACAGGTTAGTGAGACAAGATCTTACCTTACAGAACACATGCTGAATCTGCCTCAATAGTCTTTGTTCATCAATGTGCCTACTAATTCTTTCCTTAATAACAGTTTCCACCAACTTACCCGGTATCGATGTCAGACTGACTGGCCTGTAATTTCCCGTATCTCCCCTGGTGCCCTTTTTAAAGATGGGAGTGACATTAGCTACCTTCCAGTCCTCAGGAATGGAGGCAGATTTTAAAGAAAGATTACATATTTTTGTCAGGAGATCCACAAGTTCACATTTGAGTTCTTTCAGAACTCTTGGATGAATGCCATCCGGGCCTGGTGATTTATTAGTTTTTAAATTGTCCATCAGTTTGAGGACTTCTTCTCTTGTCACCGCAATCTGATTCAGGTCTTTCAAACCCCCTCCCGAAATCGGTGCTTCTGGAGTGGGCAAACACTTCTCCTCTTCCACAGTGAAGACAGAGGCAAAAAATGCATTCAGCTTCTCAGCTATTTCCCTATCATCCTTCACTACTCCTTTTACCCCTTGGTCATCCAAGGGCCCCACTGCCTCCCTGGCTGGCTTCCTACTTCTAATGTATTTGAAGAAAGTTTTATTGTTGGTCTTTATGTTTTTTGCAAAATGCTCCTCATATTCTCTTTTTGCTTGCCTGATCACAGACTTGCATTTTATTTGCCATAGTCTGTGTTCCCTTTTATCAACTTCACTAAGACTAGCTTTCAACCGCTTAAAGGAATCCTTCTTACCTTTTACAGCTTCCATTACTTTGTTAACCATGCAGGCTTTTTTCTATACCTATTTGTACCTTTCCTAACCTCCGGTATATATTTTTTCTGAGCTTCTAGGATTGTATTTTTAAATAGTCTCCAAGCTTTCCCAATGGTTTTGACCTTCTCCACTCTTCCTTTCAATTTCTTCCTCACATGTCCCCTCATACCAGAGAAGTTACCCCTTTTAAAGTTATAAGTGGTGCGTCAGTCTTTTTGGGCAACTCCCTATCTGTACAAATGTTAAACTCAATGACATTGTGGTCACTGTTCCCAAGTGGTGCAATCACTTTTACATCTCTCACCAGGTCTTGGGTGTTACTTAGGACCAAATCCAGGATCGCCTCTCCCCTGGTAGGATCTGTGACCATCTGTTCCATAGCACAGTCATTGAGAGTGTCTAAAAACTCAATCTCTTTTTCCCGACTAGAACTCATATTGACCCAATCAATGTGTGGGTAGTTAAAGTCGCCTATTACAACACAGTTATTTTGTCTAGCTGCTCTCTTTAATTCATTCATCATTTTATAATCCTCCTCTATCTTTTGATCTGGTGGGTGATAACAAACTCCCACTGTTAAGCTTCCTTTTGGACCCACTATTTCAACCCATAACGTTTCCAGAAGCGAATCCAATTCTCTTACCCTCTCAATCTTACTGGACGGTATACCCTCTCTGACATACAGAGCTACCCCACCTCCAACCCTTCCCCACCTATCCTTCCGATATAATTTATAACCAGGAATCACCGTATCCCACTGATTTTCCTCATCTCTCCAAGTTTCTGAAATACCCACAATGTCTATTCCCCCCCCCCAACACCAAGCATTCCAACTCCCCGATTTTACCTTGGAGACTTCTAGCATTTGTGTATAAACACTTATAGTTTCCCACGTTTGTTAAGCCCACAGCCTTCCTCTTGCTGCCTCGAGACCTTGCCAGGCAGTTTCTATCATTAGCCACAGTCTCAGTGGACAATTGTAATCCATTTCCTTGTACAAAAGTAATAGCTACCCCTTCATCTCTTTGAGATGAGCCATCCCGAACCAGAGACTTTTCATCTCCTGTCGGCTTTCCCCCATTATTCAGTTTAAAAACTGCTCTGCCACCTTTTTGATTTTGAGCGCCAGCAGCCTGGTTCCTTCTCGGGACAAGTGGAGACCGTCCCTTTTGTACAGCTTCTTTTGTCCCAAAAAGTATCCCAGTGCCTAACAAACTTGAACCCTTCCCCCCTACACCACCGTCTCATCCACGCATTGAGATTCCTGATCTGTGCCTGTCTCTCCGGCCCTGCGCGTGGAACAGGTAGCACTTCTGAGAAAGCTACCTTGGAGGTTCTGGCCTTAAGTTTCCTGCCCAGCAGCCTAAATTTCTCCTCCAGGACCTCACGACTGCATTTCCCCACATCGTTGGTGCCGACGTGCACCACGACCACTGGCTCCTCCCCAGCACTATCTACCAGCCTATCTAAAACACGCGTAATGTCCGCTACCTTCGCACCAGGCAGGCAAGTCACCAGGCAGGCAGGTCAGTACGTGGGTTCGCCACCCAGCTGTCTACCTGCCTAAGGATCGAATCACCAACTACCAAGAGCCCCCCTCCCACCCTTCCCAGGGACGGTTCCTTGGTACGAAAGGATACCCATTCACCAGCTGAAGAAGAGGTCCCTTCTGAGGGCACATTCCTCTTATCCTCAGCATGGTGCTCCATTTCCCCTTGACCCTCATGCTCCCTGGCAGCAGCTGGGCTGCCAGATCCAGAGTGGGACATATCTAACAAGTCCCCGAGAGTCTTCTCCATGCACCTAACTGTCTCTGCTTCTCCAGGTCAGCCACCTTGGCCTCAAGGGAGCAAACTCGCTCCCTGAGAACCAGGAGCTCCTTGCACCGAGCACACACCCAAGACTTCTGACCAGTGGGCAGATAGTCATACATGTGACACTCCATGCAAAACACTGGATAGCCCCCAACCCCCTGCTGGCATTCTGGCTTCATAATTGTTTTTAAACAAATACTTTTCTATAACCCCCTTTTAAAACACTTTGTATTTATATGGCTCCTGTTATAGAAGTCTACTTACCTTACTGGGAACCGAAGGAGCCAAGGTCCTGGCTTTCTGGCTCTTCCTGGGCTTTTTACAGAGCCTCTGGGCTAAGAGCCACAGGCCTCACCCTTTTGCTCGTGCCAGAGGCACGAGCAATATTCCCCTACTTAATTCCTTCAAAAAAATATTCCCCTACTTAATTCCTTCAAAACAAGGGGTTGGAAAAAGTTGGTGATGCAGTTAATGAGTACAGTGATCCTCAAATATATGGATGATGGTGGAAAATAGTTAAAGATAGGTAGTGTTAGTCTGTCCATAGCAGAAGAAAAGAGCAAGAGTCCAATAGCACCTTAAGGACTAACAGCTAGCTGCATTTGAAGAAGTGAGCACTTCTGTCCTTAGGTAAATGCACTCCTCAGTCTTTTAGGTGCTACTGGACTCTTGCTCTTTTCTGGTGGAAAATAGTGTGACACATTAAACTGTAGAATCTGTATATATTCTGAAGGTACATAACATACTGGATATGTTTCTTGTTTAGCACTATATGAACTGAATACTACATCTGTGCAACAAATCAATGGGTAAATAAGCCACAGAAATCTCTCATTCATTGCCCTGTTGAGGCTGGCTTTCTTTTGCTGACAAAGAGCCACTTTGCATCTCCAAGAATGCTGTAACAAGAGCTGCTATCCATGCAAATTTGTGTTAAATTGACTTCATAATGTATTGTTATCAGCTCATCAAGTCTGCAGCCTGGGGGCACAAGGTTACATTTCTATTCCACCTCACTGCTGCACTCTAATCGGTTTACAAGACAAAAACCCCCAAACATCTTATAATCAACAAGAGCTGCACAAATAACTTAGAGAAATGGAAGATTTGTATTCACTTACTATGAAGCTTCCTTCTCGGTGGTCTGGGAGTAGGGCAGTCCTTACTCTTGGGAATAGGCTCCTCCTCTGGAACAGGGTTGGTTTCCTCAGATCAATCCAGGAAGGGGAGGGGCCTGTCCCCTGGGAACATCGCAGTCAACTGCAACCCAAGCATCCCCTAACATCACACTAAGGAAAAGAAAAACACTTCTCCCCACCATAGTGAAACTCAATTTTGGGGGTAACCAGCCTTGTAACTTTATGCCCCTCCAGCAGGTGTAGACCAAGGTTGAAACCCTCTGTCATTCTCTCATCCAATTAACTCACAATTTTTTGTTTTAGCATCTCAGAGAAACTTTGTAAGTGTTCATCCAAAATAATCTCCAGAAGCTGCCCCCCAAAACTGGGTAGGTAGGACTGCCCCACTCCCAGACCACTGAGAAGGAAGCTTCAGGGTAAGTTAATACAAATCTTCCATTCTCCGGTAGTCCTGGGAGTGGGGCAGTCCTTACCCTTGGGACATAAAATAGCAGTGTGCCCCAGGGTGGGAAATCCAGCTTCTGGTTTATAGAGTGTGCTGCAGCACACCCCAATGAAAAGCCGCCACAGCCAAAGTCAGCTTCTCTACTCTATAGCACTCTACTCTATAGAGTGCACCGACTTCCAGGTGGCCACCGTACCTACCGTCTCCAAGGATGGGAAATGATCTGCAAGCTGCTGACGTAGCACCCCCCCAAAGAGAATATGCTGCAGCACCTTTGGGTGGACAGCCTTGCATGCAACAATGATGCCACCCCTAAAACCACCTACTCAAGGTAAAAGGCAATACCAGTTGACCTAAGGAAAAAATCCTAAAGGAAACAAATAGGGTATCTGAATCATGCCAATGCTTGGCCTGTTGAGATAAAAAAAATGAATACCCTATGGACATCTAGGCAATGCCATTCCCTTTCCTTGTCAAGTCTATGATTGGGACAAGGAAAGGTAAGACAATGACCTCCAACTTGTGAAAGAACTGGATTAACCATGGGAACAAAGGCTTGATCAGAGCGTAAGGTCACCCTATCATTATGGAAAACATGAAGCTCCCTGTCAGCTGGCAGGGCCCTCAGTTCCAACACCACCTAGTTGATATTATGCCTGCTAAAAAACAAGGTCTTGAATGTTAATTCCTTGGGATTCCATGGGTTCAAAGGTTTTCTACACAGTGCTCTCAGGACCCTATTGTCAGAAGTCCCAACTCAGTCAGCCAAACACCATGCCTTGTGGTTCAAGCAAGAATAGCGTTTATTTAGAAAGCTGCAATAGAAAGGTCACTGGAGCAGATACATTGTTCAGAATAACTTGGTTACAGAAAGCAGGCGGTTATACAGGGAAGGGAGTGAATGGGGACCCCCCCTTCTACCAATCAGAGAATAACATGCGAGTGGGAATCGAAAGTTACTACGCTAATGAAGTTCCCACCGCCCCCATTACTTTCAGCAAGCTGCCGCTTTGAAAGAGATAGGAGAGCTCGCAGCTTTGACTCTCCAAGGTCAGAATGTTCAGTCTACCAGATAGGGGTTACCAGAGCCACATTCCATTCTCACACATCAGGCATAAATCAACCCCTACGATCCCAACCTCCCGCTCGTCACGCCACCATGGCGCCCAAAGTCCTCCTCCCCTCCCCTCCATCCATCATGGCAGGACTACCTGACACCTATGTAGGTTCCAAGTCAGAAACCTCTGCACTTCTGGCAGTACTGACCATGTAGTAACTCCTTAGAAAGCTCTTAACGTGTGGATGGCAATTTAAGGGACTTTCCTAGCTCCCATCACTGCCAATATGGCTGCCACCTGTCACTTTAATGCACTCATGCTTAGCTCTCTACCCAAACCCTCTTGGACAAAGCTAAGATGCCTCTAACTGATGCATTTAATGGTTCCAAATCACGTTCTGAACACCAAAATGAAGAACCTACCAGGTTGTGTTATACACCCTATTTGTGGAGCTCTTCCTAGAAACTAATACAGTGTCTGTCACCCTGTCAGGGTAACTCAACCTCCAGGCTGTCAGGTTTAGGAGGGCTGTGCGAGGATGTTGTGCCGATCCTAGTATCAATAAGTCCTTTCCCAGTGGTAGGCACCATGGAATCAAGCTGTTTGTGGACAAAAGGATGCTAACAATACTGGTGAAACAATTAAGTCAGTTGGAATATGTACAGTCATCCCTGCAGTCAGTCGCAGTTCAGAACATCGGTTCCTGATGTCCACTGGTTTTCAATTCTGGATATGAAATGCAGAAATTGATGATTCTGGTCTGTGGTAAAGAAGTCCATTTCCATCATCCTGTACCTTTTGCAGACCTGTTGGAAAACCCAACTTGCAGAGCATCCATATGGACTGGTCTAATCCTATATACTCAGCCAGTTTGTCAATGCACTGTCCTGGACCACCACATGAACCACCACCAATGATTGTAGCTGGATCTTCGCCCATCTCATCAGGCTGCTCGCTTCTACATGTAAGGTCTGGAATCTGATTCCTTATGCCTTTGTTGTCATATTGTCTGTCTGGACAAGAACGTGATGACCTGTAAGTATCTTGGAGAATTCCAAGAATCCCAGCCTGGTGGCTCTGAGTTCTAAAAATTTTATACTCAGTGAGGTCTCTTCCTGAGACCAAACCCCTTGTGTCATTGGCCCTTGAGAGTGGGTTCCCCACCCTGGCAGACTTGCGTCTGTGATCATCGCCATCCTCTTTAGATCTCAGATCAGGGATCACCATTGGAAACCAACTGTACCAGCTTGTAGCCCTAACTGGCCACCACATCCTGGTAAGGTAAGGGAAAATTTCTGTAAAGGTCTGGCATGGAAGCCTGACCATTGAAGTACTTTATGGCTTGACACCACCATGCTCAGAAGCTTGGCTACCATACCCTCTATCTTGCTTTTTTTTTCCAGCCTGTCTGTGGTCAGAAGTTGTATGTTGTGTTGTCTCTCCCAAGTGCCTATCTGCACCCCCAGGTGTACCCATGATTGGGAGGCGTTTAGAGTGCTCTTCTCCATGTTGACCACGAAGGCTTGGTCCCTCAAAACCAAAACAAACAAACAAAAACACCACCGTCTCTGATGCTTCCCTGCTCTGATGGTAAGAAGGGGCCTTGACAAGGATGTCATCTACAGATGGTGACAGCAACACTCCCTGAAGTCTCAGATGAGTTACAATGGCCACCATAAAATTGTTGAATCCTCTTGGGAATGACTTCAGGCAGAAAGCCAACACTAGTACTGAAGTGTTGCAAAGTGTAGGCACCTGCAGTGAGCCTCTTGAATTTCAATGTATAAATGGTCCTCCTATAGATCAATGCATGCCAGGAAATCCTTTGCGTGAACCTCTGCCAGAATGGAGTTCAGAGTTTTCATCCTGAACGTTCTAGTCCTGATGCAGTTGTTTAGCCATTTCAGGTCCAAGATTTCCAGGACATGATATCCTTTTGGAGTCTCAACAGGACTGACAAATTTGTTTGGGGGTTTTTATGTTTTGTTTTTAAACATAGAACACATATTTATCTTCAATAAGATATCTGTCGAGTCCCTCTCCAAAAAGGTTTATGCCCTTGGAGGGAACTGCTTTAGCTTGTGCTGCAGAGTCCCCATCCCAATTCTGAGCCACGTGTTCCTTCTGGCTGCTACCCTGCATGCCATGGCTCTAGCTAACTGCTGCAGGATGTCCAGTGAAGTACTTGCCACCATCACTGTCACTACAGCAACCTTCTTCAGTTTGTCTTTAAGATCTTTGGGGACTCCACTATCAGCTGAGGCTAGTCCTGATGCCCTGGTAAACACTGAACCTGCTGTTGACATCCTGATGGAGCAGGCTGAGACTTCCAAGGCTTCGGTCACACTGCAAAGGTAATTGCGCTTTGTTCCCACTTTGTTTAAATAGGGAACATTTTTCTTCCCATTGGGTTGACTAGATGCAGCCAGCCCCTCTCTTACAGCACCCGCTCGCCTGCTGCTGTGCAGTCCCTCCAGGCGATCCTGCTGGCCACGGGGGAGGCTCGGGCGGCTGCTGCTTCTGCTGCCACTTGGGGGGGGGGTGCTGCCGCCGCTACTGCAGCCATTGCCCTGCGAAAACAGGCTCCGCCGTGTCTGCCATCCTCCTTGCCAGCCCCATCCAGGCTGCCGGAGCCCCCGCCTCTCGTTCCAGCCTCCAGGGCTGTCTTTGTGCATTTTTTTTTTAAAAAAGCTTCCGGTTTGAGCGCTTGACTAAACATGCACTTAATAAATCCATTATTAAACGTTAAATGGATTTATTAAGTGCATGTTTGCTCAAGCGCTCAAACTGGAAGCTTTTTTTTAAAAAAAAACAACACACACACACACACACAAAGAGCGGTCAGATGGCCCTAATCGCAATCATTGTGAAAGATGGGCTGTCCAGATGGGCGAAATCGTGCATTCAAACCGCAAGTGCCAGGAAAACACCTGATTTTCCAGGGTTCAGGAAAACCCGGCAGCATTGCGAGAGTGATTCGGGGCGGGAGGCGGATTGGTGCGTGTGAACGTGAAACTGACATGCACGAGGGAATAGCAGCGAACCCTGATCAAAACGTCAGTGTGACCAGGCCCCAAGTCTTTGCATAAGGCTTGCTGAAATCCCCTATCGCTGGGGTCTTGGGCAGCCTATCTGCATCCACAGGTAGAACTGAGTTGGTGGTCAAGCTAGTCCCAGGTTCGTCCACCATTGGCACCTTGAGTCTCTTGGTAGCCTCTGGTATAAGGGAATAAAGCTTGGGGGGGGACATCTAATGGTTAGGGCTTTTTTTTAAAGTTTGGAATGTGTTCCCACTTTGCCTTCATCCTATGATAAAAAACTGCGGGCAGTTAGAGGCTTGCCCTTGCCTGCCTCAGCCTAGAAACCCTGGATTTCCTTGGTTGTCTCCCATCCAAGTATTAACCAGGACTGACCCTGCTTACCTTCTGAGATCTGACAATGCATGGTCGAGCCTGGGCCATCCAGGTCAGGGCTGGCATCCCTGCTTGTGGTGCTGCCAGTTTGTACATCATCTAGCCAGATTCCACCAGAAGTTCGGGGTCAAAATCACGGTTTTCCTTAAGTCTGGAAGAATTTTAAGTACTTGGAGAGTAATCTCATGTACAGCTCTTGAGGGACTAGCCAGGACTGTACTATTGGTACTACTCCCTCTCCTTCCTCCAACCATTCCCATTCTACCCTATCTGAGGATGCAACTGTGGACTCTGAGTCCTTCCTGGACTTTTTGCAGCCATCAAGTCACAGCCCACTTATGGTGACCCCTTGGGGTTTTCAAGCAGGAGATGTTCAGAGATGGTTGGCCTTGCCTGCCTCTGTCTCATGCCTCTGGCATTGTTTGGTGGTCTCCCATCCAAATACTGACCATGGAGGACTGTGCTTACTTGATGAGCTCAGGCTATCCTGAGCTATCCTTGCTGCCTCTGTTTCCTGGTTCTCCACAAAATCTTTGATGCTTATGGTCTGAATAGATCTGACTTGCTAAGTGTACCCCCCCCAATTCTGTTATAGCCTCTCTCTGGCAAACAGTGGAGGTGGTGGAAGTGCTATCGAGCAGCAGCCCCATATGGTTTTCAAAGCAAGAGACAACTGGAGCTGGAGAGCCAGCCAGGGCTGACCCTGCTTAACTTCCAAGATCTGATCAGACTGGGCTAGCTTGGGCCATCCAAGTCAGAGCTGCTGCCCTTTCCTGCTTCAGTATCATGACCCTGGACTTCCTCGGTGGTTTCCCATCCAAGTACTAATCAGGGCTGACTCTGCTTAGCTTCTGAGATCTCAACAGATCAAACTAGCTTGAGCTATTCAGGTCTGAGAACAGGAAACTGGCAGGTCTGACTGGCAGCCATTTTCTAGTCACTTGGCTGGGAGTGAAAGCGAAAGTAAGTCTGCCATGAGGGTCCAGGGAACTAAGATGGCCAATGTCATTTTCCCTGCCCTTCTATGGCTTCCCTGGGCCTTTTAGCTCCCTATCTGTTCCATGGGAACTTTCCCTCTGAAGGGAAAAAAGGAGGGGGGGAAGGGCTCTTTAATCCACTCCAGCCTGTCCCAGGTTGGGGGGCTGGGGGTTTGCTTGGAGTTTTCCCCCAATCTACTACCCTGCCCTCCTTCGTCTCCAGTGTAGGCTTTTTGACCCCGTAAGGGCTTATCATGATTCTGGTGAGGGCTAGAGGCTCCCGGCTTATCTGTTCCACCGCACACCGGGTCCTCTGAGACTGGGGAGTTTGCTGGATCTACAGCACTGCCCCAGTCTCCTTGCAGACTCAGCCACTTCCCCTGATGTGCGTTGGTTGGGGAGGCAACCTCCAGCCACAGGCTGGGCCCAGAGGGAGTCTGCGTACACAGCCTTAACTTCTGGGGATATCCCAGTGCCATCGGGTTCATTTGCGGTTTGTCGCTGACTGCAGCTCAAAATAATGAAGAGGGAGGGTCTCTCCTTTCTCCCTCTCTTCTTCTCATTCCTGGATCGCTGTGCTCTACAGAGCACCTGCGAAACATGTCCTGCTCAAGCAACAGGGCCGGTAAGACTGGGATGTTCCCAGGGGACAGGCCCCTCCCTTTCCTGGATTGATCTGAGGAAACTGACCCTGTTCCAGAGGAGGAGCCTATTCCCAAGAGTAAGGACTGCCCCATTCCCAGGACCACCGGAGAAGAAGAGCACTTCCAGCACAGAATAAACACCACAGCATCACCATTCCAGTCCATAAAAATATACTTCAATAGGTGGTCTTTAAAAACTTACAAAATTTGTAGTAAGGTATGAGCTTTCATGAATCACTGCTAATTTCTTCAGATACAGCTAGAATGTGAATCCATCTGTCCTGCGTATTGGAGTCACAAAAGCTCATACTCTTTAGGGTGCTACTGGACTCTTACTCTTTTTCTGCTGCTACAGACAGACTAACATGGCTACCCATCTTCATTTAAAACTGAGAAATATCGGATATTAGGGGAAGTATGGACCAGAGCCTTTGGGAGCCCAGCAGAAAAGGCCTTGTGCTTCTCCCCATAGTGGTGGAAAGCACCATGTAGTTGAATCCAACTTATGAAGACCCTGTAGGGATGTTAAGAGGTAGTTTGTCATTGCCTGCCATGACCCTGGACTTTCTTGATGGTCTCCCATCCAAATACTAGCCAGGGCCAACCCTGCTTAGGTTCTGAGATCTGATGAGATCGGGCTATCCAGGTCAGAATGCTTCCTGCTGTAGCTACTCTAATCATCTGAGCTACAGAACAAAGTCTGAGCCCAGTGGCACCCTTTAAGACCAACAAAATTTTAGTCAAGGTATAAGCTTCCATGTGCAGATCTAACTGAGTTACAGAGACTCCTTAAGATTTTAGAGGGAAAAGAGACTCTCACCTCACATGCATGCAAGGCAGTTTCTGCCAAATTAAGTTCTTAGGCATGAAAGGCTTTAAATGCCAAAATGGATGTTGTGAATCAGGTCTGGCTGATACTCAGAAGCCACTGCACTGAAGCTTATTGAATATATCTGGATAACCTCACACTTGTTCAGCTATGGAACATGACAGTCTGCACCAGAAAATATACCACCTTCACTGTGTTGCATAATTTTTAGCGCTATCATGATAGGGAAAATCAGAACTTTTCATGTATTTCAGAGTAAAGTTTGCAACTGGACAATTCACAATAAATGCCAAGTAACTTGCTAATAATACAGCTCGGGTATAATTATATTAAAAGGTGTGCTCAAAATATTTTAATGATGAAAGCTCAGAGTTTTTAGTCTGTATGTACGTATGAAGCATTTTTAGAAGTTGGTAAACTACATGGACTTTTCTCCTAGATTATATATCTTTAAAACAAATAAAAAGAAAAGCATACCTGGCCTATATACAAATATTGGGATTAATTTTTAGACAGCAAGCCAGAATTTTTTATGGAATGGGGGAAAGTATGCAGCAACAAATTGTGCCACTGCCCTCTGCAGTTCTCTTCTAGAATAGCATGCTCAATCTTTACCCTTGTAAAGCATCTTGAAAAATATACACTACAGCTTGTCAGGCACTGCCAGTACATAAAATAATAAACACAAACTGCAGCTATGAAACCAAACTGTATTAAAGTCAAAATCAATTTTTTTTAAAAATTATCTTTTCCTTGTGCATTATAAATCTGCTTATCAAAAACAATCAACATACACTGGTAGTAAACTCACATTTTTTTCAAGCTCATAAAACACTGCTCAAAAAGCAATTCTTTATCAAAAGTTATTGTGACTCCCATTTCAGTCACTGCCTTTGAGATATGAATAAGAAAGCTGGAAAAATGGCTGAAGACACATTACAACTATCAAATACAAGCCTGACACACAGAATTTTTGAAGTTCTAAGTTTCATGCACTAAATTCATGCCTGACATGATCCACATCTTTGTCTTCATTTTTATCTTCTTCCTCACCTTTCCCTGCCATGCCTGAAAAATGCTAATGAAGTTGTATGGTAAAAAAAAATCCAAAGCAACCAACAGAGTTGTTAAGGGAAGAGTGGTTGAAGCCTTCTCATTAACAATAACAGCTATTGCAGACTTTCAGTAGTTGAACCAAATTGTTCTACTTGCATTATTGCACTGAGAAGGGTCAAACAGTTCCTCATGTATCTTATATGGTCCTGGACTCATGATGAAGACAGAATTTTATGGTACATGGTGGTCTCCCACCAATGTACCAACTAGGGCTGACCCTGCTTACCTTTCAAGATCAGGCTAGCCTGGGCCTTCCAGAATGGTAGGATACATGCAGTTCCATAAAAGGAAATCAGCTATTTTGCATAAGACAAGTATATTTATCACCTTCTGAACAAATGTTTGAAATGGGGCTCAAAAATTCATGGAGAATACACCTTCCAATATGTCAGATATTTGGGTGATAAAAACACAGTTCTAAAATTACTGGCCAACTGGTATTATACTCTGGAAAAGTTAAATAAAATAGATAAGATCTATTTACCATATTGCTGGAAAAAGTGTGGAGAAGTAGGGAATAAGAAACATCTATGGTGGGAGTGTCCCCTTATACAGCGATTCTGGATGGAAGTAATTAAGATTCCTCTCACAATGGTTCCAACGTAAAATTCCTTTAAGTTCAAATTTGTCATTGTTTGATCTTTGGATGGATGTCAATGTTGTAAAAACCAAAAGGTTACTTTATTTCACAATTAATAGCAGCAGCAAGACTTACTATAGCAGCGAACTGGAAAAATCTCATGGTACCGCAAAAGTCAAATTGGTTTGAAAAAATATGGGAATTATATATAATGAATCAAATTGCTAAAAACCCTTTTTTAATTGGAGAACATAAGATGGGAAAGGTTAAGGAATTTGAAGATTTATGGTTGCCCATAGTTGGATATCTTAACATTAAAAATATTTTGCCCCATAGATCTGATTACAATGTTTGGTTATTTAGTCGATTGAGAACAGTCTAGAGATCTAGAAATGAAATCATTGTTATAAATGTTATAGATATGAGACCCTTGGTAGAGATAGTGTAAATATGATTAAGAAGATAAAATAATGCTTATATATGGTTTATATCGGTAGTTTGGATATTATGAAATTTGAGTATAAACTTATATTTTGTATTGATTAATGTTCTAAATAAAGATTAATTTTTTTTTGGGGGGAAGAGAATACACTAAGGAACACACATGATTTAAAATATATGATCATTTTCATCATTCTATGAAGATATTAGGTATGGAAGAATATAATTAACTTATTCTACTAAGAAAGTTAACAAAACAAATAACTTTTCAGAGGCATACTTTTTATGAGTCCAACCACATTAAACAAAGGTTCATCTAAAAACAGTGTTTAAAGCCATGTCCACCCGCTAAAATGGTTATCTTTTTAAAGTGTACAGCAACAGGAGAAAATACATTTGCAAGACTGTGGCTAGAAAAACCTTAATGTTATTTCTGATCCCTTGAGAATAAAGTCAACGGATTAGCATTATTGTGTAGCACTATTTCCAAACACTAAAAAATTCTTGTTTGCCATCTTGTACCTTTTTGGAAGGACAGAAACACTTGTGGCAGTTTTAGTGAAAGTATGCAGCACTGTCAGTGGTTTTTTTTAAAGGTCATATTTTGTGACTATAACACCACATCAAGAGGGCTTTAAATGGACTTTACAAACATGTCAGAATGAAAAGATGTAGAAAACCACTTGCTCAATGAAGCTTTAAAGGGTACCCATCTCTATTTATTTACTTTATTGATTTGCATGCTTGAGAACCACAAAGAGCTGTCTGAATCACTCTAAGCGCTCACAGTAATTGTAACAGCATACCAGTACAAAAGACACAGTGCAAATCTGGATACGGACCTACTTTGCTCATGTAGTTCTACAACGCCTAGAAGTGTTGTCTCAGCTTGAGCTAGTGCCTTGCAGATTTTAAAGATACAGGCACCAAGAGAGGATGCAGTCACTGGACTTCCTACTGCATCATTGGTATCATTGCCCATTCCTACAGCAAACAGGACTTGCATTTTTGCTGCAGAAGAAGAGTATGAGAAAAGAAAACCACATGGAATAGAAAACTCAGCAATGCAGCTTTCTTAATGCTTTGGACCTATTACAGAAACTGACACTATATCCAGATAAGATCCAGTTATGTCAGCTGTGGCATTTCTCCTACATTAAGACAAAGAGACATTAATGTTAGAGGAAGGCTTCTTGAGCTTTGCTCAGTAAAGTGGTAGGATGTGTGAATGTAAAGTGCTGTCAAGTCACAGCTGACTTCTAGCAACCCCATAGGCAAGAGATGTTCAGAGATGGTTTGCCATTGCTTGCCTCTACATCATGACCCTGGACTTCCTTGGTAGTCTCCCATCAAAGTACTAACCAAGGCCGGCCCTGCTTAGCTTCCAAGATCAGGCTAGCCTGGGCCTTCCAGAATGGTAAGGATACATGACAATATATTTTAAATTGCAATTCTGTATTAAAAGAATCCTTCCACTAATAGTGTTTGGGGAGTTGAAATCTAACAAGATTAAAAATAAAGCCAAGGTTGATGGTGCAAAATCAGGTTAATCCCCCCCCATTTATATCTATATATGGTAAAAAAAAATGCTACCAGTGACCATTAGACGCTGATCTTTTACTCAAACAGGTTCCCGGGGGTGGTGGTGGTGGTGTCACCATTTCTCATATTTTTCCAAGGGAAAAATTGGAAACCTATGATTTTTTTTTCTTTTAGAATGATTGAAATGCAAGGTTTTTCCTCACTCAAAATGTACAGCATGAAAAAATATATAAAACAAGAAGCGGGACCCGTGATACTCGTGGGGGGGGGAGTATTCCTAAAGGCTCCCAGGCTGCAGAAGCAGCTCCGCAGGTAAGCCTTCTCCCCCCCAGGCCCCGGCGGAGAGGCCTGAATACCTCCCCACCGCTGGGCCCGCTGATCTCCTCCTGGGCACTGGCAGCAAGGCCTGAGCACCTCCCAGCCACTGGGCCCAATGATCTCCTCCCCAGGCACAGGCAGTGAGGCCTAAGTGCCTCCCAGCCACCAGGGCCGCCGATCTCCCCCCACAAACTGGGGAAGCTACTATCATATGCAAAAAGTATATATTAGAATAGTAAACACATCAAGTGTGCAAACAAAAATACATTATTAAGCATCCAATATTACAGACCAACAGTTTACAGTCCAACAGTGTCAACAGTTTTCCAACAATTTACAGTCCAACAGTATCAACAGTTTTCCAACAATTTACATTCCAACAGTATCAACAGTTTTATTAAGAGTCTGGCTTCAACTTCATTTCGATGGAAAACTTCATCAGAAGTGATTACCTATGACAAATACATACACTGATCTATTACAAAATGTTAGAAATATTTTAACAGTATTTTAAAACATTATTTATTGAATAATTAATTGACTGCACAATAATAAAAATATTTACCAGCAACCATTATGTGTTTGAATCCTATTTTGCAGATGAACAGAACATTCTCTATGTTGCTATGCAGTATACTATCTGGGACTAGCCCTTCTGTTAATAAAAAGAATACAGCATGTGAACTCAATATTACAAACAAACCTATCATTAACCAAGAAAAAATGACTCACAAAAAGTTACTAACTTACCAACAGGCCTGAGAGCTTTTTATATGTAGGCAAATCTCTATATGGAATTCTTACAGCTACTAAATGCTTCTAACTGTAATATATCATTCTTAGCACTTACAGGATACTAAGTATCTATATCTACAGCAGTTAAGGCAGCAATGTCTAAGGTAACTAAAGCATTTAAGGCAGGGAATAATACAAGAGGTAACTCATAAAAAACATGAAAGGTCTAAGATTCCTAACCTTCCAGGAATCTATTAAGCTGTTTTCCTCCATTAACTTATAACATGCTAATGGAAGTTCATTACTCCTTTTCAGTTTCCTTTTGGTTGATTCCCTGTCCACAGTTCTATCAAAGACGGCACTGAAATCTCCAATCATACATAATTCGTCATGTTGAAATCTGGTCAGCAAGTCCTGTAACCATTTACAGAATTTCTCTTGATGTTAATTTGGAGCGTGTTTATCAGGAGAGTCTTCTTAAGTTGTCTTAACATTTGAACTATCAGGATTCGTCCATCTTCTGAGGTATATATCGATTCAGGTTGTAGTTGTTTTTTATGTAAGTTACGAGGCCTCTTTTCTTTTCCTTCTTATCAGATGCTATGAAGGTTTTTCCCAATTTTTTCCTCTGAAGATATTTTTGATCTGTAGTTTTAATGTGTGTCTCTTGAAGACATATAATGGCTGAATTAGTCTCTTCCAGTTCATGAAAAATCCTTTTTCTTTTCTGTGGTCCATTTAACCCATTTACATTATTTGAAATTATTTTTATTTTCTTCTTCTCCATCTTAAAGTCTTGTCTGTTGATCTCAACCCTTGGCACTTACCATGAGGGGTCCTTCTACTCTGAGGAAAGGAGGACATCTTGGGTGATTCCCATCGTCCTATCAGGGAGAGGCAGGAAAAAAATTTTCTTCCTCTTCCTGTGGGCTTGGGAACACCCACTCCTTCAGTTCGGGTGACTCCCAGCAGCAGTACAGGATAACAGAACTTCCTTAATCATAACTAAACAGAATAACTGCAATCTTCAAAGATTAAAATATCAACCAAGCAGCTAAGATACATACATACATATATATATATATATATATATATATATATATATATATATATATGCAGGCAGAGCAGAAGCAAGAGAGAAGGAAGAAGAGATCATGAACAAGGAGACAGACCAGATCCCAGGTGGGGAAAGATGTCCTCCTTTCCTCAGAGTAGAAGGACCCCTAACGAAAAGTGCCAAGGGTTGTTCTCCCTTTCAGGAGGAGGACATCTTGGGTACTTTCAAAGCAGTACCCTATGCCCTGGGTGGGAGATCGCTCTTCTCTTGCAGGATGTGTTGCAATACTCTTCTTCCAAATGAGGCATCGGCAGAGTCATTAATGTTCAGTTTGTAGTGCCTAATGAATGTAGATACAGAAGACCAGGTTGTGGCCTTGCACACTTCTTCAACTCATGCATTCTTGGCCAATGCCACATTAGTGGATGCGCTTCTGACTGAGTGTGCAGTAATCCCCTTAGGAAATTCCAAGTGAAGGGATTTATACGCTTCTATGATGCACGACTTGATGTTGGAACTGATGGCCGACTTGGATATTTTATTTCCCAAGTTAGGTGGTGAAATGTTGATGAACATGGCTTCAGTTTTTCTGATGCTAGTAGGCTTTACGAGACCTGTGGACATCTAGGGTGTGCCAAGTCTTCTCCCGAGGGTGTTTTGGACAGGGGCAGAATGTTGGTAAGTATATTTCTTACGACCTGTGGAAGTGAGAAGCGAACGTTGGATCTGTACGGAGAACTACTTTGTCTTTATGGAAGACACATAGACCTGGATTAACAAAAAGAGCTCCTAGTTCTGAAACACGTCTGGCTGCTATGATGGCCACTAGGAAAAGAGCTTTCATCCGTAACCACTTCAGAGGCACTTCTTGGATGGGTTCAAATGGTGCCTTAGTGAGGGCGGACAGGAATGTATGTAGCTTCCAAGTAGGGAAATGATATACTGGTGGGGGGCTATGTAAAGTTGCTCCTCTCAGAAAACGACGGACGTGGAGGTGAGTGGACAAATGACATCTCAGTTACATTCGTAGAGTAGCCCCGTGCAAGGTAAGACAACCGTTCAAGCTCCATGTGGTCAGAAGCAGACGTTCTGGATCCGGGTGCCGCAATAGACCTTGGATGAGCATGTCTGGGTAGACTGGCATGCGAAGTGGGGGTGTCTCTGACATCTGTTGGAGAGTCGAAAACCAAGGACGCCAGGGCCACCAAGGGACCACCAGGAAAACTGCCACCTTCTGTTGCTTTATCTTCCTCAGGATGTGTGGCAGTAATGGAATGGGAGGGAAAGCATATAAGAGACCTTTGGGCCATGTGCAGGTCAGGGCATCTGTTGCTTCGGCTCTGTAATGGTGAAACCTGGAGAAGAATCTGGGCAACTGGTGGTTCTGATGAGAGGCAAACAGATCCACTACTGGAGTCTTGAAATGCTGTAATATCCATTTGAAGATCCTCATGTTCAGCATCCACTCTCCGGGATGGATCATCTGTCTGCTGAGCCAATCCACTGCAGTATTGTCCAGGCCTCTGATGTGTTCGACCCTGATTGATGCCAGGTTTTTCTCTGCCCAGTAAAGAAGGACCAAGGACTCCTTGTGGAGGGAGGACGATCTGGAGTCCCCCTGGTGATTTATGTAAGTCTTGGCCAACACGTCTGTCTGGATTAGAATGTGGCAGTTCTTTTCTTCCACATCCTGAAAATGCATAAGTGCCAGGCGGATTGCTCTGAGCTCCAAGATATTTATTGGGAGAAGGGTTTCCCTGTGGGACCAGCGGCCCTGGGCTGGGCTCTCATTCAAGGTTGTCTCCCAGCCTTGCGGACTGGCATCTGTAAATAGTTGCAATTTGTTGTTGTGAATGTACTTCTTCCCCTGACGAAGTTAGGAGTATATGTCTACCAGCGAAGGGATTCCTTCACCGCCCTGGGAACCTGAAGATGAGCATCTCTCTTTTCCATGATCTGTAGTTGGTATGGGCGTAGAAGTACAGAGATTCAAACTGCAAATTTTCTTCACCTTCATTATTTCCAATGAACACTGGTATTGGATCATTCTTTATTTGGAAACAGTTTTACATATATAACAATATTTTACCACTACCAAAGAAATATAATAAGCAAATGGCAAAAAGGTTAATCTTCCTAAAATGTGTCATATTTTAAGGAAACATTTTTTGTTATTAAAATGGCTTAGGGTGTCCTCCAATTTCATTCTATAGTGAAACCTCTTTTTCTCAATCACACACAATAAGACACTGCTCAAGGCAAGACTGTAGCTGAAGTAATTACAGAAGACAAACTGGATCAAAACGGTAGTGACATTAATTAACAAGATTAGTCACTGCTACAGTTGCAGGCTCCTGTTGTTCTCCTCCACCAAAGAAACCCACAGTCATGTATATATTCAGTGCCAACAGATCAAAGCAGGTAACAACCAAATCAGTTGGACACAGAATGAATGCCCCCAAAAGATCAGAACTCATTACAATGATCATATAATTACCTCCCTTCTTAAAACCTGATCCAAAGAGGTCAGAGGGAAGAGAAGGCAAGAGAGGTTTTGGAGAAAGGGAGAGTCTCTGAACCTACCGGTGCTTAAAAGGAATCCTTTCCATTTTTTTTTAATTAGTATTTTATTATTTCAATACAACTTCCAACAATACAACAAACAAACTATAGAGAAAAACAAAGCAGCTAAAGTTAATGCATAACAGTAATGTATTATCATCAAAACCTTTACATAAACCTTTTATTGTATGTTAACTTATGTAAGCCGCCTTGAGCCAGTTTGCACCAGCAAGGCAGGATATAAATTGGAAGTAAATAAATAAATAAGAATTCTCAAGCAATACTTGATACTAAACATTAAAACACTATCAAGCAGAACACTATATGAACATAGATGTGTCATTATAAGAGATTTAGAGATTTTAAGTTTTTTGGAACTACCTCTCTTTCAGACAATATAACACAACAAACCACTTCTCATCAAAGCTAGAGTGCGAGGAATTATATTTGTATGTGTGTATTTGATCAGTGATTTTCCCCTTCACATACTGCTCCCAAATCTTACAATGCCATAATGAAAGCGTTGGAACAACAGGGTTTTTTCAAGTTAAGGGGATGGCTAGTTTTGCTGCTAACAAGATTTGAAATGAGCTCCTTTCTAATACATCAGGCCAGTGGCTTAAAAATAACATTTCAGGGGGGAAAGGGACTAGATAGCCAGTAATGAAAGATATTGAAGACAATACTTCTTGCCAAAAATGTATTTTTTGTACATTGCCACCAGCAGTGTGAATATGTTCCTACTTGCTCACAATGTTTCCAACACAGAGGAGAGTACAACTTAATTATATGAGAAGGTTTATGCGGTGTGCAGTATCAGTGGGTTAACATTTTAAATGTTTGGGTTCTCACATTTATTACCTTAGAAAAAAAGCACCATATACGCAACCAGTCTTTTAAAGTTAATTTAGATTTACACTCAGTCTGTCATAGATAAGGCAAAGGTTTTCTACTATCTATCTTAAGCAAGAGTTTATAAATCTTGAATATGAAGCTATGATTATTATTTAATGTTCAAACTCTGTTAAAGGTGTAGTCATTATGCTTCCCAATTTTAAATGATCACAAAGCCTTCTTATCTGTAGATAGAGAAACACCATGGTATTGAGCTACCCAGTTTATCTTCCAGCTTAACTTTATCCAGAAGACCACCTTTGGAAGCAATGTTCGTTAGCCAGGTAATATTGGATTCACACCATGTTTTAAAGAGGTAATGATTCTGCCCCAGTAAAAACCAATCTTGATCTAAATAGAGGAGAAACATAATAATGATGGTAACATTTTCTTCCTCATGGAGTCCCATACACTTAAGATAGAGGTGAGAAATGGGTTATTTTGAACCTGTTTAGGTCTAAATTGTAGTTTATTCCAAATGATGTCTGGAACATTTTCTGGATAGATGCATTCAGTCTGAATTATTATCTGTTCTTAACATCTTTATAATATTAGATAGCATTACAGGTTTATAGTAAAGGCACAAATCTGGAGAGATTTAATAAGATTATACCTATCAATCCATGTAAGACCTAATTTTCCCCATTTTTGATCAACTGAATCGAGTCCTGCAGAAGAATATTATGGTTAAGTTTCAACAGATCTTGCAGATTATTTTAAAAGTACAACCTACTAAGAATTTTGTCCTGCAGAGGCCCAACATTATCAACACTGTAAAAAAAATCTATTTAGTGCACTACTTTGCAATGCTAAGTCAGTGGAAAATTAACAAACTCATCGGATGCAGTTTGGATTGATTTAAATGAATGGTGAATTTCTTATTAATTTGAACCAATGAAGATTCTTCCCCAAGTGTTGAACTAGCAATCCTCATTATAATCAAACATTTGTTACTCAGCACACATAGGGAATGGAGGTTGCCAATTAATTAAATCTGCCAGATACTCAAGCTCTGCTCCAGCCACTACCCACATCAACTCAATCCTGACCTGGTGGGAATGGCATAGTGACAGCCCCCAAACATGGCGTGACCCTTCCTCCCATACCACAAAGCCATCCTAAGCAACAGGCAGACAAGCAAGGCACAGCTGGTTCTGGGTGGACAGTCTGGTGTAGTGGTTAAGTGTGCGGACTCTTATCTGGGAGAACCGGGTTTGATTCCCCACTCCTCCACTTGCACCTGGTGATGTGACCTTGGGTTAGTCAAAAGCTCTGGCACAGCTGTTCTCTCAAGGACAGTTTGTGTTAGAGTTCTCTCAGCCCCACCTACCTGACAGGGTGTCTGTTGTGGGGAGGGGAAGGGAAAGGAGTTTGTAAGCCGCTCTGAGATGCCTTGGGGCAGTGAAGGGTGGGGTATAAATCCAAACTCCTCCTCCTCCTCTGTGGCACTGTATCAAGATGAGGCCTCTTTCCCTCTGCAACAGCTCAAGGCAGGCCAAGGGGGAAGGAGGCATCAGAGTATGATGTCAACTGACAGAGGGAAAAACCTAGCAATGGCTAGAGTTATCAAGCTGGCCAGCTGTAGGGGAAAGAGTTTCCCTCTGGGTGATGCTGGACACCATAGTGGAAAAAGCCCTGGCCAGAAGGGGGACCCACAATACTTACGGGGGGGGAGCTTCAGTGGAGGAGGAGGAAGCAGCCACAGGTGAGCCTTCTCCCCTGCCCCCCGGCACCAATGGCGAGGCCCATATGATGAGCCGCCAGCTCATCAAGCCTTCTCCCTCCTCCCCCACACTGGTGGCAGCAAGACAGTTGCCATGGCATTCTTTTGGGGGGATTTAAATAGCCCCCATATACTTTTTTTCAACTTTTTATATTTTTCTGCACACCTGGAGACTGCACCAAGTGTGCAGGAAAATCTTTCTGCCCTCCAAGTGCCCCCAATGAGCAGATTTAGATATCTGCACAGAGGGGGCAACTTGGTTATTAGATATATATCAATGCTCCCTCTAACCTGTGGAGTCTTGTGAGCAAAAATTCTACTTTGTGAGCTACTGGCATTAAAGTTGTGAGCAAGTGATTTGGCTACTGCATAAATTAGTTTGCTCTGAGGCCATCCTTCTTAAGCTAAGTCAAAAATATGTGAGCCAGAGGCTAAAAAACTGTGAGCCAGCTCACACTAACTCAGCTTAAAGGGAACACTGATATAGATATCAACTCCTTCGGCAAGAGACCTCTCTGTTCAAAATGTCTGGCAGAACCCATCTGCCTATCAGAACCCAACTGCTATAGTCTTCCCTAACTCAATTTAGCAGGAAAATGCACAGCAACCCCTTTTTGCATATCACAGACAAACATGGAACATTATCTGCAATGAGGCAACCATGAAGGAAACTTCTTAACTGAGAATTTCAAGCATATAATACAGAAAATTCTTTAAAATGGTAGATTTTTTTGCAGAATTGATGGGTTATATACCTGCATCTATCAAAGAATGAAACTAGTCTGCACAGACATGTGATGTAACCATGTACCCAAGTCTTATTTATGAAAAATGTTAGAATAAGCACTGTAAGCAATATATATGATTAATTCTACCCTGTCTGCCACAAGATTGACAGAAGAGGCCCATTTTCTCCTCAAAAAGCACATATCTGAAAAGCTCTGAAGGCTTCTAAACATATCCATTAGGGACTTAATTAGGAAGAACTGGAATCATCTCTCACACAATACAAAGCTTATTCTCACCATCTAACACATGATTAGGCAGTGCATTAATTCTCTAAACCAAGACTGGCTTTCTTTGTGAATTATCAATGAGCTATTCCAAAGATTTCTCTTTCTTTGACAAATCTCACAAGTCAAATTTAATATATTTCTCTTGGTGATGATTGCCATGACTGACATGAGGAAAAAAATGTCAAGGTGAGCACATATCTCTGAGGTGCAGAAGTCTGCCAGCACAGTCAGGAAGGCCTGGAAAAGTATTTTATATCAAAACTCCATAACCCCCTGATTTATTAAACTTCACAGTTCACTCACTTTATAGCTATTGGCACAAAGCAGTTATTTGCAAATGTCTCCTTTATGAGTTCATCTCAATCCTCCACCTGGTCTGCACAAACAGAAGTGACTTCTTGGACTGACAGATATGTATAATACATAAGTCATTTTAGACAGTAATTTCTGGATTTCATAAATGCAAAGGGTGATTTCAAACTCAAATTATAAAAATGGAGCGCACATAATAAAGAAGAGCAGAGGTCGGAATTATACTCCACCTTTCACTCGGAGTCTCAGAGTGGCTTACAATCTCCTTTCCCTTCTCCTCCCCACAACAGATACTCTGTGAGGTAGGTGGGGCTGAGAGAACTGCATATAGGCTGCATGAAAGCACAGGAGGAAAAACAGTTAAAAAATATTTTGTACCTGATTTTAAGCCATCTGAGAAATGTACAGACCCATGCAACTCCTTCAAATTGTATCTGACCAGTCCACAATTAAGATCCCGACAATCCTCATTAGATGACTGGGAAGGCCAATCCAGGGAGATACAAAACACGTATTATACCAACTTCTGTTGGCAAGCATTTCTGCCCCTATTTCACAGTTCAATGGAGAGAAAAAACAGCAGAAAACAAATATCTCTGTTCATTAAATACAAGACACCTCCCACACCCCTAGTGTCTGGATTTCTTAACACTCTAGCATGACTAAGACAGATGATTTTTAAATATACTCACCAACTCTGGACCCAGCAATAATAACATAAAATTGAACTCAAACTATGCTTTACTTTGTTCTCAAAAACCTGAGCTCTCTGTGACAAACTAAATAGGTAGCTACAGTTCAACTGGAACACCATCTCCTCCAGGCATTGTGGCCACTAGGGTCAGAAAGAATGTGTCATATATGATGTGTAAATACATGTATTCTTGGGCTCCATCTTCATCTGTGCTAGACTGGGTGTTTATATTATACATATATAAGTGAGGAGCCACAAGAAACTTGAGCAACTGGCTTTTCCATTCCCTCCACCTTTGCTTTCTCCCCTTTCCCCCTACTTCTCTCACATTCTTTCTCCCTTCTGCCACCCCTTTTTCTTACTGTCTCTCTCTTCCATGGTTGTCACTTCCTCTCTCTTTCTGCCCCCTACTGCATCACATTTCCTTTCTTTTTCTGCCTCCCCACTTCATTAGTCTTTCTATCTCTTTCTGCCCCTCATCCTATCACTCTCCTTTTCTCCTCCCCATCACTCTCCCAGCCACCCAGCTGCTTCTTCCCAACATCCAGCAGCAGTGGCTCTCCAGGACTCACAACAGATCTTCCCCTTAGGACTACCAGCTCCAGGTAGGGAAATTCTTGGAAATGTTGGGGTGGAGCCTTGTGGCAGTGAGGACTGGGGAGGAAAGCAACCTCAGCAAGGTGTAATGCCATAGACTCCACCCTCCAAAACAGCCATTTTCTCCAGGGGAAATGATCTCTGACATCTGGAAACCAGTTTTAATTCTGGGTAATCTCCATTCCTCGCCTGGAGGTTGGCAATGGTGATTCCCTGGAGGAAATGGATGCTTTGGAGGATGGTGTCTATGGCATTATATCTGTCTGAGATCCCTCCCCTCCTCAAACATCACCATCCCCAGCTCCCCCCCTCAAATCTCCAGGAATTTCCCAGCCTGGAATTGGCAACTCCATCTCCTTTCCACCCAACAGACAACCTACCTTTATCTGTGCCTCTATCTTGAGATTTCCATTTCCTCTCCCCTTCCCTGCAGCTTCTACCTAGAAAAACTACAGCCCTTCTCCACAGTGGGACTAAAGCAGCTTACATTATTCTCTTCTCTTCCTTTTTATCTGCACAGCAACCTGGTGAGGTAGATTAGGCTGAAAGTATGTCACCCAGTGAGCTTCTACAGCAAGATGGGGATCCGAACCTGGGTCTTTCAGATCCTACTCTGAAGCTCTAACAGCTGCACCAAACTAGCTTTCATAGGGTGGCTGCTATTGAACAGTAGCAAGCAGCCATGCCTAGTTGAGTCACACAAGTTGGGTAGTATCAAGTCACCCAGAGGGTGCTGCCAGGCCTAAAATTGCCAGGCTCCAGGTAGCTCTGTCCCCCTGGAGAAAATGGCTCCTTTGGAGGGTGGACTCTGTGGCATTATATCCAGATGAGGCCTCTTCCCTCCCCAAACCTGCCCTCTTCAGTCTCTACCACAAAATCTCCAGGAATTTCCCAGGTTGGAGCTGGCAACCCTTTTTCAGGTGAGGCCCCAAGGATTCCTCCCTCAAAAGCCAAAATAGACCTGGAAAGGGCCCTGCCCCCTCCCCCTAATTTTACTGACAAAACCAACTTGGAATACTGTGGTCACTAGCACCAGTCACTGGGGGAATCTGCTTTTTAAAGCTACACATGCTCCTTTTATCATTAATTTAATTTAAAAAACCCTCACCAGTGTATTTTTTTTTTTAGTTTTCACCTTTTCCCACAAACCTGGAGCCTTTTTCAGGTTTGTAGAAAGATCGGTCTTGTCCATTCAAAGCCCTAGTTGCTGGATTTCAGTATCCAAAGATTTGGCACCTTGGCTACTAGAATATAAGATATAAAGTACCCCAGATTGAAGCTGTTTTTTCAGAGGCTCCATATATTTTCATGGGACAAAGTTATTGAACTGCCCTGTCCTCAGTAACTATGGTCATAAGGACAGATTTATCCCTAATCCCAACAGTGTCTATGTATACATTTCTCCCATACAAGTGAATCACTGCCATTCTGCCAGGACCACAAGAGGTCCCACCCAAATCTTGACCTGGATTCCCCTCCCCACAGACTCTGAGATCAGTTGTCATTGCTATATAGAGGTGGTGGCTGAAGTGCAAAAAAAAAAAAATCAGAAGGAAAGGAGAGGGAGAGGAAAAAAGACTGATCTGTTGATAACAAGTGCACACTTCTACTTATATCAGACCTGGCTAGTCCAGATAGCCTATCACTGAGACTAGTACTGAACAACCCTAGTCCTTCTGTACTTGATGAGGACTCCAAGACCCAAGCACACAGAGTCCCCAGTGGCACACCAGCCTATGTTCTGGAATGCAAGGTTTCTAGGTCAAGCTCCACTGATTCTCAGCAATGGAATAAAATAAGAGACTGTATTTTGGACTGTCCAGTCTGTATCGAATAACACCACAGTGACCAAAGCTTTCCTACCAGTTAGATACGGCCATACCCATCAAGGCGTTGATTAGATGCATGCCTATCAACAGATTTCAATCAGTCCTCTTCTTTCAGAAGCTGTTAGGATGGATGGCCTCTACCACAGCCACAATCTTGCAAGCATGCCTAAGAATGTGGCCTTTGCAGAACTGGTTTCAAAGTAAATTTCGCCCTGCCATACATTCCTAGCATACTAAGTTCACAGTACCTAGATCCATAGTATGGCAGTTGGGCTGGTGGGTGTACAATAGGAACCTCCTAGCTGAAGCACCATTTGGGGGAAGGCTGCCTCAGTTATCTATTACTTTTGATACATCATTACATGACTGGGGAGCCCATTATCACTCACTTTCCATTCAGGATGTATGGTCACCTGAAGAAACATGTTTTCATATAAACCTCTTCGAGTTATGTGCAATGTCTTGTTTGTAGAGTTCATCAGATGTGAGTTAGCTGGCCTGAGGCAAGGAGTGGAGAGCACATGGTGAGGTGCTGCTAGAAGGTAAGGGTTTTTTATCTTTCTGCCTTTTGCCTTTCCTGGCTGCTGTGTGAGAAGCTGAGGGTGAGTAGGTTCTTTGGAGCTTGATAGAGTGGTTCTGTTTAAGTTCTGTTTGGGGCTAACTGCTGCTGGGGGGCTGAGTGAGTTGCTGTTAATTGCTATTGATTACAAGCCACGTCCCCTACTCTGCTGAGCTCTGCTGTGCTTGGCAGGAAGTGATCTTTTGAAACAAAAGGCTCCTCCTTGCCAGAGGCACTAGCCAAAGGGTGAGAGCTAAAGGGCTCTAGGATCTGCCTGAGGGCCCCGAAACTCTGCTCAGAGTACTCACAGAATATACTTGGATGGCAATGATATTGACTGAAGGCCATGTGCCATGTTAGTTTTCCTCCCGGAAGAGAAGACGGACTTCACTTGTCAAAAGTGTAAGCTGGTCAGGCTTTTGGAGGAAAACATTCAGAGTCTGCAGGAGAGGATCACCAGCTTTCAGGAAATCAAGGAAGGGGAGGATTTTATTGACAAGAACCTGGGAACTCTGCAAAGATATGAAGAAGTAAGTCAAGGAGAAGAAGGAAGAGTCGATCTCCCTTCTGAACCTCCTCTCAGTTCTACAGTACAAGCCCAAAGACGCTGACTAAGACGATGCTCTGGTCCACTGGAGCTCAAGAATCATTTCGAGGTGCTTGAGAGGGTGATGGAGACGAGTGTAGAAGGAGAGCCACAAAGACCTGGAATAGGGAGTGAAGAGGGTATGGTGCCGCACGGAAATGGAAGGAAATGGAAAGTGGTGGTCGTTGGGAACTCTCCGCTCAGGGGTATGGAACATAATGTTCCAGGCTGGATCCTCTACTCCAAGAGATGTGTTGCTTACCTGGGGCCAGAATTCCAAACTGCCAAAACTGATAAGACCTACTGATCAGTAACCGTTTGTGCTGGTTCATGTGGGGATGAATGACATGGCCATGAATACCATCATGAAAATTAAAGAGGACTATGAAGCTCTTGGAAGGCAGTTGAAGGCATTGGGAGCACAGGTGGTATTCTCTTCTATCCTTCCAGTCATAGGAAGAGGAATGCGAAGAGAACAGACCATATTTGAGGTGAATTGTTAGCTAAGATGGTGGTGCTGGCAGGAGTGCTTTGGGGATAAGTTTTCTTAGAAAAAGCTTTCTAGCACATGATGGGCTTCACCTCTGAAGGTCAGGGAAGAAAATGTCCGAAAAGAACCCGGAGAGCTTAATCAGGAGAGCTTTAAACTGAAGCCGCAAGGGGAAGGGGAAGATCAACATGGGGACTTCAATGAAGAAGTGAAAACAGTGGGGGTCCACCTGAGTAGGAAAAGTCAAACAAGGTACAAGGCTACAAGTGCCTATATACCAATGCCCATAGTATGGGTAAAAAGAAGAAAGAGCTTGAGATTCTCTTGCAAACAGAGGGCTATGATATAATAGGAATCACTGAGACTTGGTGGGATGATTCTCCTGACTGTAATGTGGTAGTGGATGGGTATGAGTTGTTTAAGAAAAACCGGAAGGGTAGAAGAGGAGGTAGAGTTGCGGCGGGCAGGGAGCTTAGTGCTCGAGCTCCTGTGAGGAGAATAAGCCTCTAATGGATTTTGAATGGACCAGCACTCTGAACTGCACTAAAGAACTGAATATGGTGTGGAGGCAAATCTTCTGTAGAACTTACTCTTGGTGTGCCTGCACGGTCAACAATGCAGAAAGGACGCCTGGCGGTCTGGCCTCAGTGGGGCCAATGCTCGTCTCCCCGGCCCGTCACAGGATTCTGACCGGGACTGAAGGTGCCGATGGCGGCTTTGCAGGCTGCAGTCGGTCGGTATGATCGCCATTTTGGCGCTGGGACCAGGATGGGCTTTCTGCTATCCGACCGGCTGCAAATTCGGCGTTTGACCCGGGAGGATGGCTGGTGTTGGGAGGACCTAGAGGGGGCTTGCAGCCTCTGGAGGACCTCCTTCAAACTAAACTCTATGGGGGCGGGACCCGCCAGACATCCAGAGTCCCTGCGCCTCTGCTGTCTAGCTCCAGCCGGTGGGCTGTTCCATCAGAAGTGGCAACACTTCCCCCTCCGGCTGTGACACCTGCAACGACAGCCCAGAATAGGGGAGATGGTCCAGGAGAGCAACCGACTGGCTCGACAGTGGAGTCAGCCTGTGTTGATCCAGCGACGGAGCTGGTGGCGCGCTCTAGCTGGCGGGAGTTCGAGGGCGCCGGAGGAGCACAAGCTGGAGTGCTGCTGTGGCTGCTGTTGCGGTTGTCACTGCTGTGGATTCAACCAGGGGAAGCAGTGATGGCTGGGAAGATCAGGTCTCTGGTCCAAGGCAGCTTGTGCTGGCTGGACTGGGAAAGCTTGAGCGATCATAGAGCACAGCCTATGGTCAGAGGTACCGAGGAGAGTACGGCACCCCTAGTGGTTACCAGTGAGACAGCTGCTAGGACATTCTTCGACATTCGTCCGCAGGCTGGGAAGCAGAGTAGAGTGGAACATAGGGCTTAGGATAATTGCCGATGTTAGGAAGCTAGGGGAGAGGATCTTTATCTGCTAATAGAATCTGTATATATGTTATATTGCTAGATTTTTAGATAGGTAGCCTATATAAACCCTGTTACTGAGTAGGTTTAGCTGTGCCGGGTAGTATTGTCATAGGTTTGTGCAATATTAGAATTTGTTTGTAGTAGAGTAGGTAGCTGATATTATGCTGAATTGCCAGACGGTTAGTTAGCTTATTACCCTGTTAGAGATTAGGTGCATCATCAGGGTAGTATTGTGCTGGGCTTAGTGCAATTTCAGGTTGTGTGTTGTAGCAGATTAGGTAGTTTATGTTAGTCATCAGCACAGGAGTTCATCTGTTTACAGCTTGTGAGTGCTAGCATTGGCTGGCCGTCAGTGGTTTGAGGTTGCTACGTAAACCACTATGGTAGCAATGCCTAGTCAACAAATTCCACTGCTCTTGGGGCAAGGAAAGTTTAGTGGTGGGCCTAGGCAGAGTTTCAAGAGAAGGGTGCAGAGAAGTAAGATGGCTCGGCACCCTTCCAGCCTTCGGCCCATCCTGAGGGTGGTTGGCAGTGGGGCCAGGATGGAATACTCCCTTCCATCATTGGTGTTGTGCATCGCCAGGTCTATCAACAATAAGACCACCGTCCTTCGGGACTTTATGTTGGAACAACAGGTTGACCTAGCGTGTGTGACCGAGACCTGGGTGCGGGATGGGGAGACTATGTCACTCTCTCAGCTTGCCCCACCGGGTTTCTCAGTCCTTCACCAATCACGGACTAAGGGGCGGGGGGGAGGAGTGGCTATTTTCATTCGGGAGGTTTACTCCCTCAGGGTGCTCCCTCCGATTGAGATCACGGGCTTAGAATGAGTCAGCTTGATGCTGAGGAGAGTTTGGCGATCTGGCTGGTGTACCGACCACCTAATGCACCAGCCAGTAGCCTGCCGTCCCTGCTGAAGACCATATCAGGCTGGGCGTTGGAGCACCCTAGTCTGGTAGTCTTGGGTGACTTCAACGTCCACACCGATGATGTGGCCCCCAGATGGGCTATGGACCTAGTGTCGTCCATGGTGGCGCTGGGACTCTCTCAATTTGTATCGGCCCCCATGCATCGGGCCGGTCACATGCTCGATTTGATCTTTGCGGCTGGGGTGACAGTGGACTGGATCACTGTGGCAGCAGTGCCATGGTCGGATCACTATGCCCTGAAAGCCCATCTGAATGTTCCACCCCAACCCTGTTTAGGCGGTGAGCAGATTTTGGCTTGCTCATGGAGCCAAATGGACCCTGTGCGGCTTCAAATGGCTCTGTGGGATCCGAGGCCCCCTGGTGGCTCTTTGGATGAGCTCGTGGAGGACTGGCTCTCTGCAGCCATTGACAAGATTGCTCCCAGACATCCTCACCACACTCGTGCTAGGCACGCGCCCTGGTATACTCAGGAGCTGCAGCAGCTGAAGTGAGAGCTGAGACGATTAGAGAGACGGTGGCGCTGCACCCACAACGAAGCGTCAAGAACATCTTATAGGACGTTTATGAGATCCTATGAGATGGCAGTCAAGGCCGCAAAGAGAGCTTTCTGTGCAGCCACGATTGTATCTGCGAGCTCACGCCCGGTCCAATTGTTTAGAACGATTTAGTCTTTAACAGCTCTGCCACAGGGCAGGCAAAATGCTAGGGAATTGGACATTGGCTGTGAGGCATTCGTGAGCTATTTCGCAGATAAAGTCTTGGCATTCTGCTGCGATCTCCCTGCCACATTGGAAACAGTGAGTGAACTCGAGGCCCCTTGCATGCCTTTGGTGCTGGGTTTAGTGTTTTAGCCTACTCAGCCTGGAGGAAGTTGACAGACTGCTCGTATCTGTGCGCCCAATCACATGCAGCCTTGATCTGTGCCCTTCCTGGCTCATTAGAGCGGGCCATGAGGGGTTGCGAGGTGCCCTAAGGAAGATTATTAACACGTCCCTTTTGGAGGGACGGTTCCCTGGGGCACTCAAGGAAGCAGTGGTCCACCCTCTCTTGAAAAAACCATCTTTGGACCCGGCTGAATTGGCCAACTATCGGCCAGTGTCCTATCTGGGCAAACTTACTGAGAGGGCGGTGGCATTACAGTTCCAGAGCTTTCTGGATGATGCTTCTATCCTAGATCCCTTCCAGTCCGGTTTCCGCCAGGGTCATGGGACGGAGTCAGTGCTGGTTGCTCTTGCTGACGATCTCCGAAAGCATTTGGATTGGGGCGGTGTGGTGGCACTGTTGTTGTTAGATCTGTCAGCCGCATTTGACACGGACGATCACCAATTGCTGATCCGCTGCCTCGCTGACATGGGGATTCAGGGGCTCGCCCTTCAATGTCTTACCTCTTTTCTCCAAGGTCAGGGACAAAGGGTGGCGATAGGGGATCAGCAGTCCCAGAGACACCCTCTGGAATGTGGGGTGCCTCAAGGGGCTGTGCTGTCCCCAATGTTGTTTAACATCTACATGCGCCCCCTTGCCCAGATTGCCTGGAGATACAGGCTTGGGTGTCATCAATATGCAGATGACACCCAGCTCTATCTGATGCTGGGCAGCTGGGCAGACTCCACTCCTGATGACCTTCATTGGGCATTGCAAGCCATGGCTGGTTGGCTCAGGCTGAGTCAGCTGAAACTAAACCCGGCGAAGACGGAGGTCCTGGGCCTGAGTCGGGTCGGTTCGGGGTTGGGGCTCCTTCTCCCAACCTTCGATGGGGTGCCTTTGGTGCCTGCATCGGTGGTTCAGAGTTTGGGAGTGCTCCTGGACTCCTCTCTAACTATGGAGGCCCAGGTGGCGGCGACTGCCAAGTCGGCCTTTTATCATCTCAGGTTGGCTTGGCAGTTGGTTCCCTTCCTCGATCGCAAGGACCTGGCCACAGTAATCCATGTGACGGTCACCTTGAGGCTAGACTACTGTAACGCTCTCTACATGGGGCTGCCTTTGTCACAAATCCAGAAGCTGCAGCTAGTGCTGATGGGCATCCCTAAGTGGGAGCACATCCGGTCGGCAGTGAAAGCACTGCACTGGCTGCCTATAGTGTACCAGATTTGCTACAAAGTGCTGGTTCTTACCTTTAAAGCCCTATATGGTCAGGGTCCAACATACCTAAGGGACCGCCTTTCCCCACACGTTCTCCCAAGGGCACTACAGTCGGGGTCGAGACATCTCCTGGTGGTTCCAGGCCCAAAGGATGCCAGACTTGCTGGGACCAGGGCCAGGGCTTTTTTGGTGGCAGCTCCTCCGGGTGGAATGAGCTCCCGGAGGAGATCCGGGCCCTGCAGGACCTTGTGCAGTTCTGCAGGGCCTACAAGACGGAGCTCTTCCGCCAGGCCTTCGAGTAGGTGCTGTCACCAATGCACCTGCGCTACCATCGCGCTACATTGGCCCTAGCAACCGTCATACGGTTGTTTGCATGGTATCAATGCTACTGAATGAGTCCATCTTCCCTATAAGTACCACGCCATCACGTACTGAAGATTCTGAATATTGAGAGCACATCTATTTTTATATTTTATTTCTGTATGTTATGGATTTTACGTGTTTTAATTGTTTTAACGGCATAATTGCCCTTTGTGAGCCACCCTAAGCCCGTTTTAGGGGAGGGCAGCCTATAAATTTGAACAAATAAATAATAATAAATGTATGTGAAGAGAGGGCTAGACTGTCAAGATGTTCTGGAGAATGTGGTTGACAGCCTCATGGAAAGTATATGGGTGGGAATAAGGAGAGGTAGGAGAAAGGGTATTGTTGGAATCTGCTACAGACTGCCACACCAGGGACAGGAAATGGATGCTGCCCTCCTTGAACAGATTGGTAGAGTATCCAGACATCAGAACCTTATAATTATGGAAGACTTCAACTTCCCCGATGTGCACTGGGAGACAGGCTCAACAAAGCAACAAGAATCACGCAACTTCCTGACCTGTCTGGCTGACAATTTCCTTTTTCAAATGGTAGAGGAAGCTACAAGGGGCTCGGCCATACTGGACTTAATATTAACCAACAGGGAAGAATTGGTAGACAGGGTGAAGGTGGTGGGGGGAAGTGACCATGTCCTCCTTGAATTCCAGTTGCTGTGGGGGGTCAGGAAGTTTCTAGCCAGACTCTTAGGTTAGATTTTCATAGGGCTGACTTCAACGAACTCATAGGCTTAATGGGAGTCATTCCATGGGGGAGTGTACCGGAAGGGAAAGGAGTGAGTGAAGGGTGGGCTCTTCTCAAACATGAGCTTTTGCGAGCTCAAGCCATCACTATTCCAGCAAGACAGAAACATGGTAAGGGCTCCAAGAAACCGATGTGGATGAATTGAGAGCTCCAGAATAAGCTAAGGGAGAAAAAGGAAATGGAGGGAAATGGAGGGTAGGTCAGACCTCTAAAGAGGAGTATAAGAGCGTTACTAGGTACTGCAAATCAGCAATCAGAGAAACCAAAGCTCAGTATGAAGTTGGGTCTGGCTAGGGGGGCTCGCTACAATAAGAAAAACTTCTACAGATATGTGAGAAGCAAACACAAGGTAAAAGAGGCAATTGGACCACTTTTGAGAGTAGAAGGAACTCTGGTGGAGGACAGAGAAAAAGAAGACCGCCTTAATAACTTTTTTGCCTCTGTTTTCTCCCTGAAGAACTCGAGCTCATCTAGAGATGGTATAGGACATGACAGGTGTCCTGGTTCTGAGGACCCAGGATGTAGCACATACACCCCAAGGACCCCCCAGACAGCTGAATCACCTGGACAGACAGCAGCGGCGACAGAGCAGAGGATGAGACTGCAACGAGAGAGCAATGCCGTGCCAGCCACCATCGCCACTGGCAGGATGCAACATCCCGGACGGGCCCGCCTGCAGCGGAGGGAGCCCCAGCGACTCAAGGGCAACCAAGGAGAGGCTGACGACGGGCACATGGGCCCAGGACACTCTGTATGCCAGCGGCAGCGCAGCCTGAGGCCAACAGAGCCACCAGCAGCCCAGCTCTGGCCCCATCCTGGACATCAGGTCGGCGTCCGGGCTTATCACAGGGGACAGGTCTGGGAGGACAGGGGAAGAGGTGGGAACAGAAGGCAGCACTGGGAGCGGGGCTGGGAATAAAGGAGGGGGAAGGCAAAGAGGCCGGGGAGGAGGTACGTGCTCAGAAAAGATCCAGTGGGACAGAGAGAAAGAGAGTCTGTGGGGACGGTGAGCTGAAGGAAACCAACGCACGCAGGGAGAGAGACTTAACCCCGTCTTCTGCCTTTCTGAGGCCCCAATGCCTCCCCCCCTCCTTCAGTAAGTTCCGGCTCCCAGGACCAACCAACCCACCTCACTAGGACTCATCACGGCCACGGGAACTGCGGCACCCAGGGCACAGGATGGGCCTGACAACAGGATACCTGAGTGTCCAGTTGACATTGACAGGGAGGTTGTGGAGAGGCACCTGGCTGCACTGGATGAATACAGATCCCCTAGGCCAGATGGTGTGCACCCAAGATTGCTCAAAGAACTTTCTAATGAACTTGCAGAGACTCTGTCCATCATCTTCAAGGCCTCCTGGAGGACTGGGGATGTGCCACAAGATTGGAGAAGAGTGAATGTTATCCCAATCTTTAAGAAAGAGAAGAAGGATGACCCAGGAAACTACAGGCCGGTCAGTGAGAACTCTGTTGATGTGATTTGCCTGGATTTCAGTAAAGCTTTTGATAAGGTTCTCCATGACATTCTGATAGGAAAACTGGAAGACTGTGGACTGGACTACAGGACAGTTCAATGGATAGGGAACTGGTTGCAGGACCACACCCAAAGAGTGGTGGTCAATGATGTTTCATCAGATTGGAGGGAGGTGTCCAGCAGGATGCCACAGGGCTCAGTTTGGGACCCGTTACTTTTCAATATTTTTAATCAATGATCTAATGATCTGGATGAAGGGATAGAAGGGCTACTCATTAAATTTGCTGATGATACCAAATTGGGAGGAGTAACAAACACCCAAAAGACAGACTTAAAATTCAAGTGGGCAGTTGCAAACAGGATGCAGTTCAACAAAAATAAATGCACAGTATTACATCTGGGCCACAAAAATGTCAAACACAAGGGAATTTCACATTACCAAGTTTCAGCCGGTTTGAAGCCGTTTTTGATCCATCTTGAAGTAAACCGGTACAGGACTGCCATTTCACATGGCTTTCCCCTACTGGAAAAGAGCCGGATCAGAAGCGGTTTGGCAATTCAGACTGCACCGCTTTGTTTTCCCGCTGTTTCCCGCCCGCGCCGTCTTTCTTTTTTTAACGTTTGCTTTAGAGCACTATAACACAACCTCAAAACAGTGATGGGATTCCGATGGGATTGCTATGGCGCTGTTTTGACGTTGTGTTATAGTGCTATAGTGCTCTAAAGCGAATATTTTTTTAAAAAAGCTGAAGATCGCCCGTGCAGGCGAAAAATGGCAGGAAAAAGCATTTCAGATCCAGGAGAAGAAACAGAAGACTACTTGGAAGCGGTTTACAAGTAAAACGATTCAGCCCCATTTCCTGAACGGGACAGAAGCGTTTGTGTGTGAAAGTACAAATATATTCCGGTAGGGAACCGGTTCTAAAATGGTTCTGTCTGAAATGTCAGACCAGAAACTGTTTGGGAACCGTTCCTGAACAGGAATATATTGCCTGTCTGAAATTCCCCACAAATACTGGATGGGGGATACATTTCTAGGGAGTAGTGTATGCAAAAGAGATCTTGGGGGTAAGAGTGGAGTGTAAACTGAATATGAGCAGTCAGTGTGATGTGGTGGCAAAAAAGGCAAATTCAGTCTTGGGTGGTATTAAAAGGGCCACAGTATTGAAATCGCAGGAGGTCATAGCCCCTCTGTATACTGCCTTGGTCAAGCCACACCTGGAGTACTGTGTGCAGTCCTGGAGGCCTCACTTCAAAAAGGATGTGGGCAAAATCGAGAGGGTGCAGAAGAGAGCGATGAGGATGATCAGGGGTCTGAAGACTGAGCCTACGAGGAAAGGCTAAGGGCCTTGGGAACGTTTAGTTTGGAGAAGAGGAGACTGAGGGAGGGGACATGATTGCTCTCTTTTAATATTTGAAAGGATGTTATTTGAAGGAGGGCAAGGAGCTGTTCCTGTTGGCAGAAGAGGATAGGACCCGAAGCAATGGGTTTAAATTACATACAGAAAGGTATCGGCTAGATATTAGGAAAACTTTTTCACGCTCAGAGTGGTTCAAAGGTAGAATCAGCTGCCTCGGGAGGTGGTAAGCTCCCCTTCACTAGCAGCTTTCAAGAAGAGGCTGGATGAATATTTGTCAGAGATGCTTTAGACTGGTATTGCATTGGGCAGGCAGTTGGACTAGATGGTCTGTATGGCCCCTTCCAATTCCTTGATTCTATCAAGGGGAAAGTCATTCAGGTCATTACAGACAATACTACAGCAATAACCTATGTAAACCAGCAGAGGGGCACAGTCTCGGCAGCCCTGTTCAGGGAAGCCACTTTCATAGCTCAAAGATCCTTCCACCAAGCAACACATGTGGCAGGTACTGCCAACACAAGAGCAGACATCTTCAGCAGAATGTGGCAATCAGAACACTAATGGTCTCTGGGGAAGAATTATATCCTCCCAATTTTTCAACACTGAGGTTTTCCAGGAGAGGACCTTTTTGCCACCCGTGTCAATGCAAAAGCCCTGGCATTCTGCTCCAGGGTGAGTACCGATTATTTCACTCTCTGAGATGCACGTGAATGCGAGAAAGGATTCAGCGGCTGACAGAGCCATGCTGCACTCCTTGTTCCACTGAAACTCACCCTGCCTCCAAGGAAAGGGGCTCTGTAGCCCCCCAATGTGGTGTAAGACAGGGAAATAACAATCAGAGTCCCACTGATTGAACTCAGCTGGAGTATCTTCATAAAAAAGATATCCGCATGAGTTTACATGCATCTTCTCTTTTAGAATATTGTCAATCTGACTTAATACCCAGGGGGTTACGCCTCCAGAAAGGACCGGCCATGTTCCTAGATAAGGAAGAATTCAAAGACAAGTGGACCGCAATCCTTAATAACTGTTCTTATGATTTAATGCTACTCATAATAGATCAAGCTACTCAGGAAGCAGAGACAATTAAAAAATAAATTCAGGAAACAGAAGAAAAAATTAAAGGGAACACACCTGTAGAAACATTTACTACCCGCTATAAAGAGCTGGAAGTATAATTAAGATCTTATGAAGAAAAAACAAGGGAGACTAAGATCAAAAAGCTAGATAGAGACAATCATGATTATGCTCTTAATAGGGTTTACAAGTGGCATACAGCCAGTTCCAGTAATAACAGACGGGTAAATTGGGTGGATTCTCACCAATCCATGTCTGATTATGAGACTACAGAGGCAGAACATTCGGCCACGACCTCTGGGGAAGTAAGCTACCAAAGAACTTTTTTAGACAGATGCACCAAGCAGAGGGCCAGAGAAAACTTTCAGTCCTACAAACGGGGCAAGAAAAGGCCCTAGTGGTTAATTTATCTAACTGTATTTTTTCTAATCAGAAACTCAGCATATTGAATTTAGGTTTAGGTTTTGTTATTACACCTAAATATAATAGTTTTCAAACAAGGATAGATTCTGCACCTCTAGTGCATTTAGAAATAAATCTTTGTTTCTACCTTCAATTAATTTGCCTCCCAATGTGGGACAGCACAGAAGATTGAAGATGAAAACAATGTCGCACTTATCTGTAATTGTGGGTCATCGAGGTGTCTTCTGTGCAGACACACATTCCCTCCCTCCTACCCCACTGTGATTTTATAAGATGCAATTTACGTTCATGACACTCATGGCTGCTCAGGAGGACTGAGGGAAATGGGGGAGCTCCTCCCTGCAGAGCACCTGACCATTAGGCCTCTAATGAGCTCTGTAGGGGAGGGGCTCCCCTTGGAGTGTTAAAGAAATAAGAGAGTAGCTGGAAGAGAGCCTCTCGTGGCTGGCCTGTGCAAGCACAGTCCCAATGTGTGCCTGCACAGAAGACACCTTGATGAACAATAGTTACAGGTAAGTGCAACACTGTTTTACTGCAAACCTCTCCTTGTATATTCTGGTTGCTCAGTCCTCTCTGATAATTCTGCTGTTTGGTGACTAATAACATATGCTCATTCTTGGGCCATTTGTTTTGGTGAATCCTCTTTGCTATCAGATGTGTGCTCTTCTGTGTGGGTTGGCTAATTCGCTCTGATGAGTCAGGGTTTGGTGGGCTCCTCAGTTGTGATCCCAGGTTTCTAGGAATGTTCCTTGCAAAAAGCAAGGGAGTTTGTAATATGTGCATGCGGGGATCTTTGCCCTGGGGTAATTCCGATTAGAAATATTTCTGTCTGAAACAGTCCATCACAAATATATGATCGATGTTCTAATGGAACGGTCTCCTTCCTCACTATATGATAATCATGGAGATCCTTTTCCAGACTTGTGCAGGTGCATCGTAGGAGATGGAATTCTCAACTGGAACAGCATTTGTGCAGCTTTATTGATCAAGGTTCTTACACCAGCGTGAGGTGAAGCAACACAACTCTTGTTTGTGCAGTAGAGAAATCCCTGGTGCAGTGGGGCAACCTTCTGAGAGGGTTGGAGGCATGATGTCTATCACAACAGCAGCACAGTTAGAAAATACCCTTGGGCAGTCACCAGCCCAAACAGAAGGACCATGTACTGGTAAGAAATATGATCATATGTGAAGTGCAGGCGCCTGTGATAGGACGGGTGGATAGCTATATGTAAACAAGCATCCTGAAGGTCAAGTACACAAAACCAACAGTTTACTGGTAACAGTTGCAACTCAAAAGACAACATTTTAAATTTTCTAACATTCAGGAAAAAATCAGATCCCTCAGATCTAGGATAGTCCTAAGGCCCCCATCTTTCTTGGGTACCAGGAAAAACATGAATAAAAACCTATGATGGGGTCCAAGTAAGGACCTCTCTGTCTGCCCCCTTTTGGATAAGGGAGGACAGCTCCTGTTCCAATTCAGGCATGGAGTTATTCAGAGCCTGATCAGGATATTGGAGGGGTGGCCATTGCCAAAACTCTAATCTGTAACCTAAACTAACAACTGACAAAACTCAAGTGTCATCAGTGACCTCCTGCCATTTGTCACTGAAGGTAGGCAACCTGTCTTTAAAGATGGTAGGTGGCTGGTCTATTACAGGCCCTAGTCTGAAAGAACCTTTTGTAGCCTGTTGTGGCTCTTTAGGAAGTGGATAATGTTGTGAGCCCAAATGGGTAGCTCCAGGATCTGACCTGTGCCTGCCCTGTGCTACAGACCTTGAAAAGGGCTGTTGTGCAGGATACTGTGATGAGTGAGGCTGCTGGTGGAGTGCCAGGGGTATGGTGACTATGATTGGTGAAATCTATATGTCTATATATATATCCCTCATGGATCACTGCCTTGTCGTGGCGAGGGGGCTTGCGTGGTTCGATGAGGCTGTGGGCTATGCCGTGGAGGGCCACCCAGGACGGACAGGCCACAGCAGAGAACTCAGACCAAGCGTGATCCCCTGGAGAAGGAAATGGCAACCCACTCCAGTATCTTTGCCAAGAAAACCCCATGGACAGTTACAAAAGGCTAAAAGTTATGACGCCGGAAGATGAGCCCCTCAGGTCAGAAGGTGTCCAATATGCTACTGAGGAAGAGCAGAGGGCAAGTACGAGTAACCCCAGAAAGAGTGAAGCAGCTGGGCCAAAGCCGAAAGGACGCTCAGTTGTGGATGTGTCTGACGGTGAAAGGAAAGTTCAATGCTGCAAAGAACAATACTGCATAGGAACCTGGAATGTAAGATCTATGAATCAAGGTAAGCTTGACGTGGTCAAAAATGAGATGGCAAGAATGAACATCGACATCTTGGGAATCAGTGAACTAAAGTGGACAGGAATGGGCGAATTTAACTCAGTAGACCATTATATCTACTACTGTGGCCAGGAATCCCGTAGAAAAAATGGTGTGGCCTTTATAGTCAACAAGAGAGTGAGAAAGGCAGTATTGGGATACAATCTCAAAAATGACAGAATGATCTCGATCCGAATCCAAGGCAAACCATTCAATATCACAGTAATCCAAGTATATGCCCCAACCACTGCTGCAGAAGAGGCTGAAGTGGACCAGTTCTATGAAGACCTACAACAGCTCGTAGAACTAACACCAAAAAATGATGTCCTCATCATCATAGGGGACTGGAATGCTAAAGTAGGAAATCAAAAGGTAACCGGAATAACAGACAAGTTTGGCCTTGGAGAACAAAATGAAGCAGGGCAAAGGCTAACAGAGTTCTGTCAAGAGAACACGCTGGTCATAGCAAACACCCTTTTCCAACAACCTAAGAGGCGTCTCTACACATGGACATCACCAGATGGGCAACACCGAAATCAGATTGACTATATAATTTGCAGTCAAAGATGGAGAAGCTCTATCCAGTCAGTAAAAACAAGACCTGGAGCTGACTGTGGCTCAGATCATGAGCTACTCATTGCAAAGTTCAGACTTAAATTGAAGAAAGTTGGGAAGACCACAAGGCCATTCAGATTTGACCTAGATCGCATCCCCGATGAATATACAGTAGAGGTGAAGAATAGGTTTAAGGGACTAGATTTGATAGACAGAGTGCCTGAAGAACTATGGACAGAGGTCCGTGACATTGTAAAGGAGGCAGCACTCACCGCCATCCCAAAGAAAAAGAAATGCAAAAAAGCAAAGTGGCTGTCTGATGAGGCTTTACACATAGCAGAGGAAAGAAGGAAAGCTAAAGGCAATGGGGATAAGGAAAGATTTGCCCAACTGAATGCAGATTTCCAGAGAACAGCAAGGAGAGATAAGGAGGCTTTCCTGAATGAACAATGCAGAGTAATAGAGGAAAACAATACATTGGGAAGGACTAGAGATCTCTTCAAGAAAATTGGAGAAATCAAGGGAACGTTCCATGCAAAGCTGGCCATGATAAAGGACAAAAACGGTAGGGACCTAACAGAAGCAGAAGAGATTAGGAAAAGATGGCAAGAATACACAGAAGAACTATACAAGAAGGACCTCGACGTCCTTGACAACCACGATGGTATAATCACTGACCTCGAGCCAGACATCCTGGAAAGCGAAGTTAAATGGGCCTTAGAAAGCATTACTAACAACAAAGCTAGTGGAGGTGATGGTATCCCAGCTGAGTTATTCAAAGTCTTAAAAGAAGATGCTGTTAAAGTGCTGCACTCAATTTGCCAACAAATTTGGAAAACACAACAGTGGCCACAGGATTGGAAAAGGTCAGTTTACATTCCAATCCCAAAGAAGGGCAACGTCAAGGAATGTTCAAACTATCGCACAATTGCACTCATTTCACACGCTAGCAAGGTCATGCTCAAAATCCTACAAGCTAGGCTCCAACAGTACGTGGATAGAGAACTGCCAGAAGTACAAGCTGGGTTTCGAAGAGGTAGAGGAACTAGAGATCAAATTGCCAACATTCGCTGGATTATGGAGAAAGCAAGAGAGTACCAGAAAAATATCTACTTCTGCTTCATTGACTATGCTAAAGCCTTTGATTGTGTGGATCACAATAAATTATGGCAGGTTCTTAAAGAGATGGGAGTACCAGACCACCTCACCTGTCTCCTGAGAAACCTGTATAAGGGTCAAGAAGCAACAGTTAGAACCGGATATGGAACAACTGATTGGTTTAGCATAGGAAAAGGAGTACGACAAGGATGTATATTGTCACCTTGCTTATTTAATTTATATGCAGAGTACATCATGCGAAATGCTGGCCTGGATGAATCACAAGCTGGAGTTAAGATTGCTGGGGAAAAGATCAATCTCAGATATGCAGACGATACCACTCTGATGGCAGAAAGTGAAGAGGACCTAAAGAGCCTCTTGCTCAGAGTGAAAGAGGAGAGTGCAAAAGTGGGCTTGAAGCTCAACATCAAAAAAACTAAGATCATGGCATCTGGGCCCATCACTCCTTGGCAAATAGAAGGGGAAGTCGTAGAAGTAGTGACAGACTTCACGTTCCTAGGATCCCAGATCACTGCAGATGGTGACTGCAGCCATGAAATTAAAAGACGCCTGCTCCTTGGGAGGAAAGCGATGGCAAACCTAAACAGCATGATAAAAAGCAGAGACATCACCTTGCCAACAAAAGTCCGCATGGTCAAAGCAATGGTATTCCCCGTAGTAATGTATGGCTGCGAGAGTTGGACTATAAGGAAGGCTGAGCGCCGAAGAATCGATTCTTTTGAACTATGGTGCTGGAGAAGACTCTTGAGAGTCCCTTGGACTGCAAGGAGATCAAATCAGTCAATCCTAAAAGAAATCAACCCTGACTGTTCCCTGGAAGGCCAGATCCTGAAGCTGAAGCTCAAATACTTTGGCCACCAAATGAGAAGGGAGCATTCACTGGAGAAGACCCTGATGCTGGGAAAGATTGAAGGTCAAAGAAGAAGGGGACGGCAAAGGATGAGATGGTTAGACAGTGTCATCGATGCAACGAACATGAAATTGAGCAAACTTCAGCGGACGGCGGAGGACAGGAGGGCCTGGCGTGGTCTGGTCCATGGGGTCGCGAAGAGTCGGACTCGACTGTGCGACTGAACAACAACAACAAAATATGTCTGCTGGGGCCTGTACAGAGTGGCAGGATCTGCTGTGATGCCAAATGAACGAGCTGTTTGCTTTTTCTTCTTAATTTGGGGAAAAAAGATTGTTGGTTGGCAAAGTAGATAGTGTTGTTCCCTCAAAGGGGAGGTCTTCCTCCTTGAGTCGGGTGTCAGGAGGAAGAGCTGTGGAGTGCAGCCAAGCATGCCTTCTTAGTACAAGTGCTGATGACATGGCCCTGGAGGAGGAGTCAGCAGCATGTTTGCCTGCATTAATCTGTTGCTTGGATAAGCCTAATGCTTCTATTTGGAGTTTAGTCAGAGGCTTCTTGTCTTCAGGCAGAAGCTCAATATAAGCAGTCGTCTTTTCCCAGAGGAACAATTGATATCCTCCCATGATTGCACTATAGTTGGCAATGCGCAGGTTGAGAGCAGCAGAAGAGTAAACTTTTCTATTAACTGCATTGATTTTTCACTTCTATCAGCTGGTGAAGAATGTGCAGCTCTGAGGGATGAATGGTTGAATAAATAGGAATGACCTTCTTGTTGCACCCTGTATAAATTCTCCACCTTTTTGGATTTGGCAGCCATGCTGGCTGGCTTTTGCAAGAGGGCCTTGGAGATGTTCGCAATACCCTCCAGGATAGGGAAGGTGATTGTATCAGGTGACTCTGCATAAAGCTTGCCTAAGATCTTGTCTTGAGGTCTTGGCTTGCTGGAGGTCACCTCTTTTTCTAACAATTTAGCCATTTGCATCATTTGCTCTGCGTAGAGCTTCAGAACTTCATTAGGTGACACTGAATCAGGGTACAGTGTCAACAGAGGAAGGGTCTGATGATAAGTCTGAGCCCAAACCAGAAGGGGAGTTAGCCCTCAAAACCTGCTCTTCCTTGGAATATGAATGCCCCATAAGCGGGTGGGAGAAATTGCAGGAGGCTACCAAACTGGCGGACTTACAGCATCACAATTCTCTGGAAAGGTGTGCCTTGGTTCTGGAGGTGCTTTTTGTGATTGCCAGTCCTGGGGTCTAGGAGAAGGAAAATAATAGTGGTAGCCTTGCCAAGGAGGTGGAGGCATAAAACTTGGCCACAGCACTGGGGAGGATGACTCCAATGGCTGACTAGCTGCTGGAATCACCAATCTGCCCTGACCAGGCTCTGTTTCCCCCTCTGAGAACAAATGAGCCAGGGAGACAAGTGGAGAAGGCACCTATGATGGGGAGACTTCTCTCCGTTACATCAAAACCAAACACAGTTTGGCTGCAACCAAAGAGTTGATTGATTCTGGGAGCATCTTGAAACTGGATGCTTCTCCTTGTGTTTGGATTTGGAATGGGCTTTCTTAGGCAGAGGTTCCAATGTGCTGCACTCAGCTGAACGGGCAGGTGATTGGACCCGACATTTTGGTTCTGTCCCCAGAACTGAGACACTCAATGGCAGCCTCACAAGTTGATCAGTTCTAACCATGGACTTCAAGGGCAAGGATTGACTGTGCTTGGCTGGGGCAGATGTTTTCACTGGCAGGCTATTAGAGCAAATGTGCTGCTCGACCTGAGCGGGCTTTTTAGGTAACTTGGAGGCCAATCTTGCATGTTGTTGTAATTATGAGCCTCACCCAAGTAGAAAAGGCAGATTAGGTGTTCATCTGAATGGGTAATTTTTGTACCGCACTGGGTAAATTCTTTAAACAAAGCCTTCTGGGACAGTTCCCAAAGAGGAGAATTCCCAGGAAGAACCAAAGCTGAAAAGAACACGTCCTCACAATGCAGTGGCGAAGAAAGGACTGAGGGAAAGGGGAGGGTGCTCCTCCCTGCAGAGCACATGACAATTAGGCAGGAAGATGGCCTCTAATTAGCTCTGCAGGGGAGGGGCTCCCCTTGGAGCATTAAAGAAATACCATAGTAGCTGGAAGAGAGCCTCCAGTGGCTGGCCTGTGTAAGTGCAATCCCAATGGGGACTGCACAGAAGACTGAAGATGAACAATTGTTAGCTCACCTACAGGGTCTTGGTTTCCCCAGTCTGTGATCAGACTATTCTTCCAGATAAAACCCTTTTAACACATTCTATGTTGAGCTGTCCTTCCAGGTCATCTAGAAATTTCAGTTGGTCCAAAACACAGCTACCCATCTTTCAAGCGTAAGACAGATGTCACGGGCTGGGCTGCGGGGCCAGGCAAGTGCGGGGGCGGTCAAAACACAGTCCGAGGTCAGAACTGGGCAACCCAACAATCACCAGGAAGAACAAGTTCAAGGTGCAAGACAGGTGGGGTAGTCGAGGTGCAGTCCAGAGTCAGGAATCAGGCAAGTCAAATAACCAGAGAAATCAAGTCCAAATCACAAACAGTTAGCATAGTCCGAGGGTCAGAGTTCCGAGAGTCAGGAGTCCAGGCGGTGAAGGTTCAGGGTGCACAGTTGAGCAGAGTCAAACGAGCCGAGGTCATGGAGCCGAGGGAAACAAGACAGGAGGCAGGAATCCAAGCGTGTTGGTGCAGAGCGTCGTCAAACTGACTAGTTGCTGGCACAATTTGTCAGTGTGCCAGCGAGGGCTAAATAGTACTCCAAGCGGTCAGCAATTAGCACGCTCCAAGCACGTCCTGGCTCCCGCTAGTACTCAGGTCTAAATAAGCGCCAGGTGCGCATGCGTGCTTCTCGCCACCAGGCTGCCATGTCCCGTCAGCGCTGCTCTTGCAAACGAGACACTGGTGGCAGCGAATCGGGGGGCATGCCAGGAGAGCAGGGATCTCCCCAGCTGTTGCTGGGCCTGCCTGGGCACTCACTGCGCTGTCAGGTGCAGAGGTTCCTGTTGACGGGAGCTCATCCCTGGCGGGGCTTAGTTCCTCTGCCGGAGCCAGGGGCTCGGGCTCAGCAGGCATCGTGACAACAGAGCACATCTGATTACTGGTCCAAAAAGTTAATTCGTAATCTATTTCTTTCCACCTTTAAATCTGTAAACTGTGTGCATCTTGAGTGCCCGAGAGGCTCTCATATATTGTCCCACTGCTTGAGATCTGCCAATGAGGCCTTGCTTTGAAAACTATCCAAGGCCATCTGTCATGTTCTGTGTAGGCCTCTGGAGATCTGTGCACGACTGGGAGGAAAGCCTAAGGCCTAGGGCCCAGGAGAGGTCTGTGTGGTAGTAGAAAGCAAGCTGCCTATAATTCCCACAATGCCTAGAGCCAGCTGCAACCAATGGGAATACTGGAAGTCTCTGAGGAGATGTGTTCATATACTTGGTGGTCAGTTTAACTGATGTTCTTTTCTCTGCAATCTTGCCTCACACAGGAGGGAACTGAGGAGATTGGTCTGGGAAAAAGTTCCCTCACTGGGAGAGTGAGTACAGGATAAGCCCGATTTATAGAGGGCTGTAGATCTAAAGTAGTAACAGTTAAAGTGAAGTAGTTAGTCCCATTAGGAGTTTGTTTATTTTGCCTTTTAAACACTGTTATATCTTTCAAAGCACCTTGTCTGTTTTCCATGCCCCATTAGTGTTAATAAAACATTTGTTTAAGTGTTCTCTGCCTGGTCATCATGCCTATGTTCTTGGCTTGAAAAGGAGCATTTTGGTTGGGCTTGGGAGGGTACTCTAAGCCTTCTCAAGGGACCCAAAGTCCAGAGTGGTGGCAGCGGAAGGTGGTGACCCCCTGGGGTCATGACACCATCTATTAGGTCCCTTCTGTAACCATTACACAATATTACCTAACTCCCTCATTTGGTCCATGCAGCTATATCAATTATATTTTTAGGAAACCATCTTCTGCTAGGCTTTTAATAAATGTTCTTAATGACGACTCTTATTCTGATGGTTTTATATAAACTTCCATGCTATGGCAGCAGATTTCTTTGCTATGGTTATGAGTTCATGATATATATAGTTTTATATATCATTTTAATAGAAAAGCTATTTATAACTGAGACATAGAGGCCTGACTTAAGAAGGTATCTGTGAGAGGAGAAAACTGCCTTGTCCCCAATTCCAATAACATTTTCTCCTAAGAAGAGCAGAGATCCTAACTGAGTTGATGGTAATAAGGGAAGTGATGTGGTTTAACAGGCTGTGCATAGATTTCCTCAGTATGCATGGTCAGCATGCTACTGTTAAATTAGACAAGAGAACTGGGTGATGTTACCTTAGAAATACCATTATGTTATTTTAAACCCTAAAGGCACTCTTTGGCAGTAATCTGGAAACAACAACAACAAAAGTACACATATTAATTGTACTTTGCAGTACATGCCTAACCCCATGCCAAACCCCCATGTATCCTGGGGCTAGAAAAATGTTCCACTTTTTATAAAGTGTTTATAGTTGCAGCAGACATTCCATTTTACAATTCTCAAACATCCAGAGCCTGAAAGCACACTTTTACAGGAGATGGAAAATAACTGCAATAATAATAAAACAAAATATTTAATTTTATTTTTGATTTGGGATTTTTTTTCACTCCAAGAACACATCCTTCTGTGGAATAATTTTTTTTCTGGGGGAGAGGAAAAAACCCTCAAATATTTTTTTTAGCCCAAATACATTTAATGGGCGGGGGGGGGTGTTAAAAGAGAAAAGGGGGGAGGCAAAATCAGTATATTTCTGGGATCCCCCCCCCCCACAGACCTTTTTTTGCATGCAGAAAGAAATCTGATACACTGGAGACACTGGCTAAAAACATTCAGAACACTTCCCTATGAGTAAGCCCCACTGAATAGAATGGGACTTACTTATGAGTAGACCTTATTAGGATTGCTCCCTTTGTTTCTAATGTACGGATGACAATTTCCTCCTGCAAGGAAAAAATGTAGAGCCACATCACTATACATTCTGCCAAAAGAGTACAACTATGATAGGAGTTTACTACAGACCATGAAGCCAAAGTTGAATTGTTATAATCAAACATTTAAATGCTAAAATAAATTAAACACATAATGAAAATGTTTTGCCTGGAAATTATTTTAAGTATACCATTTTTCACTAGATGGCAGTATAGTACTTCCAAATAACACAACTTTATATAATACTCTTAAACCCAAATTTAACTCCAGATAGTGCTCGCTACCACTTAGTCGCAAATTTCCTCTTTGATGTCTTTATGGGTGCAGTTTACAAATTTCTCACACTAAAAGGCTTTCCATTAAATCTTGTTAAAGCTAATAGAACTGCTAAGTATTTTTCAGATTAGAGTCCAGATGATTCTATTATGATTTAAACCATCATAATAATATCTGGAAACTGTTTTAACAATTGCCCTACCAACTATGCAAATTAATTCTGACTCCAAAAGAAAAAGAAAAATTCTACTTCAGTCATGAAAAATAAAAGTAAATGACATATTCTTGCATTAACCACCTGTCATTTATGGTCATTTCACACATTATGAAACACACACATTATGAAACACACATGCATTTCATTTTATGTATAATTAATTTTCCAGGTCATTCCATTGCTGATTTAGGAATAGCAGTCCTCAAACAAAGAAGCTTTAAGGGGAGATTACAATGTGATATTGCTACACTTGCATTCATTCACAAGTTCAGAACAAAGGGCCCCTGAACTGAATAGGACATAGGATTCTTATCTTACTACATATGCCAATTTTCTGCCCCCAAGCATTCCCCCACTGTTCTAATCAAGCTCATTGCAGTATGCATTGTACCTCTGTATCCTTTACACACATTCTTTACAACATACTTCCCACCTTCTAACTAGGATAAGAGAACTCAGGGATCTTCATTTGTACTCATATCTGACAAAGGGAGCTTTGAATCTTGGAGACTTATACCTTGAAACTTCCATTGTTCTCTAAGATGCTGCTGGATTCAAGTCTAATTCTATGTCTAAACACTGGAAAGATGTTCTCAATTTGGCATCTCCACTGCTGATTCACAATATGCTTGTGCATGTTCATGACACCATCATTTCCCCATGGATGGGTTTTACATATCTGCCTATATTAAATTGTCTTCCATACCCCATCTATGGGTATGTGTGTCACAGTGGTTTGAGGGAGAAATGAAAAGGTCACAAAAGTTAAAAAGGACAATAGAAACTTTGCAACAGCTGAAAAGCAATGAAAGCCATATGCTCCCTTCATGGAGATTAGGTATCCTTCTAGGTGCAGAAATAAATCTTGGATTTAAGAACAGTCTGTGTCTACAGTTTGCCCACCTTATCTTTAAAAGCATTTAACTCACTCTAAAGAGAACATTTTTCATATGAGGTTTTTTTTCAATACTCCCCGAAATGTCAAATAATTCTATTGGAAAAATTGGGGGGGAGGCCTCAAGGGGGAAAAACCTTCCCCCAAGGTTTGTGGGGTTTTTTGGAGGGGGGTATAGGCCTTCACCTCTCTACTACAGCCCATTCCTTTTCTATATTAGCTCTTCCAGAGGTGGGAGGAGACACCACCTTTAAAGTTTTAGGAGGTTTGAAAAGGATTTAAGCTGCAAGCATCTTCTTGCAGAGGAGAATAGGATTTTATGTTGCTAATCTTTGGAACTGTACACTGCTTTGAGTCAGAAGATAATATTTTTGTGTTGCAAACAATACATGTGCTACAAGTATGTACATGATTCTCCTGTAAAGCTACTTGATTACTTCTATGAATAGTTTACCTTTTAACTAGAATTCTGTAACACAATACAGAAACACAACATCTTGCTTCAGGTAACATGCTGTGTTCATTGTTGCTCACTCTGCCTTTGAATGCTTGTATCCTTAGTCCTATTGCATCCTTCATTGGGTGTCTTATACTAAATTATTATGTTTTGTTTTCACTTTCTTTAATCTGTAACCCTGCTTGAGTATGAATGAGAAAGGCGGACTATAAATAATAAGCTTAAAAAATACAATAAAAATAAGAGCCCCCTAATCTTTTCCAGAAACAGTCTGAAGATATACTAGTGTTTAAAGACAGGAACTGTTAACCACTAAGGAAACAAAGCACAAATCAATGAATAAACCTAGTCTCTTTCAGAGTTGTGAAGATAAAACAGAATAATGTCCATACATACATATCACATTTGGTTCTGGGAAAAATTGGTAGAATACAAATATGTTTGCAATGGTGGTGGTAAACATTTTTGAAGGACTGTCTCCTTCCATATGTCCTTGTGCACCAACTACGGTAATCAGGCAGCCACCTGTTGGCTTAGAGAGGCCCGTCTGGCATTGCACAGAGCCCAGGCCTTTTTCATTGTGGCTCCAGCTCTGTGGCATGGGCACCCAGAAGTAGTGAAGGGGACTCCTTCCTCGGAGATCTTCAGGATGGGCTCCAAGGCCTGCCTGTTTGCCAGGGGTTTTGAGGGAGTCTGAATTAGCAGGCAGCTTTTAAGCACAGAAAGATTTGGAGTTTTTAAGGGGAAAGAGATTTGGAGTTATTTTATTTTATTTTTGCTTTTAAACTGAAAATGTTTTTAACTATTATTGTAAACCACCTTGAACCATGAATAAAGGTGGTATATGAATGTTTTAGTAAATAAATAAAAAAATGTATTTTAAATAGGAGTTCTCTTTGGTCACTGCAGAATGGTACTGTTTCACCAACTACAACACATGGTATTAAAGAAATGTAACTCTCTCAAATAAAATGAAATTAAGGAGCAATACAGAATCAATTTGAGATCTACCCATATACATTTTCCTCCAGAAAATACTAAATACCGTAACTACCCTTCTTTCAGCTGATCAGACCATTTCAGACTGGGAATGGGGGGAATCGGTCATCCTCTGGAATAGAAGGGCACACAAAGCACCTGAGCTGCTCAAAGTCATGTGACCAGCCCAATAAGTCATCCCAGCCTGACTTTTTTCACATATAGGAAAAACAGAGATGCACACAGAAGGAGAAGCACTATTTAAACGTATATCAGGAAGGGTACTAAAATTGAAGTTCTTCTAGTAAGAGGCCTTGAAGGCAAGAGAAGTACTACCTCTCATTGTTTTCAATTTATTTATTTATTTATTAGATTTTTTTAGTCACCACTCACCCAAAGGGTCTCATGGCAACTTACAACATTAAAAATAAGATAAAAAACAACATTAAAACAAATAAGAGATACAAACCATTAACATTAAAATATTAAAGCATTAAAGTATTAAAACATAAAAATTCATGGCTGCCACCATACCACTATTAATTAAAACAGCCCAAACACGTTGTTACCCTCCAAAGTAAAGGTAAAGGTTCCCTTGCTCGAAAGCCAGTCGAATCCGACTCTAGGGTTGTGTGCTCATCTCCGTTTCAAAGCCGAAGAGCCAGCGCTGTCCGAAGATGTTTCTGTGGTCATGTGGCCGGCATGACTAAACACCAAGGTGCACGGAACGCTGTTACCTTCCCACCGAAGTGGTACCTATTTATCTACTTGCAATTTCTTGCTTTCGAACTGCTAGGTTGGCAGGAGCTGGAACTAGAGACAGGAGCTCACCCCGTCATGCGGCACCCGGGTCTCGAACTGCTGAACTACTGACCTTCCACAGCCTGCAGTTCAGCGTCTTAACCACTTGAGCCACCGCAGCTCCATACCCTCCAAAGGCCAACCTAAATAATTCAGCTTTGCATGCCCTGTGGAAACTAAACAAGTTCGGCAGGGCATGTTCATCATTTGAGATTGCATTCCACAGGATAGAGGCCACAACTGAGAAGACCCTTCCCCTGGTGACTGGTAATTGAGCAGTCCTGGGGCCAGGCACCTGCAAGAGGCCCCTAGATGATGTCCGAAGGGAGCACAGTGGGTTGTAACAGGAGAGGCAGTCCCATAGGTATGAGGGTCTCAGACCATCAGAGGGAAGCCTAGTCTCAGTGGATGGGAAAATATGAACAAAAAATGACAAGGGATCTCCAGGGGCCCTTATCATTTGCAGGTCATTCTACATTACAATTCAGGCAGAATTTCACTCTCACAAGTATTAATAGCAGGGCGGCTGCCCTTGCCACCCCCACTTCCCACTGGTAAAGTGCCAAACTAGGATTCAGGTGAGCCAAATTCAAATTTCCACTCCACCATGAAGCTTGCTGAATAACCCTGAACCACTCACTCTTTCTCAATTTAGCTGATTTCAAGGAAAAAGGAGAAGGGGAAAATTATAAACATCACCCTGAGAGAAGGGAAACAACCCATCCCACATTTCCTATTCGAGTTGAAACAGTAATTCAAAAAGGCTTTAATTGCACCATATCTCTCGGCACATACAGGGGACCATTCCGCTGAAGAGAAGGGAAACACATTTCCTATTTGAGTTGAAACAGTAATTCAAAACGACTTTAATTGCACCATATCTCTCGGCACATACAGGGGACCATTCCGCTGAAGGGAACAAGGATAGTTTGAATTTTTGTTGCCTTTGTTTGTTTTTAATCAAAACTATTTGAACTCACAGTGTTTGCGAACAAGTTACAAGATCCAGTACTATCTCCGTGAAAGTAAAGACATCAGTACGGCGCAGAAAGCTAGCGAATGTTTCTGAATATGGAGGGACCTTAGATCTCATTAGTCACACATTCCCCTTATGTCTCACAGAGCTGTTGCAAAAAATAAATGGGGAAAGCGGGCCAGTCATACAAATTCCAGCTTTCTTAGATGAAAGGTGAGAAAAAATACAATAGTACCAAGAGACAGACTGATAAACAAATGCATAGGATTGCGGTGGGGTGGGGGGGTTAAAAAGGTTTTTATCCCATCTGCTCTGTCCTCCAAGGTGCTAAACTCACAGAAAGTAACTGGTAGCTCAAGAATTTAAACTGAAATCGGGGCGGGACTGTTTCCCATCTCACAATAACGGCGTGGGACACTACGACTCATTGTTCCGCAGAAGGTGGCATGTGTATTTTTTTTTTTTTTACCGGAACGCCCTTTAATGGGAAGACTTTCAGTTTTCATAAGCTACAAGCAGTTGTGTCCGCGCTCGGCTTTTTCACTCACCCACAGCGGCTACACTCGCGTCTGCGAACGCTGGCCTCCACGGGCAGCTTCCATAGGCCCTGGCAATCGTCCTCGTCCGCCTCCACTATCGCTGCTTTGTTCCCACTTATCGTATGGTCGGCCATACGCAAGAGATCTTCCTTTCCGTCCGCTGCACTAGACGTCTCTCCTTCCATGGCCGACGAAGGCGATCCTACCGGAGCGGCCCAACTTGCGACAGGTGGCGCTAGGACCCTGTAAGAAGAAAAGAGAGTTCGAAAAGCAAGCAGAAGACGGAAGCGGCGAAAAGCCTCGTCACATGGTTAGAAAAAGGGCTGCTGGGTCTGAGTTGCAGGATTGTTTCACAGCCTCCGTTTGCAGACGCTTAGTTAGTTGAGTGTGTATGTAAGGCATATCGGGCTCCTCAAGAACTTTGCGGTTTGCAAGTACAGCCCTTTGTTTGGACTGCTTTGTCTTTTCCTCTGCAAGCTGCACTAAATGTATTTAATATGAAGCAAACTAAAGAATGTTGGTCCTTTGTACCTTGGAAATGAATCCCGCCTAGGTCAGTGGGGTTTACTGCTAAGTCTTATTTTGATCTTGGCAAAACACCTAATGCTATCACAACTATCTACTTGGAAAGTGCTCAGGTTAGGCTGTAATCAGTCCTGTAATCAGGCTAAATACTGAGATCGAGGCAGCGATTTAAATAAGTGATTTCTTTATTCAGCTCATAACTCAGTGAACAGACAAAAGAACACCTAGAACGATCCAACTTATATACGATAGAACCCAGAAAACCACACACCCCTGGAACAATAACATTCAATCAAAGATGAGTGCTTTGAACCAATGGGAATTGTTCCCGCTGAAAGTCAGATTCTTTCTGGATTGGTCTGTTACACAACAGTGACCAATCCGACAGCAGGGTTTAGAATACTTGGAAGTCAATGGAGCTTGTGTCTGAAGCTCCTGTTTAGTTTACAAAGCATATTCATAAGCAAATACATAACAGATTCCAAGGTTACCAATCTCCGGGGTGGGCCTGAAGTTCTTCCGAAATTACAGTTGATGTTCAGACTAGCAATCCATTTCTCTGGAGCAAATGCAACATTTTAGGACAGACTCTAGCATCACATCTCTGCTCAGTTCCTTCCCCTCCCCAAACTCTGCCCAAACCTCCAGGAATTTCCAGAACCAGAGCTGGCAACCCATAAAGGGATAGAAAACCAGGGGATGGATCTACCTTGGGGATCCAGGTGCCAATTGCTATGGGGGGGGGGTCTGGTGTTCCAAAATTACAAACTACAGAAATCAGTTCCCTTGGAAGAAATGGCAATTTCAGATGGTGGACTGTATGGCATCTTATCCCTGCCGAGCTATCTCTCCTCTTTCCTCAGGTACCACACTCAAATCTCCAAGCATTTCCCATGCTAGAAATGGCAACCCTAGAAAAATGATTCCCCCCCCAGATGTTTGCGTGGGGTGCAGGCCTGTAGCCAGGATTTTTTAAGTCAGGGGGCATTTACATTTCTTAGGGGGCTCTAGCTAATCAAATTAATCCAGGGAAGAAGGCGTGATGCCCTGGGCTGGATGGGAAGTCAGGGGGCCTTGCCAGCAAGTCGGGGGGCCTAGCCCTGAGATGCCCCACTGTAGCTACGGGCCTGGAGGGGTGAGACCTGTATGGGATGAGAGGGCCTTATAAAGAATCTTTGTCTTGAGGTTCTTGGTGAGTTAGTAGACCTGCATGTAATTGAGATCATTTCAGAGGGTAGTCTGTCTGCAGAGTCTGTCTGCAGTGAACAGCTAGATACAAGTCCAGTAGCCCCTTAGAGATCAATAAGACTTTCAGGGTATGAACTTTAAACAAAGTTTCCTTATCAGAGCCAGCATGGTGTAGTGGTTAAGAGAACTGGGTTTGATTCCTCACTCCTCCACATGAAGCCTGCTGGGTGATCTTGGACCAGTCTCAGTTTTCTCAGAGCTCTCAGCCCTACCTACCTCACAAGGTGCCTGTTGTGGAGAGAGGAAAGGAAGGCGATCGTAAGCAGCTTTGAGACTCCTCAGGGTAGAGAAAAGTGGGGTATAAAAACCAACTCTTCTTCTTCTACCAGTGAAGAGAGCTTTGACTCTCAAAAGCTCAAACCCTGAAAATCTTGTTGGGTTTGAAATTCCACTCTGCCACAGAAGTTAAGTGGGTGACCTGGGGCCACTCACTCACTCACTCACTTTCAGCCTAACCTACCACACAGGAGAGTTGTTGTGAGGATGAAATGGAAGAGAACAAAATTGTAAACTACTTTTGGCCACACTGAGGACAAAAGAGCATAAATAAGGAAAACACTGCAGGAAGATGGTCAGTAGCCAGGAAACCAAGTTAGCCAATTAGGGTTGCCAGACCCCCCGGTGGAGGGGGGTCCCACACCACCAGACCTCTTAGTGAAGAGGGGAGACTCCCACCACCAGACCCTGCCAATCAGCTGGCCAGCAGGTAGACTTACCAATAGAAAGACCCAGGCCACATTGCCTGTGTTGCACAGGAACTGATGTTATCACATCAGTAACTTCCAGGCAATGCTCTGGTATTTGGGCAAAAACTCTTATGGTAGAAGACAGTTTTGCCATAGAGTTTGTGCCCAAATACCAGAGTGCTGCCCAGAAACTGGTGACATGACGTCACTTCCTGTGTCACATGGGCAATGTGGACTGTGTCTTTCTCTTGGTAAGTTCTCCCCCTCCGGTTGTCAAGAGGGACCTCGTAACCCTATAGCCAATATAATTGTGTTGAAATAGGTTGCTCTTCTTCTTACCTCCTTTTTACCTGACACTAGGACAGATTAATGTGATAAGAACAGTTACCCAGACAGCAATGAATAAGAGCAATTACCCAGACAATTACCCAGGCAGCATGAAGAACAATTACCCAGGCAGCAACATTCTTGCACACTTATCTGTTCCACTAGACTGGAAAACAGCGGAAAAGCCCCTTAAGTCTTTATAGGATCAGAAACTGAAGAGTTAATCTATATGTGTTTCCTATTTACAACATATAAATAGCCCCACTGTTTTTTTAGTTTCATACTGCAGGACTCTATGCGTACTGGAATATAACATGTCAACATTGCCAAGGAGACACTATTGGCTCCTCCAATGTTTGCAATACAAATATTGTAGAACATTTTGGAAGTTGAAATTGAACATAAATTAATAATTTGCATTACAATAATCTGGGACAAAACTACAATCCATATAAAACTGACATGTACACTTGAATACATACCATGGCTATGTTCACACACACTAAATAATCCACTTTCAATGCACTTTCAAACTGGATTTTGCCAGTTCACACAGTAAAAATCCAGTTTGAAAGCACATTGAAAGTGGATTATTTAGTGTGTGTGAACGCAGCCATGGCATGATTTATACTCACACTGTAGCTTTATAGTCTCTGATGCAATAAATATTTTGGTGGATTCAGTAGCTTTCTTTACTGCTAAACACATCTCCAACTTCAATGAAGCTGAGTACTCCAGGATGGTAGATTTTTCAGTAGACCTGAGGCAATAAATATTTTGGTGGATTCAGTAGCTTTCTTTACTGCTAAATACGTCTCCAGCTTCAATGAAGTTGAGTACTCCAGGATGGTAGATTTTTCAGTAGACCTGAAGTATTTCCATTTAGTATTCTGTTGTATTTTGTCCCACCCTTTCTCCAAGGAACTCAGAGTACTTCTCCTTTCCATTGTTTCCTCACAGCTCTGCGAGACAGGTTAAGCTAACAGTGCTGGCCAAGTTTACTCAACAAGCTTAATACTTGACTGGGGATTTGTATCTGGATCTCCCTAGTTCTTTTCCAACACTCTTTATTTTATATGACACTTACAACCTATTAAAATTGCTTCCTCTGAAGAAAGTTCCGCTGAATAAGTATGTTTAGAACTTCAGAAAACTATAGGTCCGTAGTAGATCATGTTATGAACGGGATCCTTAGTATCTGCATTAGCAGCTACTAGAAAATATTTTTACCTGTGATTCTGCAGAACTGCTGCATGACAGTAGCCAGTACTGGGCAAAACGGATAGTCCAACTCCATAAAAAGTTGTTTTATGCACAGAAAAAAATCACCCTTTATGAGTGCAATTCATTCCTGTAATGCAGTTTTCTGGAGTATTCTTTGAACAGCGTTGGCAACACATATAGTCCTATAGTGGGATCTGGTGGAGAACTTCTGTGAGGGCATGCGTGCATGGGTTTTAAACAATTATCGACTCTTAAAAACCATGTGAATAATTCCAAATATAAGTACTTAAGTTTAATAACAGGAAAAGTATATAAATTTAGAATTTTATTTTGTTAATGCCAGGAGTCCACGTTTGTTTTAAAATGAGGATTTCCATTATTTGACTGTCATTGCTAGTACATTTCCAGGTATTCAGGAACACTCCATTTATTTTGCAGCTCAACTAGTACACATTGGTTTTTCCATTAGAAGCTTCATTTTTCTTTAAGCATTTCTTCCTGGGAAATAATTGTTAAATGGAAAGTTTGCTAGATGCTGTGGAAAGTCCCGAACTTCAAGATACTTCTTTTCTACATTTTTGTTAAGACTTCCACTTATTTCCATTACTATCTACAGTCACTACCATATGAGTACAAACTCCTTTTCTGTAGTCCAACACAAATGGAAAAGGCATTTTTTTTAAAAAAAACTCCAGTTCATCTCACAGAAAAGCTAAAGCATAAGAATGACTAAAATGGCTATTTTTTGAAGTTTACAAGGAAGTGATACATTCCTGTGTGATTCACACGTTTTCCATCAAGCAGGGCGACAATCTAGCTGAAGTTAGTAATGTTTAAATGTGATTAAAAGCATTAATACTTGAATTAGTTGTAGCTAACTTGCTCTACTGGTTTCAATAGGACCTAGCTAATTTAAGCTAAATTGGGGCCCAGGGAAATATTTCGGTTTAACTAAAAGTAGCATTATTACTAACTTCGTTCGAAATCTGTAATTTTAAGAACTCTGCCGTTCCTTTTTACTTACATTATAATCAGGAAATACACATACATGTATATTTCTAAGGAAAAAGCTCCATATTTACAACTATTTCTTCTCTACCTATCCTAATGCTCAGAAGAGTTGTTTAAAATTTGTAAGTTTACAAACACAATATGTGTGTTTTACCTCTTCATGTCTCTATTTTACTGTTCCTTGGTTCATCCCAGGACCTGTTCCTAGTACATTCTCCTTGGCACTATCACTGTATTTCCTGATTAGGAGGCAATGGGACCTAGACAAACTGAATTATCCCAAATGTCAAATTCCTTCTCTATTTATTTGAAGAAAAGGGATGTTATGTCTGTGGATTTATGCTAACTGTAGGCTCCAGCACACAGGTATTTCACATCTGTTGCATTTAAATATTAGTTTGACTGAATGATTTGATTTTCTTGTAAACCACATGTATAATCACCCAGGCCTGGTGGTGATGGAAAGTGCTGTTAAGTCCCAGCCAGCTTATGGTGACCTTATATGGTTTCCAAGGCAAAAGATATTCAGAGGTGGTTTACCATTGCCTGCCTCTGTGTAACAACCCTGGACTTCTCTGGCGGTCTCCTATCCAAAAACCTAACCAGGGCAACCCTTGCTTCTGAGATCTGGCAAAATCAGACTAGCCTAGGCCATCCAGGTCAGGGCTGCATATGCTTAAGCATACAGAGAGTAGAATTAGTCTGCCTTTCTTCAAAGTAAAACATTTCAAGAAAAAAAATCAGAAAAAAAGATACTTTGTAAAATAAAAGAACAAAGTTTGGTCCAGTGGCACCTTTAAGACCAACAATGTGTCACGATCTGTGCAGGATGGTGACAGGGCCTAGATACCTAAACTATAGGAGGGGCCTGTCTGGCAGTAGAAAGCAGACAGCCGACAATCCCCACAATGCTTGGGGATGGTTTTTAGCCAATAGGAGTGCAGGGATTCTGTGAGGAGACTGTTGCATTCTTGTGGAGGTGAGTCTTAAGCTGTAGGCTGTGGAAAATGGTGTCTTTCTTCACACAGGAGTGAATTGAAGGGGACTGTGATAAACTCTGTGTGTGGTTCGATGAGGCTGTGGGCTATGCCATGGAGGGCTACCCAGGATGGACAGGCCACAGCAGAGAACTCAGACCAAGTGTGGTCCACTGGAAAAGGAAATGGCAACCCACTCCAGTATTTTTGCCAAGAGAACCTCATGGACAGTAACAAAAGCCTAAAAGATATGACGCCAGAAGATGAGCCCCTCAGGTTGGAAGGTGTCCAATATGCTACTGGGGAAGAGCAGAGGGCAATTGCAAGTAACCCGAGAAAGAGTGAAGCGGCTGGGCCAAAGCCAAAAGGACGCTCAGTTGTGGATGTGTCTGACGGTGAAAAGAAAGTCCGATGCTGCAAAGAACAATACTGCATAGGAACCTGGAATGTTAATATCTATGAATCAAGGTAAGCTTGACGTGGTCAAAAATGAGATGGCAAGAATGAACATCGATATCTTGGGAATCAGTGAACTAAAGTGGACAGGAATGGGCAAATTTAACTCAGAAGACCATTATATCTACTACTGTGGCCAGGAATCCTGTAGAAAAAATGGTGTGGCCTTTATAGTCAACAAGAGAGTGAAAAAGGCAGTATTGGGATACAATCTCAAAAATGACAGAATGATCTCTGTCCGAATCCAAGGCAAACTATTCAACATCACAGTAATCCAAGTCTATGCCCCAACCACTGATGCAGAAGAGGCTGAAGTGGATCAGTTCTATGAAGACCTATAGCACCTCATAGAACTAACATCAAAAAACGATGTCCTCATCATCATAGGGGACTGGAATGCTAAAGTAGGAAGTCAAAAGGTAACCAGAATAACAGACAAGTTTGGCCTTGGAGAACAAAATGAAGCAGGGCAAAGGCTAACAGAGTTTTGTAAAGAGAACACGCTGGTCATAGTAAACACCCTTTTCCAACAACCTAAGAGGCAACTCTACACATGGACATCACCAGATGGCGAACACTGAAATCAGATTGACTATATAATTTGCAGTCAAAGATGGAGAAGCTCTATCCAGTCAGTAAAAACAAGACCTGGAGCTGACTGTGGCTCCGATCATGAGCTACTCATTGCAAAATTCAGACTTAAACTGAAGTGGGTTTGCTAAGTTGGGAAAACCACTAGGCCATTCAGATTTGACCTAGATCGCATCCCTGATGAATATACAGCAGAGGTGAAGAATAGTTTTAAGGGACTGGATTTGATAGAGTGCCTGAAGAACTATGGACAGAGGTTTATGACATTGTACAAGGAGGCAGCAATCACTGCCATCCCAAAGAAAAAGAAATGCAAGAAAGTAAAGTGGCTGTCTGATGAGGCTTTACAAATAGCAGAGGAAAGAAGGAAAGCAAAAGGCAAAGGTTAAAAGGCTCCCACAGAGCCTTCCAGCCCTTTGCACCAGTAGCAACGCTACCCATTATTGTGAAGCTTTTGCCCAGGTATTCTCATATTTCTTCCTCAGACACTTCACTGTCTTTGACCTGTCAATAACTCAGAAACCAGGCCTCTCAGTAACTTCCTATTTTATCTGACAATCTCCCTTTATCCTGTATTAGATTTTACATTTTTACCCTGTAACCATTGAAAGTGTCTCATACCCTAAGTGAGGTGTGAGTGAGTGGATTACTTTTTGGACTGGATCTTACTTTGAATCAGCCTCTTTGCAACCCCACCCCATTTTAATCTGGCCTGATGTTTTTATAGGAACATAGTTACCATTTAACCACACTCTAAACTAGCCTGATCTTGTCAGAACTTAGAAGCTGAGCAGAACTAGCCCTGGTTAGCATTTGTGTGGGAGGCCACCAAGGAATTCCAGGGTCGTGACACAGAGGAAGGCAATAGCGAACCCACTTCTGAACATTCTGAAGTCAGCCATAGCTTGATAGCATTTTGCATGCACGTCCACACACACACAAGCTCAGCCTCAATACTAGCGTAATAAGTCTTTCCAGTATTCTATCCATATGCATCAGGTACAGCTGTTCCTAAACCCTTACTATCAATACTAGACAAGCAACCAAGAGTATAGCAGCTACACAATATAATGACCCTTAAGATACCCTTCATCTGGTCTTTCTTCTACCTCCATATGGGGGAACTGCTCCATGACTGCAGATGGCACCCTATTTTGTGAGGAAGGAATCCCATGCCTCTTGATACCCAGTAGCTTCACTCAATTTATATCACCTTGTAAGCAGTAGTTAGGTAGGATCTGGGAGACCTGGGTTCAAACCCCCACCTCACAAGATTATTGTTGTAAGGATAAAATAAAGGGACGATGATCCTGTATGCTGCTTTGGGTCTCCAGTGAAGAGAAAAACAAGGTGTACATATCTAAATGAATAAAATAAGACGCTGGATCACAAATGCTTTATTGTCATAAGGAATAGTGAACATCCCTTCTAGAAGCATAAAAGGCAGTCAATCCTGTTTAGTTTCTAATATAAAGAATGCAATAGCATCAAGTGCAGCTGTTCCTGAGCCCATATTATCTACACTAAACAACCAATACAAGAGTGAACAATTACTATATTATTTACTTTGAAGATTTATTGATGAGCCAACAACATCTAAGGGGAAAAAGAGATAGGACCAGTTGGGCTAGTGACAAACAGGTTAGTTTACAGAATTCCTTACTACAAGAAATTAACATGAATTTTGATACTGACAGGCAGCATAACGTAGTGCCATTGCAGAAGAACCCCTCAAGGAAGAGTGGGGAATGGTGTTGTCAGGGAGCCTTATCTGAGCTCAGAACATATTGGCAGCTATGTTCCATCCAAGTGGCTGCAGGATCAATTCCCTTCCTAATAAGGGGATGTCCCTTGCAAGCACTAGAACCTGATTTAGCATGCCTGCCAGCTGACACCCATTCCAGGAGGCTGCACCCAAGCCGGATATAGAAAAGGAAGCAGTAGCAAGGGGGCTTTACTGGTGACCTGAAGCTGCTGGAAATGTTTGCTACTGTAAGAAGCCTCCAGTGACCAAAGGGATGTGAGGCTCCTTATTTATGTATATTGGGGTTTGTTTTATTTTCTGCAATTAAAGTCTATTTATATAGCCATAGTGCCTTGTCTTGTTGAGCATCTTTTGAGCACCCAAAGCCATTTGAAAGAACCCTTGCCTCAGGCAAGAAAATGGCCTCTGGCACAACAACTAGATGCTGGAAACCCATTGGAGGAATGCTTTCAGCTATGGGGGACCCTGATTTACAGTGGAAGCCATGTGTAGAGAAGAGAGAGGTTAAACCCTTTTTTTCCTACACAGTTTCACTAATTCGGTCTCCCCATAGTGTTACCACCCCTTTAAAGATTTTTTTTTGCTTTAAAGGGTAAATACTAGTATAGTGTAAGCAAAGGACTTCAGTTAGTGAAGCCATGTAGAACTGGGTTAATCATCCTCTTTCTTTCCCCATGCAGCTCTGATCCAAGATCAGATCCCACACAGCTGTAATGTAGCTCTGAATAATGAATAGAGATCTGTGATATTGGCTGGTTTGACATACATAGACAATGGAATGCATGGATTTGTTCTGAATGGTCACAGAATTTAACACAAAGATAACTGGTTGCTTATGCTGCAGTCTCAAGAGCTGTCACCAAATGGATTGCTTGTCTATCAAGACCAATAAATGCACTTCCCTCCTTAGTGGCCACAGGATCTTCAGCACAGCCATGAGTGTCAACTTATTAGTACATTCTCAAACATGACCAGGATGAGGACAATAATTTTAATAATAATTGTGTATCTCATTTCTTTGGGGGACCCCACAAACTCCACAGGGTAGAGGAATTAGGGTACAATTTGCAGGAAAAAAATCCCAACCTTTTTTTAAACTGAAAACCCCTAATAGGCAAAAATGGCTTCCCTACTAGTGCCCCGTGGTTGGATACAAACCCTGTGGTTGGATACAAGCCACAGTTCCTAACAACTTTACGTAACTGGGCAAAATAGGCCTACTAGTTATATTTCCTAGAATAAGTGAACACTGTGAAAACTCAGTAAAACTCAGTGGGAAAAGATAAACTCTTCAGTCAGCCTTGTTAGACCTACATCACCAGGACAGTATAGGCTTTAACAACCAGAGCAGCCTAGTATGCTGACTGATACTTGTAAATGAATGCAATTTCAGTAGTGTTCCATTCTGTATGTTAATGCAGTAAGGATATCCATATTTTGTAATTATGCTTGTCCTTGACCTAAGAACTCTTTGCCCAGGTATCTTTTATTATAGCTTATTTGAAATGTAAGTTATTGTATGTAAGATTCTGGGAACCAATCTTTGCCTGAAAAGCACAGTAAAATACAGTAATTAATAATATTTGAAGAAGTGTACATGCACACGAAAGCTTATACCCAGAAATAAACTTTGTTGGTCTTAAAGGTGCCACTGGACTCAAATTTTGTCCAGTACCTAATGTTTATTTATTTATTTATTGCGGCTTATATCCCGCCCTACCCTGCAAGCAGGCTCAGGGTGGTTCACATATCACAATACAGCAGCAGTTTAAAATGTTAAATAATCATTAAGAAATAAAATGTTAAATAAGTACAAGAGAAGATGAGAAGATATTGGATTTATACCCCGCCCTTCACTGCCCAAAGGCATCTCAGTAAAAACATTAAGTAATCCAGTAATCCAGACCATAATCTGAGTCTCCTAATTGACAGTTCAGCAAGTGATTACATACTAAAGTACGCTGACCTCATGCTAGAAGGGACAATGGATCATTGGCGACAGTTGATATACAAGCGCCATGGGCAGCCAACGTTATTGGACATCTTCTGCCTCAACCAAAGGTCTGGCAGAACAGCTCCGTTTTACAGGCCCTGGAGAATTGGATCATGTCCTGCAGGGCCCTGATGTCAATCGGGGGCATGTTTCACGAGGCCAGGGCCAAAAAAGCCCTGGCTGAGGTCATGGGCTGGGGAGTACTAGCTGGTGCTGGTCAGCAGAGCATAAGGCTCTGCAGGACGTACATGGGGAGGGACAGTCCTGCAGGTATGGTCACAAAGGACCTTAAAGTTTAACACCATGACCTGGAACCTGATCCAATATTCAACTGGCAGCCAATGAGGCTGACGTAGCACTGGTTAAATGTGCGCCTGCACAGGCATTCCAAACAGCTGGCGCACCACTGTATTTTGTACCAGCTGGAGTTTCCGGATCAAGTTCATGGATAGGCCCGCACAGAACGAGTTACAGTAATCAATCCTGGAGGTCACTATTGCATGGATCACCATTGCCAAGTCATGTGAGGAAAGGTAGGGTACAGTCTCTATTTCATATATTTTAGTACATTTCTCTGTCTTTTTCAAGGAAGTATCAATTGTGTACACTCAGTAGGAAGAAGTGCAGAAATATACCACAAAGCAAACATTTTTTCTCTGTACATGTTGAGGCAAACACAGGTCATCACAATGATGGGGCGGGTCTGCTTTTTATGGTTGACTGGGGTAGAAAAAAGAACTGTAATAATCCATGGGACCCAGTGATTGGTTTTAGAAACTCTGCCTACACCCCTCTTTTAAGATTCCAGTGACCTCTAACAGTGCAATCCTAAACAATTATATCCTTCTCAACCCTATTTAATAAAGCACACTTTAGGATTGCACCATAATTACTTTACTGTAAATGTGCACACACAAAGGAGGTCCTAATTGAGCTGTGACCCGGGCCACTGCCAATTCAAATCTCACCTCAGATACTGCTTTTATAAATTGTACTAAATAAACTAACTACTCTTTTTCCAGCATCAGCTGCATATCTGTACTATGAAATGTAGGAATCAAGACAAGGGATAAACATCTTTGAATAAACTCATACACAATATACACTGCAGACCATCAACATTTATTTTACCCTCTCAGCAAAAGGGAGGGCTACGTAGTGCAAGAAAATTGAGTCAACACAAAAATCACTGAGAGCCAGTGTCACATCACTGTTAAGATTTCAAAAGGAAAGACTAGGGCTCAGATCCCTACTTGGCCATGATAGTTATCTGGATTTGGTAGGATTGCCAAATCCAGGTTGGGAAACTCCTGGGGATTTGGAGATGAGCCTGGGGAGGACAGGGACCTCAGTGTGGTACAGTACTATAGAGTCCACACTCCAAAGCATTCATCCCCCCCCCAGGAGAACTGATCTCTGTAGGTTGCAGATGAGGGGGATCTCAAGGTCTGGTTGGGACAGGGGGACTACATGCACCATCATGAAATCCTCGCTACAGAGAAGTTTGGGTTTTTTCGTACTCCTTAACTAGTTCATCATCACTGTCTTAATTACGGCTATCCACGGATCACACGCAATTTGGACGGGCGGGGAGGGGGGAAAGGAGACCTGTACACGGAAAGAACGTTTCTCAGTCTGTAAGAGCAAAACACAAAATGACGCCACTGTGATTTGACTCCAGTTGTCCGGGTGCCTTCTGGCTTGACAGGCGGGGTAGAAATACAATAGACGTTGATATGCTTAGCAGCACTGCTGTGACTTCCCTCACACCCATACAAAGACAGGAGACATCAACTGTAGCTTTAGCTCATCATCTGCTCAGATCAGGCTCCACACTACTCTTTATCGAACCAGCTGGAGGTCAAACTATAACTATACCCACCCTGCAGAAACCAAACGTACTAACTCCTTTACCGCCCTTAACCAGACTGCCGTCTACACGACATTTCCGCCTCCGCAGCCACGATCACGAGACACCATGTCCTCCCTGCATTGAATGAAAAGATTTAACACCTCAGATGACTCTTTCTGCGCTTGCTCACACATTCCCATTTCCGCCACCGTTTCGTTCCTAAAATGAAATGCGCCTGTGCGGCGAGGAGACTCCCGCCCACAACAAAGAAGTATTTACGCCACGCAGTCACTGCGTACGTATCTGCGCACGCGCTCCTTGTGCAAGCGCTGAAGCGGGAAAGGGAGGAGGAAGAGAAAAATGAGGTTGTTGGGTAAAAAGAAAGACATCACGGTTCCGTAGTTCTCGCGAGGGTTCAGTTCACAAGCTGTTAGCCAGCTGAGACGGCTGAGGGTCGGTAGGAGAGGGAGGGAACGCGCGCATCTTTTTGCGCGTACTCGCGAAAGGAACGCTAGCGACCTCGTCTCTGCCTACGAGGGAGGTGCTTGAGAAGAGCTCCTTCCCCACACTATGTGCCCCCGCCGCCTTCTTCTTCTCCTCCTCCTGCGGGACTAACAGCGGCCGAGCGGCTGCCTCAGTTTCGCCCTGCCTGCGGTGGCGTTGGCTGGCCTGGGCCCGAGCAGCCGGGGGAGAGCCCAGTCATGAACCTCCACCAGGTGCTGACGGGGGCCGTCAACCCCGGGGACAACTGCTTCTCCGTGGGAAGCGTCGGAGGGCATCCCTTCACGGTGAGCGAGTCTTCCTGCCGGCTCCTCTCAGCTTCCTTCTCTCACCTCGGGATTGCTTCACCGCACGTCTCACTTCCCCCTCCGCTCTCCTCAAGGTCCGACCATGCCGCGATGTCCGTTTCTGTTGTCCCACTTGGGGCACGGCTTGGCCTCGGCTAACGAAGAGCCGGGCGGAGGACAAGCGGTGTGCGTCAGAGATGGAACTGGTGTGGGACCGGCTGGCTGGGCAGGTGTTTTATGGAGACAGACACACAGAATCCATCTGTTCCTCTAGAGTCGCGCCCTTGTTGGTAATAATACAAATATGAGGGCAGACCGTCGACTCCTGCCCCTTTCTCTTCTTTCTTTCCCCCACCTCCGTCCCGGCACCATTTCATTTGCTCTGCAGTGCTAAAACAATTCTTTTGGACGCTAATCGACCACATAAGAACTGAGGTTAATTTCAAAGAGAGGGACGATGGAGTTTAAATTCGCCTTCATTTTATATCCCTTAATCCCAGGTGCAAAAGAAAGGGGGCCCGTCAACTCACATGCCCGGAGGCACCTCCTTTCTTACAATTTTCCTTTTAGGCCGAGCATTCGGACAGGTTCAGAAGCTCAGTCCTAGCTTAAATTGAGCCCTGGGTATGAAGGAAGTTGTAAGTATATGCTACAGGCTATTCTGTAACGATTCTTGTGACCATGGGCAGCATCTTTAGAGCATTGCTTTTATTCTTGATTTTTAATAGATGCTTGTTCTGTTGATCTGTGTGCTAGAATCTGATACATCATTTAGAACTGTGTATCCAAAGGCAAAATGCTTGAAAATTAAGTTTGTGATTTGTGTCATAAAATATCCCATACTTGCATAACTACACTAGTAAAAATGTGCCTGGCACTACCACCAAGGTGTAAAGGAATCTTCTACACAACAGAGATTTTTAAAATCATTTTATAGCTGGTGGTATTTAGGATAGTACCCCATACTTATGTTATCTTTAAAAATTGTCATTTTAAAATTAATTCTGGTGATTTTTTTCAATATAGGTAACAGTTTCTCCTTGTATTTTAAAGCTATCAAATAGTGAAGCAATTAGCTATCTTTCTAGAATAATCAGTTAGGAAAAACTTCTGAACTTTCATGTATTTCAAGAAAGTTCTCTTTGTCTTACTTGTCATTGCTTTACATAATCTGTTTTTAGATTATCCTTTGTTTTAGTATAATTGTATATTTTCATTGCCCATCTATATGTTACCTGTGCCACTTTATTGTAATTTGTGTTTGCCATATTATTTTTGAGATGTTTGAAAGTGTATAATTACAGTGTTGCATTCAAAACATCCTTATTCTGGCTTGCTGGATAGGAGCTCCAGATTTCCAGAGTTAACCAGTTATTTTGTGCTGTATTTTCATCAGTTTTGTAACATCTCTCTTTTAATAGTAGATTGTACACCTAAAAAGTAAATGGCTACCCAAGCTGATCTTAAAAAATGGCTGTTATTCTCAGATTTTTATGAGTTTTATGGATCATAAACATTAAATTCAAATTGCACTGTGTTACATAGCTAAATGTGTTCAAGGTAGTGTTGGCATGTGTCTTATTTAAAAATATATTTTAAAATATTTGAGTAATTAGGTTATCACATCGGTGTAGATCCTCAATAGTTGTTGTAGTTGTTGTTGTTATTTTAGATTTTTTTAATAGTCCAATCCCTGGGCAATGTAAAATAACCATAAAAACATCAACAAGATAAAAAACAAACAGTGTTAACAACATATTTTTAAAGTTTTCTGTTAATGCTGTGTCTCTCCTGAAATGTGACTTTGTGGAATAGAGGTTCATGCAATGTAGGCCAAGCTAGAAGAAATGGTTTCTTTTCATGTATCCACAGTATTTACACAGTTGCCCTATTCATGTTAGTGAATGGACATCTTGTCGATCACACATTCATCTGTATGCACGTTGAATGTATTCAACACACATATAAAGAAAAATCAAATGTACACTGTGACAGTCTGTCTCACAGATTGTACGTGGAAGAGGTTTAGAACATTAATTTCTCTTAATTGGTTGTTCCAAACACTTTTTTGCCCTTCTCACTTCCAGTACTAGAGATAGGCTAAAAAATTAGACAATGCAGGGAAGTAAAGCACAAAAGAGGAGGAAGGCTCTGCCCTATTACCTGCATATACTGTATACAGGTAAAGACTGCCCCACTTCCTCTATGTTTGGACGTATGAATGATGTCCACATTGGCCCTTTATATACTACAGACTTTGCATATTTGTTTGTGTAATATTTTTCACAGATAGCTTAAGAAGTATAGTCTGTAAAAATGTGGAAAACTGTGAAAGTCATTTTGTACTTTACATGCATGCATACAAGTGGACGATGACAAAGTGCTTATGGCTCAGTGCTAGAACCTTTGCTTAACATGCCAAAGCTCTGAGGGTCAATCCCTGGCATCTCCAGTTTTAAAGGATCAGGTAGGGGGTGATGTGAAATACCTCTGCTTGATATTATGGAGAGCTAATGCCAATCTGAGTAAACAATATTAAGCTTGATGGACCAATAGTCTAGACTTTAAATATTGGATAATATGACTTTGTTCCAGTGACTATTCTGGGAATCAGCAATACATACTGGTGATGAGGAGCTTTTTTCAGGACTATTGCTGAATAGACATTTATACAGATGAGACTGGAAAACAAATTACGTTGCCTGGCTACAGAGTTCACAGGAGAAATTTAGAAAATTATTAACAAGAGATACTCTTTTCTGTATTAATATAGAATGTACTTAATCCAATTTGGTGTGCAAAATTATATTTATTGCTTTTGAAAATTTTGAAAGAAAAGGCAGCCTTTGGGTAGTGATTTACAGCATATGCTGCCACAGTTATTATGGCCTGTGCTATGACATACTGACAACTCAAACAGGAATTGCATTGATGAGGGCAACTCTGAGCTGTTTTATTTATACTTTGGGCTGGTTTTCATTGAAGCTTTGCTACAAATTTTAGTACTACAAAACTCAGAGATCCATACTGAAGTTTTGATGCACCTGAAGATGGCATGTAATGCATAATATCTGGAAATGACTTTTCACAGAATGAAGCTGTTTTCACAGAAAATTTTATGTTGAATGTCATTCTAGGTAGGAGTTGTTTAATTTGTATTTAACCCATTGCTTAGATCTGTACCTCCCCTTTTTTGGGCCACTGTGCAAAATGCTTTTGGAGTCTGAGTGGAAAGGGACAGTAGGTAGTAAGAAAAAGATCACAGCTGGTTTTCTGCATTGGATTCTGAGTACTTAAGCCTCATTTCTAAGCTTTGGCAAAACTGAAACTGTAGTTATGTGACATGTAGGAATACATGGATCAGAACAGAACAGTCTGCGCTATAAGAATATGTATGTGTGTATTTAAAACAAGCAAACCATACAGCCCAAACCTGAAAAAGCAATTTAAGAATAAAAATGGGAGCCTTTTCCTGAACTAGAGTAGTTTCTTGAATGTTTATGAAGATTGCTTTCACTTTCCAAGTCTAGGCATAGAACCTGCTTTGCACTGTAAAACAGAAGTTGGGTGGCATCTTAAAGATTAACAACATTTATTTTAGCATGAGATTTTGTTAGTCAGAGCTCACTTCCCCAGTGCTTTATACTGTGACAGATTACTGGACTAGTACCAAGCTCCAGGTCTCATGCAGAAGATTTTTCATAGTTCTACTACCCTGAGTCTCTTCACCTAGAGATGTTAGGACTTGAAGGAGGACTTTGTGCATGCATTGATGTAGGGGACTTTTCCCCTTCCATGTTTTTACTATGGCATCATCAAATAAAATTCTTGTTTATCAGTGTTCGACTGGTTCTTCCTAGCTCTAAAAATGAAAACGTAAGCATAAGTACTGTTGACTAAATAGTCCAAGAACATCGTTATGTCAACATTAACTGCTTGTTGGAGTTGCTTGTGCTGAGGTGATTACATCACAAATAGCTTAAGGCATTTTTACTGTAGAGGTGACTTGGAAGAGCTTTTCTTTACTTGCTGAAAGTTCAGCTTCTTCTTTCCATCTGTTTTCCATCTTATACAGACAATGAATTTAGCAAGTGAATACAAGACAATTACTGCATGGAAATAGTTAAAATTATTTTCCGTATTGCCACCATTGACATATTGGAGGAGGCGATGTTGGAGGTTGTCTTTGCAACAATAATATAATATTTTTAATACTATTGTAAAAGGAGGCCACCTTCAGCATCTCTTCCCCCAGTATGTCAGTGGTGGGAAAGTGGAAGATGATTACATTTGACTTTTTTTTCCAGGCAGCCCTGCAGTTTAGACACCAAAGCTGTAACAGTACAGCTATGTTGTACATCAAGTTGCTAGAAAAAAGTCTGAATAAACTTCTGACTTAATATTTTCAAAGGTTAAACAACCATTGTTTCTTTGTCCTGGTGGGTCTGATATGACCTGAGATCATCTTTGCACCTAGCACAGTATAACCTAATCAAGGATACTGTCTTATCTATTCTAGTTTGGGGTTTACTTCTCAGAAGATAAGCATAAGATCAGGCTGCATGCCGGAGCTCCTTTTCTTTCTATTTTAGACTGCTGAAAAACTACACACTTCGGCTTTTTCATGTCTAGCAAACAATATCCCCTGTTTCTTTTTGTTTTTTCTCATTACATCTAGTGTGAACCCAGTTCTGGTGAATGCAAAATAAACTACTTGCTCCTTTGTGATGTTTTAATTGGTTCTCTTAAAGGTATTGTGCTACTGTTGCTTTTGATTTCCCCTGCAGATGAACTAACATGACTGCCTGCATATTTTGATTGATTTCTGTGATGTTTATCATACCGAATGGGCTTTTAATTTCTGCAACTTTTATAAGAAGTCAGCAGTGACAAAACATTTAAATTTTTAGTCATCAGGGTCAATATTTTAAGAGCCAGTATAACATTGTTAGGTAATACCTTGTGGATTGGTGGAGAAAATACCAGAATGTTTAGTCCCCTGCATCACATTTTTAGTGTTTGAGGTTTTACTACTTTGGCTAGGTAAGTCATACTCCTTGTGACTACATCCCATAGTGAATTTAAGTGTATTTGAGGAATTTCCTTCATTCTGATGCATCTCATTTCAAACATGTGATTGCCATCAGTAATGAAAAGTTTATTTCTGTAGTTGCCTTTTGATGACCAAGTCCTAAACAAAACACTTTGTTGCAAGTCATTCATTGACTCAAGTGGACTCTGCTTAGTTTTACAGTACAAGGCCCTCCAGCCTTTCTGTGGAGTTTAGCTTTATGGTTCTCTATACTATGTGAACTAACTTCATGCTTTTGTTGAGGAGCAGGGGTCTTTTCGTAGAAGAACAGCTGCAGGAGCTCATTAGCATATGGTATGCTAATGAGCTATTAGGCTATTCGCATATGCCACGCCCCCTGACATCACCGGAAGTGATGTCAGAAGGGGAAGCAAAAGGGGGGGAAGCATCTTCAAAAGCCTCCCCTTCCCTTCCCCAGCTGGTCGGGGGGGGGGGCTGAGAAGGGGTTTAAAGTTTAAACTCCTTCTCATGAGAGTTAGGCCACAGAAGGAGGAAAGAGGGAAGGAAAGAGAGAGAGTAGAGAGAAGGAAAGAAGGAAGGAAAGAGAGAAAGAAAGAGAGGGAAGAAGGAGGGAAACAGGGAAAGGAGGAAAAAAGAGAAGAGAAGAAGATGGGAAAGAAAGAAAGAGAAAGAAAGAAAGAAAGAAAGAGGGAAGAGAAGAATGAGGGAAAGAGGGAAGAGAAGAATGAGGGAAAGAGGAAAAAGGAAGAAGGAAAGGAGGGAATGAAAGAAATTCAGTGGCAATTCAGTCCCATTATACTCTATGGGCCATTGAAGTCAATGGTGAAAACATAGGGTATATTCTGGGGACTGGAGGAGGGGGTTTGAGGAGAGGCTCCAAGATCACAGGATAGCTGATGGAGCCTCTCCCCAAGACACCCACCAAGTTTCAAGAACATTGGACCAGGGGTCCAATTCTATGGGCCCCCAAACAGGTTGCCCCATTTCCTCCATTGTTCTCTATGGTGGGAAAAAAAGTTATTTTTTTCCCACTATAGAGAACAATGGAGGGAATAGGGGCAACCTGTTTAGGGGCCCATAGAATTGGACCCCCTGGTCCAATGTTCTTGAAACTTGGTGGGTATCTTGGGGAGAGGCTCCATCAGCTATCCTGTGAGTTTCGAGCCTCTCCCTCAAACCCCCTCCCCTCCAGCCCCTAGAATATACCCTATGTTTTCACCATTGACTTCAATGGCCCATAGGATATAATGGAGCTGAAATTGACATTCGGCTGCCTGAAAGACTCTCCGGGACGCCGGCTGGGGGCGGGGCTTGGCTCCTGAGCTCCCGGAGCTGCGCTCCGGTGCGCTCCCCCCGAAAAGACCCCTGTTGAGGAGCAAGTACATGTTGTTAAATAAAAGACAGTGTAGTGATCATTTGAGGAAAATTCTGTATTTGGGGAATAATGCTGAATTTGGTATCTAATAGGTTTCAATTAAATCTAAAGGCCATCTTTACTGAATTAGGGTTAGGTTCTTTGTCAAATGTGTTCTATGAACAAGTCATTGTCCTGCAGAATCTATGTGTATATAGGATAGAATATAGTGATATATATGCATATAATGGATGCATTTTCAAGTCTTAACAGAATGAGAAATAAACATGAGATGTTTTGGCTTGCAAGGTTGGCAGTTTTTGAAATTTGGTATGTACTATCATTGTTACATCTCTACATCAGCATGTTAGCTACTTAGCATGGCACTTCCTGTACACAATATTTTAACATGCACAACAACTGTTCAGGAATGATTTATACTTGACTTGGACTCTGGTTGCAAAGTTGGCTTTTGGTTCTTGAAAGTCACTTACTTATTTTTCATATTTGTGTCCCGCCCATCCCAAAAATGGGCTCAGGGCAGGTCACATCATCTTCCAACAATACAATAAGTTTAAAAGCACAATATAAACATTTCAAATCAATAGTATAGCTACTGGTGAAAGTTCCGACCCATTAGTACAGATGGATATGGCTGGTTGACGATAGATGGATGGATGGCAACCTTGGGGATGCCCGCTGCCTCAACCAAAAACCTGGCGGAACAGCTCCATCTTGCAGGCCCTGCAGAACTGAGTAAGATCCCGCAGGGCCCTGATCTCAATGGAGAGCAAGTTCCACCAGGTGGGGGCCAGGGCAGAGAAGGCCCTGGTCGAGGCTAGACAGACTTTTTTGGGCCAGGGACCACCAGGAAATGATTATTAGAGCATAAAGCTCTTTGAGGCATATATGGGAAGAGGCGGTCCCTTAGGTAATTTGGAAAGTTATGTTCCTTAGGTATGTTGGGAAGTTAATGCCAGATTGATCTTAAATAAAACTACTGTAATCCAGAAACTGATTCTGAGTGCAGAGCGTGACCTGGTTTGTATTCTTAAAATGTGATTGGATAAATCCACAGGTCCTGACTTAGTACAACTTTCTCAAGCACTCACTTCAGCATCTGCATAGGATAGAAGGGTGATGAGGTGGAGCAGATGTGATCTATAAAAAATCTGTCTTTCTTACCAGGTGGCTGTGAGGCAACAGGCTGAGTAGGAAGAAAGAGAGGTTAGATGAATCCCATTTGGTTGTAAGCAGTTAGGTTTAGACAGGGCTCTTGCTTCCATCCACATTCAAAGAGTGATAGACAAGGACTGATACAGGTAGTTGGTGAAGCAAAACGACTAGTTCAGCATAAGCCATATTTATGGGTGTATGGGTCCCTGCAGCAGTCTTTCAGATCATGTGCAGTAATAATAATTTGTTGTTTTGGTCTATAAGTCATAGCCAATTTAGTGGTTACAGAAAATAATAAATCATCATGACAGTAAATGCAGCTTACAGTGGGTGGTGCAGTCTCTTCCAATGAGAGAATGAGAGGGAGAACCGATGTGGCAGTGGTGAACTATATACTGAACACACTATTTCTCCTTCACAACTGAGTCAGCCTGGTTGGTAGAACTTCTGAGCAAATGCCTGGACAGGGTTCTAGAATCCATCCAAATTCCTGTGTATGCCAACTTAGATAGATCCTTCACTGAAGTATGTGAGGGAACAAAATAATGCAATCAAGCAGCTCTTTAAACAATTTGATTCAGTATGTAATAGTTGCTTTTCATTAGCAGTGAATTCAGCACAACAGTTCATGTGATTTTTAAAAAAATGTTTGTATACCAGCTTCTGTTACTGAATCCTCATTTCATTGATTATATAAAGAAAACATAATCCTTGAATACTGGTAATTGTTCATGGTTGTTGTAAGTGACCAAAAAAGCAAGTTGTATTGCATTATTTGGCCATGATAATTGTCCTCTTAGAACAGTTCCGGTAAAGCAGCCTGTTTTCAGTAGTGGCCAGTTAAATGCCTTGGCAAAACAACAGACAGATCATAAGCAAATATAGCTCCTCACTTCTCTTCCATAGCATCTGGTAATCAGAAGTATGGTGTATCTGGATATGGGAGTTTCATTTTTAGCTATTATGGCTAAAAGCTGCTAGTTATTAACATTCTTTTTCTTTGTAGTTTTTAACAGCAGAATGACATACAACATGTTGCATAAAATGAAGCTTCTGGCAAGTTGTTAAACACAGACCAATTTGGAAAACATTATTTGAAATCCAAAGCTTGACATCTGCTTTATTTTATATTATATATATTTTTTGCATTTGTTCAGTAGCACTGTGTGTTTTTGAAATCATGTGAAGGGAATGATTGGATAAACCAGGTTATTACTTGTTGAATCCGAATAAGCACATTACATATAAAATGACATTTTTCATGTTAGCAGCACAGAAGTTCAGCTGTAGTGGGTCCAGGACAGTGAATTGGATTATCACGTTGATTCTTTCATTTAGAGTTGTAAATTAACCTCTTTTTTTCAGGGTTTTTTTTCTGTTTTGAGCGGGCAAACACAGTTTAGTGCTGTTGTGTTTATCTAAGGATCACTGTGCAAGTGGTAGCATAATAGCACAATTGGTATTACTAGTTGTTTAATGCAGTCAAATGGCATTGTATAAATGTATTATAAAATAACCCATTGCTTAAAGGATTTAACAAATGTCAAGGAACATTAAGGAACTTCTTGCTGTTTGTTTAATGCACACTATGTTGCTGCTGCTGTTTGATTAGTAGTAGTCCAACGTGTGTGATCATGTCTCTCTATCTTCATTGTGTCTCATTGCTGTTCAGTGTCAACATTGGTACTTTTAACATTATACCTTGCACAAGCTTTGATGCCTCCCTGGCGGTTCTAAATGCAATCAAGTATACTTTGCACAGTGATGTAGTGCAAGAAAAATATACTTCTGTCTTGAGGGAGAAGGACATTCTGATACTCTTGGGTTCCTCTTCCCACAATCCCTGGATGCAGGAAATTAATTGCACTTTCCATCTCTGCCTGAAAGAGCAGTGGATTCAGAGAGCTCCTGAGATTTTCCTTTAAGGAGCTCCTTTGTATGCCCCGGGACAAGATTTTCCAGTAAAATGGATGAGGATACATTCTAGCAGCTGAAAGCATGGCATGGAATATCATGTGGAGACAGTATGAATAGTAAATTTTCAAGAGATTATCAGTGCTTCAGTGTGTTCAGATGAAGTTATGAATAAAACGAAAGCCGACTCCGGGGAGTTTTGTCAACCCACTTTTTCCTGTACTTATGGTGTGCTTATGAAAAAAGAATATACAACAATGTGGATATGTGAACAACTATCATAAAATAACTCTGTTAAATATAGTAGAGAAATTGTACTTTATTTCATCTTAAAGCGCTGAGTGTCAGCCTGTTGTCTAGTTTAGTAGTTGTCCTGGGTTGTTACCATTTATATTGTTTCAGTCATGGCAGTGTCTGCACCTGTGGTCTCCAACCATGGGACCTCCTCTGAGGGAGAGTTGTGGGAGGTGATTCCCAGGCAGCAGAGTAGGAAATCTCTGCAGGCCTGCTTGCTCAGCTGTCCCACCACAGCAGAGTCCTGGAGAGACCAACAGGTTGCAAATCGCCTGGCTTGGATCATGAAGAAGCAGGCTTGATTTTTGCTTCACCCTCTACTGATCTGCAGGGATGGCCCGTATCTGCCCATTTGCTCAATGTAGTCTTCTGCAGCTGTCGGGAGCTGTAAATCGAAGGGAGACAATAGCTTCCCACCAGGAACAGGGTCCTTTGTTGTCCCACCAGGCTTCCAGGACTGCCTAGAACAATTTGTCTCCAACCAGTTAGAGACCGGGGGGGGGGCTTCTTTACCCCCTGGAAAAGATGTTGTGAGGCCTTCCCCCAACCAGTCAAGCACCTTCCAAAAATTTGCTACTTCAAGGCCCTCTAGACACAGAGAAACACCAGGGCTCTTTTTGGCCAACAAAGGCTGCCTGTAAAAGCACCTTTCCCATTAGGAGCAATTATTCAAATTTCTCAGACTACAAATCTGTAGATTCCCCCTTAGGTTCTGAGGATTCTAATGCAGATCTGAATAAAGAGGAGGGCCAGTTGTCTGAGGATGAAGTCCCTCAACAAAGCAAGCCAACGCACTGCCTTTTTTCTCATGAGAAACTTCCTGCTCTCTTATATAAAACATTAAAAATCCTACAGCTTTTTGCCCCTAACGTAGGACACCCCCCCAAGAGGAACAGGATGATGATGATTACCATAAAGGAGCCCCTGAGGTATCCTCTAGGGTTAGACAGCTGGGTTCAACTTTTCCCTTCCCTTCTTTTTAAAAATTGAGATAAATGAGGAATGGTCAGATCCTATCAATAACAGTTTACATTTTGGACAGGCTAAAAGAATCTACTCTTTTCCTCTCAAGGTAGCCAGCTTACTGAAAGTTCCAATGATAGATGCTCTTGTGGCTAGCTTAGCATCAGGATGGTTCTTCCAAAAAAGAAAGAGAGGGCACCCTTAAAGATCCCAGTGATTGAAAAAAGTGATTCAGCTCTCTGCAGAGCCCATGAGGCCATTGCCTTCTCCATTAAAGCTTCTGCTTCCACGTCTCTGATGGCAAGAGCCTCATACACGTGGATTTATAAATTGTCCCTAGAATACCTCATTTAAATCAGCACCTGTCGAGTAACATGTACAATCTGGAAGAGGCAGTAGCTTTCATGTCTGATGCTAGCCTGGACACAATCAAGTTCTCAGCAAGGGCAATGGCTACCACAGTGGAAGCCAGAAGACATCTATGGGTCAAGCCCTGAAATGTGGACTCCCTAAGTCTCATGTGACATCTTAGCCTTTCCTGGGTGGCAAGCTATTTGCAGATAACCTAGAGGACATCTTAATCAAGACCAAGGACAAGAAGAAGGTCATGCTGTTCACCTATAAAAGGGAGGACAGATGGCAGAAAAACTATGGTTCACAGTTCTTTCATTCTTACAGAACACTTCCACAATTTAGATCAGACTTTAAGCAGCAGTCATGGACCAAATCTAAGCCTAACTTCAGAGCCACGTCAATATTACAGTTCAGCCTAAGCATCAGCCTCCAAATAAAGGAGTAAAACAGTGGCAACAACAAAAGTGACACCAGGCTAGCTCCAGTGGGAGGAAGGCTTCAAAAATTCCTTTGAGGCTGGAATTTATCAGCCACCAACAAATGGGTAAAAGAAACCATGACCCATGGCTCTTCAGTAGAATTTGTCACCCCACCTCACAACAGATTCCTGAGCTCACCAGTCCATCACTGCCCCATCAAAATACAGGACATAAAGAATGCCATCAGACATTTGCTGGAGATAACTGCCATTGAATCTGTGTCATTGTCACAAAGGTTCTTAGGCATCTATTCTATTTTTCATAGTTCCTGAAAAGAACAGGGACTTCCAGAACAGGTTTGTGAGGTACAGGAAGTTCAAAATGGAGACCTTGAAGACCATTGTGGAAGCCCTGCAGCTGGAAGACTTCATGGCCTCCATCACGTTGACTGAGGCATATCTTCACATGCCCGTAACTCCCTGGGGCAGACAGTGAGATTCACCTTCAGTCAAAATCATTTCCAGTTCAGGGCAATGCCATTTGCGTTGACATCAGCACCCCAGATATAAACAGAACTGATCATCTCATTTGTTGCAAGCCTGCATCTCAAAGGACTCCATATCCATTCCTACCACAGTGACCTCCTTGTAAGGTCACTTTCACAAGAGCAGGCATTCAGGGACAGTCAGGACACTATCCAGTGCCTTTCAGTCATGGCTTCCTAATCAGCATCCGGAAGAGCCAACTAATGCCTGCCCAGATCACCATGCATTTGGGGTCAATGATAGATTCAATGCAGAAAAAAAAGTGTTTCTTTCATTAGACAGAGCAGAGAAGATTGTTCAGACCATAAAACAGTTTCACTCTGTGAAATCAATGGATGATGATTCTAGCACTTCTGCTAAGTTACATGATTGCAGCTATCAAAACAGCCCCTTGAGTGCAGGCATACTTTTGGGGTCCTTTAGTGGACACTGTTGCCATATCAGAGGCTCATAGCCCTGCAAAAGCACATCAGAGTCAGCCTCAGTCAGCATCTCAGGAAGGACCTCCTTTGGTGGACAACCAAGAATCACTTGCTTGTAGACAAAACCTTCCAAGTGACCACAGACCTACAGATCACAACAGAAGCCATCCTGATGGGTTGGGGAACCCATTGTGTACTGGGCCACATGCAGGGGACCTGGTCCCATCAAGAAGCTTCCCTCAGCATCAATCTTTTGGAACAGCATGCAATTTGTCTGGCTCTTCTCTTCCATCTGCCTTTTTTTGGTATCAGTATATTTATTAAAAGCTTTTCATGCGTATATAAAAAAGAACAAGAAAGAATGTAAACAATAGAAAAGGAAAGAAGAAAAGGAAAATAAAGCAAAGAAACATGTCTTTGCAATTTAACCAATTCCATAAATATCTCGGCAACAAAGCAAAATAGAATCACTTATTACAACAATTCAACTTATTCCTTTTAATCATAACCTGTTCACCCGACATCTATCCTCTATATTATATAAACTTATTTACATGTTCTTCATCAAATCCACAGATCATCAACTCATTTTTTCCTTTGCATGTAGAAAGTCAATAAGTGGTTTCCAGCTAGCAATAGAAGTAAATAATGTTTTTTCTTTAATTAAAGAAGTAAGTTTAGCCATTTCTGCTCATTCCAACATCTTCAACCACCATTCTTCTATTGTAGTTATTTTTATAGATTTCCAGTTCTGTGCCTAGAGCAGGGGTTATTTCCTGCCGGAGAGCCCCTGAGCAGTGCTCCGGCATTAAGGAGCCCAGGCCCCGCCCCCTGCCCGTGGAGAGACTTAGGGAGGGGGGAATTTAAATGCCTGGGTTCCCTGCCCTTTCTGTCTCCAGCCAGCCTCCAGCGGCAGGTTGGCTGGAGATGGAAGAGGCAGGGAGGCAGACATGCCTGCCTTTCCCCCTGAGCCGCTCCACTTTTGCAGAGAGACTTGGGGGGGATTTAAACTCATTTGCATAACTCATTTTAAACATGCCTGTCCTTTGTCATAGCATGTGGCATACACAAATGAGTTATGCAAATGAGCTCCTGCACCTCTTTTTCTAGGAAATGACCCCTGGCATAGAGTAACCTTGCTGCTGTAACCGTACATAAAAACAAAGTTCCATGACTATTTTCAAGTTGTCTGTCCATCAATCCTAACAGAAAAACTTCCAGTTTCATTTGTATATTCATTTTAAAGATCTTCAATATTTGTAAACGTACTTGCATCCAGATTTTTTGGCTTTACCACAAGTCCATCACATATGATAAAATGTTCCTTCATGCTGTTCACATTTCCAACATTTATTTGAAATATTTTTATACATTCTAGCTGACTTATCTGGTGTCATATATCGCTGAAACATCATCTTATAAAATTTTCTTTGAAATTAACATTTGACGTAAACTTCAATACCTTCAAAAATAATCTTTCCTACTGCTCCGTTAGTATATCATATCCAAAATTCTTAGCTCATTTTATCATAACATCTTTCACCTGTTCTTCTATTTAATATTTTGACAACAATTTATACATTTTGCGAATAACATTAGCATCATCTGTACATAGCCTTATTTTCTTTAAAACCAAATAATTGTCTTTCCACTTTAAATCTTTATAACAATTGTGCATAAGAAAACTATTGAAAATTATATCCTTCTTTTAATAGATCTTCATAAGAACATAAGAGAAGCCAATGTTGAATCAGGCCAATGGCCCATCTAGTCCAACACTCTGTCACACAGTGGCCAAAAATACCAGGTGCCATCAGGAAGTCCAGCAGTGGGGCCAGGACACTAGAAGCCCTCCCACTGCTGCCCCCCCCCCCCCAGCATTGAGAATAAAGTGCATCACCTGCCCCAGACTGAGAGTTCCCATCTATACCCTGTGGCTAATAGCCACTGATGGACTTCTGCTCCATATGTTTATCTAATTCCTTCTTGAAACTGTCCATGCTTGTAGCCGCCACCACCTCCTGTGGCAGTGAATTCCATGTGTTAATCACTCTTTGGGTGAAGAAGGACTTCCTTTTATCTGTTCTAACCCGACTGCTCAGCAATTTCATGAAGTGCCCACGAGTTCTTGTATTGTGAGAAAGGGAGAAAAGTACTTCTTTCTCACCCCACTCAATCCCATGCATAATCTTATAAACCTCGATCATGTCACCCCTCAGTCGTCGTTTTTCCAAGCTAAAGAGCCCCAAGCGTTTTAACCTTTCTTCATAGGGAAAGTGTTCCAGCCCTTTTATCATTCTAGTTGCCCTTCTCTGCACTTTTTCCAATGCTATAATGTCCTTTTTGAGATGTGGCGACCAGAACTGTACACAGTATTCCAAATGAGGTCGCACCAATGATTTATACAGGGGCATTATGATACTGGCTGATTTCTTTTCAGTTCCCTTCCTAATAATCCCCAGCATAGCGCTGACCTTCTTTACTGCAGTTACACATGGTTTAGACATTTTCATTTTCTACTATGACTCCAAGATCTCTCTCTTGGTCAGTCTCTGCCAGTTCAGACCCCATCAATGTGTATTTATAATTAGGATTTTTGGCTCCAATGTGCATCACTTTGCACTTGGCCACATTGAACCCCATTTGCCACGTTGACGCCCACTCACCCATCCTCCACAGATCCCTTTGGAGTGCCTCACATTCTTCCATGGTTTTCACCACCCTGAACAACTTAGTGTCATTTGCAAATTTAGCCACTTCACTGCTTACTCCCAATTCCAAATCGTTTATAAACAAGTTAAAAAGCATCGGACCGAGTACTGATCCTTGTGGTATCCCACTGCTTACCACCCTCCACTGGGAAAGTTTCCCATTTATACTAACTCTCTGTTTCCTATTTATAAGCCAGTTTTTGATCCATAAGAGGACTTGTCCTTTTATCCCATGACTATTGAGCTTACTTAGGAGCCTTTGATGAGGAACTGTATCAAAAGCTTTCTGGAAGTCAAGGTAAACAACATCTATTGGGTCCCCCTTGTCCACATGTTTGTTCACTCCCTCAAAAAACACTAACAGGTTAGTGAGACAAGATCTTCCCTTACAGAACACATGCTGAGTCTGCCTCAGTAGTTTTTGTTCATCAGTGTGCCTGCTAATTTTTTCCTTAATAACAGTTTCCACCAACTTTCCCAGTATCGACTTCAGACTGACTGGCCTGTAATTTCCTGGATCTCCCCTGGAGCCCTTTTTAAAGATAGGAGTGACATTAGCTACCTTCCAGTCCTCAGGAATGGAGGCAGATTTTAATGGAAGATTACATATTAATGTAAGGAGGTCCACAAGTTCACATTTGAGTTCTTTCAGAACTCTCGGATATATGTCATCTGGGCTTGGTGATTTATTAGTTTTTAAATTGTCCATCAGTCGTAGGACTTCCTCTCTTGTCACCTCAATCTGATTCAGGTCTTTCAAACCCCCTCCCGAAATCAGTGCTTCTGGAGTGGCAAGCACTTCTCATCTTCCACAGTGAAGACAGAGGCAAAAAATGTATTCAGCTTCTCAACCATTTCCCTGTCATCCTTCAGTACTCCTTTTACCCCTTGGTCATCCAAGGGCCCCACTGCCTCCCTGTCTGGTTTCCTACTTCTAATGTATTTGAAAAAAGTTTTATTGTTGGCCTTTATGTTTTTTGCGATATGCTCCCCATATTCCCTTTTTGCTTGCCTGATCATAGACTTGCATTTTAATTGGCACAGCCTATGTTCCCTTTTATCAACCTCACTGAGACTAGCTTTCCACCGCTTAAAGGAATCCTTCTTATGTTTTACAACTTCTATTACTTTATTTGTTAAGCATGCAGGCTTTGTTCTATGCCTATTTGTGCCTTTCCTAACCTGTGGTATATATTTTTTCTGAGCTTCTAGGATTGTCTTTTTCAATAGTCTCCAAGCTTCCCCAATGGTTTTGACCTTTTCCACTTTTCCTTTCAATTTCTTCCTCACATGTCCCCTCATACCAGAGAAGTTACCCCTTTTAAAGTTAAAAGTGGTTGCGTCAGTCTTTTTAGGCAACTCCCTATTTATACAAATGTTAAACTCAATAACATTATGGTCACTGTTCCCAAGCGGTGCAATCACTTTTACATCTCTCACCAGGTCTTGGGCGTTACTTAGGACCAAATCCAGGATCTCTGGTAGGATCTGTGACCATCTGTTCCATAGCACAGTCACTGAGAATGTCTAAAAACTCAATCTCTTTTTCCCAACTAGAACTCATATTGACCCAATCAATATGTGGGTAGTTAGAATCACCTATTACGACACAGTTATTTCGTCTAGCCGCTATCTTTAATTCATTCATCATTTTATAATCCTCCTCTACCTTTTGATCTGGGTGGCGATAACAAACTCCCACTGTTAAGCCTCCTTTTGGACCCACTATTTCAACCCATAGCATTTCCAGAAGGAAATCCAATTCTCTTACCCTCTCAATTTACTGGATTGTATACCCTCTCTGACATACAGAGCCACCTTACCTCCAACCCTTCCCCCCCATCCTTCCGATATAATTTATAACCAGGAATCACCATATCCCACTGATTTTCCTCATCCCACCAAGTTTCTGAAATATCCACAATGTCTATTTCCTGCCCCCCAACACCAAATATTCCAACTCCCCGATTTTACCTCAAAGACTTCTAGCATTTGTGTATAAACAACTATAGTTTCCCATGCTTGTTAAGCCCACAACCTTCTTCTTCCTGCCTTGAGACTTTGCCAGGCAGTCCCTATTGTTAGCCACAGTCTCAGTGGACAATTGTAATCCATTTCCTTATACAAAAGTAACAGCTACCCCTTCATCTCTTTGAGATGAGCCATCCCGAACCAGAGACTTTTCATCTCCTGTCGGCTTTCCCCCAATATTCAGTTTAAAAACTGTTCTGCCACCTTTTTGATTTTGAGCGCCAGCAGCCTGGTTCCCTCTCGGGACAAGTGGAGACCATCTCTTTTGTACAGTTCCCTCTTGTCCCAAAAAGCATCCCAGTGCCTAACAAACTTGAACCCTTCTCCCCTACACCATCGTCTCATCCACGCATTGAGACTCCTGATCTGTGCCTGTCTCTCTGGCCCTGCGCGTGGAACAGAAGCACTTCCGAGAAGGCTACCTTGGAGGTCCTGGCCTTGAGTTTCCTGCCCAGCAGCCTAAATTTCTTCTCCAGGACCTCACGACTGCATTTCCCCACATCGTTGGTGCCGACGTGCACCACGACCACTGGCTCCTCCCCAGCACTATCTAGCAGCCTATCTAAAACACGCGTAATGTCCGCTTCCTTCGCACCAGGCAGGCAAGTCACCATATGGTCAGTACGTGGGTTCACCACCCAGCTGTCTACCTGCCTAAGGATCGAATCACCAGCTACAAAGAGCCCCCCTCCCACCCTTCCCAGGGATGGTTCCTTGGTATGAAAGGATACCCGTTCACCAGCTGAAGAAGAGGTCCCTTCTGAGGGCACATTCCCCTTATCTTCAGCATGGTGCCCCCTTTCCCCTTGACATTCATGCTCCCTGGCAGCAGTGGGGCTGCCAGATCCAGAGTGGGACATATCTAACAAGTCCCCGAGAGTCTTCTCCGTGCACCTAACTGTCTCTGCTTCTCCAGGTCAGCCACCTTGGCCTCAAGGGAGCAAACTTGTTTCCTGAGAACCAGGAGCTCCTTGCACTGAGCACACACCCAAGACTTCTGTCCAGTGGGCAGATAGTCATACATGTGACACTCTATGCAAAACACTGGATAGCCCCCAACCCCCTGCTGGCATTCTGACTTCATAATTACTTTTAAACTAATACTTTTATATAATCCCCCTTTAAAAACCCTTTGTATTTATGTGGTTCCTGCTGTAGAAGTCTACTTACCTTACTGGTAATCCAAGGAGCCTAGGTCCCTGGCTTTCTGGCTCTTCCTGGGCTTCTTACAGAGCCCCTAGGCTAAGAGCCACAGGCAAAGAGCCTCACCCTTGCAAGCTCATGCCTCTTGCAAGCTTCCTGCCTTAAATAGAAGCTTCCCCCAGGAGAGGGTGTGGCCAGCAGCTATTCAAATCCACCCAGGCACTCAATTACAGGCAAACAATGACCCTTTCACACCCTGACTCGAGCAGCCAGGACTTCTGCAACAACTCACAACTCACCACACACTCCCAAACACAGTCCCCCACACAGTCCTTCTCAGCTAAATCAGCTCAATTGAAGGTAAATAAAAAAAACCTTACCCCTCTAGCAACTCTAACTCCTTGCTCCTTCTCAGAGCTCAGCTGGGTCTTCCCTTGATTTCATTTTACATTCATCATGAATAAACACTAATAAGTTTCAATAAGTTACCCATTCTTATTTTGGTAACATTTCTCATCTATAAAATGCTTCCTGTTGAGAAATCCATAAAGGTATTTTTTGACATAACCTAGGTTTATATTTATTCCAAATCTTCAAGTCAAATATAGTGACTTTTAGAATGTAAGATTTAAGACCATCTGTCTCAATTGAACATATGCTTATGGAAAAGACAATACCATGGCCAAGGCGCATGTGAACCACCAGGGAGGCATCAGAGCCAAGAAGCTACAACAGGAATCAGCTATCCTCATGTCCTGGGCAGAACAACATCTAGCCTGTCTCAGCAAAACACATCGTTGGCGGAGCAAATGTTCAGGCAGATTGGTTCAGCCACACCAGGCTGGACCAGGGTGAGTGGTCTCTCAGCCAGAAAACACTGTAGTCCTTGGTTCTGTATTTCGGCCTACCGTGCATAGATTTCTTTGCTTCCCCAACCAATGCCAAAACACCCAGATTCTTCTCAAGGTGCCACTGTCAACAGGCAGAACAAGTCGGTGCTCTTATATCCCCTTGGCCATCGGGCCTTCTGTATGTCTTTCCCCATACTTTTGATTCCAAAGGTTCTGAACAAAATGAAACAGGAGAAAGTAGAGTTGATTTCCCTGGCCCTGACCTTGGTTTTCTAGCCTGCTGAAATCATCAGTTTAACCTCCATGGGAACTTCTATTGTCACCCATCTGTCATCTAGACCCAGCTTGGCTTTGTCTGACATTATGGAGATTGAACAGCAAGCATTGATCACACAGGGTCTCTATGATCCATGATGGCACACAGACCTTGATGGCAGCCCAGAGAAGCTCCACTTCTAGAATTTACAGCAGTTCTTGGAAGGCTTTTGTCAGATGACGCAAGAGGAAACACTTGCAACCAGACACCCTGGGTCTTCCTCAGGTATTGTCATTCCTACAGGATGGAGTCTCTCAGGATCTAAGAGCAAGCGCTCTCTGTCACCAGGTAGCTGCTCTGAGCACTGTACCATCATCAGTTAGCAGTGCACCATTCTCCAGGCACCCAGCGGTGAAGAGATTTCTGAAAAGAGTTACTTTGTTTCAGCCCCCTACAGTGCACACGTTTCCCTCTTGGAGACTTTCATGTTGTTTTTCAGACTCTAGCCAGTCCTCCATTTGAGCCTCTAGGGAGGTTTCCCTGAAGTTCCTTACCTTGAAGGTACTTTTTCTCATAGCTGTTACATCAGCAAGACAGGTTTCAGAGATAGGTTCTGTTTCCATCAGAAAGGGCTTATGCATCTTCCATAAGGACATGGTGGTTCTGCGCACAGATACCACCTTCATTCCCAAGGTCAACACACGTTTTCTAAGCTCACAGGAGATACATTTGCCGTACTTCTACCCAAAGCTGTCTCATTCTAGGGTTCCAGAATTGGTACTCACTTGACCTTTCACAGAGCACTTTGCATTTATATCAGAAGGACCAAGTCATTTAGGAAGCTGGATTCCCTTTTTGTGGCTTTTCATCCAGCAGTCAAGGGGAAAGGGTTTCTAAGTCTACACTAAGCAGCTGGCAAAAGGACTGTATCTCCTTGGCATATAAATCTCAAGGCCTTCAAGTCCCAGAGGGGATCACAGCTCATTCAACAAGAACTGCTTCTACATCAGCAGCATTTGACACAAATGCTTCCGTAGCAGTTATTTGCAAGGCTGCTACTTGGGCCTCGATGTCAACATTTATCAACAACTACAAGATGGACTCTATTGCCATGGCTGATGCAGCATTTGGGTGGAGAGTCCCACAGCAAGTGGTCTACTTTTACTGTTATTTCTATACCTGGCAGTCATTTTTCCCTCTCTGGATGAGATGAGCTTTGTAACATCCCAAGCATATCAGAGTGTCCTCCTTCCCTTGAGAAAGAACAGAACATTGGACTTACTGTGAAAGTTCCTTCTTCTTAAGGGCTAGGAGGACACTCTGGACACACTGTAGTTGAAGGGTCTCTGTTCAGCCTGTTACGCTTCCTAAAGGGTGACTGACTACCAATCTCCATGTCCATTGTTCTTTCACTGTTCTAACAGTTTATTTTTACTGTCTGGGTTATTTCATAGGGTTCTGAAACCTTTTTTGTCGGTTTGTTTGGCACACATTGCGGATTGTGGAAGTCTCCAGGCTGAGGGTGGGCTCTTCCTCCCCTCAGAGTTGGGAAGTGCAATCAATTTCCTGCCTCCCAGGATTGTGGAAAGAGGAATCCAAGTGTATCAGAGTGTCCTCATCACTCTCAAGAAAGAGGAACCTTCACAGTAAGTCCAATGGCCCATTCTGCTAACGTAAAGGCAATTTTACTCATGAAAGTGTCCTGTAGGATGCACACTTTTTATTCTGAATCACTTTCAGTCCAACAGATGAAATGTAGCTAGAGATTCATGTAATCTGACAAGTTAATGCAGGAGTGGCCAAATTTGCTTAACACAGGAGCTCAATAGAATAAATATCAGATGTTTGAGAGTCGCAAGACATGAACAAATATTACACAGACGTTTTTATTGAAAAATATGCAAATTTGCTTTTTATTAACATTAAATGAGACTGCCAAAAACAAAAGGATAAAAACAGATATTGATAATGATATTTATTTGTCCAATGATATTTATTTGTTTAAGAAGCGAGAGAAAGAGAGAGTTAGAAAGAAAAAAAGTGGAAAGAAAGTGAATAGATGGGGAGAGGAAGGGAGGTGGAAGTGGAAAGAAATCAACTTTAAGTTTAAATGCATCCACCAGCTGGCTTGACTTGGAGAAGGGATTTACAGAGACAAATGCCTTTTCCAAGCCAGCCAGTGGAGGGGAGGGGCTTTGAGAATGCATTTAAAGTTAAAATTGCTTTCTTTCTCTGCTCTCCCCCCACCTCAGGCCTACCCAGGGAGGGGTACACTGGCTGAAGAAGGGAAGACCGATCGGCAAGGCATGCCTTCCCTTCACTTTCCCCAGCCACCCTTCCAGGAGCTGCACAATATGTGTGAAAGAGCCGCATGTGGCTCCCAAACCACAGTTTGGCCACCTCTGAGTTAATGGTTACATAGCTATCCTTTTCTCTTGATAGTATTTTTTAAAAAAGAAACATTCTCCTTTCTAATTCTTTTGTAGGCATATGCATCAGGCTGTGATATTGTGATACTGGGGACTGACTTTGAAAGATTACAAATAATTCCTGGAGCAAAACATGGCAATATACAAGTGGGATGTGTGGATTGTTCGATGCAGCAAGGGAAGGTAAGCAGTAATAATTTTACTAGATGCTGCTTCTTGGTATGGTTTTTGGTATTTTCAGTATCAACCTGTGTGGTGGTAATATACAAAACTCTACTTTTTGGCTCTCAAGAGTATGCATGTAAACTATTTAAAAATCTACTTGTAAAATCCTCCTGTCCTGTTAACTGTTTACCTATCCAGTTATCCTTTTAGAGAATGATGCTTTTGTTGTAGACAGTGCGATTTCATGACTACTAGTTTGGTCACAGTTGTGCTGCGAAATTATATGTGCTTGTAGGCCAAATGCACACAGACAGATACTTCGACAAACAGGAGCTAGACTGATGTATAACATTTAATGACTGATGTAAAATAGTTCTGTAGTGGGGAATTACCACCACTGCTTTCATGTAAGGTTAATATTGTTTGAACATAGTTCTGTATGAACATAGTATTCAGTGTCAAAACTTACCACCTTGAGAGAAGACTTGAACAGCCCTCGTGCTACTTCATTAACTGTCTCAGGAAGAAGTAGAATTAAGAAGAAAGAGGCAACGACTGCAGCACTTAACCTTACCAAAAATGAGCAAACATTTGGGTATTTTAACCCAGATTGATAGACAATCCCGGTTGGCTAGATGGCCAGTGTTTGGTGTTAAACTTACTGTTTGCTATCATCTGGTGTTTGTTTCTGAAAGAGAAACTGTTAAATGAACAGCTACACTTCTCAAAGTTTTATTTGTTTAATATACTTAACATCCCATTTTTCTCCTGACATCTGGAAAAGAAAGGCTGAGTTCAGGCTTCTAGAAGGATTTAAAGAGAAGTGTCAATCTGTTTGGAAGTGTGTCATAAAAAGGTTGCTGTCTATCACAATATCAGCAAGAATGACAAACAGGTTTGAAAGCCTCACATTACTTAGAAGCTTTATTGCTCCTTAACTGAAATTTCTCATGGGTTTTCACTACAGATTTATTTCTAAATGGCTCTGTGAAAATTGGAAAATTGAAGACATATGTCACACTTGAATGCTTTCATGGAAAAGACAGTGTCAAACTGTATAAAGATGGAGTGCTCTGTTATGGTTGACACTGATAATGTAATTATGCACGCAAAGCATGAAGCAGCAACTTAATATCAGTTTATTACGAGTGCCTTTGGCAGATAATCTTATCAATCCTCATTGCAAATTAATTTCATAATAGAAAATGCCAGTCCAGGGTTACATTGTACCATTTTGGGGTTTGTGTTTGTGCGTGTGCATGTTAGAAAGGAAATTTTTGCTTTCTGAAGTTAGAGGAAATCAGTACAGTCTGTCTCTTCTTTTTAAAGAGCAACAGAAGACTTGGGTCACTGTCTATTTTAACTAAAAAATCTAGACCAGCAAGTGAGTGACCCACAAGGACTTGTGTAGGACATCTCATTTCCCCCTCCCCCATTATTTCCTCTTTCCCTTCACTGAAAGCTTCCATAACTTCTCAACTTTTCCAGCTTCCTTCTCTACTTCTCAGCTACCTGCCAACATACCTTTTATCTGCCTCACTATCTTCAGCTATGTTATTTATTTACCACACCTCAAAAAGGATATTATAGCATTGGAAAAAGTGCAGAGAAGGGCAACTATAATGATAAAAGGGTTGGAACACTTTCCCTATGAAGAAAGGTTAAAACACTTGGGGCTCTCTTTAGCTTGGAGAAAAGACGGCTGAGGGGTGACATGATCGAGGTTTATAAGATTATGCATGGGATTGAGCGGGATGAAGAAGAAGTACTTTTCTCCCTTTCTCACAATACAAGAACTCGTGGGCACTCCATGAAATTGCTGAGCAGTCGGGTTAGAACAGATAAAAGGAAGTCCTTCTTCACCCAAAGAGTGATTAACATATGGAATTCACTGCCATAGGAGGTGGTGGCAGCTACAAGCATAGACAGTTTCAAGCGGGAATTAGATAAACATATGGAGCAGAGGTCCATCAGTGGCTATTAGCTAGGAACTCTCAGTCTGGGGCAGGTGATGCACTCTATTCTTGGTGCTGGGGGGGCAGCAGTGGGAGGGCTTCTAGTGTCCTGGCCCCACTGCTGGACCTCCTGATGGCACCTGGTATTTTTGGATACTGCGTGACAGAGTGTTGGACTAGATGGGCCATTTCCTGATTCAACATTGGCTTATCTTATGTTCTTATGTATTTGATATATATGTTAAGGGACCACTTTTCACCACACTGGGGACTCAAAGCTGCTTACACAATTCTCCTCTTCTCTATTTTATTATCACAACAGCCCTGTGAGGTAACTTGGGGTGACAATGTGTAATATGCCCAAGGGCACTCAGTGAGCTTCCGTGGCAGAGTGTGGATTTGCAGACCACTAGACGACACTGCTTTTGTAGGGTAGTTGCTGTAAGGTTATTAGAGGGCTAACACTGTAAGAGGCACACAAGATCCCTGTGGGGCTTGATCCTAGGGCTTGCAACCAGTACTTCAAATAGGGGAGTTGAGCTTGGAATTGGTGCAAGAGGTGAAGAAGAGTGTGTCTGCTTGCTTGAAGTTTCTGAGCTGTTTGGGGTGTGTCTGTGTGAAAACCTCCTAGCTATTGGTGAGTGCAGTGCACTAGAAGCACATTGGTTCTGCTGGGAGGGCCTTCTGCTTGAATGAGGTGCCTGCTGTTGTCTGGCTTCTGGTTAGAGCCACAGCTCTCATCTATAAAGCAATGCTCATTAGAGGGCTGACCCTGTAAGAAGCACACAGGGCTAACAGGAGAGTTAATCTTGGGAATTCAGTGTGGAAGGTTGAGAGTTTCCTGACAATTTTGTATTGTTTTATCTGGTTTTTAACTGTTCTACTATGGCTTCGAGCCCTTATTGTTAGCTGCCCTGAACCCGTTGGGGAGGGCGGGATATAAATGTGAATAATAAATAAATAAAGAGACATACAAACTCCAAATCAACAAGGAGTGTGATGTGCTTCAATATCCTTCTTGCTATGAAAATCCGCACAAATTAAAGTGAACACCTCATTTCACCCTAAAATAGCTTTAAACAACTAACCAGGTATGAAAGTAGAAAGCCAGCAGTGGAGTGGGTGCTATTTAGTATTTTGCAGGGAGTGCCACGTGTATTATTATCTACCTACTGAGTGGATATCATGAGTGTGTGCTTGATGCATGGAGCTCTTGACTCTCAGGGAGCAGGTTCATTCCCTTGAGGCTAGCGTAGCTGACTTGGAGAAGCCGAGATAGAGAGAGAGGTTTGGGGACGAGACCTTCAGGGGCTTACCAGAACAGTCCCACTCCTGTGCTGACAGTTCTGTTGTTGTGGAGAGTGAGAGTCTTGAGGTTGGAGAGTGTCTGAGAAGGGACATGATCCCTTAGAAGGGACCCCTTCCTTGGATGATGGGCCAATATCCTTTTGTACCAGGGATACCCCTCTGGGGTTGGGGGGAAGTGGGCTTTTGGAAGTAGGTGATTCGGTTATTGGGACTATAAAGAGAGGGGTCTGTGACAGGCATTTTGACTGCATGATGCAAAGGTTGCAGGTCACACGCTGTCTAGATAGTTTGATAGTGCTGAGGATGAGTCAGCAGCAGTAGTGGTGCATGATGGCATCAGTGACATTGGAAAATGTAGTTCCTGGAGTAAAAATGTAGGTTACTAGGCAGAAAGATAAAGGTCAAGACTTCAGAGATAGCATTCTCAGAAGTGCTTCTGGTTCTACGCACAAGGCCAACCAGACAGGCACAGCTCAGGAGTCTTGGTGCATGAAGAAGAAAGTGGTGCCAGGAAGAAGGGTTTAGAGTTGTTAGGCACTGGAGAACTTTCTGGGACAAGCTGAACCTGTACAAAAGAGACTGGCTTCACTTGAACCAAAAGAAAACCAGGCTGCTGGTGCTTAATATATAAAAAAGTGGCAAATCAGTTTTAATCCCACAGGGAGAGCCAACAGGAACTGAGGAACCTCCTTTTGGGGACAAGGGATGATTGTGCAGTCAGGGTAATATTGATTGGAGCATAATAGGACTTGGGAGTGAGGGTAGGAGGCGAAGGAGGACTATGTGTTGAGTCTAAGGGGCCAAAGAAGGCAAGGGTTACTGGAGACAGAAACACATTATAGGTTTCAATATGCCAATGCTAGAAGGTTTCAAGACTAGATGATGGGGAGCTGGAGTGCTTGGGACTCAATGACAATTTGCATGTAGTATATCTCAGAAACATGGTGAAATTGGAAAAAATCAATGGGCTACTGTGACAGATTGCACTTTTAAAGAGCCTTAAAAGTGCTGTACTTTCAGCTAAAGGACTGTGAAAGGTTAATTCCTCACAGCAACAGAGAGCCTTGAGTGACAGGCTGCTCCAAACAATCTGATTGGTTAGCATCAGCTGAGCAGAGAAAGTCTGGTGAAAGCTGGATGCTGAGGAGAAATTCAGTCAGATTCCTGCCTTTACTGAGAAGAGGCATGTATTGAAACCTGTCTGAGAAATAGCCCTGGCAGAAAAAGGGTTTAGTGCTGACAAGGTCGGATTTATACCTTGACTGAATGCAGTCTGAATTCAGTGGTAGCTGAGTGCAGTTTGCATATGGATAGGAGAACTGGGGAAAGTTTGGCAAGAAACTGGATAGTAGAAAAGACTCCGATTCAGGCCAAAAGGAAAGGGGATAAAACTTCTAGAGAGAGAAGAAGGTTCCCTGTCCAGTCAAATAGGGAGAATTATCTCTGAGGAGTACAGAAATCCCTGGTCTGCTGTGATAAGAAACTGCCAGTAGAGACCTTAAAAGTCAGTGAACAACTGGTTTTCCAAGAGAAGGAGTTTGGGTACTGGGAAGAGAGTACCAGCCTTCTAGGCACCCAAAGAGTCAGTGATTATACAAATAAAGTGTATTAGAGTGTTTGGGAAAACATTGGAACAAAAGCATAAAGGCACGCAATAAACATCTATTTAAATATATCCCAAGAAACCAGCCAGAAGTGTCCTGGTCCTGATGGCATACACTCCAAGTGTTCTTAGGGAACTCAAACGTGAGATAGGTTACATATAGTGTCAACTCAGTATGGTGCAGCAGTGAAAAAGGCAAAATGTATGTTGGGGATTATTAGGAAAGGGATTGAAAATAAACTGGCGGATACAAAAATGCCCCTGTATAGATACATGGTGCAGCCTTATTTGGAATACTGTGTACAGTTCTGGTCCCCGTATCACAAAAAGTAAATCAACTCACTAAATTCAGCTGCTGTACCAGAAGACAGGAGTGTAGCAAATGTTACACCAGTTTTAAAAAAGGGGTCCAGAAGGAAACCAGGAAATTACAGGCCAGTTAGCTGAATGTTTGTCCCATGCAAATGAGTAGAAACTGTAATCAAAGACAGAATTATTAGGCACATAGAGGAACAAAGCCTGCTGAGGGAAAATTAGCATGGCTCCTGCAAAGGCAAATCCTGCCTCTCCAACCTTTTGGAGTTCTTTAAGAAACTGAACAAGCATGTAGACAGCAGTGACCCAGCCAAGGGAAAAGAGGATGGGTCCTCTTATGGATTAAAAGTTGGTGAAATGACAGGAAGCAAAGAGTAGGAATAAATGGACATTTCTCATAATGGAGGTAAGTAAGCAGTGGGATTGCAGAAGGATTGGTATTGGGGCCAGTATTATTTAGATTATTCATAAATGATCAGGAACAAGGGGTGAGTACTGTAGTGGCCAAGTTTGCAGATGACAAAAAAAAAATTGAGGTTGGTGAAAACCAAAACTAAATGTGAAGAGCTTCAGGAGGACCTCCACAAATTAGGTGACTGAGTGTCAGTGTGGCAAATGTAGTTCAATGCTGGTAAGTGTAGGGTGATGCACACTGGAACAAAACGTCCCAGCTAATGGGATCTGAACTGGCTGAGATTGAGAGGGGGAAAGATGTGGAGTTATAGTGGATAGCTCAATTATAGTGTTAACCCAGTGTGTTGCAGCAGTGAAAAAGGCAAACTTTATGTTGGAGATTATTAGGAAAGGGATTGAAAGTAAACTAGCCAGTACTATAATGCCTCTGTATAGTTATATGGTGCAGCCTCATTTGGAATACTGTGTTCATTTCTGGCCACCAGTCACAAAAATTACATTGCAGAACTGGAAAAAGTGCAGAGGAAGGCAGCCAAGATGATTTGGGCAGTTGGAGTACCTTTCCTATGGGGAAAGGCTGAAGAGTCTGGGACTTTTCAATTTAAAAAAGAGAAAACTAAGGAGGGAAATGATGGAGATTTATAAAATTATGCATCAGGTAGAGAGAATTGACAAAGAGAAGTTTTCCTTCCTCTTCCAAAATGATAAAACTCGAGGGTATCCAATGAAGCTGATGGGAAGTAGATTCAGGGTAGACAAAAGGAAATACTTTACAGAGCAAGTGATTAAAATGTGGAATTTGTTACCAGAGGATTTTCTGATGGTCACAGGCATAGACAGTTTTAAAAGGGGATTAGACAGATTCGTAGAGGATAGCTCTATCAGTGGCTACTGGCCAGAGTGACTAATGGGAAGCTCAGCATTCTGACGCAGTAAATCCCTGAATCTCAGTGCCAGGAGGCAACATCATGGGAAAGCCTCCTCCTCTATGCCCTGTTGTTGACCCTCCAGAGGAACTGGTTGGCCATTATTTGAGACAGAATGCTGGACTAGATGGACCACTAGTCTGATCCAGTGGGGCTTTCCTTATGTTATTAACTGAAGCATGCAGCCAGGCCTGGGTGAGTCATGCAAATCAGGGTATAGCAGGTCATCTAGCCCCTAGGAGTCCCCCATCAAAAGGTGAAACAGGAGGGTCCCCTCTCCCTGTCTTTACTGCTGGAAACCACTGCTTGAAGGCTGACAGTACTGCCATGATCACCTGTTAATGACCACTGAAGGCATTTGTTTATTAAAGCTATAGGTGCTACTTCTATTATTTCAGAAGTTTTAACCTCCAATATAGTTTTTTAAGATTTCAATTTTTTCTACAAGCATAGGGCTTTTTCTTGGTTGATTGATCTGTTTTGTTCATGGATACAGTATCTGGATTTGAGTATTGACTAATATGGCCATGTTGAGAATTAGATATATAGCTGATGACACTTGTCACATTACAAATGATCAGAGTACTCACTTAAAACTCTGATAGGATCCCTCTTTGGTTACAACAGAGAAGATATGATGGTTTATTTTCTTTCAGCACACACAAATGGCTGCTTATTTCAGTTTCTTCTTTAAGATCTTTGTCTTGGTCTTTGTGCAGTCCCACACATGGGTTGGGCGCCTGCGCACGACCTCGTTCAGAGAAACTTCTAGAGCTTTACCTCAGAAGAGCTTTGGCAGGCTCTCTTCCCGCCCTGGGGAGGAGACATGCACTGCGCATGCCCAGAGCGGGAGAGAGAGCTGCCTCCCACTCAGTTCTTCTTCGACCGCCTTTGCGTTCACACCTCGTTGTTGTTGTTCCTCCATATCGTTACCTCAGCTGAGTATATTTTGTCTACTTGTATTTCACTTTGTCTTTCTTCTTCTTTTTCTTGTTCTTCTTTTATTTTTTTAAAAGGATTTTCTCTTTTTCTCTTTTCTCCCCCCCCCCTTTCTTTGGAGGGTGGGTGGGGGCTTTGTATGGGGAAAACTAGGTTTTTCAAAGTGTGTCGTCGTTGCCCTGCCAAGATTCCTTCTAATGACGGGCACGACTTTTGTTTAATTTGTTTGGGAGAGGCCATAGAGTTGATACTTGTCCCCACTGTGCGAGTTTTACTCGACAGGCTCGACGCAATCGGGAGGTTAGGCTTAGAGCTCTACTTTTAGATTCGGCTTTACGCCCTACAATGTCCTCAGTGGTTTCCCATGCCTCTGCGGCTAAAAAGTCGGACACCTCCTCGAAGGCACCAAAACAGAAACCTAGCGGGCTGAAGATAAGACCCCTTTGAAATTGAAGGCTCCGCCGTCTGCTTCGGTTTCGCTGGTTGAGCCTGTCGTCATTACCGGGTTAGCGACGTCGATGCCTGTGTTGGCCTCTACCTCTCAAAGATCTGCGGTGCCACCGACAACCCCGCAGCATACGCACTCGTCGGCTTCGGGTTTGATCCCTCTGGGACAGTCAACGAGGTCGCCTCCACCATTGTCCCCTCGTCGATGTTCCCAATCTCCGTCGAGGCATTCTGATATCCCAGTCCACACTTTGGACGAGGGGCCTGTTTTGGTATACCGCCACTCGCGGTCTCGATCCCGATATGACCGGAGAAGACTGATCCGTCGGCAGTCTCCATTGTCATCTGGTTCTCCTTCTGATGACCAATGTTGGTCTTTCGATGAACATCGAGAACGCCCGGATGCGGCCTACTATTATTCCAGGTCCCCGACACCGGAGCGGCATCATTATGATCGTGTCCGTCACCCTGAGCATACGGATCGGGGCCGTGTCTCTGACTGCCCTCAATGCTCCACATCGGTGGTCTCGGCACGTTCGATTCCTCGGGACCAGCCTTCCAAACCCTCGAGGATTAGGGATGCCCCGAAGAGTTCTCCATTAGAACCTCGTTACCATCCTTCTGTTGACCACCCAGTTGTCGATCTGGTTCAACCATCACGGTCCTCCTCTCCAATGTCGATCTCGGACCGGTCGGATTCGGCGGAGCTTGACCCCAAGGTCACGCGAATTGAGGATGAGCCTCGGCGCTCTGGGTCTATATCGCCCACTGAGGATCCTAAGGCGTATTTGGAGCTCGTCACTCGGATGGCAACTGCCCTTCAAGTCCAGGGCTCTACAGAATCCCCAGCTGTGACTGACGTGGTTCACAGACTGGTCCAAGCCGACCTTCCTCCTTCTACCGTCCTGCCCTTGCTTCCTGTTCACCTTTCGGTCTTGAAGGAATCTTGGGAGCACCCGGCATCGATCCCCCCGGTCTCGAGGCACCATGATGGTCTGTACAAGATCCAACAAAATCCCGGCAAGTTCTTCCTTTGTCAACTGCCGCCGAATTCGATGGTTGTCCATTCATCGTCGGGATCTAAGCAGCCCGTGCTCCAGTCTGCGCCTCCCGACCGCGAGGGTCGCAAGCTTGACCTTCTGGCCAAAAAGATGCATTCTCTGGCCTCTGTGAATCTCCACATCGATACTTACCTCTCCTATCTGTCGGCGTACGCCTTCAACATTGCAAATGCTGTTCGTCCTCTCTTGGATTTTGTCCCAGAGGAGCATCGTCCCACTCTCTCGGGTGCCTTGTCTGAGGTTTGTGCCATATCGAAACAGCAGATCGATTCAGTTCATCATGCTGTTAACTGTTCCTCCAAGCTTCTGGTTTCTTCCGTCACTCTCCGGCATCATGCTTGGCTGCAGGGCACCTCTTTACAACCTGATGTTAAGTTCTGTATAGAGGAACTTCTGTTTGATGGTGATGGCCTCTTCCACTCTACCACCGACGAGGTTTTGAAAGCTGTCGATGTCAGTTGGAAGCAGGCTCGAAATCTTGGGGTCTCTGCCGCTTCGAACCGTCCTTGGAAGCCTCTCACTTCCAGACGATACCCGTCTCCGGCATCCAATCCCCAATGGAGAAGGAAGCCTTATGACTCCCGTCCTCCCTCCAAGCATCGTTCTCAACCTTCCAAAAAGCCGCCACAGCCTAAACAGTCTGTTTGACTGTCTCCACCACCTGCCCTCTCCGACGTCGTATACTCCTCCCGTCCGGACCCGTCTCTTCCCCTTTCTACCAGCCTGGGAAGAAATTTCCACCAACTCCTGGGTCCTAACCATTCTACGGGTCGGGCACGCCATAGAGTTGGTTTCGCCTCCAGTCCTTCCACATTTTGTCATCACGCCTCCAGACCCTCTTCTCGATCTCGAGATTTCCACCCTCCTTGCCAAAGGAGCCATCGAGGTCGTCCCGGAGGCACAACAGACTCGCGGCTTCTACTTGAAATATTTCCTGGTTCCCAAGAGAGACGGCAGCTTCTGACCGATTATGGATCTTCAAGATCTCAACCGTTACATTCAGTATCAAAAATTCTGGATGGTCACTTTGCAGTCGATCCTTCCCCTGATTCCACGGGCGGCGTGGCTCACGTCGGTCGACCTCCAAGACGCATACTTCCATGTCACGATCCGTCCCCAGCACCGTCGATTCCTTCGGTTCGCCGTTGGAGATGCACACTACCAGTACAGGGTGCTTCCATTCAGTCTTTCTACCGCTCCGCGGGTGTTCACCAAGCTGATGGCTGTGGTGGTGGCCGAGCTTCATCGGCGGGGAATCACTCTTTATCCTTACAAATCGAGGGCTTCCGACATTCTGGCAATGGTGTCCTCCTTTCGGACGTTCCCTCAACACTCCGCCCGTTCTGTGATGAGGCTCCTCGGTCACTTTGCCTCCACAGTGTTTGTAGTCCGCCATGCTCGGTTGAGAATGCGGCTGCTTCAGCTGTGGCTTCTCCGCACCTTCAATCCTTTACGGAGTCCTTGGTACACGATTTTGTCAATTCCGCAGAGCGTCCTCGACTCTCTCGAATGGTGGTCTCAACCCGTCCACCTCCTTTCCGGGATGCCCTTTCGACCTCCTCCTCCCGAGCTCTTGTTGGCCACGGATGCTTCCCTCTGGGGTTGGGGAGCCCAGTGCGGAACGCTTTCTGCTTAAGGGGCTTGGTCTGCTTGAGATGCAACTCGTCACATAAATTACCTAGAGTTGCGAGCGGTTTATTTGGCCCTTCGGTCATTTCTTCCGACTCTTCGGGGACGTGTCATCCAAGTGGCTTCCGACAGCACCACTGCTGTTTATTACATTAACAAACAGGGCGTCACTGCCTCTGTTCGTCTCTGCAACTTGACGATCGACCTCTGGTCCTGGTGCCTCGGTCCCTCCATTGGGCTCTCGGAGATACACATTCCCGGGTATCAAAATGTCGATGCAGATCGGTTGAGTCGCTCCGCCTTGTCGGACAACGAATGGTCCATTCCCCTCCGGTATCGTCAACCTCTCTTTCTAGAGTTCGGTCACCCATCTGTCGACGGTTTCGCGATGGCCGACAATACTCGATGTCGCCTGTTTATCAGCAGGGGTCCCCCGTCTACTCGGTCGCTCGGGGATGCCTTTCTCCACAAGTGGACCGGAACCCTGTTTTACTTTTTTCCTCCATTCCCTCTCATCTCCTGGGTCCTCCATAAGATCCGCGCAGATGGCACCTCCTGCATTCTAGTCACTCCGTGGTGGCTGCGCCAGGTTTGATTTCCTCACCTGCTCCAACTCTCCCATCGTTCCTTCCGCCCTCTCCCTGTCGTCCCAGATCTCCTCTCTCGGGCCCGAGGGGGAATCCTCCATCCCAATCTGGGATTTTTCAGATTGACGGCCTGGAAGATCCAACCTTAGACTTCTCGCCTCGAGTTTCTGAAATCCTCCTGGATGCTAGAAAGCCTTCTACTCGACGTTCCTATCGATTCAAGTGGAACAGATTCCAATCCTACGCTTCTGATCACTCCTTTGATCTGGTTTGATCATCTCTCCGTGAGATTTTCTCCTACATCGTACACTTAAAGGATACTGGCCTTGCATACTTGTCCTTACGGGTTCATCCGGCGGCAATCTCCGCCAATCATCCCCTGATACAAGGATCTTCAGTGTTCTCCCATCGTCTCACCAAAACGTTCCTCAAGGGTCTCCTTCGGATGTGCCCTCCTAGGAAACCGTTGGTGCCTTCATGGAGCTTGTCACTGGTCCTTTCTCAACTCATGTCTAAACCGTTCGAACCCATAGCTACTGCCGACCTCAGGTTAGTTTCCTGGAAAATGGTGTTTCTTGTCACCATTACCACTGCACATAGAGTAGGGGAGCTAGCTGCTTTTAGGGCTGATCCCCCCTTTACTGTTTTTCATAGGGAGAAGGTTGTCCTTAGAACAGATCCTTCCTTCCTCCCTAAAGTCATCTCTGCCTTTCATCTCTCTCAGTAATCTGTCCTGCCTACTTTCTTTCCGAACCGGACTGATGCCTCTCAGACAGCCTTGCACTGTCTCAATGTTCGCAGAGCGCTCTCTTTCTACCTGCATAGGACACAGCCCATACGTAAATCTCCTCGGCTGTTCCTAGCTTATGGTCCCCCGCGGCTGGGGGAACCAGTCTCTTCTCAATGTCTCTCTAAATGGGTGACTTCCACCATAGCCCTTTGCTATGAGCTGGCACGTCAACCTGTTCCTACCTGTGCCACTGCCCATTCCACGTGGGTGGTATCAACGTCCATTGCTTTCCTGGTGGGTGCCCCGTTGGAAGGTGTTTGTGCGGCTGCTACGTGGTCCTCAGCATCGACCTTCGTGACTCACTACACCCTTGACGTCCGAGCCCGACGGATGCTGCCTTCGGTCAGACGGTGCTCTGGTCTCTCTTCGCTTGACCCTGCTGCACCCTCAGGTAGGACCCTTGGGTGATTTGTTTTGATGATGATGCTGTGTCTTAACCAGTATTTTTGTGTCTTTTTCAACTGCCAGCTCCCTCCTCCAACTGGTTCAGCTCTTGTAATCACCCATGTGTGGGACTGCACAGAGACCACGACGAAGATAAACAGGTTGCTTACCTGTAACTGATGATCTTCGAGTGGTCATCTGTGCAGTACCACAATCCCACCCGGCCTTCCCCACTGCTGGCATCTCCAGATTTCCTTCTTTAGATTGCTTGGCCTTGCCAGTGGCAGTCGAAGAAACTGAGTGGGAGGCGGCTCTCTCTCCCGCTCTGGGCATGCGCAGTGCATGTCTCCTCCCCAGGGCGGGAAGAGAGCCTGCCAAAGCTCTTCTGAGGTAAAGCTCTAGAAGTTTCTCCGAACGAGGTTGTGCGCAGGTGCCCAACCCATGTGTGGTACTGCACAGATGACCACTCAAAGATCATCAGTTACAGGTAAACGACCTGTTTTACTGTGTAACTGATAGAATTCTCGTTGGCATTTTTAGGTCATGTTGCTGTATAAGTTGCTCAGTCTGATAAAGATTATTTCTGTAATAGTTTCCATTTTGCATCTTGAATCTGTCCATTATTATATTTACTTATACTTTCTGTGTGAAAATACTGTAACTGATTTTTTTCTGCAAGCCTACAAAACATTCTTTAAAATATTGATCTGTATTTTTAAAGGAATTGCTTTAATTATTATTTCTGCAAGGTGTTCATCAAAGTGAACTATTCTTCTGACTCGTCATAGTTCAGATTAGAGTATTTGACATCCCTTAAGTTTATGAGTCTGCTCCCCAACCAGGAGATTGTAGAACTATGTCTGTATTGATACCTACGTTGTTGGCACTTCCTTCACTTTATCCTTGTTTGTACTTAATCGTTTTATCTTAAAAATTGTGTCCTGGGTTTTTCTCTCTCCTTTCTATGCTGTACATATGTTTTTGTTATAAAATCTTTTAAACTTTATTCAAAGAATATTTGACAGCCATGACTGCCTATTCTTTATCTGTAGCACATTTCCTTCCACTTATCCAACTACAAGGTATTCTTTTTTCATTCACATACTCTTTTTTACCACTTTTAAAAAATCCTTGTGCCATGTAAACTGAAGTAAAACAACTTGTACGTTAACACATTGAGTTGAATATATATTGGAGTTTTGATGGAACTGCAAGTACCCATCTTAAGAAGCTTGAATCTCCTGAAACTTTGGGATCATCTTGAAATTTTCCTTTAACTTATGTGATAACTTTTTGGTGATGATAAAAAAGCTTGAGACAGTAAAAGGAAGATGGTACAATGTAGGAATAAAAGCAGATAAAACAACCTTATTTTAACATGCTGTCTGTTTTAGATTGCAGCCTCCTATGGGGATGTGATTTGTATTTTTGAGCCAGTTCAGTGTCTCAAAGAGAAGCGCAATTGTCATACTGTAAGTAGTTCATCTTAATATCTAAACAACTGCATAATAACTTGCCAGCCTTCTATTACTTTAAAGATGGCAAACTTTGTTACCTATTTTTGATTAATAAGGTAGCCTCTGTGTGAAACAGGATGCTGGACTAGATGAACTGCTGGACTGATCCAGTAGGGCTCTTATGTGTTACTATTTTGTGCTTTAGGTAGATTTTAACACTACTTTTTATGCTCCTTATTTTTAATATTATGTGATCTTATCAGAGAACAAAACCAACAGTGTTGAGACAGTAGTATATCACTAAGTTTGGAGGTCTGTTTCTCCCCTTTACTTCTCCAAAACCTTTCCACCAACCATACCTCTATAACAAATAACCAGGACTTACAGTGTGTTTTTATATACAGGCAGTGTTTGAGAAAGATCATAGACAAACATCTCCCCCTCGCTAGGCTGCTCCAAAGGCTCTTTAGCTGATCCACGTATAGCGAAATATGCAGTGAGTCGCCTTTGCATGTTTCTTCGTGAAGAAGACTTAAACAAATGCATGGTGCTACCACCACAGCAGAATAATTTTTAGACTGGTGAAAGAGGAGTGTGCTGGTGTCACAGGCCAAATAAATCTTGGAATCTCGTTGGGCTGACCTTTCACCATTGGTGTCTTCAGCCACAGAAGCTTTGTGTGAACAGACACTAGACTGGTTGCCATTCCACAGTGGGTCCTGTTCACGTCTCTAACTCTATAATATTTTGGGACTAAGTAGCCTTATAATTACAGTGGCATAATAACCACTGAATCCTTTTGCAAAGTAGCTCCAAGAAGCAGACTTACTGCATCAGATGTCAAGGAAAAAGGAGAAAGGGAAAGCATTTATATTCTTTTGTTTGCCTCTTCACCTGGTTCCTCCTTGTGTTCCTAGTTCTCTCTCTGTAATAATACATGTTTTGATAACAAGCTTGGCTTGTATTTATTCCATTAGACTTGAAAAATATTGTCATGTCTATTTTTCAAGATTTTAAACTACTGTAAGGGAAGAAAGGGGGGAAAGAAACAACTATATTTATGCTGTCAAGTTGTGACTGTGATCACCTCCCGATGCATTCTTCAAGAATCTTGAAATTGTTGTGCATATTTCAGTAATGCTGTTCTGAAGCACGTGAGTTGTGGGCAACACTAGTGAACAGAGTTTCAGTATTCTGTTTAGGTCCTATCTTTGGTCATTGCATTCAGAAATTTTTTAGGTAATGTGTTATCCGACTTGACTCTTGAGTTACTTACATAAAATGACATATAAACTGATGCCATAGGTATGGACTAGAAGAGTTTATTATAAAGCACACAACATTTTTGATTTCATCAACTATGTGTTTCAGAAAAAACTTGTGATTTGTGGGAGTGTAGAATGTTTACAACACATTACAGTTGTCAACAAAATGTAATTTTGCAAAGTTATTATTAGAGGATATAAAGGAATGGATTTAGAGTCTTAGGACTAAATCGGGGTGGCCAAACTGCAGCTCATGAGCCACATGTGGCTCTTTCACACAGTCTAATTTAATGTTAATAAAAAGCAGATTTGCATATTTTCCAATAAAATGTGTGTGTGATATTTGTTATAAATATTATAAATATATAAATAAATATAATATAAAGATCTTCTTGCTGAGGGTGAAAGAGGAGGAGAGGACAAAAGTTGGCTTGGAACTCAACATCAAAAAAAACTAAGATCATGGCATCCAGCCCCATCACTCTTAGGCAAATAGAAGGGGAAGTCATGGAAGCAGTGACAGACTTCACATTCCTGGGATTCAAGATCACTGCAGACAGTGACTGCAGCTATGAAATTAAAAAATGCCTGCTCCTTGGGAGGAAAGCTGTGGCAAACCTAGAAAGCATAATAAAAAGTTAGAGACATCACCCTGCCAACAAAAGTCTGTATGGTCAAAGCAATGGTATTCCCAGTAGTAATGTACGGCTGTGAGAGTTGGACCATAAGTAAGGCCGAGTGCTGAAGAATAGATGCTTTTGAATTATGGTGCTGGAGAAGACTCTTGAGGGTCCCTTGGACTGCAAGGAGGTCAAATCAGCCAATCCTAAAGGAACTCAACCGTGACTGTTCCCCGGAAGGCCAGCTACTGAAACTGAAGCTCAAATACTTTGGCCACCAAATGAGAAGGGAGTACTCACTGGAGAAGACTCTGATGCTGAGAAAGATTGAAGGTAAAAGAAGGGGACAGCAAAGGATGAGATGGTTAGACAGTGTCATCGATACAACGCACATGAAGGTGAGCAAACTCCGGAGGACGATGAAGGACAGAAGGGCCTGGTGTGATGTGGTTCATGGGGTCGCAAGGAGTCGGACTTGACTGTGCGACTGAACAACAACAACAAATATTTGTTTATGTCTTGTGGCTCTCAAACATATGAAGTTTATTCCCTATGGCTTTTACGTTAAGGAAATTTGGCCCCCCCTGAACTAAATGGACTTTTCTTCTGCCTCACTCTGTGACAGCTTTTTGCACACCAGTCTCTGAAAAACCATACCTGAGGATCAGTGGAACTTAAAAAACCTGTCCAAGACTGTATGGGTAGACTGTAGCCAGGGCATGAAAATCTTCACAAATTGGAGACTCTCCCTTGTGTAAACAGTACTGGCTTCAAGCCATTAATCATCCTGAGTTCTTTTTAATTGTTATCCCATGTTTCTGTGAAAACCATTCAAATCCTTTATTCTTGAAAATTGGTCCTTCAGCAAGTGTATGAACTGACAAAGAGAAGAAAAGTTCTAAATCTATGCAGCATTGGACCCGTCTCCTGAGCATTTATGAAGATTTCACTAATGGAAATTTTATGTTAAATTGTTCTGTTTGAATTAAGGAAGGGAAATGGACAGATAGGAGATCTGGATATAGATTCAGTGATGGTAAGGTAAGGATAAGTTTTTCAAAAGGAATTATATATAAGGTGTGAATTGTGTCTATGTACATTCTAGAAACAGAAGGTAAGTTAGTCTGGAAGTTTAAACCTTTGCTGATATTCAGGTTTTCAGTCTAGATGGATTCAAAATCTAGTTAGAACTCACTATGGTTCACTGACCTCCATGTAGTGCTGCTCCTGGGCTATAGGATACCCCGAGGAACAACATGGGGAAGGGGTCTGCAGCAGGAAAGTAGAATCAGTGGAAATTCAGTTTCGTCTGGATCCAACTCATTATATGTTTTAACCAATAACTCTTAAAGCTTAAACCTTCCAACAATATAAAACATTATTCATGCTTTACTTTTGGTTTTAGGGGTTGCATTATCAGTGGCAGAAATCAGGTCAAATTTCCCTAGAGTGTACGGTGCATAACTTAACATGGGATCCTACAGGTAAGCACAAAAATAGCTAAACATTTTTTCCTCACCTTTTCATTGTGATTGACATATGTTACTGTGTAGGTAACAACATTGGCCTAATTATGAAGAATGTTTCCTATTGCTTTTTCAGATATTCTACTCCAGGGAAGGGCAGACTTTGTTTTGTGTGGGCTATTTAATTTTTAAAGAAACTTCAGAATTACCATTCACAAAATGGCAACCTGGTGGGTAGAGCCTGTCCCAGAATGACAGTTTGAACCAAAATTGTAGGATTTCTGAGCAGTGTTCAGATGGAGAAACCATTTGTTGGTGCCGTTTCACAAAGTAAGCCACATCAGCACCCCAAACTGTAACTTGCAATGCAAGGAAAAATATATACCTCTGGAAGAGCCAAATAGCACCTCTGGTACAAGAATAAAGAACAAATACGATGCTCCTTTCTCAACCAGAGCTTATATGGAGGAGGAGGAAAAGCAGATGGGAAAGTGTGCTGGTGATGCCATTTTCCCATCCACACAAGGGTAGACCATCAACAAATATAGAAATTTCACAAGTTGCCAGTAGACACAAGTCTATTGAAACATGGTAACATTACATCAATAAATAAAGTAGAATTGGTGGTCACAATTCAAAGTTAATGGTCACAATAATGGTAATAAACAGCAAGAGACTCCTCTGAATCCTTTCATGAAATAGTGTCCAAAGGGCCTCAAAGTCCACAAACAAGGTAGAGGATGTCCCAAAGAAACTTCTGCAGCAGAAAGACGTCCTTTTGTTTCTTTATACATTATATACGTTTGGGGTCCCTATTGTTTGATTTTCCCATCCACAGCAAAGGCATGTGTCTCCCTTTCCATTGCATGAAAAAAAAGGAGGAGAGAAGCAGTTGTGGAAGCTGTAAGAGAAAGATAAAAAAAGTGATTGCAGAAGAAGGGTTAGGGAGCTGCTTTTTGTTCACTCCCAACTAACCTGCCCACCCCCAGCTCCTCATTTGCAAGGCCTCCCCAATTCTGTACCTATTTTGCATTGCTCCCCCCTCTTTGCTCTCCTTGTCTCTATCTTTTGCTGCAATTGAGTTGTTATAATTGAAATAGCTGATCCTTTTGCTTGGTAGCATTTAAAAATTTTATGTGTAACCTGGCGAAATATATAGACATTAGTATTAGCTGTACTGCTTCTTACAGTCACGTATACAGTCCAACGCTTTCCTCCAGTATCTCAGAACCTCCCTTCTATTATAATGGTAAAGAAGTGGACCAAAAAGAATATTTTTATCAAATGAATATTTCTCACTTGGTTTGAACTGCAGGATTCCAGATCCCGAAGAGCATCATTGTTTTCCCTTCTTATAGATAGTGTGGTATAGATATTGTTTCCGCTTGGCTAGGTGCCTCTAGAGTTTCTTCCTGCTCTCTGCTAATTTGTAATGTTCGTTTGGACCAGGTGTGATCTCATTAGGCAATAACTTCCCACTAAAGCCCTTTAAAGTTGATACTGCTCATCAGAACAAGGAGGCAAACAGAAAATACAGTAGCTTAAAATCTTTGTGCTGGCTGCTGAAAATACTGATTACGGTCATCCCAAGATCAGCCTTGGGAGAGTAAACACACTTGAATATCTTTAATATGAAGGCGCAAATTCTGCTGCTGTTTGGACATACAAAATGAACTTAAATGGAAGATGGAATTTAATATATATGAAACTCTTACAGAAACTATGAAGCTTGGGCCAAGTAAATATTTTTAGGATTTAATTAATTACTAAACTTGATGATTTGTTTTAGGCTTAGAAATTTTATATATTCCCATCTCCTCCACTTGTACCTGCTGGATGACCTTGGGCAAGCCATAGTTCTGGCACAGCTGTTCTTGAAAAAGAGCAGTTTCTATCAGAGCTCTCTCAGCCCCACCTACCTCACAGGGTGTCTGTTGTGGGAAGGGGAAAGGAAAGGAGTTTCTAAGCTGTTCTGAGATTCCTTTGGGTAGTGAACGCTGGGGTATAAATCCAGTCTCTTCTTCTTCTATATACTATACATACAGGAATACAAAAGGATCTCAGATTTATAGGGAAGCACCTGAAATTTGTATTTGCTCATGTGTGCTTCTCAAAATTGGTATTTTGATATTGATTTTTTAAAAAATGTATTAAATGTGATTTACAGTGTGATCCTAAGCTGGTCTGCTCTGAATCCTGCTTAGTCTAACCAGTGTGCATAACTCTCAGGAAAATGTTCTTAGGACTGTACTGTTTCATTTTATTCTAGTTTTGTCTGCTAGGTTTTTCATAAACTTTGTGACAGTGCAAGGTTAATTAATTATTTCTCATGTGATACATGTTTTAAAAAAAATCTGGAAAACATCTTTTACTGCTGGTTTGTATTAGTTCCAAAAGAAATGGGGGAGGGGGTCTCAGATGTTTTGTAAGTTAACTTTCTTCTTGAATTTCATGTTTAAATGAAAAACAACAGAAAATTTCACATATTGTAAATTTATTCACTCCTGTGAGGCTCCTTTACTACAGTTTTAACTCCTTCTAACTCGACTTACATGATTTTAATGTCTTTAAAAAACAGGCATTTATATGCTGTTAACCTTGGGCCAAAAGACTGATTTTTAACATAATAGGCATGAAAATCACAGATTACATCAAGTCATTGCAGTGTTCTATTAGCTTTCATCTGTAGCTTCTAGTCCTTTTTGTAGAATGGTGGGCTAAAAGTGTGAAAAATCATTCTGTCTTCTGTTGCAGCACTAAATGTACCATTCCCTTAGAAGCTACGTTATGCCTTCCCCTAACTTCCTAAGAATCACCTCATTAGCTATACTAACACCTATTTATAGCGTACTTGGCTGTTAAGATGGGTTTTCTCTGACTGAGTTGATGCAATCAGAGCATCTTTTGAAGTATACGGCAGGCTGGTGGGATGGTGGGCAATCTCCTCCTGTTCTGTAGACATCAAGTAATTGATATGGAGTGGTGCTGGCTGAGTGGGACTTCTGTCTTTCCCACTTTACTACTTACATACATTTTCACTGAGAATTCTTTTTGAAAGTTTTTTGAATTGTTTTTAATGTTTGTGTACATGTTGTATTGAACTGTTTCATGGTAAGTGGCTGAATTTGCTTCATTGAGTTGATGGTTCCAGATGCACATATTTAGATATATAATATGTCTTTAACCACCAAATTTAATTTACTTTTGTGTACAAATTTGAAAAATGTAGGCTCTCGTCTGTTGACTGGTTCCAGCTGTCTGCAGCTTTGGTCCGATATCAATTTTGAAAACCCAGTAGAAGATGAAAACCATGAAAAAACAGATGTTCAGGACTGGAGAATTATTTGGCAGTGCAAGTAAGAAATGTGTAATTACACCTTGTGGTGGAATTCCACCACAACCTTACCTATGTTGTTAAAGTTAATTGGAGTGTTGCCATATTCTAAGCAGGAGTCCTGTTATGCTGTGAATACTCCTTAAATTGAATTAGGTTTATGTGTTGAACAAATGTTGTATTATTTTAAATTGTACTCTAGATTTAACAATAAGATATTTCCTTCCCAACAAAATTTTCACCTAGCCTTTAGGTCACCAAGGTGGTATATGTACAATACACTCCTTTGTGCTGAAAGGGCAAAGAGGGCAGGGATTTTGGAAAAGTCCTAGAAGTTTGCATGACTGTGTAATTAACAGTTAGATGTCAGTATTAACAGGCAGGTGACTTTTTAAAAACAAAAATCTTAATGTCAAATAGCACAAATGCATTAGGGGAGGTATTTTCTTTGAAATTATTTGTAGCTATTAAAACTTTATTTTTTAAGATAAAACTTCCTATGTTGTCGAAGGTTTTCACAGCTGGAGTTCATTAGCTGCTGCAGATGTTCCGGGTGGTGTGGCCGTGATCTTGGCATTGTAGGACCTGACGTTTTGCCAGTAGCTGTGACTGGCATCCTTGGAGGTATAACACAGAAAGATGGAGTATCTTTCTGTGTTATACCTCTGAGGATGCCAGTCACAGCTACTGGCAAAACGTCAGGTCCTACAATGCCAAGACCACGGCCACACAACCCGGAAAATCTACAGCAAGTAATAAAACTTCCTGTCTGGAAGCTTACAGTTTGGCTCTGTTAATAAGCTGTAGAGTCTGTGGATCTCTAGAATCCTCTCTTTTTCAAAAAAATCACTGAGTCAGAGCATTCCAGTCCGTAAACCAGATGATGTAAACACTAGGGCTGTCACTAAAATAGAGTTTCAGAAGATTTTCCTGCACATTGTAATACTGTAAACATTTGAGGAACATGCTTGCATGTTGAACCCAGAGATTGATAATGTGAACATTTAAGGGATGATAAAAATTCAAATCCAGATGTTAGGAATCATATGCCCAAAGGGAGAATATTCATAATATGGATATATTCTAATTTAACCTAGCCATCATTGGTCCTATTCTGACTTTGTTGTTAGTAGGTCAGTAGACCAGGTGATCCTACTTTCCCATCTCAGCTTAGTGGATAACTCAGAAACTGCACCAGCTAAAGGGGCTTAATTATCTGATGACAAGTAGGATCGTTGAATTTCAAGGAAATTATTTTCCAGCTCTGTCAATATTAAACAGCATTTTCATTATGCTCTTGATTAATATTTTAACATGCTGCTATTTTGTTTTGCTACAGAACTGCTTCCCAAGTTCATCTAATGAAATTTTCACCAGATGGAGAATTTTTTGCTACTGCTGGGAAGGTAAGCAGGCTTTTATTCTGTTTTGACATAATACTTCAAAATACCAGATTAATCTAAATTGACCAGTGTACCCTAGCATGCCTTTTACAAGTTGGCCTGCCTGGGATAACAGTGTAGCTCCTTACAGACTTCTTGCTAATGCTGTTTCCATTTGCTCTTTATCTGAGTTATTCCATATTAAACAGTCTTGTCTTAGTTGGAAAGAATATCTGATATATCAATGTGTAGCATTAGCCCAGTGGTTTCTCTGCAACACACATTCGCTTTCATCCTGAAGGCAAAGCAGTACAATGTTGTGATCTGCTGTGTTAAAAGCTACTGGGTTTGCATAGAGGCTAAAGACTGACTGAGGAGAAGAAATCTTACCTTTGGTGAATTTACAGTACAAATCTGTCAGCCGCAGTCATAAGACAGTATTATCAGTGGATAAAAGGTTAGACTTTGCATTTGGAAACCTGAATTTAAATGCTACGACCTTGTGCTTACCCAGCTTACTGTTCCTGGGAGGAAAAGTTCCTCTAAGAACAGGAAAACTAAATCATGTTCTGTAATTTCTCATTTCTCACAAAAGTAAGTTGTTAATCTTTTTACCTAGCAAAGCAATCTTTTACCATCCTAATTTACCATCCTGTGCAATGGTTTTGCTAAAGGTTTGGTTTCCTAGTTCTTTTAAAATAAACGTACATGGTGCAGGAGCATAACATTGCAATAACAGAGTAGTCTGTAGCAGCTGATGGCGTACTCATGTGATAGCTAAGCTTATTCATGTGATGGCTGTTCTATAAGGACAAAGGCTTTCTTTGAAATTAATGCATTTGAGGGCCACAGAGGGCCACAGAGGGGAAAAGACAACTTATGTGATTAGAGCCTCATTAAGGAAAATAATCTAACATTAGCAATAGTTCATCCAATAAATATATTACTTCACCTGTTTGGAATGGCTTAATTCCCAAAATATGTTGAGGATGGCACAGGCCTGGAGATTGGCATGCATGCCACCTTCCCAAGCAGTCCACTTTGCTATGGGTGTACAAGATGCCCAGGGATTAGGAACACCTGGGCAGAATTGTAGAGAGGGAATCTGACAGTCGGGAATGGACTAGATAATGCCAGAGGAAGCAAGTTTACTCCTCGTCTTCTCCTGGATTGTTGTCTTCAGGGGAAAGTTTACGTGCCAGGGCAAAACATCCCGAGGAGACCCCAGTAGGAGGTATTCCCAACTTAGACAGAAGAGAGACGAGGAAGACAGATCTTCAGTTGTCTCTAGAGCACCTGTAAGGTGACAAACAAAAGCCTCTTAAAAATGTGTTAATACAGCAGGTTCAGATGCAGACTTTGATTCAGAGGAAACTCAGTCCATCATTACATCTGTAGTAACTAATTCTGATAAGGAAGAAGAGTGGTCTGGGGAAGACTCGGATTCTAAGGATGCCTCTATTAGACTCTTCTACCCTGAGCATTATCAGAGACTCTTTTTTAATTTTTTTATTATTTACTTTAAGAAAAGGTGGGATATAGAAGGGAAGAAAGGGTAGGGAGAAAATATAGATTTCATTAGGTTTGTCAGATATTATGAGTTGTTGTGTACAACAGGTAAAATCAGATGCATTACCAAATGTATTACATATTTCAAAATAGACACAGACAATAAAACATAAATATTACAGAATTTTGGGATAGATTGTCTCTTTAAAGAATAAACAAAATCTTTCCTAAAGTTAGCAGTAATCTATTAATGATGAAAGAGATTATTGCTTTAACACGTGAACAAACTTCTATGCTAAAAGTAAATCATTGTAAAAACTTTATTGTCTTAATTGTTTATCAAAATCTAAATGTATTCTTAATTGTATATCAAAATCCAAATTTAATTACTAGTGGAGTACAAAATAAAGTATTGTAACTGTAATCAACAGCTTCATCACCTTTAATATGATATCCAGGTAATTCCAGAACTTAAAAAAGTTAATTATTCCTGTAATATGAGTAATAAGCTTGCCATTTCTGCTGAAATTCTTTCAATGGTCATTTCTTTATATAATTGGTTAGTTTTGCCAGTGTTGCATACTCAGCTAGTTTTTCTTTCCAGATCTCTATTATAGAACAGTCTTCTATCTTCCATTTCATTGCAAATATTACTCTGGCAGCAGTTGGCATATATCTAAGTAGGTCTCGTGAGGTTCTGTCTATAGTATCTGGTAAAATTCCCAGTAACATAGTCTCTGGTTTCATTGGGAATTTGGTTTTTAAAATATTTTGAATCTCCTCTTGTGTATTTTTCCAGTATCTATGATAAACGGTGCCATCTTCTTTTTTACATTTCCAGCAAGCCCCTTTGTAATTCTTGTCCATCTTGAAAATATCAGAGACTCTTAAAGAAAGTTGTATTGACCTTAAACTATCCTGTGCAGACTTCAGATAAGCTGAAGTCGTCAAACAGTTCCACACTAGCTGCTATGGGGTTCAAGAAACCACCCCCAAAGTATATCAGTTTGCCCCTTCCCTGATTTCATCAAGGAAGTGTCAATAGTGGAATTGTCTGTTCTGGGCAATGGGAATTCCTTAAATATCATTGCCATAAAATTTTATGCCTTACTGGGAGGGGCTATAGAAGATCTAAAGGTGCCCTTCCTTGGTGCCACTGTGGTTACCCTTCATTCAGGGGCCATCCTTTCCAAGGATGAGGACAACAATCTCAAGGAACCTGTCAACAGGAAAAATGAAACAGGACTAAAAAAATCATACATAGCAGCTTTGCTGGCAGTTAGAGCTTTGGCAGTCCTTTCCAATTTCACCTGAGCAATTGTAATTTGGGCAGATGACCTACTGCAAGAATTAGAGCCCAACATCCTAGTGCTTAAGAGCTTGCTATTAAAAATCAAAAGAGTGGCTGAGTTTGCTTCAAATGCTTCTTAAGAAGTCATGTAGTTCTGTGCTAGGGCTCAAGGTGCAAATGCTGTAGTCAGGAGAAACCTATGGTCGAAACACTGGAAGATGGACCCTTATCTAAATCAAATCCATCTTCCAGGGTCATCTTCTCTTAGAAGTTCTTAGACAAAGTTCTGGTGGAAACCAAGGAAAAGAAAAAAGGCAGTACCCTCCACTTCTGCAACTAAGGAAAGAGAAGTTAAAGGGAACACTTCTCATTCCCTTCATTCCTACAGAACCTCCACTAGAGGTGGAGACACCAGGGACTTCAGAAGTCAACGTACCTTTGGATACAGCACAGACAGTTCCCTACAAACAAACAAGAATGAAGCACCCTTGGCAAGAAGCTCTCAGCATGACTGCAAGATAGGAGGCACCTGCTGGACTTTGCCCATATTTGGAGGGAATCAGCTTCAAATCGCTAGGTCCTTTTGGCAGGGTTACAAAATAGAATTCTTATCCCCCCTCCACACTGTTTTCTATTCTCCCCATTTCCAAAATTAGATCAAAAACAAAATTTAACGCAGAAGGTGATTCAGCAACTTCTTACCATTGGAGCAGTTGAACCAGTTCTTTCCCATCAACATTTCCAGGGAGTTTACTCCACCTTCTTCATCGTTCCCAAGAAGTCAGGTGATTGGAGAGCAATTCTAAATATGAGGGAACTCAGTCTGTAGGTGCAGAAATGCAAGCTCCATATGGAGTCACTATGATCTATTCTCCAAAATTTACAACAGAATTATTATTTGACTTCCCTGGACCTCAAAGAAACTTACCTGCATGCACCTATTCACTGGTTTTCCAGACAGTTCTTGAGTTTATCCTACAAGGATCAGCATTACTAATATAAGGCATCACCATTCGGCCTTTCTTCTTCCCCACGGGTCTTTACCAAGGTGTTGGTAACTCTTATTCTGAGACAACGGGGAATCCGTACTTACCCCTACTTAGACTACATTCTAATCATGGCCCAGGATGTGGAGATGTCCATCGGCAAAACCAAGGTTATGATCTAGTTATTGCAGATACATGGCTTCTTGATAAATTTCCAGAAGAGTCACCTCAGTGCATCCAAAAATCTGACACATTTAGGGGCCAGGATAGACACCTCTCAGGCCAAAGTTTTTGTTCCAGCAGAGAGACAAACAAAAGTAATCAAGGCAATAGACAAATTCCACAAACAGAACTGAGCAGACTTCATGTTCCTATCCCAAGTATTGGTTTTGCTAATATCTGCGATAGATCTTGTTTCATGGGTGCAACTCCATGCAAGACTCTTCCATGGGTGCGACTCCGTGCAAAACACTTAAAGAAGATGCAAAAAGATCCTGGTGACTTTGTGTCTAAAGATGTCTCTAATGTAGTGGACCATTCAGGAGAACTGAGGAGGGGAGTCAACTTCCTGCAATCCCATCAAATCCTGGTGACCGCAGAAACTAGTACAAGAGGGTGGGGGGCACACTTCTAGGATCAGGTGGCACAAGCAAGATGGTCTCCTTTCCGACAGAAAAGTCCAACAACATAAATTGGCTAGAACAAAGGGCAATAAAACTAGCCTTGTTCTCCTTCCACAGATTGATTCAAGAGATGTTCCAGAGAGAGCCAAGAGCACAACAGCAAAGGTCCTTATCAGTCGCCAAGGGGGGCACCAGGGCAGCCATTCTCTATCAAGAAACGATGCAGCTATTCCAGTGGGTGTCCAAGGGCTGTTAAACATCCAAGCAGACTGGCTGAGCTGGGAAGGTATACTCCAAGGAGCGTGGTCTCTGAACAAAAACAACTTCCAGGAACTTGGACTCCAATAGTGGACCTGTTTTCCTCTTTGAGCAACCAATAGTACTGAAATTCCTGTTGAAGTACTTCAAAACCAAAGCAGAAGGAGAAGATGCTCTCTTTGATGATCAGCAGGATGCTGAACAAAATACATAGGGAAAGAGCAGAACTAATATTCATTGCATCATTTTGGCCAAGAAGACCATGGTTTTCAGAATTGCTGAATCTGTTGGTGGGCACACCATGGTAGTTTCCTCTCAGGAAGGACCTCCTTAGGCAAGGTCTGATTTTACACCCAGATGCAGAATGGATACTGTTAACAGCATGGAAGTTGAGCAGGCAGACCTAAAGAGCATGGGCATCTCAAAAGAAATTATGGACATCATGATCCAAGCAAGGAGGCCAGCGACCAGTCAGATCTATAACTATACCTGGTCTACTTTTAGAAAATGGGCCACTAACTACAGATTAGACCCAATTATACCATCTCACAGGGATGTGATTGCCTTCCTACATGAAGGATGGAAACAAGGGCTGAGGCTGAATATATTAAAAACAAAACAAAACAGGTAGCTGCCCTCACTGCTGTTCTGGCACACAAGGGTTTGAGTAACATTTTGGCCAATAAATATGTCAGAAGTAGGGGTGTGCATTCAGTATATACTGAGCCAAATAAGTACCCAAAAATACCTTATCTGTATTTTTCGTGTATTTATTCAGCCAAATACAGATTAGACAATCCGATTCAACGACCAAAATAGCTCTGCCAGAAAGAAGCCAATATTATTCGGCTTTTATTCAGGCACAGCTAAATGCATTCAGTTCACTCACCGAATCATGCCACCGCAGTGGCATGACTTGGGAAGAAGAGGAAGAAGAGATTGGATTTATACCCTGCCCTTCACTACATAAAGGAGTCTCAGAGCGGCTTACAATCTCCTTTCCCTTCTTCTCCCCGCAACAGACACCCTATGAAGTAGGTGGGGCTGAGGGAGATCTTTTGAGAACTATATATAAATGCTTCCAGTTCACTTGCCAAGTTGTGCTGCTGCCGCACTGTGTCTTTGCAAGTGAACTGAAGGCATTTAAACTTTTAGCGTGTTCAGTTAACTTGTCGAGTCAGCTACTTTCTCTACTAGAGCTTCAGTAGAGAAGATTTGTAGGGCAGCAACCTGGTCATCTTTTTCTGATTTTGTAAGACACTCTAGAATCGACCAGCTGCCTGTGAGGGCAAGTCCTTCAACAGGTGTTGGAGTAAAAGAAGACTGTAGTTCTTCCTCCCTTTAATTTTCTGGGTTACATAACCAGCTTGGATGACTTCCCCCACTGAAGGAGAATGAAACATTGGACTTAACCTGAAGGTTCTTCTCTTCAGTGGGGTGAAGTAATTCAATTTTTCCCTACCCACCCACCCCCCAAAAAAAGAAAACAAGAAAATGAAAGTAAGGACAATATTTTTTGGGACTGGGCTAATTGATCACTGGAAAGACAGCCTTGCTCTGTCCCAAGAGAGCCACACAAAATTTGCATACCCCTCCCTGGAGTGAGAGGAGGTGTGACCTAACCAGTTTCATGACTTAGCCCCACTGAAGAGAAGAAACCTTCAAGGAAGTCCAGTATTTTATACTCTAATCTCTGGCATGGGCAGGACACTTTAGGGAATAGAAGAATCCTGTCTCTCTTCAAAGCATAGCAAGCAGTGATTGCTTCTCGGCCTTTTGGCTAAGATCAAGTGTAAAGCACAGCAAGCAGTGAAATGCAGCAGGGTCCCTTGCTGCTCTGATCTTCATTAATCTATGGTACCATACAGATTTGGGGAGGGGCAGGATGAGTGGTGGCATACTATAGTGGTTGGCTGCCAAGTGCAGCCAAAATATTCAGATCACTGGTCAAGAAGAATGAAAAGCAGCAGAAATTGTGACTGTCGAACTCAGCATGCATAAGGAACTGTAGGAAGGGAAAATAGTTTTGAAGTCCCATCTCACTCCTCAAAATCTCCCATTCCAGTATTCAATAAGCTGCCAAGGGAAGAAGCAGGCTAAACTCACCACCTGTTTTTCTTTAACTGGTAGCTGCTGTCAATATTCTGTGCTCCTGTTTGGTCCTCATCAAGCCATATTTGGGGGGGTGTTCCCCATTAAGTTTATTTTGCAAAGTCATATTTTACTGCATACTCAGGATGTCCTCTAAATATGTAGGAAGCTCTTTGTTCTCTGAATGGGCCCATTTTGCTGCTTTCGTCATCATAACAAGGGATAGCCTGCATATTATTTAGTATTAGATATTCTGACAGGTTAGGGGACTACAAGCAATTGGAGGACACATGGGTTAATTTGGGTATAGTGGTGTCATTTCAAAGTGATTTCCTTCTTAGATTGACATGGCGAAATAATCTTATAAAATCAATAAAGTCACCTAGAAAAATACGTTGTATCAGGTGAAGAATAAATGATGACGGTATGGCAACATTAACAGTAATCCATATCACTGTTTTTCTTTGCTAGGATGATTGTCTTGTGAAGGTGTGGTATAATACTGATAGCTGGAAATCAGCAGTTGCTCCTCAAGTTCCAACACCAGAACCTATCACACAGGAAGTAGATTTCTCATTTATTTATCTGGTTCACCCTCGGTCTGTTAATGGATTTTCATGGAGAAAGACGAGTAAATACATGCCACGGTGAGGACTGACTCCTTCAGGTTCTTGATACCTTCATATCACTAATACTTCCAAAGTTTAAATGGCTTTTCTCAAAGTTGTGCCCACCTTGGCAAGCATTAGCTGTAATTATTAACTATAGAGCCAAGGAGTTTTCGGTTTTGAGAAGCTATTAATCTGAACAATGTAGTAAAATTATCTTTAGTTTTATACAAGTGTCCACTATTGGTGGCTTGTCTCCACCTGAGCATTTGTACTGATGGAAGGATATCTGTCAATGAAGTGTACCTTTCTTGCCTCCCTGCCACCTTTTGCTGCTCAGATTGCCTCCTCCCAAATGGTTCTGCTGGAGAGGAGTATCTCCAGGAACAACATTTTCTGCTTCGGCAGAAGGGCGATACAAGAAATGAAAATCCTTCTGTCATGTTCAGTCTGAATCCCATCCGGTGTAATGTACTTAAGTAACCATTTTCTTCTAGCCAAATGCACATTTCAGTTCTACCAACATATTATGTGTAATAGTAAGATAGCTTCTAGATTTATAGGACCTTAAACAAGTTGTGATAATAAAAGGATTTTTTTTAACTTCAGAGAATTAAACTCATTATCATTCCGTATGACGTATTTTCCATCTTCTCTCAGTTAATGAATACATTAAATTATTCTTACTGAGGTTTAGTTTTATAAGTTTGACTGATTTGCCCTTTCAAATTTGAATTATTGTGTCAGCAAATACGTAAAAATATGTAAGCTGAACATTCACATTTTGGTGAAGGTCTGGGGTAGCCAAACATGAGACTTTAGTTGTAGATTTTCTGGGCTATATGGCCATGGTCTTGGCATTATAGTATCTGAGGTTTCGCCAGCAGCTGTGACTGGCATCCTCAGAGGCATAACACAGAAAGATGTACTCTCTGTGTCTGTATGAGAAGAAAAGCGATAGGCGGGTGATTTATATCTACTCAGGAGGATGGGGAAGGGCTGAGTCATTATCTTGTAGGAGTTTCCCAGGCTATGACGTGCTAATGGAGGAGCTTTCCTGAGGAGATTCTTTCGTATGTGGTGGGGTCCAGAAGGTCTCTAATCTTACTTTTGTATTCTTCTGTTTTCATGATCACTGTGGCATTGACTTTGTCAGCTGGTAGAATAATAAAAAAATTAGCAGTAGCTGAATATAGCCTAACTCAAACAGAGCATAGTATCTTATTCCAAGACACTGAAATGCTGGACTACACATCCAATTACCATGTCAGATTACACAGGGAAGCCATTGAAATTCATTCATAAACATAAACACAATTTCAACAGGAAAGAAGAGAGTTTAAAAATAAATAGGTCATGGTTTCCAGTCCTGAAAAACACAAAATGCTCTATATCTTACAACAGCACTACAGATAAGATTAGAATTTCAACAGCCAATCCATGTGCAAAAGAACCTCCTCAGGAAAGCTCCTCCATTAGCATGTCACAGCCTGGGAAACTCCTACAAAATAATGACTCGGCCCTACCCCATCTTCCTGAGTAGATATAAATTACCTGCCTACCATTTTCTGCTCACCTTGACACAGAGAGTTCTCTATCTTTCTGTGTTATACCTCTGAGGATGCCAGTCACAGCTGTTGGCAAAACATCAGGTACTACAATGCCAAGACCATGGCCATACCGCCCAGAAAATCCATAACAACTAATGAACTCCAGCTGTGAAACCCTTTGACAACATAAACATGAGACTGACAAGGTTTTCACCATACATGGTCTTCAGAAGAGCAAGGACAAGAAAGAATTCATTTTGCTTCAGGAGTCCTGAGGCAAAATAATGTCAATAGGCACATTCTATCAGGATGGTGACCAGTTCCTCAGAGTTCATGAAAGAATTCCCTATTAGAAGCTACCAATTGAACTACAGGCTCTACTTTCGTTTTCACATTGTGCTTTTGATATCAGCATGACTGCATGCTAGTTTTGGAAAATACTGCTGTTTACATGATATGGTCAGATCTTGGAAGCTAAGCAGGGTTGGCCCTGGTTAGTATTTGCATGGGAGACCATCAGGGAAGTCCAGGGTCATGATGCAGAGGCAGGCAATAGCAAACCACCTCTGAATGTCTCCGGCCATGAAAACCCAATAAGGTTGCCATAAGTTATCTGTGACTCTATTGATGCCAAAAAAAAATCTATTCTTGAAGATATCTCATGACCACCTTTAGGCAAGCCAGTTATCAATATGTCAGACTGTGAAGAAGAAAAACAGGTTGCTTACCTGTAACTAATGTTCTTCTTATGATCAGTTATACCACAACTCTCCCTCCTTTCTTACTGCTGCCCTCTAAATGTTTTCCTCTAGAAGAACTTCTAGCAGTAGTAGACTCTTCAGTGTAGGTGCAGACAAAAGCATCTTCCTTTGGGGTAGAGATTTAGGTGCCAGTTTTGGACACTGAGCTGTAATAACTTTCTAGAGACGCTTCTGTAGTAGCACAGAATCTATATATGTGTCTGTGTTGATTCCACTTGAACATCAATTACAGGTAATAAACTAGTATTTCTCCATGTTGCTTCCTAGTCTTCATCCCATCCTGCATTTGTACATGATTTTTCTTTAAAGTTATCTTTTGAAGGTTATAGTCTAGTGCAGGATTCAAAAATACCTTTTTTCTTCTTTAAAAAAATTAGTATCTCTTTTGTATCATTTCTGTTTAATTAATCTCACTTTTTTCCTCTAGTGGTGCTGTTTGCAATGTACTGCTCACATGTTGCAAGGATAATATATGCCGTCTGTGGGCAGAAACTTTGTTGCCTAATGATAGTCTGCTGTATGGGGATGGATGCAGCCATTGGCCTGAGCCAGTGAAATTAACTAATAACTTTAAGAGAAATGCTTCTAGTAAGGAAAGTATGAAGAATGCTTTAGAGGTAACAATAATATTCAATTATCCTACCTTGAGAGAACCTATACAATCTGTATAGTTCTAGCAAATATCTAGAATAACTTTCTTTGCTTCAGTACTAAGAAATAAACCTGACTATGTTAATGCAACTCTTCAATAATGAAAACTTTTATATTAAGCAATATATTTTTGCATAAACAATTGTTTAATCAAATGTGGTTGCTGTATTCATACAAGCATGTTCAAATGCAGTGATATCGAATGGTTTATTATGTCTTTTGTATTTGAGTAATATGTTGTACGAACAAATCTGGGCATTCTCCCAACAGTTAAATCTAAAGCCCTTTCGACGAGGCAGAAGAAGGTCTATAGCACTTGCGCATACTGGATACTTGCCACATCAGCAAGATCCTCATGAAGTTCATCGAAACACTCCACTGCAATCAAATGCACTTTGCCACTTTCATATTGCTGCCAGCATCAATCCAGCCACAGGTAATTAAGAATACAGTTTTACAAAATAAGTGGTGCTGCACTGACTTTCTTGGGTAAGATATTTGAAGTATTTTATATCATTTACAATTTTTTTACGCTCTCCTGCAAAAGGAATATTCTTATACAGTAAGAACATGTTAGAAACTGATATATGACATGGTTTTTGTCTGTAGAATATATTTTTAAGGTAAAACTGGTTTTTATTATTATTATTATTATTAATAATAATAATAATAATAATAATAATAATAATAATAATAATAATAATAATAATAATAATAATAATAATAATTGACTTTTACCCCCCCCCTCCCACCGAGGTGGCTCAGGAAGTTAATCTGTTTATTCATTCATTTTATTTAATTTGTATCCCGCCGTCCCTGCCAAGACAGGCTCGGGGTGGCTTACATAAAACATTATTAAAAATTAAAACACAGGATTAAATAAAACCACAACAATACACTTTTAAAACACAGCATAAAGTGCTAGTGCTGTTTGCAGACGATGACGGATGTTAGCAGTGTCTGACCGTAATGTGTTAATGGTGATGGTAATTTAGGTCTGGTATTAACATGTTGAAGCATTAACATGTTGAAGATGGTGTTAGTTTGGGGCCAGGGTCTCAGTTTATTTGGGCAGCTCCCTCTTCCCTCTCGTTTGGAATTGTATTATACTAGTTTATAGTCAAAATGGCTGTTGGTTTTGTGATTAAGTATTAAACATTTACCCTATAATCATCTTTACAGAGTTGTTAGGAGGATGAAATGTAGGAGAGGAGAATAATGTAAGCTGCTGTAGGTTTCCATGGGGAAGAATGGGGTAAATAAATGAAGTAAACAAATAAATACAGCTGCAGATAGGGAATGCAGTAAACGTAGTTTGGCTGGTGGGTAGGAAAGAGAGAAGTAAGCAGGACAAGGGGAGAAGCTATGAGGGCATTCAGGGAAGGGAAAGAGGAAAGAGTGGGGGAGAGGAAAATGAGGTGCTACTCATAACTCCTTGCTGGTCCCCCCTTGACTAAATCCTTTTTGAAACTGGAGACACTTTCCAAAACGCTATTTCTTGGTACTGGGATCTGTTTCTCAGAGAAGAAAGTAAAAGAAAAAAAATCCTACTGGTATGCAGAAAACACGATCATCTATAACGTTGTTTTTTGGACCCCAGCCACGAATCTTTGAAATGTTTTGGTCATTTAATTAGTTATCTTCCATCCTCGATTCTTTCCACTCTGGTTTCTGCCCCAGCCATGGGATGGAGATCTCTGTTTGCCCTTACAGATGACCTCCGTAGACATCTGGATTGGGGTGGGTCGGCACTGCTATTATTATTAGATCTAACAACAGCATTCAACACGGTCAAATATGATTTGTTGACCACCACCCTGCTGACGTAGGAGTTCGGGGGATTGCCTTGCAGTGGTTTTCCTCCTTTCTCCATGGTCAGGGACAGAGGGTGGCACATGGTGAGAGGGTCTCCTTGCAATTCCCACTGGAATGTGGAGTACCGCAGGGGGCTATCCTCTCGCTGATGCCACTTAACATCTATATGCACCCTCTTGCCCAGTTAGTCTGGAGGTATGGGCTGGGTTGCCATCAGTACGCAGATGACACCCAGCTCTACCTGTTATTGAACAGCCATCTGTCCTCCGCCACTGATAATCTGGCCAAGGCTCTGGATGCTGTGGCTGGATGGTTGCGGCAGAGCCGGTTGAAGTTAAATCAAAGATGGAAGTCCTGTACCCGGGGGGGGGATAGATATGGGCATCAGGCTCCTCATTCTGGAAGGAGTGCCTTTGGTGCCAATCCAGAAAGTGAGGAGTTTAGGAATAACACTGGATGCCTCCCTTTCTATGGAGGCCCAGGTTGCTGCAGTTGCCAGATCTGCATTTTTCCATCTCAGGCAGATTAGGCCGCTGAAACCCTACCCTCCCCCCATAGCTACAGTGACACATGCAATGGTCACCTCCAGGCTGGATTACTACAATTCACTCTACGTAGGCTTTACAGCTGGTACAAAATGCAGTGGTGCACCTGCTGACATTGACACCTTTGCAGTCTCACTTTCGGCAGGTGCTCTGCCAACTGCATTGGCTAGTGGTTGAGTTCCACATTTGCTTCAAGGTGTTGATAATAATAACCTTTAAAGCCTTGCACAGCCTGGAACCAACACATTTGAGGGACCCCCTTTTCCTATATACATCCCAAAGAGTGTTACACTCTATGGACCAACACCTCCTGGTGGTCCCTGGTCCTAAGGACATCCGTCTTGCTGTCTTGTCCAATGGGGTGTCGCAGGGCTCAGTTTTGGGCCCGGTACTTTTCAATATTTTTATCAATGATCGGGATGAAGGGGTAGAAGGGCTATTCATTAAATTCGCTGATGATACCAAATTGGGAGGAGTAGCAAACATCCAAGAAGATAGAGTTAAAATTCAACAAGACCTGAATACTCTGGAGAAGTGGGCAGTTAAATGGCAATTCAAAAAAGATAAATGCATAGTATTATGTCTGGACCACAAAAATGTGTGGGATACGTTTCTGGGGAGTAGTATATGCGAAAGAGATCTTGGGGTAAGAGTGGACTGCAAACTAATTATGAGCAGTCAATGTGATACGGTGGCAAAAAAGGCAAATTCAGCCTTGGGTTGTATTAAAAGGGCCATAGCATCAAAATCGCAGGAGGTCATAGCCCCTCTGTATACTTCCTTGGCCAGGCCGCACCTGGAGTACTGTGTGCAGTTCTGGAGGCCTCACTTCAAAAAGGATGTGGGCAAAATCGAGAGGGTGCAGAAGAGAGCGACTAGGATGATCAGGGATCTGGAGACTGAGCCCTACGAGGAAAGGCTAAGGGCCTTGGGAATGTTTAATTTGGAGAAGAGGAGATTGAGGGGGACATGATTGCTCTCTTTAAATATTTGAAAGGCTGTCATTTGGAGGAGCGCAAGGAGCTGTTCCACTTGGCAGCAGAGGATAGGACCCAAAGCAACGGGTTTAAATTACATGCAGAAAGGTATCGGCTGGATATTAGAAAAAACTTTTTCACGGTCAGAGTGGTTCAAAGGTGGAAACAGCTGCCTAGAGAGGTGGTTAGCTCCCCTTCACTGACAGCTTTCAAGAAGAGGCTGGATGAATATTTGTCAGAGATGCTTTAGGCTGGTCCTGCATTGGGCAGGGGGTTGGACTAGATGGTCTATATGGCCCCTTCCAACTCTATAATTCTATGACTATGGCCAGGGCTCTTTTGGCCCTGGCCCCTACCTGGTGGAACATGCTCCCTATTGAGATCAGGGCCCTGCGGGACTTTCTTGAGTTCTGCAGGACCTGGAAGTTGGAGCTGTTCCACTAGGCCTTCGAATGAGACAGCAAATGCCCATATATGGCCTCCCTGAGATTGTGTCACCACCCAGCAACAGTTAGCTATCATCAACGGGCTGGGTATCTCGCAGCCAGCTATTTTCTGTTTGAACTGTGACCTCAGTTTTACTGTTTATTATGTATTTTAACTTTTAATTATTTATTGTATTACTGGAGTGTTGTTACCCACCCAGAGCCTGCTTGTGGAAAGGGTGGGCTATAAATAAATAAATCTTTGCATTATGTCTTTTATATCTTAATGTAAATGTGTTAATCTTCGTCGTGGTCTCTGTGCAGTCCCACACATGGGTTGGGCGCCTGCGCACGACCTCGATCGGAGAAACTTCTAGAGCTTTACCTCAGAAGAGCTTTTGGCGGGCTCTCCTCCCATCCTGGGGGAGGAGACATGCACTGCGCATGCCCAGAGCGGGAGAGAGAGCCGCCTCCCACTCAGTTCTTCTTTGACCGCCTTCGTGTTCACACCTCGTTCCTGTCGTTCCTCCATTTACCTCAGTTGAGTATAACTTTCTTCGCTTTCGCTTTCTTTTTCCATCTGCTTCTTTCTCTTCTAAGAAATATTTCAAAAAAAAAAAAATCTTTGTCTATCTCTCTTTCCCCCCCCCCCTCTCCTTTCTTTGGAGGGTGGGTGGGGATTTTTGTATGGGAAAGACTCAATTCTTTAAGGTCTGTCGTCGTTGCCCTGCTAAAATTCCATCCAACGACGGGCACGACCTTTGCTTAGTTTGTTTGGGAGAGGCCCATAGAGTAGATTCTTGCCCTCATTGCGCGAGTTTCACTCGTCAGGCTCGCCGTAATCGAGAGGCTAGGCTCAAAGCTCTTCTTGTTGAATCGGCTCTGCGTCCCACAATGTCTTCAGGAGCTTCCCACGTCTCGGTAGCCAAGAAATCGGACACCTCCTCGAAGGCACCGAAACAGAAACCTAAGCGGGCTGAAGATAAGACCCCTTCGAGGTCGAAGGCCACGCCCTCTGCTTCGGTTTCGAAAGTGGACCCCATCATCATGACTGGGTTGTCGACGTCGATGCCGGCCCTTGCCTCTACATCTCATCAGTCTGTGGCTCGACAACAGACTCCGCAGCACCCCCACTCGTCACCTACGGGAACGATACCGTTGGGCCAGTTGACCAGATCGCCTCCGCACCTGTCTCCGCGAACAGGCTCCCGGTCTCCACGGAGGCGCTCCACTACCCCGATCCACACTTTGGACGAGGGTCTGGTTGTGCACCGCCATTCTCGGTCCCGATCTCGACTTGGTCGTCGATGCCTGATCCGTAGGCAATCCCCGTCGTCGTCTGATTCCGCCTCTGACCACCAATGCTGGTCCTGCGAAGACCGTCGGGAGCGTCCGGATGCGGCCTACTATTATTCGAGGTCTCCGACACCGGAGAGACACCGCTATGACCGAATCCGGCATTCGGAACGCGGAGATCAGGCCCACGCCCCTGACCGCCCTCAGCGCTCGGCATCTGTGGCCTCGGCTCATTCTGCCTCTCGGGAACAGCCTTCTGACCTTCCCAGAAATCGGGACGCTCCAAGGAGTTCCCCAATGGAACCTCGACACCGTCCTGCCGTCGACCATCCGGTCATCAACCTTGTCCAACCCCGATCCTCCTCTCCTATGTCGATCTCGGATGGGTCGGATTCGGCGGAGTTCGATCCCGAGGTCTCTCGGATCGAGGACGAGAACCGACGCTCGGGGTCGATTTCCCCTACGGAAGGCCCTAAGGCATTTTTGGAGCTCGTTACCAGGATGGTGACTGCCCTCCAAGTTCAGGGCTTTACGGAGTCCCCAGCAGTGACCGACGTCGTTCACCGGTTGGTCCAGGCTGATCTTCCTCCGTCTCCTGTCTTGCCTTTGCTGCCTGTCCACCTTTCTATGTTGAAAGAGTCATGGGAACACCCGGCTTCGATCCCTCCAGTTTCGAGGTGCTATGATGGGTTGTATAGGATCCAGGATGCTCCTGGCAAATTCCTCCTTTCTCAGCCACCACCGAACTCCATGGTGGTTCACTCTTCTTTGAAATCGAGGCAGCCTGCTCGCCAGTCCACGCCCCCTGACCGTGAGGGTCGTAAACTGGATCTTCTGGCCAAGAAGATGTACTCTCTGGCCTCCATGAATCTCTGGGTCGATACTTATCTGTCGTATTTATCTGCTTACGCATTCAACGTTGCCAATGCAATTCGCCCTGTCCTGGAGTTTGTTCCGGAAGAGCACCGTCCCACTCTCTCGGCTGCCTTGTCTGAGGTTTGTGCCATATCAAAGCAACAAATCAATTCCGTTCGTCATGCAGTCAGCTGCTCCTCTAAACTCCTGGTGTCTTCTGTCGCTCTACGACGTCATGCCTGGCTGCGGGGCACCTCCCTACAACCGGACGTCAAGTTCCGTGTAGAAGACCTCCCCTTTGACGGAAACGGCCTCTTCCACTCCACCACCGACGAAGTGTTGAAGGCTGTTGATGAGAGTCGTAAGCAGGCCCGAAACCTTGGAGTCTCGGCTGCACCTTACCGTCCCAGAAACCGTTCCTGGAAACCTTCCGCCTCCAGGCGATACCTATCTCCGGCACCTCACTCCCAATGGAGGGGGAAACCGTACGACTCCCGTCCTCCTTCCAAACACCGTTCCCAACCCACCAAAAAGCCGCCGCAGCCTAAGCAGTCTGTTTGACTGCCCCCACCGTCTCTCTCCAATGTCGTTCACTCCTTCCGTCCGTACCCCCGCCTCTTCCCCTTTCTACCAGCCTGGGAAGAAATTTCAACCGACTCTTGGGTCCTCACCATCCTGCGGGTTGGGTACGCCATAGAGTTCGTTTCGCCTCCGATCCTCCCACACTTTGTCGTCACGCCTGCAGACCCCCTCCTCGATCTCGAGGTTTCTGCTCTCCTTGCCAAGGGGGCCATCGAGGTCGTCCCGGAGGCGCAACGAACTCTCGGCTTCTACTCGAAGTATTTCCTGGTCCCCAAGAGGGACGGCGGCTTCAGACCAATTATGGACCTTCGGGATCTCAACCGTTACATTCGGTATCAAAAATTCAGGATGGTCACTCTGCAGTCGATCCTTCCTCTCCTTCCACGGGCAGCGTGGCTCGCGTCAGTCGATCTTCAAGACGCATACTTCCATGTCACGATCCGTCCCCAACATCGGCGGTTTCTCCGCTTCGCCGTTGGAGATGCCCACTACCAGTACAGGGTGCTTCCCTTTGGCCTTTCTACAGCTCCACGGGTGTTCACCAAGCTGATGGCTGTGGTGGTAGCTGAACTCCACCGACGGGGAGTCACTCTTTATCCTTACATCGACGACTGGCTTCTCGTAGCTCCAACGCCAACTCAGTTGCTCCACGACACTCGGGAGACTCTCTCCCTTCTCCGTGCTCTCTTGCTTTGTGTCAACCACGCCAAGTCCTCCCTTCAGCCCCTCCAAATCCTTCGATTCCTCGGGGCTCGACTCGACACCAACCTCGAAGCGGCTTTCCTTCCGGAGTCCAGGGCTTCCGACATTCGTGCGATGGTGTCCGCCTTTCAGACGTGTCCCCAACAATCCGCCCATTCTGTCATGAGGCTCCTCGGTCACTTTGCTTCCACGGTGTTCGTTGTCCGCAACGCTCGGCTGAAGATGCGGCCGCTTCAGCTCTGGCTCCTACGAGCCTTCGATCCCCTCCGGAGGCCTTGGCACACGATTCTGTCGATCCCACAAACCGTCCTCGCCTCCCTCGAGTGGTGGGCTCAACCTGTCCACCTCCTTTCCGGGATGCCATTTCGTCCTCCTCCTCCCGACTTGTTGTTGACCACGGACGCTTCCCTCTCGGGTTCGGGAGCCCGGAGCGGAACGCTTACTGTTCAAGGGTCTTGGTCTGCTCGAGAGGCAGCTCGCCACATAAATTACCTGGAGTTGCAAGCAATTTACCTGGCCCTCCGGTCTTTTCTTCCGACCCTCCGAGGCCGTGTCGTCCAAGTGGCTTCCGACAGCACCACGGCTGTTTATTATGTCAACAAACAGGGCGGCACTGCCTCTGTTCGTCTCTGCACCTTGGCGATAGACCTCTGGTCCTGGTGCCTCCGCCACTCCATCACGCTCTCGGCGATCCATATTCCCGGGGATCAGAATGTCGATGCGGACCGGTTGAGTCGTTCTGCCTCATCGGACAACGAATGGTCCATTCCCCTCCGGTATCTTCGGCCTCTGTTTCGGGAGTTCGGTCACCCATCAGTCGACGGCTTAGCGTCCGTCGACAATGCTCGATGTCGCCTGTTTTTCAGCAGGGGTCCCCTGTCTGCTCGGTCGCTCGGGGATGCCTTTCTCCACAAATGGAACGGAACCCTGTTTTATCGGTTTCCTCCGTTCCCTCTCATCTCTCGGGTCGTGCAGAAGATTCGTGCAGACCACACCTCCTGCATTCTGATCACTCCGTGGTGGCCACGCCAGGTCTGGTTCCCGCACCTGATTCAACTCTCCTGTCGTTCCTTCCGTCCCCTCCCTGTCGTCCCAGATCTCCTTTCTCGGGCCCGAGGGAGAATCATCCATCCCAATCCGGGATTTTTCAAATTAACGGCCTGGAAGATCCAGCCCTAGACTTCCCGCCTCAGGTCTCTGAAATCCTCCTGAATGCTAGGAAGCCTTCTACTCGACGTTCCTATCGGTTCAAGTGGAACAGATTCCAATCCTATGCTACTGATCACTCCTTCGATCCGATTCGATCATCTCTCCGTGAGATCTTCGCCTACATCGTGCATTTGAAGGATGCGGGCCTGGCATACTCGTCCTTGAGGGTTCATTTGGTGGCGATCTCCGCCTACCACCCCCTCCTCCAAGGCTCGTCAGTGTTCTCCCACCGTCTCACCAAGACGTTCCTCAAGGGTCTTCTTCGCATGTGCCCGCCTAGGAAACCGTTGGTGCCTTCCTGGAGCTTGTCTCTAGTCCTTTCTCAACTCATGGCTAAACCGTTCGAGCCGATGGCTACCGCCGACCTCAGGTTAGTGTCCTGGAAGACGGCCTTTCTCGTAGCCATTACCACTGCACGCAGAGTAGGGGAACTAGCTGCCTTTAGGGCCGATCCCCCCTACACCGTTTTTCATAGGGAGAAGGTGGTCCTTAGAACAGATCCTTCCTTCCTCCCTAAAGTCATCTCTGCCTTTCACCTCTCTCAGTCGTCTGTTCTGCCTACATTCTTCCCGAACCCGACTGATGCCTCTCAGAGAGCCCTGCACTGTCTAGATGTGCGCAGAGCGCTCTCTTTCTATCTACACAGGACACAGCCCATACGTAAATCTCCTCGGCTGTTCCTAGCTTATGGCCCCCCTCACGCGGGGGAACCCATTTCTTCTCAACGTCTCTCTAAGTGGGTGACTTCCACCATAGCCCTTTGCTATGAGCTGGCGCGTCAACCCGTTCCTACCTGTCTCACTGCCCATTCCACATGGGTGGTGTCGACGTCCACCGCTTTCCTGGCCGGTGTCCCGTTGGAAGACGTCTGTGCGGCTGCTACGTGGTCCTCGGCATCGACCTTCGTGACCCACTACGCACTCGACGTCCGAGCTCGGCGGGATGCTGCCTTTGGTCAGATGGTACTGCGATCTCTCTTCGCTTGACCCTGCTGGACCCTCAGGTAGGACCCGTGGGTGATTTGTTTTGATGGTGATGCTGTATTTTAACCATTATTTTTGTGTCCTTTGCAGCTGCCAGTTCCCTCCTCCAACTGGTTCAGCTCTTGTAATCACCCATGTGTGGGACTGCACAGAGACCACGACGAAGATAAACAGGTTGCTTACCTGTAACTGATGATCTTCGAGTGGTCATCTGTGCAGTACCACAATCCCACCCAGCCTTCCCCGCTGCTGGCATTTCCAGATGTCCTGTTTTGGATTCTTTGGCCTTGACAGTGGCGGTCGAAGGAACTGAGTGGGAGGCGGCTCTCTCTCCCGCTCTGGGCATGCGCAGTGCATGTCTCCTCCCCCAGGGCGGGAGGAGAGCCCGCCAAAAGCTCTTCTGAGGTAAAGCTCTAGAAGTTTCTCCGATCGAGGTCATGCGCAGGCGCCCAACCCATGTGTGGTACTGCACAGATGACCACTCGAAGATCATCAGTTACAGGTAAGCAACCTGTTTTTTCTATAGTGGTACAGTTACTGTGAACTCTTGGCATCATTTGAAGGGTCATTGGTGAACAGTTCAGTTACCTGGTGTTACCAGATCATTACACCAGCAAATCGCTGTAGGAAGTGTAGCTTTAGGTGAGTTGTGTAAATAGGGAGGTGGTTATCCATACTGGCACAAGTCTCTTTCTCCCTGATATTGCAGCAGTGGGTAGGATTGTGATAATTATCTCCAGTAAATCCAGTGTCTGTTTTTATGTCCATCTTTAATACAATTGAGCTTGAAGCAACAGGAAATAATGCAAATATATATCACTGTTGTTTTTTCTGACAGACATTCCCTTGCTCCCTTCTATCATGTCTCTGAGTCTTAATGAAAATGAAGAAAAAAGTGGACCTTTTGTAGTGCACTGGCTAAATAATAAAGAATTACATTTTACTTTATCAATGGAAGTCTTTTTACAACATCTTAAAAAGAATTTTGAGCATGTTTCTTCAGAGGCCAGCACTGAAGAATCTAATCAAATGGATATAAAATTGGATGAAGGTAAAGCATATGTCATTCTATTGTCTAGTAAAAACCAAATATTTAAAGTATGTCTTCCTAGGTATATTTTAGTTATAAGAATGTTCTCATTTTGAAAGGTTTAAACATCTGAATTGCTTGTGCAAAAATTGAATATATACTTGAAATATAATCATAGTTGGATTGGGCTCTAGCATGCATTTGTATATAGTGACACCCTCATGAAGTCCTGGTCCTCTGAGTTCTTGGGGTACCGTATTTTTTCTAAATCTGACACTACAAAGCATATACTTCTTGCATAGACAGTTCTGTCAGAAGGTTGTACATAAAGGGTTCTGTCTGAACATTCTGCTCAGCTACATGCAGCACATTTCTCCAAGCCAAGGAAACTTCTACTGAAAGAAGAGGATTTTCCTTTGGAAGGGTCTACACTTAGCTGAGTGGCATGGTACGATACAGCCCAGTATCAACAAAAATCTACTATAACAGCACTTAGCAGCATCATAATGTATTTGAAAATGGAAGAACATTCATGAGCCTAGCCTGCTTACAAACCTTATTTATTGACAAGTACAACCCTTGTCTTGTGTTGATAGCATTTCTCCCAATGAAATGTCTGCTGTACTGGCCTTCAGACTTTATGCTAATATACTATATACTAATTCTATAGTATTAAGCGGTTCTTTTATGATCCCACTAAAATACACATCTATAAATTAAAAAGTACAACTTGTCTACTACAAACTGATCAGAAATTGGGACTCTTGATGGCAGGATAACATGCTTGGATTCTCTCTCACACATGCTCACTGACACAGTTTGAGGCAGTTACTGAATGCAGATGAAAATATGTGGTGCTCTGTGTCAGCAGATGAGGGAATTCTTGTCAAGGTTACGTCTTTCATTTGTTCCAGTACAAATTGGTGCATGGTATCATTCCTTGTGAGTAGAGGTGGTGCCCCCTATAGAGCTCTGCTTGACTTTGTCCTCTAGGCCCCCAAAACCTGGAACCTCTCTCATACCTGTCCTTAGTCAGCTGGTGGCAAGAGCTGACAAGGATAACTAAAAAAGCTGTCAAACAAACTGTCAACTTTTCAGCTGTCGAAGTTTGTCTTAGCAGCCATTGAAGCCAGCCAACAGTGGTATCCAGAAGCAGATAAGGAAGCGACAAACAAGAAAGCCTGTGGGGTCACAGCAGGAGAGGCTCCCAGTTAGCATCTCATAACTGTCAGGTAGCCCTGTCAAGTGTATGGTATGCAGGAGGAGTATTCCGTCTGAACTTTTCCACACTATTACTGACTGTCTCTTATCAGGTCTATGACCTTCATTCTCCAGCTGCTGGAGATTCGGCTGGGAACCAAAACGGTTTCTAAGATTGTTTTGCTAGCTAGCGTGCCGCTTTTTCCCATGCGCACAATTTGTATTCATTGGCTTCTGCTGGGGATGGGGGGGATGCTTGAATGTAGTATATCATAGTAAGTCCTATTGTACGTAGTCATTACAGACACAGGCTGTACACGTGTCTTTAATTTTGATTCACCGTTAGTCTTCTGAAGAAGCCCTGTGTTGCATGAGCTGACTGAGGAACCTGACAATAACTCAGCTAAGATCATGCCTGTTCCCCTTCTGCTAGAGAGTTCTGGTGGTAGCTCCTTCTAAAACCAAACCTCACACACTGAAGTTGCAGAATGGAGTAGTCACAGTGAGTAGCCTCTCCCAGGAGCCACATCCTGTCTTATCCTGTTAACTATTGGAGTCTAGACCTAGTTGTCTGCTCTTAGACGCTTTCTAACTTTTTTGGGACCCATTTCTAAACTTATCTGGACCCACTTAGAGAATAATTCCATGCTGCTGCTTCCCTACACACATATATAATTCAGGAATAACACCTCGGCTAACACTGAATGAAGTTTCTGTTATAGTTTTCGTTTTTGGTATTTATAAATATATGTCAGTATTAAGCAACAAGCTATTATTTCATGACCATTGACGTATTATGTAGGAACAAGCCCAAATTTGTCATTGAGCCTGCCAGAGTCACTGCCTTCCAGCTCACCCTATTCTATCTTCTGTCTCCTGGCATTGCAATCTACCTACTAAAAATTTATGACCTGTTTTTTTTGTTTCCAGCCCATAGTTTGAGAAGTACTGTGTTGTTAAAGTTTTTAGTTCTCTGTTATTGCAAGCCATGAACTAAGGAATAACCTGAATTCATTCCACCATTATTTTTTATTATTATTTTTTTACTTTCAGTTTATATCCCACCTAGCCGGTATAGAGAAACAGGTTAATGCAGCTAAAAAAGAAAGAAAGAAAAAAGCTTTTTTCCAGCTTAGTTTAGCCCGGAAGATGATTCCCCTCCTCCTTGATTCAGCTGATATGGCCACTTGGATCCATGCCATGGTAACATCGAAACTAGAATACTGTAGTGCACAGTTGGTCCAGTTGGTACAGAATTCCACAGCTCGATTATTATCAAGAGCTAGGTGGAGTATGCATATTACACCTATTCTGCAGTCACTTTGGCTTCCCATCAGTTACTGAGCTCAATTCATGGTATTAAAAAACGACAACACTGGCTTCAAGGTATTGACTATCAAATACAATGCCTTTGTGGCCTTGGACACTCATATCTGAGCGACCATGCTCCACCTATGTCCTGCTACAACAATTTCTCTCATCTGAGCAGGGTCTTTTGTAGGTATTATGCTGCAGATTAGCAAGATAAACAACTGCCATACATGTCTTCTCTGTAAGTGACCCCGCCCTGTGGACTGGCCTGTGGATGTCAGGAAGGCTCCCATGCTCCTGGAATTTACAAAGGAAATAGGGCTGCTTCATAACAGATTGGTCCAGGAAAATGCACTGTTTTCACCTGATGTAATACTATGTTTAACATTGTTTAACATGTCATGTTTAACACTCACACTTTGTTCAGATTACAGCTCTGTTTAAATTTTTTGCAATTCATCTTTATGGTTTTTATGCAGTCCCATCTGGGACTGCACAGGCCAGCAACAGAGACAAGTTTCAAGCTTCCCAGAATTTTCAAAGCAGAATGCTTTCTCCCTACCCCATCTGAAGCCAGCGTTTCCCCTCACTCCTCTCTTTACTGCTGTGGAGGGAGGACCTGTCTTTGAGCTTTCTGTATAAAAAATTCTTTTTGTGGGTGTTTTTTTTCTTACCTCAAATTCAAATGGCGCTTTTCAAGAAATATGGGAAGTGGTGCAGTCCAGCAAGCTCAATTTTTGTTTCTTTTGCCTGGGGAAAAGTCATAATACTCTGGCCTGTGACATAAGCTGCCAATTCACGTCTAAAGCCCACCACAAAAGGGCTGTGAGACTGAAAACTTCACTATGTGGAAAAGTGCTAGAGGGCAACAAAGTCAGGCCAATAAGCTCCCAGCTCCTTCAAAAACAATGCAGCTGAGGGGGGGAGCAGTGTTACAGTCACTTTTTCACTGATCAGCCCACACCCTCAGCCTCAGTAAGTGAGCTTGCTATTCTCCCATATGGGATTGTACAGAAACCATGAACACGAAAACAATTTTGCACTTGCCTGTAACTGTTGTGTATCGGGTGGTCTTCTGTTCAGGCACACATCCTTTCCTCTCTGTGGACTGCTCTCCATGAATGCCTGTCTTCTTCATGGTGGCGAAGGGAGGACTGAGGGGAGCTATCTGCCTCTGTCCCATGCTGGTTTGGGCAGGGAGACACTGGCTCCAGATAGGGAGCTGGGGGCTGGAGTACTCTTAAGTGCTTGGAAAATTCTGGAAAGCTTGAAACTCTTCTCCACAGCTGACCTGTACATGTGTAATCACATATGTGCCTGCACAGAAGGCCACTCAATGAACAACAGTTACAGGTAAGTGTAATCTTGTTTTCCTAGTCCTATTACTTTGCTTATTAGATGTATTATTCTACTGATTGAATTGATTTACATTCTGCAATCACCTTGAGTCTCAGTGAGAAAGGTGGACTATAAATAACAGAAATAAATTTCACAAAAAATAAAACCACGCAACACATTGCATAGCCCTCCTTGAAGAGGACATGGGAGGTATAACCTTCACAAAGTTACCTTTCTAGCCTTCAGACTGAAAGAAACTCTCACAGTAAGTCCAGTGTTTTATGTTGAATCATATAGTGTTGTTGTATGAGCAGTTTTTTTCTGGAAGCAAAGCTAGGTATAATTCAGTAGTACCTGAGAAGTTTTGTTTTTCTTTCCTGTATTTACTTTAATAACTTGCTCCACATCACCAGTCACTTCATATCTTGCGCTGGGTACATCAGTGTTCTGCAAAAATTATGAAGGGGATACTAGAATCCTCAAACAAGCTGCAGGCATGTGCCGTAATAGATTCACCTTCCTGGTACGCTTCTACTGCTTTTTTGTGAATATGTGTCTCCCTCACAGTTTATGTGTAACTGCATTGTAAACAGAGAATATTAAATATGCCTTTCATAGGCTATGAGGTATAGGAGATGTCTGTTGTGTCCTGGAAAGTGCTCCAAAAATGTTGCCTATAACTTTTATGATTTTAAAATAATTGAAATGTTTAAAATAACTTTTTTTTTTCTTTCTCACAGAAATTGATGAAAATAGAGATGATTACAAAGGAAATCAAGAACAATTAGAATCTGGGGGTGAAAAATTTGTTTCAAATTCAAGCTGTGTTCCTTTGCCTTCTGCTGTTATTGATCATGAAACTGAAGTACAGCTATCTGAATGGAATAAAAATGCAGACATGTTATTTAGTATTCATCCTATGGATGGGTCATTGCTGGTATGGCATGTAGATTGGCTAGATGAATACCAGCCAGGCATGTTTCGTCAAGTACAGGTATTGTGACTTTTCTGAATAAAATAATATAGCTGAATACATTAAAATATATTTCAAAAATAAAATAACTTTTTCTAAGCAAAAATCTAAAATAGCTGATTGTTCATTAGGAATATTAGCTTCATTCTGCTGATTCTCTTTCCCTTGTAAAATGTTTTAGGTGTCATTTGTTTCAAGGATCCCTGTAGCCTTTCCCACTGGTGATGCAAATTCACTTTGCAGAAGTATAGTGATGTATGCTTGTACCAAGAACGTTGATCTAGCTATTCAACAAGGCAAACAAAAACTATCTGGCTTTGGCCATTCCTGCTCCATGTTAATCTCTTCAGGGCACAGCAAATCATCGAACAGCTTAAAGTTAAGCATCTTCACGCCAAATGTTATGATGATTTCTAAGCATGCAGATGGATCTCTGAATCAATGGCTAGTCAGTTTTGCAGAGGAATCTGCTTTTTCAACCATACTCAGTATTTCCCACAAATCAAGATACTGTGGTCATCGTTTCCATCTTAATGACCTGGCTTGTCATTCAGTACTGCCACTGCTACTTACAACCTCCCATCATAATGCAGTAAGGACACTTGTTGATGATAGCATTCAAGAGGCACATGATGACTCACCAAGATCTCAGAATAAAAGCTCTGCCGGCATGTTGTCACAGGATTTCACTACTGTCTACAGTGAACTTATCCTTTGGAGAGTTGATCCTGTTGGGCCACTGTCTTTTTCTGGTGGAGTTTCTGAACTTGCAAGAATCAATTCCCTTCATGTATCTGCTTTTTCAAACGTGGCATGGCTGCCTACCCTTATACCCAGTTACTGTCTTGGTGAGTATTTTTCCTGATAGATTATAGTGCTGAAAGTAGCTACATAGACAGGAAACAATATTTGAATGAAAACAGTGGTTTAATTTGATGACTATCCTTTATTGATTTGTATTTAAGGTATATGTTTTCACAATTGCCTTTAGGCGCGTATTGCAATTCACCAAGTGCTTGTTTTGTTGCAAATGATGGACAGTATTTGAGACTTTATCAAGCTATCATAGATGCGAAAAAGCTTCTGTGTGAACTGTCAAATCCAGGAATTTCTGTAAGTAAAGATTAATTTAGATTCACAACTAAATTCAGTTTAGTGACCTGGGTCCATGAGATTCTAAACTGGGTTAAAAAAACCAGACCATTGAACACTTAAGAATGTGCAACAGAACTAAGTGCTAATGGTTGGGTCTTCCCTTGCATGAGAAAAGAATGTCTCCTAACAAACTCTTCTCTGATTCCCCTTCCCCTAGCAGCCCCCCCAGTGAAGTGTCATGTAGCACCAAGTGCTGCAGTGAGGAGGAAGAAATGAGCAAAATTGTCATCCCTCACTCTTGCATGAACAACATGAGTGTTTGCACTCATCTAAGAGTTTTTGAACAATATGGCAGACTCTGGGGGAAGATGTGCCATAGAATTATTACCCCACCTACCTTTTTATGGTGGACAGTTTAGAAAGCTACTTTTAGTAAAATATGTTTGCAGCAGTTGGTAGAGGAAGTGACATGTGAGATGCCTGTGATCCCTAGCATCTTGCAGTTATTTTCTCTTAATTCACTTTTTTGTGGGGATTCCTGTTTTCACATAGCAGTCTTTCCCCATTAAGTGTGGAAAACAGCATGGCACAAATAAAAATTACCCCCAAAGTGCATATGTGCCATTACAATATAAGTAATGTTTTCTTTTATTAGGATGTACTGTGACGATTGGAAATATATATATTGCCAGGACAAACAAACATTATTTGCACCTTTTCAATCAGTTGGCTTAGAATGGTCTACGATGCTGTATAATTACTGAGGCCTGGTAGCTAACTAAGCACAAAACCTAAAGAAGACTAGTATGTAGGGAGGATTGCTTTAACATGCTTCTTAAATAAAGGGCAGGTATGTCTTCTCTAACATTTGTTAGCAAAACAGAGTCAGGATTTAGGATCATACTGCATATGGAGACACATGGTGCGTACAGATTTTTAAAAAATTATTTAAATGTAGTTGCAGGGAGCTCAGTTTGTGAGCAGGAGGGGCTTTTCAACCACTAAAATTTCTTTTCTATTTTGCTTTCCTTTCTGCAGGAAAATATATATAAGGACCTAGTATCCCCCGCCCAGCTGAAAAATAGTTCCTAGTGAGAAGGATAAGCACCTCATTTTTCCCTGCCACTGCTCTGCTCATGTTTGGCATCCCCTAATCAATTTGACACTGTTCGTTTATTTCTCATACGCTCTCTCACACACATATACCACCTATATACATACACACACTTATGAGACCCATTCAGGGTCTCTCCAGAGATGTGACTTCTCTTTTCCAGGTTTGGGTTTGCTGTTGTCAGCAGTCAGGAATTTTGTCTTTCCTAAGAATCATTTATATTACCTTTAGGATTCAAACAATAGTATGTAAAATAATACTTTATTTTGCTGAAATGTAATAACTACAAAAATAGAAACAACATAACCTTTAATACTGGCTTTGCAGAAATATGTTGGTGAAGTATTTAATATCATAAGTCAACAGTCCACAGCCCGACCAGGATGCATTGTAGAACTGGATGCTATTACAGAACTGGTAAGCACTTTAAGAAGTCAGTGAAAATATTTTGTTATTGTTTTGAACTCAAGAAAATGTTATTTACAGAGATAGTATTTTGGGGAACTGAAATCTGCCAAGAGTGTTGCATATTGCTAAGATTCTATTTTAATGTCATTTTAATGGGTTATATTCAAAGGTAGAAATGTGGGATATAAACTTTGTAAATAAATAATAAATATTTGGTCAAAATTTGAGATCTTTGTCAATGTAATCACTCCTGTGTATTTATAGATGTCTTGTATGTACATTTTAGTCATGCATCTGTATTTATACAAACTTTGTTTACTTTAATTTAGCATGGTGGGAAAATGCAGTTACTTCATGTTTTTCAAGAAGATTTCATTTTGAATCACCATGAGACTAAACTGTCAGAAAAAAACACCATGTTATCAGACTCTGGTAAAGCCCATGCTTCAATAAATTTTCAGTAAAGTGAAATGATAATGAATATGTTACAGACATTTTTGTTGTAGCAGTGCATTTAAGATCATGATTTTGGCTTGACAGTAGTAGCCATATCCTAAGGAAATGGATTCCAGTCCTATAAGTAACAATCTAATGTTTGTAGTGTTGTAGTGGAATTGTTAATGCCATTGAAACTACTGGTGCTCTTTGGGTCAACATAGTATATATGTAATAGTGGTGGTTGCCCTTCCCAAGTAGATCAAAAATCCATAAGAGAGGGCTGGGTAGAGATAGTGTAAATGTTGTTGGTTTCCCCCCCCAACCCTGGGTATGTTTACAAAAGGTTTTTTAAAAGTAAACTACAATAAGTTACACTGATAAGTAAACTACAATGGCTGCATGTGCACAGTTGCTATTTTAAAAAGTCTCATACAACAATATGAAGAAGAGAGGGAAGGTAAGCAATCAGCTGAGGAAGCAAACACTAGTGGAGGAGCTAGGTGATTAGGTATGTGGGCAACAGGAGGGGGGAAAGTGTAAAACTGGGGAGGCACACAAGGAAAAGGAAACATTTGGTTTGGGTGGATGGAGGGGAATCCAGGCAATTGAGCAGATAGGTAGGAGGAAGCAAAAATGACAACAAATTAGGTGGATAGGTTAGAGAGGAGAATGGGCAATTAAGTGGTTTGGTAAGGGGTTAGAAATTAGAGGCAGCTGCTCTCAGGCACAAGGAAGGCAACGAAGTTTGATGCAAGCTAAAAATCTGTAACATTTTGTTTTGGATTCCCAGTGTTAGTGTTCATACTTCTAGAAGTACGTAGTAAAGCATGTCGTCTTCCATGTCCACTGGCCAGGATTTAAAAATATATATATATCAGAAATGTTGGTTGAAGTATGGAACTAGAATACTGTGTGTGAGTTATTTCTTAAACTCCATCTTTATTCAAAGTACCCTGATACTTTAATGTTCAAATAATACAAAACCAGCATGCAAAGTGGTGGTTCCTCCACGTGTTGTTGCAAAATCATAAATAATGGGATAAACTGAGCAGTGCAGTTACTATAGGTTTCAATCCAGAATAGTCTAAGTAAATGGAGGCACATAATAGACTTTTTTTATTTTACACTAATTAGCAGTAAACTGTGCCACAGCTTGGACTAACACTGAGATTTCCCTGAGTGTATAAAGAATTCCTGTGCAAAGAAGCTAGGACAGGAGTGTCAAGCATATTGGCCCACAGGCTGGATCCAGCCCACAAGCAACTGGCTCCCTCCTGCTTCTGTCTCCAGGGCTGCTGCTGCATTGCAGCTCATTTTTGCCCAGCTCCCTCTGCTGCTTCCTGCTTCCTTCCAAGATTGCTTCTTGCTTCCTTCCAAGCCAAACTTCCTTTCCCTCCATTGGCTAAGGGCTTCTCCTTTGGGAGGAAGAGAGGGGGAGGCAAAGAGCCAGAGAGAACGCCACCCAGGAGAGAGAGCAATGTCTGAGTCCCATAGCTCCTTTAAGAGCAGCAATGTTTTATTTCAGGTATAAGCTTCCGTACACTTCTTCTCCAGAGAGAGGGAGAGGGTAGATGGATTCTTCTGACAAGCACAATTTACATTGAGAACACTGTGCTCTGCTGTTATCTTTGAGACTTGATATGTCTCTGTCTCTCTCTGTTTTTCTGACACACACACACATGCATAGGTGTAGTATGTGTGTTAAAAGGAAGAAGCAGGTTGGGATAAGGAGAAAGGAGAACTAAAAGGAAATTATTTTTGGCTTATTCTGAAAAGTGTTTTTTTTTTAGATTAGATTTCTCTGTGCCCATATGAGATTTCATTTTCTTTTTCACTTGGATTGGCTTCCATTGTTTAATAATCCAATTCCATTGGATTCCATTGTTTAATAATGGAAGTAGATATTGTTCCAGTTCAACACGTCTCCCTTTCTCCTCTTCCACCTTGCTGGCTTCTTTTCTTCCTCGATCATGTCACCCCTCAGCCGTCGTTTCTCCAAGCTAAAGAGCCCCAAGCATTTTAACCTTTCTTCATAGGGAAGGTGTTCCAACCCTTTTATCATTCTAGTTGCCCTTCTCTGCACTTTTTCCAATGCTATAATATCCTTTTTGAGATGTGGTGACCAGAACTGTACACAGTATTCCAAATGAGGTCGCACCAATGATTTATACAGGGGCATGATGATACTGGCTGATTTGTTATCAATTCCCTTCCTAATAATCCCCAGCATAGCGTTGGCCTTCTTTATTGCAGCTACACATTGTGTAGACATTTTCAGCGAGTTATCCACTAAAATTCCCTCTTTGCTTTTTCAACTGTTTTGTTATCATCACCAGTGCTTGAGTGGATTTTGCCCAGTCTGAAATCAACACATAATTTCACTTGGAGAGATCCCTCTCTCCAGTTTAAGCAGATTGGGGGGGGGGGGAGAAGCTTAACAGTACAGCTTGCAAGCTTTATTAGTGGAAAGGAGCATGAGTCCAGTAGCACCTAACAAAATTTGTGGCAGGGCATGAAGTTTCATGAGTCACTGCTCACTTCTTCAGATACAACTAGAATGTGAGTCTATTTGTCATTATACCTTGGACAGTGGAGTGATTTCATATACCAAATGACAATAGCAGGCAGTAATGAGACAGGAAACCTAGGTCTCAATTCATCCCTGGAGGATGCATTGAGCTTCATGATCAGTTGCAATTCATCAGTCTCTCTTTCTGATCTCCCTTTGAAATTCGTTTGTAAGAGAAATGCTATTCTTAGGTAAGCAATGTCCTGGAAGGTTAAATGTTCCCCCATTGGTTTTTTAATGTTGTGGTTTCTAATGTCAGACTTATGTCCATTTATTCTTTGCATCTTTCTGGACTGAATCCTTGTGGACCGAATTGAGACCTAGGTTTCCTGTCTCATTACCAATGCTGGTATCTCCTCTGCATATCACACCTAGTCCAATCGAGCCTGGTGTTGTCATTCACCTGCTATTACCATTCGGAATCTGAAATCATCGTTATAAAGTTTGTATCTCCAATACTTTGTTTGCATTTTATGGGACGCATGACCTGGCCTGACAAAGTGACATTTATGCTAAATCTGGCTGTCGTAACAAATTATTTCAATACTTCTGAGCTAGAGTATTAAATCTCAGTAGCATTTGTTCTTCTTACATAAAGGAGCTCACTAGATTGAGACTACGCTACCCAGTCCAGTGCACATTTACATGGAAGTAAGTTGTATTGAAGTCAGTGATATTTATTCTCAAGCAAGTGTGCATAGACTTTGGACTCTGCACATTTCAGCTTACCTAATTTACATCATGAAAAGGAGAAACAGTTGTAGTCTGTAGTTAACAGGTGAAATTGTTGTACTAAAAAGGAAATCTGTTCACATTTTTACAGGACATCAGAAAAATGGGTTTTCTGAAAAATTCTATTTAGTTGTAATTGAATACACACAGAACAGCTCAGTGTTACACATGTGGAAGCTACATTTGAAGTCTGTACCAGCCTCAGTGGGTATGTTCTTAATATTTGTAATATAAATTGTCTAATCATCAAAGAAATTTGCCTTGTTATGTTTTACTTTCTTATTTGGTAATGGGGGATACAATATTTTAAGCAGTTATTACTTCAGTAGGGTGAGCTCCTGTCTCTAGTTCCAGCTCCTGCCAACCTAGCAGTTTGAAAGCAAGAAATTGCAAGTAGATAAATAGGTACCACTTCGGTGGGAAGGTAACAGCGTTCCGTGCACCTTGGTGTTTAGTCATGCCGGCCACATGACCACGGAAACGTCTTCGGACAGCGCTGGCTCTTCGGCTTTGAAACGGAGATGAGCACCGCAACCCTAGAGTCGGATTCGACTGGCTTTCGAGCAAGGGAACCTTTACCTTTACTTACTGTAGTTCTATAATCTGTTCCTTGTTGTGCATTCTTCCTGATGTGTGCATGAGGTATGGGGTTCAACTTTATTGTTTTTGACTCAGAATCTTCTCTTGACCTGGAAAATATCAGGGCAGGAATAAATGTATGGGGGGGTTTGTTGGGTACAAACACAGTGAGCATGTTTCAGTCCAGGTTAAGTATCTTCAAGTTTGACTTAAATCAATGAAGAAATTCTCACTAACTGATAAACTAGTTCTCCTATGAAACCTTTTTATTTAAAATATTTGTATTCCACTTTATCAATAAACTTGAAGTGGCTCACAAAATAATAACAGCATACTTACAAAGAAAGTGGAATGGAATGAGAACTGAACAAAAGAGAAAAATAGGAACTGGTAGAACAATGAGCACATTGTAAAGCCGGTGGATGGGCATTATTGATCACCAGCAGCAGTAGGTTTTCAGCCTAAAAAACAAAACTGCAATATCTAGATTTAAAAGAAAGAAAGAGATGTGGTTCGGATGCTGAACACTAAGAAGTGTAAAATTAATCATGTGCCTTAGATAATAAAATATTCATTTGGGAACCAGAGACCTTTTGTGTGGAAAGTTCCAAAGTTCTAACGCCGTATGTTTGTTGTTCATCCACCTTATCTCTTATAGTGGGGCTCACAAATTAGGATCTAAGTGAAAAGTGTTAACTGATAGGCAGGAAGATCGGCAAAAAATATCCAGATCATGTAGAGCTGTATAACCAGTAACTTCTGTGCTGAATTGTGCCTGGAAGTGAGCTGGTAATCAGTGAAATTTTTTTTAATTCTATTCTATCCAGTACAGGCTGACACCGCAAACACTTGTTGGCCTTATTCACCATGTCAGTCTTATTGAACTGAGGTTCAGTTTATTCTTGCATCCTATTACTCATTTCACAAGAGAATTAGGGTATCAGTTACCCAAGTGGACTCAGTTAAAAAGAAGTAATATAGTTGGATGAAATCTGCCTATTGATAACCTCATTCTAAATCCTCAAACCAGCTGTTTGTTATTAAACAACATCGGGAGCAGAATAGCATTAGATGGATATTTGTCTTTTATATGCTGTGAGATCGAGAAGTAATTCCCCAGTGCCACACTCTGGAACAAATTAGCTGTGTAAGAGCAGAGTCCCTGGAAATCAATGCCTCCAATACTCAACCCCAAAGGATACTGTGTTTGATGGTATCAAAAGTTGTGAGAAAGTCCAGGAGAATTAGCAAGATGGCACTCCCCCTTCTCTTTCCTGGCAAACAGCATTTCTCAAACATTTTGAAGTAGGACCTACTTCTGAACTTAGTGTACTTTTCAAAAAGGTAGTGTGCCATCAAGTTACAGCCAACTCATGGCAATCCCATGGAGTTCCAATACATGGGTTTTTCAAGGCAACAGATGAGGAGAGGTGATTTGCCATTCTCTGCCTTGGCAGTCTCTCATCCCAAGTACTGATTCTCCTTAGATCTTCGTCGTGGTCTCTGTGCAGTCCCACACATGGAGTACTTTATAAGTATGGAGTACTTTATAAGTGGGTCCTGAAAGATATAGCCCTAGTAGCACAGGGAAAAACAGGTTGCTTACCTGTAACTGATGATCTTCGAGTGGTCATCTGTGCAGTCCCACACATGGGTTGGGCGCCTGCGCACGACCTCGATCGGAGAAACTTCTAGAGCTTTACCTCAGAAGAGCTTTTGGCGGGCTCTCCTCCCGCCCTGGGGGAGGAGACATGCACTGCGCATGCCCAGAGCGGGAGAGAGAGCCGCCTCCCACTCAGTTCTTCTTCGACCGCCTTCGTGTTCACACCTCATTCCTGTCGTTCCTCCATTTACTTCAGCTGAGTATATCTTTCTTCGCTTTCGCTTTCTTTTTCCATCTGCTTCTTTCTCTTCTAAAAAATATTTCAAAAAAAAAAATCTTTGTCTATCTCTCTTCCCCCCCCCTCTCCTTTCTTTGGAGGGTGAGTGGGGATTTTTGTATGGGAAAGACTCAATTCTTTAAGGTCTGTCGTCGTTGCCCTGCTAAAATTCCATCCAATGACGGGCATGACCTTTGCTTAGTTTGTTTGGGAGAGGCCCATAGAGTAGATTCTTGCCCTCATTGCGCGAGTTTCACTCGTCAGGCTCGCCGTAATCGAGAGGCTAGGCTCAAAGCTCTTCTTGTTGAATCGGCTCTGCGTCCCACAATGTCTTCGGGAGCTTCCCAGGTCTCGGTAGCTAAGAAATCGGACACCTCCTCGAAGGCACCGAAACAGAAACCTAAGCGGGCTGAAGATAAGACCCCTTCGAGGTCGAAGGCCATGCCCTCTGCTTCGGTTTCGAAAGTGGACCCCATCATCGTGACTGGGTTGTCGACGTCGATGCCGGTCCTTGCCTCTACATCTCATCAGTCTGCGGCTCGACAACAGACTCCGCAGCACCCCCACTCGTCACCTACGGGGACGATACCGTTGGGCCAGTTGACCAGATCGCCTCCGCACCTGTCTCCGCGAACAGGCTCCCGGTCTCCACGGAGGCGCTCCACTACCCCGATCCACACTTTGGACGAGGGTCTGGTTGTGCACCGCCATGCTCAGTCCCGATCTCGACTTGGTCGTCGATGCCTGATCCGTAGGCAATCCCCGTCGTCGTCTGATTCCGCCTCTGACCACCAATGCTGGTCCTGCGAAGACCGTCGGGAGCGTCCGGATGCGGCCTACTATTATTCGAGGTCTCCGACACCGGAGAGACACCGCTATGACCGAATCCGGCATTCGGAACGCGGAGATCAGGCCCACGCCCCTGACCGCCCTCGGCGCTCGGCATCTGTGGCCTCGGCTCATTCTGCCTCTCGGGAACAGCCTTCTGACCTTCCCAGAAATCGGGACGCTCCAAGGAGTTCCCCAATGGAACCTCGACATCGTCCTGCCGTCGACCATCCGGTCGTCGACCTTGTCCAACCCCGATCCTCCTCTCCTATGTCGATCTCGGACGGGTCGGATTCGGCGGAGTTCGATCCCGAGGTCTCTCGAATCGAGGACGAGCACCGACACTTGGGGTCGATTTCCCCTACGGAAGGCCCTAAGGCATTTTTGGAGCTCGTTACCAGGATGGCGACTGCCCTCCAAGTTCAGGGCTTTACGGAGACCCCAGCAGTGACCGACGTCGTTCACTGGTTGGTCCAGGCTGATCTTCCTCCGTCTCCCGTCTTGCCTTTGCTGCCTGTCCACCTTTCTATGTTGAAAGAGTCATGGGAACACCCGGCTTCGATCCCTCCGGTTTCGAGGCGCTATGATGGGATTGTATAGGATCCAGGATGCTCCTGGCAAATTCCTCCTTTGTCAGCCACCACCGAACTCCATGGTGGTTCACTCTTCTTCGAAATCGAGGCAGCCTGCTCGCCAGTCCACGCCCCCTGACCGTGAGGGTCGTAAACTGGATCTTCTGGCCAAGAAGATGTACTCTCTGGCCTCCATGAATCTCCGGGTCGATACTTATCTGTCGTATTTATCTGCTTACGCATTCAATGTTGCCAATGCAATTCGCCCTGTCCTGGAGTTTGTTCCGGAAGAGCACCGTCCCACTCTCTCGGCTGCCTTGTCTGAGGTTTGTGCCATATCAAAGCAACAAATCAATTCCATTTGTCATGCAGTCAGCTGCTCCTCTAAACTCCTGGTGTCTTCTGTCGCTCTACGGCGTCATGCCTGGCTGCGGGGCACCTCCCTACAACCGGACGTCAAGTTCCGTGTAGAAGACCTCCCCTTTGACGGAAACGGCCTCTTCCACTCCACCACCGACGAAGTGTTGAAGGCTGTTGATGAGAGTCGTAAGCAGGCCCGAAACCTTGGAGTCTCGGCTGCACCTTACCGTCCCAGAAACCGTTCCTGGAAACCTTCCGCCTCCAGGCGATACCTATCTCCGGCACCTCACTCCCAATGGAGGAGGAAACCGTACGACTCCCGTCCTCCTTCCAAACACCGTTCCCAACCCACCAAAAAGCCGCCGCAGCCTAAGCAGTCTGTTTGACTGTCCCCACCGTCTCTCTCCAATGTCGTTCACTCCTTCCGTCCGTACCCGCCTCTTCCCCTTTCTACCAGCCTGGGAATAAATTTCTTTTTTTTTTTTGAAACAAAATTTTTATTGGGATATATTCAACATTTCCAATCACGTTACCAATACAGTTTCCAAAAAGTAAGATCCCAATCCCCCCACCCCCCAATAGGCTTCCAACACTGCTAATAACAAACAGAAAAAATTATAAGGCAATCAAGTTTAGACTTAAATACCTCGACAAACCAGGTAACACATTTAAATTATATATAACCTCTACAATTTCAGCATATTATGTATAACAGTACATACAGTTCAAAATTCATTTCACTTCTCATTCAATATCCGTACGTATCCAAATTATATATTTTCCCCTTCATTCTATATTCAGTTTCTAGATACAGTTTCAATCCTTCCCAGTCTTTTAAGTACTGTTCTGCCATTTGTCCATTTAATTTCTTTGTCATTTTGTCCATTTCTGCTAAAAATAACAATTTTCTCAACCAGTCATGTATATCTGGTACCTTCTCCATTTTCCAATGCTGAGCAAAGGCCATTCTCGCCGACGTAATCATGTACCATAACAGTGTCCTTTTCTCTTGTGGAATTTTTTCCATTGTCAAACCGAGGAGAAAAAGTTCAGGCTTTCTCTCAATTGGGGTTTTCAATATTTTCTGCATCACACAATGTATATTAGACCAGTATGCTTTCGCTTTATCACATGACCACCACATATGGTAAAAAGAACCCTCTACTTTTTTACATTTCCAACATTTATTACTCAAGTTCTTATCCATGCTAATATTAGCAATCTTTTTTGGTGTCATATACCATCTATACATCATCTTATAGCAATTTTCTTTTACGTTAATACAAGTGGACATTTTAAAAGATCTTTTCCACAAAAATTCCCATGATTCCATAGAAATTTCTTTGTTCATATTTATGGCCCACTTTATCATTTGTTCTTTAACGGTTTCATCCAAAGTATATACAGTCAACAAAGTTTTATACATTTTTGATATCATTTTCCGTTCTTTTTTCAACCATATATTCTCAAAATCATCATTCATAGCCCTAAAACCAAACTCTTTACAATCTTTTTTATAAATGTCCCTTATTTGACAATATTGTAGCCAACCATACTCAAATTCTAATTCATTATTTGGTTTTAAAACATATTTTTTCCCTTCTCTTTGCAACAATTCCTGATACTTCAACCAATCATTGCCTCTATATTCTGAAAACAAATGTATAACTGCAGCTGGAACAATCCACAGAGGCCTTTCATCCGATATTGTATCCTTATACCTGGTCCATGCATCAAACAATGTCCTCCTTACATAATGATGCTTAAACATAGAGTCAGCTTTGTTTTTCCCATACCAAAGATAGGCATGCCAGCCAAATCTGCAATCGTGCCCCTCAAGAGCTAAAAGTTTTCTATTTTCCAAATTTACCCATTCAGATAACCAAGACATACATACTGCTTCATGATACAAACGCAAATTCGGGACTTGGAAGCCACCTCTGTCCTTAGTATCATACATTATCTTCATTTTAATTCTTGGCTTCTTCCCTGCCCAGATAAACTTAAAGATTTCTCTTTGCCATTTTACCAACACTTTTCCATCTTTCACAATTGGTATTGTCTGAAACAAAAACATTAACCTGGGCAGTACATTCATTTTAATAACGGCAATTTTTCCAAGAAGAGATAACCTTAGTTTTTCCCATTTTTCTAAATCACTCTTTATCGAACCCCACAATTTTTCATAATTATTCTTGAACAAATCTATATTTTTCATTGTAATTTCAACTCCCAGATACTTAACCCTTTTAACCACTTCACATTCTGTCACATTTTGTAACATTTGTTGCTTTGTACCAATCATATTTTTACACAGTATCTTAGATTTATTTTTGTTGACATAAAACCCTGCAAGATCACCAAACTCTCTTACTTTTTCAAATACCTTAGGCATATTATTAACAGGATCTTCAACAATAAACATGATATCATCCGCAAATGCTCTTAATTTAAATGAAAAACCTCCAATATTCAACCCTTTTATATTAACATCATCTCTGACCGCTTGTAGCAAAATCTCCAAAATCCAGATAAATAACAATGGTGACAGGGGACAACCTTGTCTAGTACCTTTTCTTACCCGGAACATATCTGTTGATTCTGCATTAACAATCACCGAAGCTTTTTGTTCTTTATATATCGATTGGATCATTCTTGTAAATTCTACGCCCATCATAGATTTCTCAAGCACTTTAAACATAAATTCCCAATTTAAATTATCAAAGGCCTTCTCTGCGTCCAAAAATAAAAAAGCGACTTCTTTTTCAGGATGTTTGTCATAATACTCAATTGCGTCCAATACAACCCTCATATTGTCTTTAATTTGTCTATTTGGTAAAAAACCAGCTTGATCTTCCACAATAGTATCTTTCAAAAACTTTTTAAGGCGCTCTGCCAATATTTTTGCAAATATTTTATAATCGTTGTTCAATAATGAAATGGGCCGATAGTTTTTAACATTTGTTAAATCTTGCATTTCTTTAGGAATTAAGGTGATTGCAGCTTCATTCCAGGAGTCAGGGATCTTTCCTGTCTTTCTAATTTCATTTAAAAGAATCTCCAGCACCGGAACCAAATCTTCATGAAATTTTTTATAAAATTTAGCTGAAAAGCCATCCGGGCCTGGGACTTTGGAGATTTTTGCCTCGGCTATTGCTTTACTAATTTCGTCCTTAGTTATTGCAGCATTTAGGAGTGTTTTCATTTCTGGATTTGGTTGTATCAAATTAACTTTGGATAGGTAATCCAACATTTTTTGAGGATCTGCTTGTTTCGATTGAAAGAGAGTCGCATAGTATTTGAAAAATTCCCTTTTAATTCCTCCTGGGTCCAAAATCTCTTTATTTCCATCTTTCAAACAAGTGATTGTTTTATTCTCTCTTCTTTTCTTTAATTGCCATGCTAAATATTTGCCAGGTTTATTTGCACCTTCAAAGGATTTCTGTTGCAATTTTTTCAAGTTCCAAAATACTTCTTTGTTCAACCTTGCCGCATATTGCTCCCTTAGGATCCTCAATTCTCTCAAAATCTTCTTTTTACCAGGCCTTTTCTTAAGTTCTGTTTCTTTTTTCCGAATATTTTCCATAATTTCTTTGTCTATTTTCATTTGTTGTTTCCTTTCATTATTATTAATTGCAATCAGATGTCCTCTCATCACAGCCTTGTAGGCTTCCCATACCGTTTGCGTCTGTACACTTTTATTTAAGTTCAGTTGAAAGTATGTTTGGGTTTCTGTCCTTATTTTATCCACAATATTTTGCTTGTCCAGCAAATCTTCGTTGAGTCGCCATCGAAATTTTTTCTCTTAACATACGTTGACCATTTTATCGGACTGTGGTCAGAAAGAGTCCTAGGTAGTATCTCAATTTTGCGTGTTTGCAAGATTAGGTTCTCTGTCATCCACATCATATCTATCCTGGAAAAAGACTCGTGTCTTGATGAATAAAAAGAGTACTCACTGTCTCTGGGATGTTTAGTTCTCCAAACGTCTGCCAAATGTTCATGTTTAATCAATTGGAAAAAGACTTTAGGAAGTTTGCCCATGGCCTCAATTCCTTTTTTTGATTTTCTATCAACAACATTGTCAACAGTACCATTAAAATCGCCCATTAAAATCATTTGCTCATAGGTCAACTGTCGTAGTTGTTCCCACAAATTCTGAAAAAAGTTTTCTTTTGCCCCATTGGGAGCATAGAGATTAACAATTAATGTCTTTTTATTCTGCAGCACAACTTCTACCGCTCAAAAATTTCCCTTCATTGTCTTTGAAAATTTCTTTTGGTTCCAACTCTTTTTTAATATATGTAACTACTCCTTTTTTCTTTTGAGAGGAGAGTGAATAAAATTCCTCTCCTAATCTTTTTTGAATCAAAAATTTGGCATCTGATTTTTTAATATGTGTTTCTTGCAAGCAAACAATATCACATTTCTGTTTTTCCAACCAGAGTCTGACATTTTTCCTTTTTGGGGGTGAGTTCAGTCCATTAACATTCCATGAAATTATTTGACTCTCCATGTTGATTCTGTAATTATTTATCAGAGTCTATAAAATTATCATTGATGAATCTGGTCATTTGGTCAACTGACTTGATGGTGACTCTCTTCTGTTTGAACGAAAAACTGACACCTTTAGGAATTTCCCATCTATATCTTATGCCCTCTGATTTCAGCTTGTCAATCAGGTCTTTAAAAAGTCGTCTGTCCTGAAGCATCGCTCTGGGTAGTTCCTTTAGGACCATGATTTTCTTGTTGCCAATTGTGAAGTCGTCCTGAAATTGTTGCTTAAACAAATCCTCCTTCAACTTCTTAGATATAAACTGGACAATTACATCTCTAGGTAATTTTTTCCTTTGCGCAATCGCAGAATTGACTCTGTATACCACATCAATCTGTGCCGCCACTCTCTCCTCTTCCATTTTCAAAAAATCTGCAACAGCATCTACCATGACTGAATGGATGTCCTCATTCTTATCTTCAGGGATCCCCCTGAATCTCATATGATTAATCATTGCATTGTATTGGACCATCACATTCACTTTATCTGTTTCTAAAGTGACCTCAGCTATATTGGATGCTACTCCCTTCACCCTTACATCCATCTCATCTGCTCTTTTGGTCAGCGTCTGTATCTCTTTTGTAATTCCAGACATTTCTTTTTTCAGCTCTGTTACCTCTGATATAACGGTCTTTTCAAGCTTCAGAATCGCGTCCATCACTCGTTTTTCCATAGCTTCCATCATGCCCTGTAGCTTTTTTCCTCTTTTCCAGCCATTTTCGGGGAGGACCAGGTATTTGCCCTCTGTCGTTGCCGCAGGTCGTAAGCCATTGTTCACAATCTTCCCTCCAACACACTCTAAATCAAAGTCCTTCTTGTGCCCACCTAAATCGCACTGGTTTCACTTTTTTATATTAAGTCTTTCGTTTAAAATCAAAGAAAATTTTTCTGACCTTCCCAAAATGGCGGGCGCAATTTCTCTATGGTAAATGGTTCTTCCGGGTACTCACTTCCTGTCCGGCAATCTTAATGGTCCCCCTTGTTCCTGATTTCTGCCTGGGAAGAAATTTCAACCGACTCTTGGGTCCTCACCATCCTGCGGGTCGGGTACGCCATAGAGTTCGTTTTGCCTCCGATCCTCCCACACTTTGTCATCACGCCTGCAGACCCCCTCCTCGATCTCGAGGTTTCTGCTCTCCTTGCCAAGGGGGCCATCGAGGTCGTCCCGGAGGCGCAACGAACTCTCGGTTTCTACTCGAAGTATTTCCTGGTCCCCAAGAGGGACGGCGGCTTCAGACCAATTATGGACCTTCGGGATCTCAACCGTTACATTCGGTATCAAAAATTCAGAATGGTCACTCTGCAGTCGATCCTCCCTCTCATTCCACGGGCAGCGTGGCTCGCGTCAGTCGATCTTCAAGACGCATACTTCCATGTCACGATCCGTCCCCAACATCGGCGGTTTCTCCGCTTCGCCGTTGGAGATGCCCACTACCAGTACAGGGTGCTTCCCTTCGGCCTTTCTACAGCTCCACGGGTGTTCACCAAGCTGATGGCTGTGGTGGTAGCCGAACTCCACCGACGGGGAGTCACTCTTTATCCTTACATCGACGACTGGCTTCTCGTAGCTCCAACGCCAACTCAATTGCTCCACGACACTCGGGAGACTCTCTCCCTCCTCCGTGCTCTTGGCCTTTGCGTCAACCACGCCAAGTCCTCCCTTCAGCCCCTCCAAATCCTTCGATTCCTCGGGGCTCGATTCGACACCAACCTCGAAGCGGCTTTCCTTCCGGAGTCCAGGGCTTCCGACATTCGTGCGATGGTGTCCGCCTTTCAGACGTGTCCCCAACAATCCGCCCGTTCGGTCATGAGGCTTCTGGGTCACTTTGCCTCTACGGTGTTCGTTGTCCGCAACGCCCGGTTGACGATGCGGCCGCTTCAGCTCTGGCTCCTACGAGCCTTCGATCCCCTCCGGAGGCCTTGGCACACGATTCTGTCGATCCCACAAACCGTCCTCGCCTCCCTCGAGTGGTGGGCTCAACCTGTCCACCTCCTTTCCGGGATGCCATTTCGTCCTCCTCCTCCCGAGTTGCTGTTGACCACGGACGCTTCCCTCTGGGGTTGGGGAGCCCAGTGTGGAGCGCTTACTGTACAAGGGGCTTGGTCTGCTCGAGATGCAACTCGCCACATAAATTACCTGGAGCTGCAAGCAATTTACCTGGCCCTCCGGTCTTTTCTTCCGACCCTCCGAGGCCGTGTCGTCCAAGTGGCTTCCGACAGCACCACGGCTGTTTATTATGTCAACAAACAGGGTGGCACTGCCTCTGTTCGTCTCTGCACCTTGGCGATAGACCTCTGGTCCTGGTGCCTCCGCCACTCCATCACGCTCTCGGCGATCCATATTCCCGGGGATCAGAATGTCGATGCGGACCGGTTGAGTCGTTCTGCCTCATCGGACAACGAATGGTCCATTCCCCTCCGGTATCTTCGGCCTCTGTTTCGGGAGTTCGGTCACCCATCTGTCGACGGCTTCGCGTCCGTCGACAATGCTCGATGTCGCCTGTTGACCCCGTCTGCTCGATCGCTCGGGGATGCCTTTCTCCACAAATGGAACGGAACCCTGTTTTATCTGTTTCCTCCGTTCCCTCTCATCTCTCGGGTCGTGCAGAAGATTCGTGCAGACCGCACCTCCTGCATTCTGATCACTCCGTGGTGGCCACGCCAGGTCTGGTTCCCGCACCTGCTTCAACTCTCCTGTCGTTCCTTCCGTCCCCTCCCTGTCGTCCCAGATCTCCTTTCTCGGGCCCGAGGGAGAATCATCCATCCCAATCCGGGATTTTTCAAATTAACGGCCTGGAAGATCCAGCCCTAGACTTCCCGCCTCAGGTCTCTGAAATCCTCCTGAATGCTAGGAAGCCTTCTACTCGACGTTCCTATCGGTTCAAATGGAACAGATTCCAATCCTATGCTACTGATCACTCCTTCGATCCGATTCGATCATCTCTCCGTGAGATCTTCGCCTACATCGTGCATTTGAAGGATGCGGGCCTGGCATACTCGTCCTTGAGGGTTCATTTGGCGGCGATCTCCGCCTACCACCCCTCCTCCAAGGCTCGTCAGTGTTCTCCCACCGTCTCACCAAGACGTTCCTCAAGGGTCTTCTTCGCATGTGCCCGCCTAGGAAACCGTTGGTGCCTTCCTGGAGCTTGTCTCTAGTCCTTTCTCAGCTCATGGCTAAACCGTTCGAGCCGATGGCTACCGCCGACCTCAGGTTAGTGTCCTGGAAGACGGCCTTTCTCGTAGCCATTACCACTGCACGCAGAGTAGGGGAACTAGCTGCCTTTAGGGCAGATCCCCCTACACCGTTTTTCATAGGGAGAAGGTGGTCCTTAGAACAGATCCTTCCTTCCTCCCTAAAGTCATCTCTGCCTTTCACCTCTCTCAGTCGTCTGTTCTGCCTACATTCTTCCCGAACCCGACTGATGCCTCTCAGAGAGCCCTGCACTGTCTAGATGTGCGCAGAGCGCTCTCTTTCTATCTACACAGGACGCAGCCCATACGTAAATCTCCTCGGCTGTTCCTGGCTTATGGCCCCCCTCACGTGGTGGAACCCATTTCTTCTCAACGTCTCTCTAAGTGGGTGACTTCCACCATAGCCCTTTGCTATGAGCTGGCGCGTCAACCCGTTCCTACCTGTCTCACTGCCCATTCCACACGGGCGGTGTCGACGTCCACCACTTTCCTGGCCGGTGTCCCGTTGGAAGACGTCTGTGTGGCTGCTACGTGGTCCTCGGCATCGACCTTCGTGACCCACTACGCACTCGACGTCCGAGCTCGGCGGGATGCTGCCTTTGGTCAGACGGTACTGCGATCTCTCTTCGCTTGATCCTGGTACACCCTCAGGTAGGACCCATGGGTGATTTGTTTTGATGGTGATGCTGTGTCTTAACCAGTATTTTTGTGTCCTTTGCAGCTGCCAGCTCCCTCCTCCGACTGGTTCAGCTCTTGTAATCACCCATGTGTGGGACTGCACAGAGACCACGACGAAGATAAACAGGTTGCTTACCTGTAACTGATGATCTTCGAGTGGTCATCTGTGCAGTACCACAATCCCACCCAGCCTTCCCCGCTGCTGGCATCTCCAGATGTCCTGTTTTGGATTCTTTGGCCTTGACAGTGGCGGTCGAAGGAACTGAGTGGGAGGCGGCTCTCTCTCCCGCTCTGGGCATGCGCAGTGCATGTCTCCTCCCCCAGGGCGGGAGGAGAGCCCGCTAAAAGCTCTTCTGAGGTAAAGCTCTAGAAGTTTCTCCGATCGAGGTCGTGCGCAGGTGCCCAACCCATGTGTGGTACTGCACAGATGACCACTCGAAGATCATCAGTTACAGGTAAGCAACCTGTTTTTCCCTGTGCTACTAGGGCTATATCTTTCAGGACCCACTTATAAAGTACTCCATGCTATTTCCTCTCTTCCCAACACAGAACACATGAATCTTGTATCAGTAAATGCTGAACAAAGTTGTATGTTATTTTTCAGTTTCAAAATGTTTAAATATAAAACAATATTGAGGAACAGGCTAATGGCCATTTGTACATTATGCAGAGGCAAATCCAGGTTTGGTCCTTAGGAATGCAGACAGTCACACCTTTCTGATTAGCATATTGTCCAAGATCTGCTTTTACAAACATGTGAATACAAACTATATAGTTCTAAGCAAGCACCTATAATTTTAGAAGAACATATGATAATGTGATGTATGTAGTTGCTCCTCATGTCTTGGTTGAAGAAATGGGATTGTGCAGGAATGATGAAGAAGCGGGTGGAGTGCATTGCCACTTATTGGATATGCAAAGTGAGGAATTTCATCTATATACTTCTTAAGGACAGTACTGGAAAGAATGAAAGATAGGTGGCCTAGTTGTTTTGAACAATGTCTAGACAAGACTAATCATTCTGTCACATTTTTATCCTCCTCTTTCCAAAAAGGGTATGGGTGGCATTCATTATGTGTACCTGCGAAGCAATAGACATTGCCTGTTACTATCCGTTCTTGCACCGTCACTGGCTGGGAGCAGCTGAGCTCATGGCAAGACTGGCAGAGCTGCAGGCCAGGGCTCAACTTGGACCCAGGGATCAGCAGTACAATTGCAGGTGGTGAAAAGTGTAGGGGTAAGCTCATTCCCATTAGGGATGGGCACAAAGCAGGAAAATTGAGGTTCATGAAGGTTCATGGTTCAGGGGGTCTCATGAACCTGTCATTTGTCTCAGTTGCTAGATATGGCTTGGTGTGTTGAGCCAAGTCAAATGTATTATTTTTATCAATCTTCTGCCTATGTAGTTACAGATATTCTGAGAAGAACAGATACATATTTTTGAAAGTTGAAGTGAGAGAATAGCATGGTCGCTACTTTTTGATCATGAGATCTAAGATGCCAGCAAAGTTCTAAAGTTGGAGCACACTTGATTAGGGGTGAGCACAGACTGGAAAAATGTAGTTCATTTCAGTTTGTGCTGTGCCTGGTTTGTGAGCTATGAACTGAGCTATTAACTGTCATGTCACAAGGTGCCAAATGAACTGGTTTGGCTCATGAGGCTTGTGATGCAGTAAAATGCCCCCCGCCCCCCGCTTGCTAGAAATACCAGACTCTCAGGATCTCTGGCTGACTCTCCTTACCCGCTCTCCAGGTTCAATGACGATTGTATGTATCCCAAAGCAGATGCCCCCAGGAAAGTGCTTTCTGGGGAAATGACAAGCACAGGTTCTGGAGATTAACAAGTGTATAGAATGGACGGTGTGCAAACCAGAGATATCAAACTTGCTAGGGACCTCCCCCTGATACTCTTCTATATGCTCTCCAAGTTATGTGCAGATTGGATGTAGGGGGTCCAAGTTATGCCCCCCCCCAAGAAGATGCCCCCAGGAAAGTGTTTTTGGGGAAAATGTCAGGCATAGTTTCAAAAGTTTATAGAATAGATCAGTATTTCCAAAGCTGGAGAATTCTGCCCCCCATTACTTCGAAGTTTAGTAAACATTTTGATTGAGCAGAGACAGTCTGTCTGGAAATGTGTCCTTATAAACTGCCACAAACTGCTTAAAAGTTCATGGAAAGTTCATGCTGTTGACCTGCCACAAACTTCAGTTTGCAAACCATGAACCAGTCAAAATTCATCACAAACTTTAGTTCCTGAGCCGGTTCATGCCTGTCACTACACTTGATGTTGCTGTCTCACAAACATGATAATCTATTTTGGCAAGGAAATAAGTAGCATTTAAGCTTGGAATTGAGCTAAAAGTTGTATTTACAGAATTGTCATTGTTTTGTATATCAAAGTCTGTAGTACTGTCTTCGAACTAATTTTTTTCTTCCTTTTAGACGAACAAATAAATTCTGAAACAACATCACACCAAGAAGACCTCTATTGTTCTCCAGATCAAGAGAAGCTCCAGTGTTCTTTCACACAAAAATATGAAACTTGCCGAGAGAAACTTCAAAGTACCAGCCAACTTGCTCTTTTTTCAGAGCTGGTTTATAGTCAAGAACTGAATTTGCCACAAGGAGTAGAGATAATAAGTATAAAGCCGTCTGCAGGTTTGTAAATTATGAAAAGGGATGTGAGGATGAATGGGCATTTATTTGTACATCTGCCTTCATGTTGGATTGTCTTCCATATTTTCAGCATGCCTTAATTCTAGTTTGAAAATTTAGCAGTTTACTAAAGTAAGCTTAGATCTAAAAATAATATTAAAATGGCACTTAAAAATCATAGCAACTATTGTTGCAAACTTCACAGTGTAAGACACAAGAACTTTTTAGGGGACTGATACTGCTTTTCTTAAACCCTGAAAAATTAGATTTATAACTCTTTTTTAAAACACACACACACACATTAGTATCCTAAAGGATTTTCTTTTTAATTTTAGGTCACTTGAGTTCTTCCTCCATATATCCAGTCTGTCAAGCTCCTTATCTTCTTGCAACTTTATGCTCGGATGATAAGGTTAGATTTTGGAGGTGCAGAGTGACATTGGAATCAGGTATTGTTTCTGAACCAGGGAGAAATTCAAATATCAGTACATATGTATGGGAAGAATGGCCATTGCTAATTGAAGATGGATTTCTTAGTAGCAGTTCCCTTAATGTGCCAGGGAAGCCTCTTGAAATTAGTTGTGCACATACAAATCGATTAGCTGTGGCATACAAGCGAAAAATGCCCCCAAATTCTCAAGACTCTTCAGTGAATGTTGGCATTTTTGAATGTGAATCTACTGGAGGATCTTGTTGGATCTTGGAACAAACTCTTCACTTGGATGAATTAAACCCCACATTGGACTCTTTGGGTATTGATAGTAATTCAGTGGCAGATGGAAAGGAGAATGTAATACCCATTACAAAACATTTAGTTCACTTAGACTGGATGTCTAGAGAAGATGGCTCACATATCCTGACAGTAGGTACTGGGCCAAAGCTTTATATGTTTGGTCATCTGGCTGGGATAGTGCAGGAACAAACTGGTAAAGAAATATTTGTCTTGCCACTGTGGGAGAATGCTAAGACTTCAGGCCCTTCCAGATTTGTATTGCTGCGATGTGTGGATTTAGTGTCATCTGTAGAAGGCTCACCTCCTTTACCTGTTTCTTTGTCTTGGGTTCGTGATGGCATCCTTGTAGTTGGAATGGATTGTGAAATGCATGTTTATTCTCAATGGCAGCCTCTTTCAAAACAAGAGCCTGTTTCCATAGACTCCTACAGTGGGAGTACACCATCCATAATAAGTTTAATGAAACAAAACCAATCATCTGGTCTCCACCCACCAAAGCGAACATTAACCAGATCAATGACAAGTCTTGCTCAGAAACTTAGTGGAAAGAAAACTGCATTTGATATGTCATTAGAGTTGGAAGATTCTGGACTGTTTGAAGCAGCTCATGCATTGTGTCCCACTTTACCTCAGTACCATCCACTTCAGCTTCTGGAACTCATGGATCTAGGAAAAGTACGTAGAGCAAAGGCAATTCTGTCTCATCTTGTTAAATGCATTGCTGGAGAAGTTATTGTCGTAAATGAATCTGAACCCAGCCATGAAAGGCGGCACCACTCTCTCTCAATTTGCGCCAGTGGGAGCACTACACGGGACCCGAAGACATTCAGTCAACGCCTTAGTGAAGTTTCAGACTATACAGAAATAGACTCTGTTCCACCACTTCCTTTATATGCATTGCTTGCTGCAGATGAGGAAGGTTCGTATGCTTGTACAGAGAAGTTGAACAACCAAAGGAACATTAACAAACAAAACGTGCCAGATGAAAACTATGAAGATCTTTTTCAGAATTCTAGTCTTCATACAGATGACCTCACATTGTGTGACATAGATGAAGAAGACAAAAAGCCAAGTGTTATTGATCTTTCTCAGTATAGTCCAACTTACTTTGGACCAGAGCATGCCCAAGTTCTTTCTCGTCACTTGCTTCATTCTAGTTTACCAGGCATGACCAGGATAGAGCAGATGTCATTAATGGCCTTAGCTGATACAATTGCCACTACCAGTACTGATATAGGAGAAAGCAGAGACAAAAACCAAGGTAAGCTCTCTTAACGATTGAAATTCAGTGTTTTTCATAACCTACACATGTTTGGAGAAAGTTGTAGCTTCTACATACTCTCATTTCAGATTTGTATTTTATATATCTGGTTGTAAATACCTTTGTTACAAATGTCAAAAGCTTTAAAAGCGGCAAGCTAGTGCCGCTATAGTTGCAAAACGACCTGTTAATTATGGGTGAGGGGATCTATGAAATTTGGTATTCTAGAGTAGCTTGAACTTGATTTTCAAATATGTTGAATAGGTCAGGCTTGGAATAACTCTTTCTGAATGCTGTTTGAGTCCAGTTGTACCTTTAAGACCAACAAAGTTTAATGCTGGTATAAGGGTTTTTTTGTGCATGCACACTTCTTCAGATGCATTGCAACAGGACTTCCTCAACCATTACATACAGGTAGAAAAGGGGGGGGGGTTAGTTGCCAGGAAAGGCTAATTAGAGTCAACTGAGCAATAAGTATAGCTAAGATTGGATTAAAGCGGTTGGTAAGACCTGTGAAAAGCAGCAGTTAGCATACAGATAATTTTAAACGTTAACTAACAGATGTGAATGCTGTTTGGCACCTTTAAGACCAACAAAGTTTAATTCTGGCTATAAATTAGATGCTGTATTATTGTGGGTAAGGAGTTATTTAAGATTAGGGGGGCTAATTTGAACATGGACACTGGTAGCAGAGCTTGCAATAAACTCAGGTGCCAACTTTACTGCTGCATACACCCAGACAACACAGGCACTGGACCTAACAACATTAATTACACCATCTCAGGCTTAGTCACTTGCTCATCTTCTAACATTGTGTATGCCATTAAATGCTGACAGTGGCCTTCAGTTCTCATCATAGGGCAAACAGATCAAACCGTATGCCAAAAGATAAATGGACAAAAATCTGACATCAGGAATCACAAAACTGAGAAACCTGTAGGAGAATATTTCAGCCTCCCAGGGCATTCAGTGGGGAACTTCAAAATAGCTGTTTTATTGCAAAAGAATTTCAAAAACAGAGTAGAATGGGACATACTGAATTACAGGTTAGTTCTCACATCTATTTGTTAACTTGTTATCTGCATGCTAATTTGCTGCTATTTGCAGGTTTTACCAAATATCTTAATCCAATCTTAGTTATAGTTATTGCTCAGTTACTTATGCATCTTGACTCTAATTAGCCCTTCCTGGCAACTAACCCCCCCCTTTCTACCAGTAGGTAATGGTTAAGGAAGTCTTGTTGCAATGCATCTGAAGAAGTGTGCTTGCACATGAAATCTTATACTCAGAATTAAACTTTGTTGGTATTAGAGGTGCCACTGGACTCAAAGTTTGTTTTATTGCTTCAGACTAACACTCTTTTCATAGGAGGAGAAACACTTGATGAATGTGGCTTAAAATTTCTTTTGGCTGTCCGTCTTCACACCTTTTTGACAACCTCTCTGCCACCTGCTCACAGAGCCCAACTACTTCATCAAGGTAACACTTTCCCCTGTTGCTATTTTGTATACACCAAAAATTTTAGGAACAACTGTTCATAGGCACAAATAAGAGGAAAAAATGGTAAGGAATGTGTGGATTGCCTTCTTAGGTGAATGCCCAAGCTTGTTTGGGCTGTAATTACTTTGACTCTGGATGGGATGTCATTTAGGAGGCAAGTGTATCTGTGAACTTCTGAATTCAGCTACTTTTGTATTCTGGTTATTTCAGGTTGGTAAATCATCAAATACACCATAATACAGTTTACAACTTCTAAATTTATAATGTCAGTTTTGAGATAATTAATTGCATTCACAAATTATAATAATGGTGATATTTAGATGTTCCATGGCTGTATTGACAAGCAGTGTTTATCATAATGAAGACAAGCCTCGGAAGTTTTCAGGCTTCTTCCTCCCTTTTTTATCTGTCTTTGCACGAGGTACAGGAATTGAAGAGTTTCTGGTCACAAATAACTTCTTAAATTATACTGCACAGACATTACACTTACGGAAGAACACTCTCTGTAATCCCCAGACTCACCTTGGGTTTTTTTTTGCAAGGATGCTTTGAGTCTAAGGAATATCTTTTGTTCAGGAGTGGAGGGCAGAGGAGGTTAACAAAAACTAAGAATGGCCAGGAAGATTCTCTAGTACCTGTAGAGTGTCTGTTAGATGCTACAAATGGTTTGTTGCTGTGTCTGAGTCACAAATTTGGGTTTATTACTTTTTAAAAATATTTAACCTTCTCCCTCTGTTGTGTGCAGGGGGACTCTAGATGCTTAGCAATTAATATCTTGGTTTTAAGTAAATAGTTATAAACATACCATTTTTGGACAATACAGGTTTGTCTTCTAGTCATTTTGCCTGGGCATTTCATTCAGTAGCAGAAGAAGAACTGTTAACCATGCTACCAGCAATGCAGAAAGGTGATCCCTCATGGTCAGAACTCAGAGCAATGGGAGTAGGATGGTGGCTTCGAAATACTCATAGTTTGCGCAGGTGCATTGAAAAGGTAAATACAGTTTATAATAAACAGTGTTAACATCAAATGACCATTCTGCTTTTACATATAATACTTCAATATGGCTAATATAAAACAAAGGTACTTTAATTTCTGTCTTTGACTTGGATCCTGTTTAATGATAGTGGAAGCAAATTTTCAAAGGTCCTTCCTTCCGCTACAGCCTGATGTGCCCCATGGGGTACTTCATTGAAAAAGAAGAATTAAAAAAACCTCTTGGCCCCCATTTCCATTGATGGAAATAGCTTTTGTAAGTATGCATTCCTTTCCCAACTATTAAATAAGTAGCTTTGCTTCAAGCAGATGTTTTTGTGTCTTTGAAAATATTGAGACGTCTTGGTTTATTTGGAAGTAGTTCAACTTTTTTAGCAAGAGAATTATAGCCACATCTTTTGAGACAACCATATCATTGTTACCTATAGGCAGGTTTTCCTCTATTGCTTGTGCAGCACCACTTGGTAGAATTTAAAGGATCAAGGCCAGATGCAAATCATCTACTTACGTTGTTTATGTTGATTGTACTGCTCAATGCTTGGCTTCTGGAAAGAGCAATAGTAAAGATGCTGAAATAAAACTTAACGTAGAAACACTTGCCAGTTCCAAAAACCACAGACCCACAGATATGATCAGTGAAAGATGAGGGTAGGACTTTTAAAAGAGGGCCTAATCTCCCAGGGTCAGTGAGAATTCCACATTCAAATACATGATTTCCCACGTATCTTTTCTTGAGAACAAGCTCATCCTTTCTTGAGAACAAGCTCATCATCTCTAGGCCTAGTGGGGGTAGGGTGGGGTTCATTGTTCTATTCCAATACATGCAAATCCTGAAATCTCTGCCAGCCTATGCCCTGCTAGTTGGATTGTACAGGCAACTTAATTAGCTTTCTTACAGTACAGAATTGTTCTAATTTTTCCCAACTGAGTATTCTCATATGCTGCCAAGAGTGCAAGAGTGCAGTTGGCTTTTACTTTCCATCATTGCTTTTTGACTAAAGATTAACACTGTTATTCAATAAAAGGCAGGGAATAGTGTTACTCTTAGTTAGCCTAATCCTGTTCAGGGTTACTTAGAATCTGTATTACAAGTTATGTTTGAGTCATGATAAATACCTTTGCCATGGTCAAAATGATATATTGATGTCTCCTTTGAAGTCGGAATTGAAGGATTTTCTATTCTTTTCTTCCATAGCTTTTATTGAACTACTGGGGTAAATGTAATTCACATTTTTGAAGCTCTTGGAGGCTTTCATGGATTACTGTATGGAGGAACTGGGTAAAGTATAGGCTTAGGTCCATTGGAGCTTTTCTGCTGACAAAAGGATTTCCACTTGTGGAGTACAACTTCATTGCCTCCTCTCTCTCACTACAGCTTCAAAATGCCCCTTAAAACTCTGCTTTCATTTCAGAGGGCATTTTCAGTCGCAGGGTAGGGGAAGTTAGGAAAGTTACATTTCACAAGCAGAAACCACACCCACTGGTATGTGGGGTTCCCCAAGGGGCGGTACTGTCTCCGATGTTATTTAACATCTGTATGCACCTCCTCGCCCAGATTGCCCGGAGGCATAGGCTAGGGCATCATCAATATGCAGATGACACCCAGCTATATTGTTGGGTGAGCGGTCCGACTCCACCCCAGAGGACCTGGAGTGGGCGCTCTATGACGTGGCAGGTTGGCTTAGGCTGAGTCGATTGAAATTGAATCCAACGAAGACGGAGGTCCTGTGCCTTAGTTGGAGTGGATTGTGGGTAGGGATCCCACTCCTGACCTTCGATGGGGTGCCATTGGTGCCAGCACCAAGGGTTAGGAGTTTGGGAGTGCTCCTGGATGCCTCCTTAACAATGGAGGCCCAGGTAGCAGCCACTGCCAAGGCAACCTTTTTCCATCTGCGGCTGACCAGGCAATTGGTTCCCTTCCTCAAATGCAATGACCTGGCTACAGTGATTCATGCTGTGCTCACCTGGAGATTAGACTACTGTAACGCTCTCTACATGGGGCTGCCCGTGGCTCAGATCCGGAAGCTGCAGCTAGTACAGAATGCAGCAGCCAGACTGCTGATGGTCTCTCTGTACGAGACCACATCCAGCCTGTACTGAAGGCACTGAACTGGCTGCCAGTAGCCTACCAGATCCGTTTCAAGGTGCTGTTTTTGACCTTTAAAGCCCTATATGGTCAGGGGCCTGCCTACTTGAGGGACCGCCTTTCCCCATATGTGCCCCAGAGAGCACTGAGGTCAGGGACCCAGAGTCGCCTGGCTCTTCCTGGCCTGAGAGAAGCCAGGTTGGCTGCTACCAGAGCCAGGGCCTTTTCAGTGGCGGCTCCACACTGGTGGAATGAGCTCCCGGAGAACATCAGGACCCTGCGGGACCTTCTGTAGTTCCATAGGGCCTGTAAAACGAAGCTCTTCCACCAGGCCTTCAATTAGGGGCCACCACTGATTAAAAGTTATCATCAAAACACACTATGGTCCCATGAATATCATGTGGAGATTGCCACTGGTGAGGGGAAGGTAAACTGAGGCTGCCATTAGTTTGCTCCTTTGTCTAGTACTGTCAGTTTTTAGGATGTCAGGGTAGAATGTTGATGTATATTTTAGTGTATTTTAATGCATTGTTTTATTCATTGAATGTTGTTAGCCGCCTTGAGCCAATTCTCGGCAAGGCGGGATATAAATGGAAAACAATAAATAAATATTAGAGATACAAAAAAAAGTAGAGATACAAAATATCTCAAAAATTGAGATAATTAACAAAATTAGATATTTAGGTATACTAATCACAAATAGGAACAGTGCTTTAATGGAAAACAATTATAATAAACTTTTTGATGAGATGAAAAAAGATCTGTTAAAATGGAAAGATTTGCAGCTTTCGTTGTTGGGTAGAATAGCCACCATAAAAATGAACGTTCTTCCAAGATACTTATTCTTAGCACAGAATCTACCAATAATAAAGAATAGACAATACTTTGTAGATCTTGATAAAATAGCAAGGCAATTTATATGGTACTCGAAAAAAGCTAGAATAAAATGGAAAATACTTCAGGACAAAAAAAGAAAGAGGTGGATCTTCTTCGTGGTCTCTGTGCATCACATCTACGGGAATCCAGTGCGCCTACGCTGACCTGGTCGGTGTTGTACAAAGCTCACAACAGGATTTTCGTGACTCCACCCTGGACCTGCACAGGAACCCCCACCGCGCATGCCCAAGGGGGCGGGGCATGGACATCCTGCCAGTTCTCTTCTGACCACCTCGCTGTACGCAGCTTTTGTCAGTTGTTCTGAGAGAATTTTTTGCCTCACAGCAGGAATATTCAAAGTTATTTTTTTCTTCAGTTTTTTGTTTCTTCTTCTTCAGTTTTCTTCTGTGGAAAGGGACGCTTGCAGAGATTTTTTTCTCCGCATTTTTGCGGTCTTTGGACCCTGTCCCTCCCCCCCCCGACTGCCTCAGGCACAAGCCAGTTTATGGAAAACAAGAGGTGGGGGTGTTTTAAGAGGTGCTCTTAAACTAGCCCCCCGAGATGAGCACTTTCTTTATATCCTCTGCCTGGGTGAGAGCCACCGGCCGGACGCTTGTGCCCTTTGTGCCCAGTTTTCAAACCAGACCTATAAGAACAAGGCTGCGAGACTGAAGGTCGCCCTGTGGGAGTCTGCTCTCGCACCTCCATCATCGGCCATGGAGCCAATCACACTATCTCAAGACCATCGACATCATCAGCGTCGATGCTGAAAGAGCTCTCCAAACCAAAAACCTCCCAAACAGGCAAGTCCGCCTCCGATACGGGACTCGCCCAGAAAAGAAAGGGCACTTCTAAGTCAGCCTCCTTGGTCTCATCACCCATTAAGAAAGCCAAGAAGGACAAGCCCGAGGGGAATAATGTCCATAAGTCAGGAGACGTGCATAAATCTCACGGTGTGAGCGGCGTTGTTCCTCCTAAGGTCTCTGCTCTGCAGGTCGACATGCAGCAGCAATCCCTCCAGTCGCATCGTGCCACACTGGAGCTGCCTAAGGTCCACCCCGAGCCTCCTGTAGAGATCTTGGATTCACCTCTGTGGCAGCTAAACCCTCTGGTGCCAGACGTTCGATGCCCGCCAAAGAAGGCCCCTTCAGTCACACCCTCTGATCTCGAGGTCGACCTGATTTCCGACACGCAAGCAGTAGGTCCTCGCTCTCCTTCGTCAGCTTCCTGGGCCAGTGAGCGATCCGATCGTCCTCGACACCAGCATTGAGAAAGGTCCCGCTCTCCATACCATGGCGATCGCGATCAGTGGGACGACTACGATCCTTGGCTGGACAAATATCTTCCCCCTTGGCCATCTCATGAATCTTCATCGGGATATCCATATGGACCACCAATGTATGCATACAAGCATTGTCCGGATATGCCTTACTGGTTTTCTTCCATTCCGTGGCTTCTGTTGAAAGATCAGGAGGGCTGCGGTGCCCATTGTCATTGGTCACATTCCCCTCGTCGTCATCCACCTTCCACGTCGATCTCCAAACCACCGCCCTCCCCTCCTCAGTTGAACCTCCCCCATCAATCTCCTATGAAACACCTGTTGATACCGACACCGATCCAGGTCATGGGCTCACATTCTGGATCCTCGCCAGGAATGTCAGCTGCAGAGCACTCGGAGGATGATCTGTCCCCTATGGACCCTCCACCAAAGCAGACCATATCAGGGGATAGTCCAATATCATCGTCGGAAGATATGACCTCCTACGGTGACCTCATAAAACGAATGGCGCATTCCTTAGGATTGCCAATATTGCAATCGCAACCCTCCACGTCTGATGAAGTTCACGATATTATCGAGATCGATGCCTTGACACCGATAGCCCTTCCTATGTCGAAGGTACTCGTTTGCGCAGTTAAAACACCATGGGACAGGGAAAGCAAAAAAAATCGACACTTTGGGCTGCCGATTCTACTCTTCCGCTGCCTTGGGGATCAAGGCATCCAATTACATGGCCTGCTTTGGGAGGTACCAGTACTCCCTGTGGCAGATGATGGCTGAATTTCTACCCTCCATACTGGAGGATAAGATGGGGGAAGCACGGTCGATCCAGAAGGAAGGTCTCCTGGTAGCGAAACAGCTTCTCAACACCGTGAAGCACACCCTGGATGCCTTCTCTACATCAATGGCCTCTTCGGTGTCCCTTTGATGGCATGCATGGCTTAGAACCACCTCCCTGCTGCACGATACCAGGTCCTACATCGAAGGCCTTCCCTTTGATGGGGAAGGCCTTTTCCACTCGTCGACTGACTCCGCATTGCAGGAGTTAGATAAGAGCATTAAAGCCTCCAAAGCATTGGGGGTCTTGGCACCCCAATGATCCTACTGGCAGAGATCATGGTCCCGCTACTCCCCAAGGCGTCAGTATCTGGGCAAGCCTTCTCCTGACACGGTGTGGAGACCCCATCAATCTCCTGTGGGCAATCGCCAGCAGTACGCCTACCAATCCAGGTCGAGGTCGGGTTCTCACCAACAGCAGCCCAGACCGAAAAACCAACGAGGCCCCAAACAGGGACTTTGACTCTCACCACCTCGTGTCAACAGAGACAACATGTCTCTTCTCTTTCCTTTCCACATGGAGAACTATCACTACTGATACCTGGGTCTTATGCGTCGTGACCCATGGGTATGTTACCGAATTTGTCAATTTCCTTACTCTCCCGGTCGTCTGCCCCACCCGTCCCTTTCCCAGCCTTCTACAAGAGGTCAACATAACTGTGGGACTTGCCTCTAGTGCTCCGTCATCTCATCAGACGCCCATTTGAACCCATGGCTATGTGTGATCTCCAGTATGCAGCCTGGAAGACTGCTTTCTTAGTGGCTAGCACCTCGGCCAGGAGGGTCAGCAAACTCATGGCGCTAAGAATATGACCCTTCGTATTTGGTCTTCCTGCCAAATGGAGTGCGTCTGGTGCCAAATCTCTCCTTTGTCCCTAAGGTCATCTCGGAATTCCATCTAAACTCTGAGATATTCTTGCCGGATTTTTTTCCGCATCCTGACAGGGAAGAACAGCGCCTACTTCACACCCTCGATGTCAAGAGGGCACTTCTCTTTTACCTAAATTGGACTCAACCTACCAGACATGACAATACACTGTTCCTCTCCTACAGTTCGGCTTCCTTAGGGTTGCACATTTCACCCCAATGTTTGTCCAAATGGATCACTGGGACAATCAGACTATGCTACTCCCTGTTGAAGCAGTTGCTCCCCCTCACCTGAGGGCACACTCTACCAGGTCCATGGCAACTTCTATGGCCTTTCTGAAGGGTGCATCACTCTCATCCGTCTATGCCAACCACGTTCATCAAACACTATGCTCTGGACGTCCGTGCGCAACAGGAGGGTGACTTGGGTCGTCTGGTCCTGTCCACTGCGGCTCGCTGAGTCTGACAGCACTCACCTCCAGGTGAGCCATTGCTTTTTAATCTCCCATAGATGTGATGCACAGAGACCATGAAGAAGATACACAGGTTGCTTACCTGTAACTGATGATCTTCGAGTGGTCATCTGTGCATTCACACCTCCCTTCTTTCCTTCCCCACTGCTGTCATCCTCAGTTATTCTCCACATGACTTGGGTTGATAGTGGTCAGAAGGAACTGGCGGGATGTCTGTGCCCTGCACCCATGGGCATGCGTGGTGGGGGTTCCCGTGCAGGCCCGGGGCGGAGGCGCGAAAATCCCAATGTGAGCTTTGTACAACACCGACCAAGTCAGCACAGACGCACTGGATTCCCATAGGTGTGAATGCACAGATGACCACTCAAAGATCATCAGTTACAGGTAAGCAACCTGTTTTTTCGCGTTATCAAATTGGGAACTATATTATCAAGCAGCAGCAACATGGATTAAAGATTGGATTCAATTAAATAACTTAAGACTTTTGAAGCTGGAAGGACATGATCTGAATATGTGTTGGCACGCATATGTTTGGCATGGGAAAGATAGAGTGCATTTGAACTTCAACACCATATTCTTAGAGGACCCCATCGTGATGCGTGGAACTGGCTGACACTGAGGGGCCCATAAGGGAGTAAGAGTATCCAAAGGAAGACTGGACTCCACAGCTTTAGTGCAAATACTATGTACAATTTATTTACACCAAGCCTCCACCAACATCCAGTTCTTAGTGACAAAGCGCTCCGCTGCAACCATTCAGTAAGAGAGAGATACATACACTGTACAAGCTATACATTTATACAACCACTGACCAATCAGTACAGTTCTGACTCATGATGATGCAAGGTACTCAGTGCTGGACTGGACTGCCCTAAACTGGCTGGAACCAGCCACCCTGACAGCTCCTAGCTGTCATCTGCACTGATATAGATTAAACTCATCTAGGCCAGCCTTACACTGGACATGTATATCATGACAGGGCCTTAGGGAAAATATGAAGAAAATTTAAAGATGAATATTACTTTAAAATCCCTAAATGGGTGTCACCATTAGAGGCTTTTATAAAACCTTCGCTTCTAACTGAGAACAAAGTAGAATCCTATGAAAAGTTGCTTGATAAGAAGAATGAATTACAAAGTACAGAGGATCTACAGCAGATTAATATAAACATGGTGGGGAAAAGCTCAACTAAAATCAAGATTCTCTAAGGATAAGATTGTCGGCTTCTACCAGACTCAGAGTGATCTCGATAAAATTTGGCTCTCATCAATTTATCAAGCGATAAATTGATTCAGAAAATATATAGTTTTTGTGAGAAGAATATATGCAGGATGAAATAGTGAAGGCATCTGTACTGGTTTTGAACCTCTCAGAACCCGGGGGTAAAAGGTACAATTCTTGATACTGCCAGCATGTACAGAATTTCACTTCTTCCTCACGCCAGTCCAGGAATGAGAGATACCAATATTTCATATGCTCCAGGAACACTTAAACAACCCAAGAGTATGTCTGCACACACTCTTGGCTTATCAGTAGTCACTGCCACCAAGATCTCTTATATCAGGGCCCTCACCAAAGGCTCAGGAGCAGAGATCAAAACTCCTGCCTGGTCTAGAGGACTTAGCAAGTTTACTAGCTCTGTGCCAGAGCTGCAAACAACTATATAATCTAGTGGTAGCCACATCAGCTGAGTCTGGCTCAGGCAAAAAGATTTAGGCTTAGATGTCAAGTTGCAACACAGGACACAAACTCAGATAATATTGATCAGATATCATCTTTAATCAAAGCAGAAGCATGCATATATCATAAGACTTGCAGAGGTAGGAAAACAAATAAGATCTATAGCTTGTTCAGCTGTAACTATACATAGAGGTATTCATAGTTACCAGTCATTCAGAGATGCCAGGGATCTTGAGGTTGTGCCACATGATTGCAGTGGGCAGTTAAGTCCAGCTTGCTGCCCACTAGTAAAATTCCATGTTGCAGGTATGTACTCCAAAGGAGAACTGATTCTCAGAAAGGAGTTCTCTTTCCAAGAAAAACTATTCCCCTCTTCCCATAGGGTGATCACAACTCTCTCCCTTTCCCGTCATAATTTAATATGGCCATTTACCCAATTATGAGAGGTTGAAGGGGTGTGACCAATTATCCAGTTACAGTCATTGCAAACGTGACTGAAGCCATGTCAGAGTAACTTTGATGTGTTAATGTTTGGGACAGCTGTGTCCCCCAGCTTGGGAAGACACCTGAATGTCTACTCTTCCCAGCAAAGGTGTCAAAGTGCTTGGTATATGGATATCAGGCTTGGCATCTGGCATGCCATCTGTTGCAGGTGACAAAAGTCACATGGATATGTTAGCAGCTAGGCCATTTGGTCCTAGCTGGAATGAATCAGGAAAGTCTTTTCCTTTACAGCATCCATGATTTCATGGATGCAAGACATAGGACATAATATCGAACTGGATGAATGGGCCAAGATTTGGAAAGTAACAAAATATCTAAGATCGGTAGCCTATAAGGAAAATATATATAAAATATTCCACAGATGGCATTGGTCACCGGACAGATTAGCTAAGTGTAGTGCAGATAATTCCAAAAATTGCTGGAAATATAAAAATAATGTCGGTTCGTTCTTTCATATGTGGTGAAAATGTAAGAAGGTGCATAGATATTGGTTAGAGGTAAAGAGGATAGTAACTGAGATTACAGACATTAACTTAGAATTACTACCAGAGATGGATATACTTAATATAATACCGAATGGGATTGCACAACACGATATTTATTTGTTAACATATATTCTAACTGCAGCAAGAATATTAGTTGCCAAATATTGGAAAACTGATAAGCTACCTTCAAGAGATGATCTAAAACAGAAACTACTAGAGGCAGCAGAAATTGATAGATTAAATGTGTTACTACAAGGAAAAGATGATATAGCATTTAAAAAAAGGTAGACAAAAGTTTATCAATGGCTGAATAAGAAATGTATATAAAAGTCTCTGTATATACTGTGAATTTTGAATATAGATAAATGTTGTAAGGGGGGGGAGGAATAAAATATTTATTAAAAAAAAGTTGCTGTAGATTTTCCGGGTTGTGTGGCTGTGGTCTTGGCATTGTAAGACCTGACGTTTCGCCAGTAGCTGTGACTAGCATCCTCAGAGGTATAACACAGAAAGATGGAATACTCTCTGTGTCAAGGTGAGTAGAAGAAAAGTGGTAGGCAGGTAATTTATATCTACCCTGGAAGGTGGGGTAGGGCTGAGTCATTATCTTGTAGTAGTTCTCCAGGCTATGAACATGCTAATAGAGGAGCTTTCCTGAGGAGGTTCTTTTGTCTATGGATTGTTTCCTGAGGAGGTTTCCTGTTTCTTGAGGAGATTCTTTTGTGTGTGGAATGGCTATTGAAACTCTAATCTTATCTATAGTGTTATTGTCAGCTGTAGAGCATTTTGTGTTTTTCAGGACAGTAAACCATGCCCTATTTATTTTTAAACTCTCTTCTTTCCTGTTGAAATTGTGTTTATGTTCATGAATTTCAGCGGCTTCCCTGTGCAATCTAATATGGTAATTGGAAGTGTTGTCCAGTCTTTCAGTGTCTTGGAACCAAATGCTGTGTCCTGTTTGGGTTAGGCACAGCATTTTCTGCTCACCTTGACATAGAGAGTACTCCATCTTTCTGTGTTTTACCTCTGAGAATGCCAGTCACAGTTACTGGCAAAACGTCAGGTCCTACAATGCCAACACCACGGCCACAGAACCCAGAAAATCTACAGCAACTAATCTTAATTCCAGCTTGTGATTCATCCAGGCCAGCATTTTGCATGATGTACTCTGCATATAAATTAAATAAGCAAGGTGACAATGTACTCCTTGTTGTACTCCTTTTCCTATTCTAAACTAATCAATTGTTCCATATCCAATTCTAACTGTCACTTCTTGACCCTTATAGAAGTATATAAGCATCCTCAAAAATCAGTAAACATTCTGGTACAAAATTATTATGAGTAATAACTTCTTTCCAGAAAAACTGAATGACAGGACACACCCCAAGCATATGTTTAAGGGACACATCCTGTGAGTTACAATGCCAGCAATCAGACACTTTACTCAGTCTCTTGGTGTAATGCCCACTGTATCCTAAAGATTTTTTTGCTGAATAAGTCTCAACTTAAGATCCATGGAGAGAACAGGTATAAACGCTAAGTCCGTATCCCATTGCTTTGGCATTATAGGGCAATCTAGCTCCTTTTCCATTCATTCCTAAGACCCTGCATGTCATATTTATTAATCAGCATCAACTATTTGTGAATAAACACTGTAGGTTTTGTTTTCTGCCTTGATTCAATTGTAGTCTCCCAGAGTTAATGGGATTCTGCTACAGGACCATATTTAGATGCCAGCAAATGTTGCAACTGTATGTATTGCCATTCTACAGAAGGTGATCAATCATATCTAGACCTCAGCTCAGAAAATAACAAAAATTTATCATCATAACCTATCAGTTGATCCAATATAAAAATCCCTCTATCAGTCCAGGACTTCCATAAGAAAGAGTTCTTCCTAATGTTTAGCTCTGGATTGGCCCATAATGTGAAAATGGATCAAATTGATATTGCCATGCCATTATACACTATTGTTCTCTAGTTGCAGAAACTGCAAGAGGAATGGGATCTAATCCCCATATGTTCACCCAAGGGCACTACGGTCGGGGGCCCAACATCTTTTGGTTACCCCAGGCCCCAGGGACGTCAAACTTGCTGTGACTAGGGCCAGGGCCTTTTCGGTGGCGGCTCCTACCTGGTGGAATGAGCTCCCAGAGGAGATCCGGGCCCTGTGGGACCTTGAGCAGTTCTGCAGGGCCTGCAAGATGGAGCTCTTCCATCAGGCTTTCGAGCAGGATCCGCTGCTGCCACTGTACCACCACTGCATCGCTACCTCAAAGAGCGGGGATGCCATGGGGGTGCATGATGGCCCTGGGCCGAAGATCAGAAGGCAGTGTTGCCCTAGAACCTGCTTCGTTGTTCTGGGTCCATCTTCCAGAACCCATCTCGGAACTTCGAAGTGTTAGAGCACCAGCACTTTATTGTAATTTTGTAGTGTTTTATCTTGTTTTAACTGTTTTATCATGGCTTTGTGCCCTTATTGTTAGCTGCCCTGAGCCCGTTGGGGAGGCGGGATATAAATTTGAATAATAAAATAAATAAATAGATAAAATACTCTAGCATAAGAAGACCCTAATGCATTCCACTTAGAGGGGGCACCAGACAAGGTGACTCCAAATTAACAAATTTGCCTGATAGAAACTAAGAACCAGGAAACAAAGTCCTCCACATAAATTTCCAAAACCAAGATTTAATTTTATGAATATATCTGCAAGGTACGTAGAAAAGACATGCAAGAAAAATATAAATAAAAAATAAATACTTAGGTGTAATATTAATTTTGAGTGTATTTACTTTGCCCCGTAGAATCAATGTCGCATAGTCCTGATACAGGTTGCAATAAATAGTATTTGATTTTGCTTTTTGGCACCAACATTTATGGCACAATTTGTAAGTGATTAAATTGAAGCTTATTGTGAAGACTGGTGTTGACAAGGTTTATTATTCCCATTAAGCCTGAATATTGCTTGTCAGATATCTGTATGGAAATAAAAGTAATTTTCTTCATTAGATAAACTGATGATTTTAGATGTTGCAATTATTTTTGCAGGTTGCTAAAGCAGCCTTTCAGAGAAATAATGATCCACTAGATGCAGCCATTTTTTACCTTGCTATGAAAAAGAAGACTGTGATTTGGGGGTTATACAGGTATGTAATAGGGCTTTATGCAGCACATACAGAAAATGCTTTCCTACTTTTCTTTCTCTGGCCAAGAAAAAATAGTGTTTTATCACCTTTTGTCAAAACTTCAAATAAAAAAAGTCTTTGATGCTAATACTCTATAGTTAGCATTTATGGTCTTTCCATTGTGATTTTGCCATTTGCAGTGCAGATGTCACTGTAGAGACAAATCCTGCCACCAGAAATTACATGGAGTCCCACAAAATTTATTTCTGATTTCCATAAATATGCCCTGCTGACAAGTCATTTCTGATGGTTAACGGCTGCCCCTTCACTTTCTCTAAAAAGTATTGTATTTTTCAGAGCATTCTGCAAGAATGCTTGAAAAAAAAATTGTAGATATTTGCCAGAAACAATGGTGAGAAGTCCCTACCCTTTCTGCTGGTGAAAGCAAGGTGGGAGGAAAACCAAAGCTCCTTTTCCTTCTGAGCAAACACTTTTTAAGGTGACTGGGAGTGTGTGGCTGACTGCGAATATGGCTGCATATGACCCAATACGTGTCAGGCACATTGTATAATTCCACTCTTAGGGTCATCTGAACCACTAAAAGATCCCTTAATTAGGGATGGGAAGGAACCAGGAAAATTTAGTTTGGTTTGTGGTGGACTCAGAAACTGTTATGATTCATGAACTAAAAAGGCTTCATACAAACCAAACTGGTTTGTGATGCAGTAGAATGGCCTCCTGACATGCTAGAGACATCAACTTGCAGAGGATCTCCAGCTGACTCTCCTCTATGTGCCCTCCAAGTTATATGCAGGTTGGATTTACGGGGTCTGAGTCACACACCCCATAGAAGGGGCCCCCATCCAATGGAGGAGAAAAAACAGCAAAACAAGAGCGATAGAAGCCCCACAAAACAGAATCAAAGTCCCGTAGAATCTTTGCAGTAGAACATGAAGGTGGGGAGCATTTTTGCAAACCCAACAAAACCAGTACAATGTGTCCAGCAGTACCAGTACAAATCCAACAAGACTAAGGTCAAGCCAGAAAAGTACTTTTGGGGAGAATGTCAGGCACAGGTTCAAAATGCACCACTTGCAAGCTACATACACTAAATGCAGAGGGAACTTCACCCTGCTGCCAACTCCTCTACAATCTCTCCCAAGCTGAGGGTGGTTTACATTTCTGGGGTCCCAGTTTTGGATCCCCCCCAAAAAAAGTCTCCCACCCCAGTACTCTCTCTGGAAAAGACAGCTGCAGTTACAGCCAGGAGTCTATGGAACAGCTCAGGAAAAAGCCAGTGACATCAAACTCATAAGGAAATTTCATCTGGGCAGACCCCCACCACCAGACATTGGAAGCACAGCAAGTAATCCCCCCTATGCTTGCAGCCCCCCCCAAGTCTTCAAAGGCAAGTTCCAAAGTACAGAAAGGCAGACCAAGTATCCCCAGATTTTCTGTGGGGGCTCCCCAAAATAACCCCATGGCAGCTTCGCAGATGCCCCAGCCAGACACCACAAGAAAGGGAAGCATCCTCCCAACTCTCACAGCCCCCCCCCCCGGCAGGTTGAAACACACAGATCCAGAACACACCACATCATCACCCTGGACATATTTTTCTACTCTGCAAAAGAATGGAAAACACATGTTGACTTGGCCTACCCACCCACCCCAAGTTTCCAAAGGCAGGTTCTAAAGGAACCTTACTACTGTGGCCAAGAATCCCGTAGAAAAAATGGTGTGGCCTTTATAGTCAACAAGAGAGTGAAAAAAGGCAGTATTGGGATACAATCTCAAAAATGACAGAATGATCTCTGTCCAAATCCAAGGCAAACTATTCAACATCACAGTAATCTAAGTCTATGCCCCAACCACTGATGCAGAAGAGGCTGAAGTGGACGGGTTCTTTGAAGACCTACAACACCTCATAGAACTAACACCAAAAAACGATGTCCTCATCATCATAGGGGACTGGAATGCTAAAGCAGGAAGTCAAAAGGTTACCGGAATAACAGACAAGTTTGGCCTTGGAGAACAAAATGAAGCAGGGCAAAGGCTAACAGAGTTTTGTCAAGAGAACACGCTGGTCATAGCGAACACCCTTTTCCAACAACCTAAGAGGCGTCTCTACACATGGACATCACCAGATGGCAAATACTGAAATCAGATTGACTATATAATCTGCAGGCAAAGATGGAGAAGCTCTATCTAGTCAGTAAAAACAAGACCTGGAGCTGACTGTGGCTCAGATGATGAGCTACTCATTGCAAAATTCAGACTTAAATTGAAGAAAGTTGGGGAAACCACTAGGCCATTCAGGTTTGACCTAGATCACATCCCTGATGAATATACAGTAGAGGTGAAGAATAGGTTTAAGGGACTAGATTTGATAGACAGAGTGCCTGAAGAACTATGGACAGAGGTTCGTGACATTGTAAAGGAGGCAGCTATCATCACCATCCCAAAGAAAAAGAAATGCAAGAAAGCAAAGTGGCTGTCTGACGTGGCTTTACAAATAGCAGAGGAAAGAAGGGAAAGTGAAAGGCAAAGGTGAAAAGGAAAGATTTATCCAACTGAAGGCAGATTTCCAAAGAACAGCAAGGAGAGATAAGGAGGCTTTTCTGAATGAACAATGCAAAGTAATAAAGGAAAACAATAGAATGGGAAAGACTAGAGATCTCTTTAAGAAAATTGGAGAAACCAAGGGAACATTCCATACATAGCTGGCCATAATTAAGGACAAAAACAGTAGGGACCTAACAGAAGCAGAAGAGATTAGGAAAAGATAGCAAGAATATACAGAAGAATTATACAAGAAGGACCTCAATGTCCTTGACAACCACAATGGTATAATCACTGACCTCGAGCCAGACATCCTGGAATGTGAAGTTAAATGGGCCTTAGAAAGCATTACTAACAACAAAGCTAGTGGAGGTGATGGTATCCCAGCTGAAGTATTCAAAGTCTTAAAAGAGGGTGCTGCTAAAGTGATGCACTCAATTTGCCAGCAAATTTGGAAAATGCAACAGTGGCTACAGGATTGGAAAAGGTCAGTATACATTCCAATCTCAAAGAAGGGCAATGCCAAGGAATATTCAAACTATCACACAATTGCACTCATTTCACATGCTAGCAAGGTCATGCTAAAGATCCTACAAGCTGGGTTTCAACATTACGTGGCTAGAGAACTGCCAGAAATACAAGCTGGGTTTCGAAGAGGTAGAGGAACTAGAGATCAAATTGCCAACATTTGCTGGATTATGGAGAAAGCAAGAGAGTACCAGAAAAACATCTACTTCTGCTTCGTTGACTATACTAAAGCCTTTGATTGTGTGAATCACAACAAACTATGGAAAGTCCTTAAAGAGATGGGAGTACCAGACCACCTCACATGTCTCTTGAGAAACCTGTATAAAGGTCAAGAAGCGACAGTTAGAACAGGATATGGAACAACTGATTGGTTTAGCATTGGAAAAGGAGTACGACAAGAATGTACATTGTTACCTTGCTTATTTAATTTATATGCAGAGTACATTATGCGAAATGCTGGCCTGGATGAATCACAAGCTGGAATTAAGATTGCTGGGGAAAAGATCAACAACCTCAGATATGCAGATGATACCACTCTAATGGCAGAAAATGAAGAGGACCTAAAGAGCCTCTTGCTCAGGGTTAGAGAGGAAAGCGCAAAAGTAGGCTTGAAACTCAACATCAAAAAAACTAAGATCATGTCATTTGGCCCCATCACTCCTTGGCAAATAGAAGGGGAAGTTGAGGAAGTAGCAACAGACTTCACGTTCCCGGGATACAAGTTCACTGTAGACGGTGACTGCAACCATGAAATTAAAAGATGCCTACTCCTGGGGAGGAAAGCGATGGCAAACCTAAACAGCATGATAAAAAGTAGAGACATCATCCTGCCAACAAAAGTCCGCATGGTCAAAGCAATGATATTCCCAGTAGTAACGTATGGCTGCGAGAGTTGGACTGTAAGGAAGGCTGAGTACTGAAGAATAGATGCTTTTGAACTGTGGTGTGCAATCATGTATATAGAAATGGTGGCTCAAAGCCCTGAGTCCACTTGAGACCCAAACCCAAATGAGTGTGCAACAACATAGATGTGGTGGCTCAAAACCTGGAGACCACCTGAGACTCAAACCCAAAAGGTTGCAATGACGTATGTAGATGTGGTGACTTAAAGTCCTAAGAAGGATTAGCCATGCACAGCAATCATCTCCTCAATGAGGCGAGTGAGTGACTGCTTCTGGGTCCCTCTCCCTAGGTCTTTTGGGTAACACTGTCATGTGCCCCGGGAGAATGATCTCTTGGAGGGTGGCCTGGAAACTGGGGCCCTGAGTCCACTGGAAACCCAAAATCCAAAGAGTGCCCACAGTGCTCAGAGCTCCCCCCCAAGGCGGAAACATAGCCAGGACTTGGAGGACAGATGGAAAGGCAGACAACCCCAGGCTTTTGATAAGGGTTCCCGAAAGTACCCTCTCAGCGGGTAATATTAGGTTGTAATAAATGTGGGCACTCATCCAAGTTAAGGCTTAAACACCAGTTAAGGCTTTAACACACAGGTGCAGAGCACACCCACCAGCAGGGGTGTATTATTCTACTCTACAACTGAGTGTGGAGGACACCCTTCCATCAAGGTGAATTCTTTTACTCTGAGGATAAATGCAAACACATGTGAAGCTGATAGGGCCACTCATCACGTCTGAAAAGACAAGTTATGAAAGGCATCTCCAGAATTTTGATGGGAGCTCCTTGGCAAGTTGGCAGGCAGGCTAAGGCAGCTTTGGCAGGCACCCCAGCCAGACACCACGAGGAAAGAAGCATGCCCACAGTGCTCACAATTCTCCCGCCAGGCTGAAACACACAGCCAGTATTTAAAGAACAGACAGAAAGAAAGACATCCCCAGAGTTTCAGCAGGGGCTCCCCAGAATGGCAGCTTGGCAGATATCCCAACCAGAAAACACAAGGAAGGAAAGTGTGCCCACAACTATCCCAGGTCCCCTCAGGCCTAAACACATAGATCCTCTGGTCACAGCCTACCCCTCATCGAAATTTCTGATTCTTCACCATTAGAGGAACACATTGTACAGATAACAGATTAACTGCTGTGATTGTGAATTGTAGAAATGCAATAGAAGGGGGTAGTCAAATGGGCTTGTTTGTACAGACAGATGTTTGTTGAGGTAGATGTTTCCTGCGGTGGATGTTGTTCATGAGGTAGGTGTTTTGTTATGAGGTAGATATTATTTGGGTGGGTTGTGGAGCCAACCCGCTCTCGGAAGAGGCAGCCATCCTCCCACCTGAGAGCCAAGGGCACAACCCACAGGCTATATCACCCAGAGAGGAAGAAGAATGGGGGGAACATGGGGAACACTGGGAGGCCTGGATCTTACTCCCCCAGGTCCAGGGCAGAGTGGTCCAGCAGGAGGAGGTGGACCTTCAGGAAGCCCAACTTGTCCACCCTAGCTGGCTCCAGGCAAAAGTGGGGGGGCTGAGAATGTCTCGCAGGTGGGAGAAAACTCACTCGCTCTGGATGCTGGAGGGAGGACAGGAGAAGAGATTCATGGACACCCGAGACAGGTCAGCCCAGATGATGGTTTTGTATGAACAGTATTCAAGGGATTTGGCATTGGTGGGCTCAGGAGACTTGGCGAAGTACTCCTTCACCATCACTTATGCCTAACCTTCCACCATGGCACTCCTGGCCTTCCTGCAGCTGCTGCTACTGACCTCCCGCTTCAGTACTGACAACCAGTAGTGGCGCTTCTGTCTGTTGGACTCTTGAAGGCAGAGGAAATGGTCTTCAGTTCCTTCTCCTCCCCAGCTTCTTCCACCTTCTGTTCCATCTGGTCACATCTGCTGTTCTGAAGCCTCTGCACTTCTTTGCTGATCACCCACTTCCACTCCATGAATTCTGCATTATGGAGATCAATGCTACTTTAACCCATGGATTGTAGAGAGGATGCAACCTGGTGGTGATGGCCACCTCCAACCTTTTTGCTAAGTCCCAAACCCATGGAAGTATAGCTGTCCCCTTGGGGTCCATCTGCAATATAGAGGCCAGCACCCAGTCCAGCCCTCTAATCGGGGGATGACTTGGCCCAGGCTGGCCATATGGGTTCAGAGCATGGTGGTGGTGTCCTGGAAGGGTTCAGGACATTCAACATTTAGGAGAGGGTCAGCCAGTCATTTGAGCTGATGCTGAGCTCCTCTTTCCCGTGCAGGATGGTCATGGAGAAGATGACATCCTGCACTGCACTTTTCTGTTCCAGCAAACACACTATCATGGCGTATGTGCAGTTCCAGCTGGTGAGTAGGTCCTTGATGAGCTGGTGTTCAGGGTTATACTCATTTCCCTGCCTCTCACGCAGCAGATGCACAGACTTGAAACTGCATGAGAAGTGGGCAGGCAGCTGCTAGCGGGTCTTGAGCGGGGACTGCCACTGAAGGGTGGCAGTGTCCCAGATGACCCTCATAGTGCTCCCCAGCCTCAAAGCATCCTTCACCACTAGATGAAGCATGTGCACCAGGCAGACAATGCTCTTAAGGTGCGCAGCCTTCACCACTGCCAGTACGTTGAAGAAGAGGAGGTTGAATTTATACCCTGCCCTTCACTACCCAAAGGAGTCTCAGAGCGGCTTACCGTCTTCTTTCCCTTCCTCTCCCCACAACAAACACCTGTGAGGTAGGTGGGGCTAAGAGAGCTCTTTTGAGAAATATTCGTGAGCGAACAGCTATGAAAGAACTTGTAACTTACCCAAGGTCACACCAGCAGCTGCATGTGGAGGAGTAGGGAATCAAACCCGGTACTCCCAGATTAGAATTCATGTTCCTAACCACTACACCAAACTGGCTGGTGTCTGTGACCCTGTAGCCATGGACAATGTGCCGCCCACCCACTCAGTCAACTCTTTATCGTAGTGGTGATGTTTGCTGCTGTGTATTCTGCATCCATCCCCATGCATGGAGCAGAACCATCTTGTAGCCCTCTGGTAAGACTGTGCTTCCTGGGGCATGGCCCTAACGGTCAGGACAGTGAGGTCCTCCAATTGCCATCAGTGCGTAGTCAGAGAGAAGTAACAGTGCTGCTGGCTGCTCCAGAGGTCCACGGTGAAGTGGACGGTTTGGCCATTTGCTCTGGAGAGCTCACCCTTGACCATTGGCAGTGCAAAGCAGTGCATGGCGGGCAAGACTCACCAGTTCATGGTCCTTTACGAGGGGATTGGGTACCAGTGAGACAGGTGTTGCAGCAGTCAGTGAAAGGCTACATCCTCCATGAAGGAGAAGGGCTGGCCATCCACTGCAGTCATTTCACCAATGAAGTGAATGAGTGCTTCCTGAGCCCTCCACCTTGCCCTTTTGGGTGGCATCCCTGAAGGTATGACCTCTAGGAGTGTGGCCTGGCTCAGGGTCCCAACCACAGCACCCAGAGTGTGGGGAGCCTTTCTGGGAGGGGCCTCCTGCTTCCCTCTGCTTCTCCCTGTTGAAAGAAAGTGGGCCTCTTCCTCCTCCCACTATCTGCCACTCTTTCCTGCAGTGGCAACAATGTGAGGTGCACCATTTGCAGGTGTCTGTGGAGAACAAAGGAAGACAGGTGTTGGGGATTGTGCCCCTTGTGACGTGGGCATGGCACACTTGGCACTCCATCACATAGGGATCACTGGAGAAGGTGTGGAAATGTTTCCACAAGGTGGCCTGGAAATGGAGCCCCACACTTGAAGCAGGTGGGACAAGGCACAGCTGCTTTCTGGCGCTGGGCTGGGAGCCACCAGAAGGTGTACCTAAGGCATCAGGAGAGTGTTCTGCAAAGACTCTGCAATTCCTGGTTTCTGGGCAGTGCTAAAATCTTGCCTTGGGAGAGCCCCGTGGATGGAGCAGGGGAAGTAGGCTCCAACAACCCTGGTGATGCCCTTCTGGAGTGGTGCTCCAGGGTGGTGGCAGGCTTCATTTGGTGCCTTGGTACAGGGGCCTCTGGTATGCAGGGAGGGAGGGCTTCTTCCCCCCACAATGAGCACCTCTTCCACCCACTTTCACCCTCATGGTCTTCACAATCAGGAGGGGTGGGTATAAATGTGGGCCCTCGTCCGAGGCACCCACCTACTAAACCCCTGTGTTCAGCTGGAGCAGAGAGACTGGGTGGCTCAGAGCCCTGAGTCTACCTATACTCTATCTTCAGTAACAAAGAGCAGATCACAATCAGGAGAGGTATGAAATCTGGGTCCTCTGCTGTGGCACCCAGTTGCTAAACCCCAGTGCTTGGTGTGAGAAAAGAGATTTGGTGACTTAGAGCACTGAGTCCACCTACACTCAAACCCCAGCAGCAGAGAGTAGATCACAATCAGGAGGGCTGGGGGTATAATATGTGGGTCCTCACTGCCAAGGCACCCATTAGCTAAGCCCCAGTGCTTGGCATGAGCAGAGAGACTTGATGGCTCAGAGCCTTAAGTTCGCCTACACAGTCCCCAGCAGCAGAGAGCAGATCACAAGTTGAAGACAATGATTCTGCACTGCTTTTAACAAGCTCCGTGCCTCTGTTTCACCAGACAACAGAGGATAGGGCGGGAGGAGAGCTGACTATATATAACATTTGGATCCTACAGAACAGAATGGAAACTCTGTGATTGGTGGCCAGCAGTGCCTGTTAAGCCTTGGAGGGCTCCTATTGGTATTCCCAAGGCTGGAGAATTCTACCTCCCACGTTGCCTTGGAGATTTGTAAACAGTTTAATTGATTGGTACCAGTCTGTCTCCATTCACAAACCACTACAAGAACAGCATTAAAAGTTCATGCAAGTTGCTTCATGAACTTGCAAAAGTTCATCATGAACTTTAGTTTGTGTGCCAATTCGTACCCATCCCTACCCTTAATGCCTTTCCTGATTTTACCAACAAGATTGCCATGCCCCAGTTCCTGCATCCCTTCACAAGGTTAAACTGCCTTGGACAGGTGAGAAGGAATGACAGGCAGACAGAATGTGTTCCATTATGAATTCTGAGTCATAACAGGTTTCTGATTTTGCAACCTGGGAATATCCTGTTCTGAATTTGCCCCATCATTATAAGACATGCACCAAGTATCCTGTGAAGGTACCGTCTACTTTTTTTATTCATAATTATGCTAGTTGTCCTTCTGACTATGGTGGTAGTTTGTAGCCCTGTAACCTCCAAGAAAAAAGTGGCCTCAACAGCTTGCCAATATCCAAACTACAGGCTGTTCCTAGTGGGTGCCCTGGAGTCAGCTAACGGCAAATATCAAATTAAACAGTAAATATAAAATTAAATAATTTCACACAACTGAGTACTTGACTTAGGCAGAGACTTGCATTTGAAATTTTCAGAAGCAATTTCATAGAATTTTAGAATCATAGAGTTGGAAGGGGCCCTACAGGCCATCTAGTCCAACCCCCTGATCAATGCAGGATCATACATACCAGATTATTTTGTGGGTGCACACTTAGTAAATCACTTAATTATGCATCATTTGATGATATATATAAAATACTTATTTACAGATCCTTAAGAGATACTAAGATGACACAGTTCTTTGGACACAATTTTACTGAAGACAGGTGGCGCAAAGCAGCACTGAAGAACGCTTTTGCTCTGTTAGGAAAACAACGTTTTGAACATTCTGCAGCATTTTTCTTGCTGGCTGGTCACCTAAAAGATGCAGTTGAGGTAAGTCACTTGAAACTACAATACAATACATATTCTAAATATATTCAGCAGTGTATGTTAATCCATTGATACCATACATATTCTAAATACATATTCCAAATATGTTCACCAGTGTATGTTAATCTATTGAGATGTTTTCTTCTGTTCACAACCTGCTCCTGCATTTCTTTCATATAGGTCTGTCTAGAGAAGCTACATGATATTCAGTTGGCCCTTGTAATATCCAGACTTTATGAATCAGAGTTTGAAGTATCTGGGACCTATAAATCAATTCTCCAGAAAAGAATTCTGGGAGGCCGGCATCATAGCAAGGGAAGTTCATTAAACATTCACAATGATCCTTTTCTTCAAAGTATGGCTTACTGGATTTTGGAAGATTATAGCCATGCTCTTGATACTCTTATAAGCCAACCCATTTTAAATGAGGGAGGTAAGTCAAAATGCATTTTAAACATATTCTTCAAAATTAATAACATGTTTGAAAATAATCTCAGATATATCAGTGGACAGTAAATTTTGTACTTATGCACCGTAACCATTCAACTAAATAAATTCACAAGGGTGTGGTCATGTAGGATCTGTTGCTGTTCGCAACTATCATATAGTATGAAGAATTTCTCTGGAAATCGAGCTTCAGATTATATTGTCTTCCAGGATTCTACATATGGTGAAATTGTGGGCCTCAGGTTCCGCTGTTTTCTTCTCCAGTCTTTACCATTGTCTCCTTATAATGGGGAGGGAGGGTTAATCTCAAAGAGTCCAGGTGATCCTACATTCAAATAAGTATGGGATCTTACTGTTTTTCCCTTTCTCCTTTTGGGGGAATAGGGACCCCCCCCTTCATGAAATGGAGGCTCAGTTGCACTGAATACTAAACATTTCCTTAAAAGGCTATTTGAGTTATCATCACTTCTATGATTTTTTTTCAGATAGAATTCACATTATGTTTAGTGTGTTATTTTTTGTTTGTTTGCTGGAGGACTTTTTTCTTCTATAGGGCCCCAAAATAAAAAATAAGAAAAACATATATACACACCTACAGTTGACTGGTCAGTTGTGTTAAGTATTAATCACTTAGATTAACATTACGTGTTGTACCATAAATTGTTTTGGACCAGAGTTCTTAACAAATATCAAATATATTCTCAGAATTTCAAATGTATCCAGGTGACTGATCATGTGCTTACTTTTTGTTGTATTAGCTGTGTTTCTCTGAAAACTAGCATCTGGTGTCTTAAACCTACAAGCGTAAAGCCATTTGGAGAATGCATCTTGCTACAGAATTCTCAATGTGGTTATGTAATTTTAGAGCAGTCAGAAGTTTATTGTAGATGAACTATGACCAATATGTCATGATATTCTCTTGTGTGATATTTTTACAGATGAAGGAAGCATCTCAAATTGTCACCCTTCTGTATTTAATTTTTATAATTATCTAAGGACACATCCTCTGTTGTTGAGACGCCATTTTGGTTCTTCTGATTTATCTTCTACAAGGATTTGTGTAACTGGAGAAAATGGACTAGCAGATGAAATCAATTTAGATGAAAGAAGATTGTTCTTCACTGCAGCATATGCTCACTTAAAGACTGGTTGCCCCATGTTGGCTTTAGAAGTGTTATCAAAGATGCCCAAAGTAGTCAAAAAGTCCAGGACTTTAAGAAAAACACCTAGTTTAATAGACACTAGCAAAGGCAGTTCATCTGATTCTCCAATACCTATGGACTCAATGGATGACCAGTCTCCCAGCATTGATTGGTCACAACCAGTAGTAAATGGTTTAGGATCATCTTCAGACTTCTCAGACAGACATTCAAATTCTGCACTTTCTTTTGATTGGAGTCAGCCGAGTATGGTCTTTCCAGATGAACCTTTGGAGCTAAAGTGGGACAGTGATAAAGATGAGGAAAGTGAAGATTCTTGTCTTGAAATGAAACCTTTGCAGAAAGCAGTGCAAGGGAAACCAAACAAAGTTAGTACTAGCTATACAGAAACTTACAGTGAAGCTGTTGATGATGATGCTTTAAGTTTATCACAAGACATCATTTCAGCACAGCTGAAATTTAGGGCATGCCTGAAGATTCTCACCATGGAACTCCGTACATTATCAACTGGCTATGAGGTAGATGGTGGAAAATTAAGATACCAGCTTTATCATTGGCTTGAAAGAGACGTGGTAGCTCTTCAAAAAACTTGTGGCTATAGTGTAGAAGCAGAAGACATTCAGTCAGGAATTAGTCCAATAGTTGATGAAGCTTCATTAAGTGGAATAGCTGAAGAACCATCAGACAAACAGCTAAAGGTACAGCAGAAAGAAAATTCTCAGAGAAGACAGTGGCTTATGAAATACCAGTCACTTCTGAGAATGTTTCTAAGTTACTGCATCCTCCATGGATCGCATGGTGGAGGTTTGGCATCTGTAAGGATGGAACTGATTTTGCTTCTACAGGAATCCCAGCAGGTATGCTGTTTTCTTCTTGTTGTTTAGGCATAGTAGGAATGCAAAATAATTATGGTAGAAGTATGTCATTGACAAAATTATGGAGCCTATACTACTTTAAATAGTGTAATTACTTCCTGGTTATTCCTCCAATAACACACGTTGTTTAGATTTACTTAGATCTCTCAGTTACACAGAATCATATGATATTAAGCTTCAAAATGATGGGAAGTATTCCTATTCTGTGGTGGTCTAGGAGTGGGGCAGTCCTTCAGACTCCTTACTCCTGGGAATAGCTCCTCCTCTCCGAAGGCAGGGCCGGCAGACTCTTTAGTTACGGAGGGGAGGGGTTTGACCCCTGGAACCCAGTATCTCCAGCCCTGCCTTCCAAGCAGGATGCTGCAGACAGTGCTCCATTGGAGCACAGTAATTAGAAGAAGAAAAAAGAAGGAAGAAAGAAGAAACCAGAAGGAGAAGGGCAGGAACAGGTAGCTTCATAGTTCCTCTGTCCCCCCCCCCACACACACACACACCTTCCTTCTGGCCACTTACAGCTGCAGGAGAAAGGCGTCGACGGACCTGGGAGAACCCCGGGGAACCGCGATGCCAACGGGACTCCTGCTAGTGCTTCCAGTCCAGAAGGGGGGGACTGGTCAACAAGCCTTCACTCCCTGCCCATAGGAAACCGAAGACGGAAGCAGTAGAGCCTCCAGTGTCAGCCGGGCTGCTGCAGCTGCACCAGAGAGCCCTCGCCTGCTAACTAAAATCAGCTCCTTGTTCTTACAGACATGGAAGGGCAATTCCAAGTTCCAGTCCACAACGGTGTGGTAAGCAGGGAAAGGTACCGGGAGGTCTCCTTCCCAAGGCTCACGCAACCCCCTCCCCTGGATTATAGGGAGTAGAAGGAAGGTACTGTGGTGGCTGGGGCATTGGAGAAGAAAAGGGGAAGGGCTCCTTCACTAGTGTGCCAATCCTCCCCCCCCCCCAGACTAGCTTACCTTGAAGCTTGGAGGCGAAGAAAGACCCAGAACTTGGATGGGAGACCACCTGGGAGTTCTAGGGTCATTAGGTATAGTGAACAAATACCTCTCAAAGCTCTCCTCCCCCAACCTTGCAGGGCTATAGAAAGCCTGGGCAATGGGAAATAAAGGCGGGAAGCAGCCATTTTGGGGACAAAGTTGTTACTTTCACTTTCAGGGAGAATACAAAATGGCTACTAAAGCAGGCTCCTCCACTTTTCTGGAACTGGAAACTGAAACTTGTACTTTTGACCTGGCTGAGTCTCCTAAATCCTCTCTAAATCAAGCACAGGAACACCCTTTGGGGGAAGAGGCCCAATCTAACCTTCTTTCATGGTTGAAACTAGAAATGAGGAAGGAGTTTAAGGCCATGTGGCAGGAATCCCACAGGCATCCCCAAACTCCCCAGCGTTACGGAAGGCATAGCCCTAGTAAGTGGGAACCTGATATTCCTGGGGGGAAAAGATAAAAAGGCCCAAGAATACCAAAGCGAACATAGTCCTCTATTAGATGAACTAGAGTCTGATTCAGCATCTGCAGACTCTGATTCACCCAAGGAAGAGGGTGAGTTGTTGAAGGAGGAGGAGGTGATTTCTGTGGCCCCATCTAGGCTTTTCCCACAGGAACTCTACAATAGACTCCTTCCAAAAGTCATTAGGACACTTGAATTAGCTTACACCCCAAAAGAAAAGGAGGAAGATGATTCCAGCTTTCCTGTAGGATCAGACAAAACCATGCCCAAATCCAATGCTAAAGCAGTGGGGGTACCACTGCCAGCAGCCTTCTATAATGTTATGAAGGCAGAGTGGGAGCACCCAGCTAAACCTAAAGCCACTCATCCGGCATCTGGGAAATTTTATCCTCTGATACCAGAAGCTTCAAAAAAGCTGAAACTGCTCATAGTAAATGGCCCAACTGATAGCCTGGCATCTACCTTGGTTCTTCCTATGGGGGCAGATGGGCTTCCAAAAGAGAACAGCAACAAGTGCATAGAACAAGCTCTGAGGGGAGATTTTGAAGTGTCTACGAGCTTCTGTTACAGGGTCCTTGTTTGCCAGAGCAGCATATTAATGGTCTTCTGATCTGACAAAAGCGGATAGTGGCATTCCTAAAGATCTAAAGAATGAGTGAAAGAAGATTGCTCTTGCCATGGCCTTTGCAGTGGATGCCACAATGGATGCAGTACAACAATCAGCCAGGAGCATGGTTTGCAGTGTCATGGCAAGACGTAACACCTGGCTGAGGAGCTGGGATATGGATCTTTCAGCATGGGCTAAAGTGGCAGTGGTTCCATTCAAAGGTACCAACCTGTTTGGAGAAGGTCTGGAAAGGTACCTTATTGACGATAAGGATAAGAAGGTTCTTCCCTCAGAGAAGAGGGAAGGAAAGACGAGACAATATCTTCAGTCCTTTCGGGATTACCGAAGAGAGACCAAAACTGGCAATAATAGATCTTACAAAGGCAAGTGGCAACCCAAGTCCAAAGACAGCAGATCATCCTCTTTCTCCACAAAGCAATCCCACAATGGCAAGGACGCAAAGACAGGACCCCAGGCATGACTATGCTGGAAAGAGGACACAGACAGGAATCAGGGGCGATTTTCAGCAGTTTGCTCAAGTATGGCAGAGGACGGTCATGGACAGATAAGTTCTGGACACTGTCAAAACAGGATATTCCCTGGAATTTTGGTCACTACCTTCAAACCGTTTTATGGAGCTACCAAAGAACATATCCAGAGTGAAACACAGACAACCAATGCTCCCTCTAAGCTGTGGAGTCCTGTGAGCATTAAAGTTGTGAGCAAGCAATTTGGCAACTGCATAAATTAGTTTGCTCTGGAGCCATCCTTCCGGAGCGAAGACAAAAATGTGTGAGCCATAGTGAAGAAGTCTCGGTTCACTAGATCGTTTTTAGAAGGAGCAGTGGGTGGGAAAGGGTTGGTGATCCACCCCCCTCCGAAACGGAGCAATTTCCCAGTGCCACAAAAAAGAAAGTTAAAATGAAACTAACCATATGAGACTTCATTTGAGCTTGTAAGCTTCATTTTAGGCCAAAGAACGTGGAATTCAGATAGACTTCACTTTAAAACTTTTCTTCACTGTAAAGAAATGGCGGGGGGGCAAGGAGAACAGCAGTGATGGAAAAGAAACTTCCAGCAGGAAGTACTGCGCCAACAACTCCCACCCTCTCTCAGGAAGCGGCTTCAGACTTTCCAAATATGCTTGCGGCAGCATTCTGCCCTCTACTGGATCAACACCAAGCTGGATTCTATGCAAAAACAACTTTCTCATATGGAAAAGAGAGCTAATAAGACTGATAAAAGAATGGAGAAAGTGGAAACAAGGACTATCGATATTAAACAACAATTAAAAGAAGTCAAGAAAGAAAGAAACACAGATAAAAATCAATTACTTCAACTTCAGCTGGACAAAGCCATGCATGTTCTTTGTTTTCAAGGAGTTCCGAAACACAACGGAGAAGACGTTAAAGCAATGATGAGTGGAGCGATAGCCTCAATTTCAGACCATAAAAAAGAGGATCTACAAAGTGATATGGACTTGGCTTATCATACTTACCTTGACTTCATAAGAAAAAATAAACTACCAGGAGAGATTTACATTAAATTCTCTAAGAGAACAATGAGAGACAATGTTTTAAAAGCTAGAGCAGGGAAATCACTAAAAGTTAATGAAGAGGAAATTAAAATCTTGAAAGACATTCCATTTGAGGTCTGTAAGCGACAACGACAATACAAAGACCTAGTCCTCTTCCTACAAGACAAAGCAATAATCTACAAATGGAGTATCCCAGAAGGACTTCAAATGTTCAAATACAGTGATAAGAAAATTAAAATTGACTCAGTTCTAAAAGCCAAAAAACTTTTTGAAAAACCAGTTGGGCACAAATAAAGATGAGGAAGGAGAGAAGCCCAGCGAGGAAGAATTGGGATGTTCTTCAAGTGATTGCAGCAGCTCAACGTCTGAGTTGGAGAAAGCAGCAGCAGCACCCAAAACACCAAAAGTGAAGAAAAAATGCAAAAAATAAACGTTTCATTCTGAATTTTAAAATACTTGATTTTAGCGTAATTAAGCAATAACAGATAGAGTATTGACCTCACTGTTTTTATAAATCTATGCTTACTACTACTTATTTAGGAGCGATATATGTGTTTGTTAAACTGCGAAATATTCTTGTCATAAGTTAGAGATAGATTTTCCCTGTTCCCCTACCCTTTAGGATATAGTATATAAAACCAATAAAATTCTATTAAAAAAAAATGTGTGAGCCAGAACCTAAAAAACTGTGAGCTAGCTCACACTAACTCAGCTTAGAGGGAGCACTGCAGACAACTGGAAGTGGCCATTGACCATCTGCTTGAGATAGAGATCTCAAGGGGATCCTAGAGAGATCTCAAGGGGTCTACTCAGTCTTTTTCACTGTACCAAAGAAGAATGGGGATGTAAGAGCGATTTTGGACCTATAATGGCTGAATCTGCTGGAGCTAAGGGCGATCAGAATGGCTCTGGAGAAATTCCAGGGAGAGATAGCGGGCAGTCACATATTGGTCCAAATGGACAACATAACAGCAACGGCTTATGTCAACAGACAAGGTGGGACACGCTTCAGATGGCTGCACAAGGAAGCAAGCCAACTGGTGAGGTCGGCAGAGACATACATCTTGTCCATAAAGGCGATACATGTGGCAGTTTGGGAGAACGCTGTAGTTGAGCCAGCAATGGGTCGATCAGTCGTAGTGGATGCTCAACAGGACAGTGTTTGTTCAACTCTGTCATAGATTCGGGATGCAAACAGGAGTTGGGATTTGCACAAGTATGGCAGAGGACAGTCATGGACAATACGTTCTGGACACTGTCAAAACAGGATATTCCCTGGGATTTTGGTCACTACCTTCAAACCATTTTATGGAGCTACCAAAGAACACTGGAAGTGGCCATTGCCCATCTGCTCGAGATAGGGGCAAAAGAAATTTCATATCAAGACTAAAGAATTCTCTGGCAATTGACACAGATGCACTACATCTTGAGTGGCCAAAGACACTGCTGTATGCCTTCCCACCAATTCAAGTCATTCAAAGAGTGGTCCAAAAAGTGATAGATCAAAAAGCAGAGATCATTCTAGTGGCCCCATTTTGGCCCTATTGGGTCTGATTTCAAAATCTGAAGAGACTGTCGGTAGGGGAACCGTGGCATCTGCCTCCAATGGCGGATGTCCTGACACAGGGGGTGGCAGTTCATCCTCAGCCAGGGTCATTAAGTCTCACAGCTTGGTGGTTGAATGGCAGCAGCTGACGGAAATAGGGGTGGTTAAGACAATGCTAGCAGCCAGGAAGGGTTCTACCAACAGGGTCTATAATAACACATGGCAGGTGTTTCATTCTTGGTGCATAGGGAGGGGGCAGGATCCTCTTAGGGCACCCCTGAGTGAGGTCCTGTTCTGTCCTTCCTTCAAGAGGGGTTGGAGAAAGGACTTAGCACAAGCACCCCGAGGAGGCAGGTGGCAGCTATCTCCACCATCAGGGGAACTAGGAAAAGTAATTCACTAGTTAGACACCCTCATGTTAAAAGGTTCCTAAGGGGTATGTCCCTCTTGAATCCTCTGCAGGCACATAGGTTTCCAACTTGGAACCTTAACCTAGTCCTAAAGGCTCTGTGTGAGGCCCCCTTTGAGCCTATGGCAATATGTGCCTGAAAGGAGCTGACCTTCAAGACCGTCTTTCTGGTGAGCATCACTTCAACACGGAGGGTATCAGAATTGAGGTCCCTCTCAATGTACAAGGAACTATATGTCTTCCATAATGACAGAGTGGTCCTCTGTACTGATCCAGCCTTTGTCCCTAAGGTCAATGCGGCCTTCCATAGGTCCATGGATATTGTCCTTCCATCTTTTTACCCAGACCCTCAAGGCTAGAAGGAAAAGGAATAGCATTGCCTGGATGTGAGGAGGGCACTAAGTTTCTATCTGGATAGGATGAGGCACGTGAGGAGCACTGACTCCCTGTCTCTTTCAGGAAAGCATTCCTAGGTAGGAAGGTTTCTTCTTCCTCCCTAAGTAGATGGATTCGAGGGTGCATATGTTTGGTGTATAGGGCTCGGGGTCTAGAGTCTCTCCAGGGGGTTAAGGCCCATTCCCTTAGAGGGGTGGCCACCTCGGCAGCCTATAGGGCTTTCCCATCACTGGAGATGGTCTGCAAGGCAGCTACCTGGAAATCAGTGCACTCCTTTGAAGGCACTGTAGGATAGACAAGATGGCCTCAGTGGAGGCTGCCTTCGGCCGTAGGGTATTACAGCACGCCTTGTAGATGGGGAAGCGGTTGGACCCACCCTGGAAGGTACTGCTTTTTCATATCCCAGGAGTAAGGAGTATGTCAGGACTGCCCCACTCCTGGACCACCGGGGAATGGAAGATTTGTCTCCACTTACTGTAAAGCTTCCTTCTTGGTGGTCCAGAGTGGGGCAGTCCTGCCCAACCTTTGCACGTGGACTGCTTCCTTCATTGACAGGGGTGTTGTTTTTTTCTGTCCATGTACAGACAGGAGTTAGGGATTGGTTGGCCCTAGCTGGGTTATTTCAAGTTTGGTTGGATGGTTAGCTCCCACTTGGGAGCGATACGTTGTCGGTTTCCTTTTCAGTGAAGGGGAATGGAGGCTTGGAAAACAACTGGGTTACAGGGGTCAAGCCCTTCCCCTCCATGACTAAAGAATCTGCTGACCCTGCCTTCAGAGAGGAGGAGCTGTTCCCAGGAGTAAGGTGTCTGAAGGACTGCCGCACTCTGGACCACCAAACAGGAAGCTTCATGGTAAGTGGAGACGAAATCTTCCATTCACCCTCACAGAAGGGAAAATGTCTTAGTTTTACTTCCAGGCTAAGCTTCCAAGTCTTTATTGGTGTTGAGAACTGCTGAGTTCATATCTCACCTGTTGTTTATTTTAATGTCTAGGCTGAAGCTGTTGTACTAGGAACCAAATTGTGAATGAGTGTTCTCCCACCTTGTCAGTTATCATAAGGGAACCTGGTGTTTGAATTGGTGACTTGAGTACAGCAGGACACAATTTTGTTGACCAGGCGTGGGCAGACAGACAGACTTCTAATACTTCTGCCTGGTTGGCCAGTGAGAAGCTTCATAATACCTACTAATCACAAGAGCCTGTAGTTGGTACCTAAGCAGCATTTGGGGAAGGGGGTGCTGCAGCACAGTCTTGGGTAATTTGCCAGGATAAATAATAAGGTTCTTGGTTCAAGTTTTAGGTTCCCAGACATTTTCTTCCTTTTGATATTCTATGTGATGGAGGAATGGTGCCAGGAACTTTTTTGTTATGTGGCATTGTCACTCTGTTTTCAGCTGCAATTTCAAAAAACAATAGTATTGGGTGATAATGCTAATCTAGCTACAAATGAAAAAGTGATGTAACGGTACATAATTAGAAATTAGACACATTGATAAAAATGTCTTCAATAAATGAAATTCTGTAGGAAATTACTGTTGTTCAGCATTGTAGTAGTATATAGAGTCTTGTAAAACTCAGGTGTTAAACCAAATTTACTACATTTCCCCCCTATAAAGGAACAGACAGAGCAATTGCCTATTAATAACATATCAGAAGAGAGTTCAATACCACTTTTGTTCGCCTGTACTGCAAGTGCCAAAACTGTGGTGGCCAATCCATTATTACATCTCAGTAACCTGACACATGACATACTACATGCAATCATAGACCTTGATTCTCCACCCCATCCAAATGTACAGAGCAACAAGGCAAGTATACTGTTACTAATATCAGACATTTAATGTATGTTGTCTTGTTTTGCTTTTTTCTTAAAACCTGGGAACATTTATATTTATACATATAGGCTTCATACAGCACAGAATTCTGCCCTTTGAGATATTCTGAACAAATCTGTATTAGTACATGTGTATTAGCAGTCTCAATGTCAGCCACTTTGAATAGTTTTCAAGCATGTAATACCATGTGACCACTTGCATTTGAGTTGGCAATATCTTTCTAAATTTACCCAGACAAGAGTTCTCTCTGAAGAATAATATGTCCTACAAATCTCTTTTCCAGATACATGTAATGCATACATTAGCAGCATCTTTGTCGGCTTGCATATACCAGTCTCTTTGTGGAAGTCACAATTATAGGTAAAGATCTTTAAAAATGATATGGTGCACAGCAAGAACAGAAACTCCCTGTTTAACCTTCCATGTATTTGGGTTAATAACTTATGCCACAGGTACAAAAAAACCCACCATTCTCTTATCTGTTCTATTCAATGTATTTCCTCATAATAAAGGGTTTATGAGATTTATTAGATGTTTCAGGCCCTGTCCAGTAAGTGCATGTGTGCTAAATATGATCTCACTAATAAGGCTTCGGAGGAGGCAGGAAGGTAAAACTTTAACACTGCACATCCAAAGTATTTGGTTCTAAATAATGTAATGTGATACAAACTCTCATTTAACAACACTATAGATCAGGGGTCTTTTCGTAGAAAAAGAGCTGCAGGAGCTTATTAGCATATGGTATGCTAATGAGCTACTAGCCTATTAGCATACGCCACGCCCCCTGATATCACCAGAAATGATGTCAGAAGGGGAAGCAAAAGGGGGGGAGGCATCTTCAAAAGCCTCCCCTTCCCTTCCCCAGCTGGCCTGGGTGGCAGAGTTAAACCCCTTCTCACTAGAGTTGGGCCACAGAAGGAGGAAAGAGAGAGAGTAGAGAGAAGGAAAGAGGGGAAGAAAGAGAAGGAAAGGAGAAGGAAAAAGGCGGGAAAGAGAGAGAAGGAAAGAAGGAGGGAAACAGGGAAAGGAGGAAAAAAGAGAAGAGAAGAAGGCAAGAAAGAAAGAGAGAAGGGAAAAGGAAGAGGAGAGAAGGAAAGGAGGGAATGAAAGAAATTCGGCAGCAATTCAGCCCCATTATATCCTATGGGCCATTGAAGTCAATGGCAAAAACATAGGGTATATTCTGGGGGCTGGAGGGGAGGGGGTTTGAGGAAGATGTTCCAAACTTACAGGATAGCTGTTGGAGCCTCTCCCCAAGATACCCACCAAGTTTCAAGAACATTGGACCAGGGGGTCCAATTCTATGGGCCTCCAAACAGGTTGCACCCATTCCCTCCATTGTTCTCTATGGTGGGAAAAAATGTTATGTTTTTCCCATGGTGCTGTTAATAGCTCTGGGGGGAGGGGGTTTGAGGAAGAAGCTCCAAATTTTCAGGGTAGCTTCGGGAGCTTCTCCCCACATACACCCCCATGTCTCAAAGCAATTGGACCAATGGGCCTAATTCTATGGGCACCCAAACAGGTTACCCCCATTACCTCCATTGTTTCCAATGGGGAAACCCAGCCAGCAGCACTTAAGGCAGGCAAGCAGGTAGCACCAGCAGTCAGACTCTCCCAGAGAATCTCAGGGAAAGTGAACTGTCTTGGGAGGTGCTTGTTTGCCATGAGAACAAGTGGCACACTCCAGAACAAGTGGCACTGTGGCAGTGCAAGCATGTCACAGTGCCACACAGAAACCCTAAAAGACCAAAAGGAACAACATTTATACATGTATAAATTGATGGTTCAACCTCATTGGAACACTCACACCACACACACCTCAAAAAGAATATTTATAGCACTGGGAAAAATGCAGAAAAGGGCAACTGCAGATGAAAGGAAGTACTTCACCCTAACAGTGATTAACACATGGAATTCACTGCTACAGGAGGTGGTGGGGCAGTGGTGGCTGGCATGAACAGCTTCCAGATGGAATTTGACAAACATATGGAGGCTGGAGCAGACAGGAAAAAAACAAACCACCACCACCCCACCAAGTAACAGCAACCAGCAGAACTTTTTAAAGTTGTAAACTTGTAAGAACCAAAAAACCTTTCATCAGTTCTAACTTCTAACCTGACTGCTCAGCAATTTCATTGAGTGCCCACGAGTTCTTGTCTTGTGAGAAAGGGTGAAAAGTACTTCTTTCTCTACCTGCTCTATCCCATGCATAATCTTGTAAATCTTTTATCATGTCACCCCTCAGTCATTGTTTCTCAAAGCTAAGATCCCCAAACGTGATAACCTTTCTTCATAGGGAAAGTGTCCTCCTCTTATTATTGCAGTTGCCCTTTTCTGCATTTTTTCCAGTGCTATAAATATTCTTTTTGAGATGTGTGTGGTGTGAGTGGTCCGATGAGTTTGCACCATCAATTTATACATGTATAAATGAAATTGACATTCGGCTGGCTGAAAGACTCCCCAATCGGCTTGTACGGCCGAAACTGACATACGGGAGCCTTTCTGCCGTCTGAAGCTGCCGGAGTTGTGCTCCGGTGCGCTCCCCCCCCAAAAGACCCCTGCTATAGATACTTTATAATGATGTAACAGTTAAGATAAGAAAGTTCATACCTCTGTTTTTGAGTTGAAGAAAAAAGTTACTAATACTATTCATAGCTGTATCCCTACATTATAAATAATAATCTTTAATATAGTGTCGTATTTTTTAAAAAATGAAATGCGGTTCTTTCTCAGATCTTTTATTCTTTTAATTAGCAACCATGGACTTCGTGTCTGATTACTAAAGTGCTTCTTAAAAAGATCTTTAAAAGTTCAAAAATTTAATGTATTGATATTTGGAACCTGTGTGCTGTACATTAAATACGTATTCAGTTAATATAACGACTGGCTTTATTTGATCTTAATTTCTTTTATATAGTTCATTACAAGCAAATCAGTTCACTGGAACAGTTTACCAGACACTGCTGCTTTCTCATCGACGTTCTTTAAGAACTGCAAGTTTAGATGAAACAGTAACTCCCAATACTGCACCAGCTCAATGGCCAGGTAGTGTTTACTTCTTGGAGTATATATACCATGTCGTCAGACACTTGTTTGAGGCAGTTCACAAAACAAAAACAGCAACATTAGAAATTATAGATAACAAAATGTTATTTGTAATACAGTCCTCAGGTTAAAAGTGCACATACAAAAAATCTAAAAATTATGTCTCGGTTAAAAGTGTGTACTAAAAAAATTTACTTTCTACATTCAGTAAAGTAGCCACCAGGGAAACCAAGGAGAAGGGCATTCCAAAGGTGAGGTGCCACCACTGAAAAAACCCTGTCTCTGATTGCCATCTGCATCACTTCCTCAGGCAACGATTATGGCGATCTTGACCTAACCCTAATCCTCCCTCAAATGCACAAATCCCTTCTGCTTTCTTGCTGAGCAGTCCCATTATCTATTCTCTTCTTATTTGTCTATGGCTGTCTCACCCAGTTGCTTTATTTATATATGCTGGGCCAGACCAGGGAAGAGACAAAATCGTCTTTGTATATTCTGCTTTTGAAATGGCACACAAGAGGCTTTTGAAAGTTCAAAATAAACAAAATGTCTTATTTAACTTGGAGGAGAAAAGGTCAGGTGGAATCAGATGTAGGATGGATGAGTTGAACAGATAATAAAACTGAGATAGCTTTGTATTCACACAAGCACCAGATAATTTGTTGCCAACAAGTGTTTCTGCTATTCAACAAGGTCTTTAAAACTTTTTAATAGAAGTTTTTATTGCTTTTCTTCTATAAACTACACGTACTACAACACTACAAAGACTAACACTCTACATACAAACATTAAAACACTAATGAGAGTAACAAGGCTCTGTTATACATTATCTATGTAATTTCAGCCTTTTCTACCTAGTACACAGTGAGATTCCTTTCTACGCTACTTAAAAAGAAAAAAAGTCCAAAAAGCCTTAACTAAAAATACTAGGACTTAAAAACTTAATGTTTAATTGTATAAATAGAGGATCTGAGAACTTTATTTAGAAGACTTCTTATCCTTATGCTTATGCTTCTTTTGCCACGGCAGTTTGATCTTCATAGTTTTGGGCGCAGCAGCACCTAAGTCAGAATCAAAGTCAGAGTCAAACATTTCTCCCAGAGATACCGAAGTATCTGAGGTATCTGAGGAAGAAGAGTTATCTGAGCCAGTCTTTTGGCACTCACTGATATCCACCATTGTCTCCGATGCCGCCTTGCCCTCTGTTCTATCCTTTTTCTTTGTTGACAATTTATGATGCTTCAAGAATATTTCTGCTTTTGTTAAAGACTCAATCTTTTCTTTCTTTTCCTGGAAATTAAAAATGAGTCCTTCTGGGATTAGCCCTCTGTATTGGACATTGTTCTTTTGTAGAAATTCTGTAATATTTTTATATTGGCGTCTTGTTTTTCAAATTTCATATGGAATGTCTTTCAGAACTTTTATCTCCTCCTCTTGGATTTTAATCTTTGTCGCCGTTGATGCTTTAAGAATTAAGTCCCTTGTACTTCTTTTTGCGAATTTTACATAAATTTATCCTGGGAGGTTATTATTTTTTTTTTTTACAAACTCTGAGTATGTCCTGTATATCATGTCAGTGTCCGCTTTTAAAGTCTCAGGTTTGGTATTAATCAAGGTGGCCAGTGCTGCGCCCCAAATTTCTCTTAAATTTTCATCCTTATTCTCATGGACCCCTTGAAGTTGAAGTAAATTTTGTTTTGCAGATGCTCTTTCCTTGTCAGCAATGTCCATCCTTTGATTCATCTCTTTATCCTTCATCTTCATTTTTCCAATCTTTTTTTCCATCTTCTTGGATTTTACTGCTATCTCTTTAAGGTCATTTTGTAAACTGTCGAACTTCTGATTAAGGTTCATCATCTGATCTATCAGGGGGCGCAGGGCTTCAGAAATTTTGCTAGCCAAATCGCTGGTATCTTCCTGTCTTATGACTGGTGACGCTGTACTGGCATTTCTGGTGCTACCTCTGCCCCTAGGTGCCATTTTCCCGGCTCGCTGGGTCATTGTTTATAGTTAGATAGGAGTTCCCAAAGAAAGTTCAAAGAAGTCTCAAATGCATGGAATTCAGTCCCGAAGTTCTGTCGCTAAGATAAGGTGAGGTTTAACAGCTCACTCTTGGCTATCGCTACGATTCAGCTACTGGGGAGGGCTCTTCCTCCTTGGTTTTCCCCGCTCCCCTTGCTCCTTGCTGTTTCGTTTTGTAACACTTTGCCGGTTCGCTGTACCTTCACCCTCTTTATAATTGTTTCTTTTTGGGACATCACTCACTTTTACTTGCTTCGTTGTCTAGCTCAGTCATCAGGTAGAAAAATTGCTTTCTTAGTTCCTTGCACACTCTGGTCTGGTAACATCTTTGGGCGCCATTGCTGGCCTCGGGCAGCAGGTTCTTACAGAGCTAAAGAAGCTCACTTCCCCAAACCGCAATTTTGGGAGTGGCTCCTCTATGCTCCAAGCTAGAAGCTCCCTCCAAGAGTAGATGATTATTAGAACAGTAGGCTTTCATAGGGGTTAATGTAGCTTTTTTTTAAAAAAAAATTGAATATATAGTGTATACCAGGGCTTTAGCAGAGGTTGCAAAAGTTTTTACAGAACTGTAAGTGAATCATCAGCCTTAAAGCATTCACAGTACAAGGATTGTAATTCCCCTTTCTGATATGTCTGAGAGTAATTGCATATTATAGTGTGTTCTTTTTTTAATGTATGGTTGTTTTTATTTTTCTAGGAATAACAGCTTTAATACAGTTATTGAATTGTGCTGGAGAAGAAGCCCAGCCTGGGATCACAATTTTGCTATGTGAAATTCTGACCTCAGTCTATCTTAGTCTCTTCATCCACGGTTTAGCTACACATTCCAGCAATGAATTGTACAGAATCGTGGCCCATCCTCTGAGTGACAAAATATGGTTTGCTGTCTTCGGTGGAGGAGCTAAGATCCCTAAAAGAGGACAAATTCAACAAACAGCAAAGACGGGTTAGTTTATACTCTTTACTTTCCTTAGGTTCAAACTATGTGTGAACAGTTCCTTATTTTACAAACTGGCTCCGATATCTGAAACTTGTTGTCTTTCCTAATATTTGCTATAGTCAGTTTTAATTAAATTAACATATTTGAGGGATCTAGATTTTTTTAAAAAAAGTTCCAGGCATTTGCTGTGCAGTTTCTAAAGAAATGACAGTTTGTTGGTAATTGAAGTATTTAAAATGGCTGGTGAAAAGTAACTTTCCTTTTTTTAAATATAATCCTATTCCATCATTCTAAGAGCAGTATATTTTTTTTCTTTCTTTGGCAGGTAGGCACTTCTCTATGCCTAGCCCACATCAGGTAGTAGTATTCTCCATGGAATGTGTGGGGTTTACCAAATCTCTAACAGCCATCACTACTCATAGCCCTACCAAACTTGCAGGCAAGATATTAGCTTCAGTTTTAGGCATTTAAATCCAGTGCTGCTGTGTGATCTTGCATATCTAGAAATAAAACTAAAATGAAAAATTTCTGTCTTGTAAGTCATGGCTTCATGTTTTATTTTTCACTATTTACAATAACCAAATGAATTTAATTCTGAAGTAGAAAATATATTGACCATTCATATGTTTGGAATACTTCCTCTTGAATCATGTTTAAATACCTTCAATAATATTGAAGTGAGGCCATAGCTTGCACTTACCAGAAGTATTTCCAGTTTTGTTTTGTTTTTGCATTAAGACTGCTTGTTTTGTTTCACATGACCATTATGATATGGCTGTGGATTTCTAAGTGTTAATTTAGCACATAAAAGTAGTATTTGATTCATAGTGAAAATGGTTCACCAGCTTCCATCGACCAGATTAGAACAATAAATAGTACAGTGTAAAATCTGGCATTCCCATAATAGTGAAGTGGTAGTGAAGTGAAAATATTTCATTGTGGCTGTTTTATGATTGGCATAGGAAGTGCATAATGGGCTTGTGTAATAAGTATTTCTATATCCCATTGACCTTAACTATCACAAAATGCTTCTTTATATTCAGGTTCTACCCACCCCACTCCCAGAAAATAACCACCCATGAGAAATTTTAGACAGATCAAATAAATGGTAGCCCTTCATTATATAGACAACATATGTGATATTACTGAAGAGAATCCAATTTGATTATGGTCTCATAATTAGTTCCTTAGGAGCTTTAGGTCAATTCGTCCGTCTGTGTTCATCTGTCAGACTAACTGATTTCAATGGGACTTGAAACCCAGCACATGGTTTAGCGTAGCAGCTTTCCATTCTCACTACTTTCCAACCCCCACCCCATGTGTATTTGCAAGTATATTTTTAGTTTGTTTTGGGAACTTCTTATGAAGAAGGAAGTAGGGCATGGTGTGTGGTTTTTGTGTGTCAGCATGCACATGCTTACTTCGTATGACTGTAATAGAGTTTTCAATAATATCTGTACCTAATAAACGTGTTTTTCTAAGAGAGCAATTAGAACGCTACACTAAACCCAAATAAGGTTCACCCATTATGAAAAAGATGCATTTCTGTTTTCTGTGTTGTGGTGAGACAGTTTTAAAATTTCTAGAGAAAGGTTCGTCAGACAGTTTTCCTCTTGAGGATACTTTATTTAGTTTCAGTTATTAGACCGTGAAACAAAGTGCCCTTTGTCTCACCAGCACAGCTGATTATCACTTAACACATATAGTAGCAAATGCATGCGAACAATGCAGAACAGCACAGAAAATCCTTGATCTTCTTCGTGGTCTCTGTGCATCACACCTATGGGATCTAGTGCACCTGCACTGATCTGATTGGTATTGTACAAAGCTCACAATGGGATTTTCGCACCTCCACCCTAAGTGTGCGCGGGAACCCCAATTGTGCATACCCAAGGGGGTGGAGCATGGACATCCTGCCAGTTCTCTTCTGACCGCCACACTGTTAACAGCTTTTTTGTTGGTTGGTGATTGTTCGTTTCTCCTCATTTCAGGAATTCTTTTTTCTTCAATCAGAATATTTTTTGTGAACTGTTGGACTTTCGTCAAGAACTGTTAAGGAGGTAGCAGGGTGAGAACTTTCCAAGGTCTTTGGACTCCCCCCTCCCTTTCTTTCCCTCACGCCTGAGGAACTAGTTTATGGATAAAAAGTGGGGATGCTTTAAGAGGTGTGTCTCGTGTGGAAGTAAGTTGGCTCCTAGGGACAAACACGCTCTGTATAATTTGTTTAGGTGAATCTCACTGTTCGGAGGATTGTGCTCTTTGTGCAAAGTTTTCAAATCAAACGCGTAAGAATAGAGCAGCAAGGTTGAAAGTTGCCCTTTGGGAAAAGGCCCTCACCCTTACGTCGTCAACTATGTCGACCGAACACCCTCAGAAGTTGTCTGCATTGACTGAACCCCCACCGACACAGTCCATTTCAACACTGAGGTCAACGGCTACCCTTTCAATGCCGAAACCGCCTTAACCAGTCAAATCTGCTTCCGATGCGGGCCCTGCCCCATCCAAGAAGTGCTCTTCCAAATCTGTCTCTTCTGCCTCGACTCCGGCGAAGAAACAGAAGAGAGATAAGTCACAGAGACATAGCTCTCATAAGTCGACTGCCAGGCACCCGCAGAAGTCTCACAAAATGAGCAGTGTGGTAACCCCTAAGGGCTCTGTGCTGCCTGTGATACTACAGTTGCATTCTCTATCGATGCATCCCTCTGTACTGGAGCTGCCAGATATACAATTGGCTCTGCCGATTGAAATTCTCGACTCCCCAGTCAGGCAGCTGAACCCTCTGGTACTGGAGAGGAACCTTGGACGACACTCCCCATCTGTACTGGCTTCTGATGCTGAATATGATATGGCAGCGTCCAGCATCAGCCACCGCTCTCCCTCTGCCTCATCCTGGACTAGCAGCTGCTCCGACCCTGACCGTCGATACCAACCTAGTGACCGATCCCACTCTCCCATCCATGCAGACGATCGAGGTCGATGGGATGAATATCCGGCCCATCCTGACCAACACCACTCATCCCGGTCACCCAGGAGGGATTATTCGCCCAAGCCACCTACAGGTCCGGGCTCTCCCTCTCGATATCAACATCACTCATTGATGCTCCCTCTGTGGGATCATCATCATCACATGCCGTACTGGTTTTCCTCCTATCCTCTATCGACATCGATGCCCTGGCTAATGCCTATGAGACCAGAAGACTGGGGCCACCATTCCACCCTGCACCACTCTCTGTGTCGTCCATCCCCTTGCACATCCCTCTCTAAACCACAGAAATCTCCTCCTCCGAGGCAAGTCTCGCCTCGTCTCCCATAGTATCCTCCACCGTCTCCTCCACCACCGAAGGAGCCGATCCCTATCCAGAGATCTCCGTCACATTCTGAAGCCTCTCCCATCTCTTCTGATGTCAACCAGTCTGACGATGAGACCTCACCTGGAGATACTTCCTTAAAACATAAAGTCTCCGAAAATCTTCCAATCTCCCCATTCAAGGATTTGTCTATATATGGAGATCTCATCGAAAGAATGGCTCATTCATTGGGTCTCCCCATCGTCCAACCTCAACCATCAATATCTGATGCGGTTTACCATGTGGCTGAGATAGACGCGTCGATAGCGATTTCACTTCCATTGTTGAAGGTCCTCCTGCACACTGTCAAAGTTCCCTGGGAGAAGCCCTCTTCTACACCGGTGTTGACCAGGAGACTGGATCACATGTATCAAGTGCAAGAGGAAGGAGCGGATTTTTTACATGTCCATCCAAAACCTAACTCTATGGTTGTCTCCTCTTCTTCCAGGAACAGATGTTCTCATATAACTCCCTCTGACAAAGAAAGCAAAAAGCTTGATGCCTTTGGAAGGCGTTTCTACTCAGCAGGAGCCCTGGGAATCAAAGCATCCAATTATATTGCATGTATGAGCAGGTACCAGTATGCATTATGGCAACAACTTGCAGACATTTTGCCCTTTCTTCCTGCCAAAGGAAGGCATGGTTCTGGCAAAGCAGCTTCTGAATTCTTCTAAACACTCACTGGACACCTTCTCCAAAACTACGTCTTCAGCGGTCGCACTTCGTAGGCACTCCTGGATGCGAACAACTTCTTTGCCTCCTGATACCAGGGCATACATAGAAGATCTTCCCTTCAACAGGGAGGGGCTGTTCCACTCCTCTTCTGACTCTGCTCTGCAGGAAATGGACAAGAGCATAAAGGTCTCCAGATCCTTGGGGGTCTCTGCTCCCTCCAAGCCATACCACCAACATTCCTGGTCGCGCTACAGCTCCAAACGCCCATATAACAATAAACCTTCCCCAGAGAAGAATAGAAGAAGAGGAGTTTGGATTTATACCCCGCCCTTCACTGCCCACAGGCGTCTCAGAGCGGCTTACAAACTCCTTTCCCTTCCCCTCCCCACAAGAGACACCCTGTGAGGTAGGTGGGGCTGATAGAACTTCTGACAGAAACTGTCCTTGAGAGAACAGCTGCGCCAGACCTTGTGACTGACCCAAGGTCACATCAGCAGGTGCAAGTGGAGGAGTGGGGAATCAAACCCGGTTCTCCCAGATAAGAGTCCGTGCACTTAACCACTACACCAAAGGGTACCTGGAGGCCTTGTGAGTCACCCACAGGCCAACACCAGCTGTACCAATACCCTGCAAGATTGAGATACGGCTCACAACAACAAAATTCCAGAGCAAAATCACAAAAGACTTCCAAACAGGGTCTTTGACTTGCCCCATCTTGCCTCAGGGGACTCTACCTGCCTTTCCCCATTCCTATCTGTGTGGCAGGTCATCACTACAGACCGATGGGTTTTGTCTATTCTAACCCATAACTATTTAATAGCATTCATGGAGTTTCCAACGCTGCCTGTTTTCCTGGCCACCCCCCCTCTTCCCTCCTTCTCTAGGAGGTCATCTCCCTCCTGGTGAAAGATGCAATAGAACGAATGCTGAAGGCATACGAGGGGACAGGTTTTTATTCCCATTACTTTGCCATTCCCCAACGAGATGGGGGTCTGCACCCGATTTTAGACCTACAGGTCCTCAACATCTTTGTGGAATACCGCAAATTCAAAATGACATTGTCACAAGTAATCCTCCCTCTTCTGGCTCGGGGGTCCTGGATGGTGACCATCAACCTTCAGGATGAATGAATTAAAGATAGCGGCTAGACGAAATAACTGTGTTGTAATAGGCGACTTTAACTACCCACACATTAATTGGGTCAATATGAGTTCTAGTCGGGAAAAAGAGATTGCGTTCTTAGACACTCTCAATGACTGTGCTGTGGAACAGATGGTAACAGATCCTACCAGGGGAGAGGCGATCCTGGATTTGGTCCTAAGTAACACCCAAGACCTGGTGAGAGATGTAAAAGTGATTGCACCACTTGGGAACAGTGACCATAATGTCATTGAGTTTAACATTTGTACAGATAGGGAGTTGCCCAAAAAGACTGACGCAACCACTTTTAACTTTAAAAGGGGTAACTTCTCTGGTATGAGGGGACATGTGAGGAAGAAATTGAAAGGAAGAGTGGAGAAGGTCAAAACCATTGGGGAAGCTTGGAGACTATTTAAAAAGACAATCCTAGAAGCTCAGAAAAAATATATACCGCAGGTTAGGAAAGGTACAAATAGGTATAGAAAAAAGCCTGCATGGTTAACAAATAAAGTAATGGAAGCTGTAAAAGGTAAGAAGGATTCCTTTAAGCGGTGGAAAGCTAGTCTTAGTGAGGTTGATAAAGGGAACACAGACTATGGCAAATAAAATGCAAGTCTGTGATCAGGCAAGCAAAAAGGGAATATGAGGAGCATATCGCAAAAACATAAAGGCCAACAATAAAACTTTCTTCAAATACATTAGAAGTAGGAAGCCAGCCAGGGAGGCAGTGGGGCCCTTGGATGACCAAGGGGTAAAAGGAGTAGTGAAGGATGATAGGGAAATGGCTGAGAAGCTGAATGCATTTTTTGCCTCTGTCTTCACTGTGGAAGAGGAGAAGTGTTTGCCCACTCCAGAAGCACCGATTTCGGGAGGGGGTTTGAAAGACCTGAATCAGATTGCGGTGACAAGAGAGGAAGTCCTCCGACTGATGGACAATTTAAAAACTAATAAATCACCAGGCCCGGATGGCATTCATCCGAGAGTTCTGAAAGAACTCAAATGTGAACTTGTGGATCTCCTGACAAAAATATGTAATCTTTCTTTAAAATCTGCCTCCATTCCTGAGGACTGGAAGGTAGCTAATGTCACTCCAATCTTTAAAAAGGGCTCCAGGGGAGATCCAGGAAATTACAGGCCAGTCAGTCTGACATCGATACCGGGTAAATTGGTGGAAACTGTTATTAAGGAAAGAATTAGTAGGCACATTGATGAACAAAAACTATTGAGGCAGACTCAGCATGGGTTCTGTAAAGGAAGATCTTGTCTCACTAACCTGTTAGTGTTTTTTGAGGGAGTGAACAAACATGTGGACAAGGGGGACCCAATAGATATTATTTACCTTGACTTCCGGAAAGCTTTTGATACAGTTCCTCATCAAAGGCTCCTAAGTAAGCTCAATAGTCATGGGATAAAAGGACAAGTCCTCTTGTGGATCAAAAACTGGCTTATAAATAGGAAACAGAGAGTGAGTATAAATGGGAAACTTTCTCAGTGGAGGGTGGTAAGCAGTGGGGTACCACAGGGATCAGTACTCGGTCCGATGCTTTTTAACTTGTTTATTAACGATTTGGAATTGGGAGTAAGCAGTGATGTGGCTAAATTTGCAGATGACACGAAGTTGTTCAGGGTGGTGAAAACCAGGGAGGATTGTGAGGCACTCCAAAGGGATCTGTTGAGGATGGGTGAGTGGGCGTCAACGTGGCAAATGGGGTTCAATGTGGCCAAGTGCAAAGTGATGCACATTGGAGCCAAAAATCCTAAATATAAATACACATTGATGGGATCTGATCTGGCAGAGACTGACCAAGAGAGAGATCTTGGAGTCGTAGTGGATAACTCGCTGAAAATGTCTACACAATGTGTAGCTGCAATAAAGAAGGCCAACGCTATGCTGGGGATTATTAGGAAGGGAATTGATAACAAATCAGCCAGTATCATCATGCCCCTGTATAAATCATTGGTGCGACCTCATTTGGAATATTGTGTACAGTTCTGGTCGCCACATCTCAAAAAGGATATTATAGCATTGGAAAAAGTGCAGAGAAGGGCCACTAGAATGATAAAAGGGTTGGAACACCTTCCCTATGAAGAAAGGTTAAAATGCTTGGGGCTCTTTAGCTTGGAGAAACGACGGCTGAGGGGTGACATGATCGAGGTTTATAAGATTATGAATGGGATTGAGCAGGTTGAGAAAGAAGTACTTTTCTCCCTTTCTCACAATACAAGAACTCGTGGGCACTCTATGAAATTGCTGAGCAGTCAGGTTAAAACAGATAAAAGGAAATACTTCTTCACCCAAAGAGTGATTAACATATGGAATTCACTGCCACAGGAGGTTGTGGCAGCTGCAAGCATGGACAGTTTCAAGAGGAAATTAGATAAACATATGGAGCAGGAGTCCACCAGTGGCTATTAGCCACAGGGTATGGATGGGAACTCTCAGTCTGGGGCAGGTGATGCACTCTATTCTTGTTGCTGGAGGGGGCAGCAGTGGGAGGGCTTCTGGTGCCCTGGCCCCACTGCTGGACCTCCGGATGGCACCTGGTATATTTTGGCCGCTGTGTGACAGAGTGTTGGACTGGATGGGCCATTGGCCTGATTCAGCATTGGCTTCTCTTATGTTCTTATGTTCTTATGTTCTTATGATGCATATTTTCATCTCAACATCCATCTGTCCTACCGAAAGTACCTCTGATTTGCCATAGGGGACCTCCACTTTCAGGACAAGTGTCTTCCGTTTGGCTTGTGCACAACACCATGGGTCTTCACCAAGACAATAGTGGTGGTGACGGCCTATCTCCATCTACAAGGGACTGCCATCTTTCCCTACATAGACGATTGGCTCTTGGTGGCAGATTCCTCGGTGCTTATTTCCCAGATGCTCCATCTCCTGTCCTCCCTGGGCCTACAGGTCAACTATCAGAAGTCCCATCTGCACCCCTTCCAGAGAGTGCAGGTCATCGATGCAGTGCTAGACTCTATGACATGCATGGCTTACTTCCCTGTAGACAGGGCGGCAACCCTGTTGTCTCTAGCAAGGGACATGTGAACAAACACCTGTTCCACGGCTTTTCAAATCCAGTGTCTGTTCCGTTCGCCAAGCTGCACATAAGGCCTCTGCAGATGTGGGTCTTGCAACGCTTCAAACCACTCCAAATGAGCCAATCTATCCATCTCCAACCCCCACCGAATGTATGGGACTCCCTATTGTGGTGGACAATAGAATCCAATCTAACCCAATGTGCACCTTTTCACCCACCAGAGTTGCATCTCACATTTACCACCAATGCTTCCCTGTGGAGATGGGGAGCCCATCTCAATGGCATATGCGTTGGATACCAGTGAGATCTTCTCACTTCAACCAAGCATATCACCTATCTGGAACTACTGGCAATAAAACTGGCGCTGAGCTCCTTCCAGCTCATTCCTCAGGGGCATTGCATGGCTGTTCTCACGGACAATACTACAGCTCTCAGCTATGTCAATCATCAGGGTGGGATTGTGTCCCAGACCCTTTGCCACCTGGCAGTCCACCTGTGGGAATGGTGTGTAGACAACGACATCTTTTCTGTGGCCACCCACATTCTGGGAACCTGCAATGTCAAGGCAGACCTTCTCAGCAGGGGTCTCACTCAGCATCATGAGTGTGAGCTGAACTGGACTTAACTTCGCCCGCTCTGTCAGAAATGGGGCACTCCAGAGATAGACTATTCACCTCCAGAAGGAACACAAAATGCCCATTCTTCTGTAGTCGGTGCGGGGGGGACCTTCTCTCTCTAGGAGATGGCCTCCTCTACCCATGGGGGCAGATGTTTCTGTATATGTTTCCTCCTCTACCCCTCCTCTTATGGGTGGTTCAGAAACGAGCCAGAGTCATGCCAGACTCTATCCTAGTGACTCCATGGTGGCCCAGGCAACCGTGGTTCACCACTTTTCTTTGACTTGTGAGAGGCAGGTACCACCACTTCCCCAGGGTACCAGATCTCCTTCTTGTGGAGAAGGAAACGCTTCTTTACGCTGGCACAGACAGCCTGAAGTTGACGACCTGGCGAATAAAGCAATAACCTTCTCTGATTGTGTCTCAGAGGTTCTGCTGAATGCTCGAAAGGCATCCACTCATCTTTCCTATTAGAGGAAGTGGCTTAGGTTCCTTTCCTTCTTGCTGATGCCAACTGCTTTGCCAATGTCTATGAGTATGGACAAGATCCTCAAGTTCCTCCTGTTGTTCGCTGATTAGGGCCTTTGCCACTCGTCTGTTAAAGTCTACTTGGCAGCCATTTCTGCTTACCACAGTGGTTTGGATGGTTACTCTGTCTTTTCACATCCCACTTCGAAGAAGTTCCTTTGAGGACTCATTCAATTGTATCCCCCCGTAAGTGCTCTGATGCAGCTGTGGGATTTGCCATTGGTGCTCCACCACCTCACAAGAAAGCTGTTCGAACCTATGGCAACCTGTGACTTAAAATACTCAGCTTGGAAAACTGCTTTCTTAGTGGCAATTACATTGACCAGGAGGGTCAGTGAACTGATGGCACTGTGCCATGATCCTCCATACCTAGTCTTTTTGCTGAATGGGGTGCGTCTGGTACCGGATGTCTCCTTTTTGTCAAAAATAGTCCTGGAGTTTCATTTAAACTCCGAAATCTTCCTGCCTGATTTTTTCCCATGCCTTGAAGGGGAAGAACAACATCTTCTTCACACCCTTGATGACAAGAGGGCGCTCCTCTTCTATCTTAACCGGACTCGGTCTACTAGAAGGGACAATACTCTCTTCCTCTCATACTCCACTGCCTTACTGGGGTCGAGGATTTCAGCTCAATGCCTATCCAAATGGATTGTCAGGACAATAAAGTTGTGCTACCTGTTAGCAAAGCGCCCCCTCCCTGTACACTTGAGGGTGCATTCTACCAGATCAGTGACAACCTCCACAGCTTTCTTGAAACGCACATTGCTGTCCTCTATCTGTTGAGCTGCCACGTGGTCCACACCTACCACATTCATCAAACATTATGCACTAGATGTTCATGGACAGCATAAGGTTGATCTGGGTTGTTTGGTCCTGTTCTCTGTGGCGCATTGAGCCTGACAGCACCCACCTCCAGGTGAGCCACTGCTTTTCAATCTCCCATAGGTATGATGCACAGAGACCACGAAGAAGATAAACAGATTGCTTACCTGTAACTGATGATCTTCAGGTGGTCATCTGTGCAGTCACACCGCCCACCCGTCCTTCTCCACTGCTGTCATCCTCAGTTGTTCATTTACCAACTTTGGTTGATGGCGGTCAAAAGGAACTGGTGGGATGTCCGTGCTCCACCCCCTTGGGCATGCGCTCTTGGGGTTCCTGCACATGCTCAGGGTAGAGGCATGAAAATCCTGTTGTGAGCTTTGTACAACACCGATCAGATCAGCGCAGGCGCACTAGATTCCATAGGTCTGTCTGTACAGATGACCACTCGAAGATTATCAGTTACAGGGAGCAACCTGTTTTTGCCTGGGACAGTTATAAATATGATGCACACAGTCTGAAATGTACATTTACCACGTCTTCTTATTGTATGTCTATAAGTAATGTAATGTATGAATTGGTTGTTGGTTTGCATACTGGAATACAACAGCAATTAGCTTTTCGAAGTAAAGTCTGTATGCAAGCTACAGAATGAGAGTTGGAAAGAATCCAGAATAGACTACTTAAACCATTCTACCCAAAAAGGATGATATAAATTTATTTATCATCAATAAGCAGGAGCAAAGGTTATAGCTTAGAAGAAAAAGAAGATGATATTGGTTTTATACCTGCCCTTCACTACCCAAAGGAATCTCAGAGTGGCTTACAATCATCTTTCCCTTCCACTCCCCACAACAGACACCCTGTAAGGTAGGTAGGGCTGAGAGAGCTCTTTTGAGAACTGTGAGGGAGTGAAGCTGGAGTTCAGTGTCAGAAGTCTCATTTTATAGGCAACTGTCCTGTGGTGTTAGTGGTGCACCGTGTTTGCCACTTTATTATTCTAGCTGAGAAGAACAAGTTCTTTAATTGTTGGGATGCTGAAAGAGTTTGAGGCTTTGGAGTTAATGTGGCAGTTAAGAAAATCCCTTCATTTTCGACCTGCATATTGAGCTGTTTTGGACTGTGGTTTACTCCCTATTTGAGTTTCACATCTGACTGCTGCAGTCACATCACAGTATTGAGTGGTAAATCTTGTTCGCTACTGTCATTCCCATTCCTTTTTATTTAGATCATAATAAAGTTGTAATAAAAATAATATTAAAAAGATAACTGCTTGTGAGATAACAGCTGTGAAAGAACTTGTAACTGACCCAAGGTCACACCAACAGCTGCATGTGGAGAAGTGGGGAATCAAACCCAGTAGCCCAGATTAAAGTCTTTGCTTCTGACCACTACACTAAACTGGCTGTCTTATAAAATTCTGGACATAGTTTAATGATATGGGTGAAACATATGCTTTCAAAGCTAAATGTCTTCAGTTCAGTCCCTGGCATCTGCAGTTTTAAAACAAAAGTGGCAAGACTGAGTGACATGTTAGCCTGGCACTTCAAAATCACAGCAGATCAATGAGGCAGTACTCAGATAAAGGTCAAACAGCTTCTTATTGCATATCCTAAAGGGATGTGGTTCTAAACACATACAATTTTGATAGCTTAAAACCATCGCTACTTGTCTTTCTAGTCATAGGGGTGTAAATGAGGAGAATGCAGGATACACAAGATTCCCTATCCTTGCATTAAAAATAATTGTTTATTTTACAACATTTATACCCTGCCTTTCTGCCTTCATTACAGCCAGGTGGCTAACAAAATATACATAATAAAAGCACATCATTAAAACCAACAAGAAACACATCATTAAAACAAAAGCAGAGCTAAAATACATTCCAAAACAATTAAGACATTGGGCAGGAAGGAGGAAACCTCAGATAAAACAAAAAAATATTCACTCAGTGGCATAAAATGGCACATTGTTCCTGGCGGTGCAGCCCATCCTGGCTGGACTCACTTCTCCTGCAATCCATTTTAAATCAGGCTGCAGGAGAAGTGAGCCCCAGGAGCTGCTGCAGCACATGGATCACACTGCTCCTGGCGGCACAGCCAGTCCTGAGCTCACTTCTTCTGTAGTGCAGTTTAAACCAGGCTGCAGGAGAAGCCAGGCCCTGGTCCTGCCATGCCACATGGAGCACATTGCTCTGCGTGGCACAGGAGATTCTGACCAGGATCTCATCTCCTGCAATCCAGTTTAAACCGGACTGCAGGAGAAGAACAAAGCCCAGCCTATTTATTTAACTTTCAACTTGATATCCCGCTCAAACCTCTGAAGGGGTCTCTGAGCGGCTTACAGTTACTGTATTATCCCTATCTAAGGCCACATATATAGTGGGGGGTGGGGGGGGACTGCCCTACCGGCACCCAGTGGAGTGTTGTTCTTCATCTTAGATCGAATCGGCTCGGCGTCTGGCTCCTATTTTTTCGTTTTTCCTTGTTGGTCTTCTTGGATCGGCAGGCCCATCCAGCGCGTGGTTCCTGTGTTAGCGCGGCTCCGGCTCTGTCCATTGGCTCCGCCGCGCCTGTGCCTCCACGCTCCCTTGTGCCTTCCTGGCTCCGCCCTCCGTCAACGCTCGATCTTCATCTGATGTTATGTCCAGTTGCCATCTTGCCGCTCGCTTCGCTGCCGCCGCCGCCAATACTCCACTACCCCCACAAGGGGGGGGGTGCTCCCTGCCACCTAGGGCAGGTACCCATTTTATCTACTCGCATTTTTTTATTATTATAGCTTTCGAACCGCTGGGTGGGCAGGAGCTGGGACTCGGGCCAGGTGCTCACCCTGGCCGCGGCGGGTTTCGAACAGCCGCAATGGCTGTTCATAGATGTTACCAGCAGGCGTTTTTAGCCTACAGCAAGCAATCTGCTCCCAGTGGCACAGCAGATCCGGGGCTGGCTTCTACAGTCCCTTTAAACTTAAACCTTGAAACTTAAATGGACTACAGTAGAAGTCCGACAAACAGCTGAGAGGCGGGAATTTGGTAATTCCCAAATATATTCTGGATTTTTTCAGGAATTTTTCTTCAGTGTTCCTGAAAAAATCCGGATACATGTGGGGTGCTGAGAAAACATTTGGGGTAGCTCGGGGAGATCTGAATGCACACCCCTAATTGTGACTTTTTTCAGAAGTGGACTCACTACAGACTGTTTCAAAGCTAAGTTGGCCACCTCCTCTCTGAAAGAGGCATTAACTATCTCCCAGACCTAGTCAGACAGCTCCCTCTCCAGTAGCCTGGAAGGTCCAAGGTCATACAAAGAGGTGGTAGAGCCCACACCATCAAGGATCCAACTGAATAAACTGGAAAGTATTCCATATAACTGGATGAGTCCTGGCACCGTCTGACCCTGTCACTCCCTAATGCAGATTCCAACTCAGAATGGATGCAAGAGATTTTTTCTGCAGAGTGCTGCTCAAAACAATCACAGTGGGCTACTGGACAGTCCACCTCCTCCTGCAGGCCAGATCCCAAAAGGCTGCTGACACCCAGAACAGCACCACTAGCCTACACTGTACAGGCACAATGGTGTTGGGAAAGTATTGTTTCTTTGCCACCATCACTGCTTCAGAGTATGCTTTAAAATGAGCTTTCACCCATGTCTTATCAGATTTGTTCTGAATCTTCCTTCACTGGTTTCTTTAGCCAATCCTTTGTCTTTTCATCGCCCACAGCAGCTCAGTAAACCAAGGGGCTACCTGAGTTCTAAGATGTGAGAGATGGCACCTGTGAGTGATACTGTCAGCCGCCAGGGTCATTTTTGCATTCCAGAGGGCAACCAGAGAACCAGCCATATCAATAGATTCCCCTAATACTAGTGCAGAGTCTTGGTATCCCTGTAAGTCTAAACCTGAGCAAACAGTGATCTGGCCATGACAAAGGAACCATCATAAATTTCTCCACCCTTAGACTGAATAACTCCCACCCACAACAAAGTACCAGATCGAGAGATATCATATCATATCATATCATATCATATCATATCATATCATATCATATCATAATCAGTTATTATCCAAGTTGGGCTTGTGGTTGTCATGGCCATGATATCTTGAGCTATGGCTGACGAGACAGTCTTGGCACAGTGATCCACCACAACATAATCCTATGGAATGTTGTACATGTGTCTAAGGTAAGATAGCATATGGATGCTATCTGTGGGCCTATGGAGACTGAGGAAATCATGACAGCTACCTAATTATCTTCCCAATCTCATTCCCACATTGCCTCTAAGGCCAATTCCTCCCCCCCAGCAGTCTCTTTGGAGGGAGGGTGTAGTTGTCTTAACAACCTTGGCAAATTTTGCTCAGAGGAAACTTGGTGGTGGTTGATAGTAATGTGAAGTCACAGCCAACTTAAAGCAACCCCATAGGATTTTCAAGGCAAGAGAAGAATAGAAGTGGCTTGCCATTGCCTGCCTCTGCATAGCAACCCTGAAATTACTTTGTGATCTCCCATCCAAATACTAACCAGAGGCAAACCTGCTGAGCTTCGGGGTAGCCTTGGCCATCCAGGTGAGGGCAGGAGGAAACTTGCTAGGTTGTTATTTGGAGGTGGGGATTGGTTCTGAGAGCTTTTTTCTGAGCCTCGCTGCTTCCCAAGGAAGCGCATGTGGACTTCCATTTGTTTCCGCTTGCTGTTTTCCTAATTGGCCAATCTATAACTATTTCTTCTTATATCTAGTTTTCTATAACCTAAATTCTTTTAATCTTTGGGGTTGTTCTCTATGGTATATTTGTAGAAACATATTTTTAGTAAATGAAATTTTTGAAAGCTTAGATGTTTTCAGTGTCTGCTTAGTCATTTTCTTGGTGCCTGTGTACAGGAAAATTACTTACAAATGTTGATTACAATCCGTAGAACCCTTTTTCATGTGCTGAATAGGTCTTTCATACTCCTACGTTAGCTAGTGCAAAGTAGTACAAGGAAGCTAACATTTTTGACAAATAATATTAGGAAGCCTCCATGTGCATATATTATATATTTTGTACAGTGTCCCAGAAATCCTAGCAATAACTGAATTGGAGAACATTGTTTCAAGATCTTGTATGTACTTGCCTAGAAAAATAAATTTCTGATAATAGTTTGCCATCTGTGAATGGGCAGTTGTATTTTGATAAGTTCATCCTTCTTTGGTACATAAAATTGTGACATTCTTAAGTTGTGCCAGAGAACTTAGCAATTTCATAAAGATAAGCATTTCCCAATGTATTGAGAATTTTTATCTTTATTAGAGTGATAGCATTTCTAATGAATGTCAGATCTGAATACTTAACATAATGAACTGTTTCATAATGATAGCAATACTTTTGGAAGGTAGTGAGAAGCTATCCTATGGGAAACTATTGGCAATTTATTCATAAGTTATTCAAGATTCCCGCCTCTTTTATTTTATAAGACACACTAATTAACAATTTTTTAAGTGATGTTGTACAGTAGAGTACGCAGTATGTGGTTCAAAATGTGTGAGTGCCACCCTCTGAGCCTGCATGGTTCCTCATCAAAGGCTCCTAAGTAAGCTCAATAGTCATGGAATAAAAGGACAAGTTCTCTTGTGGATCAAAAACTGGCTTATAAATAGGAAACAGAGAGTGAGTATAAATGGGAAACTTTCTCAGTGGAGGGTAGTAAGCAGTGGGGTACCACAGGGATCAGTACTCGGTCCGATGCTTTTTAACTTGTTTATTAATAATTTGGAATTGGGAGTAAGCAGTGAAGTGGCTAAATTTGCAGATGACACGAAGTTGTTTCGGGTGGTGAAAACCAGGGAGGATTGTGAGGCACTCCAAAGGGATCTGTCGAGGATGGGTGAGTGGGCGTCAACGTGGCAAATGGGGTTCAATGTGGCCAAGTGCAAAGTGATGCACATTGGAGCCAAAAATCCTAAATATAAATACACATTGATGGGGTCTGAACTGGCAGACACTGACCAAGAGAGAGATCTTGGAGTCGTAGTAGATAACTCAATGAAAATGTCTAGACAGTGTGTAACTGCAATAAAGAAGGCCAACGCTATGCTGGGGATTATTAGGAAGGGAATTGAAAAAAAATCAGCCAGTATCATCATGCCCCTGTATAAATCATTGGTGTGACCTCATTTGGAATACTGTGTACAGTTCTGGTCGCCACATCTCAAAAAGGATATTATAGCATTGGAAAAAGTGCAGAGAAGGGCAACTAGAATGATAAAAGGGTTGGAACACCTTCCCTATGAAGAAAGGTTAAAATGCTTGGGGCTCTTTAGCTTGGAGAAATGACGGCTGAGGGGTGACATGATTGAGGTTTATAAGATTATGCATGGGATAGAGCAGGTTGAGAAAGAAGTACTTTTCTCCCTTTCTCACAATACAAGAACTCATGGGCACTCCATGAAATTGCTGAGCAGTCGGGTTAGAACAGATAAAAGGAAGTACTTCTTCACCCAAAGAGTGATTAACAGATGGAATTCACTGCCATAGGAGGTGGTGGCAGCTACAAGCATGGACAGTTTCGAGAGGGAATTAGATAAACATATGGAGCAGAAGTCCATCAGTGGCTATTAGCCACAGGGTATAGATGGGAACTCTCCGTCTGGGGCAGGTGATGCACTCTATTCTTGGTGCTGGGGGGGCAGCAGTGGGAGGGCTTCTAGTGTCCTGGCCCCACTGCTGGACCTCCTGATGGCACCTGGTATATTTTGGCCACTGTGTGACAGTGTTGGACTAGATGGGCCATTGGCCTGATTCAACATTGGCTTCTCTTACGTTCTTATGGTACAATATTTTGAGTGACCGATTTTGATGTGGGATATCTAGGTTCTAGTCTTTATATTATTGAATACTATAGAAAGAACTGTTTTACAGAACAAATTTGAAACTTTAAAATAACAACTAGAAATCCATATTACCCTTCATTTAGTGTGTTCAGTTGCATGACAGCACCCTGCCCCCCCAAAAAAAACCCTCAAAAAACTCAGACCCAAAATTTGTCATGCAAAAGTAGTTCTGTGGCACCATGCTACCAAATTTATTGCAAGCTGTTGTTTTGGGCTTCAGGTGACAAATGGAATGCAAATTGGCTGTGCTGAGTGTTGCAGTTTACCATTGCAAACTAAGGAATGCTCAAAATCTTGCTGCTTATGCAAAACATGATACAGTTTGAGTTTGTAGTGGTTTCTTCCTGCCAGAAATATTTTGTAGTGGTTTCATATACCTTTGGTCTCAGTGCTAATTTATATTACACATTTAAATTGATCTTATTAACTTAATGCTTGTCATTTTAAAAAGTTAAACTAAATCAGAAATGCTTAAATTAATTTTTGCATTATGGGAAAAAATCATAGTCTTAATTGCATTCTTTGATTTGTGTTTTATGGGTGTCTGTGTTATGTTCATTTGTTTGCCTTGTTTAAAGGCTGTTCTGTACTACAGAGAGCCTACCTAATTAAGATAACAAACCCCAGTCATTAAGAAGTAAATTGTCTGCATCAGTGAGGGTTCCCTGTAATATCACTGGAATTGATTTGATAGTCTCATATGTGATAGATAGTTGGTATGGCAATCCAATTTGCAGAACCCACATCAAAGAAATGAGATTTAAGCATAGTAGCTATGGCTTATATGGCATACAGGGGGGGTGCAGGAGATTGTCAAAGGATCCATATTTTTAAAGCGCTGTATCATGTAACATTTTTATTAGTGTAATATTTTATGCCTTCATTTCAGCATAAGAATTTTTTTAAGCTCGAACTAAAGCTCTTTATTAAGCAATGCATGTGCATGCTTGTTATGCTGGCTAAAAACAAAGCAAAATATACAATACTGTATTACAACGGTTATATTTTTTACCTTTGAAAGACGGTAAGTAGGAATTAAGAACCATTTTACAGTTCTGTTTTAATAAAAAGATTATAAGCTGACTAAATGTTTTGAAGTAATAAATGTTAAAATACAGAAATACTTTATGGCCTAATCTGGAAAAGGAGGGAAGGCTCTAAAAATAAATGTTATAAAATATATGCTAAAGAAATGTCATGCTTTTTTGGAGTGGCAGGGCATTGATCAATGAATAGGTCTGGAAGCTAAAGACTAGACTTAAGGGGGAGAAAGCCTGACATTCGATATAATGGGGAATGGATGTGAGATAGCTTAGTATTGTGTTCCTGTCTGTTGCCTGAAATATTAAAGGAAATTTTGTTGAACTGAAGGTTATATCCAGAAAGTGTTTTCAAATTTGGTGTGTATTTTTTTTTTAATTTCTGTAGCTTGTCCTCCTGTAGATGATGGCGAGAAACAGCATAAGCGGTTTAGACTGTCATCAAAATCATCACCAAAAGAGAGTTTGCATCCTACTTCTTTACCTTTGGTAGAGCAAGACTCTTCAAATTACAGAGAGAAGTTTATACCCCCTGAACTTAGTATCTGGGACTATTTTATAGCAAAGGTAACTTTTTTCACTCTTGAATAGGGTTGCCAGCCTTCAGTGGGACCTGAAGAATTCCCAGAATTACAACTGATATCCAGACTACAAAGATCAGTTCTCCTGGAGAAAATGGTTCCTAGGGGGGTGGGTTCTATGGCATTATACTCTCACCAAAATTCACCCTACCCAGGCTTCACCCCCAAATCTCCAGTAATTTCCCAACCCAGAGTTGGCACCCGTACTCTTGAACTGTCTCTACTAAGTAAAAAAGTGCTGCTTTCCCATTCTTTACAAGCTGGAGAGACGTGCAAGTGAATTGTTTGTTCTTTGGGGAGGGAACCAAAAATGACATGACAAATCATCATAACAGAAGATTATATTATGGCGAACCTTATATGAAGAAAAGTCTAAACTAGCTTAAGGACAAATGAAATATAAGGAAGTTCATTTGGAGAAGGTGCCAGATAACAAAATGAAAGTATAGGCATGCTAGACAAGCAAAAGAGAAACTCAAGACAGTGGGGAAGGGAAGCCTGAGATTCATTCGGGCCTACATTTCTAAGGTTAAAAGGCATAAAAATGAATTATTATGATGCAAATCTCTACAGAAAGCTGTACAGGTTTTTTGAATTCAGCTCTGTTGTGGAATGGTTTTTGTTGTGTGGTGTTTGACATTTAGTGCTCACTTAATCTCTGTTCAGCCATTTTTCCCATCATCACAAGTGAAAGTTGAATATGATTCTGAGGAAAGTCCAGAAAGCAGTGATGATGAAGATGGTGATGATGAACATTTGAAGCTTCAAGAACACTCTAATTCGAATTCATATAGGTAATTTAACTTTCTTTTACTATATCTGCAATTTTCCACCTGTGAATGTGTGACATCTAATGCTACCTTAAACCACACATTCACATGTTCATACAGTGCATATGTTGGGGCTTTCTCAGTTCCCAGTGCTAGTTCTTCACACTATCAAATTCTTTTAGAGGATCTCCTGTCTTTCAGAAGAGATACCTGAGGAGCACAATTATATAGTAAAGGCTTTGTTACCTGGCATGCCATTATCCTGTAGGCTCAGGTAATCAGCATCACCCAGAGAGAAGTTCCTCTTCTTCAGCCACCGTACCACTGCATCTTTAGAAATACATGTAATTTACTCCTGCCTCTGGCCATTGCTAGCTGTCTGATAGTCAGTGCAGCCAGCTGATGTCATCTTTGGATGCCTCTTTACCCCTCAGTCTGTCTCAAGTTGTCAGGATCCAGCTCTTCCTGACAGGTCTCAGGCAGTTGCCTTCTGCATAGGACTGCTGGGGGTGAGGATTGGGAGCAGGGCAGAGCAATCAGCTTTAGTATCCGGTAGATTTGAGTGACCAAACCCCCCTATTCCCCATGAGTACTGGATAACCCTTTACAGTAGTTATATGGTTATACTGTAATCCTACAAAACCATGATAAAAATATGATAAAAATATTCCTAAAATATGGGAATAGAATTATAGTTTTGAGTGACACTTTCAGTAAATTTGAAAACATTTATAGTTCTGCAAGCAAATTCTATTTGCCTCTTTGCCAACATGTTAATAAGGCAGGCTGATTTGCCTGACAGAAGAAATTTATCACCACTGGAAAGATAAGGTGAAAATGCCATTATTTTGATTTTTTTCTAGTTAATGATAAAATTGTTAGGTTATGACATAAGCTTGTTAGGTTATGACATAGAATTGGACTAGATGACCTTGAAGGTCCCTTCCAACTCTATGATTCTATGAAAAGTGTGTGGAATAAGCTATAGATCAAATTTCAGGCAACGAATAAATTCAAGGGATGCCTCTGTATATCAGACTCCAGCATAGTATGTTGATATTTTGACTTTACATACATTCAATAATGCTTATAGAAGTCCTGTGGATTATTTTGAGCATTTGGGGGAAAGTACTGTAATCAGGATCATAGTGGTTGAAATTCTGAATCATGGGAATGATTTGGGCTAGTATTTTATTCATAGTAATATTCAAGCAGCATATGCTACCTTGTAATGTAAGGGAGTGCATATAAACACTTTTTGACTATAAAAAAGCAAATATTAAATTATCACAGATAAATATTTTTGAGACTAAAACTTTTGAATATCACCAAAAATTCAATAAATGTTTATTTCATTTAGTTGGTCACTGATGAGACTCGCTATGGTTCAGCTGGTTCTTCAAAATTTGAAGGTTTTCTATCCTTTGGCTGGGCATGATCTTTCAGGTAAAAGTCTGTCTTTGTAATAAGTTGTCTTTTGTAGAACTCTCCAGTCTATTTTTAATTTTAGTTAAGTGCATCATTTACAGATTCTTCTGATTTGTATACTAGTATGTGCTTTATTTATGCTACATATTCCTGCTCAGTTTAAGTACTACATTTTCAGACTTACTAATGATTCTTAATTTATCAAAGATATGTAGCTTAGTGTCTAACTAAGTGGTACAAGCTATGACAAACCCATGTCTCTTTCCCAACACCCAGGCAGAATTTTCCTGCCAATTTTTTTTTAGTTTCCCTCAGTAACTGAGTCGCCCTCCAGTAGCATGTATTTTTTCTCCATTTGAAAATATTAAATTGTCTTACCCTGTCACAGATATTTGTTAGGCTCTAGACCCAGTACAGGAACTTGAGGGAAAACCAAGAGCTGTCCTGTTTTATAAACCCTTGTGAAATGGCACTTGAGGCAGATTAGCTTTCAAAAAAAAGAATAAAAATTTTATTAAACAGGCAGGGAATATGTAAATATGAGGTATAGAGGTTGCTGAGATAAAACTTTCTAATATATACTGAATTGAGGCTTTTGAACATGCAAGAGTGTTGTTGAAGCATAATTTCTGAGGTTCAGGTTCTTTTCAGTGAGAGGTTTTTGCTTATTATATATTTCAGCTTTTACACAGAATCTTGAATACAGTTTCTTAGAGAATAGCTTTGTCTTAGTGCTTCTAGGTTTCTCCCTTCAGAGTTCAAGGTTTTCCCTTTAGATCAGGGGTGGCTAAACAGCAGCTCAGGAGCCACATGTGGCTCTTTTCACACATATTGTGCAGCTCCTGGCGGGGCAGCTGGGGAAGCGAAGGGGAGGCATGCCTCCCCGATTTGTCTTTCCTTCCCCAGCCAGTGTTCTTTCCACCTTTCTTTCTCTTTTTCTCTCTTCCTTCCTTTCTCTCTCTTTTCCTTCCTTCCCTTGCCCTCACTTCCCCATCTATTTGCTTTCTTTGTCTCTCTCTCTTTCTCTCTTTTCACCTCTTTCATTCTTTCTTTCCACCTCTCTCTCCCTTAGACAAATATAATTCTCTCTCTTTCTCTCTTTTCACTTCTTTCATTCTTTCTTTTTTTCTTTTCACCTCTCTCTCTCTCTTAGATAAATATAATTAGCAAACAAATAAATATCATTGGACAAATAAATATCATTATCAGTATCTGTTTTTACCCTTTTTTATTTTTGGCAGTCTCATTTAATGTTAATAAAAACATGTGTGTAATATTTGTCTTGCGGCTCTCAGACATCTGACATTGATTCTCTGTGGCTCTTAGTTAAGCAAGGTTGGCCACCCCTGCTTTATATACTACAGTTTTTCACTAACTCCTAAGGTATCAAAGCTTCTCTCCTTTACCATAGACAAGGGTTCTCTTTCCAACCCCTTTTGCTTGCAAAAAGTTATTCTCCCTGTCCCTAAGAGGCAGTAACTCCTTTTACTTTTTGGCTTGTATGGGAGTTCTCTCTAGCTACCCAGACTTTCTGCCAAATCCTTCTCCAGTATAAAAGCTGTATAAAGCTTTTCTGTAGCTTTCTTGACTGAGAATCTAAATTTTCCCTTAGAATAGTTTTAATATATTTAAGACAATGGGGTCTTTCTTCTCTCTATAGAAGTACTTTTCTGACTATTGCCTGTCAGAAATAACTGACTCCCAAAGTTTCTTACCTCAGAAGCCAAATGTTCTGGCTGCTGATCCAGACTTAGATTGCAGACCAAGACCAAAAGGTGAATGAAACTTTTCCCTCCAGATTAGCTGTTTTATTTCCTCTCTAAACTGAAGCTGGCCAATCAGAGAATTAGTAGAGCAGCCAGTCACATAAGTTTTCTCTCCAGGGAAAATTAACTCTTGAACTCCCTGACTCTCTGACACAAGGAGCATTTTTAAAACTCTGCTTTTTCCCCCTCATTTCCGTCACACAAGCGCCCAAGGTTTTGTTCCTTTCAATAAAAGATATGATTGATATTGTGGTAACAAGAGAGCAGTTAAGAAAAAGTGTTTTTGCCTATTTTCAGATCTTCCAGTTAGCTCTCCACTGTGTCATGCAGTTTTAAAGGTACTTCAGCGCTGGGAGCAAGTTCTTCTCAGACGACTTGAAATGCACGGTGGCCCACCAGAAAATTACATTTCTGTTCATACTTCAGAAGATGCATCCTCTTCAGGTCCTGCACTACTCCGCCACAAAGCACTGCTAGAACCTACAAACACCCCTTTCAAGTAAATACATACAGTGTCTGAACTATATTGTAAATATATGTTGTTAGTATTCTTTAGTAATGTATGTGAAATCTGCTGTTTGAAGTGTACATTTTTGCATTCCGTAATGCTGGTCATTTGAGAATTCAGTCACCTTAATCCAGTGGTCTTCAACCTTTCCATATTTGGGACCCACCTTTAAGCTTCTGATGTGACAGCATGGAACTCATTGTGCTACAAACACATGATGAGCAGTCACCATTAGATCTGAGCCATAGACAGGGGAAAAGGAACTAGGGAATTATGACCTCAGCAAAGTCAAAGTTAATACTGTAGTCAGCAAACCAAGAAAGTCATGGACAGAAAACACGAACTGAACACTGCTATAGAGAAGTACTGTCCCCATCTGAGTAGCCTCACTGCTGCTTTGTTCCTCATTGTGCACATAAAATGCATCAGGAATTGTGGTACCCTTGTCTATGCACATACACTAACAGTGGATCCTTCTTAAAAGCAGGAGAAAAGGTGAATTTATAGAGGCTCCTGACCCAACAGGTAGGGTTATGCAACATATCTAAAGATTCTTGACCCTTGAGCTGAAAACCACTGTCTCAGTCAGTAGTTTATTGTTTAACCTGACATTGTTATTTGTAATACAGTGGCTAATAGAAGCTTGCATTGCAGCATTAGTGTTAACCATTGAGCATGCAGTAGTTGCAGGTGCCATGTAAAACCCGATGTGAAAGTTTGATCTCCAGACCTAAAAATGTGAAAAAGGCTTTTATTAATATGTATGTTACACATGAACTTACCAGGATGCCGTCAAGAGCTATAGCGCTCTTGAGTGTATACTCAGCGTAATCCCCGACACTGTGAAAGGCCTTTGGTAGCTGAAATCTTTCACTGTCCATCTGTCCTTTAGTACTAAAAAAAAAATTATGTTAAAAGATTGTAGGTGGAACATGAAGTATTGACAGAATGTGTAGGAAAGTCCCCCCCCCCCAAAAAAATAAAAATAGTTTCATCTTAGCAGGAAAACAAAACACAGAATACTATCAGCACTGACTCTGGGGACAAATGTGTCTTTGGCTTCCTGGAAACTATTTCTTTGCCCTGTGCTCATTTACCACCATTGAGATGGTATAGTCTCTAACACTGAAGTGATCCCATGAGATGTATAAAAACATAAGAGAAGCCAATTGTCAGACACCTCAGAAAGTCAGTCAAACACCAGGCCTCATGGAAAAGGATAGTGTTTATTATGCTGCAGTTCTAAAGATGCGTTAACATTCTCCTTGTCAGGAATAACCCATACAAAGAAACACCCCTGGTTATACCCTCCTGGGGTGAAACCCTCCCTGCATTCTACCAATAGCGACAGAGCCCGCGCGCGGGAAGTGAAAAGTGCTACATTTCTAAAAGCTGTAAATTTCCATAGCCTAGCTGTTTTCATAAGAAAAAGGAAGGAGAAAACAGCCTGGCACTCAAGGACATTTGGAGATAACCTGGGATGTGAATTGCTGCATTACACAGGCAACCCCGTCACCCCCCCACATACCAGACAATACACAGGCAGACCCACTGACACCTCCACCCCTCCCTTCACCCTTATGGCAGGGTTACCTGACACCAATGTTGGATCAGGCCAGTGGCCCATCCAGTCCAACACTCTGTCATACCGTGGCCAAAAATACCAGGTGCCATCAGGAGGTCCACCAGTGGGGCCAGGACACTAGAAGCCCTCCCATTTCCTCCCCCCAGCTCCAAGAATACAGAGCATCACTTACCCCAAACTGAGAATTCCTATCTATACCTTGTGCCTAATAGCCACTGACAAACCTCTGTTCCATATGTTAATCCAATTCCCTCTTGAAGCCATCCATGCTTGTAGCCACCACCACCTCCTGTGGCAGTGAATTCCATGTGTTAATCACTCTTTGGGTGAAGAAGTACTTCCTTTTATCCATTCTAACCCGACTGCTCAGCAATTTCATTGAGTGCCCATGAGTTCTTGTATTGTGAGAAAGGGAGAAAAGTACTCCTTTCTCTACCTGCTCTGCCCCATGCATAATAACCTTGTAAACCTACTATCGTGTCACCCCTCAGTCATCGTTTCTCCAAGCTAAAGAGGCCCAAGCGCTTTAACCTTTCTTCATAGGGAAAGTGTTCCAACCCTTTTATCATTCTAATTGCCCTTTTCTGCACTTTTCCAATGCTATAATATCCTTTCTGAGGTGTGGTGACCAGAAGTGCCACACAGTATTCCAAATGAGGTTGTGCCATCAGTTTATACAGGGGCATTATGATCCTGGCTGATTTGCTTTCAATTCCCTTCCTAATAGCATTGGCCTTTTATATTGCTGTCACACACCGTCTCGACATTTTCAGTGAGTTATCTACTATGATTCCAAGATCTCTCTCTTGATCAGTCTCTGCCAGTTCGGACCCCATCAACATGTATTTATAGTTAGGATTTTTTGCCCCAATGTGCATCACTTTGCACTTGGCCACACTGAACCCCATTTGCCATATTGACACCCACTCACCCATCCTCGACAGATCTTTTTGAAATGCCTCACAATCCCCTCTGGTTCTCACCACCCTGAACAATTTTGTGTCATCCACAGATTTAGCCACTTCACTGCACTGCTTATTCCCAACTCCAAATTATTAATGAACAAGTTAAAAAGCATTGGACCCAGTACTGATCCCTGCAATCCCCCACTGCTTACCATCTTCCACTGTGAAAATTGCCAATTTATACTTACCCCTTGTTTCCTATTAATTAGCCAGGTTTTGATCCACAATTATTTTATTTATTTTATTATTTCAATTTATACCCCGGCCTCCCCATGAACAGGCTCAGGGCAGCTTACATTACATTACCATAAAAACCATATACAAAGTTAAAACATTTTAACATTAAAACTGTCCAGTAATTAATGTGCTAGTGCTAGTAAACATGTTCCATTTAATAGGATGATGTTCTAAAGGTCTACAACAGTTATTTCCACTTCAATGATCCTCAGCCTTGTCCTTTTATGTACTAAAGGATGATGTACTAAAGGTATACAGCAGTTATTTCCACTTCAGTGATCCTCAGCCTTGTCCTTTTATCCCATGAGTATTGAGCTTACTTAAGAGCCTTTGATGAGGAATTTTATCAAAAGCTTTCTGGAAGTCGAGGTAAACAACATCTATTGGGTCCCCCTTGGCCACATGTTTGTTCACTCCCTCAAAGAACACTAACAGGTGAGCAAGACTAAATCTTCCCTTACAGAACCCATGCTGAGTCTGCCTCAATAGTTTTTGTTCATCAATTTGCCTACTCATTCTCTCCTTAATAACTGTTTCCACCAGCTTACCTGGTATTGATGCCAGACTGACTGACCTGTAATTTCCCAGATCTCCTCTGAATCCTTTTTAAAGATGGGGGTGACATTAGCTACCTTCCAGTCTCAGAAATGGAAGCAGATTTTAATGAAAGATTACATATTTTCGTCAGGAGATCCATAAGTTCACATTTGAGTTCTTTCAGAACTCTTGGATGTATGCCATCTGGGCCTGGTGATCTGTCAGTTTTTAAGTTGTCTGTCAGTCATAGGATCTCCTCTCTCATCACCTCAATCTGACATCTTTCAACACTGCTCCCGAAATTTCTGAGCCTCTGTCCATTTTTTTTGAGAATTCTTGGAGAACAGGTGAGGTGCCAGAAGATTGGAGGAGGGCAAATGTGGTCCCCATCTTCAAGAAGGGGGAAAAGGAGGATCCGGGTAACTACCAACCTGTCGGCTTGTCATCTGTATGTAGGAGTTTTAGAACAAATCATCAAACAGACAGTCCTTGAGCATTTAGAAAGGATGGCCGTAATTACTAAGAGCCAGCATAGGTTTCTCAAGAACAAGTCATGTCAGACTAACTTATCTCTTTTTTTTTGAGAAAGTTACTACCTTGCTGGATCAGAGGAATGCTGTAGACACAGTTTGTCTTGATTTCAATAAGGCTTTTGATAAGGTTCTACATAATATTCTTGTTGACAAACTGGAAAAATGTGTTTTGGATCCTATGACTATTAGGTGAATCTGTAACTGGTTGACAGATCACACCCAAAGAATGCTTGTGAATGGTTCCTCATCTTCTTGGAGAGGAGTGACAAGTGGGAGTGCCTCAAGGATCTGTCCTGGGACCTGTTTTGTTCAACATCTTTATCAATTATTTGGATGAAGGGATAGAGGGAATGCTTATTAAATTTGCAGATAATTTCTAATTGGAACTGCATGCTCACCAGACTGAAGACAAAACCCTAGGCACCACAGAATTCTGCAGTAACAGTACCTGGCAGGCCAGGTTCAGCAGTTGAATGCAAACATAAGGTTCAGAGGATTCAAGCAACTGATAGGAGTGTCAGCAAGGTTGAAGAGGAGTTGATGCCACACTGGACCCACCTTATGTTAGGCTTATATAGGGAGTTTCCCTGCACATGATGTTGGGTCCAGCATTAGGCTTATCTTGCAAGCTCAATCAGCTCCTCTATTTATGACAAATAGCAGAGCTCAGATCTTACAGTGACTTACTGGTTTCTACTGATGCTTCTTTAGCAGAGGAGATGCTTTGAGCTACCAGGCATGCAGTGTTGCAGCTGATCCAGGCCTCTGCCCTGTCTCTGTTCCAGGGTTGTTGGGGAGATAGTGGCAGGTCTAGCAGTCGGCAAGTCCATGCTGGAGCCTCCTGACTTGAGGCCCTGTTGGCTCAGGGGGCTGTGCTAATGCTGGCATATCTTGCATTTAGAGGAATTTTGGAAGATTCTGTTGCTCATATGTGTATTTATATTTCCCATTCTATGAGTGCACAGAGAAAGACAATGTGTTACAATTACAATGAGATTTAAAAAAAACAAACTGGAAATTTACGTGTTATAATTTTATATGTGTAAGTTATCACCAAATGTAGTTCATATGAACCTTATATAGAGCAGTGATACTACTGAACTCTTAATATCTACCTCTTTTCGTTTTAAATTTGCAGTTCTGATTTTGTTCTTGAATTGCCAGAATACTTAGATGTTTACCTTTCACTTACAGGTCTACAAATCATAGCGCTCTGTCTGTGAAGAGACTTTGGCAATATCTCATTAAACAAGAAATGGTCCAGGAAACCTTCATCAGAAACATATTTACAAAGAAAAGACAATTAAATGAGGTGTGTATATTAATGCTTCTCTATGAAATTGCATACCATTAATTATGTTGTTTCTGAAACCGATGAGTTTATCAAAAATTTTCACCTTCATGGCTCTTCCTGGTTTTTTTTCTAAAATTATTCTCTCATTCAATGCATCCCATTATCATAAGTGCCAATCATCTGGTTGGTGAAAGTGTAGGAATCCTTGTGTGCATCTTGGTACTGCACATGAGAATCTGAGAGTAAAGATATAAGGGTATTAGAGAAAATCAATCATTCCTTCTTTACCTTTAAGTCTATACCTGCCCATTAAAGCAAGTGATTTGTCTGCTATCCACATACATTAGTATCTTTTGGGGGGTATTTTTATATTTTGTGTGTGTGTGTGTGTGTCTGCCTGGAAGTCATGGCAACCTCTGGCGACTGCTACTGGGGCATGGAGGATGTTCAGAGAAGTGGCTTGATAGCCTGCCTCTGCCTCCCTGGTATACTTTCCAGGGTTGGCCCTGCTTAGTTTCTGAGATCTGACAAGATCAGACTTGTCTGGACTATCCAGATCAGGGCCACATACATTAATAGCTTTGGAGATCACAGATCCTCTACTCTTTGAGGCTGTCAGTAATACACTTAAGGTCTGTCCCCCTCCATAGCAGTTTGTTGACAATTGCCAAGATGTAGTTGTTGATTTCTGGTTCATCAGAGTGTTCCACACTGAACCTTTGTTTCTTTAATTTGGTGTGGAGCACAGACTTGTTACTCATTACTTTGTCAAATTTTATCTTCCATTTGTAATACTGTGTTATTCATATTCCAGTTTTCATCTTCCACTTTTCTTGCACCTCTGCTTCTTCCCTTTTTTAATATTATATGAACCATTGGAAAGTATGCAGTGTGTGGGGGGGAAGGTTTGGTTATCTCTCCTAACCATGTAGCTTTTCCCCAGCATTACACATTATACTAACAGAACTACATGTAAATATATGTGTTTACTGCATTCAGCCAAGTGTATGTATAGTTGTAGTAATGGGACTTCTTGTAAGAAAAATACACTGCTGAACACATTGTATGAAAAATAAATCCATAATTAAGGTCTGTGTAACCTCAAGTAAAGGTCTGTGTGGTATTGTTGCTTATAAGTTTCATTATGTTCCGTTAGTCCCAGGGGATTGGTCTGCTGCACCACTCACGTTTAATCTTGCTGAACTAGACAGGCCTGTGTCTAATTAAATGCTGTGGAGCTTCATGAATGCCACCTTATATTCAGTGGAAGAAAGTGGGATAGCTCAACAACTGGAACAGTGGAATCCATATCGAGGCTGTAATATCCATAGTACATATCAAGGCTGTAATGCAGTGGTGATTTGCATCAGCTGTTGTATTCAAGAAACAAAAATATTTAACATGTCTTACATCATGTTCTACATTTCAGTCATCGCTTTCTGCTCACTTTATTCAGAATCATTTCTATATTTAGAGTTTGCCTCTGACGATGAACAACACAGTCCCATTGATCAGAGTGTACAAGTCAGCTTCATGATATATTCTTTGCTGTTTGAGAATATACTGATTTTTTTTAAAAAAAGCATTTATGTCAAATACTAGAACTCAATAATATGTAGGCACATAATGTGGATGCCATTCAGTAAATCTGTTGAGTACAAAAATGATGATTAGAAGTGTGTGTCTTCTGTCTTCCTCAAATAGAAAATTCAGCCTTTATTATCTATATAGTATTTAAGACATAGGATACTTTTTACATGCTTCTAAGAGAATGCTATAAAGAATGGACCTCAACACTATAGGCACTAAGGGTTGATATAGTAAGCAAACCAAAAAATTGGGCTATTTTTTCCATGTTCTTCTATATTTTTAATATGTAATGCAGGTTGAACAAAGACATTTCCCTATCACAGTTTTTGAAGGGAAATATTGAGAAAGAATATCAGTGTTTGAAATATTGTCTGTTCCGGTGATTTTGTAACTTGTTTCATTAAGTCAAGTGTTAATGCTTGTTTATAAATTGTAGGATAATTGTTTACCTTACTGTCCAGACTTCATGTTATGTCTCATACTGTCTATTGTCATGTGGTTATTCTTTTTGTTATAGTCATTAGAAGAGCAAAATGAACCTATCAAAAGTACCCCAGTTGAAGAACATGGAAATAAGGTATCTATAGTACTTAACAGAAACTGTTGTATGGGAAAAATATATACCTTGCATGCAAAAACCTGTGAAATGTTGTGTAATAAAGAGTTGTGTACTGACATCTGTTATGTGTTGGAATCCTCTGAATGATGTGCATGCTAGATAGTTTGTTCTGTTGAGTGTGCTTCCTCTTCTACTAAAACTTGTCTGTACAAGGGCTCCTTGAAAACCACTAAACTTTTGCAAATGGAAGTTCTAATGTAAAAGAAAGTGGGCTCCTCCTCAGAGCCTATATAGCATGCATAGAATTCATTCATAGGATCCGCATGAAAGAATAGGCTGAAACCTGTAGCATTATAGTCTGTAGTTAAGACCAGGGCTTTTTTTGTAGAAAAAGCCCATCAGGAACTCATTAGCATAATAGGCCACACCTAACAGCAGAAATTCATTAGCACATTAGGCCACACCCCAACAGCACAGTTTATTAGCATATTAGGCCACACCCTCATGTTACCAGACGTGTGGTCATCCAGCCACACCCACCTTTTGCTTCTTATTCTGTTTACCTTGTTTGTTGTCAAAACCTAGGGCTTTTTTTGGAGCAGGGACTCCTTTGCATGTTAGGCCACACACCCCTAATGTAGCCAATCCTAATGAGTTTCTGCTGTTGGGTGTGGCTTATTATGCTAATGAGTTCCTGCTGGGTGTGGCCAACTTGGGAGCCAGCCGGAACTCCGTTCCTGTGCGTTCCTGCCCAAAAATAACCCTGGTTAAGACTATACTTAGTCTTAGTATCCCGCCCTTTCCGCCAAAGCAGGCTCAGGGCAGCTCACATAAAATTCCATTAAGCAAATAATACAAAGAATTGGATAAAATGAATTATAAATATAAAGCACAACATAAAGTGCTAGTGCATATCATGTGTCAGTAGCATACAGTACAGTCAGCAAACAACTCAGTCTGGGTCATACCGGTGTATGTAGGCTGTTGATGGTGTTATTTGTGTTGGGGCCAGGGCCTCAGTTGGTTAAGTGTGGCTCACTAATCAAAGGCCTGGTGGAAGAGCTCCGTCTTGCAGGCCCTGCAGAACTGTAAAAGGTCCCGCAGGACCCTGATCTCTTCCGGGAGCTTATTCCACCAGTATGGAGCCACCACTGAGAAGGCCCTGGCCCTCATTGAAGCCAGCCTGGCTTCTTGGGGGCCTGGAAGGGCCAAGCAATTTTTGGGACCCTGATTGTAGTGCTCTCTGGGGAATGTGTGGGGAAAGGTGGTCTCTTAAGTATGTAGGCCCCTGACCATTAAGAGTTTTAAAGATAAGGACCAGCATCTTGAAATGAATTTGGTAGGCTGTAGGCAGCCAGTGCAGTGCTTTTAGTGCAGGCTGGATGTGCTCCTGCATGGGAAGTCCCGGCAGCAGCCTGGCCGCCACATTCTGCACCAGCTGCAGCTTCCAAATTTGAGACAAGGGCAGCACTATGTAGAGAGCATTACAGTAATCCAGTCTTGAGGTGACCATCACTTGGATCACTGTCGCCAGTCATTGTATTTGAGGAAGATAACCAACTGCTTGATCAGCCAAAGATGATAAAAAGCTGACTTTGCAGTGGCTGCTACCTGGGACTTCATTATTAGGGAGGTATCCAAGAGCACTTCCAAGCATCTAACCTCTGACACTGGCATCAACAGTGCCCCTATCGGTGGCTTAGCATCTAACAGCCTCTCTTGGCTGGTTTTCATCACCCCATGTCTAAGGGTCATGCTTGCAGCCAGCTGCTCAGAAGTAATCCTGCAACTACTCATCTTTGTCATCAGCAAGCAGCTGGTGTTAGGCTAGGTGGCGTGCACTCTGCCTTCTTCCTGCAGTTCTGTTCTCCGCCTCTATCTGTGCTTCTCTAACGGTATAGGAGATACTGGTTGGCTGGGAATGGCTAACTGAGGTTCACCTGCAGGCCTGTAGCCAGGACTTTGTGGTTTGTGGGACAAATTTTTTTCTGGTGGGCCTGAAGTTCTCAGTGCAGAAAGAAAAGCCATTTAGTCAATAGAAAGCTGTTACCAGGATAGATCTCTAAATCATAAGCTGTCAAGCACTTCAGATAACAGTTCTCAGCTGCTGCAAGTTAATCACTTCTACCAGCCTAAGCAACAATTCTGATAACAAGCTGGCAGGTGGGGACGATGACTTCTATAGACAAGAATTCTTAAAGAAGACCAGTTTCTTGACAAGGAATCCTAGAGGTCACCAATTCCAACCCTCTTGCTCAGTGCAGGAATTAGTCAACTACAGCACCCCATTCTGCTAAAAGGAGTGTACGCAAAATGTTTTACAATGATTGACAATAGCATTTACAGGAGAAATTCTTGTGGGGTTGTGTCCCGGCCCAGTGAGCTCGGGACTCAGCCCAACCTCCCCCCCGGTGGGAGAATCCCCACAGCTACTCCACCTACCGGCAAGGCCCCCGACTCAGGGGGAGAAATGAGGCATCTGGGGAGCCAGAGAGGAGCGTGGCGGGGACGCAGGAGCAGCCCACGCTGAACCCTGGAGGGCCGACAGCGCTGGACGAGCCCGGCCCAGGGCCAAGCCCCTCGGGGGGCAGCCAGGACAATGGCGGGCCTCTGGAGAGCCCCTGTAGAACAGGACGACTGCTGGTTGGTGCCAGCGGCATGGCCCTGAGGCCTCCCCAGCCACCACCAGCACGACTTCCACCCCACCTCGACTGGCTCGGCGTCCGGGCTGAAGAAGGGGGCGGGGATGGGGAGGGGCAGCACGGCAGGGCCGATGGTGGTACTGGGAGCAGGGTAGAGATAAAGGGTGGTGAGGAGGAGACGCCGGGGAGGAATAGAGTGTTTATGGGAATTACTGAGCGCAAGAGAGACGACACGAAGCCCAGAGAGAAGGGACTGGGAGTTTTCCCAGGGACGCGGGCAGAGGGACCTCCAGGGGGATTGAAACTCCGTTCCCTGCCGGTCTGGGATGTCTCCCTCCTCCCCCCCTCTTTTGAATATCTGGCTCCCAGGGCCACCGCCCCTGCAGCTGGGCCCTTGGACATGACGACCACTGGGGGAACAGGACCAGGCTTTCAGGCAAAGCGTGACAGGTTATGCTTTTAAGAAAGGTGGCAGAGCCTCCCCAAAGCCCCACTGTAGCTACAAGTCTGCTCACCTGATGAATCAAGGCTGGAGGATGTTGGTGACTCTACACCAGCTGTTGCCTGTATATCCTGACAAGCCTGCATCTCATTATCTTGTTGGTCCTGTTAATTCAAGTCTGGGTACACGGGGCTCCTCTTCTCATAAGAACATAAGAGAAGCCAATGTTGAATCAGGCCAATGGCCCATCTAGTCCAACACTCTGTCACACAGCGGCCAAAAATACCACGTGCTATCAGGAGGTCCAGCAGTGGGGCCAGGACACTAGCAGCCCTCCCACTGCTACCCCCTCCAGCACCAAGAATAGAGTGCATCACCTGCCCCAGACTGAGAATTCCCATCTATACCCTGTGGCTAATAGCCACTGATGGACTTCTGCTCCATATGTTTATCTAATTCCCTCTTGAAACTGGTCCATGCTTGTAGCTACCACCACCTCCTGTAGCAGTGAATTCCATATGTTAATCACTCTTCGGGTGAAGAAGTATTTCCTTTTATCTGTTCTAACCCAACTGTTCAGCAATTTCATGTAGTGCCCACGAGTTCTTGTATTGTGAGAAAGGGAGAAAAGTACTTCTTTCTCAACCTGCTCAGTCCCATTCATAATCTTATAAACCTCGATCATGTCACCCCTCAGCCGTCGTTTCTCCAAGCTGAAGAGCCCCAAGCGTTTTAACCTTTCTTCATAGGGAAGGTGTTCCAACCTTTTTATCATTCTAGTTGCCCTTCTCTGCACATTTTCCAATGCTATAATATCGTTTTTGAGATGTGGTGACCAAAACTGTACACAGTATTCCAAATGAGGTCGCATCAATGATTTATACAGGGGCATTATGATATTGGCTGATTTGTTTCCAGTTCCCTTCCTAATAATCCCCAGCATAGCGTTGGCCTTCTTTATTGCAGTTACACACTGTCTAGACATTTTCATTGAGGTATCCACTATGACTCCAAGATCTCTCTCTTGGTCCGTCTCTGCCAGTTCAGACCCCCTCAACGTGTATTTATATTCATTCATTTATTTCGGGTCTATACGACCGAAGTCTCGGCTGGGAAAAGGGGAAAGGAGAGAAAAATACACAAGACAGAGTATAAAATAATTATAATAACAATGAATAAAAACCAGGCTTTGGCCCAGAAGTTAAAACTTCCTAACTAAACTTGGGGCGGAGCAGACTAACTAAAATCGTCCAGTGCTTATGAGGATAAAATCAATGGTGATGAAATTTTCCGTGTCTTTTTAAAAGCAGCTACCTTGGCCAGGAACCGAGCCACATTTGCTGTTATCAGTCCATCAGTGTTTGAATCACATAGTAATACTGATAGAGCCCAGGAATGCAGGGGGAGATTCATCTTGATAAGGGTAGGAGTAATGTAAGTCCCTCTATCCTGAGTCCAGTGGGGGCAGCGGAACATAAGATGATCTAAAGTTTCAATTTCGCCTGAATTGCAAGGTCAGAGGCGATCTGAATAAGGTACTCCTTCAAATCTGCCCGATGTTACCATTGTTGGAAATGCATTTAGGCGAGCCAAAAGAAAGGCGTGTCGGTGGGAAGGAATTGGAAGCGTTGAATGAAAATCGAGGAGTTTCTCTGGTGGGGGCAGCCCCAGGGCCAGAGGTGAGCAGGTACGTCTGGCTCTAGCCACTGTGCTGGCCCAATCCAACTGCTTACGTTTCTTCAAAGTTTCCACTAGCTGGGAAGGTACAAGCTCTTCCGTGGGTGAAGAAATTGGAACTCCCAGTGCCCTAAGTTTACACGCCAGGAGGGACAGCCAAGGGTTAGATGCCGAATCCTTTAAGATAGAACGAAGGAAGCCAGCCTGGGAATGGTAACTCGGGTCAGATAACTTAAATCTCAACTTAAATGCCCTTCTCCAGGCACGTGCTTCAAGCGAGGGTTGGGCCAATTCCATACGAAGGGCAGTCCCAGCAATGCACCATGGAGTTCCAGTGATTCTCCTAAGAAATGTATTTAAATAGGAGTCCAATTTCTCATCCACACCAGCAATCCATATTTCTACATCATATAGAATATGGGAGACCACCTTAGCATTATACACCTCAATAGCAGGAGGAATCCGCTTAGCCCCCTTTGTATGAAAAAATCTCTCAACCATTGCCGTGGCTAATCTGGATGTCTTCTTTACATGAGTCAGGTGAGCAGACCAAGATAGGTTATAATTAAAAACGATGCCAAGGTATCGGAAAGAGGAAACCCATTCTAGATGACCATCCCTAACTTTGAAATGATGGGGGCCTCTTCTTTTAGTAGCAGAAAAACGAAGAACCTTGGACTTTGCATAATTCACAGTAAGTTTTTCTTGATTACAATAGTCCAAAAAGCATTTACAGTGGTCCTCAATCCAACTTCGGATGTTGCCAGCAGAACAGCATCGTCCGCATAAAGTAAAAGTGGTGTAGGAAGACCATCAAGATACGGAGAATGTTTAGCTCTTTCTTTAAGAAACGGCACCAGATCGTTAATGTAGATGTTAAACAGAGAGGGAGCAAGCAAACATCCCTGTCTGACTCCCTTCTGAACTGCAAAAGAGTCTGTCCGGATTCCAGTAGGATTCACCCGGACCGAAGCTGATGTGCTAGAATAAAGGGCCATGATCAATCCCAGTAGTCTACGATCAAAGTTAGTATTTTTTAGTTTCTCCCAGAGTCTACGGCGGGAAATAGAATCGAAAGCAGCCCTCAGGTCCATAAAGGTCACATAAAGATAACCTCTTGGACAAGAAGAATACTTGGCAGCCAAATGGAGGAGCGTCAGACAATGATCTGTGGTTGCACCACTTTGTCAAAAAACGCACTGTTCAGGGAAAAGGTACATCTCTTAGTCGAGCCAGTTCTGAAGTCTCTCCTGTAAAAGCGCAAAATAAGTCTTGCCTGGAATTGCAATGAGGCTAATCGGCCTATAATTCCCTGGGTCATTGGCATCTCCACTTTTGTGTATTGGTACCAGAGTAGCTGTCTTCCAGATTCTGGGGATACTGGCCGATCAGTTAATATCCGTAAACAGATGGCCAGACGATAAGCCCACCATTCAGGATTAACTAGAAATAGTTCTAGGGGCAAAAAATCTGGACCCCCCGCTTTGCCACACTTCATCTGATTAAGACGTTCCAAAACTGACTCTGGAGAGACCCGATCCCAAACCGGAGCAGTGGCCAAAACCTCCTTGATTTCCTTTTCATCAACAGGGCGCTCTGAGGATTGGTATAAGGCTGCAAAATGTTCCGTCCATCTTGCCAATGAAATTGCTGCCACAGTATCGAATTGGCGCCCTGGTCTAACAAGTATCCAAAAAGCCTTCACATCTCTGGTCTCCAATATGGTAGCAAGGGATTCCCAGTCCTGGGTGGCCATGGCTTCCTTTTTCTTCCGAATTAGATCCTTGAAAGCTTTTTTGAGAGAAAAAAATTCAGATCCTCGGGTCTTCTAGTAAGCCTAAAGCATCGCAATTTAACTCGAATAGCCTTCTTGGCCAATTGGCATTCGGCATCAAACCAATGGGTTGAATGACTTTTCGGCGTCCTCCAATGGTCCTCGGTAATTCTCTTAACTAGAGAACAGCTGTCCACAAAAAAATTAAGTAGATCAAGGTAGAGTGTAGATTGTAACTGGATGGGATCTATCAAGGAAGGTAGCTTGGGGAGGCTACCAAAATCCAGGCGATCTTGAATTTCAGCAACCTGCATGGCAACCACTGGGGGATTCCTACGTGCACATCTAATCCACTGTATAACATCCCCACTAGGCTGTGTCACAGCTGTCTCAGGTTTGTTACCAGTGGGAATATTTAGAGTAAGAAACAGTGGAAGATGGTCGCCCCCTAGGTAATCTCCAATAGCAAACTCTTGCACCAGGGGGAAAAATTCTTGAGAAATCAAGAAAAAATCTACAACACTAGAACTCCTTGGGGTATAACGTGTAATCGCCTGGTTTATCAGGAGAAACGACACCATTTAAAAAAAACAGGTTCTGCGTAAACGCCAATGTAGCTAGTCATTTACCTGCCAAGTTGACCTTCGAATCCTTGGACACACGATGAAACCAAGGTAGAGGCAATGCTAGATCATCCAAGTCACCCACCAAAGACAACAATTGGGCATCAGAGGCACCAATCCTGGCATTCAGATCTCCTCCCATGAGTATCACAGAAGCAGGATAAATCCGATGGAGTTTCTCAACCGTTCCTTCCAGCTCACTCCAGTAGTCTTCAATCTCTTCATCTGATGAGAGCGGGGGGATATAGTTGTTCACCAGAAGTAGAATATGATCAAACAGAGTAATTTTCCATTTAATCACCATCCTATGCGGTGAGGCCACCAGAAGAGAACATGTCACTGGCAGATTATTGGAAATCAAACACGCCACACCAGCCCTAGGACGTCCAGGGCCTGAGTCCTTAATTGCTGAGGAAGAGAAGACCTGAAAAACAGCCACATTTAGGGCCCCGGTGGACCAGGTTTCCTGGAGCATAACAATATGATAGATCAGGAATAACGCAGCAATTGAACGATCATGACTCTTTGCCTTCCACCCATTCACATTCCAAGAGAGAATCCGAAGCTTCTGAGTGCTAGATTGTCAATCTGTCTTAGGTTTAGCACTGGTTCTCTCAACTTTGTCTGGTATATGATTTGGTTGTGAAGGGAGAGTCATTATCTCCTCAGCTCCCGAATCATGGAGTATGCAACCATTAACAAAAGGTGGAATTGATTTCTGAAACTGACGAATCCTCCGCTCAGCACAATCTGTAGTTGAGAAGGACTGTTGCAAGACGGCTTTTTGGGGAGTATTTTTCCCAGTCCGTTGTTCCCTCATGTTAGGTTGCTCTGCCAATAAGGAGCCACCCTGAGAATGGTGAACCATGGCTGTACACATCGATTTACAGGAAATAGGAGCTCCAGAGTTTCATTATCATCATGAAGGGCCTCACATGCTGAAAATGACAAATTGGTAGGACCATGAGTTTGTGACTGAATTTCCTGATTACAAATGCTAGGCCTCTCATCCATTACTTGTGCCGAAGTCAAGACATCATGCATATACTTTATATTCTGTAAAATCTCCTCTTGCCTAAATAAGAGTGACTTCTCTGCAGCCTTGCTATCTTCTATGTTCCTGGAGTTAGAGAGAGAACCTCCAGCTTCCCCCATTTCCAGTGTCTCCTTTCCTTTTCCTTGATCTGTCTCTTTCATCTGGGTTATCAGGGAAGAGTCTTGGAGAGGCCAGAGTGCAATTTGCCGAAATACTCTCTGTGATCTAATCTCAAAACGCTTCAGCCGGGCACTATTATTAGTAATTGAGGGATATACTTAGAAGCAAAAGTAAGGGTGATTTTCATATGATCTTCAGACTGGGAGACAAGTTGTGTATACTTGAGATCAACCTTCTTATAGGCAATATCTAAAATTTGACTTAAGAAACGTTCAGCTGAGCGCTTTGGTCTCCAATCCATAAGCTGCCCTCTCCAAGGATGAATGATGAGTGTAGCTTGATGCTGTTGGAGTATAGTAGAAAATTTACAGTTGGATTTCCTTGTAAGGGACTCCTCTGCACTCAGATCATATACAGATTTTGTTCTTAGTCTCTTTTGACTAGAATTAGTTACGTCAAGGCCAACAGGTTTGGTCTGCTTCCCTAAATCTGCAATCTTAGACTCCATTCCCCTAACAAGAGAGATCAAAAACTGTAAAGTCTCACCCACCAGTAGACATTGCTTAGCAAAAAGGGCACCACACACCCCTCCTGTGACACCCTTGTAATCAGCCCCAAAAAGTGTTGTCGAGTCAGTTTGAGTTGACTTATCTACTCCTGAGGAAGAACGCTGCGTAGAAACAAAAGGCGAGTCAGACGGATCATTCACTACCTGCTGGTAACTCCTTATCCCGAGGGGGGAAGGCTCAACCTGATTATCAGTATCCTGTGCTGATGTCTTGTCGTGTTGTGTGGCAAAAAGCCACCTATCCAGAGACTCTGCCCAATTAATTCCATATTTCTTTTTGTGGGGTAGGGAAGCCTCTGGATCCCCCCCAGTCTAGACCTGTTCCCCATACTAAAAACCTTGGCTGGTTTCCTGATGTGATTCGACTATTTCATGAATAACAAGTTGTTTCTTTCACTATTCAGCCAGATGGCCCGACTAGTGCTGTTAATTAGACACGAGTAAGAGAGAAGAACGCGGAGTCATGCCCAGGGAGGCAGATAAAACCGTCATAAACTTCAAACTTCCCAACAAAACAGCAGCACTGTTCTTCTTCCCTTCAGCAAATAGTTAGAGTGGCCTTACCAAAACTTGCAGCTGCAAGTTTAAGTCCGTCAGTGATAAGAAGTTATCTGCTCCAGCTGCAGGCTGCAGACGAGTTTATAGTTCTCTCCTTACTCCAGTCCCTCCTATTCTCCAAGGCTAAAGAGACTTGCAAACTCTATCAGAGTTCAGAAATATAGCTACCAACAAAAATATTTCTTATTGAACCAAATAATAATGAGGAAAAGTCCAAAAGAGAAGAACTTGCCAAGAGCTGAGAAAAGCAGGATTTTTGGCTCCAATGTGCATCACTTTGCACTTGACCACATTGAACCCCATTTGCCATGTTGCCACCCACTCACCCATCCTCGACAGATCCCTTTGGAGTGCCTCACAATCCTCCCTGGTTTTTACCACCTGAACAACTTCGTGTCATCAGCAAATTTAGCCACTGCACTGCTTACTCCCAATTCCAAATCATTAATAAACAAAAAGCATCGGACCGAGTACTGATCCCTGTGGTACCCCACTGCTTACCACCCTCCACTGAGAAAGTTTCCCATTTATACTCACTCTCTGTTTCCTATTTATAGTCCAGTTTTTGATCCACAAGAGGACTTGTCCTTTTATCCCATGACTATTGAGCTTATTTAGGAGTCTTTGATGGGGAACTTTATCAAAAGCTTTCTGGAAGTCAAGGTAAACAACATCTATTGGGTCCCCCTTGGCCACATGTTTGTTCACTCTCTCAAAGAACACTAACAGGTGAGCGAGACTAAATCTTCGCTTACAGAACCCATGCTGAGTCTGCCTCAATAGTTTTTGTTCATCAATGTGCCTACTCATTCTCTCCTTAATAACTGTTTCCACCAGCTTACCTGGTATTGATGCCAGACTGACTGGCCTGTAATTTCCCAGATCTCCCCTGGAGCCCTTTTTAAAGATGAGAGTGACATTAGCTACCTTCCAGTCCTCAGGAATGGAGGCAGACTTTAAAGAAACATTACATATTTTTGTCATGAGATCCACAAGTTCACATTTGAGTTCTTTCGGATGAATGCCATCCGGGCCTGGTAATTTATTAGTTTTTAAATTGTCCATCAGTCTGAGGACTTCCTCTCTTGTCACCGCAATCTGATTCAGGTCTTTCAAAACGCCTCCCGAAATTGGTGCTTCTGGAGTGGGCAAGCACTTCTCCTCTTATTTATTTATTTATTTATTTATTTATTACATTTTTACCCCGCCCTCCCCGCGAACGGGCTCAGGGCGGCTTACATAGGGGCAACCATGTGCCAAGACAAAACCACTTAAAACCATAAAAACAATTAACAAATAACATACTAAAAAGTAACCATCCAGGTGCTCGACAGTTCTTCACAACCTCAGTCCAATGGCGGTGTTAGTCCCAGCGATGTTGGTCGCAGCGATGTTGCACACAGCGGGTATAGCTAGATCTCCCTCTTCCAGAGTGAAGACAGAGGCAAAAAGTGCATTCAGCTTCACAGCCATTTCCCTATCATCCTTCACTACTCCTTTTACCCCTTGGTCATCCAAGGGCCCCACTGCCTCCCTGGCTGGCTTCCTACTTCTAATGTATTTGAAGAAAGTTTTATTGTTGGCCTTTATGTTTTTTGCGATATGCTCCTCATATTCCCTTTTTGCTTGCCTGATCACAGACTTGCATTTTATTTGCCATAGTCTGTGTTCCCTTTTATCAACCTCACTAAGACTAGCTTTCCACCGCTTAAAGGAATCCTTCTTACCTTTTACAGCTTCCATTACTTTATTTGTTAAGCATGCAGGCTTTTTTCTATACCTATTTGTACCTTTCCTAACCTGCGGTATATATTTTTTCTGAGCTTCTAGGATTGTATTTTTAAATAGTCTCCAAGCTTCCCCAATGGTTTTGACTTTCTCCACTCTTCCTTTCAATTTCTTCCTCACATGTCCCCTCATACCAGAGAAGTTACCCCTTTTAAAGTTAAAAGTGGTTGCATCAGTCTTTTTGGGCAACTCCCTATCTGTACAAATGTTAAACTCAATGACATTATGGTCACTGTTCCCAAGTGGTGCAATCACTTTTACATCTCTCACCAGGTCTTGGGTGTTACTTAGGACCAAATCCAGGATCGCCTCTCCCCTGGTAGGATCTGTGACCATCTGTTCCATAGCATAGTCATTGAGAGTGTCTAAAAACTCAATCTCTTTTTCCCGACTAGAACTCATATTGACCCAATCAATGTGTGGGTAGTTAAAGTCGCCTATTACGACACAGTTATTTTGTCTAACCGCTATCTTTCATCCATTCATCATTTTATAATCCTCCTCTATCTTTTGATCTGGTGGGCGATAACAAACTCCCACTGTTAAGCCTCCTTTTGGACCCACTATTTCAACCCATAGCATTTCCAGAAGCGAATCCAATTCTCTTACCCTCTCAATCTTACTGGACGGTATACCCTCTCTGACATACAGAGCCACCCCACCTCCGACCCTCCCCCCCCCATCCTTCCGGTATAATTTATAACCAGGAATCACTGTATCCCACTGATTTTCCTCATCCCACCAAGTTTCTGAAATACCCACAATGTCTATTCCCCCCCCCCAACACCAAGCATTCCAACTCCCCGATTTTACCTCGGAGACTTCTAGCATTTGTGTATAAACACGTTTGTTAAGCCCACAGCCTTCCTCTTGCTGCCTCGAGACCTTGCCAGGCAGTTCTTATCATTAGCCACAGTCTCAGTGGACAATTTTAATCCATTTCCTTGTCCAAAAGTAATAGCTACCCCTTCATCTCTTTGAGATGAGCCATCCTGAACCAGAGACTTTTCATCTCCTGTCGGCTTTCCCCCATTATTCAGTTTAAAAACTGCTCTGCCACCTTTTTGATTTTGAGCACCAGCAGCCTGGTTCCTTCTCAGGACAAGTGGAGACGGTCCCTTTTGTACAGCTCCCTCTTGTCCCAAAAAGCATCCCAGTGCCTAACAAACTTGAACCCTTCCCCCCTACACCACCATCTGATCCATGCATTGAGACTCCTGATCTGTGCCTGTCTCTCCAGCCCTGCGCATGGAACAGGTAGCACTTCTGAGAAGGCTAACTTGGAGGTCCTGGCCTTGAGTTTCCTGCCCAGCAGCCTAAATTTCTCCTCCAGGACCTCACGACTGCATTTCCCCACATCGTTGGTGCCGACGTGCACCACGACCACTGGCTCCTCCCCAGCACTATCTACCAGCCTATCTAAAACACACGTAATGTCCATTACCTTTGCACCAGGCAGGCAAGTCACCATACGGTCAGTACGCGGGTTCGCCACCCAGCTGTCTACCTGCCTAAGGATCGAATCACCAACTACCAAGAGCCCCCTCCCACCCTTCCCAGGGATGGTTCCTTGGTATGAAAGGATACCCGTTCACCAGCTGAAGAAGAGGTCCCTTCTGAGGGCACATTCCCCTTATCCTCAGCATGGTGCCCTGTTTCCCCTTGACCCTCATGCTCCCTGGCAGCAGCTGGGCTGCCAGATCCAGAGTGGGACATATCTAACAAGTCCCCGAGAGTCTTCTCCGTGCACCTAACTGACTGTCTCTGCTTCTCCAGATCTGCCACCTTGGCCTCAAGGGAGCAAACTCGCTCCCTGAGAACCAGGAGCTCCTTGCACCGAGCACACACTCAAGACTTCTGACCAGTGGGCAGATAGTCATACATGTGACACTCCATGCAAAACACTGGATAGCCCCCAACCCCCTGCTGGCATTCTGGCTTCATAATTGCTTTTTAACAAATACTTTTCTATAATCCCCCTTTTAAAACTCTTTGTATTTATATGGTTACTGTTGTAGAAGTTTACTTACCTTACTGGGAACCCAAGGAGCCAAGGTCCCTGTCTTTCTGGCTCTTCCTGGGCTTCTTACAGAGTCCCTAGGCTGAGAGCCTCACCCTTCAGCTCGTGCCTCTTGCAAGCTTCCTGCCTTAAATAGAAGTGTTCCCCAGGAGAGGGTGTGGCCAGCAGCTACTCAAATTCACCCAAGGCACTTAATGACAGGCAAACAATGACCCTTTCACACCCTAACTCCAGCAGCCAGGAGTCTGCTATTCAATTTCACCCAGGCACTTAATTACAGGCAAACAATGACCCTTTCACACCCTAACTCCAGCAGCCAGGAATCTGTTACAACTCACCCACACACTCCCAAATACAGTCCCCCACACAGTACCTTCTCAGCTAAAGCACCTCAGGTGAAAGTAAATAAATAAAAAAAAACACTCACCCCTCTGGCAGCTCAAACACCTTGCTCCTTCTCAGAGCTCAGCTGGGTTCTCCTGAGGAGTCCTCCTCTGTGGAGTCCTCACTATTGCTGAGCTGTGGCTGACTTATGACAGATTCAAAGTGAAGATGGGGAGGAAGTTGGTGAAAAAAGCTATTCAAATGAATGGTTTGAAATGATATAATGAAAACAATAAGCAGAAAATATCAAACAAACAGTATCATCTAAGCCAGAATGGAGTGATTTAAAGGTGCTAATTTAATGCTTAAAGAGCTACAGATAGAACACATACACGGAAAGCATTTTTGCTACCTGCTTCCACACGTTGATGCTCACTCTACCACTCTGAAAGCCATTTTTGAGGATTGACTGATCTTCTAGAATGGCACAGAATGCTGGCATGATCTGCCATGAAAACAGGAAATCCACAAAATCTCCCTTCTGCAAACTTCCTCAGTTAGCAGGTTTTTAGAATCTGATTCTATATTAGTAATGTTTTTTCTGGCCAGTTGAATCGTTGATCTCAGACATTTTATATATTTCCTGAGCGTTTTCATAGGTCATGTTTACTTTGTCTTTGTGTTTCCACTAATTTCTGTCTTGTTTTTTTAAAGAGTAATCAGGGATTAAATGTGACAAATGAATCTAAGGTACACAGGTTCTGTAATTACTAATAGTTTTCCAGTGGGTTTTATGGGAGTGTTGAAAAAATTAACTTGCCTGAAGATATATGTTGGTGCATTAACAAAAATGGAAGTCTTAGGTTTTTGTTTTTTTAAATATACAGATTGAGTACGATTTGGGATATCCAGGAAGTAAAGCAAGAATCATCCATAAAGAATCTGACATTATTACTGCTTTTGCTGTCAATAAGGCAAGTATAGACCACCTACATTGCATTGAATATTTTGAAATGGTATTATGATAGGCTCATAGAAAGAGAGAGTTGCTATAACCATAGCAGTCTTGGAGCTTTTTTAAATTGTCAGATCCTAGAAAAACCTTTGGAGGAAGGGCAGTCTACAAATCAAATAAATAAATAAAATTCTTGGTTATTCTTGGTTTTGTAAGCATTAAAAACACAGTAGTCACTACCATCTTAAAGAGACTTGAAGGTATAAACATAAGAATCTACCATTTTAGTAATTAAGGAATTTATTATTTACCGTTTCCCCCCACTTCCCATCAGTTTTAACTTATCCACTGCCCACTTTATGCCCTGCAACATCTCTTGAGAAAGGAATATAGATACACCAGTTAAATCAACGAAGGGCTATAATGTGATTATGAGCAAATCACTTTTCCCTGGATACCTAAGGGTATGCTATATTACAGGTATGTGGCTTTGTCTGAGACTTCTCTACTCATGTGTAAATTGGTAATAATAAAAATCAGTAATTTGGTACTACCAGCCAGGGGCACAGCCAGAAAATTTTGAGTGGTGGGGCTTTGGGGAATCCGGGGAGCGGGGAAGGGGGGGCAGGGAGAGAGAGAGGAAGACCTCCCCAGCATGCCTCTGACTGTTGGAGAGGCACAGGCTTGCTGATTTTCTTCCTGCTTCTGCAGTCATCCTCTCCAACTGTCGGAGAGGCATGGGCTTGTTGGTTTTTCTTCCTGGTTCAGCAGCCAAAAGTTGGCTGCAGAAGCAGGAAAATCTCCTCTGGTATCTCTCCGATGTTCACAGCTGGCGCCTCTTCTTTCTTTGTCTCCCGACCACCAGCTGCTCTTTGGATGGGGCACCCAGCCCTGCAGGCAGCCATTCACAGCACAAAGGGTGGGCAAGGCAGCTGTGGGGACTGCGAAGCGCTGGAGCAGCTTGCAGCAGGTGAAAGCAAAAGTGCAGTGAGCATGGCTATCAGGTGAAGGGGCATGGCCCCGAAATGCCCCACCATAGCTATGCGCCTGCCACCAGCTGACCTACATTTTATGTTTAGCATATACTTGATTTTATACTTTGAGTCTCCTAAATGCCTATCTCTTCAAACTGACGAAACCATGTAGTACCCACTTATTGGTGTGTGAAGTATTATTATCAATAATGCTGTTCAATGTGACATAATGAGATCTCACCTCCTGAAGCTTTACCTATGATACCATGCCCCACCTCAGTGAGCCTCAGGGTTTGAGATGGTGATTACAGTTTTACTGGGTCCCTGGGAGCAAATAGAGGAATCCTCAACAGTTCAGTGTGTTTTGTTTTCTAAGCACTTTACCAATAAAAGTTTTCACATTTGCACTGACTGGTACTCTGCTTTAAAAAGTTTATTCAAATTTATTATTACAATCCAAGATCAGACTTTAAAACAGCATATGGATTGATCTATGGCAAATACATTGATTACATATCTGTATATACCTGAGCTATTAATGTGAAAATGTGCTAAGTAATAAAATTGTTAAAATATATTTAAACAATAATGGGTGTTCCCAAGGTGCCCTTTTGTCAAGTTCACGTGAATTCTAAATTAATTGGGCCTGCTGACATGGACAACATTCTTGGAGAAATGTGGCCTGCCCTCTGAATTCATGTCTTTTATGGTTGGTGAAATTGACCCCAAGCAAATTGACATAATGGATGCCAATTATAAACACTTCCTTGGAAGAATCTGTAATGCCATAAGCCTTAAAGAAATCTGTTGTGAGACCTTTACTGAAAAGGGAAAAAACCCTCCTTCAATAGTGCTGATCTGAGTAATAGTAGATTTGTTTCAGACTTTTTTCTCTTTCAGGAAGGAGTTCCAGGTATTCCTGGATGACACTGGTTATCTGGATACTTTTTGTCTACTTTCTCTATTAGCTATGATACATTAACTGCCTCAGTTAGCTTGTTAGATAGTCTATGCCAGTTGGCCAACATGGGAACATCCTGTTGATCCTCCTGGATTTCTCAGAAGTACCATAGATCATAGTATCCTTCTGTACTGCCTGACAAAGAATTGCCTCGGGCTGGCTCAGCTCATTGCTCGATGGCAGGATCTAGAAGGTGGTTCTTGTAGACTACTGTTTAACTCTGTAATTTCATGTATAAATGAATATTTTGTTTTGAGGTAGCAATTAAATATTTTTTACATTAAACTTTCTGAGATTTCTTTTTTTTTACAATTGTTGTATTGCAGGCCAACAGAAACTGTATTGCTATAGCTTCCAGTCATGATATTCAAGAGCTAGATGTTTCTGGAATTCTAGCTACACAGCTTTACACTTGGCTTGATGATGACTTGGAAGCAGAAGCTAAAGGGTACTATGTTTTAACCTTTAACTTTTGGGTTCATTGTACGTTGCAATTATATGCTCTTACTTTCAGGACTCCACTTTTTCATTAGAATATCTTGCTTATTCCTGTGATGTCCTCTATGTAGTTTTGTCCCAAGCTTGCCAATTTTCACTAGATCTCTTTCCTTTCTGCTTACTCTGCCACTCCTGATATGTTCTAATCTTACATTAGTATTGCAATGAGCCTGTATGGACTGGGGAAACCATGAGCCCTTGGCAACCATTTGCTTAGTTTGGCAAGATTGACCTGCCCTTCCCTAGCTATCTTCTTAACTAGCTACCAGAAATGTTATAATTTGAATTTTGAGAACTCAACATATCCTATATGAGCTTGAAACATTAATCTAAGTACTGTGTTGTTGCTGCTGTTGTTAGCCATTCAGTCATGTCTGACTCTTGGTGATTCTGTGGGCCAGCTGTCTCCACGTTTTCCAATCTTGTACTGTTTCTAAGTACTAGGGGTGTGCATTCTGGTCTACCCAAACTGAAAATATATCTAAAAACACCTTATTGGTATTTTCAGGTATATTTTGGCATCCCAAATGTATCTGGGATTTTTCGGGAGAACTGGGGGAAAAAATCCCTGATAAAATCCCAGATATATTTGGTAATTACCAGCAAACCTAGAACTACTTCTGAGGGGCTGGAGCAGATTGCTTCTACCACTCAGCTGTTTTAAAAAGGGGGTGTTTAAAGGGACTGCAGAAGACAGCCCACAAAACACCGGGGGGGCACTCTCCCTGCTAGCTCAGCTGGAGCTCTTTTGGGCTATTTGACTTAACTGTGGAAGAGAGCCCCAGCGGAGCCTGCAGGGAGAGTTCTCCCTGTAGGGTTGGTTGCTTTGCAGGTTCTGTTAGGCAGTCTGGTTTAAACTGGGCTGCCCAGCAGAGCCTGTGGGGAGAACTCACCTTGCAGATTCTGTGGTTTTGTGGGCTCTGTTGGGCAGTGTGGTTTAAACCAGGCTGCCCAGCAAAGCTCCAGCAGAGACTGCAGGGAGAACTCTCCCCACAGGATCGGCTGCTTTGTGAGCTCTCTTGGGCAGCCTGCTTTAAAGGGACTGCCCAAAAGAGCCTCAGTGGAGCCGCCCCTCAGCTGTTTTTTTGCCGCTTTGCTGCTCTTTTTTCCCCTGTATTTTTCGGTTTGGGTCTATTGGACCCCCAAAAAATTGGGATTTCAAAAAAATCCTGAATCCAAATACTTTACCAATATTGAGATCCAGGGTTTTTTGGCAATCCTCAAATTTGGGGGGTGTCCAATAGACCCAAACTGAAAAATATTGAGGGGGGAAAAATTGCACACCCCTACTAAGTACCTTATTTGCTACTGAATGAGACAGATTTGCAGATTGACTAAGTGACCACTGTGCCTTTCATTGGAAAAGGACATATGATATTTGCTGCTCATAAAGTACCCATAGTCCTCATTATAGCGTTTCTTCTTTATAGATCTGATGACTTCTTAGTTATACATGCTCGTGATGACCTGGCTAATATTCAGGGAACAACACCATATACTCACAGCAACCCTGGCACTCCAATCAATATGCCTTGGCTCGGTAGTACCCAGACTGGAAGAGGGGCTGCTGTGGTGAGTTTCTTATTATAAAACTCCTATAGTTATACCATGAATACTGACATTTTAATATATTTTATAATTGGTAAGTTGATCCTCATGTAAACTTTTATATAACCCTGTTAAGGACAAATACATTTGATATATAAAATAACTGCAACAACTCTTAGCATTCTTGAACCATGTATGAATTTACAGTTTTAACTGGTCTTTTCTTAAGTGTTGGCTTAGATCATAGGACAGCAATGAACTCAATGAGTTTCCTTAAGCAAATCATTATTTTATCATCTCAATGCCCGTCTGAGTTTTCAGTACTATGATGCTTGTAAAGCTAGACTGAGAATGTTCATGAAGTGCTCTGAGTACCTAAATACTTGGTGGTGGTGATATTACTACAATAAATGATGATAAGTAGGCATGGTCTTGGAAGCTAATTCTTGTTTAGGTCAGCTCAGTTTGTAAAATGTTTCTCCCTTCTTCATTGTTTCTTGCACCTCATTGGTTTTCAAGTCCATACCTTGAAAAGACTCATAAGGCAGGATATAGTTTTTCTCATCATAGTGTTTAGAAGAGTAGGAAAGGCTATATCTATTGGTGTTTTTCTTTCATGAATCTCTTAAAGGAACAGAAGCATCCTGTGGTTTGGATATTGTAGATTTATATCTGCAGCAGCTTTCTGGCGATGGCCTTCTACTTTCATAAGCTCATTTTGTCTCTAGGATTGCCTTGGTTTTCTCGCTACTGAATGGGGATCCATAGTAAAGAAATCAAGGCTATGATACTTTCCCCATTACTCTCTTTTTCTGCCAGGAGATGATTTTCCTGCTTAATGTCTTTTAATTTAAAAACTCAGGAATAGAAGGAAAAGAAGGCAGCAACTTTCCTTACCAGTCCACAGCTCCATATATTTGTAAGCCCAGGATGCAGGACTACTATGCCTTTTTAAAGGTTGCATGACATGCAGGAGTAAAATAGCTGCAACTTTTTCAAACTGATAGATGCTTTTGGAAAACTTGCTTCTGCAACATTTCTGCAAGTCATAAGGCTTTTGAAAACGCAAGAAAAAAGGTAAATTTGTCAATAAAGTTGCACTTCATCCTTTCCTTTTGGTGTTTTTTTCAGTTCTATGCCTCTTTGTTTCTTCAAGTCCATGCTTTTGCTCCCCAAGCCTAATCTGTCTTCCCACTCTGTCCTAACTATCTTCCAGAGTAGTTTTTCCTGTCCATAAAAAGCCTGTGTGAAGTCTGAATTGTAGCCCAACTCTTCTCTTTCAGCACCTGCCTTCTGCAAACCTGTTGCACTTGTGGTTGTATTATGCTTTAGTTTTCACATTTTATTTTATTATTGGCAAGACTTTGGGGAGTGGAGCATGCAAAATCCAATTTGTATAGACAATGTATTTGTGTGTGCATGTGTCTTTGGGACTGGCTATGTAGTAGTAGTAGTAGTAATCTTTATTTCCTGATTGAAGAAAAGTTTAGTAAGTTAGTTCTGTATGAGGTGAAACAAGAAGAAGAATAAACAAAGTTGATACACAGTAGTGTATCAGTTTTGTAACTATTACATCATGTTGTAACTGTTGCATCATTTTTACATCTACATAAAGTGAGAATAGAATGATGAACATCAAATTCCTCCACACAGACCTTTGATGAACTACATATCATTTAACCTTGATTGCCATAAATATCCTGTGTAAAAGATCAGTTTCTCAGATAGTAGTATGCTGTGTTACCAGGTGGGTTCTTCCTAGCAATAAATTTGTTCTGAGATAGATCATCCAAAGGGGAAAATGTGCATGTTTGGCAGGGTGTGATGCATGATGTTGAGATGCAGGGATGCTTTTTGTATGTTTCTTTGGGAGTAAAGTTGCATTTACCCTTAAGATTGTGATGGTGGTGGAAAGTTCTGCCAAGTCACAGTTGACTTAAGGCAACCCCATAGGGTACCACACTATAATAGATGAAGGAGATGTGCTTATACTTAAAGTTGAATTTGTAGATATTATATTTATAATTGATCTTTAAAAAATTGATCTTTGATTTAAAATTGAGCACCGCTAATCCTAGAAAATATTTCTGATGTTGCTGTGAATAGCAAACGAGAGGGGTTTTTTATAAAGTAAATGTGCTTGCCTATATTATTTAGGCAGAGAAAAAGATAAATGACATTCTTGCTCTGTTATGTGAACTATGCGCCATTGTGCATTTACATTAATAGAATTCTAACTGTGTGCAGGTTTTCATTGTTTCAGCTGGTTATGTATCTCTATCACTGGTCACAGACACTGTATAGATTTATGTGTATTCTTGTTCTGCATTAATCAAATTGTTGTTGGGTCCACATCAAAGTCTTGAGTAGTTTGTCATGTTACATTATCCCAACCTAGAGAACTGAATCATATTTCCTCTCTTTTCTTTTGCTTTCAAAATCTACCCCTAGTTTCCAGTTTTATTACTTCTTCCAACTTTATTATTGAGACCCATTATGGTGTAGCAGTTAATAGTGCTGGATTAGTATCTGGAAGATCCAGGTTCAAATCCTCACTCATACCATGGAAGCTCACTGGGTGACCTTGGACTAGTCACACTCTCTCAGCCCAACATACCTCACAGGGTTGTTGTGAGGATAAAATGGAGGAGAGGAGAATGGCACATAAGCTGCTATGGGTTTCCATGGGGAGAAAGGCGGGGTATAAATGAATAAAATACAATATTATTACATTACATTATTTTACATTAGTATTATATTACTATGACTTTACATTATTAATATTATTTCCAGCTTTATTACTTTCACATGGGATTGTCATTTGGTATTTGGCTCCTTTTTTCATTTAAGTGGCATTGAGAGAGAGCATAGATGCTACAAAGGAAGGAATAACATGTAAATGTTTATAGTGATTATTATTCAAGACATTTATATTCTTTCTACTTAGTTAAATAAACACCACTGAGCTCAAAATTTCTCTCAAGGAGATGAGTTGTGCTGTTAGCCACCTTAGCTGTTTGAACAGTAATTGTAGAAGTAACATATTTTTCAGTAGCTTGATGTTATGCAGAAAGGATGTGCTGCTGCTCAGTACTGATTCCCAGTAATTGATGTGTACATAACTTTAACTAATCTATATTGGCATATTGAAGTAAGACACATTACAAATACTTTCATCCAGCTGTGTATCTAAATAAAGATTCCTGGAAAATTATAGATTTTATTATCATATTGTGCAGTTGTAATTCAGTTATTTAATGTCTCTTGCATATGTGCTCATTAAGAGCTATTTAGATCAGTCATGTTCCAATTAATGTCTATAACTCACACTTAACATTTCTGCGATTGATTATATGCAAAACCTAATTTCTTCATTCCTACTTAATTTTTGAAAAAGTTTGTTTGCCTCTCTCTTACATGCTTCTGCCTGTCTTACTTACCTTACAATATACAGGAATATTCCAATAGATTTAATGGAATCAGAAAGGAATTGACAAGGAAAGAGGTAAGATTGCAGTCTAGAGCATCTCTGTTGAGATCATCCAAAGTGTGAAACAAAAGTTTACACACACACAGGTTAACTTTTGATATTAAATATATATTAATGTTGAGAGAAAGATTTCATTGATTTTCATCCATATTTCAGCTCCAAATTCACAAAGGAAAGCAAACATGATAGGATCTTCATTTTGCATCACCAATTACTATAAGCTTCTGAGCAATTTTACAGCTTACCTGTTTAATTTCATACTTTTGACAGATGATCAAGAAGGCTATCAATAATGTCCGAAGAATGGCTTCCCACCCAACACTGCCTTACTGTAAGTATAACACCTTTAGGTCATATTATTACTTTACTATACTTGACTACTGTATTTATTTATTTAATTTAAAATTTTGTTCTGCTTCTTCCACTAGTTTGATGAAGCTTCTACAAATACTAATAAAATACATTGAGCAAAAACTAAATTACATTGGCTTGGACCCGCCTAGCATTTCTGCAACCCAAGGAATCAGGAAAATCCCCCTCCCATACCCATAGAAATAAAGATGTGATCCAAGCCATTAAAACAACCTAATTAAAATGAACAACTCGCAACAGTTTCGATCATCTGTCCTTTAGGACAAGTCGGCCATTAAGACCATAAAATCAGTAATTATATTTAGTCAAATATCCAGTTAAATAAAACAGTCTTTCATACTTGTTGAAAAGACAAAGAAATTTGTTCATACTTCTTCCATGAGGCTGTTCTAGAGAATGGAGGCCATCAAAGTAAAAGACTATTCCTCAATGGAACCTGGTCATACTTGGCAAACTGATGGAATAGTCAGAAAACCTTATTGGCTTACATTATAAGAAATGTTTGATGAAATCATTGCGAAGAATGAACAGCCCATGTTTAAAACTGTGAAGGCAAGATAAAGGTTTCACAGTGAAATATTATTTCAAATTAAATGTATGGTGCAGGCGGATTTGTTTATAAAGACTGTGCTGATAAGATAGGTGGTGTCATATGAAATCACTGGTATTTGGAAGTGTCACCACATTCCTTTTATTTGTTTTCCATGTATCTTAATGTGCAGTAGGGGAAAATGTTAACGATTTCATTTTTACAAGTGTGTGTGTGTGTAAATTCTTTTCACTCTTTTCTGTCTGACTGGACATAGGTCTTCACTGGAGGTGCAGAATCAACAAGGTGGGATTTGTCTTGTGGAGTGCCACAGGGTCCTATTCTCTCATCCATGCTCTTTAATTATATAATGCCACTGAATGAGATTGTTCAGAGCTTTGGGGTTGGGTGTCATCAATATGCAGAGGACACCTCATTATCCAAGCCTCCAGATGTGTCTATCTTGGTTCTAAACTGGTGCTTTGAGATTGTGGTCAGGTGGCTAAGGCAGAACAAGCCGAAGCTGAATCCAGACAAAACAGAGGTAATGCTGGTCAGGAAGTCTGATATTATAGAGGGACTGAATCTACTTGTCCTGGATGCAGTGAAGTTGTCTTTTTCAGAGCAGGTTAAGAGATTGAGGGTGCTCATGGACCCTGCCTTTCTATTTAAAAAGCAGGTTGGCATGGATCCAGGAGCACTTTCTATCCGCTGCATCTGGCTCGCCAACTCTCTCATTAACTTGACTCAGCTGATCTGGCTGTGCTGATCCATGCTTCTGTAACATCACGGTTGGATTACTGTAATGTGCTCTATGTGGGGCTGTGCTTCAAGACATACTGGAAACTACAACTTGTCCAGAATTTGGCAGCCCTAGTGTTGAGGCCCATGTACTGCCCATATGTTAGTCTGTTTCAATTAAAGGTGCTGGTTATTACCTTTAAAGTCCTTCCTGACCTTGGACCCACATATTTGAAGAGCCATCTCCTTCCATATGTCCCTGTGCTCCAACTATGATCTTCAGGCAGCCATTTGTTGGCTAGTCCACTATATTTAGGTAAATATATTGTTGTTTCTTATTTTCTTTTGCAGACTTGACAGGTGCTCAGGATGGTAGTGTAAGAATGTTTGAGTGGGGCCATTCTCAGCAAATTACATGTTTCCGGTCTGGTGGCAACTCTAGGATTACACGAATGAGATTCAATTATCAGGGCAATAAGGTAATGTACCTCAGTCTCTTACAAAATAAAAGGCTGGTTTGTTCCATTGTCACAGGAATCATACAGATCACATTACTAAAAAGTATTGTAAATACAAATAAAAAGTAGTTGTTAAGGAAAATCCTTGTTGTGTTTTTTTTGTTTAAATTGGATAATATGTCATTAGCTGTATCATCCTATACAGTTAGCTATCTTATTGATTTTAACGTGGTATATAACTTGTTCAGTATCTGCAAAACAGTTAAATTGTCAGCTCTAATAGCCAAAAGGGGCTGAAGCAAAAGTCATGTTACACCAATGCAGCAATGCCCAGACTTCTTTAGAAATCATAACAGGTGTGTAAAGAAACTAGAGAGAGAATACACGAGTTCCATGTTGACACAACTATCAGCACAGAAAATCTTGCTATGAACAAGAACAAAGTTTTCTACTAGGTTTAGGTGTTAGCCTAGATTCTGACAGTAGGTGCAAACACTTGGCGAGTAACTTTCTCAGGTCAGAAGACAACAGCTGGTCTTAAAGATGCTGTAACATACTGCAGAAGCAAATGAGCATTTTAAATCCCAATATTTCTAACGGTACCAGAAGCAAAAATTAAGCGATCTGTAGAAGAAAATCAGTGGATTTTTATGTAGGAGAGTTTGTTGAAACAGATTGGGAGATTTAAAATATAACATGTTGGTAACATCTTTGGTGAAAGTGAAGCAATTTTTTATTACCTTTTCATCTGACATGTAATGAAATCTGAAGCTCAGTGAGAAAAAATATGCATGTAGAACTTCCACACAAGCATAAACATTCACTTCAGTGTAATTGAGGGTTTTATGATTAATGGTTATCGTAATATGGAAGTGCTGCTTTTGCTTTGTGTGTTGGCAAATGTTAAATATGAAGGTGTAAGGCTGTATATATTAATATAGTTTTTCATCCTGGCATATATGCTGTGTTTTTGTTTATGAAAGAAATAACTCTATTTTTCAAACTTTGCAGTTTGGGATTGTTGATGCTGATGGATATATAAGTCTATATCAGACAAACTGGAAAAGTTCCTTACATACAGGAAGCACACCCAAACCATATTTGGTGAGCTAGAAAAAGAAAAAAGTTGTTCTTTAATTATAACACTTCTTTTAGTGTTGATGTGTTCTAGCCAGGACTATAGCATCTACATCCATATTTTAATGACTGGAAACTGTTTTGGAAGCCAAACCTTAGGTGGAAAATAGGGAATGATGAAGGTGGCCTAATTCCACAGGTACTTTTAGGTAGAGTTTATAGGGCCTTAAATCTCTGCTGGTCCTATCATATAATTGGTTGAAAAATCATATGACTTTGTAACCTCTGCATTTTTTCAACCAATTATATAGTCAGAGCAGCAGAGATTTAAGGCTGTATACCTAAAACTACTTTTGTGAGTGTACTCTTTTCATTTTCAGTAGGACAAAGGAGCCCAAAGTATCTACAAACAGGCTTATTTTTCTGCTGGAGATACTCATCCCAAATATTTAACATTTTCAACAAGTTTTGAGGATCATACAAAATCTGTGCTCCTGTCATGATCCAAAGACCTGTGCAATTAGTTTCTGAACACTGTAGGGAGAGAGTATGGTACAGTAGTAGACTTTGGCTTGAACATAGATCCCTGCTGAATCAGACCATTGGCCCATCTAGACCAGCCTTATGTTTCATACAGTACCCAGCCATTTACTCTAGAGAACCAACAATAGGGCATAGAGGCTAAGGCTTCTACTGATGTTGCTTCATGGTTTACTGTCTCTGAATGTGGTAGTTCCCTTTAGTCACCATGACTAATAGCCTTACCTTCCACAAATCTGTCTGATCTCCTTTTAAAGCTGTCTATGGCTGTGGCCATCACATAGGCTTCCCAGTCCGGGTGAGAGATCCCCTGATTTTCAGGCCTCTGCCTGCTGCCGGCCAGTTGGCCATTGGGGGAAGCCCTGCCCCAAACAGCAATGTTGCCCAGTGATGTTCCTGACATGATGATGTCATCGCATTGTTGACATCAAGCAGAGACACTCTGCTTTTGGGGCAAAACTCTATGGTTTGAGCCCAATTTTAACCATAGAGTTTGCTAAAAAGCAGGGCGTCATTGCTGATGTGATGATGTCAATTCCGTGTGATGTCATTGCATCTGGGACGTCCCCACCCAACTCCCGGACTGCCCCCCAAATCCCTCTGCTGGTGTGAGCATTGCACCTGACAACCCTACCATCACAGGCAGCATATGCCACATTTAATCACTCACTGTGTAAAGAATTTCATTTATATCTAGACTAAACTGCACTGTTGCCCCATCCAACTGTCATCCTTCAGTGTCTGCTGTCCCCCAGGAGCAGGAGCAGCATTTTTTGGAGATCAGGGGCCTGTAGTGGGAAGGGGAGATAGGAAAGCTCCATTCTTCCATTGGAAAATTTAGTCTGAATCAAATCCTGTGTTTTATATTGAATTGCTACCATCTCCCATTAAGAGATCTTTTGGAATTCTGAATAGACAGTACTGAACTGTAAGGATCCATAGTCTGATACAGCAGGCAATATCATAAGTTCATACAGCCAAGGTGGAATTGTGCTTTTGTAACATCGGTTCCCCAGCCCCCAACTGAATCTACTTTCAAATGTAAATAATGGTGCATCTTGAGTGTCTGCTCTTCAAAAAAAAAAGCCATAAGTCCTTGGATGTGCCTATAGTAGCTCTTTGGTTCCCAGCCACTCTTAGAACTGGCTTCTTTAAATAGCTGAAGAACAAAGTTTGAGTCCAGTGGCATCTTTAAAACCAACAAAGTTTAATTAAGACCAATAAAGTTTAATTTCATGCACAAGCTTATAGCCAGAATTAAAGGTGCCACTGGACTCAGACTTTGTTCTGTTGCTTCAAACCAATATGGCTACCCACCTGAACCTTAGATAGTGAAAGTTTCCTATTAAGAAAGAACTTCTGGTTATTGATTATTTTTAAGTAATAATTATTAAATAATTCTTTATAAAACCAATGATTATTTATAAAATAAAATCCTGTGTTCATTTGTTTTCCACATCTTTTAATTACTAATTGTGTTCTGTAATTTTCCAGACTTGGCAATGCCATAACAAAACGGCCAATGATTTTGTTTTCATCAGTTCTTCATCTTTGATAGCCACAGCTGGGCAATCTACTGACAACAGGTACTAAAAACTTGTTTCAAGATTATAGTGGTAAACATGGTATATTTGAGAAAACTACTGGTTAATTTATACTGGACTGTGGTTGTCTTCTAAGAATTTATCCATTTGATTTTTTTCTTTTATGATTTTGTATTTCTACTTCATCTGTTTAAAAGGACTGTGTAAAATAAGATGTCAAAACTTTCTACAATATAGTTACATACATGGCTCAACCAAGGACAATTGTGGCTCCAGTTATCCTCGGTTTGTTCTATATTCACTGGAGTAAATTCAGATAGAAAACATACTCCAGAGTTGCATCCAAACAACGGCCTGTGGAAGGCCCTAGCAGAAATATGCTTTCCCTGCATCATCCAGTAGTCCCCTTTAACTCTGGAAAAATGATGCCTAGGATAATGGAATCTACCTGGACAAAAAGTTATATGGGATGGGTTGGGGTTGGATGAGGATCTGGTGAAATCACTTCCTCTTTTCTCTAACTTTGTAGAGCTCTGCTTACAGTAGAGGGAAAAGAGGTTACTTCATCTTATTCCCCTTCCTTATTGTAGCGCCCCCAGCTCATATGGTCTTTTGTACTTTTAGCTGATATTTGTCTGTAACCAAGCAATGTATTGTAAATAAATACTTCATAGAGATATTCTTTTTTTTTAAAAAAACAAATTTTTTATTGGGGTGCATTCAACATTGTTAAACATCGTTACCAATACAATTTAAAAAGATTTTCACCCCATCCCCCCACCCCCCCAATAGGCTTCCAACACTGCTAATAACAAAAAAAAAAAAGTTAAAAGGTAATCAAGTTTAAACTTGTAACAATTGACAAACCAGGTAACCCAATTTCAAATACATAAAAGCCTGACTTTTACAAACATAATTTCCAATAAAGGTACAATACAATCAAGTGTTCATTTCATTTCTCATTCAGTTTCAATACAAATCAAGATTGTACATTTTCCCTTTCATTCTATATTCAGTTTCCATATACAATTTCAGGCCTTCCCAGTCTTTTAAATATTGTTCTGCCATTTGTCCATTTAGTTTTTTCGTCATTTTGTCCATTTCAGCTAAAAACAGCAGTTTTCTTAACCAGTCATGTATATCTGGCACCTTCTCCGCTTTCCATTGTTGAGCAAAAGCCATTCTCGCCGATGTAATCATATACCATAATAGCGTCCTTCTTTCTTGTGGAATTTTTTCCATTGTCAAACCTAAGAGAAGAAGTTCCAGACTTTTCCTAATAGGAATTTTTAATATTTTCTGCATCTCACAATGTACATTTGACCAGTATACCTTTGCTTTATCGCATGACCACCACATATGGTAAAAAGAACCCTCTATTTTTTTACATTTCCAACACTTATTACTCAAGTTCTTATCCATACTAATGTTAGCAATCTTTTTTGGTGTCATGTACCACCTGTACACCATCTTATAACAATTTTCTTTTACATTGACACAGGTTGACATTTTAAAAGCTTTTTTCCACAAAAATTCCCATGTTTCCATAGAAATTTCTTTGTTCATATTTATGGCCCATTTTATCAACCTGGGCAGTACATTCATTTTGACAACGGCAATTCTTCCAAGAAGAGATAATCTAAGTTTTTCCCACTTTTCTAAATCACGCTTTATCAAAACCCACAATTTTTCATAATTATTCTTAAACAAATCAGTATTTTTCATTGTAATGTCAACTCCCAGATATTTAACCTTTTTAACCACTTCACATTCAGTCAGATTTTGAAAAGTTTGTTGCTTTGTAACATTCATGTTTTTACACAATATTTTCGATTTATTTTTATTTACATAGAACCCTGCGAGGTCACCAAGCTCTTTTACTTTTTCAAATACCAAAGGCATGTTATTAACAGGATCTTCAACAATAAACATAATATCATCAGCAAATGCTCTTAATTTGTATGAAAAACCTCTAATACTCAAACCTTTTATATTATCATCATCTCTAATCATTTGCAGCAGAATCTCCAAAATCCAGATGAATAACAGTGGCGATAGGGGACAGCCCTTTTCTGACCCGGAACGCTTCTGTTGATTCTGCATTTACAATCACCGTAGCCTTTTGTTCTTTGTATATTGATTTAATCATTCTTGTAAATTCTGCGCCCATCTGCAATTTTTCAATCACTTTGAACATAATTTCCTAGTTCAAGTTATCAAATGCCTTCTCCGCGTCTAAAAATAAAAAGCCAACCTCTTTTTCCGGATGTTTATCATAGTACTCTATTGCGTCTAAAACAACCCTCATGTTGTCCTTTATTTGCCTACCTGGCAAAAACCCAGCCTGATCTTCGGCAATAGTGTCTTTCAAATACCTTTTAAGGCGTTCTGCTAAAATTTTTGCATAAATTTTGTAATCATTGTTCAGAAGTGAAATTGGTCGATAATTTTTAAATTCCAATATACTTCTTTATTTAACCTCGCATCGTATTGTTCCCTTAGGATCCTCAGCTCTCTCAAAATTTTCTTTTTGCCAGGTCTCTTCTTGAGTTCTGCTTCTTTCTTTTGGATATTTTCCATAATTTCTTTATCTATTTTGAATTGTTGTTTTCTTTCATTGTTGTTAATTGCAATTAGATGTCCTCTCATCACAACTTTATATGCCTCCGATACCGTTTGCGTCTGTACATCTTTATTTAAGTTTAGTTGAAAATACGTTTTGGTTTCCGTCCTTATTTTGTCCACAATATTTTGTTTGTCCAGTAAATCCTCATTGAGTCTCCATCAAAAAAATTTTCTTTTGACATATGTTGACCACTTTACTGGGCTGTGGTCAGAGAGAATTCTAGGTAATATTTCAATTTTACGTGTTTGCAAGATCAAGTTCTCGGTCATCCACATCATGTCTATTCTTGAGAAAGACTCATGTCTTGATGAGTAAAAAGAATAGTCTTTGTCTTTAGGATTTTTAGTTCTCCATGCATCTTCCAGGTGCTCATGTTTTGCCATTTGAAAAAATACTTTCGGAAGTTTACCTATACCTTCAATTCCTTTTTTTGATTTTCTGTCAATAGCATTGTTAACAGTACCATTAAAGTCACCCATCAGTATCATTTGCTCATAGGTTAACTGTTGTAATTGTTCCCACAAATCTTGAAAGAATTTTTCCTTGGCTCCATTCGGGGCATAGAGATTTACAATTAGGGTCTTTTTATTCTGAAGCATAACTTCCACTGCCAAGAATCTTCCTTCTTTGTCTTTAAAAATTTCCTTTGGCTCCAATTCTTTTTTTACGTATGTAACAACTCCTTTTTTCTTTTGTGAGGAGAGGGAGTAAAATTCCTCTCCTAATCTACTTTGAATCAAAAATACATCAGTCTTAATATGTTTTTGCAAACAAACAATATCACATTTTTGTTTTTCCAACCATAGCCTAACATTTTTTTCTTTTTTGGGGTGAATTAAGTCTATTAACATTCCAAGAGATAATTTGACTCTCCATGTTGGCTTTGTATTTATTTATCAGAGTCTTTAAAATTGTCTTTAATGAACTTGGTCATTTGCTCTACTGACTTGATGGTGACTCTCTTCTGTTTAAATGTAAAGCTGACACCTTTTGGAATTTCCCATCTGTATCTAATGCCCTCTGTTTTCAGTTTGTCGGTCAAGTCTTTAAAAAGTCGTCTGTCCTGAAGAATTGTTCTGGGTAGTTCCTTTAGTATCATAATTTTCTTGTTGTCAATTGTGAAATCTTCCTGAAATTGTTGCTTAAACAAGTCTTCTTTCAATCTTTTGGATATAAACTGGACAATCACATCTCTGGGTAATTTTTTCTTTTGTGCAATCGCAGAGTTGACTCTGTATACCAAATCTATATGTGCCGCCACCCTCTCCTCTTCTAGTTTTAAAAAATCTGCAACAGCATCCACCATGACTGAGTGGATATTCTCATTTTTATCTTCAGGGATTCCCCTAAATCTCAGATGGTTAAGCATTCTGTTGTACTCCACCATTAGATTGGCTTTTGATGCTTCTTTAGCAACCTCAGATACACCAGTTTCCACTCCTTTCACTCTCTCCTCCACCTCGTCTGTTCTTTTGTTCAGCGTCTGTATTTCCTTTGTAATCCCAGCCAAGTCTTTTTTCAGGTCAGTTACTTCATCAGCCACTTTTCCTAGAGTTTTTTCCATTTTTTGTAAAGCATCCATCACCCGTTTTTCCATGGCTTCCATCATGCCCTGTAGTTTCTTCTCCTCTTTAGCAGCCATTTTTGGGGAGGACCAAGAGTTCGCCCTCTGTCATTGCCGAAGATCGTAAGCCGTTGTTTACAATTATCACAAAACTTACATCAAATTAAAGCTCTTCTTGTGCCCAGTTAAACCGATCTATTTTCACTTTTTTCTGTTAAGTCTTTTGGCTAAAATCCGAATAAATCGTTTCGACCTTCTCAAAATGGCGGGCGCAATTTCTCTATGGTAAATAGCTCTTCCTGTTGTTTACTTCCTGTCTGGCAATCTTAATCGTCCCCCTTGACTTCTGGTTTCCTTCCTTCTTCCGGCCTCCTTGGTCGTCTCTAGGAAATGCTACTTGTCTGGTCTGAGGTCACTTCCTGTTCTGGTGATTTCTGTCGCAGCTTGAGTAATTTTCCACACTGATTCTCGCGGGACTTGGTGTTAGTTTCTATTTTAAAGTCAATATCCCGACCGCAGGAATGATCAACAAACCGGCTTTTTGGCCTTTTTTTGCTGTTTAACCGCGTTTTCCGGAGTCGGTGTTAGTACACAGAATACAGCACGATCATGCGCTACATCGGGTGTTATTTATTCTCGGGATCAGCGCGTTTCCGGTGAGCAATTTTGAAAAGTTACCTTCAAAGTCCGTGTCTTGTTATAGCAGTGTTTCTTTGGTATCAGTTTCCATAAAATGTCTTGGAGGTCTGGGTCATGCGTTCTTATGTTGAGAATCCAACTCGGTGGGGTCTTTTAGAGAAATTCCGAAGTGCCCTCTTGGGGGGAGGGGATCAAGGCTGGTTGCGGCGCTCTTTAAAGCCCCGCTATCAGCCGATCTCAACTCCCACTCGGGCCAATGCTCGTTGCTAGTCACCCCCCTGCCTGGGGAGATCTGCGGCAGGCTGTATAGCCCACCCTGTCATAAAGACCCTCCGTATGTTCTGGGAGCAAAGCCAGAACACGTCAGGACACCATGTATCCCAGACTGGAAGCCGTCCTTCATAGAGATATTCTTAATCTCTCCAACTGGGAGCTGGGATTCCTGTGAGAGCTACAATTTTTTTAGAATTTGAGAAAATTGAATTTGAACAGCGATCTGAGTGGAGGAGGTAGATGCTACAACATAGACCCAGAGTAACAAATTCATATGGGCTACATTTGGTGTACATCATATTTTTTCACACCCAGGATTACCTGTTTGGGGAAATGGCAACAGTAGTTATGTAGTTCCCTCCTTTCCAAGCACCCTCCAACAGTAGCATTGTGTCCTCATTTAGATTGTCTGGGTTTTCCAGCTGCTTATTTATCCTTGTTTAATCTGCTACTTATTGAAGTAATGTTTACTGCTGTTGCCTTCCTTGTTTGAATGTTGCTATTGCTTCTATTTGTTGTTTATTGATTATAACTTATGTATGGGTCTCTTTTACTTCAATACTACATGCCATCCAGTCCCCATTGCCCACACTTCCACATCTTGCCTTTGACCAGTGCCACCAATGCAAATTACACCAAGTCCCGTCCTCCCCCATCTAGACCAAAAATCCTGGAGCTCGTGTTGTCCCAAAATCTGAACCCTCTCCCACATGGGATTGCTTGCCCTCCATTCCTGCTAACTTAAAAGTTTCTCTCATCCAAAGCCTCCAGTATGCCACTACTTTTAGTTGTAAATGTAGACAAATTGTAAATCCTATGCTTGTGCTGCTTAAGGTTGCCAGCTCTGGGTTGGGAAATGCCTGAAGATTTTGGGGGTGGAGCCTGAGGAAAGCAGGGTTTGGGGAGGGGCTTCAGTGGGGTATAGTGCCATAGATCCCGGCTTCCAAAGCATCCATTTTCTCCAGGTGAACTGATATCTATCACTTAGAGATCAGTTGTAATAGCAGAAGATCTCCAGCCACCATCTGGAAGCTGGCAACCCTATGCTGCTCTGATACAATCTCCTGCACTCTCTTCTGTACTCTACACATTGCTTGACACCCGTGCTACAAATGTAAGGGAAGATGTGGGAAGCAACACCAAGGACATCTGCTTCATAGTTCTAAAGATAGTTCAGTACTTTCATGCATAGAGTAAAAGGCATATTGCAGACCACATTGGGAAGCCTGTAGAGATGAAGGCTTCTGGCCTATACATTTGGCAGTTGAAGGATAAGCTGTTCAAATATGTACTAACATATTTGCCAGTAACACACCTTAATTTTTCATTTACTTGCCGTGACTGCAATCCAGCAAATCCACTTGAAAGTACACATGACTTTTGTCTTGTCTTGTTCCGAAATGACAGCCAAGTTTTGTTACACTTCAAATTGTTTTTGATGCTGCTTTGATGGTTAAATTAAGTATGACATGAGCGATCTGTGATTAAGATCTCCCACTTTTTTATTGAATTAATTGCCCCATGCAGCTGTTTAGAAAATTTGGGAAGTGTGCTTTTACCCAGCAGAAATCTCCCCTTCTCTCTGCCAGAAGCCACAAATTAGCTATGAACCAATAGTTCATCATCATGTTTTCAGTGCAGTCCCAAATGGGGCTGCACACACACAGGCTGCCTGCAGAGAATAGATGTACATGCTTCCAGCTGTTTTTTAGACCTAGGAGTTCTCCCCTCCAACAGGGCTGAGAGTGGGAACTTTCCCGCCTAAATAGTCACATGATGGAGGCAGGGGGAGTGCTCCTTCCTCAGTTCTTTCTTCACCGCCATGGAGAAAGGACAGAGGTATTTCAGCTGTGAGTTTTTTGTTAAGTTTTCTCCTGCCCATTGTCTTTGAGAGTGGAAAATGGCTCTATATTAAAAAAAAAAATAAGAATTAAAGATGGCTCAAAATGATGAACACGAGGAATGTGTTCTCTGTCTGGGTGATGAACATGACACCTCCAGTTGTCCAGCATGTCACTTCCTCACATCTAAGGCCAGGCATGATAGGGCTTCAAGACTTCTCATTCATAATTGTATTGGTAAATCAATCCACAGTTTGTATGAAATTGTTTAAAGCTAGTGATTATTTTTTAGTTCAGAAGTAACTTCCTTGATTATTTTTATCTTTTTAGAAATATTTGTCTGTGGGATACTTTGGTTGCACCTTCTAGTAGCTTAGTGCACGGTAAGTTTAAATGTATGAGTTAGTATTTATATGGATGAAATTTTAAGGTTTTAAAAAACTTTTAAAGAATCACAATGATGGTACCCAGATGGTTGCCTGCATTGTTCATTAACTTTGCGGGAAATGAAGATCTTGCCTCCTTTTTGGGGGGGTGGGGGGGTGGGGAGGTATGTCCTAATACACTGCTAAGTGACTACTACCTATTTTATATGGAGTCAATATAATTGAAGAGAGTTGGTTTTATACCCCACTCTTCACTACCCAAAGGAGTCTTGGAGTGGCTTACAACTGCCTTCCCTTCCTCTCCCCACATCAGACACCATGTGAGGTAGGTGGGGCTGAGAAAGTTCTGAGAGAACTTTGACTGACCCAAGGTCACCCAGCTGGCTTCACGTGGAGGATTGGGGAATCAAACCAAGTTCTCCAGATTAGAGTATGCCGCTCTTAACCAGTACACCAAACTGGCCATAAGATGGGGAGAGTTGTGCTGAAATTAGTGGGCAGCCTCCTGTAAAGATAATTCTCCAGCAATTAAGTAAAACCAATGTTAAAATATTTTATTTTTGTCTACTGTTTTAGTGGAAAAGGGCTTCTCCACATGGATATGCTGCATAACAAGCACAAAAACCTGCTGTGTAGGGAGGGAAAATCTAATAACTACCCCATTTTTGTCTTGTGTGTAATGTCTCTTCATAGCAGTGGAAGGGAAACTACATAACTCAGTAGACCCTCTCATTTCTACCCTGCCCACCTAACACATAATTAATGTCTTCCATAGCTTTCTAGAAGAAGAGCTGTGCTTACAATTCTGTGAAGTGGAATGAAACATTGTAAAATCTGGTTTTAGTCTCACCAGTTCGTTGTAAACACGGAATACTTCATTTTAACTGACAAGAAATATCCATATGTTAAATATGTTTGAGATGTTGCTTAAGTGCAAGAGAGTATCAGAAGAGTTAGCTTCAATGATGAGATCTTATAAATGGGGATATGAAAAAGAGATTTTTCTCTGAATTTTATTCTGTAACTGACAGTCTTAGTATTGGATACTTTTGGCAAACCTCTACCAGACATCTGATCTCACTGAGGAAAATTAAACATCAGTGTATCTAATTCTCTGCATGGCCAAATTGGAGATATTGTAGCCATGAGCAGACAAGATAGATCTTTCTGCAAACCTGATAAAAGGCCCCAGGCTGGCAGACAGATCTGAAACGTAAAAATAATAGGGGGTTAACCCCCCCCCCCAGTAAAAGCATTACCCATAGCATTAAGAAAGGAATTACCCTCTGAGTGGTAGTTAAGGTGCTTGTTAGGTAACCACAATAGTATCGGCAGACTTCAAGAGATTTCTGTCAATAAAAAGCAGAGGAGGGGGGGAAGGACCCTTTCCAGGGCTGTTTTCTCCTTTGAGGGAGGACTCATTAGGGCTGGGCATAGCAGCAACCACAGGGCAACTTGATACCATCTGACTTGCATGACTCAGCCAGGCTCAGCGACTTGCTACTGTTCAACAGCAGCTGTCTCACAAAAGCCAGCAAGTTATAGTGGTTAGAGTTTCAGACTAGGTTCTAAAAGACCCAGCTTCCTGTGCCCACTCTGCCATGGAAGCTTACTGGGTGACCTTGGGCCAGTTACATATCCTCCGCCTAACTTACCTCACAGAGATATTGTGGGGATAAAATGGAGGAGAGCAGAATGATGGAAGCTTCTTTGGGTCCTCATTGTAGAGAAAGGTGGGATACAAATGAAGTAAATAATATTACTGAAGATAACAGGTAGCTGGGTGGGTGGGTAGGAAAGGGAGAAGGAAAGGAGGGAGTGGTGAGGGTATGGGGTTGCTAGGAGAAAGAAAAGAGAAAATAATGGGAGTGGATACAGGTGAAGTGCCCCCCCCCCACAAGTCTTTGCATATTCCCCAACAGTCATTTCGGTCCAACTGTGTGTGGCCCAGCAACCAGTACTGTGCAACTCAGCCATAATTCTCCCAGGTAGAGGTTGCCGGCGGGGGAAGGAGGGAAGGAGAAATGGGGAGCGAAAAAATGAGATGCCCCCCTACAAATCTTCACTGGTAATTATCCCCACTTCCCATAGATGGCTCCTTGTGCACATCAAAAGTCCTGTACAGGGGGAGGCACCCAGGACTAGGGGAGATGTTTCTGCAAATCTGGAGGGAGCCCAGCTTTAAAAAAAAAAATGGAGAATCAATGCCTACAAAAGCAAATATATTGTAAATTTTTAAAAAACTAAATATGATATATCAGCTGCCATACTGAGGTTGCTAGGCAACCCAGTACAACATCACTGAAGCCTCCTGACTTGGCTGCAGTGTTCTGTAGAATTTGTTGATGGGGCCCTTTACCAAACATTGGGTAAATGTTGCTTCACCCAGTGCTTGGGAGTGGGCTCCTTCGCCTTTGAGCAATCCCATAGAGCACTCCATGTGGCACAAGAGGCATTATCAGTATTGTATGGCATTGTCTCCCAACTCAAAATTGCAGTTCAGATCACTAGGTAATCTCATAATTTCTTAACAGCTGTTTGGGGTTGCTAGGCAGGTCCAAGTAAGATTGTGGAGCCCCCCTTCCCACCTTACTGAAAATCTTCGGAAATTGCAAGACAGTATAGGGCCTTTTAAAAAACTTTGAGTGGTCAGACGTTTACCTGATCTGTTGTCGAAGGCTTTCACGGCTGGAGTTCATTAGTTTCTGTAGATTTTCCAGGTTGTGTGGCTGTGGTCTTGGCATTGTAGGACCTGACGTTTCGCCAGTGATGCCAGTCACAGCTACTGGCAAAACATCAGGTCCTACAATGCCAAGACCACGGCCACACAACCTGGAAAATCTACAGCAACTAATTTACCTGATCCTTTGTAAAAGACAATGCAAGATTTTGATTTATGCAGGGGGGCTCAGTGATGTAGTCTAGGGGTTGATTTGCAAACTCAGATGTCATGGCAAGATGGGGGGATGAAGAAGAAAAGTGGAGCCCGAACAGGAAAGAAGAAAGCTTAGGTGTGTGGATGAGGGGTGAAGAAAAGGGGATAGCGGGCAGAAGTAGATCTAGAGCAGAGGAAGGAAAGTAAGGTAAAAGGAGGAGGGGCAGTGGCTGGTGGGGGAGGGAAATAAGACTCGCCCGGCCCACAAGTCTTCACAGGTTCCCTGCTTCTTGGATTTCAGCTTTTACCTGTCATGATACTGGAGCAACTGTCTTAGCATATGCCCCCAAACATCAGCTGTTAATATCAGGGGGCAGAAAAGGCTATACCTGTATAATTGATCTTCGTCAAAAGCAACAACGACAGCTTTTCCAAAGTCATGATTCTCCAGTTAAAGCAATTGCTGTGGATCCAACAGAAGACTATTTTGTCACAGGATCTGCTGAAGGGAATATAAAGGTAATGTTTCACTTAGGTATTTGTAAATGTAATTTTTCCCTGTTCGTTATAGCATTGCCACCTAGTTCTAGCATCTTAATTTTTTACTGTTTCTTCATTATGTGAGTTTTGATGTTCATGAAATAATTTTAATAGGAGCAGTACAGATCATGAATGAACAAACGGTAATGACTTTGTAAAAAGAAAACTCTTACAAAGAAAACATTTTCCTTCTTTTAAAGGTATGGAGTCTGTCTAACTTCGGTCTTCTTCATACTTTTATCAACGAACATTCTCGACAGTCTATTTTCAGAAATCTTGGGACAGGTGTCATGCAGATTGAGACAGGACCAGCAAATCACATATTCTCATGTGGAGCTGATGGGACAGTAAAGATGCGAATCTTGCCTGATCGTTTTAGCTCATTCAGTGAAGTGTTGAAACATGATGTAAAACTCATGGTCTAAGGTGGTGTTATCTCTGTATTTTCCATGGAAAATATTTTAAAAGCAGTTGACAAAATGTAAAGTATGATGATCGTTCAACTAGCACCACAGTGACATTTCCCACTGTTTGTATTTATTTCTTGGAGCTTTAGTCCTTGATGCACTGATGCCTTAAAGGTTAACAAGTTCCTTCTAGTATTTTGCATAAAGAATCTTAGAAGATTCAGTAAATATTTATAATGTGCATGTTGCTGAAGTGTTCTGTGCTCTTAATTTGCAATAATGCCTCATTCCATGTAGGTAGGTGGACATGTGTCTTTTCCTCTACTTTTCTGTAAAGACACATGGAAGCCTTAAGATGTCATGTCTTAGTCTGATAAACACAACTGTGGTTGCCAAAGTCCTCCTTCAAGTTGGCTGTGAATATGGTTTGCCTTAGTATAAAACAAACTCTCACCTCTGAAGCAGATTCCCATGCTATAATGGGACTTGCTGGTGGAGGCATTTTGTAAGGCATCCTTACAATTGAGACACCATCACTACCTAATTCCTGGAATCCTAGTTTATCGTTGTTGCAGTTTGAATTCTGTCTACAGATCTGAGACCTGAAAATATAAACTTTGTTTTGGGACTTTCCATGCTTGAATTGCTGCCATAAAGATGGCAGAGTTACCCTTAAACAAAGAGATATACAGAATATATATATTTTTAACTCTGAGCCCGTTTTCAAAATATGCAAATATTGTGTGAATACTTTCCTCATAAAACTATATAAGGATGATATTAAAATTTTCATATACACAGCTTTAGTGTTAATAGGAAGAGTTATCAGAATATTTGGCATAAGATACCAGATCTTTCTTTTGTAAGGTTGTGTATGTTTAAATGTAAGTAAAATTATAGGAAGCAGATAACTAATGCTATTTACTCTTAACAATGAATTTGTTTCATTGAGTCCAAAGATGCTGATTTTTCCCCAGCACATAGTATTTAGCTTTGTAATTTATCTTTCTGAAGCAAACAAATTTTAAAAGAATGCAAAAGAAAATAACTATTATTGTAGTGTGTTGAATATATTATAGATTTATAAATGAAAAAATCAAAGGTATATTGAAGTAAAGATTTTGATGTTTCTTTTTGCCAAAATGTAAACTTGTATAATTGTATACATTAACTGTTTTGACAAAAATGTACAAATGCACAAAGCCTTCAATATTTTCTATGTGCGAAAATCAGTTGATGTAACTGTTTTTAGTTACACTTTTACTTTAGAAGTGCAAAAAGCCTGGAAAATGTATAAACTAGATAAGAGACTGTTTACTCAAATGCAAATGATAAACTTTTTGGTACAATATTTTGTGAAAAAAGGAACATTATTTCATGTAAAGTTAACTTGTTTGGGAATGGATGGTGTAAATAAAATGGAAGGGCTTGAATAATGAACTTTGTAATATTCTCAGAATATTAATTGTAAAGGATTAATCTTACGTTTTGTACATTTTATGTTATTTTAAATCTACTTTTAGCACATATCTATGGAGCATGTGGTGGACAGGTGTCTTTAGACATTTAACTTGATTTAAAAAAAAAATTCAGTGACATGCACTAGTATTCTTAGCGAACAAGAGCACTGACGTATTTCACAGAACCAGCAACGCTTTTTGATGCAATTAATCTTTATTATTTTTCTCTGCATTACTTGTAAAATAAAAGGGCCACAGTGGCTCAAAGGTTAAGATGCTGGACTGCAGACTGGAAGGTCGGTAGCTCAGCAGTTCGAGACTCTAGTGCTGTGTAATGGAGTGAGCTCCCGTCTCTGGCCCCAGCTCCTGCCAATCTAGCAGTTCAAAAGCAAGAAATTGCAAGTAGATAAATAGGTACTGCTTTGGTGGGAAGGTAACAGCATTCCGTGCACCTCGGCGTTCAGTCACGCTGGCCACATGATCATGGAAAAGTCCTTGGACAGCGCTGGCTCTTCGGCTTGGAAACGGAGATGAGCACCGCCCCCTAGAGTCGGATTTGACTGGCTTTCAAGCAAGGGAAACCTTTACCTTTACTTATAAAGTAATCAAGATTCAGAGTTTTAAGATATAGTGCTTAAGGTGATTCTGATAATCATGTGGGTGATTCTGATAATAGCCCTGTTGTGTTCACGTGCCTGGTGGACCTGAGTTTCACAACTGGCTTCCAAAACTTGTTGCAGCAGCAGATAGTTGCTAAACTGTGGCAAGCCTCCATTGTAGAGCCAATACAAACTTGTTAACAATTATGATATGCTAGGGTTTCTGAAAAATGTTACTGGCATTGTAGTCAAGTAACAAATGTTTTGAGTTGATTCCACACTACAGATCTTTTATGCTGCTCAGGCATTCATTTTCCACATTTAGCTGTAAGATTGTAAATGTTGGTGCTGTAACCATTTTATTCCTTTAAAGCCACTGATCATGTAAACAGTCACCTTCATCTTAAATTCAAGACAGATGTGGGTAGATGCATTTCAGATTTTATGGTATTTTATGTTTGAGTTGCATGAATGTTTTAATGAAGAATGCTCCTAAGCAAATAATAATTTTGTAGTCTTGGCTAAACAAAACAATCAAGCAGAGGCTCTGCATTCCAAAATGAAATTCTAGGACTACTAGGCAAACTGAAAACTAACAAGTTTTGAAGTCCAAAAGCCAAAGGGATACCAAGGAACTAAAATATGAAATTGTTGCTCTATATGCAACTTGTCACTAAAATCAGCCTCTGTGCCAGAGGACTGGAAAGTGGCAAATATCACACAAATCTTTGAAAAGAGGTCCAGAGGGGATTACAGACCAGTTAGCCTCAAGTCTGTTCTAGGTAAATTAGTAGAAACTGTTGCTAAATATAGAGTTACGTACATTGAAGAAAAAAGCCTGCTGATGGAGAATCTGCATGGCTTCTGCAAAGTAGTGTACTGCTTCACCAACCTTTTTGAAGTTCTTTACGCAGATTTAATAAGCTTGTTGAAGAGGATGAGCCAGTAGATGTTCTGAGGCTTTTAACAAGGTACTTCCCCAAAGGCTCCTGAGTAAGCTTAGCAACCATGAGATAAGTGAACAGGCCCTCTTATGAATTAAAAATTGGTTAAATAAGAAGCAGTGAATAGGAATAAATGGACAATTCTTACAATAGAGGGAAGTAAGCAGTGGAGTCCCACAAGGATCAGTGTTGAGACATTGTCAAGCCCTCACTATTCCAGCAAGACGGAAACATGGTGAGGGCTCCAAGAAACCAATGTGGATGAACCGGGAGCTTTCAGAATAAGCTAAGGGAGAAAAAGGAAATGAAGGGAAGGTCAGACCTCTAAAGAGGAGTATATGAGAGTTACTAGGTGCTGCAGTTGAGTGTGGCCAAGGGGGCTCACTACAATAAGTAAAACTTCTACAGATATGTGAGAAGCAAACAAGGTAAAAGGCAATTGGACCACTTTTGGGAGTAGAAGGAGAAACTCTGGTGGAGGATAGAAAAAGCAGACCAGCTTAATGACTTTTTTGCCTCTGTTTTCTCTCAGAAGAACTCGAGCCCATCTAGAGATAGTATAGGACACCTGAGTGTCCAGTTGACATTGACAGGAAGGTTGTGGAGGGGCACCTGGCTGCACTGGATAAGTACAAATCCCCTAGGCCAGATGGTGTGCACCCAAGAGTGCTCAAATAACTTTCTGAGGAACTTGCAGAGCCTCTGTCCATCATCTTCAAGGTCTCCTGGAGGACTGGGGATGTGCTACAAGATTGGAGAAGAGTGAATGTTATCCTAATCTTTAAGAAAGGGAAGAAGGATGATCTGGGAAACTACAGGCCAGTCAGTCTGACTTCTGTTGCTGGGAAGATATTAAAGCAGATTTTAAAGAGATTGATCTGTAAGCATTTGAAGGACCACTTAGTGATCTGGGGAAGTCAGCATGGTTTTATCCCCAACAGATCTTGTCAGACCAATCTAGTTTCCTTCTTTGATTGTGTGACGAGCTTACTGGATCGTGGAAACCCTGTTGATGTGATTTACCTGGATTTCAGTAAAGCTTTTGATAAGTTTCCCCATGATATTCTGATGAGCAAACCAGAAGATTGTGGACTGGACTATAGGACAGTTCGGTGGCTAGGGAACTGGTTAGAGGACCACACTCAAAGAGTGGTGGTCAATGGCATTTCATCAGATTGGAGAGAGGTGGACTGTGAACTAAATATGAGCAGTCAGTGTGATGCAGTGGTAAAAAAGGCAAATTCAGTCTTGGGTTGTATTAAAAGGGCCATAGCATCGAAATTGCAGGAGGTCATAGCCCCTCTGTATACTGGTCAGGCCGCACCTGGAGTACTGTATGCAATTCTGAAGGCTTCACTTCAAAAAGGATGTGGACAAAATCGAGAGGGTGAAGAAGCGAGCGACGAGGATGATCAGTGGTCTGGAGAATGAGCCCTACGAGGAAAGGCCAAGGGCCTTGGGAATGTTTAGTTTGGAGAAGAGGAGATTGAGGGGGGACATGATTGCTCTCTCTAAATATTTGAAAGGCTGTCATTTGGAGGAGCACAAGGAGCTGTTCCACTTGGCAGCAGAGGATGGGACCCGAAGCAACGGGTTTAAATTACATGCACAAAGGTATCGGCTAGATATTAGGAAAAACTTTTTCACGGTCAGAGTAGTTCAAAGGTGGAAACAGCTGCCTAGAGAGATGGTTAGCTCCCCTTCACTGGCAGCTTTCAAGAAGAGACTGGATGAATATTTGCCAGAGATGCTTTAGGCTGGTCCTGCATTGGGCAGGGGGTTGGACTAGATAGTCTATATGGCCCCTTCCAACTCTATGATTCTATGAGAACTGTGCTATTTAATTCGTAAATGATTTAGAACTAGGGGTGAAGAATGTACTGGCTAAATTGGCAGATGATACCAAATTATTCAGAATGGTGAAAACCAAACCGGATTGAAGAACTACAGGATGATCTCTCTGAATTTGGAGAGTGGACAACAATAAAGCAACGAAGTTTAAAATTAGTAAATATAATGTGATGTACTTTGGAACAAAAATCCTAACTTTACATATATGGTGATGGGTTCTAAACTGGCTGAGACTAAGACTGAAAGAGAGAATGGGGTTATAATGGATAGCTATGAAAATGTCAACATGATGTGCAGCAGTGGTGACAAAGACAAAGTCCATCCTGGGGATTATTAGGAAAGAGACTGAGAATAAAACAGCCAATATTGTAATGGTGTACTTGCATTTGGAATATCGTGTACAGTTCTGATCACTGTATGTCAAAAAGGACATGACAGCTGGAAGATTACAGAAAAGGGTATCCAGATTGATCAACAGGTTGAAGTACTTTCCTATAAAGAAAGGCAGAAGAGCCAAAAATCCTAAATATAAATACACATTGATGGGGTCTGAACTGGCAGAGACAGACCAAGAGAGAGATCTTGGAGTCGTAGTGGATGACTCAATGAAAATGTCTAGACAGTGTGTAGCTGCAATAAAGAAGGCCAACGCTATGCTGTGGATTATTAGGAAGGGAATTGAAAACAAATCAGCCAGTATCATAATGCCCCTGTATAAATCATTGGTGCGACCTCATTTGGAATACTGTGTACAGTTCTGGCCACCACATCTCAAAAAGGATATTATAGCATTGGAAAAAATGCAGAGAAGGGCAACTAGAATGATAAAAGGAATCGTGGAACACCTTCCCTATGAGGAAAGGTTAAAGCGCTTGGGGCTCTTTAGCTTGGAAAAACAACGGCTGAGGGGTGACACGATCGAGGTTTATAAGATTATGCATGGGATAGAGCAAGTTAAGAAAGAAATACTTTTCTCCCTTTCTCACAATACAAGAACTCGTGGGCACTCCATGAAATTACTGAGCAGTTGGGTTAGAACAGATAAAAGGAAATACTTCTTCATCCAAAGAGTGATTAACGTATGGAATTCACTGCCACAGGAGGTGGTGGCAGCTACAAGCATGGAGAGTTTCAAGAAGGAATTAGATAAACATATGGAGCGGAAGTCCATCAGTGGCTATTAGCCACAGGGTATAGATGGGAGTTCTCAGTCTGGGGCAGGTGATGCACTCTATTCTTGGTGCTGGAGGGGGCAGCAGTGGGAGGGCTTCTAGTGTCCTGGCCCCGCTGCTGGACCTCCTGATGGCACATGGTATTTTTGGCCGCTGTGTGACAGAGTGTTGGACTGGATGGGCCATTGGCCTGATTCAACATTGGCTTCTCTCTTATGTTCTTATGTCTGAGAATTTTTAGTTTAGAAAAAAGATGGTGGCTGTGAGGTTTACAAAATTATGCATGGGGTGCAGAAAGTGCATAGAGGGAGCTTTCCTCCTATAATGCTAGAACTTGGGAGCACCCAGTGAAGTTGATAGGCAAATAGATACAGGACAGACAAGTGGAAATAGTTGTTAATGAGTAATTAAACTGGAATGGAAGTAGTGATGGCCACAAGCACAAATAGCTTTAAAAGGGGGTTAAGTTTCATGGAGAATAGGTCTATCAGTAGCTACTAGCTGTGGTGAGTAAAGGGAATCTTCATAGTCAGGCAATAATCTCTGAAATCCAGTACTAGGAGGCAGGATCAGGGGAGGACAAACTGGACTAACATTTGTCAGGGATGCTTTAGGCTGATCCTGCATTGAGCAGGGGGTTGGACTAGATGCCCTTTATGCCCCCTTCCAAATCTATGATTTATGAGGACCTTGGACTCTGTCCTATTTGTTCACTCCCCAGGGCAACTGCTTGGGCACTGTGTGAAATAATGCTGGACTACATGGACCACTCACCGGTTGATCCATCAAGGTTCTTAAATTCTGAAATGACCAAATCAGGATTATAGTCTCCATGACTTATTCTAAGCATTTTGATTCAATCAAGGTACCACTGGGCACAATACTGTGTCTTTCTTTAAGAAAGGACTTAAGGGGATCTCACTGTGGAATTTAAGACTACTCCCGGGTGTGCCCACGCTCACACCTCTTTCTTGTCTCAAGGTTTCGCTCTTATTCTCTCCAGCCAATGTTCCTTATCCCCCAACATGAAAACAAATCATGTGTCTCCTATTCTCTACACCCTATTGCAAGAGTTTCTTAGCCTTCTACCTAGTACTCAACTTTTTAACTGCACTCTGTCCTAGTTTGTTCAGTTCCCCCTTCCCCGTGTTTCCCCAACCTTGTCCTTTTCCCTTGATTGCCTTGTAGTTCTTGCTTGGGTCCTTGTGGCTTTTGCTAGCACTCTTCCTGGAAGCCCCAAACCCTTTTGGATAGTGTAGGTCTCAAGATACTATTTGGAAACTAGGGCAGCTTCTCCATGCAGAAAAAAAGATGATAATACAATTCCCCGCTTTCCTTGTCACCTTTCCCAATCCCTTTCTCTTCCTAACCCTGTATTTACTTATAAAACTGGGGGGTAGGGATAATGTCCAAATGAGCCCATGTAAAATCTCGGTGAGTTTTCAGTGAGCCTTTTCCATAAAACAGTACAGCTCAGATTTCTCACTGCTCGACTCCTCTGTTAGTTTCAGAATTATAGAGTCCTGAGGAATGGGCACCTCTGGTTTCCCTAAATAGCTGAGATGATGTAGCTAAAAGGAAGGGATCAAATATAAATAGTTATTAGGGAAGCTGAGAACCTCAGGCATGAGCAAACAGAAGAAGAACGGATCTCAAGATATTAAACTTCTGAATGTGAGAATTTCTATTTCGCTTTGGAACATTTATTAGTTTACTACATTCAGCTAATGGATACTAAGCATTTGAATGATTGACCAGTGTTTATTCTCTACCAAATTTCCGGGGATTAGGGCTCCCTTGGACACGCAAAATCTGACAAAGTGGCCTCTCGCCGGCGAAAATTGAGGCGAGAATAAACCTTTAAGGTGTCCCACGATTCCTTATTTTGGCTGCAGCACGACCTCTCCTATGGGCTTCGCTCCCTTCCACCCCTTCCTGTACGAAAACCTCCGTACTTTAACGACATGGACCAGCTCTCCTGCTTTCCCCGCTACCCATGCGCAAACCACCCCGTACACCTTTCAAACTTACAGCAACTTTGCCTCCGCGCCGAGCCCCAAGAGGCCCCGCCCCGCCTCCGTCTCTGACTTTCTATGATTGGTCCAAAGTCTCAATCCCCCTCTCCCTTTCCTCCGGCTCCGCCTACCACCTCGTCGCTTGTTGGTCTGAGCTCTCCTGGCGCCTCTTGAGTATACAGACCTGAAGTTGTCGAGGTGCTGCTGGTAGCTGCTGGGGTTTCTCACGCTCTTTTCCGTCCGCGGGAAACCGAGTGAGTGACTCACGTCCAGACGGAGTGGGGAAGAGAGATCCTGTGTGCTTGGCTCATGGGGGAGGGGGAAGAATAGCTGCAGATATGGGGGAGGAGGGAATGTGTTTGTGTCTGGGAACGCTCCGTGTTTGGGTACTGGGCGAGGGAGAAAGAGGGCGCGCGGGGCAGGCGTCTGCCCTACTGCACTTCTCTCCCACTTTCTCATGAGCGTGAGGTGAGTGACTGGCTTTCTTTTGCTAAGCCGCCTCTGCTCTTCCAGTTTAGCAGTGCGGCTTCTTTCGACGCCTGATTTTGAGATCGAACTTCTGTTTCGTGCCCCTGACCAGAACTGCCTGGTTCTCCAGCCAAACCACCCCAGCGATTACTTGGGCCGACACAAAGGGGGAGAGCGCCGACTGCCTGGGTTCCTTTCGCCGGCAGTCTTCGAGGGTGTGGGAGGAAGTCCATGGGTGCACTTCGCTGGGGATGGCAAAATACCTCGAAGGGACTCTGGGCACGTTTCAGCGGCTCTTTTTGTGAAGCAGGATGTCCGAGGAGAGGTGCCTTTCCCTTTTATCGTAACAGCCAGACAAAGGTGATTTCCAAGCAAAAAGAAACGAATTCTTGTCAGGGTTGACTCTGACACCTCTTGTAGAAATTAACCAGGGAGATCGCCCTGTGTTTTGTACCTTTTTGCTCTATGCTGGGGTTCATTGTGGCCTACTTGGGGAATTCAGCAGAAATGATCCCCTGAACTGGGTATTTCCTCCTGCTGTTTTCCCCTGGAAATTAGTGGGAAGAACTTGTGCATGTGTAGAGGAATCTGCATGCAGGAGTGCAGCTGTAGTATTTAAAGTGAAGTTAGTATTGTTAGTTCACTTGGGGTAATCAAATGTCAGTGTAAAATTTTAGAGTTACCACTTTCTCTCCCACTTTCAGTTGCTGGGTCATCTACTGAAGAAAACCTTCCAAAAATAGCATAAGCAAATTACTTATTTGTCTGTAAAAGGTGATTCAAAAGTCTTGGTTAATGGTAAATGTAAACAGTAAGTATGTACATGAAGATTGTATGGATATAAAAACATTAGATGTCTTATTTTTCTTTATTATGATCCCAGTGATACGTGAGTTGATTTTTTTGTTCCAAAAGAAATTGCTTCAAGTTGTTAAAAATACAAACAACTTAAGTGAGCTAAAAGCAGGAAATGGTACTCACCAGTTCTTTGAGTTGGACTACAAAATAAGTGAATTATTAATGAATTTCCTTAGAGCCAGGAGGATTCCAAATGAATTGCTGCTGTTTAAGTTCCTAGAATAAAACACATTTGTGATGCTTGATGACACTTGGTAGCGCTTAACAATAACAGTGTATCATTCAACTGACTTTGAAGTTAAGAATGGACAGTTCCTGTGGTAGAATTGGAAAAATATGGTTTCAGTTTTGCCAGTGTTACAGATATATAATTCCCATTCTCCCCACCTTTGCTTCCTCCACTCACCCCTCACCCTTCTCTGTCACTCATGCTCTGTCTATTTCCCCTATCCTTCCTGTCAATCATGCCCTCTCCCCTTCTTTCTCCTCCACCCTTCTTTGTCACTGCCCCCATGCCTGCTGTCACTGTCTCTCTTATCCTCACCAAAAAGCCATGTTTGCCCTATAGTCATACACTCAGAATGAACCTTTAATGATTTATTCTCAAAGCTGTACACCCATTATATAACTATATTAAACACAACATTAAACTGTAGCTCTGAAGCACTTACAAAAATGCCTAATCATAACAGAACTGGTAAGGAAGTTGATATACTCAGAACCAAGGTGGGTATCAGGATGTGAAATAGGGTCGGATGGAAGTCTGTTTTGTTTTTGTTTGGGTTGGGAGAAAAAGGGAGTATGGAACTGGGAGAAAAAAGAAGTATGGAATTGGCTACAAAGGTATATCTATGGGAAAGCCCACATAAACACACTCAGGGGCACTCAGAGCAGAACGGGGAACCCATAATGACTAGGTTCATAAACATCCAAACAGAAAAAGAGAGGGAAAGAAGGCATCAATAGAATAAGTGAGGAATAGAGCTGCGAGCCACAATTAAATCTACACTGCTCCCCACCCCCATTTCAGGAGAAGCAACCAAACCCACGCTTGTCTCTGTATGTACACAAAGTTTACCAAAGAAGCAGAGAAGGGAGGCAGCATAGCCACCCCAGCTTAGGCTCTAAGAAGCCAAGGTATCTCACCAGCCTGTGAGCTGAGCAGGCTCCTCCACCAACACCTCCAGGTTCTCTCTGCCTGCTTACCTTCTTCAAGTTGACTTGTGGTGGGAATCCCATCAACTTGCTGAGCAGGGCAGCACTGCTTCCCCTTCCCTTCACCCACCAAGAGTCTTGTGGAGGGTATTTAACAACCACTGTCCTCTCCCCCCTCCCTTCCTACCTGCTTGTACATCCCCCACCTTGGGGCAAGTAGCTGGGGCTTCCCCCAACCCCCTCGCCCATCCATCTCCAGCACTGCACAGAGAATGAAGTTTTCTTTGGGGGGGAATAAAAAACCCAAATATATAGACCTTGGGGTCCCCCAAGTTTGCTGGAAAATCTGTTTAGTGTCAGTGTGGCCCTGAACTATGGATTTAGATATCCACAGATTGGGACCCCCCTTGGCTGTGATATATATGAAGATACAAGTGGAAACCCACAAGAAATTTGTGGGATGGTTATCCTGTTCCTCACACCTTCACTTCCTCCCCTCTCCCCCTACTTCTCTCACACTCTTTCTCCCTTCTGCCCCCCTTTTCTTACTCTCTATCTCTCCTCCATGCATGCTACTTCCTCTCTCTTTCTGCCTTCTCATCATTCTCTTTGTTTTTCTGCCTCCCCACCTCATCACTCTATCTCTCTTTCTGCCCCCACTGCTCTCCCAGCTTCCTGCCTGCTTCCTCCCCCACCCCGCACAGCAGCAGAGGTGGTAGCAGTGCTCCCAGCCACCCACCTGCTTCCTTCTCCCCCCATAGCAGCAATGGCAGCACGCCGGGAATCACAATAGATCTCCTAGCTACAGAGATCAATTAATCTTAGGGCTGCCAGCTCCAGTTTGGGAAATTCCTGGAGATTTGGGGGTGGAACCTTGGGACAGTGAGGCTTGGGGAGGCAAGCAGCCTCAGCAGGGTATAATGCCATAGACTCAACCCTCCAAAGCAGCCATTTTATCCAGGTAACTTATCTCCTGGACAACAGTTTTAATTCTGGGTGATCTCCAGCCCTCACCTGGAGACTGACAATAGTATTTCTTGTGGAGGAAATGGCAGGTTTGGAGGGTGTAGTGGTGTAGACTCCCTTCCTCAAACCCCACCCTCCCCAGGCTCCACCCCTCAAATGTCCAAGAATTTCCCACCCTGGAGTTGGCAACCCCTTTTCCTTCCCATCTGACAGCCAATCTACCTTTATCTGTCTGTCTTCAGCTTTCTGTCTTCACCCCCCTTTCTCACAGCCTCTACCTAGGAAAATTACAGTCTGTTTCCACAGTGGGAAGCAAAGAACTTTATTATTTCCTCCTTTTTATCTGCACAACACCTCTGTGAGGTTGGTTAGGTTTAAAGTATGTGACCAGTCCAAAATCACGCAGTCAGCTTCCACAACAAGATGGGGATCTGAACCTAGGTCTCACAGACCCTAATCTAAGCTCTAACTGTTACATCACACTGGCTTTCATAGGGTGGCTGCTGATGAACAGTAGCAAGCAGTCAGGCCTACTTGAGTAATGAAAGTGAAATGATATCGAGTGGCTGCCAAGTCTAGGGCTGCCAGCCTCCAAGTGGGACCTGGAGACTCCCCAGGATTACAACTGAACTCTAGACAGCAGAGATCTGTCTCCCTGGAGAAAATGGCTGCTTTGGAGGCTGGACTCTGGCATTATATCCTGCTGAGGCCTCTCCCTTCCCCAAACCCAGCCCTCCTTAGAATCCACCACAAATCTCTAGGAATTTCCTAGCCTGGCACTGGCTACCCTTGTCAGGCCTGGCCCTAAGGATCCCTCCTTGAAAGGCCAAAATACGCCTGGAAAGGGCCCTTCCCCTGCCTTTTACTGACAGAACCGGTTAGAAGCCTTCCCCCCCCCCCGCCCAACGTTCTGATCTCTCACCGTCGATGTGGTGGGGCTTGGAGTAGAGGGCCATTTCAAAAGCTGTTGGGGAGGGGGAATTCAGCCCTCTCTGACAGTTTTCTTTAAACATTTTGGATTTTTCTGCAAACCCACAGAGTCCCCTGAGTCTGTAGAAAAATGTTTTGGGGTAGAGTCAGCCCTCTTTTGGTGGAAATAAGTATCCACATGCAGGGGGACTCGGCTATTAGTATATTGATCAATAGATAGATAGATAGATAGATAGATAGATAGATAGTTTTGTTTTTGTTTATTTTTTACAAATGTAACATAGCTTACTAAGATTCTTTTGGCATACTTTTAATATGCATAGATGTTGCAATTGTTTTGAGACTGGTAACAGTAATTCTAAGCAAGTCTACTCAGAAGTATTTTATTCAATGGGGCTTACTCCCAGGAATGTATTCTTAGGGTTGCAGCCAATGTTTTCTTAATGGTTTGTCCACACAGTGTTCACTATGTTAAAATAAGACTATTTGTAAACAGACTGGAATAACTAGTCCTTTTCTTCCTTTTTGTGTCATTTAAAGCAAATGTTTGCATAATAACCAAACCAAATATGTGTTTGATACATCTGTTTTATATGTATAGTTTACAGTGGTGTAGTTATGTGTATTAATTTGAAGCATAGCACATGAATTGTGATCCATGCAATGTGGTGCAATGTTTATGAATTGGCAAATGGAGGAAATGTTCATAGATTTGTTTGATTTTAGTTAATTTTTTTGATTTTGCTATTCTGCAGAGAAGCAATGAACTCTTCCCTTTAGGGCACTGAAACTATGCTTCCTGGCTGCTGAAATCCTGCTGAACTTCCTTCTCTTGTTTCTAAAGTTTTCTCAAGGAGTGCTCTCAGAGCTAAAAACCAAATGCCATTAAAGATTAGTAACTCCTCCTGAACACTGGATTTAGTCCCTAGTACTAATGGTCTTTACTTGTGGAATATGTAGAGTTCTGATTATACTGCAGGGAATCAACCAAACGGTAATGCAGTGAGATATCCCTTACTGAAGGATAGCTAGTGAAACTATACTTGAAGGACCTGGTACTCCCTTATGAACCTACCCAACTGCTACGGTCATCTTCTGAGGCCCTGCTTTGGGTCTCCCCAACATAGGCAAGGGTCTTATCAGTTGTGGCATCAAAACTCTGGAACTCTTTCCATCATGTCCCCTTCTGTTGAGCTTGTCTGCCAGAGGAAGGCATTTCTGTTTCACTTGGCAATCCCTCAGTGATGCCTCCGTCCTGCCCTGTGTTTTAATTGCTTTTATGTTTTTGTTTGGATATTTTAGCTTGGTTTTAATTGTTTTATGGTGTGTTTTTTGTTTGGAGTTGATATTTTTTAAGACTTGTTTTTATTATGTATGTTTTTAGTCTGTTAGCCATCTTTGTGGCCTTGACGAGGGCAGGAAGTGGAGATATATATTTAGATAAATTAATAAATGAATAATCCCAGGTGGAGTATACTCAGGAAGGTCACCTTTAGAAGGCTTTCCCAATACACAAAGGGGTTAGACAAGGAAGCTTGTTGACACCTATGTTGTTTAATCTATATTTATCTGATATGGTGACCTCTTTGAATAAAGTTAATTTACACACTTCTATGCTGTCAAACTCACCAATATTTGTTCTCCTCTACACTGATGATACTGTTTTATGCGCCAGACACTTGTAGGGCTGTGATACTTAGTAAAAGCTTTTAATGATTATTGTGGATAAGAGGAACTTACTGTTAATTACAATATGTAAAAAATACTGGTTTTTTTTCTGTCACATACTCCAAAATTTACTTGGAAAAATGGAGAACAAGTCTTGGGACAAGTAAATCAGTTTTGTTATTTGGGTATTTATTTCCTATCAAATTTGTCATGGAAGGTCCACCTTGAAAATGAGTGGAACAAGGCTTGGATGTCTGCTAAGACTATAATCTGATTCTTTATTTTAGGAAGGGTGGGCAATATCTTCTCACAGCACTTACAGTACCCAACTCTAAAGCAGTGGTGCAGATGACTTACAGTACCCAACTCTAAAGCAGTGGTGCAGATGCTGTATGGAGCTCCAGTATGGATAGAGACCTGCCAGGAATCACTAGATTACAACATTTCTATGTAAGATCACTAGGATTCCAAGTTGTGTAGCAAGAACTGTGCTGCAGTTAGAACTGAGACATCACTCTTTGGAAGCAAGAACCAGGGCTTCTGTATTTCACGTGATTGAAGGTGGTCTGGTTATCTTTCCTTGTTGAGGGAGTACTCTTATGTAAGTCCTTGAATACAACTGATTGAATCTAAACTCCCCTTTTTGGGAATTCAGATTGAAGACCTGAGGTCATTGGGGATGGAAGTCACTCATTGTTGATTCTGAACTGTTTATATGAACTGGATTTCTTGAGCTCTTATGAAAGAGTTCATAGAGTTTGCTTCCTCTTTATCTAGCTTCGTCATATCCAAGGGTCTCTCCTGAAAATTTAAACTTATTCAACTGTTCCACAATATAATGTTAGCCAGATTAAACACGATACCTTCTCAGGTAATGGATGGTAACTATAAAAAGCTTTCTTACTCAAAGAGATTATGTTTGTGTCAATCAGGGCAATTGATACATTGGAGTATTGACTCTTGGATTGTGTGTTTTACTCAGATATAAGAGAATTAAGGATTTTGCTGCAAATATACCTATTGGAGAGAAACTTGAGAGTGCTCCTAGCAGCTGCTGAGCACAAAGCCACTTTGGCTGTTGCAAAGTTCTTTCCCCAAGCTATAGCAAGATATAGTAATATTAATAAATAAATGAGTCCGAGTCTAGAGTTGGGTTATTAGGATTGTTTTTAACTTTTTTAGTGCAATGCTGTTCAAGGCCATTGGGTTGAATGAGTAGTTTCATTTAAGTACTGGAGTAGTGAAGAATAAATGAATAAATAAAATAGGTATTGTTGGTAGCCACATTCATCCATTGAGGGGAAAACATTAGTGTAAAACCCAAATAGTACAAAATAGCAAATATGACATTGAACCCTTGTGCTTACTAGTATTTTGTGATACTATCATTGTTCCTAATAAAAAGGTTTTATACTGCAGTTATCTCTGTTAGAGACAGCAATTACATTACATAAAATAGTTTGCTTAGTGTAATGTCTTGTCTGACAGATTCAGTGTGAAGATAATTGTTTCTTTTATAGTTTGGGTTGGTTTAGAGAATAACTTATCTGCTGTCAGCTTTAATTAGACAAGAGCTTTGAGCTTCAGACAAACATTTTGCTGAGTTCGCTTAGTACTGAAAAGGGGACAAGTTTTTTCACTATCAGAGGCCTGAGTTGGCATCTTGTTTGGATTTATGTAAAATTTTCTGATGTTATACAGTTCTTTGTAACCATCATCCCTTTCATTTTCCAAAAGTTCTTAACAATTACTGAAGTACCAGGTCAGTGGTGCTCAGCTTTCCAGACCCAAGACTCATATTTAATCTCCAAGTGACATTGTAGGACTCACTGAAAGCAATGGAGAGATTTTGTGGAGAAAGGACCTGTTGCGTACTGGGTTCGACGAATGGAGAAGCTGGATGCTACGTGATTAACAGCTCATGGTTTATTGGTACACAACATACACAAAAACAACCAGCCGAAATGGCCAACTATATACAATCTCTGAGGCCCACCCACAGGTCCCATTGGAGGGTTTAAACTTCCTGCCACAGTTCCTATAGGTGCCTCCTTGGAGGGTTTGGATCCTTAACCCCTATTGTCTTTGGAACCAAGCTCGGGTTCCTGCTGCTGGTGCCTAATGGTGGTCTGCGGACATAACATCCCTCCCCCCCATAGTTTGAGCCCAGCCTAGGTGACAGTCTTTCAGATAGGCTGGGGTCTGGCACTCCCGCAGGGCACGTCTAGGAGCTGGGACCGGGGTGTCAGGAGCCCGGTCTGGTAGGTTGACCGGGATACTCGGCTGCGGATTCAGGGGATCCTTCCCTGGCATGGTGGCAGAGGCTGGAGTCCCTGGTTCTGGGTCGGCAACAGAAATGGGAGCCTACTACTGGAGACTTCCATCGGTACCCTCCCATTTGGGATTGTCCAGCTGGGCCACTTCACTGTCCACCGGAGCAGGGATGTCCTCCGAGGCTGGGAGCAGGTGCCTCCACAGCTGGCCAATATGTCTCTGCAGGACCTGATAGTCTTCTGTTGAAACTTTGTAGGACACCGGTCCTGTGGGCAGATGATTCAGCCAGCTAGCCATGGGGAGCCCTTGCCATAGTTCTGTATGTACACCGTGTCCTCTGGAAAGAACCCCTGTGGTGCCTCCCTCTGTTCAGACAGGCTGCATGACTCCAGGTGCAGTCTGTCCAATAAGATCTCAGGCCACCAGCCCATCAGGAGTTCCACCTGGTATTGGCTGGTGACCAGATTTGGAGTTGTCCATTGCGCCAAGAGGAAATGGGCCAGGTGGAACTCCCAGTCTCCGTCTGTCAGGTGGCCAAGGGCTTCTTTGGTAGTGCGCACCATCCGCTCCGCCTGGCCATTGGTGGCAGGGTGGAATGGTGCAGATCTCATGTGCCTGATCAGGTTTCTGTGCAGGAACTCCTGGAATTCCTACAATGTGAATGCCATCCCGTTATCAGAGACAATAGTGTCTGGCAACCTGTGGGTTGCAAAGATCTTGAGAAGTGCCTGGATGGTGGCCCTGGTGGGTGTGGCAGAGAGAGGGCTTATCTCCAGCCACTTCAAGTAGGAGTCCACTGTGACCAGAAATAGCAGTCCATGAAACGGCCCAGCGAAATGTATGTGGAGCCTTGACCACATCCGGGTGGATTCCCAGGCTTAGTTGGGTGTGCTTGGTGGATTTGGCCGGACAGGTTGGCATGTTTGACAGTGCTTCACCCAAGCCTCCACCTCTGCATCAATCCCTGGCCACCACACATAGCTCCTGGCCAGGAACTTCATGTGGACGATCCCAGGATGGGCTTCATGTAGGGCCTTCAGGACTTGGTGATGTAGGACGTTGGGGCTACCACCCAGTCCCCCCATGGTAGGCATCCCTTGTGAGCGGACAATTCATCATGGCGAGCTGTGAAGGCTGTGAACTCAAGGCCCGCTGCAGCTGCAGGCTACCCCCTCAACACCCAGCCCAGAACCTGGGAGAGGATAGGGTCCCGGGCCGAGCAGCGGACAACATCCCCGGCCCAGAGGGGAGAGTTGGGGAAGTCCTCAACCTGGAGGACGTGGTGCGCAGAAGCCAGGTCGGCCTCAACGGATGGCAAGGGTAAGCGGCTAAGGGCGTCGGCATGACCCATAGCCTTCCCGGGGCGATGCTCGAGAGCGTTGTTGTAGCCAGACAGAAAGATGGACCACCAGAGGACCTGTGGTGTCTGTCAGTCCACAGTCAGCGAAGAGACCAAGAAGAGGGTGATGGTCAGTGGCAATGGTGAAGGGTCGGCCATTGACGAAATCAGAGAACTTCTTGACGCCAGCCATGATCACCAGGCCCTCGCGGTCAATCTGGGCATAATTCCGCTCTGCCACCGACAGTGTCCGGGAGTAGTACACAATGGGCACCTCCCAACTGTCTGGGAATCGGTGGGCCAACACTGCACCCACGCCATAGGGGGAAGTGTCACAGGCTAGAACCACCGGCAAGGATTCATCAAAATGCGCCAGGACTTTGTTTAAGATCAACAGTGCCTTAATCCCCTTGAAGGCGGCAGCCTGGCAGGGACCCAAGACCAGGGGGCTTGCTTATCCAGGAGGTGGTGCAAGGGCTCTGCTACCACTGCCTTCTGAGGGAGGAAGGTGTGGTAGAAGTTCAAGAGCCCTAGGAATGCCTGGAGTTCCACCTTGGATTTTGGCAGGGGAGCCTCAACAATGGCCTTCACCTTGTCCCTAGCTGGATGGAGGCTTTCTGCGTCGACCGTGAAGCCCAGGAAATTGACGGTTGGAACCCCTAGAAGGCACTTCTCCTGCTTCACTTTCAGCCCAGCCTCATGGAAGCAGTGGAGGACGGCACGCAGTCTGGAGGTGAACTCATCTGGCCTTGCTGCAGTGATCAGCACATAGTGGAAGGATGTCGTGATGCCCAGGATACCTTTCAAGAGAGTCCATCAGATGTTGAAAGAGCCCCAGGGCCATGCTCACCCTAAACTGCAGTCTCTTTACTTTAAAAGCCCCCCTATACATAACGATTGTTTGTGTGGCAGCGGTTGCCTCATCAACCGGGAGCTGTTGGTAAGCCTGGGCGAGATCGAGTTTGCCAAAGATCTTCGCCCATGCCAAAGTGGCCAGCACGTGGCTCACTACTGGGACCGGGTATACATGATCCTGAAGAGCCTTATTTAATGTGCACTTGTAGTCTGCGCAGATGCGGACATCCCCGTTTGGTTTCATGGGGGTGACTATGGGGGTTTTCCACACCGCATTGGAGACTGGCTCCAGGACTCCTTGCTCTACGATATGGTCCAGTTCCGCGTCGATTTTTGGCCATAGCACAAATGGGACCTTCCTGGAATGCATGTGGATGGGGGCTACATGTGGGTCGAGCTGTAGTGACATGGGGGGACCCAGAGTCCCATCAAAGATGGCTGGGAACTCCCTGCAGACCTCGCTGAAGTCCTGTGGGGTGCAGAGCTGTACTCCCTCAATTAAGATTCCCAAAAGGGCAAACCACACATGGCCCAAGAGACTGACCACGTTGACCTCGACTACAATCAAGTCCAAGTAGTCGTCAAACCCCCGGTACTGGACCTGGAAGCTCCCCACATCCCGGATAGGAATGCAGTTCTTCTGGAAGTTCATTGGGGTAACGGGAGATGGGCATAGGTATTGGGCCCCCTTAGGACACAGTCTCTTAAGGGTCTCCACCAAAATTATGGAAGTCACAGAACCGGAATCCAGCTCCATGGAACAAGGGGACCCCTCTATTTGGACCCAGACCTGAATTTTAGGGGCTGAGATCTGGCTTGGAAGCCGCAGTACCTGTTCCAGTGATTTGCTTGCAAGGAAGTCTGCTCTTCTTGGGACATATTATCCTCATAATGCACGATAGACTGGCAGCTGTGCTGTGGTTGTGATGGCAGGGCTCTGGACCCCCGGGAATGGCAGGCCTATGCGATGTGTCCCAAGCAGCCACAGCTCTGGCACGTGGCATCCCTGAAGTGGCAGGTTTTCTGATCGTGCCTGTCTCCAGAGCTGGTGCACTCTTGACGCCTGGACTCCTTGATGGGAATGGACCGTGGCGCCGGCCCTCGATCTCGCCTCTGTGCCAGATGTTGGGTCTGGTGGACCTCATCTCCATCTGGGTCTATGGGGTCAATGCTTGCCCAGTGTGTGGCGATCGTTGTGGCCAGATGGGTCCTCTCCCAAGCTGTGGCAGTGGAGAGGGCAGATGCAAGAGTGCAGTTTTCATTCTTCAGGATCCGCTGCCTGAGCTTCTCATTGTTGAGCCCACAAATCAGTCTGTCGTGGAGGGTCGTCTCCAGTTGAGACACAAAGGTGCACTCGGATGCAAGCCTGTGGAGCTCAGCCAGCTACACAGTGACAGATTCTCGCAGTTGCTGGTGCCGGGAGTGGAACACCACGTGGCGTGAGATCTCCAATGGCCGGGGAATGAAGTGGTCCTGGAGCGCCTTGACGATCTGCACGAATGTAGCCTCGGCTAGCTTGGTTGGGGAGAGCAAGTTGTGAGCCAGCTCCATGGTGGCCAGACCACATGAGCCGATGAGGAGGCCCTTCTTCCTCTCCCCATCGGTGACTTCATAGAATATCAGGATGCACTTGAGTCACTCAACCCAGGCTTCCCAGTGTTGCAGCCGGATAGGGTCGAATGGAGGGACCAGTCCCGCTCCCGGAGCGACTGTCATCATGCTGCAGAGTTGTTGCGGGGAAGTGGATGGCATGCCTTCGGTGCTCATCAGTTAAAGCAGCGATGATTCCGGGTCTTCCTTGGATGCCCAGCAGCCCGGCCAGCTCAGCGGGATCCCATCCTCGTCGCCATTGTTGCGTACTGGGTTTGACACATGGAGAAGTTGGATGCTACGTGATTTATTGGTACAGAACACACACAAAAACAACCGGCTGAAATGGCCAACTATATACAGTCCCTGAGGCCCACCCACAGGTCCCATTAGTGGGTTTAAACTTCCCGCCACAGTTCCTATAGGTGCCTCCTTGGAGGGTTTGGATCCTTGGCCCTTATTGTCTTTGGAACCAAGCTTGGGTTGCCTGTCACTGGTGCCTAGTGGCGGTCTGTGGACATAACAGGACTTTTTGAGCCATAACCTCATGTGTTGGGCAATGGAGGATCAACTGGCATGGGGCGGGGGTCTGCACCTGAATTTATACACACAAGTGCAAATACACACAATCTGCAAAAAACTTGCGGGAACAGCTATCCCATTCTCCCCAGCTTTGCTTCTTCCCCTGTCCCCCAACTTCTCTCACACTCTTTCTCCTTCCTGCTACCCCTTTTTCTTTCTCTCTCCCCTCCCTGCCTGTCATTTCCTTTCTGCACTGTCACTCTCCCAGCCTCCCACCTACCTCCCCCCCCAGCAGCAGTGGCAGCAGCCACTCTCCAGGAATCACAATGGATTGCCCGAATACAGAGATCAGTTCCTCTTAGGGTTGCCAGCTCCATGTTGGGAAATTCCTGGAGATTTGAGAGTGGAGCCTTAGGAGGATGAGGTTTGAGCTCGGAAGTGACCTCAGCAGGGTATAATACCATAAATTCCACCCTTCAAAGTAGCCATTTTATCCAGGAGGACTGATCTCTGTAATCTGGAGATCAGTTGTAATTCCAGGAGATCTCCAGCCCTCACCTGGAGGTTGGCAACAACATTAGTTCCCCTGGAGGAAATTATTGCTTTGGAGGGTGGGGTCCATGGCATTTTATCTGTCTGAAGTCCCTCCCTGTCTCAATCCCCACCATCCCCAGGCTCCATCCCTCAAATATCCAGGAATTTCCCAACCTGGAGTTGGCATCCCTATCTTCTTTCCACCCAACAGCCAACCTAACTTTATCTGCCCCTTTGTCTTCAGCTTTCCATCTTTTTTCCCCCTGCAGCCTCTACTGAGGAAAACTATGGTATTTCTCCACAGTGAGGACTAAAGCAGTTGACATTATTCTCTCCTCACAACACAACAATCCTATGAGGTAAGTCTGAAGATATGTGACTGGACCAAAATCACCCAGTGAGCTTCCACAGCGAGATGGGGATCTAAACCTGGGTCTCACAAACTCTGTTCTGAAACTCTGACAATTATACTACACTGATTTTCATAGGGTGGCTGCTGTTGAACAGTAGCAAGCAGTCAGGTGGTATCAAGTCACCCAGATGATGTTGCTAGGCCTAGGATTGCCAGCCTCTAGGTGGGACCTGGAGACCCCCAGAATTACAACTGAACTCCAGACAATAGAGATCTGCCCCCCTGGAAAAAATGGGTATACTCTGACTTTCATAGGGTGGCTGCTGAGGCCTCTCCCCTCCACAACTCTGCACTCCTCAGACTTCCCCACAGAATCTCCAGGAGTTTCAAAACCTGGAGCAGACAATCCTAGTCCCAGGCCTGGCTCCAAACCCCCTGCTATGTAGCCATTCATACTGCAGGGGGAATTCTTCCCAATCCGAGCACTCCAGTCCTGCTTTTGCTTCCTTCTCTCTCTCTCTCTCTCTCTCTCTCTCTCTCTCTCTCCTCTCCCTCCATGCAGTGGGTCCTAGAGTATATCCCTGAGGAGGCCATTTCAAAAGGTATTGGGGGGATTCAACCCTCCCTAAAGGTATTTATTTACTTTTTGGATTTTCCTTCAGTCCCAGAGAGTCCCCTGAGTCTGTAGAAAAAACCTATTGGGGAAGAATGTGCCCCCTATATGTGGAAAGAAGTATCCACACACAGGGGACTGTTGAGTATTGTATTCTGGATTATTCAGGTCCCCAGTACTGTTTCAGAATTTGGTTTATCTCTTTGTTTTCCTGAATTCCAAAATTTCGGGTGTCCATTATTCCCTATTGGGGATTCTTTGTGGCATGATGGAGTGGATGCCATATGCCAATAAAGGTCTGTGTATATGTATATGAGTGGATGTTTTTGAAGCAAATGACACCATATGGCAGAGAATTAGTCCTGCCCATCTATTAAAGACCATCCAGGTTTCAAATGAATTGGATCATGAGTCCCATGTTCCAGCCATCCTACTTGTCTCCATTGTTTCCTGTAGGGGGGAAGAGTAATGCTTTCTCCTGGGCAAAGAATCCAATAGCCAGACATAAAAGAGTAACACTGGCCAAAAGCCTCCTAATATAAACAGAACTAACTTTTAAACTAAGAACTAACACAACCAATGTTGTGATATGTTGGTGATATATTGCTTATGATGTTTGATGCTGTAAGTCAGGAGCATCAAAAATGCAGCCTGGGGGCTGGATCAGGCCCCCAGAGGGCTTCTATCAGGCCTGCAGTGGAACTGGCTGTCTTCTGCTTCTTCTTCCAGTTCTGCTGCTGCTGCGTCATCATAGGTTTGCAGCTTACAGATACACACCTGAACAGCATACTCAGGATTGCAACAGCACAGACTTTTTGATACAATAATTCAAAGCAAGAGGTGTCAGTTATCAGACACTGTTAAATAAATAAAATATTGCAAGAGTGCTAATATTTTAAGCATGTTTTTATATTAAGTAAAAATAAAATATAAATTATTATTATAATAATAATATACATTATTTTGTTAAATAAAATATTGCAAGAGTGCTAATGTTTTAAGCATGTTTTTATTTTAAGTAAAAAGAAACCCCTTTGTGTTTGTGTCCTTTATAAAGTTTATGTCTCTGTTATCTGGCATTACATTTTATGACACACATGGCCCGGCCCAACAAGGTTTCATTTATGTCAGATCCGGCCCTCATAACAAATGAGTTCAATACCCCTGCTGTAGGTCCTGTGAATTCCCAGTTTTTATTTTTTTACAAAAAATCTCTATCCCTTTTTGGTGCAGACGTAAAAGGAGGAATGTGTACGTCTACAACAAAAAGGGGTGCATATTTACTTTTTTTTTTTTTTAAAAAGCTAATGTTGGAAGCTTTATATTCTTTATGGAAACTTTATGTACTTTTTTGTTCTTATATGGAATTGGATAACCATATGGAGCAGAGGTCCATCAGTGGCTATTAGCCACAAGGTATAGCTAGGAACTCTCGGTCTGGGGCAAGTGATGCTCTGTATTCTTTGTGCTTGGGGGGCAATATTGGGAGGGCTTCTAGTGTCCTGGCCCCACTGGTGAAACTCCTGATGGCAGTATTTTTGACCACTATGTGACAGAGTGTTGGACTGGATGGGCCACTAGCTGGATCCAGCATTAGTTTCTCATGTTCTTATGTCAGACCAGAGAATCCAAGGAGAACAGCAGGCCTATGTGGCAAGTTAACCAGAACCAATGTCTAACCAGAGAATCCAAGCCCAAACCAACCTGGCAAGCCAGTACCAAGGCAGCCAGACAGACTTTGCAAGGCACTGACGAAGACACACATACCAATGTCACTTCCCTGAAATGAAGTCAAGCTTCAGGCCTGCTTTTTGTCCATACTCAAAGAGACATGGAAGTCTATGAGAGAATTGTTGTGATTGGACAGACAGTTCTAGTGGTCCACCTAATGTCTAATTCCATTGCCTGGAAGACCTGCTTTCCTCCTGTTGCCCAGGTATCCTATAAAATTAAAGAAAAAATAGGCCTAGGAGACTTGAAATACTGGCCCCAAATATTTCTAGAATTTTTCAGGACCTAGTTACCAATACTGTGAAAAACTGAACATTGTTCCAGATACCTGAATATATATATATACACAATACGAACAATTTTTTTGGTGTGTGGGGGGTGGGTATATATTCCCACCAGAAATGTCTGAAAACACATCCCTGGTAGGTATGGCTTTATGGCCTACCTGAGAGCCCTGACCCCTGGGCTGAAGACCACAGCTTTTGTACTGGTGTTAGTCCTGGTTGAGCCCATTGATGTCAGTGTATTCTGGTTCAATGGGAATTATGGATGCATATTTCTTTTAAGGTTTGTAGTAGAACCCAATTATAAAACTAGAATAATTGCATTTTAAATTAAGTAATTAAGTACTGAAGTGGTCTTTCTCTTTTGGTGGGAAACTACTTTTAAAGCAAAACAAAATATATTATAAAATAGAACATATCTTCCTTTCCCTGTAATTTAACAGCCTACAAGCCATACGTCAGAATATTTTGTAAGTAATTTATAACTGCATAGATAAATATGGCTAAATCACGTGTGCACTTTTGTATCTTGCCGGACAATAAAATCTTTAGATAGATCATATCTATAATTATAATTTTATTTGAGAATTACATTTTAGGTAAGTTTGTTACATGAACAAAAGAGGGTTTGGAAAAGGGTGGATATAGAATACTAAGGCATAAAATATATCTTGCATTATTTAATAAGAATAAATTTAGAAATAAGACAAAGAATGGAAAGGTTTTTTCTTTTTTTAATGCTGTCACAGTTTAATTTGGTATAACACAGAAATACAATGGGAGTAGGAAGCTGACTATGTTTTAGAAAGTTTAAGTGAATCTTTTGAAACCAATAACTCAGTTTGACATCAATATCTGGAAATATTCTAGAGCAGATTATTAAATGCTCTGTCTGTGAGCACCTTGAATGGAATGAGTTAATTGGTAGTAGCCAGCATGGGTTTATCAAGAGTAAGTCATGCCAGACCAACCTTATCTCCTTTTTTGACAGAGTTACTAAAATACTGTGGACATTGTGTATCTAGATTTCAGTAAAGCATTTGACAACGTTTCTCATGATATCCTTGAGGATAAGCTAGTTAAATGTGGGCTGGATGGTACAACCATTGGATGGATTCATGGTTAGTTGAAAAATAGTACCCAATGAGTGCTCATAAATGGCTCTGCTTCTACATGGACAGAAGTCTCGAGTGCCACAGGGCTCAGTCCTGGGCCTGGTGTTGTTCAATGTTTTTGTAAATGACCTGGAGGAAGACATAGAGGGGATGCTTATCATACTTGCAGATGACATGAAGCTGGGTAGGATTGCTAATTCTGAAGAAGACAAAGCCAGGATTGAAAATGATCTAGATAGGCTGGAACAGTGGGCTGAGACAAATAAAATGAATTTCAATAAAGATAAGTGCAAAGTCCTACATTTAGGTACAAAAAATCTAAGGCACAGATATAGAATGGGAGGGACTTGGCTTGACAGCAGCACAGGTGAAAGGGATCTAGGTGTTCTGGTTGATCACAAGCTAAACATGAACCTGCAGTTGCGATGTGACTGCAAAGAAAACTAATGCAATCTTAGGATGCATTAACAGAAGCATTGTGTCCAGATCATGGGAGGTGGTAGTTCCACTCTTTCCTGCTATGGCCAGGCCTCACCTGGAGTACTGTGTCCAGTTTTGGGCACCACATTTTAGGAAGGATGTTGACAAGCTCGAGCATGTCCAGAAGAAGGCAACCAGGATGGTGAGAGGGTCAAAATCCAAGTCTTATGAGGAAAGGCTGAAAGAGTTGGGTATGTTTATCCTGGGAATGAGAAGGCTTAGAGGGGACATGATTGCAGTCTTCAAATATTTGAAGGGCTGTCATGTAGAACATGGAGCAAATCTATTCTTTTTTGCTCTGGATAGCAAGACTAGATCTAATGGTTGGAAATTACAAGGGAGTCGATACCAGCTAAATATCAGGAGAAACTTCCTAACTGTAAGAGTGGTTGAGCAGTGGAACAGACTGCCTTCAGAGGTGGTGGATGCTCCTTCGCTGGACATTTTCAAGTGGAGACTGGATGACCATCTTTTGGGTATGCTTTAGGGCTATCTTTTGGCTATGCTCCTGCAGAGTGCAGGGGGTTGGACTAGATGACCTGCAAGGTCCCTTCCAACTATAACATTCTATGATTCTAATATAGATATGACTATGGCACCAATATAGAGAGTGAGGGGAGTGAAATCCTATCCCTTCTTATCTCCCCTTAGTCTATTGTAGTCTATGTCATGCCAGGTTCTTTTCTTGCAGACTATGTGTGGGGGTGAGGTCATCATATCTTTCTTGTATGTACTTTTCTAAAAATTATGGTCTCCAGAACAGAGCAGACATGTAAACAACAAATGTGACTGCCTATTATCACATCTAGTTTGGCTAAGAGGGACTAGATATTCCTGTATATGTCATTGCTTTAAACTATGGGTTCCCATCTTGAATATTTCATTGTAGTTCAAGAAGGCATTGTGTGAATATGTGGTGTAACATTGCTTAGTGGTTAGAGCAGGAGGGCAACTATGTTAAGCTTGTGGGTACTTTAGGAATTTTGAGATAAGAATTCTAGGTGCCATCACAAAATGGCTGCTCTAGGGGGAAAGATACACAATTTTGTTTCAAAAGAAAGGGGTGGATTTGCTCCACAAAGAGAAACTACCAAGTGCAGAGACATAAGAAAGTCTGTGGATGTTTTACAGGGCATGGTTGTATCATGCCTGCCTGAGATGAGCCCAGCAATGTGCTGTTCAGTTAACAGCTGGAAGTGGCCTGAATCTCCCTGTTCTTTTTTCCTGCTCCTTTCAAGACCACAAGACTACCAAGAAACACACTGGTGGGCCCCATGTTGGGGATCATTTGGTAGAATACCATATTGCAACTGAGGAGACCTGGATTCAAATCCCCATCAGACAATGAAACTTACTGGATGACTTTGAGTGAATAATTCTTTCTCATCCTAGTACTAAATGTCTAGGCTTTGAGGTGAAATTCATGGAGTATGGGATTCTCCTAAAAAGTTTGCTGAACAATTGGGAAGGAGTTCAGGGAAGTGTGATATGAGCCTGGTGGGGTTACTTTCCCTATTCCAGCACAGCAATCTGTATCTGGCTTTGATTTTCTTATATCATTGTTGGCTTGTATACGAAATCTGAATCTGTTATTTCTAAATGGTAAGTGGTAAGTTTTTGTTTGTTGGCCTGTGGACCAATGTTTTGTTTTTACAAGCAGAAGGAACTGGATCTGATGTGGCATCTAAATGGAGAGGGGAAAGGATAGTACAATTTACATTATAGAAACAGATGGCAGGCATTTTGTTTGTAGTATCCATATTTCATATTGCTTCAAGAACAGCTGAACAGATGACCATGCAAACAGGGTTTTCCTTTCATAGCTACCTTTGTAGGTTTGCATAGCAGGTTTCGGAACTAGTTTAGAGGAGTAAATATACTTCTCATTTAGCATATTGTGAAGACTATTAACTGGGCTGCTTTTATCCTGAAACATACAAAGTAGAATGGAAAAGACCCTTGGAGCATAAGGCCATTTTCTAGACTGAATATCCTGTGTCAGTAGCAAAAGCAAAATTTTGTTTGAGCAAGAAACTGACAACTAGTATGAGAAGTTACTGAGATTTTAAGTTATGTTTTTACAACAGTTGACTCCTCAGTTTTCATATTGTGCTACAAATTGCCAGCAAAATGAAGAATTAATTTATGGAAAATAATCTCAATATAACTATGTCTTATCATTGGTAAGAAAGTAGGGCCTTCGGGGGTAGAAGAGACTGCAGGCCACAAGAAGTGTTCTTTGAATCTAAGAGCCAGCCCAAAAATTTAGGAGCCAAGTTCATTTTTCAGCCATCCCAAGAAAATTGTTGCCTTCCAACCAAGTACCATGGCACCTGCATCTCTTCCAGCTCCAGTTGGCATTCTGGACATCTAGTGAGATGAGGGCTTCTCTTGTGAGTTATCCAGGCTTCCCACTGAACCTGGCAGATATACTATGGTGACTGAAATGCCTTGGCCTCACCAGGAAGGTGCCCGTTTTTGATTGAAGTGCTCTCCTCCCCCAGTCTCTTGAAAAGGAGACAGACTCACTAGCTGCCATGATGAAATTTCTAGGCACGGCCATCTGACCTGCGTCACCGGTAGTCTGGTTGCCAGTGCAGTGAACTCCCATTGAAACCAATATGGGGGGAGTCCACGGCTTAGCAGCAGGAATCAGAGTAGGGCTCTCGGGACCTGCCTCTTGATCTGTGTCTTGCCAGCATCACTCGTCTGCTCATCGGAGATGACGTTCCTGATGTGCAGCCTTCCTCCACCAGGATTTGTAAAAGAGGTGCTGGCTGTACTGAGGGGGATAAATTTATAGTTCCCCCCCAAAAAATGAGGGCAGTGGGCGTTGTGCAGTCAAAGTTGAGGGGGTTTCTTCATACCTGACTGAGGGAGAATTTGATGCCAATCCCGTCAGCAGTAACAGCAGAATCACCCATGCCTGCTCTTGAAGAGTTTTAGACCCCGCTGTTTTAGATGGGGTCTCTCCTCTCAATTTCTTAGGGTTCATTGTCATTAACATCGAGGCAGACGCCTTTTTGGGAGGCTTATCTGTTTTTGCGCTCCTCTTTCTGGGCGGAGGCACTTGTTGCTCCACTGAATCTCCCAACTCTATATTAGAGGGAGGTGGTATACTTTGGGATTCTGAAGGTTGTGCCATCATAGGAATCAATGCCTTTTCTAACAGAAGGGTTTTTAAATGAGCAGTCCGATTTTTTCTAGTTTGGTGAGTGAACCTGGAGCAGTGATGGCAGAGCTCCAGCTTATGGCTTTCTCCCAGGCAGAGCAGGCAACGGTCGTGGCCATCAGTTGGAGGAATCTTAGTATTACAATTGGGACATCGTTTGAAAAATGGTAGCCATCCCATACACTTCCTCTTAGGTGTGTTAATGTTTAAAATTTCGTGTGGTTATTACAGATTTTTTTAACTACTGAAGTATTTCTTAGAGGTTATCTAGAGAGATGCTGAAAATAATCTCCGGCTCTTAAGGCAGTAAGAAAGGAACTGGGGCGGGGGCGGGGTCTACCTCACTTCCGAGCATGCGCAGTGGGACATGCTCGCAAGGAAGGATGATGACCCTGCTTAGAAGAGGTTATCATTGAAGCTTTCTAGGCTTTCGACAAGGGATCAACACAGGCGTAAATCCCAGTGTGTGGCATGCACAGAGACCACGAAGAAGATCTATAATTCTTTCCCTCATTCTGACTCCTTGTGGTCTGTTGCTTGTTTGTAGTGGAAGACACTTCTTAATATTTGAATGAACACAAGAGGTAATTAAATGCTTTGATTAATAAAGTTGAGATCTTTATATTGTGAGTTAAAACTGGGAAAGAGTGGTCAGGGATATGACAATAAAATGTTTTGGTTTTTTTTTTAAGGACAGTGAATTGTTCCCTGATGCAGCGTATAGGAGAGGGTATACCTTGTTCTGCAGGGATCTGATGACTGTTCAAAATACATGTAATAGCTGCTCTGTTTACAATATACAAAGAAATCATAAGCCTCCAGTACTCTTTCACCAAAAAGTATTTGGCAGTATTGCCTCATCTAGTGGAGAAAAGGTAATGCTAGAAGCAGTGCAATAATTCAGGTGCGTTGTTTTGCTTTAAAAGATTGCTGTTGCTGCTGCTGTAAACAAAACATTTGTTCCCAATAGGCTTATAAAAACAAATAGAAGAGGAAAGGGAAAACAAGAGGAGGGTACGTCAATCAAAGAAGATGGAAACTGAAAAAAAAATATTAGTCTTCTAACTAAGCTTAGTAGATGGCAGTGAGAAATGTTTACATTCCAAGGCTGTAAAAACTAACATGGTTTCAAAGCCATTGTTTTCAAGTAACTTAGCAAATGTACTTCATCTTAATGAATTGAATCCTGGAATGTATTCCATGTGGTGGGTTTTCTCTTGCCTTCCTCATCCCACAGTATCCCTCCGCAAACTACCGAAAGGTATTGTCGGGTACAGAATCCCCATGACAAAAAGCCATCTGGAATGGGGTGAGCTGCAGTGAGGAAGGAGAATTGGGCAAAACTGACCGACCTCACTCTTGTGCTAGAGAAAAGTGGAGAAAGTGCAACAGAGGAAGAGCCCCCCTGGTGAAAGAGTGATGTGGAGCCAAGTTTGTACACATCCTCATCCTCACTACAGGCCCTTCATACCTGGTGGCTTTTTGTATGAGGGGATCCTGTGACTCCATGGTACATTTTCAGATGCAGAAAGCTGGTATGGGAAGGAGACAGTGGAGAAAGATCCATCACAGTGAGTGCATTTTCTTCATGCAAGCATTGGATCCATTATGTACAGCATCAACCTGTGAATGTAAAAAAATCCTCATAGTGGGACTGCAGACAGGTAGCAGATAGTTCTTCAAACTGTGGGGAACTTAGTGGGGCCGGGGTAGATTGGATTTTCCTCCCCAGCTAGTCACACAAATCTCCGGCTTGTGCAGTCTAAAGACAGTCTTTTCCACAGAATATAGAGGGCAGGTTTGTATGGTGGTAATTGAAAGACAACAGTGTGAAGGTAGTAGGAGATAAGGGTACCTTTGCCAAGGGGCAATAAATTCTGTGTAGTGCTAATGATAAAGGGGTCAAGCTTGATTCAAAATAAGTTTGATTGACAATAAAGAAGGGGTTAAGTTTGAATCAAAATAATTGGTCAAAAACTTGGCTAAAGGTCTCCAATTCTCTTTCTGACTGGTAAAATGATCAGGAAACTATTCATGTAACAGTCTCCTAGTGAAGTTAAGTAGCCATCCATATCTATCCATTGTACACTGAGACCTTCTGCATCCCTCTGAGCTACAGTTTTCGAGACAATGTGCTATATATTTAAACATTTGTAGTCTGTAGTTTCTCAGATAGTATACTCCTTCATATGTCCTGGCAGGTTATTGGTTAAAAAGCTAAAAGATCAAGTGGGATTTGACAAAGAATTGTTACGGAAGGATATGGGTGCAAAGAACTTTTTAAAAAAAAAAAAATCTTTGCCTGCTCGTCTTTGCTTTCTGCTGCAATGAATTGATTGATTTGGGCAAGTAGACAATGGAACTGAATATGTTCTCTTGCTCCCCATGAATCGGTTTTCACTTTGGTACTGCATATCTTTATATTTTGAGATTTAACAGTAACCATGTGTGTATCAGATTTCTTTCTTTGAAAACTTGGGGATTTTTTAGTGGAGATGGAAATAAAATTATTAGAAAATTCAATTTTAAAAAACTTTAAACAAAACATTTTACTTCAATTGCTAAAATGCTAATAAGTTCAATAAGACACACACAGATAATTGTTGAGACAAATTTGGATAGTGTTAAATATCTTTCTTTTTCTTGATGAGTGCACTGCCCAGAATGAAATAGAAAAATGTGAGTGCTGTATTTTAGAGTGCAGGAACCTTTGATTTAAAATAAAGTTGATGCTTCATAAAGTAAAGTTATGTCAAAGAACTACTACTTCAGATGATCTTTATATCCATAACCTCTCCTAAATATCTTTAACTATATGTTATCTCTGTTTTGAAGCCTGTTTGTCCATGCATAGATTATTTATTTATTTATTTCTGTTGCTGATAGTGTTTTTCCACCACCAAGGATCAGCTGACACAGTGCTGGATAATAGTTTCTACAGAGTACTAAATTGGGAACTGCAAACAATATGGAGATTACTTCAATCTGTCTGTGACTGAGGAATGAGCATCATCTGTTGATACCAATAGAAATGCAGTAGTTGCATACTTTCCAAATGAGGTCAGGGCGTAAATCATTCTTTTTCTTTTGGATTTTACTGCTCTGTACACTTAGCAGTATATGTACTGAACTACAGCTTTGCTGTCCTTGTGAATTTGCCTTCTTTTCTCTCCATGGCAGTGACCAGTGTTCCCTCTAAGCTGAGTTCGTGTGAGCCAGCTCACAGTTTTTTAGCCTGAGGCTCACACCTTTTTGTCTCAGCTCAGGGAGGATGGCTCCAGGGCAAACTAATTTATGCAGTAGCCAAATCACCTGCTCACAACTTTACTGCCAGTACCTCACAAAGTAGAATTTCTGCTCACAGGACTCCACAGCTTAGAAGGAGCATTGGCAGTGACACTCTATATGTTTCATGCAGGATGATCCCCTTTGCAGTCTTATAGTAGTTTTGTTTCCTGGTATGAAATTTCATATAGATTAGGAGCTATAAATTGTCCTCTAAAGTTACAGGCAATTTTAACTTATCAAGTCTGCCTGACTTTGGCAGCAGAAAAGCCAAACAGCAACTTTAAAATGTATTTGGTGTAATACAGTTTTTGAAATTCATAATATGGGAATAGAGACTGAAATTTTATAGGGTTCCAATGGGCCTGTGAAGCTTGTCTGTCAGGTTCAGCAACATACTTCTTAGGGGGACCAGGTCTGCCATTATAGAAAGAGAGATCCCACCCCTTGCCTCCACCTGGTACAACCATGGGAGAAATTATGGGGGACTGCTATTGTGCAACACAGTGACATCACTTTTGGTTGTGCAACCAGAAGTGATGTCACGTGTTGCTGTGATGCTCTAACAATCCCCCAAATCTCTGTGCTTTCATTATAAGGTTTGTGGGGATTGCTAAAGCAACTGGAAGTGATGTCTTGGCATTGTGTGATACCACATGACATCTAGCCCTTCCCACAGAAGTCTTAGGAGTTGCCAGCAGCCCTAATACTTCCTTCCATGGATTATGTCAGGTGTAGGCTGACTGGCGCTAGTCATCTAATGGACAACCCAAGTGACAACACATTTGTGACCTGGGGGATATGGCTCTGCATCCCTGTCACTGCTGTATCCCACAGATGCTCTTGCCTGGGTATCAACCCTACCGTGCCCCCAGCCCCTGGCTAATCTGGGATTCAGGACCTAGGTTGCTTTATGACCAGCTCCCAGGAGGTAGGGGGTAAACTCTGGATGCATCTGGGCAAGAAACATTGGAAAGGATATAAAGCCAGAAAGAGTGGGGGTGATGGGCAGTGGAGTAGCAGGAAGACTATGACACAAGAGATAACACTGGCCCTGAGCTGGTTGACTGGGAAGAAGAGACTTGCTTTCTGGCCTCAAGAAGATAAGTAGGTGTGTGAAGCAATGAAGCCAATTCTATCCCAGTTACAGTAAAGCCAAATTACTGCTTTGATTTCTGTCATCTTCCAACTCATTCTCAGAGCATAACTCTAATAAGATCCCTCTCAGGGTGATTATAAGGGGCAAAACAAATTAAGATTTAAATTCAATAAAATGAGAGGTTAACAGTGAGAAATACTTAGAATATATATATATATATATATATATATATTTATATATAAATCTTACCACTATAACGAAAAAGTTCTGTTAAAAAAGGAAATAGAGTGGATTGTAAGGTTGCAGACTTTGGCTGCTTGTTGGTTAAACTCTGATCTGGAACTTCTGACTTTGCTTAGCAGATTGCTTATGAATAAAGAATGCTACGTCATTCTCCACTGTAAAAGAATTTAATCGCTGTGGACAGTTCCAGCACTAGGTAACTGTTCTGGTCAATATTTACTTCATGCAGTATATATTTTCATTGTCCTGTCCATATTGACCTATTTATTTTTAAGTTAATTTTGATCCTGTATTTTTAATATTATTTTAATAACTTTGAAATCACTTTTATTAAGGGGTCTTTCTATTATCTGTATTAAATACAAAATTATGTTTTTATAGATTTCCCCTGAAGAAGCCTGCACAGCGAAATGTGTAGGGACTTCGTATAATAAATTAGTCATCTGTTACCTGGCATTTTCCCTTTTTTCCTCAGTTTGGTATTCAAAGCATTTTATTCCCAAAGCCAAATAGGTTAGTTTAAAGTGTCTGCTTCCCCAACCCAAAAGACAAGTGAATTTAGAAAATGATCATACAACAATTTCAAGCTGAGTGCCAGATACTGTATGTAAGAAGCAATATTTTTAATTTGAAATAATTACTTGAGCTTAGACAATGTGATTTAAAACTATACACATTTTCTCTACATATAGTCTTTAGCATACCTATTCATCATATTTTGAAGAATAGCTTCATAGACTTTTGAGCAGCAGGGCCATTTGTTATTCAGTCACACAGTCAAGTCTGACTCTTCACGACCCCATGGACCAGATCACGCCAGGCCCTCCTGTCTTCCGCTGTCCTCTGAAGTTTGCTCAATTTCATGTTCGTTGCATCTTACATTCCAGGTTCCTATGCAGTATTGTTCTGTGCAGCATCGGACTTTCCTTTCACCGTCAGACACATCCACAACTGAGTGTCCTTTTGGCTTTGGCCCAGCTGCTTCACTCTTTCTGGGGTTACTTGTACTTGCCCTCAGCTCTTCCCCAGTAGCATATTGGACACCTTCTGACCTGAGGGGCTCATCTTCCGGAGTCATATCTTTTAGCCTTTTGTTACTATCCATGGGGTTTTCTTGGCAAAAATACTGGAGTGGGTTGCCATTTCCTTCTCCAGTGGACCACACATGGTCTGAGTTCTCTGCTGTGGCCTGTTGGTCCTGGGTGGCCCTCCATGGCATAGCCCACAGCAGGGCCATGGAGTGCACCAAAAGACAAGCTGACTCCTCTTCTATTGTTGCTAACTATGAAAAGGCATAAATCTACTGAAGTGCTGAAGAAAAGTTCAGCAGTTTCATCTTCTGTCTTCTGTGCAGTCCCACTTTGGGACTGTGCATATGCAGGCCAGCCGCAGATATAAGTTTCTTGCACCTATGGAACCAGGGGGAGTACCCCCTCCAGTATGAATGCAACCATTTTTTCCACCTAAACCATCACACATTCTGGAGGAGCAGCACCCTCTTCCCTCAGTTCCTTTTTTGCTGCCATTGAGTTAGGAGTTTCTAGCGATCTGTCCAATCTTACCTAACCCCTTTTCAGTCATCATTCAACCACCATTTTTGGGAAGAGGGGTTGACTGCCCTTCTCCTTTTTAGTGTTTTTTTCAGCTGGTGCCCCTTTGAGTTAATAAACTTCAGCAGTGTGAGATGATGTAGGTGAAAGCACTTTTCAAAAAGTGTGCTAAGTGTAGCACCAAGATGACTCACACCAGTGAGCATGAGGTGTGCCTTTTGTGCCTCGGGGAGGGTCACCATGCCTCAGCCTGCAAGAAGTGCCAGCAGTATATCCTTAAGGTAGGCATCAACAAGGGCTGTTCAGTTTTCCCATATATAGACAACTGGCTAGTTACAGCATCATGGAGGGGGGAGCACATTTCTGAGGTATATCTCACACTGGCCATTTCTTGAAACCTGGGTTTAGTTGTTAACAAATCAAGGTTAGATCCCACACAAGCAGTTCAAATAATTGGTGCATTTTTCAGCTCTGCTAAGGCAGAGCCTTCCGCCCAATGAAAAGGGGACTAGTTTTTAAAGCACAGGTGAGTCATGTCTGTGGAAACAATAGCAACCAGCTCTGGTTATACAGAAGCAATAAGGCTTTATGGCTTCTGCCACAGCAGGCAGCCATGCATCCCTTGCAGAACTGGTTCATTATTTATTATTTATTTAGATTTCTACCGGGAACTCATTCCACCAGGTAGGAGCCGCCACTGAGTAGGCCAGGGACCACTAGGCGATGTGTGCTCCATACCGTAGTGCTCTTTGGCATATATATGGGGAAAGGTTTTTCTTCAGGTATGTTGGAGCCTGGCCATTAGAAGCTTTAACCCTGTTACCCACTTGCAATGCCAATATTTCTTAGTCTGTAGAAGTATTATAAGGTATCTATTCCGGTGAATGGTAGACAATGGGATGGCAAAGCTTTCCCCTTCTTTCCTCTTTCTCCAAGCAGGGAAGAAAGGTTTGGAGGTGTCAAATCCTAGCAGGGATATCAGGAAGGAGATGTCTAGGTGTTAAATTCATTCTGCTACGAAGACATAACTGTCAGTTTATCGGGCCGGGCCATGGAGCATGGAGAATTTACTAATAGATTTAGTCTTCTCTGCAGGGGTCCAGAAAGCCTTCCACATGTTACTCTTACCTTGAAAAATGGAAGCATTTCTCTTCCTGAGTTTAAATCTAGGGGACTTTATCCATCCTCATACCTGCACTGAAAGGTGCTAGACTACTTGCTCTCCATAAATTTGGGGGGATTAGCCAGCCCAATCTCATCAGATCCGGAAGCTAAGCAAGGTCGACTCTGGCAAGTATTTGAATGGGAGACCTCCAAAGAATACTGGGGTCATGATGCAGAGGCAGGCACCAGCAAACCACCTTTGAACGTCTCTTGCCTTGAAAACCCTACCGGGTCACCATAAGTCAGTTGTGACCAGTGTTCCCTCTAAGCTGATTCCACCCCAAAAAATCTGGCCATGGGTTTGGAGACTGTGGTGGGATGGTTAAAAACAGCAGGTTGAAATTGACAAACATAGAGGTTCTGTGGCCAGTGTTTCCTCTAAGCTGAGGTGGTATCAGCTAGCTCACAGTTTTTTAGCTTCTAGCTCACACATTTTTGTCTTAGCTCAGGAAAGATGGCTCCAGAGCAAACTAATTTTTGCAGTAGCCAAATCACTTGCTCACAACTTTAATGCCAGTAGCTCACAAAGTAAGATTTTTGCTCACAAGATTCCACAGCTTAGAGTCCACCTGGTTGTGACTTGACATTAAAAAAGCTACCTTCTCAGTGGAAGTTCACCTACCAGCTATATCAGTTTGCTGCAATGTGATAGCTTATCTGGGTTTTTTTCCCCCTCACAGGAACTCCTGTAGGCTCCTAAAGGGTCTGATGAATGTGTTTCCACCACAACTCAAGATAGGACCACAAAGGTTGCTGTCCTTAGCACTTATGCAACTAATGCTGAAGACTTTGAATCATTGGCTTCCTGCCCTTTAGCTCTGATGAGGATGAAGGTGGTTTTTCTCATGACCCTCACTTCTGAACTAGCTGTTTTAATGGTAGACCCTCCTTTCCTCAAGGTGTTTGATAAAAGTGTTGTTTTACACCCCAGTCTGCAGTTCTTCTCTAAGGTGGACTCTTTCACAGCACAGGAAGTTGTGCTCCCACTTTCCTTTCCCTGTCCTATGTCTTGAGCTAAATGAGCATTACACCCTCTTGACTTGAGAAGGGCCTTGGTGTTTTACACAATGAGGGTAGAACCATCCAGGAAGGACACTGCTTTGTTTGTCATTCTGGCCTAGGAAAGTGTAAAGCTACATCACCTTAATCCCTTTCATGATGGGTAGTGTGCATGATAAGATTATACTATGAGAAGGCTGGTGTGCCTTGCCCCTTGGACATCCATGCTCACTCCATCAGAGTGCAGAGTTCTATAGCTGCATTCTATCACAGTGTACTTCTCATGGACATCTGCAAGGTGGCACCCTGGTCATCTAAAGGGGTTGGAAAAGCTGTTCTCTAGTCATTGTTCCGGTGAGAACAATCATCCCACCTCCTTTGCTGAGTAGCTCACTAGAATTCCAGTGTGAGACTGCACAGAAGATGGAACATGAAAACAGGATTGAACTTAGCTGTAACTGCTGTTCATTTACATATCTTCTGTGCGAGAACACATTCTCTCCCCCCTGCCTGCTGTGAGCTGTCTTCTATTATTGTTTAGCTGATAGGTACTTACTGGAGAGGGTTTACTGTGGGCAAGCAGGAACTGAGGGAAGGCGGTGCCACTCCTCCAGAGCACCTGATGGTTTAGGTGGTAAAAGCAATGTTGCATTCTTTCCAGAGGGGAGGAGCGCCCCCTTCAGTTCCATAGGAGCTTGAAACTTTTATCCCCAGCTGGTCTGTGCATGCACAGTTCCAATGTGTGTCTGCATAGAAGATACATTGATGAACCACAGTTACAGGTAAGTGCAACCCTGTTTTCCTTCTTTCTACTTGTGGTGCATATGCTATGAACCATATCACCATTCCCACAGCAATGCTTTCATCAGTGCTGCTGGAAATCGTTAGAAACTCTTACATTAAATGTCTGCATTTTTTTTTATTGTAGTAACATAGGAGTGTTGCTGACAGCAACCTGCTGCCTGCTAGACTGTCAGTAGGCAATGCTTGCTGGGGGCAGAAGATCTCACGCCACAGTGGGCATATGGCAAACCTATGATAAATATGTTCAGATCGGTTGCTCCCCTTTGTCTAGCAAAACGGGGAGCAGTATTTGAATCTTGGATTTTCAACTATGGTATTTCAGAAAATTGTCTGTCATTTCATAATGTTGCCAGAAGATAGATGACCTCCATTTTGTTGTATATGTGTGTGGAGGGGAATCATAGAAGGAATAGGAAAAGACTGTTGGATATGTAGTGTTAGACTGTGTCCATTTTGTTTACATCCAGATAATGTAATTTTATGTATTTATGGCGAATGGAATTGGATCTAAGCCAGCATCCTTTTTAACAGTGACAAGCAGCTTTAGCAAGTCTCATGCAAAATTCTATTTCTTTTTTAAAAAATATTTTATTTATATTCTATAAATAAAGATATTGCAGACGTAGTAAATAATACAAAGTGTGAGAGCTTTACAGCTCTATGTAGTTATTTAACCATTTATACACTCTTGTCCAACATTGTTGATGGATTTCTTCATCTTTTCCTTGAAGTAATATGTTCATTTTATCCATCACTGCCATCTCTAAAAGTCTCTGTGTTAGCTCTTCCCTTGATGGGATTCTTTCCGTCTTCCACAGCTTTGCAAGCAAAATTCCGGCAGATGTTAATATATAGACTATAATATAAAGGTCACTTTTTGAAAATCCATCTGGTATTATATTTAGTAAATAAATTTCTGGTTCTAATGTTTAACATCAAGTATTTCTTGAATTATCTTCTGAATTTTAAACCAAAATTTATAGGTTTTCTCGCATCTCCATCACATATGAAAATATGTCCCTATGTTTCTCTTACATTTCCAACAAACATTCCTTAGATTTGGGTAATACTTTGCTATCCTGTCAGGTGGCAGATGCCATCTATTAAACATTTTGTATATGTTTTCTTTATAGGCAACTGCTCTGGTAAATTTCATAGCCTTCCATATTTTAGATCAATTATCCAAGTCTATATTATGTGCTATATCCTGCATCCATTTAGAAGAGAGGAAGAAGAGAAGAGATTGGATTTATACCCCGCCCTTCACTGCCCAAAGGCGTCTCAGAGCAGCTTACAAACTTCTTTCCCTTCCCTTCCCCACAACAGACACCCTGTGAGGTAGGTGGGGCTGAGAGAACTTCTGACAGAAACTGTCCTTGAGAGAGCAGCTGTGCCAGAGCTTGTGACTGACCCAAGGTCACATCAGCAGGTGCAAGTGGAGGAGTGAGGAATCAAACCCGGTTCTCCCAGATAAGAGTCCACGCACTTAACCACTACACCAAACTGGCTCTCATAGATATTTTCTAACCATAGATATTTTCACAATCTCATCTTGCATACAGTGCCACTTGTTCTGGAGTGTGCCACTTGTTCTCATGGCAAACAAGCACCTTCCAAGACAGTTCACTTTCCCTGAGATTCTCTGGGAGAGTCTGACTGCTAGGTGCTGCCTGTTTGCCTGCCTTAAGTGGTGCTGCCTGGGTTTCCCCATTGGAAACAATGGAGGTAATGGGGGTAACCTGTTTGGGTGTCCATAGAATTAGGCCCATTGATCCAATTGCTTTGAGACATGGCGGTGTATGTGGGGAGAGGCTCCCTAAGCTACCCTGAAAGTTTGGAGCCTCTCCCTCAAACCCCCTCCCCCCCAGAGCTGGCTGGTGGCTGGCTATTAACTGTCCCCCATGGCCATGATGGAGGTGGCACACCCATAGTACCAGACAAGGATCCTTCCGTAGGTGCTGGACAGATGACCCAGAAGACGTCTGAAAGCCCCCACCACCTTGCTGGAACTGTGCTGTGCTAGTTGAGGTAGATGCCCCAGAGGACATCTGTAGGCCCGTGGGGCCCCATGACCAAGTGACACCTGGTGGTTGTGTAGAGTCCGGCTTACCTGCCTCAAGGAACAGACCCCCATAAGGTACCACTTGCTGCTCTTCACCCACTTGCACTAAGCCATCATGCAGCCCTACAAAATGGCCACCCGAATCACCTAAAATGGCCACTGCTTCTTCCCTGCCTAAAATGGCTGCCAGCCACCTAAAAGCTGGCCTTCACTTTAAACAAGGCCAGCCCTATGTGTTTACTGAGGGTGCCGGGGGGGGGGGAGACACACGAAATGGTCGAAGAAAAATTCTAGGAATGAAGCAGCCTTACCTCGCTATCAACCCCTATCAGCACCACAGACCAGGGCAGTGGAAAGGCACAACTCTAAGCTCACCCCACTGACTAATGCCCCCACTGCCACAAACCAGATTGCCCCCTTGCTGGCTAAGCAACGCCACCAACAAAATCCACCACCGCTGCCTGATCTGCCGCCACAGTGCTCCAGCTGTCGTCATCGCTGGGATCCTTTCACTGCCACTGCAGCTGCCCAAACTGCCATCACAAGGATGCTGCTGCTGCAAGGATCCCGACGATGCCATGCTTCTCCAGAGCCTGCTCGATCCTGTACCCATGCCTCGTGCTCCATCTTCACAGAGCACGCCAAAGGACTGCTGAGGCAGAGGGCAGGAGCCAAGCTTAAATAGGCTGGTTCTGCCCCCTGCCTGGTGCTGCGCTTCACACAGCACTGGTGCCGCTCTTCCTCCTCTTGAGGAGGCAATTCAGCCCTCTCCTACCAATGTGAGCTCAGCGGGAGTTGGGCTCGCATTTTAGAGGGCTGCACAGAGAATTTTAGCTTCAGCTCATAACATTTTTTCCCTTCCATAGGAACCAATGGAGGATTGGGCACCTCCTTCTGAGGCCCATAGAATTGGACCCCCTGGTCCAATCTTTTTGAAGCTTGGGGGGGTTGAGGAGAGGCACCCTACCTCAAAAAAGCCCCCCAGAGCCCCAGATACCGCAAGATCAATTCTCCATTATAGCATATGGGGCTTATTGACTATAATGCTCCCATATATAAGCTATAATTAAGCCAGGACCACCATTTTATTGCTGCCTTCAGTCACAGGGAAAAGTGGTATATAAATATTTGAATAAATAAGTCATTTGGGCAGGTTGATAACATTTAAATGGCTTCCTGTTTGTTAGGTTAAGCAGGGTTCTGACAGTGACTGTTCCAGCTCTGTTATACTTGACCTGTAATGCTGGTTGTACGGAGCTGCGGTGGCTCAAGTGGTTAAGACACTGAACTGCAGGCTGTGGAAGGTCAGTAGTTCAGCAGTTCGAGACCCGGGTGCCGCAAGATGGAGTGAGCTCCCATCTCTAGTTCCAGCTCCTGCCAACCTAGCAGTTCGAAAGCAAGAAATTGCAAGTAGATAAATAGGTACCACTTCGGTGGGAAGGTAACAGCGTTCTGTGCGCCTTGGTGTTTAGTCATGCCGGCCACATGACCACGGAAACGTCTTCGGACAGCGCTGGCTCTTCGGCTTTGAAACGGAGATGAGCACCGCAACCCTAGAGTCGGATTCGACTGGCTTTCGAGCAAGGGAACCTTTACCTTTACCTTTAATGCTGGTTGTCATATTTCACTAAAAAAAAACAAAGCAAGAGTTTCTTTCTCCCCTGTGTTGGTATGTTTTATAAAGGTCAGTGCAAGGCAACAGTCCAAGCTCAGTTCTACCAATATAGTGGACTGGGGCAGGTAGACTTCTTATCCAAAGGCCAGGTCTACCAATATAGTGGAAGAAGGGGCAGGGAGACCCGTTCTCCAGAGGCCTGGTCTACCCCTATAAACATTTTGTGTAACGAAATTTGACTTGATTCTGTTTTCTCTTCTGATGTTTAAATATAGTTTAAAAGAATTCATTCTGAGAATTTTACAAGGTTATGGAAATAATCTTCTAAAAATAATTTATGTAATAATCAAATGTAGCCTCGCTCACAACTTTAGCGCTAATAACTTTTTCGCTCATGAGGTAGAATTTTTGCTCACAACACTGTGGAGCTTAGAGAGAATACTGGTGATAAACCGCATCTGTATGATCATGTCTGAGGTCTCAGGGAGCCTACTGGGGAGCCTTCCTTGTCAATCTCCACACCTCGGAATAAGGTTAGGGAGGAGGGGTGTTAGGGATAACTTGTAACAGGCAGAAACCAGGACTGTTATTCTCTTGCTCAAGAATCCTCCACCCCAGTTCCAGTAAAAATATATTTTTTAAAAAGCAGTCAGTGATATCATGAGATCACTTCTGGGGGAAATCCAGATGTAACATCAATCCACTCTAGGAATCACCTGGAAAGCCATGATGTTTCATCTGAGTTTTCCCCAGAAGTGATGTTATGCCATCACTTGACAGCACTGCCTCATGTCCCCAGCCCCCGGACTTCCATCAGTTGCCAGGCCATGCCAGGCCATGCCTGGCAACCATACCAGAAGCATTAAATTCAGAACACAGTCAGATTATGGAGGTGATGTCTAGCATATTTTCAGATTTTACTGCTTGGTCACATGGGGTTCTTATGCATTGAAACAGAAAGTTTTATGTTATTTTGCAAACATTGTGACTCAATTGCATAAATGAAGAACGGTCCTAAAATACAAAGTGTAAGGCAGCTTCTGCTATGCAGATTTATGAAACCAAATATCTAGAGAAAATACAAAGTGACACCTTCATGCCTTTGTTGACCAAATATATTCTGTTTGCTGTTGAGTCTTCTGTTGTCTTTGTTTGCACTGTGAATAAGCTTTGCTGCATGAATGTTGGAATAATCTGGTTTGTTTGAGAGAAAAGTGGAATCCTCAGGTCAAATATAATGCCTGTAAAATAGCTGTGCTTGTATATACTGCTGAGATCTTTAAATCTGATGGTCTGAGGGATGAGTGAAGTCAAGCATTTGGGATGGGGTCCTGTTACTTCTGAGGCACAATTATGTACATAACCATGGTTCAGAAGTTTGCCCAGTTTTGGAAGAACAATGGAGGTGGTAACTAAGAATTAAATTCTATCCTAATAAATCTAGATATTCCAAATCAGTGTTTTTTCCAACCTGTGGGTAAGGACCCAAAAATGGATTGTGAAGCCTCTGAAAGTGAGTTTCAGGTCAGCCCTCCCTAATGGCCGCTCCTACCCTTTCCGTTGCTGTCTTTCTTTCCACTTCCTCTTTGCCACCTTCTCACATTCTTGTCTCCCCTTTCCCTCTGCAACAATAAAGAGAGGGGAAAGCCATCCAGCAACTATAAAATGTATGGTAGGAGCTGGAAGAAGGGGGGAAAGGGCTGGAGAAAGGGTGGGAGCTATTCAGTGGGACATAGAAAATAAGAGGAGGAGAGAAAGAGACATGTATATGCATGGGCTCCATCTTGGTGCTGCCCCTCTGCGGTGCCTCACTGTTCTCTACCTGCTGAGGGAGATATACTGCACTGAGCCTCTTGCCATCACCTGCCATCTTCAAACATGGCCTTAACCTGGTGCCCCCTGAGCATGCCTCTTCAGCTCTGGCCCACTTGGCAGAAGAGGAGGAGACAACAGAGCAGAGTCCTCCAGTCTCAAGGACTTCCCCTCAGGGTGAGCATTGTGAGTTCTGCACTTGGAAGAGGACAAAACTGTGCTATAACTCTTTATCTCCCCACATGTGGTTTATGGATGGAGTTGGTTGCTGTAAGAGACTTCTTAATTTCCCTGTTCAGGCAATCAGTACTGTGTGGGTTAAACCTTTCAACTTATCACAATATAGGCACTCAAGTCTACATTTCAGCCACTATTAAAGTGGTTAAAGGTACTCAGACCTAACCAGATTTGAGTGAATAGCTGTTGAGTAGCATCTGCCCTCTGGTACATGATTGTTCTTGTGCAGTGGTAAAAGGTCTGTTGTCTAAGTTTAGATGCAAATTGGGATGCTTTCACAATTTGTACCTTGCTAAGCCCATTGCACTGTACTGAGGTTGGACCATTTTAATGTGATTTACCTGCACTGGTATTTCTGCTTTGTAGAGAAAAGGACACATGCTGTCTGTCATGTGAGATGAATGCAATTAATGGTGCTACCACAGTAAGCAAAACATGGCATTTGACTACAGATGATAGGCACTTTCCTATGTAGAATAAATAATATCTCTGTAGGAAAACCATCATGTGTGAAACGGTTCCTAGAAGAACCAACTTTAGTGCGTACTTTGAGACAAGGCTTTGACCTGTGTTTTGAAACCAAGACCCCAGAAACAGTATCTTCCATGTCAATCATTAGTCTGTAGTTTTTCTTCACTGCATATTGTTTTGTGAAGAATCAAGTAAAATGTATCCTTATAGTAACTACAGCAAGTTTGTTAGAATTTTAGGGGAGATTAGTAGGAGTAATGGAGAAGAAGAAGGTAGTCAAAGGTTGGAATGTAACCTCCATGAGCAAAAGCTGTGTACTTCAGAATGCCAGTTGTTTAGGGTTCATATTGGGGGCAGTTGTGCCCTTTCTGCAATGTTTGTTAATTTCTCAAAAACATCTGGTTGGCCACTGTAGAAAAGGGAATGTTGGACTAGATGAGTGACAAAGTTATAGTTTGCTTAGGACAGGGGTGTTAAATTTACAGCCTGTGGGCCCAAAAGTGGTCTGCCCATGGCTTTAATCCAGCACACAGCTCTTTTCTTCCCCCCTCCTCCCCTGCCTGTCCTCACCCTTCAAAGCTGGAGGCGGCTGAAGTTCCCAGCTCCCTCGGCTTTGGCTTTGCCTGCTTGGGCAGGATGCTCTTCTGGGCTTGCAAACTGGCAAAGAGAATGTGGAATGGATTTTCTATTAAGGTCTCTGTGCCCGGATAGACTATTCTGGGACTGTTTCTAGCAATAGAAACAGTGCTCTGGGACTGGAGTGACAGACCCCAGAGTGGAATGACGGCCCCTAGCAATACAATCTGTGTTCTCAAAATGGAATGACAGGGTGCAGAGAGGAATGACACCACCTGGGATTAGCAGCAGCATTCTGGGAATCACAGAATGCCTCTGCTGTTCTCAGGGACTGTCATTTCACTTATTCCAGTAGTCTATCTGGGCCCAGAGACCTTAATGGAAAATCCCTTCCTCATTTTCTTTGCAATTTTGTCTGTGTTGCAGTGTATTCCACTGGAGTGGAGCTCAAGAAGTTTTACTTTCCAGTGTTTGTATGCTAGCTGAAGTTTGTATGCTTGCTGGAGTTAATGTTTTGAGTCAGCTTGTCTCTGCTGAATGGACCTGAGAACGGGTGCCTGAGTGAGTACTCTAACCTGGGAACCCACAGCCAAAGAGGGACATTACACTGGAGAGCCACTGCCACTCTGAGTAGATTGGGGGGGGAGAAGCTTGCAATATCCATCCATTTCATGATTTCCTAGGCTCAGATCATTTTATATTATTAGTTTCTCCTGTGATCCTTGTGCTTTTTCTTGAAGTTTTATTTTAAAAATTGCATTGCCAAATCCTACTATTTCCCCACCTTTCCATTTTCGGCAGGCATATTTTAAGGCACAGGGAAGGTCTGGGAGATCTCAGTTATCAAAGACTGTTAAATAAATGAAATATTGCAAGAGTTTTAAGCATGTTTGTATTTTAAGTAAAAAAAATCTTTATGTTTGTCTGTATCCTTTATAAAGTTTTTATCTCCACTACCTGGCATTACGTTTTATGACATGTATGGCCTGGCCTGACCAAGTCCAATTTATGTCAGATCCAGCCCTCATAACAAGTGAGTTTGACACCCCTGGCCTAGGGTGTTTAAAAAAACCTCTTCGGTCAGCCCTGTATAGGTCATCCATACCTAGTAAATTTGGACTTGTGGGTCACCATACTGAAAGGGTTGAGAGCCACTGTTCTAAATAGTGCCTGTTTTTTTCATGTGCATCATAATGCCCTCTTTTGTGTGTTTAGAAAGGTTGTGGTACATTTGTTATTGATTGCTGTGATTGTGTGGACTAATTACATGTTTTACTTTATATGCTGGAGAAAACTATATTAGACTTGTGATATTGAAAACAACTTATCAAAGCAAAATCAGTACATTGATACCCTTTTCCTTTGGGGGAAAAGAATTTCTGCAATTCCATGTTACAAACATTCTTAGGCAATGTTAATATTTCTGGTGGTTGTGTAGTGACCAGCAAGCTTGTTTGTCAAAGAAAGTTACATGAAAAGACATCATTTATTAATGATACTCTGCCCCCTAGTGCTACATGATTTTAAATGGATGTAAGCTAAATAGACAATTCTTTATTTTGCATAGTTCTCACATTTTTAATCAGAGCCCATCAACCCAACTTAATTATCCATAGAGAGAGAGGTCTTAAATAGTGGCACAATCTTTTTTCAGCCAAGATCTGCATACACTAACAAGTTCATGGGGAAGAAAAACTTTTGAAGTGAAAGAGAATTTTGAAAAGCATTTTTAAATATCACATTGAGAGGAGGATCCCATTCAAAGGGGCAAAAAAATGTAAAAGATTCTACTGGATGATAGCAAGACAGGCCCCTTAGGCTAGCCTAAAATAGCTGTTTTGATCTCAGCCTTCATTAGCTCTTTCTCATGATACTATGTCAATGTCCAATTGAGTTGACCTATTTCAAACTCAGGTTACAGATAAAACTTTATTTTGTCCTATTTTACATCTGTGGGAGATGGAAGCCAACTAAGGATTTTTTTTTCATCTTAAAGTCTAGAGGCTATCTGGGAATTCAGCTTTGACTTGAATAAAGGATCCTTCAAGCCATAAATGTCTTAATTCCAAGGGGGTTTATTTGGGTCCTTTAGGAGTCCACCACGTTACCTGAGGAACTCCTAGTACACAGATTATTGAACTAACTTCTTGGCTATGAAGTTGGAATCTTTAGTAGCAAAAGTGTCTGACTTGCCAATGGCTGTTATTGTGCTATATTGTATTGTATTTGTCTCTTTCCACTCATTCCCAAATATTTCTAAATCATTGCAAAAAGAAAGGAACATGCAACACACAATGTAATGGAGTCTCTGCTTTGAAGACTGAAACAGCAGAATGAAGGTTGGTGTTCATGTACAAAAAACAATCTTATGTTTCATGTTCATTTGAGAGAACCTGGATTCTGTTTGAAGTTGGCAGTCCTGAAGGAAAAATTAAAAACCATACCTTATTGAGAGACCCTTACAGAAGACTATTTGTGTATATGCCTATAGCATACCAATTTTAAGGGGGGAAAGTTGGAAAAGTTACAGCTTTAAATTACTAGATGATCAAAGAGGGTACATAGATGTAATGAAGTGATTTTTTTTTAACTAGGATAAAACTCATTAGGGAATTCTGCTGCGATGGCGCAAACATTACACTGGAACATTACACTGTTTTTTGAGTAAAATCTAAATTGAATTTTCTTGGTCACAATGTAGGAAGTCATTGGGCTCAGAAAAATTGACTCTGTTTAGGATTGCACTGCGAACCATTCAGAAATGGTCATGTTTGTGGATAGCGTGTTCTTTGGTAAAGACTTTAAATAATCAAAGAATGATGCATATCAACATTAGATTTCCCACCAATCATATTGCAGTGCTGTATGATTGAAATGTAGCACAGCTTAAGTTAGCATACAAGAAATACAACAGCTGTATCACAAAACATTTATTTTGTGGTAGGACTTGCCTGACTCTTTCCTTCAAGCCTGTTGAAAAAGGTAGCTGAGTTCAGAAATAGTGTAAATATTTAACTTGAGAAATCTGATACCAGAGATGACAACATCTTGTGTGGCATAAAGTACCTTTTTATGAGATGACTTAATTTTCCAGTTCTGCTAGTGTTATGTTTAAACTTTTATTAATAAACCTTCTACAGTAGAAAGCTGCTTATACAATTAGGGGTGGACTGCCTAGGGGTGGAAAATGTTCAGTAAAAGTCATTTTTTTCATCTTGGTCTCATTTCTCATAAATAATTTCTCATTTAAAAAATGGTCAGTAAAGTCAGTATTTCTTTGTTTTCATGAATACAATTTGTGGGGGGGTTGTTTTCATTACTGCATTTTGGGGAAAATATGATGACTTCTCAGTGAGAAGAAAGATTTTTTTTTTCAGTTCAGAACTTATCTGTGTAATGAAAACAATTTCAGCTTGACTTCACTTTTGAGCTGTCTTGTGAACATATTGGGGAAACTTTCCAGTTTATGTAGCCAAATGCAGTGCCCCAACATTTTTCACTCTCAAGGGCAAGGGCATGGTATCTAACAACAGATGCACTGGCTCAATACTTCAGAAAACAGTCACTGAAGAATTTTAATGGTGCATATTACACCTTGTGCTATGATGAAACCACCAATGCAGCATCTTAAAAAGAATTGCAGGGTAGCTGTTGGATGCTGGCCACCAACCAAAAACATGATTGTGACCAGGCACCTTCAGAGTTTTTTCATGGGTTCAGCAACAGCTAAAGATATTTACAGTAACTTGGATGAAGCCTTGGATTTGGCACAACTTCCTTGGTCAAAACTGCTAATGCTAAGTAATGATGGGCCAAATGGCAACAAAGCTGTCACTAAACTCATGAATGATTATCTTATTCTGACAAAGAGACAGCCTATGGTAGATATTGGCACTTGTAACATTCATATAGTCCATAATGCATAGGGGCATGGGAGAACTGGATGATACATCAAATTTAATTTTCCTTCTTTATGATTTTTTTTGATGGGTGGCCATTACATTGGGAGGATTTCACAAAAATTCAAAGAGATCTCAGTATCCCAGATCATCATTTCATGAAACATGTGTTTTCTAGGTGGTTATTACTAGAGAGTGTTCCTAGGACTTTGTTCCTAGGAGTAAAACTGATTTGGTGAAATCTTCCACAAAGGAAACATACTTAACCTCTTAAAACATGAGACAATAAAAGCAGAGGTGATGTTTTGTTGCAAGAGTGCCCGCTTATTTACACAGTTCACTGGAGTGTTCCAGAAAGAAGATCTTTTGGTGCACATGATGCAAAGTTTTTTGTCAGTATTTGGCCAGGGTTTTTGGGGAATTTTGGTCAGTAAAACCCTTTGACTAGTTTCTACCCCTTCTGCCAGATCTCTTCCTTCCTCTATCCTCCTTTTTGGAACATGGTTCCACCCACCTCAAAACACACTCCCGATTTTGATCATGGCTAACTGTTCATTTGACAGCAGCGTTTACAGTGATAAGGGCTAATCAGGATTCTTATAATCCCCATAACCTAAAACCATAGTTAAAGTTGGCTCTTGATCCTGTGCTAATCAGGAACCTCAAATTATGGCTAATGTTGCTGACAATGGGCTTTCAGAATGTATAGGCTTTAAAGGCGATGTTAAAATGTCACAAGCATTCTAAAGTACAAGCAAATCAACACACAACTGTAAATCAACCTTTTTCTGTGGCAGTTAATCAGTTGCAGAAATGTGATACAAGTACTTTGAAAGCAAGCTTTGTTTTTCAGAAGTATAGATCAGCAATGGAAATGGGCTGAAAAATGGCACCTATGAATTCAGACTGTCAAAGCCCCTTTTTCAAAAGAGATGGAGCAAGATGAGCATCTGTGTTAGTATGTCTGTAGCAGTAGAAAAAGAGTCAGAGTCCAGTAGCACCTTAAAGACTAACAAGAATTGTGGTAGGGTATGAGCTTTCGTGAATCACTGCTCATTTCTTCAGATATCTGAAGTGCACAGTGACTTATGAAAGCTCATACCCTACCACAAATTTTGTTAGTCTTTAAGGAGCTACTGGACTCTTACCTTTTCCCAAAGCCTTTTAACAACCAGATCTGGTCAGAAAGCATGAAATGAAATGTGTTCCTGTAGACATCATTCAGCTACTGGCAGTGACAGAGATGATTGTAGTGGAGAATAAATCTAAAAAGGTTCTGTAAGACCAGTAGGAATTGACAAGAAAGGAAGTGGGCCTGCTAATCATATAACAGAGAGAATCATGTAATAAACAGAAGTGGGTATTGTTAATCATATAATAGTGAGTGGTCAATACAATAGATATTAGTGTTGAATCCTGTGTTCTTCATGAAGCAGTCATTGTAATACAGAAAACAATAATAAGTTATGGTGGTGAGCTGACTTCCATAGAGAAAAACCAAGCTTGAAAGCATGAAATCATATTATGATACCTTAAAATCCATTACAAGACATAAGAAGCTGAAGATTTCATGGAAATGTAGGATCCTAGAATCTGATTTATTGTAGAATGTGCTTCACATTGGGATTCATATCCAAGAGGTATTGGGATTCACATCCCATACTTTCAGCAGGGTGAGATGAAAGAATCAGATTGAGAAAGCAGACTAGTAACTTGGTAAGATAGAATGCAAAGAATGGGTTCATCAGGAAATAATAAGTTTTCTAGCTGGGTACATCTATTTTTTATTAACGTATTTATATCCTATCTCTCCTTGTAGTTTACAAATCACCATGAAAAACATCACAATTTAAAACCAACAAAATAAAACTCCAAATAACCCCTTCCCTCCAAAAGATAACTGCAGGTTTTATCCCATCAAAAGCCCTGGGAAATAAGGCAGGCATTGTAGCTTCTAAAGATAGCACCTACTTACCTCTCCAGGGAACCTGTTCCACAGAGTGAGAGCTAACAGTAGTAAAGAAACAGGCTGTGGTTGATACCAGGTGGGCTACATTCAGCGGGGGCATAGCTAATAGTTGGCATCCTGAGGATCACATTTGATTTTTCTGGTTCCGGTCTGTGATTGCAGTGGATGCGCTGAAAGATCTCTCCTTTTTCACAAGGTTTTTTTTTAATAGTTTTAATCAACTCCTTTTAACTTTTTTTACCTTGTGTGTTAACTCTTTACTTCTCGCATCATCTATTTAATTTGTTGGCTCCTCTCTGCTTTTTAAAAATGAGATAAGAAGCCTTGCTGGATTTTTCCCTTTAACAATGCGTTCCTCAGCTTTTATCTTGATATTTATGACTTACAAGGACTCTACCGCCTTAATATTTATTTTAATTAATCCTGAGTGACTCCAATTTCTCCTTTACTTGTAACTCTCCTGTACTTTGGCATTTTCATTTTGAGAAAGGAAATTGAACTGTTACCTGCTCAGCTGCTCTGCTGTGTTTACGACTGGCTTAGTCCTCAATCAAGCTGGGACTAATTAGAAAATGAAGCCACAGAAAAGAGGAAGAGATGTTGAGACAGATTCTTCACCAGCATCCAACAAGCAAAAATTGGTGACTTTTTTTTTTACTTCCTGCAATCTACAATCTCAAATTCCTACTTCTAATTGTTTTGCTCCTCTGGCGGAGGCTGCTGACGAGATGAAAGAGCTGCTTGGGTCTTCTTCCCCTCCCCAACTTCTGAGCAAGGAATATGTGCTCTCCTCTAGGAACACAGAGAAAGGAAGTGGGAAAGTATCTAATGAAGCTTTAGAAGATCTTATGCTTACAGCCAGGATAGTGGAACATATTTACAGAGAGCTCCATCTATTGAACTCAGAGTTAGATGATTTGATCAAACAGAGGAATAGGATTCATAATCCTGGTAATATTATTCCAACTTTGAAAGATGGGACTCATCCTGCTGTGATAGTTAACCCAGTTAAAATCCCCAATTCCAGCAAATCTGACAACCAGGAATGAGGCAGGATGAGATTAGAGCCTTTTCAATTGGTTCTGCAGCCAAACAGGACATGTCTACAAATCTGCAGATATAAAGGTTCCATCTCTTCCTGGAGGTCGCCTTCACTTATCCAGAACCATTTAGGAGAGCTCTTCAGACAGCGCATCAGATATGTGGATATTAAATCAATTGAACTTCTTAATGAACTTAACCGAGGCCAGAAAGTTTTGTTGATCTTCAGCTCTTCTTTTATCCCTGGACTATTATTACACCATAAGGACTTTTTACTCTCCAAGGGAATTTTCCCTATCTGTGTTTTTAAGGGTTTATCATTATCTCCACTGCTTCCCAAGCTCTCATGCTGTAAGAATCCTCACCACGACAAGCCTCCTTCCAATGTTTTGGATACTACTCGGAAGGACAATATCCCAGATAAATCTGTTGCCTCAAATGTTGTTAATTCTGTTAATAGTTGTAATGACTTAATAACATGGTCTGACTCTTTTAAAAGATCCCCTGTTTTAGACAATAGGCTCTTAGAGTCCAAGATCTTAGAATCATTTAAGATCTTACCCTTGTCTGAACAGAGATCAATTACAGATAGATTGAATTTATTGAGTTAGATAGTACTGCAAGTGCTATAGATACACACAATCAAATTGATTCTTTAAGTCAGGGAACTGATGCAAAAATAGTTCCTACTGACCCCTTGACTCCCAAGAACCCTAAGGAATGTTTTATAGAAGCTGTTGTACATTATGCACCTTTTAGCCCTACTTCTGTAAGTAGGGAAGTTGGGGAACTGGATCCTGCAGCCCCAATCCAGCTGCCTTCTTGTTGTCCTGCTGATAACTTGAGAAATAGCTGTGTTATAAGTAATGACTTAGATTGGCTTATCAACATAGATTGACTACATGAATGTTCCCCATCCCCATCCCTATCTACTAGGTTTGCTTCTTGGAACGTAGCGGCATGGAAGAACAAGTAAAAAGACCGTGAATTTATTAAATTCCTCATGATTTTTGATATAGTTCTCTTACAAGAAACCTGGGCTATTACTCACTTATATGTAGAGGGATATAATTCATATTCCCTCTTAGCTTCAAAGACTAGTAATAAATGCCACCCCCAAGCAGGGCAAAGTATTTTTGTTTCCTCCAGTTTAAATTTAAAAACTTCTTATCTCCAAGAATGCTACCCTATTGCCCAAGCCATTCTCCTTAATCATGAAAATTTTGCTTTAATTATTGTAAATGTATATATCCTTCCTTCTTCAGATAAAGGTGTTATGCTTGCTCATTGGAGCCACTTAACCACTTTCTTAGAATTTATGGAACATCAGCACCCATTTTTTTTTTTATCAAAACCCTCCTAAAAAGGAGAGGGATTTATTCTTTTTATAAATAGAAAAAGGTAGGGTATATAGAGGGATAAAGAAAAGAGCGGAGTGAGTATTCTGTTAATAAAGGTTAGTTTAAATCAATATAGATACAGTTTTTGGCAATCTCCGTGATTTGAGAGTCTTCTTTTCATCTAACAAAAATTCAAAATAACTCTGTTAATGAGGTTAGTAATGTCCTTTGGGGTTAATTATTAGTCATCTCCTTTTTGATGCTTCCCGAACAGTTATTTCTTAGGTTGTCTTCCTTTGGTATCCCTCAAGTTATAGGATGGGCCACCTTTGGTTTTCACTTCTCCCGCTCCGGCACCTCCCTCCTCTGGGCCGCTGTCATCTTCACTACTCAAATCTGTCCACGTTGCGAGTGCTGCCTCTTCCTCTGGACTGGCGTGTCTCTTCAGAAATTCCTGCGCCTTGAAGATGGACGTCAATCTTCTCTCTTTTATCCTTGTACTTGAACAAAAGGCCTTCAGGATAGGTCCATCTGTATATGACCTGTCTTCTTTGTAGAAAAGTGGTCAATCCTTTATAAGCTTTCCTTTTCATCCGGATTTCATAAGGCACATCTTTCAATATTCTGATGGTCTGCTCCCCAATTTTCAAGGGCACCGCTGCAACTGCACGCAAGATTTGATCTCTGGTACTCTGCTTGACAAACTTGACAACCACTTCTGCTGGCAGATTATTTTTTTGTAAATGTGGAGTATGCCCTATAGACCTTATCCATTTCTTCTTTTAACTCACGCTGATCTCTGCCAGTTACGGGTGCCAAGGCATTCGCAAGTATAGATCTGAGATCTTCCTTCTCTTCTTCTTTAATGCCCTGAAATCGAAGAGTCAGATTCGATTTTTCCATTTGCAACATCAAAATTCTTTTTTCTTGCACATCCTGATGCTTTTCTAACTTGTTGACCCTTTTCTTCACTTTTCCGATGTCTTCCGACGAGACCAAACATTTCTGTGCGATCTCCTCCATCTTCTTTGACGTCTCTGTTAGTTGCCTCTGTTGACTGTTGAGAACACCTTCCATATTAGTTAAGGTTTCGCTGATTTTCTGTATTTGGACCAGCAGAGGGTGCAGTAGCTCGCTTGTCTGTTGACTGACAGTCGGCTCTGGAGGGGGATTACCCGGACCGGAAGTCCCGCCTCCCTTCTTCTCCGTTTTCAAAGGGACCTTCTTCATGGCAGACATTTCTTGTATTTGTTTACTTTATAAAAGTTCGTGACGCGTCGCTCAGGAGTCCCGCTAACTCATTCGCTTCAATGGCACCCCAAAGGTAATTTCATCAACCCTTCTTCCCTTTCGTCCCCCTTAGCTTTCTTATACAAATCCCGCTTCTCAGTGGGGGGGGGATTCCCCCTCCTCCCAGCCGCTTATTCGCTTACGGGGGAAGGGCTTGGGTTTCGCTTCAAATTCAGACCTCCAACTCACGGTTCCTGCCGTTTCTTCTTTTTGCTTTAATTCATCGCTGTTCCTCACTCCTGTTGGAAATCGGTGGCGTTGCTAAGTCCCATTACGGGCACACCGCAGCGGGGCCAATTGGGGCGGGGAGAAAGCCTCAATTTCCCGGCTTACTGCCGGCAAAGAGGCTACTCCCCATGCGCCCCCGGTTTGGAGCCTTTGCCTAAGGCTCACTAGGGTCTTGCAAACCTGCAAAGACCCCCCCAAACTGCGGAACATCAGCACCCATTGACTGAAACAATCATTGCGGGTGATTTTAATGCCAGAGTTGGCAATGACATGTCTCTTCTTCATAAAAACCTGGACCTCAACTAGGACTCTCTTCTTCCATTACTTTCCGCTTTCCCGAGATATTCTAAGGATAATATTTTTAACTTAGCTGGTTTAAGATCAACACAAGTTTGTATACAGTTCCACAAGTTCTGGTTAAATGGCCTAACGAAACGCAAGTGAATTTACTTTTATCTCCTCATTGGGCTGCAGTGTTATTGGTTATATTTTGGTCTCCCCTTCCTTGTGGTCACTTTTTTCTGATTTTGAAATAGGTACTCTGATCATTAGCAATCATTTACCCTTGATGCTTAGTTTTGATTTTGATGGGGTGCTTAAATCAACCTCAAATCAAAAAACAGACTGTATGCCTAGGGTTTCTCACTCCCCTCAGTTAAGCCAAAGAATCTTACAATTATTTCAATCTGGAGGGAATTCTGTACTATGAATATTTAGTATCTTTATCTTTAATTCACTGCACCAGAAGCCTGAAATGATGAACATCAATTATGTTAAGTATATGCCCAAACTTCAGTGGTTTGACAAAGAGTGCAGGAACTTAAAAATTCACCTTCGTACAATTTACCAGAACTTCCGGAACTCCTTGGACACAAAACTTCCAGTGGAATACCAAATCCTTAAACACCAGTTACTCCAACTAATTGATATTAAAAGACAGGTTTTTATTAATAAACAATGGGGGAAACTCCTTTTTGCCATTTCCCGAAATGACTCTAGACAGTTTTGGGCTCAAGTTGCTGGTGCTGTACATGTTGAATCACCCTCAGTTTCTGCTATCTCTCTTGGAACTTGTTTTCAATATTTCTCTTCCATATTTCTTTTTTTTTTTTGGCCCCCCAAAGGGGATTTTTTATTTTCATTTTTCTATAGACTACAAACTACAACAGAAAAGGGGGAGGGAAAACATCTACAACTAGGGAGAAAGAAAAGATAACCACAACTAACTAAAACCCCAAGAGATGGAGATCTTCAAGAACGCTTATATCCATGTTAGTCCAGTAAAAAAGCTTAAAAAGCATTGAGCATGATCTAATAATCCCAGTTCTACATCAGCTTAACTATTTTCACAGTTCAAGAACCCTCCCCAGATCATCTCCTAAAATAAAAGCTTTATGTGAACTTTCAAAGTCTCAGTTCTTATTTCGCTTCTCCTTGCGCTCTCTCAGTTGGTAGCTTTGTTTGGGAGCAGCCGCCCCCTTTTCTGCATCAGAGTTCTCATTGGAAGACACAGAGTCCAATTTGCCAGTCTTCTTCTTCTTTCGTATCCTCTTCTGGATCTCCCAGTTGCAGCCTCAGGAACTCACATGCTTTAAAAACAGAGTCAATTTTTTCTCTTTTCTCCTTTATTTTGAAAGTGATCCCTTCAGGGATTAACCACCTGTACGCAATGCTATTTGTTTGTTAGAAGAGGATTAAGTCCTTGTACTTCTTTCTCTTTCTTCTTATCTCAAATGGGATGTCTTTTAATATCCTGATGTTGTTGCCTCCAATTTTCAGGGGTGTATTTGTAGTCGCTTTTAAGATTAGATCTCTTAAATGTCTCTTTGAGAATCTCACAATGATTCCCCCTGGCAGATTATTCTTTTTGATATACATAGAGTAGGCTCTATAGTCCACATCCATTTCACTTAATATATCTTCTGCTTTTAAATCTGTCATTGGGGCCAATGCATCGCTCAATAATTGCTTAAGATTCTTGTTGGGAGTCTCAGTCACCCCTTGGAACCAGAGTACCATATTTGCTCTCTCCATTTGTAGCTGTAGCAGTTGAATTTCCTCTGAAGCTTGCCTCTTTTCTAGTATTTGCATCTTTTTTTCCTGCTTTTTTTGAGCTGGCATCAAGTTCCAACACTTTCTCAGCCACCTGCTCTGTCTTCTTTGTAGTTTCCGCAAGTTGCAGTTGCTGTGCTGCAAAGTTCTGGTTTAAAGTTGTCAGTTGCTGGTTAATGTTAGTCATCTGGTCCAGTAGAGGGTGTAAAGAGTATGCTAGAAGCTTGGGAAACTCTATGGTCTCTTCCGCTCTCGGACTCATGCTGCCTGGTGGTTTCGGTTTCAGTCCTTTGTCGAGTCACCTCCCCGCCATCTTTCTGGATTGCTTACTTTAACTGAAAGTTCTTAAAGTCTCTGAAAGTCTCCAAGATGCTCAAACTTTTACTGGTAAGGTTTTTGAAGTTGGTTTCTTGGCTTATTCTTCCACTCCCTCCTTGCTATTCTGCTTTTAAGTCTCTGCGTGTGGGAGGGCCCCCTCCCCGCTTGCTTCCCACGGTGTTACCAAAGGGGGTGTTTTCTTTTTAAAACGCCGATTTTATGCTTTTATATAACTCACTGCTCATTGCTCATCTTGCAACTTTGCTTGAATCCGTTTAATCGCTCAATCTCCGCTGCTTGTCCTGGCCGGCAGCTCTAGTTCCATGCGGACGCATAGCGGTCAGAACGTTGGGGCGGAGGAGTGCCTCAATTCCCCAGCATCGTGCTGGCAAAGAGGCAGCCCCTCAAAAGCCCGTTGGCTAGGAACCTTTTCACCAAGGCTCCCGGGGGGTAGTAATTGCATGCCCCCCCTCCAGAACCACTAGTGCGCAGATCATGCCCCGGGAGCGCTCCGGAAGCATGTCTGCTTGCGAATCGCCATTAACCGGAAGCTCCCCTCTTCCATATTTCAAGAGGAACTCTCCTGCCTTAGTAAGCTCCCTAATTCACCTCTGGCTGATCTCCCTGAATGGCCTCCTGTTGCCCCTGATAAAATTATAACCTTATGATAAATTAAAAATAGGTAAATCTCCAGGGCCAGATGGAATTATCTCTGAGATCTTGAAAGCTGACCAAAATTGGCCTCTCTACAAAGATAAATAAAACAGGTCAGATGCCTATGGCCTGGTCCAATGCCATTATTGTTACCATCTATAAGAAGGGATCACAGCACAATCCTTCCAATTATAGGCCAGTAAGTTTACTTTCTGTAATAGGGAAATTATATGCAAAATTTTTACAACTAAAGCTCTTTAACTAGACCTCATCTTGTTAAGTAGGCAACTCAACAAGAGGCAGTGATTTCAGCAAAAGTGATTCAACTTTATTCGTAACAGCAAACTTAACGATCAGACAACTCAACGACAACACAACAACAAGTGGAGCACAGCTCCCTTTTTAAATGATCCAGGCTGTCAAAGCCATGCCCACAAATAAGTTAAGAACCAATAGAGTAACAGAGATAAAGACCAATGGAGGTCTGTTCCCTCCACAAACATATATACACTTTTGATTGGTCTATTTACAGAGTTTCATTGAAGCCACCAATAGGAATGTATCAGCTTACGATCCTTGTCTAGAATCAAGCTTAACATAGGAAAGAATAGGCATGGTTTACAGTAAGACATAAATCTTCTAAGATCCTTCGTCCTGAGCAAATAGGGTTTAGCCAGGGAAAATCACCTCTTGATCATTGTATTCTCCTCTCTCACCTGATAAATGACTTTGCCCCTTTTCCGTCTTCAGTTGATGGCCACAGCCCTAGACTTGGCTCTGCACATATCTCTTTACTGCTGTACGCTGATGACGCAGTTCTTTTGCCGTCTACTCATTTGGGGTTAAAGCGTTTACTTAATCGCTGCTATGAATATTGTGTTGCCAACTATCTGGAGTTAAATTATGAGAAGTCCAAAGTACTGGCCTTTTCCGACTCCTGGAAAGTTTATGACTGGGAAATCAATGGTCATTCCTTGGAACAGGTTAAGATCTTTAAATATCTTGGTGTTCATTTTCAATATAATGCCTCTTGGGTCTGTCATCGAAAAATGGCAATTAATACGGCCAAAGTAAATGCAGCAGCAATTTCCAAATTTTATTTCTCAGGAAGAGGTAACCAGTATATACTGCTTTAAAAGCCTTTGATGCCAAAATAGGGGCCCAGTTATTATATGGGGTGCCTATTTGGATGAATACAGCTGAAAACTCCATTGAACAGCCTCAGTTTTATTTCCTGAAGAAAATCTTTGGGATGCCAATGTGTGTCCCCTACGCAGCTTTATGCCTGGAATACAGCCGGAACATGTTGATAACTAAAGTGTGGCTTATTACAATTAAGTATTGGCTTCATCTTCTTTTCAGTTCGGACCCCTTTAGTTACACCTATCAGCTTCTATTAGAATCTAATAATTCAAACTGGATTACCTAGATAGAATCCAAAATTAAATCTCTGGATATCACCTCAGATTCCTTACTCGTTACTTCCGAATCTGAGTCTTTCTCAATTATAAGAGCCAATCTACTTCGCTCTGAGCTACATTCACTATATAACACTGCTAACAAAACCTGTTCACCCATGTATTTTGGAATATCTAACATAAGAACATAAGAGAAGCCAATGTTGAATAGGGCCAACGGCCCATCTAGTCCAACACTCTGTCACACAGTGGCCAAAATATACCAGGTGCCATCAGGAGGTCCAGCAGTGGGGCCAGGACACTAGAAGCCCTCCCACTGCTGCCCCCTCCAGCACCAAGAATAGAGTGCATCACCTGCCCCAGACTGAGAATTCCCATCTATACCCTGTGGCTGATAGCCACTGATGGACTTCTGCTCCATATGTTTATCTAATTCCCTCTTGAAACTGTCCATGCTTGTAGCTGCCACCACCTCCTGTGGCAGTGAATTCCATATGTTAATCACTCTTTGGGTGAAGAAGTATTTCCTTTTATCTGTTCTAACCCGACTGCTCAGCAATTTCATGGAGTGCCCACGAGTTCTTGTATTGTGAGAAAGGGAGAAAAGTACTTCTTTCTCAACCTGCTCAATCCCATTCATAATCTTATAAACCTCGATCATGTCACCCCTCAGCCATCATTTCTCCAAGCTAAAGAGCCCCAAGCATTTTAACCTTTCTCCATAGGGAAGGTGTTCCAACCCTTTTATCATTCTAGTTGCCCTTCTCTGCACTTTTTCCAATGCTATAATGTCCTTTTTGAGATGTGGCGACCAGAACTGTACACAGTATTCCAAATGAGGTCGCACCAATGATTTATACAGGGGCATTATGATACTGGCTGATTTGTTTTCAATTCCCTTCCTAATAACCCCCAGCATAGCGTTGGCCTTCTTTATTGCAGCTACACACTGTCTAGACATTTTCATTGAGTTATCCACTATGACTCCAAGATCTCTCTCTTGGTCCGTCTCTGCCAGTTCAGACCCCATCAACATGTATTTATATTTAGGATTTTTGGCTCCAATGTGCATCACTTTGCACTTGGCCACATTGAACCCCATTTGCCACGTTGACGCCCACTCACCCATCCTCGACAGATCCCTTTGGAGTGCCTCACAATCCTCCCTGGTTTTCACCACCCGGAACAACTTCGTGTCATCTACAAATTTAGCCACTTTACTGCTTACTCCCAATTCCAAATCATTAATAAACAAGTTAAAAAGCATCAGACCAAGTACTGATCCCTGTGGTACCGCACTGCTTACCACCCTTCACTGAGAAAGTTTCCCATTTATACTCACTCTCTGTTTCCTATTTATAAGCCAGTTTTTGATCCACAAGAGGACTTGTCCTTTTATCCCATGACTATTGAGCTTACTTAGGAGCCTTTGATGAGGAACTGTATCAAAAGCTTTCCGGAAGTCAAGGTAAATAATATCTATTGGGTCCCCCTTATCCACATGTTTGTTCACTCCCTCAAAAAACACTAACAGGTTAGTGAGACAAGATCTTCCCTTACAGAACCCATGCTGAGTCTGCCTCAATAGTTTATGTTCATCAATGTGCCTACTAATTCTTTCCTTAATAACAGTTTCCACCAACTTACCCGGTATCGATGTCAGACTGACTGGCCTGTAATTTCCCAGATCTCCCCTGGAGCCCTTTTTAAAGATGGGGGTGACATTAGCTACCTTCCAGTTCTCAGGAATGGAGGCAGATTTTAAAGAAAGATTACATATTTTTGTCAGGAGATCCACAAGTTCACATTTGAGTTCTTTCAGAACTCTCGGATGAATGCCATCCGGGCCTGGTGATTTATTAGTTTTTAAATTGTCCATCAGTTGGAAGACTTCCTCTCTTGTCACCGCAATCTGATTCAGGTCTTTCAAACCCCCTCCCGAAATCGGTGCTTCTGGAGTGGGCAAGCACTTCTCCTCTTCCACAGTGAAGATAGAGGCAAAAAATGCATTCAGCTTCTCAGCCATTTCCCTATCATCCTTCACTACTCCTTTTACCCCTTGGTCATCCAAGGGCCCCACTGCCTCCCTGGCTGGCTTCCTACTTCTAATGTATTTGAAGAAAGTTTTATTGTTGGCCTTTATGTTTTTTGCGATATGCTCCTCATATTCCCTTTTTGCTTGCCTGATCACAGACTTGCATTTTATTTGCCATAGTCTGTGTTCCCTTTTATCAACCTCACTAAGACTAGCTTTCCACCGCTTAAAGGAATCCTTCTTACCTTTTACAGCTTCCATTACTTTATTTGTTAACCATGCAGGCTTTTGTCTATACCTATTTGTGCCTTTCCTAACCTGCGGTATATATTGTTTCTGAGCTTCTAGGACTGTATTTTTGAATAGTCTCCAAGCTTCCCCAATGGTTTTGACCTTCTCCACTCTTCCTTTCAATTTCTTCCTCACATGTCCCCTCATACCAGAGAAGTTACCCCTTTTAAAGTTAAAAGTGGTTGCATCAGTCTTTTTGGGCAACTCCCTATCTGTACAAATGTTAAACTCAGTGACATTATGGTCACTGTTCCCAAGTGGTGCAATCACTTTTACATCTCTCACCAGGTCTTGGGTGTTACTTAGGACCAAATCCAGGATCGCCTCTCCCCTAGTAGGATCTGTGACCATCTGTTCCATCGCACAGTCATTGAGAGTGTCTAAAAACTCAATCTCTTTTTCCCGACTAGAACTCATATCTCTTAAAGCTGGCCAAGCTGCCTCTTACCTGTACCAACTTCATAGCCCCAAACTCCGTAGAGCCCTCTCTTTGGCCAGATTCAGTGTACTACCTTCAGCCTTATTATCTGACCATTTTCAGGTTGTGCTCTTTTCTGACAGAAGTTGCACAAATGATCATATCCGTGCACAAATGATCATATCGAAACCATCTCCCATGTCTTGTTTCAGTGCCCCTTCCATCATGCGCTACATCTAAAATACCTCAACGCTACTTTGGATCAATTAGAATATCCTCATGGCTTAAAGATCCTTACTCTTCTTGATAATCCAAACCTTGAGATAACGGAAACTGTCGCTAAATTCCTTTTTGGTGACATTTCTATTCACCCTTTATTTAATTGATTGGTATACTTACCATTCCTTTTTCCTTTTATATCTTTTTTTTTTTGGCAAGTATTATTTTATGCTGTTGTTTTTGTTGTACATGAGTCTGCAAGGGTTACATGCCAATAAAGGTAATTGGATTGGATTGGACTACAGTTGGCACATGGTAACATATGTGAAGAAATAGTTTTTTAGATACATTTGTCCTAGATTGTGAAAGGCATTAAATATTACAACTAGTGCCTTGAATTGGACTCAGAAACAAACTGGCAGACAATGCATTTGCTTTAAAATTGGTGATACAACCTTGGAGCATGTGAATGCTTTACCAGGTTCTAGAAGTCTTGGTTTACAGATAGCTTACATCCCCCACCTTAAAAACTGTTGCTAATTCAAAACCGAAGACCCAACAAAGTCAAAGTTTGAAGATTTAGTGGCTCCTACATGTTTCACTACTAGGTGGGCTGGCAACTCAGTGAGAATCATGCAGAGCTGGGGACCCCAACCATTTCAAGCCTGTGGACAACTTTGGAATTTTAAGGGGTTGGTGAGCACAGGACATGAAGTCAAACTGAAAATGGCTCCTGCAGGAAGTGGAAACAAAAACAATACTTCCCTTCTCCCTTTGCAACAGTATTGCACAACAACCATGCTAAACACGTAAAGCTGCCTTATTCAGGGCCTGGCCATTGGTCTCTCAAGGTTAATATTATCTGTACTTTAGTTGGAAGCATAGTCCAGCCACTGGGAGGACAGCAAGGCTGGAGAAAGAATAGGTGGGCTTCTGCTCCTGAACACTTACTTTCTCTCATGGAACAATCCATCTCCTTGGACTTGAAGACTAGAACAAAGTTCCCTCTCTGCTTTGCAATAACAACAGTAAGTCAAACCTGAAGACAGAATTTAAATACACACTAACTAAGGAAAGGCCGGGTGTTTACCAGTCATCCTGATCCTCCAGTGGCTGTGTCTCTATTGCAGCCGTGGAAAACCGTTACATTTGAATGAGAGCAGCCAATAACAAGATCTGCCCTACAATGGCCCCAACCACTTTCTGAAAAGTTTGGTGGGCACAAGGGGAAATACTGGCAGGCACCACAGGCACCACATTGAGTCACTCTGCGTATAGACAGTAAGAACTGGCACCTCCACCTGCAACATAGCATTTGTCAGAGTACTTTACTATTGCATTTTAAAAGCCAATATCATGAGCCTTTTATAACATAAAGTCTTCTGGCACTGTAAAGATTAAATGTATTTCAGCATTTTGTATACTAGATCTTCATATAGTTGCAAGCACACTCATGGGCTGAAAGCTTATGCCGCACATAATTTACTAGCTTTTAAATACAGAACTAGTCTACTGTGATATATGCTACTTAAGAAGTGGTGGTGTGGCACTATAATTACTCTTCTGGAACAGAGTGGCCAGCTTCTTCCTTCAGTGTTCATATCCCACTGCTGTTTGATGGGGAGGAAGGAGAAAAATTGGGGAGAACTATTACACTCTGGGTGGAATGGGGGGCAAAATCTGTTATACTCACGGAGGTGGATAATGGTAAGACTTGAGTTTCATAATTAGAAATGTAGGCATTAAATGTAAAAGTGCATTAATAATAAATAATAAGGTGCTGTCAAGTTGCAACCAACTTATGACAGCCCCTCACCGGGTTTTCCAAGCAAGAGATGAGCAGAGGTGGTTTGCCGTTGTATTTCTCCCATCCAAGTATTAACCATAGCCCACCAAGCTCTAACAAGCTCGAAGCTGCACTGATAACAGCAGATTTCTTTTACTCTTTTCAAATGCTAATAAACGTCAATAAGTAGAATATTAGAGAAAATAAATGGATACAAAGAATTTGTTTAAATCTTCTGCTTGAATTATTTTTAATATATTTTTTCTTCATTGTTTGTAAAGCAGTCTAGTCTCAGTTGCTACACAGCTAGCTCCTGGTAACTGGAAAATACTATTTTAGGTTTAAAATATGTCATGCAAGATGAGATGGGCCCATGCTGCCTGCCAGGCGCCTAATGGGATGTTAAATCTTGGTAGCTTTTTCCTGCTGCCTTCTGCCTGAACTGCTTTTCATTTTGAGTTCACCGCTCTCAACAGGCCGTAACAAGTAAAACTCTCCCATTTCAAAGGCTAAAATAAGGGAATAAAAGGCATATTTGCCAAATAAAATGAGTGCCCATAAAGGTGATCTTTCTCCAGTAGTTGCTCAGATGCCATTCAGAAAGGGGTGGAATCTTTTTGCAGGACTGAACTGTGATTCGTTGACTTCACCAAACTTTTCCTCTTACAGTCCCAACCCCCCCCTCCTTTTTTGAGAAGTCGAGTAGCTGCTTCTCAGACAGACGTGCACGTCAGCTGTAATCTCCAGAGATTTAGCCTGATACCATGAGCTCCGAAGCAGAGGAATCTAAAGAAGGTATGGCTTGAGACATTTTTAAAGACCTTTGCTTTTGCTGAAAAGTTAGCACAGCTTTCAAAGCAGCGTCTGCAGCAACGTGAGCTGATGAAGGGAAATTTGTGTTCACTTTTGATTCTGAACTGTTCAGATGAGAGAGGAGAAAACAGACACATCCAAAACTGCTTTTCAGATCTTACTGAAAATTCTGCAGCTAAAGCCTTTATATAATGATTTTTTGTTGCTTTGTGTTGTAACTGAGTATTTTACAAAGCATTAGTAACGTGGAAGGCTTTCTTGTTCATAGGCGATAATGTCCTGAAAGGGGAAGGCATACATTAAAAAAATTAGATTCTCTGTTCCTTTGTAAAAGGAAGTTGTGTAATACAGAGAACTGAAAGATCGTTATTTTAGGAAAGAGCTTTTCTGGTGTTAGCAACTTTTTTTTTCTAGGGTGCATTCATATTGCTTGATATGGCTTAAATGAGAATTGACAAAAGTGATAGCTATTTAATCTCCTCTTCTCTTGTGAAGAACATGTAGAATCTAGAAATACTCCAAGAAAATGCAATTATTTATTAGTGTAAATTAAGGAAGGGGTATTGCCTGGTGGGTCTCAAGCTTTGAGACAAAAGGCCATTTGAATCAATGGTATGGGGAAAGAGATGGGAAAAAGTATAGCATATCTGGATGTTTTAAATGGCTGGAATTTCCTGATTTTAAGAAGCCAGGTAAATAGAACTTTAAAAGAGATAATAATATAAACTAGACTAGCCATATTAGCAGGTAGGTAGAAAACCGTACAGTGTTTTAAAACACTGCAGAAAGTGCCTCCATTGTCCCACTGATTGTCTCTGCATCCTACTTTTTGAATTTCTTACAGATCTGATTCTCCTTTTCTGACTTGAGGGACCCTTCAAAATATGGTCTCATTAAATAACTCCCCCCTAAAATCCATGCATGGGCATTGCTGTGACTGGAATGATGCTGAGAACTTCCACATGCTCCCCTTTCTTCTTCAGGCAGAGACAAACATGCTCCAAGTCCAACAAACAATTGCTAGTTACACTGAACCTTTCTCCTATGGCAACTCCTGAGTGCAGCATTCCTCTGGCAGCATGCACATTCCAACCTCCTTTGTATTGTAGATGAGTAAGCAGCATGCATGCCAAGACATGATGGCTTATGAGAAATGCTCTTTAAATGTGAACATTTGATGCAACAAATCAGTTGTTTAAGACAATATATTCCAGTTGTCTCCCCAATTGTAGTAGGGATCACTGACTTGACAAAAATCATCAGACTCTTCTAAAGGGCTTGGAATGCACATGCATGCTTCTTGTGGCAGAATGGGCCTGCTCTGGTCTGCAGGCCCTATTTCGCCCTGCCCTCTTAGGGGTTCCCAACTCCCTAGAGGGGCTTTTCTTCCACTCTTGGGTAGCTCACCACCACCACCCAATTGTTGTTGGGATTTCCCACTGGGAAGATCAGGACTCCTGCTTCCCTTCCTAGTTCTGAGGTCTTTCCTTTGTGTCTCCTGTGGCCCAGCTCCTTGCTTTCATGGGGACAGTTCATTGCCTTGTATGCCCCTAGAGGAGAAGCTTACTTCAACTCTCCCAGGTAAGCATATGGTCAGTAATGGCCACCTTCTCAGAGGAGAGGTCTCATCCCAAAGGGGGGGGGGGAAACCCACTTCCTCCTGCAAAGAGGTTTTATCATATCTGTTTCTGCTCCAAATTGACCATATCAGGCCAGGTCAAGGAAGCTCCTCCTGAAAATTCTATACCAGGGGTGTTAAACTTATGGTCCGTGGGCCAGAACTGGCATCGACGGCTCTCATCTAGCCCACGAGCAACTGGTGCCGTTCTCAGCCCATGAAAGAAATGGGGTCTCAGGAGGACAAAAAGCGCCCCCTGGAAGTTTTGGAAACAGGATCTCTGTCAAGCCTTCCCCTCAGCCCTGCCACTTCTATGGGAAACATAGGAGGGATGAGAACTGGAGATGGGGGGATCTGGGAGAGCCAGGCTTTTGTGGGTTCCCCAGTAAATCAGTTGCTTTCACTTCTAGGAATCAATTGCTTCCCTGTGTCCTTTATAAAGTTTATATCCCCGGTACCTGACATTACATTTTATGGCACACATGGTCTGACCTGATAAACTGACATTTATGTCAGATCTGGGCCTCGTAACAAAATTAGTTTAACACCCCTGTTATAGATGTCTCCTTCCTGGTATCCCTGCTAGGATTTGACACCTCCAAACCTCTGTTCCCTGCTTGGAGAAGAGGGAAGCTTGGCTATCCCATTGTCTAGACCTATTTAAATTTGTATGAAGGTGGACTGAGGTAAACCTGTTCTTTGCCCAGGAGAAAAAAATTGCAAAGTGGAGGCTTTGTCCCTTGCTAGCCTCCCAGGAGAATATGCATTTCTTCATACTTTTCTATTATAGAAGACTTAGTAGAAGAGACAATTCTAACTTGATTTATGAATGGAGGCAGGATGAGTGTCTTTTGATGGCAGATAATAATTATGCACGTTTTAACACCTGTGAAAATAATTTATGTTGCATCTGGGTCTACAGTTATACTAGAGTATTATAAAAATGGTGTGTTCCTTTAATTTTTGAACTGCTTTGGTGCTTGTTTGTTGATCACTGCTTTCAGTATTTTCTAGATGAATATTACTTATATATTCTGTAAAAACAGATGCCAAAATACAATACTGTGGTGCTACAAAGGAGGAATTGCATTAGAACATTGTGATTGATTTGTAAACCACAGTGTGTTCAGATCAATATATACATACTTTATTATATTTTGCATCAATTCTAATTCTAGTCCACAACTATTTATAGCACCAGGCAAATATACAGCACGACTAAATTTTAATCCTGAAAATCTAACATGTGACTAGGAACAGCTTTTTATATATAAAGAAAACCATTCCCCTCATTTGCAGGTCAATAACAAACTCTTAAGTGTAGGTTGGCATTTGAGGGCAGGTAAGGGTACATGTGGGGCTGCGGTGGCTCAGAGGTTAAGATGCTGAACTACAGACTGGAAGATGTTTCGTTCAGCAGTTCAAAACCATAGTGCCGCGTGATAGAGTGAGCTCCCATCCCTGGCCCCAGCTCCTGCCAACCTAGCAGTTCAAAAGCAAGAAATTGCAAGTAGATAAATAGGTACCGCTTTGGTGGGAAGGTAACAGTGTTCTGTGCACCTTGGCATTTAGTCATGCTGGCCACATAACCATAGAAACATCTTTGGACAGTGCTGGCTCTTCAGCTTGGAAACGGAGATGAGCACCATCCCCTAGAGTCGGATTCAACTAGCTTTCGAGCAAGGGAAACATTTACCTTTTAAGGCTACATGTATGAGAACTACTCTTCAGATTATGTTTTAGTTGCTGATTACCATCAATATGTTTCCACTTCACTTGGTAGTAGTATCTGCCCCATGTTTTAGCATAAAGTAGCAAGTTAGAGCTAAGGCTGAATGTTATAAAGTCATCTTTCTTGGTAAGGTTTGGGAAATTCCCTTAGTTTTGGGAGTGGATTCTGGGAGGGTGGACTTTTGAGAAGGGAGAGAACTCAGAAGGGATATGCTTCTGTATAGTCCACCCTCTGAAGCTGCCATTTTCCCAAGGGCACTGATCTGTGTATTCTGGAGATCAGTTGTAATTCTGGGAGAAACCCGAGATCCACCTGGAGGCTGCTAATCCTACTCCTTGGTTGGAGGAGAGGTGATACAGAACAGGGGAAGGAAAATAGAGACTGGGGGAGAAATGCTTAGCTGAACTGCGTTAACAAGTGGTGTTACAATGATACTTTTCTTGGTAAGAATCCATATGGTTTTTGCCTGGTTCTGTTACTATTTATTTCTAGGTAATTTCTGTGTTTTTTCTAGGTAATTGAGCGATAAAAAATACATGCATATGCAGGCTATTGAAAAACAAATATTCTTTTAGCTTATTGAAAGCAGCTATGTGGTTTCTTAACATTTGGATAGTGTTGCAGCACAGCAGTTTTTAATGTACCATCGATTTCTAGTAGGATGGAAGCCTGTCTTCATTACTCTTCATATTATTCTAAAATGCTACACCTGATTTTAACATACTAGTGCATAAGACTGCACGTTTCTTCCTGAAAAGTTTTATGGTGCAGTCCTATACAGAATTATTCCCAGTGAAAGTCCATTGAAATAAATGTGCTTAGACTGCTGTAACTCTGCGTATGATTGCAGTCAGTTGTTCTAAATCTGCTCACATGTGCACCTACTTATTGTGCAATGTTGCAAACTTCCTTCTGCCTCAGTTGCACCACTAGTATGAAGTTCTTACATAATTCAGATGTAATGCAGAGACTAGAGCTTCCAAAAATAACTGTAATTGTGTGAATACTTTTGCTCAAATTAAAAGATGGTAAACAGCCTTTTGAAGCTATTTGCTACATATAGAGCAAGGGTGCCAGATCAACTTCTCTTTGCAGGCAAGCTGGGAAGAGCATATTGCTCAGCAGTAAACCATGGAGTTTACTCCTCACTTCAGAACACCTCCCATGGTCATGGACATGGACAATGCCAGTGAGGTCATAACTCTGGTCCCACATGTCCTGTCACTTTACTGTGTGCCACATACTTGAAGCTCAGTGGGGTCTGAACCTGCTTGAAGACCACTGATTTAGAACAAGAGAACTGACAAGCAACTGTACAATTCAGCACTTAGATGCAAAGTGTTCTTTACAACTGTTAATTGTCTGGCTGTCTGCATTATACTGAATGGGTTCTATCTTAGGCTCTGTCCCTGTTGGATGACCTCCTGGAATGAGCCAAAAGAAATACAAGGGCAGCAATTTGTTGTTTTCAGCAATCCCAACAAACAGAAAGTGGACTCAAGTATTCTTCAGATCGTGTGAACTACAGATTTCAGAGTATAGCAGCACATGTTCTTGTAGTCCTTATAGCTCCCTCCTCTCCCTTGGAGGTTTTCCCACAATGGAATTTACTTGCTTTGTGTCATGGCACAGTCATTAGGCCAGTACTTACTTATCCCTCGTAGTTGCATGTGAACTCTGTCTACAGAGTTTGGGCCACTCCAAGGGGTTCTGATCCTCCAAGGCAACAGATTAGATTAGAATCATTTTATTGTATGTGGCCATAGGCCTTCACAATATCAAAACACTCTCAGAAAGTGTTTACATTAAATAATAATAATAATAATAATAATAATAATAATAATAATAATAATAATAATAATAATAATAATAATAATAAACCTCTACTAACATGTATAAAACAGCTGTTAAGACTATCTTGGCCTCTAATAATTAAAACCGATAAGACCTTTAAAAATCTCTCACTTGGTTGCAATGGTATTGTTTAATTTCTTTGCTCTAATCTTTCTAGCAGCCAAGGCAAAGAGAGCCAACCTTGCGGAGATGAAGGAATCCTCATCTGAGAGCATAAAGGCTATCTTGTCATCCAAGGCAACAGGGATCAGGACTGTTTGGCCAGCAATAGCAATGGTTGGAGTGACAGTCTCCCAGGTTGTGCTCCCTTGCATGTTGAGTTACATCAACATGACATGTTCCTGGCATCTGCCAGAATATTTCCAGGAGGAGGGTGGCCATCTTTCTGAACTGTGTATATTTACCCTGTGTCCCATGTGGGAGACACTGCTGAGAGAGGAAGGGGTGCAGAGTCAATACACAGTAGGTACATGTGGGGGGGGACAATTTACAGCAGCTCAAGTCTGAGGCAGCAAATCTCCATCCCTTGTCTGCCTGTATAGAGTATAGTATCCTTGTATCCCAATTGGAGGAAGAGAGGATGAGGTTTGGTGTTTGTGTCCTGAGGTACCTCTAAAAGTTCTGAGCAGAGCAGTCTTAGTAATATTCATCTTCAACTGTTTGTGCAAGATTTTCTCTTTATGTGTAAAGTGACCTATGTCTGGAGTTCCATCACCAGAATCTCCCTGTGCACATTCTAAATGTGCAGAAGGCCAGAGAATACCGACCAAATGAGAAACTTATATTCAGTGTAGAGTTCATATTAATGCTTAGGTGAGCTATGACCGGCTGAAGGCTTGATTGTTACCTTAAGTTGCTCCTTGGCTATATATGGGCATGATGAGAAGGCAGTATGGAGCAGGAGGCAGGATTTGTTTTTAACTCTCATTAATACTAGCCAAATCTAGTTCTGCATTCCATTTTCTACAGTGGCTAACCAAATGTTTTTGAGAAACCAATGAACACCACACAAAGAGTGCAACTGCCCCCACTATGAAGCCTAAGCAAGTAGCATTCCGACATACACCACCATTGCATATGAGGTTACTTTCCAGTCTTTCACCACCCTCTCCTCCATTAACCCCTGTAACCCCCACCAAATTCTAAGAAACTCAGTCTAGTAACTATCAGAACACATTTTACTTGGTCAATGTGTATATGCAGTGAAGAAGAAAAAACAACAACTAATGTATGGCATGGAAGGTACTGTTTCCAGGTTCAGATCTTGGCTTCCAAAATACAAAAGAGAGCAGTGGAAAGGGCAGGGGTGGCCATTAGGAAGGGCTGGCCCATGACTCAATTTTGGGTCCCAGCCCACAGGTTGGGAAACAATACAATAGACCAATAGACACATGATTCAGCATGTGATGGGTTCATTATTCAACCTGAAAGATTGTTAGTATCTACAAAGATCTGTCTATTGACTTTGCAACAGTTGGACTAAAAAGTTCTCTTGCACAATCTGAGGACCCTATCTTTTCAGAGTTCTCTTAATCAGACTTTGCATAAGTTTTAGCATTGAGCTTTTGAGCTGGTTGGCAGCAACAGAGCTCCATTTCAATTAAGCATATGCCATAAGATATGGAGATCCAGAACTAGTCCATTGTCGTTTCCACATGGATTTTTTTTCACCTTTGCTTCCAAACTGGGGTACTGTTTGAAGGAGCAAAAATCCCCTACAGTGGAACAGTTGGAAAAATATTGTGAAAATGGCAGCTGATGGATGAAAGTACACACAAAACTCTTATCTGGATACTCTCATCGATACAAGTGTCACTGCATTCACAGTTGCAATGAATGCAGAATGGAAAATCTTCACCAGCATGTTACTATACTGAATTGTCCTTTGGTATCTTTTTCTAAAAAAATAAGAAAATGAAAACTGTACAATGTTGTTCAGACCTTGGTCAGACCTCTTTGTGATTATATTGATGGTAATGCTATGTTCTCTTATCTATTTCAGTGAGCTTTTTAACATACCAAATGGTTAAGATCAGGTGGCTCAAGCAATTATTTATCTCTAAAGGTGTAAAGGGGAAATGGAACCAAACCCAATGTATGTTTGAAATCTATTTAATAACATCATTAAACTCTTACCACTATTTTTTCCAAGAATAACGAACACATACTGCAAATGTCATGAAGCCAGGATCTGAAAAACAGTAGCAGAAGTTATGAGTTGACTAAACTGTATCTTATACCACAAGCAATGTGTTTTCCATTATTTACACGTTTGGACAAATTACATTTTAAAAGACTGGTGTGACTTCTGTCTTCTTGTTATATTGCATAACTAGGAATAAGGCCCATTGTGGAAATAAATACAATGAGCTCTAGAAAGAGGCTATGGTGCCCCGGTCCTGGGCACTCAGTGTCAATTTGCTGTGGTGACCTCAGCAGGGTATAATGACACAGAATCCACCATTTTCTCCAGAGGAACTGATCTCTGAACCTGAAGAACAGTTGTAATTCTGAGTGATCTCCAGCCCTCACCTGGAGATTGGCAACAATGGTTTTCCCCAACAGGCACTAAGGGGAAATGTATTTTACCTCAGAACAGCAACAGCAAACTGTTTAGAATGTTAGAGGCAAAGGCCAGTGAGGCCACATATGCCCACTGATCAGCTGGAGGGCCCTTTAAATCTTGCATGAGGAGAGGGAGAGGGGCAGCTGCCCGCCACACGCCTGAACTCCAAGCAGCAAATTTGCCACTTGGAGTTCAGGCATGGGTGGCCTCTGCTCTCAAAAAACTATGTAAACAGGAGATTCCCCACAGCTGACACTCTCCCTCCCATCCTGCAAGAGTTCACTGCTTGGAATTCAGGCACAGGCAGCCAGCCCCTGCTCACAAAAAAAAAGAAAGAAAAAAGAAAGGGAAGTTTTTTAATGGTTTTAAAATGTTTTTTTGGCGAGCGGGCACCACCAGTGCCTTCCAAGGGGCTGTGTCCCCAATGTGATGGCATCAGTTATGTGTGATGTTATCATGTTGGGGAGTCCAAGCCCCCTCCTGGAACATCCCCCAGAGCCCCCCATCAGCCACAAAATAGAATGTGGCAACCCTAAGGAGGAGGGCATTCCAAAGGTGAGGTGCCGTCACAGAAAATGCCTTCTCCCTCATATCACTCCTCTCACTTCTGAAGGTGGCACTAAGAACAGGGCTTGAGAGGCAGATCTTAACTGACAGGCTGGATAGCATTGGAGGAGATGGTCCCTCAAGTACCCTGGCCCAAGCCATTTAAGGCCTTAAAAGATAAGAACCAGCACTTTGAATTGTGTCTGGAAACAGATGGGTAGCCATTTTGAAAACAGTTCATTTTGAGCTGTAATGCTCAACCTGACAACCCATCACCTTCCCCTGACTTACAGTGGGCATGGAAGGGTTAGCAACATCTGTCACACCAATCACTCATGCCCTGATTTCCCGCTTGAAGCCTGTATCCAATGATGTACTTGTTTCCAGGTAGCCATCTCATGTATCCCAGTGGAGTCCAGGCATTCCAGTGGGGTTGCTATTGCACTGTTTTGATGTTGTGTTATAGTGCTATAATGGTATAGTACTTTGAAGGACTGTATGTCCAGTCTGGTGTAGTGGTTAAGTGCATGGACTCTTATCTGGGAGAACCGGGTTTGATTCCCCACTCCTCCACTTGCATCTGCTGATGTGACCTTGGGTCACTCACAAGCTCTGGCACAGCTGTTCTCTCAAGGACAGTTTGTGTTAGAGTTCTCTCAGCCCCACCTACCTCACAGGGTGTCTGTTGTGGGGAGGGGAAGGGAAAGGAGTTTGTAAGCCGCTCTGAGACGCCTTTGGGCAGTGAAGGGCGGGGTATAAATCCAAACTCTTCTTCTTCTTCTTCTAAAACAAATGTTCAAAAAAATAAGGATGGAGATCACCCACGTGGGCAAAAAGGACGGGAAAACAAAGCGGCACAGGAGGAAGCACTATGGGGCGTTTTACACAGCACCCTGTAGCTCTTCAGAAATGGTATAGAAAAGTGAAGACCACTTGGAAGCAGTTTGCAGGTAAAACGGTTCAGAAATGCTTCCCTAACGGGACAGAAGCGTTTCTGTCTGACAGTGAAAATATATTCTGGTAGGAAATCGTTACTAAAACAGTTATGTCTGAAATGTCAGACCAGAAACCGTTATGGAACAGTTCCTGAACTGGAATATATTGGCTGTCTGAAATTCCCCACTGCGTATGACCCCTCTTTTGTGGACATACAGTCCTTCAAAGTAAAATATTCCCAGGCTGACTTTAGCCGGCTTCACTATGGAACATACCAAGCTTTCAGCTGGTATGCTGAAAGGTGTGTGTGCACATATATATGGCAGCAGCATACATAAACGTGTTTTGTGGTCTGGTAAGCTTTATCTATTTGTTTGCAAACTTAAGCTAGTACAAATACTTGTCAGGTAGATTTGGTGACTTGAGCAAATATAAAATTGGCAAACATTAACTTTGGAATGTTATACTGCTATCAGCTTCATCTCTATGTCTGTGTTGAGTTAGTTTAGAATCCTAGTGAACTGGGTCAGCAGAAAGCTCACTTGGAGCCAATTTTAACTGAGGATTTTTGAAGATTCGTAGCTGAACAATAGAATTCAAGATATAAATATCCACATTTCAAATATTGTTCCCAGAGTTTCTCAACTTTGCTATTTATAGATCTGTTCAAAATGGCGCAGGGTACAAACGTGATATCCATGAACACATGAGGCTGCCATATGATTAATCTATGTTTTAAAACGAAGTCAAACCATTGGTTTATGCTTTTGAATGAAGTGTTCATGAGCACATGAAGCTGCTTTATACTGAGTCAGGCATTTGGCCTGTTATGGTCAGTACTGTCTACTCTGATTGCCAACAGCTCTCAGCCAGGCTTTTAACATAAGAACATAAGAGAAGCCAATGTTGAATCAGGCCAATGGCCCATCTAGTCCAACACTCTGTCACACAGTGGCCGAAAATACCAGGTGCCATCAGGAGGTCCAGCAGTGGGGCCAGGACACTAGAAGCCCTCCCACTGCTGCCCCCTCCAGCACCAAGAATAGAGTGCATCATCTGCCCCAGACTGAGAGTTCCTATCTATACCCTGTGGCTAATAGCCACTGATGGACTTCTGCTCCATATGTTTATCTAATTCCCTCTTGAAACTGTCCATGCTTGTAGCTGCCACCACCTCTTGTGGCTGTGATTTCCATGTGTTAATCACTCTTTGGGTGAAAAAGTACTTCCTTTTGTCTGTTCTAACCCGACTACTCAGCAATTTCATTGAGTGCCCACGAGTTCTTGTATTGTGAGAAAGGGAGAAAAGTACTTCTTTCACAATCTGCTCTATCCCATGCATAATCTAATAAACCTCGATGATGTCACCTCTCAGCCGTCATTTCTCCAAGCTTAAGAGAGCCCCAAGCGTTTTAACCTTTCTTCATAGGGAAAGTGTTCCAACCCTTTTATCATTCTAGTTGCCCTTCTCTGCACTTTTTCCAATGCTATAATATCCTTTAGAGGTGTGGCGACTAGAACTGTACACAGTATTCCAAATGAGGTCGCACCAATGATTTATACAGGGGCATTATGATACTGGCTGATTTGTTTCCAATTCCCTTCCTAATAATCCCCAGCATAGTGTTGGCCTTCTTTATTGCAGTTACACACTGTCTAGACATTTTCATTGAGTTATCTACTACGACTCCAAGATCTCTCTCTTGGTCAGTGTCTGCCAGTTCAGACCCCATCAATGTGTATTTATATTTAGGATTTTTGGCTCCAATGTGTATCAGTTTGCACTTGGCCACATTGAACCCCATTTGCCACGTTGCCGCCCACTCACCCATCCTTTTTAAAATTATGTTATTTTTAAACAAAATTTTTATTGGGATGCGCTCAACATTTTCAACAACGTTACCAATACAATTTGAAGAAACTTCCATCCCATCCCCCCCACCCCCCCTAATAGGCTTCCAACACTGCTAATAACAAACAAATATATATTCGACGGTAATCAAGTTTAGACTTATATCAATCGACAACCAGGTAACACATTTCAAATATATAAAAAAACCTAATTAATTTCAACATAATTTCAAATAAAAGTAAAATGCAATCCAGAGTTCACTTCACTTCTCATTCAGTATCCATACAAATCTAGATTGTACATTTTCCCCTTCATTCTATATTCAGTTTCCATATACAATTTCAAAGCTTCCCAGTCTTTTAGATACTGTTCTGCCATTGTCCATTTAGTTTTTTTGTCATTTTGTCCATTTCCGCTAAAACCAGCAATTTTCTAAACCAGTCATGTATATCCGGCACCTTCTCCGCTTTCCATTGCTGAGCGAAGGCCATTCTCGTCGACGTAATTATGTACCATAATAATGTCCTTTTATCCTGTGGAAATTTTTCCATTGTCAAACCTAAGAGAAGAAGTTCCGGACTTCTCCCAATTGGGATTTTTAATATTTTCTGCATCACACAGTGTATATTAGACCAGTATACCTTTGCTTTATCACATGACCACCACATATGGTAAAAAGAACCCTCTGTTTTTTTACATTTCCAACACTTATTACTCAAGTTCTTATCCATACTAATATTAGCAATCTTTTTTGGTGTCATATACCACCTGTACATCATCTTGTAACAGTTTTCTTTCACATTTACACAGGTAGACATTTTAAAAGATCTTTTCCACAAAAACTCCCATGCTTCCATAGAAATTTCTTTATTCATGTTTATGGCCCATTTTATCATTTGCTCTTTAACAGTTTCATCCAAAGTATATGCAGTCAACAAAGTTTTATACATCTTTGAGATCATTTTTCTCTCTCTTTTCAACCTTATATTTTCAAACTCATCATTCTTAGCTCTAAAACCAACCTCTTTACAATCTTTTTTGTAAATATCTCTTATTTGACAATATTGTAACCATCCATATTCAAATTCTAGTTCATTGTTTGGTTTTAAAACATATTTTTTCCCCTCTTTTTGCAACAGTTCTTGGTATTTCAACCAGTCATTATCTTTATGTTCTGAAAGAGGATGTATAACTGCTGCTGGAACAATCCACAAAGGCCTCTCATCGGAAACTGTATCCTTGTATCTGGTCCATACATCAAACAATGTTCTCCTTACATAGTGATGCTTAAACATTGAATCAACTTTATTTTTCCCATACCAAAGATAGGCATGCCAGCCAAATCTGCAATCGTGCCCCTCAAGAGCCAAAAGTTTTCTATTTTCCAAATTAACCCATTCAGATAACCAAGACATACATACAGCTTTATGATACAAACGCAAATTCGGGACTTGGAAGCCACCTCTCTCTTTAGTATCGTACATTATTTTCATTTTAATTCTTGGCTTCTTTCCTGCCCAGATAAATTTAAAGATTTCTCTTTGCCATTTCACCAACACTTTCACATCTTTCACAATTGGTATTGTCTGAAACAGAAACATTAACCTGGGCAGTACATTCATTTTAACAACGGCAATTCTTCCAAGAAGAGATAATCTAAGTTTTTCCCATTTTTCTAAATCACTCTTTATTAAACCCCACAATTTTTCATAATTATTCTTAAACAAGTCAATATTTTTCATTGTAATTTCAACTCCCAAATACTTAACCTTTTTAACCACTTCACATTCTGTCACATTTTGTAACATTTGTTGCTTTGTACCTATCATATTTTTACACAATATCTTGGATTTATTCTTATTTACATAGAACCCTGCGAGATCACCAAACTCTTTTACTTTTTCAAATACCATAGGCATATTATTAACAGGATCTTCAACAATAAACATAATATCATCAGCAAATGCTCTTAATTTATATGAAAAACCTCTAATATTCAAACCTTTTATGTTATCGTCATCTCTAACCATTTGCAGCAATATCTCCAAAATCCAGATAAATAGCAATGGTGACAGGGGACAACCCTGTCTGGTTCCTTTTCTGACCCGGAACACTTCTGTTGATTCTGCATTCACAATCACCGTAGCTTTTTGTTCTTTATATATTGATTGAATCATTCTTATAAATTCTGCGCCCATCTGGGATTTCTCAAACACTTTAAACATAAATTCCCAATTCAAATTATCAAATGCCTTTTCTGCGTCTAAAAATAAAAAGCCAACTTCTTTTTCCGGGTGTTTATCATAGTACTCAATTGCGTCTAAAACAACCCTCATATTGTCTTTTATTTGTCTATTTGGCAAAAATCCAGCTTGATCTTCAGCAATAGTATCTTTCAAAAACCCTTTAAGGCGCTCTGCTAAAATTTTTGCAAAAATCTTATAATCGTTGTTTAAAAGTGAAATTGGTCGATAATTCTTTACATTTGTTAAATCTTGCGTTTCTTTCAGAATTAGGGTGATCGCAGCTTCATTCCAGGAATCTGGAATCTTCCCAGTTCGTCTAATTTCATTTAAAAGGATCTCTAACACCGGAACCAGGTCTTCATGAAGTTTTTTATAAAATTTGGCTGAGAAACCGTCCGGACCTGGAACTTTGGAGATCTTTGCCTCTCCTATTGCCTTACTGATTTCTTCTTTAGTTATTACAGCATTTAATATTGCTTTCATTTCAGGGCTTGGTTGCATCAAGTTAACCTTAGATAAATAATCTTGCATCTTTTGCTGATCCACTTGTTTTGCTTGAAAAAGAGTCGCATAATATTTATAAAATTCCCTCTGGATCCCTCCTGGGTCTGAAATTTCTTTATTTCCATCTTTCAATTTGGTTATTGTTTTATTCTCTCTTCTTTTCTTCAATTGCCATGCCAAATATTTACCGGGTTTGTTTGCACCTTCAAAGGACTTCTGTTGCAATTTTTTCAAGTTCCAATATACTTCTTTGTTTAACCTCGCCTCATATTGTTCCCTTAAGATCCTCAATTCTCTCAGAATCTTCTTTTTGCCAGGTCTTTTCTTAAGCTCCGCTTCTTTTTTCCAAATATTTTCCATAATCTCTTTGTCTATTTTCAATTGTTGTTTCTTTTCATTATTATTAATTGCAATCAGATGTCCTCTCATCACAGCTTTATAGGCCTCCCATACCGTTTGCGTCTGTACTTCCTTGTTTAGATTCAGTTGAAAATATGTTTGGGTTTCTGTCCTTATTTTGTCCACAATATTTTGTTTGTCCAGCAAATCCTCATTGAGTCTCCATCGAAATTTCTTTCTTTTAACATACGTTGACCATTTTACTGGACTATGGTCAGAGAGAGTTCTAGGTAAAATCTCGATTTTGCGTGTCTGCAAGATCAAATTCTCAGTCATCCACATCATGTCTATCCTTGAGAAAGATTCGTGTCTTGATGAATAAAAGGAGTACTCTCTATCCTTAGGATTTTTAACTCTCCAAACATCTTCCAGATGTTCTTGCTTAACCAATTGAAAAAAGACTTTCGGAAGTTTGCCCATGTCTTTGTTTCCTTTTTGGGATTTTCTATCAATAACATTGTTAACAGTACCATTAAAGTCACCCATTAATATCATTTGCTCATAGGTTAGCTGTTGTAGCTATTCCCACAAATCCTGAAAAAAATTTTCCTTCGCACCATTTGGAGCATAAAGTTTAACAATTAAAGTTTTTTTACTCTGAAGCACGGCTTCCACCGCCAAAAGCTTCCCCTCATTATCTTTAAAAACTTCTTTTGGTTCCAATTCCTTTTTAATATATATAACAACTCCTTTTTTCTTTTGGGAGGAGAGGGAATAAAACTCCTCTGCTAATCTTTTTTGAATCAAAAATTTAGCATCAGTTTTTTTAATATGTGTTTCTTGCAAACAAACAATATCACATTTTTGTTTTTCCAACCAAAGTCTAACATTTTTTCTTTTTTGAGGTGAATTAAGCCCATTGACATTCCATGATATGATTTGACTCTCCATGTTGGTTTTATACTTATTTATCAGAGTCTTTAAAATTATCATTGATGAATCTGGTCATTTGCTCTGCTGACTTGATGGTGACTCTCTTCTGCTTGAATGTAAAACTGACACCTTTTGGAATTTCCCATCTATATCTTATGCCCTCTGTTTTCAGTTCGTCAATCAAGTCTCTAAAGAGTCGTCTATCCTGAAGAATTGCTCTGGGTAGTTCCTTTAATATCATGATTTTCTTGTTGTCAATTGTAAAATCTTCCTGAAATTGTTGCTTAAATAGATCCTCCTTCAGTTTTTTGGATATGAACTGGACAATCACATCTCTGGGTAATTTTTTTCCTTTGCGCAATCGCAGAGTTGACTCTGTACACCAAATCAATCTGTGCCGCCACCTTCTCCTCTTCCATTTTTAAAAAATCTGCAACAGCATCCACCATAACAGAATGGATATTTTCACTTTTGTCTTCAGGGATCCCCCTAAATCTCATATGGTTAAGCATTGCATTGTATTGGACCATCACATTAACTTTTTCTGTTTCTATAGCAACCTCAGCAACATTGGATGCCACTCTCTTCACTCTTTCATCCATCTCATCTGCTCTTTTACTCAGCGTCTGTATTTCTTTTGTAATCCCAGACAGGTCCTTTTTCAAGTCTGTTACTTCTGTTACTAAAGTTTTTTCCATCTTTTGTAACGCGTCCATCACTCGTTTCTCCATAGCTTCCATCAGGCCCTGTAGTTTCTTTTCTTCTTTAGCAGCCATTTTCGGGGAGGACCAGGAGTTCGCCCTCTGTCGTTGCCGCAAATCGTAAGCCGTTGTTTAAAATTCACCTAAAACTTACATCAAATTAAAGTCCTTCTTCTGCCCACCTAAATCGCTCTAATTTCACTTTTTTCTATTAAGTCTTTTGGCTAAAATCGAAGTATAATTTTTCTGACCTTCTCAAAATGGCGGGCGCAATTTCTCTATGGTAGATGATTCTTCCGGTTACTCACTTCCTGTCTGGCAATCTTAGTTGTCCCCCTTGCCTCTGGTTTCCTCCCTTCTTCCGGCCTCCTTGGACTTCTCTAGGAAATATTACTTGTCTGGTCTAAGGTCACTTCCTGTTATGGCGTTTTCTGCTGCAGCTAGAATACTTTTCCACACTAATTCTCGCGGGGCTTGCTGTTAGTTTCTATTTTAAAATCAATATTCCAACCGCAAGAATGTTCAACAAACCGGCTTTTTGGCCTTTTTTACTGTTTAGCTGCTCTTTTTCGGAGTCGGTGTTAGTACAAAAGATACAGCACGATCATGCGCTTCATCGGATGTTGTTTACTCTCGGCCTCAACGCGTCTCCGGTGAGCAATTTTAAAAAGTTACCTTCAAAGTCCGTGTCTTGTTAAAGCAGTGTTTCCTTAATATCAGTTTCCGTAGAATGTCTTGGAGGTCTGGGTCATGCGTTCTTATGTTGAGAGTTCAACTCGGTGGGGTCTTGTAGAGAATTTCCGAAGTGCCCTCTAGGGGGGAGGGGATCAAGGCTGGTCGCGACGCTCTTTAAAGCCCCGCTATCAGCCGATCTCAACTCCCTCTCGGGCCAATGCTCTCTGCCAGTCACCCCCCTGCCTGGGGGGATCTGCGGTGGGCTGTATAAAGCCCACCCTGTCGTCAAGACCCTCCGTATGCTCTGGGAGCTCTGAGAGCAAGCCAGAACACGTCAGGACGCCATGAATCCCAGACCGGAAGCCCCCACTCACCCATCCTTGACAGATCCCTTTGGAGTGCCTCACAATCCTCCCTGGTTTTCACCACCCTGAACAACTTCGTGTCATCTGCAAATTTAGCCACTTCACTGTTTACTCCCAGTTCCAAATCGTTAATAAATAAGTTGAAAAGCATAGGACCGAGTACTGATCCCTATGGTACCCCACTGCTTGCCACCCTCCGCTGAGAAAGTTTCTCATTTATACTCACTCTCTGTTTCCTATTTATAAGCCAGTATTTGATCCACAAGAGGACTTGTCCTTTTATCCCATGACTATTGAGCTTACTTAGGAGCCTTTGATGAGGAACTTTATCAAAAGCTTTCTGGAACTCAAGGTAAACAACATCTATTGGGTCCCCCTTGTCCACATGTTTGTTCACTCCCTCTTAAATGCAATGTTTAAAGAACTACAAAGCTATTTGATCATGTCTTCGGGGTATGGTACACTTGAGTTTCTATAAGAACAGTCTTTCCACTGCATCATAGTTTTTAAAAAGCAGTCTGCAATATGGCATGGTAATGTGTTGTTGAAAGAAGAAAGTGAAAAATCTTACTGGACCAAGCTTTGGGTGCACAAAAAGTAGTCTACCAAAGCCTCCATCTGTTAACATTCAAAAAGCCCAGGGCAGAGCAAAACTCTATTGCACAAAGTCATTGTACACAGAGAAAAATACTAATGGAAGCATTTCTAACCATGAAGTAATCTATCTAGTGATAACAAAATGTTTTGTGGAGCTGGTCCAAATCTGAAGAATTAAGTTTTACAGAGCTTTATAAAAAGACGTTATTTTTTCATTCTCTGTTTCAGGCATTTGTGTCTCTTATGATCTCTCATAAAAGCATTTTTCCTGCTTTGCTTGTACAAACAAGGATAGCAATGAAGAGGAAAGGTGTCCTATGCTCGCAGATTGTCATCTTCAGTAGTTTGGGAATTAATGGGGCCTGGCTGGTAACCGAAGCCAGTTTTTGTGCATGAACTGATTGGAAGCTTGAAAACAGGTGCCTGGAACATTTGGCTTAATATAGTCAGGATGCCATTGTGCTATAATATTTTGACTCACTTATGTCTGAAATAGATCTTGAACAGGCAGTTCGAAACAAGTACATGGTTTTGTTCTCTTTTCATCTATAGACTTAAGTTTGCATTTGACAGAGACAGTTTCACAGAGGCTTTGTATGCTTTGTAGACTTTGCCTGCCTTTATTTCTTTGCTTGGCTTGGCTGTTTCAAAGGGCATCAAGGCATAATCTGAGTGTGCAAGAGAATCAAGGAGGTGCTAGGATAGGCAATCAGAACGAGTGAGCTCTGCTCATTAGATCCTTAAAGGGTAAAAGTGAGTAGTAAATGGAATGGCACCTTGCTGTCAACATTACATTGATGGGCAGAAGAAAAATAATACTTTTTGCCTGAGCCAAGCTGCTTTTCTGGAAGAGTCTGTCTGTCTTAATTTAAGGGTTTTGTTAGAAAATAAGTTCTGTGCAAGAAGCTTGAGGTCACAAATACTGTACAAGATCTTTGACCACTGCTGCTAATTTATATGAGAGTTTCTTATCTCTGGACAACTGGACTTGGTGATTCTGTGTGTGTGAGTGCGCACGCGCATGCTATGCAGGAGAAATCATGCCATTAATTACCTCATTGGATGTCTGGACTACAAAATCCAGTAATAAGCCCTGGTCCATAGAACCTCCCTCTCTCAAAGTAGTTGTATGGGGAAAGTAATAAATAATCTGTCAGCAATGTTATTTTTTTCCTGTGTCTGCAACCTGGGAGATTTTGGGGAATTTCAGACAGGCAATATATTCTGGTCCAGGAATGGTTCCCAAATGGTTTCTGGTCTGACTTTTCAGACAGAACAGTTTTATAACCGGTTCCCTACCGGAATATATTTGTACTTTCACACACAACCGCTTCTGTCCCATTCAGAAAATGGGGTTGAATCGTTTTACCTGTAAACCACTTCCAAGTAGTCTTCAGTTTTTTCTCCCAGATCCAAAATGCTTTTTCCCGCTGTTTTTTGCCCACGCGAGCAATCTCTTGCTTTTTTTTTTAACATTCACTTTAGAGCACTATAGCACAATGTCAAAACAGCGCCATAGTGATCCCATCAGAATCCCATCACTGCTTTGAGGTTGTGTTATAGTGCTATAGCGCTCTAAAGCGAATGTACAAAAAAAAATGGTGCAGGTGGGAAACGGCAGGAAAACAAAGCGGTGCAGTGTGAATTGCCAAACCACTTGTGATCCGTCTCTTTTCCGGTAGGGGAAAGCCATGTGTGAAATGGCAGCCCTGTACCGGTTTACTTCAAGACGGATCAAAAACGGCTTCAAACCGGCTGAAACTTGGTAAAGTGAAAATTCCCTATAATTAGTATTAACTGAGTCATATAGTTGTATGGCAAGCACCTGAAATAGGGAAACCATATATTTAACACCCAGCATTTATTTCTTCATTGAAGACTGAATAATGCCTTATAAGTGCTCAGCCCATTTGTTTGAAACCATTTCACTACTTTAAAAGAATAAGGTTAACGTTCCTAATTGTGCATCCACAATCCTCAAGACTGAATTACTGTAACGGGGCTACATGGGGCTGTCCTTGTCCCAAATCCAGAAGCTGGAGCTAGTGCAGAATACAGCAGTGAGGCTGTTATTGTGTCTTCCCATGCAGGAACACATTCAGCCCGCCCTAAAAGCACTGCACTGTCTGCCTATAGCATACCGGATTCGGTTCAAGGTGCTGGTTATTACCTTTAAAGCCTTTTATGGCCAGGGATCTGCATACCTGAAGGGACCGCCTTTCCCCATATGTTCTCCAGAGAGCACTGCGATCGGGGACCTAGAATCAGCTGGTCCTCCCAACTATCAAGTAGGCCAGGCTAGTGACAATGAGGGCTAGGGCTTTCTTGGTGGTGGCTCCACTCTGGTGGAATGAGCTCCCGGAGGAGATCAGGGCCCTGCAGGACCTATTACAGTTCTACAAGACCTGTAAAATGGAGCTCTTCCCCCAGGCCTTCGGAGCTGCCAGCATCACTGCCATCACTGCCACCACTGACATCTGACACTTACAGAAAGCGAGCCCTACCCCCTGGGGTCCCCAATTATAGCCTGACTTGAGCACCTGGACACCTGAAGGAGATAAGAAGCTGACTGTACGCTGAGGAATCAATGCTAGCTCTTTAATAAGCTGTTATACTCATGGTTTTAAATTTGTGATTGATTGGATTTTATATTGTACATTGTATTATTATATTGTATTTTTATACCGTAGTGTAAGCTGCCCTGAGCCAGCCTTGCTGGGAGGGTGGGGTAAAAATCAAATAAATAAATAAATCAGTATGGATGCTCGAACTCCTGTGGGTTTAAATCACCTCATAATCACCCAGTGCAAATATGTCATTGGTCTATGCACTGATCAGATCAACTGATCGGTGAACCATTCACTGGAGTTCACTGGGGGTGTGGATCCACAACAGGAGTTACACATATTCAGCTTTCAGATCTGCATGTTGTCTCTTACATCCTGATGTCACTACTGCACAGACACAATTATTTCCTCAGCAACCATGTTTATCTTCCAAAATGAATGAGTTTTAAAGTAGGTTCTACCTTTTGTTCTTATTAATAAATTCTGAGTATAGCAGGCCAACATGGTTTTATTGCTTATAGAGAGACAGAAAGGAAAAGAGAGAAAAAGAAATGGGGGGAAAGGAAGGAAAGAGAGGGAAAGAAAGACATGGAAAGAAAGGGGGAGAAAGAAATGGAAAGAAGGGGAAAGAAATATAAATAGAAAAAAGAAAGGGAAAGAAGGGGAGAGAAAAAGGGAAACAATAGAAAGGTAGGGAAAGAAAGGAAGAGAAAGAAAGGGAACGAAAAGGGGGAAATGGAAAAAAGGAAAGAAAGTGCTATTGTAGAAAGCAGACTTGGAGAAGATGGGCACTTAAAGGAACATTCCCTCTAAGTGCCTACCTTCTCCAAACCCACTCCTCTGCCCCTGCACCAAGATGAAAATCTGTACAACAGGGGTTAGAAATTGGTGCACTAGTGCAAGCTAGCACACTTTAGGTCCCCCTGGGCACTGGGCTGTGGCTCCTCCTCCTCCCACCCATCCTCTTTTACCCACTTTTTCCTCTGGCCACATCTGTTGGCTGTAGCCTCCACAGACTTTGCAGAGCTCATACTTCCATTGCAAGAGCTCTGCATTCAGGGAAGTAATACTGCCTTTTATCCAGGGATCACAGTCTATACAGGCCAGCTTACACTCCTCTTTATTGTAGAGAGGATGCAACCTGGTGGTGATGCCCATCTGTTACCCCTCTGCAAAGGCCCTTACTCATGGGAGAACAGCTGGCTGCAGTGTGGAGGCCAGCGCCCAGTCTAGCCCTCAAATCAGAGGGATGACTTGCCCCAGGCTGACCGTATGGGTGCACAGCATGTCGATAGTGTCCTGGAAGGGCTTGAGGACACACGTCATTTGGGAGAGGGTCAGCCAGTCATTGGAGCTGATGCTGAGCTCCTCTTCCCCATGCAGGATGGTCATGTGAGAGATGACATCCTGTGTATTCTTCTGTTCCACTAAACGTACCATCATAGCGTAGATGGAGTTCCTCATCCCCCTCGCCCTGCCTCTCATGCAGCAGATGGGCAGAGTTGATGCTGTGTGAGAAGTCTCAAGCAAAGACCATATCTTGAGGGGAGCAGTTTCCCATGTGTCCTTGACAGTGCTCCCCAGCCCCCAGTACTTCCTTCACCATTATCTGAAGTGTATGTGCCAGGCAGACAATGCCCTTGAAGTGCACAGCCTTCACCCCTGCCAGCATGTTGGCACCGGCATCTGTGACCATGTAGCCACTGATGGATCTCTGCTCTGTTTATCTAATTCCATCTTGAAGCTGTCCATGCTTGTAGCCACCACCACCTCCTGTGGCAGTGAATTCCATGTGTTAATCACTCTTTGGGTGAAGAAGTACTTCCTTTTATCTGTTCTAACCTGACTGCTCAGTGCTTTAACCTTTCTTTATAGGGAAAGTGTTCCTACCCTTTTGTCATTCTAGTTGCTCTTTTCTGCACTTTTTCCAATGCTATAATATCCTTTCTGAGGTGTGGTGACCAGAACTGTACACAGTATTCCAAATGAGGTTACACCATTGATTTATACAGGGGCATTATGATACTGACTGATCTGTTTTCAGTTCCTTTCCTAATAATCCGCAGCATAACATTGGCCTTTTTTATTGCAGTTGCACACTGTCTTGACATTTTCAGTGAGTTATTCACTATGACTCCAAGTTCTCCTTCTTGGTCAGTCTCTGCCAATTTGGACCCCATCAACATGCATTTATAGTTAGGATTTTTGGCTCCAATGTACATCACCTTGCACTTGGCCACATTGAACCCCATTTGCCATGTTGATGCCTATTCGCCCATCCTCGACAGATCCCTTTGGAGTGCCTCACAATCCTCCCTGGTTTTCACTACCCTGAGCAACTTCATGACATCTGCAAATTCAGCCACTTCACTGCTTACTCCCAACTCTAAATCATTAATGAACAAATTTAAAAGCATCGGACCAAGTACTGATCCCTGCGGTACCCCACTACTTACCACCCTCCTCTGAGAAAATTGCCCATTTATACTTACTCCTATTAATTAGCCAGTTTTTGATCCACAAAAGGACTTGTCCTTTTATCCCATGACTACTGAGCTTTCTTAGGAGCCTTTGATGAGGAACTTTATCAAAAGCTTTCTGGAAGTCAAGGTAAACAACATCTATTGGGGCCCCTTGTCCACATGTTTGTTCACTCCCTCAAAGAACACTAACAGGTTAGTGAGACAAGATCTTCCCTTACAAAACCCATGCTGAGTCTGCCTCAATAGTTTTTGTTCATCATTCTGGAGAGCTGAACCTGGACCAGCCATACTGCAGCCAGCAAAAGGCTACATTCTCCATGAGGGATGAGGGTTAGCCATCCACAGCATTCATCATGCCGACAATGAGATGAGTGACTGCTTCCTGGGCCCTCCACATAGCCTTTTGATCTCTTGGAGGGTGGCCCACCTTGATGTTCTGCCCACGGAAGACTGAGTGTGGGGAGCCTTTCTTGGAGGAGCCTCCTGTTCCCTCTCCGCTTCTCCCTGTTGAGATGGAGTGGGCCTCTTCTTCCTCCTGTTGGCCACCACTCTTTCCTCTGGCAGCAACATAGTTGGGTGCACCCTTTGCAGGTGCAAGCAAAGGACAGAAGAGGACAAGAGTTGGGGCAGGTTTGCTCCTGTTAGCCAAATTGCCTTGAATTGTTATTTAATATGAGGAGTTAGGATCTTACATCAGGCAATAGGCAATACGGGGCCAAGCATCTATGTATACAGGGGAGCAGTTCCCTCCAGACCCACTTGGTGTAGTGGTTAAATGTGTGGACTCTAATCTGGGAGAACCGGGTTTGATTCCCCACTCCTCCACTTGTACCTGCTGATGTGACCTTGGGTCAGTCACAAGCTCTGGCACAGCTGTTCTCTCAAGGACAGTTTGTGTTAGAGTTCTCTCAGCCCCACCTACCTCACAGAGTGTCTGTTGTGGGGAGGGGAAGGGAAAGGAGCTTGTAAGCCGCTCTGAGACTCCAAGTGAAGGCCGGGGTATAAATCCAATCTCTTCTTCTTCAAATAGATGCTGAGACTGACATCAGTGTAAGATGATTTTGTTTACTGAAAACTATTTCAAGCATACAATAACACAAGCATACAAACAATTATACAAGTTCTAGGAAATATAGATAGAAGAAAATAACACATTAGCAGGATGTTCCATTGATAGGCCATACTGTACCAGTCCGCAGTTGAATGGAGCGAACCTCCGGAAAAGAAGGAGGGTTGTGGAGTGCTAGGGGAGGATCGTGTCCTGAACCGGCAGGGGCACGAGGAGCCTCTGGCTGAGTGTCCATGAGTCAGAAGCTTAGGGTAGGAGGGGGTCAGGTAAAAGAGCAAGAGTGCAAGTAAGAGAGAGAGAGCTGGTACTGAGCACTCTCTTTTATTAGGAGATTGAGAGGTGGGCTAAGCTTGGGCACTTCTCTTGGCCCACCTCCTGTTGTCCATCCCCAAAAATATGCTGACTGGTGCTGGGGTCGAAGGTCTGGGGAGTGGGCAGTGTGTCAGAAAGCCATCCATGATTTTTTGGGTTTCAGCCATACTGTATTCATTGTTTATTGTCTTGTTTCTTGCTTCTGCGCTTGCGCTTAGTTGGCCAGCTGCAATGGGGGACCGTTTCTTTCCAGCCGCACGTTATCGCAGTGGCCTTGGAAATAAGGCTTCAGAGCGTTCCTCTGTCTGGGGAATTTTCCAGTTCTACATGACTAGGCGGTGTGGGGTGGTGGTTCTCCCAGTCATTAAGTAACACTCCCGCCGGGAGTTTTCCCGCCCGCGCGCGCTATACGTTCATTTGCTAGTTTGGCTTTGCATCATACTATAATAGTGCCTACCTGCCACTACGTGGGCATTCCTGACAATAGAAGTATTACTGTGGGCAACATCCTTGTATTCCAATAAATCATATCTTTTGATGAAGAATGCCTGGACTTACTTGCTATCGAGCCTGACACAGTGTTAGACCTAATAGCAAACTAGGTTGGACAATGGCACCTGATGGGATTATGTCCTGTGCTGGCCACAGTCATTGTTTTCTTGTTGTCTGCAGTTTCAACTAGGTGATGTATTAGGTTGGGAGAGAACCTGTTGCCTACGTGTAAGAATGGAGACTCTGTATGGAGTTTGAGCCCCCTGTCTTTTGGCCTGGCATGGCCACTGCCTGACTTTTTTATGCTATACATGGCTTGGGAGCTGGCCCATATTGTTACAGGAAAGTGGAAATGGTGACATGCAGGAATCATACACACTCTTTCACAGGAAGGCATTCTTCTCCTGGATGTGTGCTGTAACTGGCATCATTTGAAATCACCTCGCAGTTCAGTCCCTGTTGCACATAGCTAGCAAAGTCCAGGTTTTCATAACTTAAGAGTTCATAAGAGCACACTAGGTGCCTAGTAGGGCAACACTCCCTCTAAGCTGTGGAGTCCTGTGAGCAAAAATTCTACTTTCTGAGTTACTGGCTTTAAAGTTGTGAGAAGGTGGTTAGGCTACTGCATAAATTAGTTTGCTCTGGAGCCATTCTTCGTAAGCTAAGACAAAAATGTGTGAGCCAGAGGCTAAAAAACTGTGAGCTAGCTCACACTAACTCAGCTTAGAGGGAACACTGCTCCAAACATGGATGTGGCACACCTGGCCCTCTGCCACACAGGGAGGGTGCGGAAATGTTTCCAGACTGTGGCCCCAGGATTGGAGAAGGTGGGAGGCACAGCTGCTTTCTGGTGCTGGGCTGGGAGGAGCCATAGAGGGTTGTACTCGAGGTGGAAGCAGCAACAGGAAGTTGGGATGTGAAAGGGGAAGATGCTTCTCCTCATCCATTGAATCACTGCTGTCAGAGTCCTCCTCTCTAGAGAGTGTTAGCAACTGCTGGTGTCTCTGGGCAATGCTGGTAACAACTCTTTTGCCTCTGCAGAGAGTCCCAGGGCCAGGAACAGATCAAGGGCCAGAGGCTCAGAGACCCCTGGTGATACTGTGTTAGGTGGCCTGGCATGATGAGTTTGGTGTCTGGGGGCAGGGACCTATGGTATGCAGGGTGGAGGATTTATTCCCCCCCACCAAGAGCACCCTTTGCATGGTCACACCCATTTTCACCCTCACGGCACACAGAGGTGGGAGGGTATAAATGTGGGAGACTTTTTTGGAAGGGAAGTCTGTAACTGGGACCCCAGAAATGTAATCTTCCCCCAACTTGGAGAGATCGTAGAGGATCCAGTCCTAACATCCCATATGGAAGTAACCCTAGAGGCACAGCTACTTAGTAATGTACTTGAAATAGCCCCATGCTTTATTTCAGTGTTTATGAATCCATAAACACTTGGTTGGGCAAGAAACGGTACAGTCTTTCTTTATTATGCAAGACAGTTTGCATAACTAATCACTTTAAATGGAAAACTCTGATTTCCACTGGTCTGGTGAAGCTGGGGTGCCCACCAAGCTATCGTCATGGGGTAACTTTGGGGAGCCCCTGTCGGAAGTCTCCTGTCACATCTGTGTTTCTGTCCTTCCAAATCTGCCTTTGGAGAATTGTGGGTGGCCCAGCCAACCCGACAAGTGTTTCCCTTTCTCTGAACAGTAGAAGAATTCATTGTGGGTTGTTTCAGCTCTTGGGGGGGGGCGGCTGTGGGTATTTGGCATGCTTCCCTTGTTTATCTGGTGTTTCTGAGTGGGGCTAGAGTGCCTGGTGGGGCTAGAGTGCCTACCAAGCTGCTGTTGGGTAACTCTGGGGAGCCCCTGTTGGAAGTCTTGCCGTGTCTGCCTTTCTGTCCTTCCAAATCTGCCTTTGAAGAATTATGGGTGGCCCAGCCAGCCTGACACTGACAGGTGTTTCTTTTCCTCCACAGAGTAGAAGAATTTGCCATGGGTTGTGTTAGCCCTTGGGAGGGGAGTGTCTGTGAGAGTTGTAGCACTGGGCACACTTCCCTTGCTTGTGTGGTGAGGCTGAGATGTCTGCCAAGTTGTTGTCATGGGATAAGTTTGGGTAATCCCTGTTGGAAGTCTCTTGTTTCTTTCTTCTGTTGTTGCATCACTTAAAATTCAAAACTCTGGTTCCCACTGGTCTGGTGGGGTTGGGGTGCCTGCCAAACTATTGTGGGGTAACTTTTCAGAGATCCCTGTCGAAACTCTGGGAATTTCTGTCTTTCTGTCCTTCAGAACCTGCCTTTGGAGACTTGGGGGGAGGCTGCAAGTGCAGGGGATATGCTTGCCTTGCTTCCATTGTCTAGCTGGGGGGAAGGTCTGCCCAGGTGAAATTTCCCGGTGAGTTTGGTGTCACTGGCTTGTTCCTGAGCTACTCCATAGACTCTTGGCTGTACCTGCAGCTGTCTTTTCCAGAGAGAGCACTGGGGAGACCTTGGGGGGGGTTGTAACTGGGGCCCCAGAAATGTAATCTGCTCCCAACTTGGAGAAATTGTAGAGGAACATGTGCCCCAGAGGAATACAGAGCCCCAGAGAGGAATATGTGCCCCAGAGAGTGCTGAGGTCAGGGACTCAGAGTCGCCTGGCTCTCCCTGGCCTGAGAGACACCAGGTTGATTGCTACTAGAGCCAGGGCCTTTTCAGTGGTGGGTCCATACTGGTGGAACAAGCTCCTGGATAACATCAGGGCCCTGCGGGACCTTTTACAGTTCCACAGGTCCTGTAAAATGGAGCTCTTCCACCAGGCCTTCAACCAGGAGCTGCCACTGACCAATGTGCCACTGGAACACGCTATGGCCTACATAAATATTGGGTGGATACTGCTTCCTGTGAGGGGACTGTATATTGATGCTGCCATCATTTGCACTGCTTTGTTAGATTTTTATGATGTTAGGGATCTGTCTAGGCATATTTTACTGTATTTTATTGTATTGATTGTTTTATTGTTTTAATGTTGTTCACTGCCTTGAGCCGGTTCCCAGCAAGGGGGGATATAAATTGAAAATAATAAATGAATAAATAAACTTATGGCAGGGTGAGGTTTCCTGTGAGTTTGGTGTGTGTCGCTTGCAGAGGGTCCATTCTATTTCCCCCAAAAGCACTTTCCTGGCTTGATCTTAGTCCTTTAGGGTTTGCGGTGCCACAGTGGCACTGGTTCTGCTGGCCACATTTCACTGATTGGGTTTTTTGAAAAACAATTTATTAGGATATAGTAAAAGTTCAAATATATATCAAAACTTAAATTGTTATACATCCTTTCCTCCTTTCACCCCTCCCCTTATGGCTTCCCACAGTGCTCCAATCTCCAGCTCAAAACTTATATTCTCTTCCTCCCTCCTTTTCTCATTGATCACATCTACAGGTAACTTTTCTTCCAGCTGTTATTCTTATACATTTATCTCTCTTTTCTACTATTTCTAATTTTCTGTAATTATTGAGGCAAAGCAAATTGTCCTTTTCCTCCCAGTATTTCTCTAAATATTCTTTAAAGTCTTTCCAGTCTGCAAAAAATTCTTCTGCCTCCAAGTTTTTAAGTTTCCTTGTCATTTTGTCCATTTCAGCCATAAAAAGTAGTTTCTTTATCCATTCCCCAATTTCAGGGACCTTGTCTTGTTTCCAATATTGAACATATGTCTTTCTGGCAGTTGTGATCATATACCACATCAATGATCTTTTTGTCATATCGACTTCTTCCAGTTTAAGCCCCAAAAGTAATATTTCCGGTTCTTTCTTAAACTTACATTTCACATTTTTTTCCATTTCTGCATGTATCTCAGCCCGAAACATTTTTGCTTTGTCACATGTCCACCACATATGATAAAAGGAGCCCTCTGCATTTTTACACTTCCAACATTTGTTAGACATATTACTATTCATATTTGCAATCTTTTTTGGTGTCATATACCATCTATAGCAATTTTCTTTTAAATTATTACATGTTGATATTTTCATTGCATTTTTCCATAAAAATTCCCAAATGACATAGATATTTCTTTGTTCATGTTAATCGCCCATTTTACCATTTGCCCTTTAACTGTCTCATCTTCTGTATACCATTTTAACAATATTTTATACACTTTAGAAATCATTTTTTTACCTCCCTCCAACCATACCCTTTCAATATCATTATATTTTTCCCTAAATCCAAAAGCTTTTTTTATCTTTTTTAAACAAATCATAAATCTGTCTATATTGTAACCAACCATACTTAAAAGCCAACTCTTCTTCCATTTTCATTTCAAACGTTTTTCCCACTAATTTCAACATGTCTCTATATTGCACCCAGTCTTCTCCTTTATATGTCGAAAACGGTTTTATAACCTCCGCCGGTACAATCCAAAGTGGTCTCTCGTCCGAGAAGTACCTTCTGTATTTAACCCATGTATCAAATAGAGTTCTTCTAATATAATGGTGTTTAAAAAAGCCATCCATTTTCGATTTCTCATACCATAAGTAAGCATGCCAACCAAATTTACAATCATGTCCTTCTAACGCCAACAGTTTCTTATTATCTAACGTAATCCGTTGCCGCAACCAGGTTCACATTTCACTGATTGTGCTGGGCTTGTAAAAATACCCCCCACTTTCAGTTTCTACTGCAGAGATTCTCTGGGTCTTTGATTCTGTTTCTGCTGGGTTGGTACAGAGCCTGTTTCCCTCACCACTGAGTAACTTTCAGTTTACATCTCAAGGGTTGGGAGAAAGGGATTCCATATCAGATGTAATTGAGAAGTACTCTTCAAAGATACATGTTTCTCTTTACAAATGAAGCACTGCAAAGCTGTGAAAGATATTTTTAAATGTTGTATATGATTCTGAATAATATGCAAGATATAGCTGTGGGACAGGAGGAAATTCCTTGTAGTACAATGAGCAGTAATTGTAGTTTCAAGCAAAAGTGTCACTAATTGAGCTAATCTGTGTGGTCATTTCTAAATATTTTTATTAATTCTTTAACAAAGATTGACAATCTTTTAAGAGTGTGTTTTGTTGTGAGTACAAGAAAAAGAAATTTGGTGTCTTGTTGGTTGTTTTTTTAAAAATGAGGGTGCCAGCATAGTATCATGTGATTCTCAAAAACTGACAATTTGGAAGTTGGGGACACTGAGGAAAATACTAATGGAAACAAATGTCAGTAACCCTTAAATGCCTATTTTTTCTGAAACATGTTAGAATAGATTTTGTTGTTTGTTTAGCTGGTATTCTTACTCTTAAATGCATATGGTTAAAAAAATCATCATATGATCTTAGTTGCCACTCTCAAAATAGATCACAATGGTTTCTCCAGCATGTGAGCAGTCTCATGTGTGAAAAAGACGTGTCCAAATTATCTGAACTATAAAATAAACTATTTTTACTGCCCTAATAGCAGAATCTTTGTTGTGAGCATCAGTAGTCTGTCTTGGAACCATTCCAAATTCTAGAATCTGATTTATAGTAGTCTTCCAGATGTGGTTGGTAAAAAAGGGATTCAGTCTGATAGTTCATCAACTATATGAACTGTATATACAAAGATAGATGGTAATTCATATACTTGTAGTTAGTTGAAAATGACAGCAATGTTTCCTCTAACTGTCGCAAGATCCAAGGTCTGTCTCTTTCTGAAAGCCAGATCAGACATACTCAAGTATACTCAGGTAGAATTATTTTACCCCATTTTCGGGTGCTAAGAGTTTATCTGAAATTACCCTCCTGATGCATTATTTATAGCCTGTAATGAAAGAGTCATCCCCAGGTTTTCTCTCTAGTGTAGTAAAGTGTGTTTAGTTCTTTAGAGGGAGGAGATTTTTAGACAAACTTCTGTATGAAATATGGGACCATTCCTACAAGCAGTGTTTCCTCTAAGCTGAGTTAGTGTGAGCTAGCTCACAGTTTTTTAGCCTCTGACTCACACATTTTTATCTTTGCTCAGGAAGAATGGCTCCAGAGCAAACTAATTTATGCAGTAGCCAAATCACTTGCTCACTTGCTCACTACTTTAATGCCAGTACCTCACAAAGTAGAATCTTTGCTCACAAGACTCCACAGCTTAGAGGGAGCATTGCCTACAAATAGATTGTACTGTCTCAGAAACACATGCCTGAATCAACCCTGAATTAAATATCTCTTATGTAAGTGTGTAGATTACTCCAAAAGAGCAAACAACAGTTTTAATAATCAATTTCAGCTAGAATATATTCCTGGATGAGCTCACAATGCAACTATGTACAGCCATGTATACAGGACAAATATTCTCAAGCCTAAGTAAATATATGAATAAAGGTTATGCAAACATGCAGAGTTTGATTCATGTATAACACTTCAGCCAGAGGGGAGTCTCTGTGACTAACATAAAAAAGTTGCTGTTGTCTTTTGATTTCCAGTGGACATGAGTACTGTTATGTCTTCAGAGACATGTGCCAGCATAAGCAGAGCAGGTGCTCATTATGCAGATCCTGAAATACTGTATTGTATTGCCCAATCATAGGGTTTATGGAGGGAACATCTCTGATTGGATATAGAATGAAATATGATTGGTCTTTATCTTGAAGTTATGATTGGCTGTTATGTACTAATTATTATTGGTTATTGTTATGATTGTGGGCGTGGCTACCTTAGCCTGAATTGTATATAAATCGCTGTTTTTGACTGTTTGGTGGTCTAGCTGGTCTAGCCCTTAGCTGGTCTAAACCTTGGAGCTAATAAAGCTGAATCACTTTTGAACTTACCTCCTGAGTTAAGTCTCATACTTATCAAGTACACTGGAGTTTTCCCCCCTGTAATAATGCTATCTAACAGAGAATAATTTATCATTACTGATTATAGCTTTGGTTATTTAGTTTTAAGAAATTCCTTGGTTTTAAACATATTTCCATTAAACTCGCATTTTATTTCATTTCACATTACATTTTCTGAAAAGTGTATTGATGATCCAGTATCTGGCACAGTGAGCTGAAGACTGATTTTCTGTTATAAAGACATAACCGTGAGAAAATTTCTTGCCTTTTTTTTTTTTAAATGACATGTTTAGGCTAGATTTTGTTTGCCATCAAGTCACACCTGACTTATAGTGACCCTGTGGGGTTTTCAGCTCAAGAGACATTCAGAGGTGGTTTGCCATTGCTTTCCTCTATCACAACTAGGGGTGTGCAAAAAACACAATCCAGTATTTTTCAGGTTTGGGTATCGAATCAAATTAGTTTAATACTGTCAAAGACCAATCAGGTATACAAAATATAGATTCTACATAAAAGCTTACATTCCAACTAAAACATGTAAACATAAAATCAGCCTCTGTTATATACATTAAGTCTTTAAATTAATAGACCACTTAAATACCTCTCCCAGCAATTTGTTCCCATAATCTTATAGCTTGTATGGCAAATATTGCCACACTTAAGGTAATTTTTTGATCCCTATTGGCTAGTAGCTTACCTAGATCAGGTTTGGGTGTATTGAACCCCAAAAAATCAGTATTTCCCAATACCCCTGAATCCCAATGCCGGTATGATGTTCAGATTTGATAAATATTTGGGATTGCTGAATTTTTTTTTGGCTCCATTATACCCAATGGGGACCATTATAGTCAATGATCCCCATAAGGTATAATGGAGAATTGATCTGGGGGTATCTGAAGCTCTGTGGGGGCTGTTTTTTTTGAGGTAGAGGCACCAAATTTGCAGAATTGCTGCTGGTGCCTCTCCTAAAAAAACCACAACCACGTTTGAAAAAGATTGACCAAGGTGTCTACTTCTGTGGGCCCCAGAAGAAGGTGCCCCATGGAGAGAAAAAGGCATTTAAAGGGAACATAGTCCCTTTAAATGTGTTTTGCAAGCTGCAGCTCATGGGCCCTTTAAATGCCTTCTCCAAGCCACGACTTCACCTAGAAGGATAAATACCCTAGCTGATATCTGGCTGAAAAAGTACCCCAAAATACCGGTAAGGTAATTTTAAGGGGTGTTTCAGCCCAGATAAACTGAATGCACACCTCTAATCACAACCTTGGTATTTCTTGGTGACCTCCCTTCCAAATACTGGCCCTGGCTGACCCTGCTAAGTTTCTAAGATATGACGAGATCAGGCTAGCCTGTGGCTATCCAAGTCAGGGCTTAGGCTTGATACAGTCTAGTTTTTCATTAAACCGATTCTCTATTTTGATGCCTTATAACTATCTAAACACTGCAGTTTGCTAAGTTCTCAAGTTATAGATTTTTTTTATCTTATGGTTACACATTATGGTTACCAGTAACTAATAACCCTTGCTTCTGGAAGTTCTAGTGCCATCCTAAGCAGAGTTATACCCTTCTAAGCCCATTGACCTCAGTAGACTTAGAATGGCACAGCTCTGTTTAGGATGACACTGTCTGAAAAGTAAATGCTTAGCACTGCAATTTCTAGAAGAGAGAAATGGAAGTACATATTTTAAGATAAATACAATTTGATGTGGTATTTTGCCCTGACCTGAATAGCCAGGCTAGCCAAATCTCATCAGATCTCGGAAGCAAGTAATTGGATAGGGGACCTCCAAGAAATACTGGGATCATGACCAATGCTCCCTCTAAGTTGGGGAGTCTTGTGAGCAAAAATTCTGCTTGGTGAGCTACTGGCATTAAAGTTGTGAGCGAGCGATTTGGCTCCTGCATAAGTCAGTTTGCCCTGGAGCCCTCCTTCCTGAGCTGAGACAAAAATGTGTGAGCCGGAGGCTAAAAAACAGTGTGCTGGCTCACACTAACTCAGCTTAGAGGGAACAGTGATCATGACACAGAGGCCGGCAATGGCAAACCACCTCTGAACATCTCTTGCCTTGAAAATCCTATGGGGCTCACCATAAGTCAGCTGTGATGGCAAAAAAGGTGGTATTTATGGTACATGTGGTATTTATGGATATTTTTAACTATCCAAATACAAATTTACCCAAGCTGTAAATAAAAAGCATTATTTTAAATAAGCAATTTATTGTATATCAATTTCTAAAATACTGAAAATTCCAATATATTTTAAAATTACATAGTTAGTAGCGCTGGGTAGTATAAAGTGTCTGGTTAATTGTTAACCAACAATTTTAAGGCTACAACAATAAATTAACTTTTTTGGAAATAGTGATTTCAACAGGTTATTTAAAATGTATTTTTCTTTGTCATTGAAGTTGTGTTGATTTACATCATAGTGGTTGTACTAACATTGCTAATACTTCTTTCTTTCAGTGGCAACAGATGTCTTCAGTTCCAAAGGTTTGGCCATTCAGGCCCAGAAGAAGATTCTTGGCAAAATGGCATCCAAATCAATAGCAACTGCTCTGATAGATGACACTAGCAGTGATGTATTGGATGAACTCTACAGAGTGACAAAGGAATACACACAAAACAAGAAGGAGGCAGAGAAAATAATTAAAAATCTCATCAAAACTGTTATCAAATTAGCAATCCTTTACAGAAATAACCAGTTTAATCAAGAAGAAATCATTCTTATGGAGAAGTTCAAGAAGAAGGTTCACCAGCTGGCTAAAACTGTGGTTAGTTTCTATCAGGTGGATTATACCTTTGACAGAATTTTTTTGTCAAAACTATTGAATGACTGCAGAGATCTTCTTCATCAAATCATCCAGCGTCACCTCACTGCTAAATCACATGGACGTGTCAACAACGTCTTTGATCACTTCTCAGATTGTGAATTTCTGGCTGCCTTGTACAATCCATTTGGACCTTACAAGTCTCACTTGCAGAAACTTTGTGATGGTGTCAACAAAATGCTAGATGATGGAAATATATAAGTAACTGCAACAGACTGATCTCATGGTCATAGACTGAGGATGACTTATGTCTCATTGATTTCATGAAGGAAGAGGGAGGTGTAGGGAAAAAGTTATGTCTATAGTGGTAAGAGGCAAATGTTTAAAATATCAAACAAAATGTTATAAAATTTCTTACCAGTGGACTCACTTATTTGAAGCCTCCCATTGCTGTTTCCAGTGATGCTTTTTGCAGGGCTTTGCTTTAAAATGTGGAGTATAAAGGCATGTAATAGGACTGCTCAAGTGAAACTGGCCTTTCGTAAAATAGGCAAGAATATTGTATGGCTAGAAAATCCAAATGCATATATCTTCATGTAGACAAATATTTATAATCTATCAAAAGATCAGTGTTTTTATATATGAGATTTATGACAATGGCACATAACTGGATTTACATTTACAGAAAGTCTTAATAATTTAGATTCATATATGCTGGACAGATACTTAGGTCACATTGTCTTTGGTTTCTTAGGGCTGGTTCTCATATATGATAGTTGGGGACAACCCAATCACTTCTGAAATGTGCAGGCTGCTGCCAAACTTGAAGCACATTGGTGTAAACGAATATTTTTGATTGGTTGCATATACATAATTTTTATACTAGGGATGTTAGTTCTTCAAGCTCCTGCCGTGAGTCTAATGAGTAAGGGTGCTGTTCCACAGAAGTGCTTCCATAGTAACCCTGCTCTAAACTTTTTTGCATGTACTTCTGAAGCAATGACACTGGGCTGCCTCGTGTAACTTTAACCTAAAATTTTGCTTTATTAATCTGTAGTTCAAGAGTTCTGTATCATCAAGTAATTGGGGTGGATTCTGGAGCTTTTGGGGGGGAAAGTGCATGAGGAGGGACAGCATTGCTGATGCGGCAGTGTTAGTTCTGGAAGTGATGTCACTGTGCCAGTGATGCTTTAGGAACTTCCTTAAACTCTATGGTAAAGATCATACAGATTGGGGAAATTCCTAGAGCGTCACTGGGACAGCAACTGGAAGTGATGTTGCTGAATCTGTGACATTGTTGCCTTCCACCACTCAATTGCCCAACAGCAGGAGGGAGTGGAAGGTTGCCCACCATGGGCAGGTAGCTGGTAGCCATAGATGGGCTTGATTGGTTCTGGATTATTGCTATTTTTAATTAGCAGCAGTAATAAAGAGCAGCCAGAAAACCTGCATACTCAATAGTGTTTTCATCAAAGGAAGTGTGTGCTATCATCAAAGGAAGCACATGTGTACATGTGTTTCCTCCTTTCTTCTGCAAGTCATATAGGTCATTGTGAAACCAAATTAGCTTAATTACTACCACCACTTGAAGGGTTTGCGAGTCATATAGGTCTCTGTGAAACAAAATTAGCTTAATTACTGCCACTGCTTGAAGGGTTTGCAGTTAAATAGCAACTGGTTATTTTCATGTATTCCCATAATGCTTCAGAGCTTGCACTCTATGTATACAGAATTCTCAAATCTACAAAAACCACTTGCTTATTTCTGTAGAAGAAGTTCTAAATGATTGAATACATGACTGTGAATGAGAGCCTGTATACATGAGTTATCTGCATGTATATCTGATCACTCTGTGAATCTCTGGAGTGACGTGATAGAAAATGGCGATCCTCATGAGAAGGAGTAAATGGTAATGTGTTCTTAGAAACTGTAAGTATCCAAAACAAATGCTAAATAGAATTCTGGTCATTATCCATAAAACCGGAAGTCAGTGTGTATAACCTAGGATAATTGTATAGTACATACACAAAAAAGAACAATATATCACAGCTTTTGAAACCAGATATCAGAGAGAGAAAGAGAGAGAGATCCAAACAATGGAATATGCAGAAAATGTAAAACTTGTACACTTCAAACAACTAAGAATAACTGGCCAGGTGCTGTTCATTTAAATGCTGGTACTATTTTTGCAGATTTTATGAGTAAAAAAAAGTTTGCACTCTACATTTTGCGCATGAATTTGTGTAGCAAATTCTAAAATATATATTAGGGGCAACATAATTTGATCCAAACTGTGGTGGTATTATAACTTGACAATTGACTAATGACTGAGTACTATTTTCATTTCTGTTTTGTGCAGTTGCCTTATCCCATATTTTCCAACGTAAGAGCTTCTCAGTCAGAAAAAAACATGATTCCTCAAATCTTCTCATGGCTATTGTTTAAATTAAATGATACCTTGGATACTAAGAATGGAATGAAGTGATCAAAACACAGAAATTATGGTACAAGTTCAGATGCTGGATGGAAATAGGAAATAATACTCAGATTGGCATTTCTTGAAGCACAAAACAACAACACACGTGTAGTCTGACATTTTATGTAAAGAACAATATGTGGATCCTAGGACTCCCTCTTGCTTAATGAGATTTGCTTCAGAGAAAAATCCTTCCTCCAGAGACAAAGATAATGTATTAGCTTCTGTTAGGGCTAGCCAAAATATCGCAACACGTACCTGAGATTTCCAGAACTTTCTGTTAGGCTGGATATTAAAGAGGTATGGGACTCAAGCTATGTAGCAGAATTAATGAAGTTTTACTTTTGGCTATTAGTTTGCAAACAGTTTCTTATTTGATGAGAAGAGGACATGCTGACATTTGGGTACTACTCCTTCTACAATCTCTGGAGGTAGGATATTAGGTCATTTTTCTTTCTGACCCTGAGGAGAGAAGCACCTCTTTCTTCAGTTCATTCTCTGCCTCTTTGTATGTGCTGGACTCAGGACTTCCAATTGCCTTTGAGCCTTTCGTCACTGTGGAGTTCCTTTTGCTCATTCTTTCTTTCCTTGTGTGTTTTCTTCTCTATTATTGTTGGGTGGGAAGCTCCTTGTTTGTCTTTCCTATCTCCACCTTTGCTAGAGTGACTAGTTGCCACAGAAACCCTGTGGCTATGTCATTTGTATCTCAGTCCTCTGAATTTGAAATGGTGGCCTGCTAGCAGGTGATTTAAGGGTAATCAACTAGGGAGGCCTGCAGAAGTAGAGGTATAAATTGGCCACTTAGAACAACACAATAGAGCATCAGGTTGAAACCAACAGCACCTCAGCTGGCTGCGAGGAGAAATAACCCTAACCCCTGTGCCTTGCTGCAGCAGTTTCCAGCAGCCTGCATCAGCTGCCAAATTCCCTGCAGCACAAACACAAACTGATCAAGAGGTGCTAAGTATGCAGATCAATCCTGCTTCCCTGGGCCCTGCAGTAGGAGGTGGAGATGTAGGGTTGCCATTCCCCAGTTTGGGGCAGGGGATTCCCCAGTTTTGCAGGCTCCTGACTGCAAATCCCCCCCCCCCAACAGCAACATTGCCAGAATAAATGTGACATGCCTATGTCACTTGGAAGTGACATAGGCATGTCAGTGATTTTGGGGATGACACTCTGGTTTTTGGGCAAAACTCTGTGCAGCTCTTTCACACAGTCCAATTTAATGTTAATAAAAAGCAAATTTGCATACTTTTCAATAAAAATGTGTAATATTTGTTCATGTCTTGCAGCTCTCAAACATCTGACATTTATTCTGTGTGTGACTGTTAGGTTAAGCAAGTTTGGCCACCCCTGCTCTATGGTTTGAGGCGGATTTTACCATAGAGTTTTGCCCCCAAACCAGAGCATCACCCCCAACATCACTGATGTGCCTACAATCACTTCCAGGTGACATGGGCACAACATGTGACACTGCTTCCAGCTCCCAGAACATCCCCCACCACCACCGGTGTTTCCGATGGACCTGGTAACCCTATGGAGATGCCTTCGTTGTCTCCATGAGTTTTCAGGAGTGGCTGACCAACTTTTAAATAAGATAGTCAGAAGAGAGCAACCTCAGAGCAGAAAGAGGCATAGTTCTTCAGGTATGCCCCCCATCTCATCAGCCTGTGTTTCACCTAAAGGCAGATTATCCAGGGGGCCAGGGACTCTCTTACAGGCCAGACTAAGAACATCAAAAAATCCTCTTGGCCTTTTAAAGTGGCACTTGCTTCCTTCCAGGCTTCATCTCCAAGGACATCCCAGCTGCGGGAGCAGATTTACAACTGCAGACTCAGAGTTTGACTCAGACAGTGAGCAAGGGGAATTACTGAATGAAGAGCTTCTTCAGTAGTCTCAGTCTCAAAGACTGCTTTCTCATGATGAGTTGCCACCATTATTCTACAGAGCCCTAAAGATTCTGCAACTTTCCACCCCCAAAAGAGATCCAGAATATGAGGAGGAAGAGGGCCACAGAGGTATTTGGCATGCCACAAACCTTGGGCTCTTGATTTCCTTTTCCACACTTTTTAACTAAAGGGGTCAAGGAGGAATGGACTGAACTTTCAGGTCAGTGCTTCCACATCAGCCATGCCAAAAAGGTATAATCCTTTCCTTTCCACCAAAGATCTCTCAACTCCTCAGAATTTCAATGGTAGATGTCCATGTGGCCAGACAAGCCACAGGCATGGCCTTGCCTAAAGAGGGGGCCAGCTCGTTAAAAGATTCCACAGATAAAAAAGTGAGGCAGCCTTATGCAGAGCTTACAAAGCAATGGCCTATGCCATTAGACCTTCAGCTGTACCTCCCTCACGGCTTCCATCATGTGGCTTCACAAACACTGTTGGGACACTACTGATTTATCAAGGTAACCAATTGGCTACCTATCTAGACTACAGACAGCCACAGCCTTCATGACTGATGCCAGTTTTGATTCCTCAACAAATTGGTTGTATACAAAAAATTTTAAATGGAGACACTAAAGTCAATTGTGGAGGTAATTACAGCAAGGGATTTCATGACATCCATAGATCTCAGAGGCCTACCTACATAGCCCCATATTTTCCCCACACAAAAAGTATCTTTACTTTGCTTGGGAAGGGATCACTATCTGCCCTTTGGATTAACATCAGCCATGAGGATGTTCACAAAAATGATGGTTGCCCTTGTAGCAAGCCTCAGATCCCAGGGTATCCATGTGCATGCCTACTTGGATGACCTTCTCGTCAGGTCTCCCATAGCAGAGAAGGCATTCCAGGATATGCAGTTCACTATTCAGCATCTGTCATCATGTAGATTCCTCATCAAAAAGAGCCAATTGATAGGTGGTTATGATGGACCCCTGCTTCTTCTACTCTGTGACACAGATTTTCCCACGAAAACACTGTTCTCCACTCTGACTGAGCAGCCTCTTAGTAGTGTATTTTAATTACAGAATTATAACTTTCTGTGTGCCCCACCCTGTAATAGAGAAGTTATGTGGCTTTTGCTCAGGCCAGAGATTTATTGTAACTCAGCAGGAGCACTCTTATAAATCCCTTTGGAAATGGCACTTGGCACAAAGTAAAGTTCAAACAGAAAGGTTGATTTTATTGAACAGGTGCAGTTGAGTAAGGAATAGGGCAGGGGGATGAGAAGTTGAGGTAAATGTGGTTGTTTTTGCACAAATCAGGGTCCCTTCTGAGCTGAACCCTCTGAATAACTGGATAAGAAATACCCTTTTTCTAGGAGCGATAATCCTTTTCTGTTTGGCTAGACTGGCAGTTTTCAACCTCCTGTCCAGTCTCTGCTGTCAAACCTATATCCCAGTTCTAGAGACTGTGAATAAATGGAATTCAGCTAGGGCTGACACTTAAACTTTAACTTCAGATTTCTGAACTTTTCCTCAAATATGATGGTACATAGTAATGACTAGGAGCTGTGTCCACTTCCCAAGTGAACTTGTCTGTTTCCCTCAGACTGACACACACGCTTCTCCTGACTGGCAACTGCTAAGCCAAAGTCCAAACAATGACTGACTTCATATGACAAGACTGCACAATGGCAACACAATGGACTTGCTTCAGGTGGTATTACTAGGACACTCATTTCAGGAAATACATAACAGATTGTACTAATGTTCCGGAGAGGCAAAAAAAGACGGTTTAACCACTTGCCTCTTTTGTACAAGGTTGTGCCAGCCAGTGGTAGTACTGCAGACACATATGATCCAGGAAACATCTTGATTCACCGTTAGATCATTTGTTCATGTTTTTATCCATAGTGGAAGCTTTCTTTTTAACATACCAGAAAATTGATGCCATTCTCGTGGACACTCTATGAAATTGCTGAGCAGTCGGGTTAGAACAGATAAAAGGAAATACTTCTTCACCCAAAGAGTGATTAACAGATGGAATTCACTGCCACAGGAGGTGGTGGCAGCTGCAAGCATGGACAGTTTCAAGAGGGAATTAGATAAACATATGGAGCAGAAGTCCATCAGTGGCTATTAGCCACAGGGTATAGATGGGAACTCTCAGTCTGGGGCAGGTGATGCACTCTATTCTTGGTGCTGGAGGGGGCAGCAGTGGGAGGGCTTCTGGTGCCCTGGCCCCACTGCTGGACCTCCTGATGGCAACTGGTATATTTTGGCCGCTGTGTGACAGAGCGTTGGACTAGATGGGCCATTGGCCTGATTCAACATTGGCTTCTTTTATGTTCTTATGTTCTCTCCCCTCTACAAATAGCCAGTTATTAACTGTTCCTAATTACAGACTACACCACATGCTCAAGCTGCTGTTTTTGCCATGATTACCTTTAGGCGCAAAGCTGCAAAGCTTTAGATTGCAGTGACAAAACAAGGTTCCTTGTTTCCCAAGAGCAATGTCTGCTATAAATATTGTGATCAAATAAAGGACTCTTTGGACTGATGTACACTGAAACATCTTGTCCTCGCTCAATCACACAAGTCAAATGTCACTGGGATATTTTGAAGCAATTTTCATTATTGAAGCCACGCCCCTGGGATGTAAACTGACCATGTGCACATGCCAAACACACTCTGTATGTTCCTGTCTGTGTTGTCATGCCAAAACTAATTGTAGAACCTCAGAAGTTCCAACATCAAATAGTCTTCCCGCAACCAGAGTGTGCTACTTTAAACAAGGACAGAACACATTTCAGCTGTTTTATATGCCTAAGGATTCCTGGGCCTTGGGGTAATTGGAGGTAAAATTTTGGGAGAGGGGTGTTTGTTTTTTGTTTCGTAATTGGTAGTGGATGACTTGTATTAAAAAAAAAGCAGAAGCCTATCTTTTCATTTTAGCTGAAATAATAAAGCATTTTCTGATGCTTGATACGCCCAAATCTGTTTCCAGTCTTACCTGCTTGAATCGAGCCCAGCCTATTTAAAGTTTGTGATAAGCTAAATTGCCATGGGAGTTGTTTTTGCATGCCCCAGTATATTTGCTCACAGTAAGTAATGCCTTTTCTCTGCAGCTTTCTGCGTGGGCTATGCCTTTTCCACAGAACTTGATTCTGGTCTTACTAGGCCTCTCAGGGCCTGGACAGTCAGCTGCATCAGGATATATACAGTCTTTAAATTCTGACGAGTTAGTTCATCTTTTCACACTTACAAATGGACACAATGTCTCTGAGTCAGGTATTTACCACAAGGCAGCTGACACAGTCAAAAAGATACCTATACATTTAAATTATTCAGTTTCCTTAGCCATATTTTCCCCTTGTGTGGACATAAATCAATAGGTCCTATTAAAAATGTCAAATTTGCTGCCATTCTTTTCTGCTTGGTCTTGGATTTATTGCATTGGAACTGGTCTAGAATTATTGTAGTTATTTCTTCTTCTTCTTCTGCTGCTGCTGCTGCTGCTGCTGCTGTATAGGAGTACTAAACAAAACCTTGCAGAAATCTTTCCCTTGTTCTTGAAGTATACCTATGGTGAGCCCATCTCTTTAACTTTGCAAGAGTTAGGAAGCATACAAACGCTTCCTGTTTTTTGGAATGTATTTGTTTCAGTGTTTTGAGAATCTCTGTGTTTGTGTCCACTTAATCTTTCAGAGTTTAAAAACTTTCTCCAGTGATAAAATGGGTTCTCTGAATATTAATGTAAAAGTTGAGAAGGTGGCATAGAATATGCTTTAGTAACATGCCTGGGCAAGGTAAGGAGTGGTTGTTCATGCAAAGGACATTTTGTAATACAATACTCCCTCTAGTGGGGAAAACAATGTTTTTATAGAGCTGTATTCACTTTGGTGACTTTTCCATATGAATCTTTCTTGGGGATATAATTTTCAATCCTCCAATATTATGATCACATAAATAATGCTTGAAGACAGTCATATTACTCTCCCTCTCAAAAATAAAAGCCACAGACAATCTGGGGAAGTCAAAGGTACGTTTTAGCATTGTAGACTGTGTTGAAATTCAAAGACATTTTATTGGCAGTAAGTCCCATTGCATAAGACAGGGCTTACTTCTGAGTAGATCATCTCATAAGGTCCTTACTCTGCACAACAAGTATGGAAGATGGTTCTATCAAACCATGGAGGAAGAACAGCAACCAGCTTCACCATCTTGTAACTGTAGAGTGATTTCCCCTGCACTTTGGTGTGCTTAGGATAAATCAGATCCTTGCATTTTAAAAATAATTTTTAAATAAACAGCAGTTTACCAAGACTATGTGAGCCTTATGATCACAATGGATCTTTTAGGAAAAAACACAGGCCTTTAAGTTCTTGGGTCCCTTCTGCTTCCTCCTCTGAAGCAGCTCTCTTCCTGAGAGGTTTGACTGTTCATCACTATTTAGAAAGGAATTAAAGATTGGGCATATCTTTACTTCTATTTCCCTTCCCTTCTATTTCCCTTCCTATTGTGTAATGTACTCAGACATAATACAATCAGACCTGACCACATGCGAGGCAAGGAAACGTCCGAGCTTCGCTTATCTGAACAAAGGACTCAGCAGATCCTAGCCCACTCTAATCAGAGGGTTAGGCTCCTGGCCGAGAGCCTGTGGAACTCTCGGCCACTGTAAATAGCCATGTCTTGAGTGGGGTGTGTTTTGGGTGTGGGGTTTTCAGGGGATATAAACCGGCCTGCGAGCCAGGTAAAGTTGTCTTGTTCTTGAACTAATAAAGTATGTGAGAGCTGAAATCACTTGTCAGTCTCAGTACTTTTCAGTTTGCTACAAAATAGGAATAAGCAGCCCTCCTTGAGCAACCATAATGGGTTTTTTTGCCTCTTACTTTCTATAGACTATACCTACTGTAATAAATCATGGTCTATTGTAAGCTTAAAGTGTGCATTAAAAACAATTAATACTACGTTGGATAGCGTTACTGTCTTAAATACATTTGCAAATCTAAATAACATCCTGTGTCACATTGGAAAAATGGGGTGAGGAGGACACTGTGCCCTGGTCTAAAACTCTGTACCAGAACATTAGTCATACTAGCTGTGTGATGTCCTTGCTATTAGGGGAGACGGTTTTTATCTTTAAAACATTCTTGTATACATAAAACTTGGTAGATTTCTGCTGCCACCAGGAATTAAAAATTCCAAATCTCTCTTTTGGTAGAATGATCCAGGGTCTGGGCACTTCAGAGGACTATGTGGCCCTGAGGAAGGACTATTCTGATTTCTGGGATAAGTTTAAACAAAACATGATTTATTTAATAAAGAACAAAATAGGTTTCTGGTTATTTTGAACTGTTGCTGATGAAAGGAACTTGTAAATATAACTGGCAAAGCTTGGTGTCACAGTCTTTCAAACTCCCAAAACTCCACTCTGACAGGCATAGACACTCAGTCTAATCTATATAGCCACACAGGCTGAACTCTTTGTCTTATTCACACAGAATAGACTCAAAAACTCCCATAGTCACACAGATGATGCTGTCTCTTCAAACTTCACACACAATCATTCTCATAGACATCCCTCCTCCCACACTCCATCAGCCATCAGCCAATCACATCACACATGTCTCCCTTTATCACTCTTCTTACAGTACTGCAGTCAAACTAAACATTTTAAGAAACATGCAAACCAAAACATGAAATCATCACAAGCAGTCTGACCAACTTGCAGGGCTCTTTTTGTATCAGGATGTCAGGTTCAAAAGCAAGTAGATCCAAGCATTCTTTGATTAAGAAGGGCTTTATTGGAATACAGTGCTAAAACCCACAGTGGAGGGTCATTGTCAGGAATGGCGGGAGAAGCAGCTCAAGCAAAGTTATAGTGTGATGCAAAATGCTACTAGCAAATGAACTGTAAGCGCGCGTGTGGGAAACTCCCAGCGGGAGAGTTACTTAATGGGCGGGAGATGACTCCCTCCTCCCCTCATCTTCACAGGACTGGAAAATTCTCATAAGCTCAAGAATAGCCCAAAGCCCACATTCAAGGCCACCATGATAAGACTGAGCAGCAGAGAAGAAGCTCCCACATTACTGCCAGCATACCTACGCAAGCACAATGCAGGGACGAGATAGGGAACATAGAACAATGGACTCAGTGTAAAATAGCAAACAGACATTTCTGACACTCTGCCCTTCCCAAAATACCACCCACCCACCACTCAGGAAGGGGAAAACAAGGGGCCTCCCGGTTTTGCCGGGAAGCGAGAGTGAAAGTCTTTGAGGAGTTCAGGTGCATTGATATCAGCAACTTTCACCCATTCTCGATGTTGGGGTCCAAAGTGAACCCATTCGACTAGGTAATACAATTGTCCCCTAATTAGCTTAGAGTCCAGGATGTCAGCCAGTTCATAATGTTCCTCTCCATCCACCATCAGCGGGGGGGGGGTGCAGGATGCTCTGGATGCCACTTAGTCGGGGAAAATGCTGGTTTGAGGAGGCTGAAATGGAAGATGGGATGAATTGCTTTAAGAGCTTTAGGCAGATCCAACTGGATGGTCACTTTATTGATACAACGAATAATCTTGAATGGGCCAATATATTTCCAAGCTAGTTTTCTGGATGCTTGGGATAGACGCAAGTTTTTAGTGGACAGGTATACATAGACCCCAGGCTGAAGATCCCATCCCACCGCCCTTTTCTTGTCAGCCTGCTTCTTATATTGAGCTTTGGCCTCGTTCAATGCCTCTACAATCACTGGCCAAGAATCATGAAAAGTCTTACACCAATCTGTGGCTTTACCCCCCATTCCCCCAGGTTTCAGAAAAGGGAGAGGGGGGCTATCATAGCCCAAAGCGGCTTTGAATGGAGGCATTCCGGTAGAGGCATGCCAAGAGTTATTGTATGCAAATTCTGCCAACGGTAATAAATCCACCCAATTGTCTTGTTGATAGTTGGTGAAACAACGTAAATACTGTTCTAGAGTCTGATTCACCCTTTCTGTTCGGCCATCGGTTTCTGGGTGGTATGCACTGCTCAAGGCACGTTCTATGCCCATGAGGGCCATTAATTCAGTCCATAATTTGGAAACAAACTGAACCCCACGGTCGGATATTATTTTGATAGGCAAAGTGTGGAGCCGAGCAATGTGTTGTAAAAAGGCCCTAGCCAGGACTTTAGCTGTTGGCAAGCCAGAAAACGGTATAAAGTGTGCTTGCTTAGAAAACAGGTCGACCACCACCCAAATGACAGTCATTTGTTTGCTGGGGGGAAGGTCGGTAATAAAGTCCATAGAAATGACTTCCCAGGGACGGCTTGGAGTGGGCAACGGCTGCAGGAGTCCCGAGGGTTTCCCCGCTCTGGATTTGCAGTGGCTACACGTTGGGCAGGATTGTATATAGAGTGACAAATCCTTCTTCATTCGGGGCCACCAGAAATTGCGTTGCATCAGGTGCAATGATTTCACATACCCGAAGTGCCCTGCAGGTTTCAAATCATGGGCAGACTGCAATACCTGCTTATGTGTGCTTTCAGGAACAAACAGTTTATTTCCCTTGTACCAGCAGCCATTGGGTTTGCACTCCAGATCTCCCCGAGCTTGTAGCTCTTTCTTCTCCTGATCAGTCACAGCTGTGGCAAAATGCTCCTCCCAAGGCACCCGTGGGGTTTGGGAAACTGGCTCTAGTCGGCTCTGCTTGCAGGTCGCTACCACCCCGATCAGTTGGTTTGGGGTGAAAAATGACTCTCTCACCTCAGATTTCTTGCTATCATGCTGGGGTAGGCGTGAGAGAGCATCTGCCAAGTGGTTGGATTTGCCTGGGAAGTGGTGCAGGGTGAATTGGAATTTAGAAAAGAACTCAGCCCATCGGAACTGCTTGGCATTTAAGACCCGGGGCTTACGTAGTACCTCAAGATTTTTATGGTCAGTCCAAATTTCAAATGGGACTTGAGCTCCCTCCAGCCAGTGCCGCCAGGTGAGTAGAGCCAATCTGATGGAAGCTGCTTCCTTATCCCAAATGGGCCAGAACCTCTCAGTTTCATTAAATTTCCGAGATACATAGGCAAGCGGGTGGAGGTGCCCTTGGGCGTCCTCCTGCAAAATCGCCCCCCCATAGCAATGTCTGAGGCGTCTACCTGGACAATGAATTTCTTGGTCTTATCTGGGTGCACCAGCACAGGTTCAGAAGTGAACAACTGTTTAAGTTGGTCAAACACTTGTTGGCACTGAGGTGTCCAATCTAAGCGAGCTCCTGGCTGGGATGCTTTTACCCCCCTCCCCTTGGTTTTAAGTAGATCTGTGAGAGGGAGGGTGACCTGGGCAAAGTGGGGCAAAAATTGGCGGTAAAAATTGGCGAAGCCGAGGAAACTCTGGAGCTGTCGCCTGGTTTTGGGGGGCTCCCAAGCTAAAACATCTTGGACCTTTTTCGGGTCCATCTCCAAGCCATCCGGGGATATGCGGTACCCTAAGAAGTCAATGCGCCTCTGATGAAATTCGCACTTAGACAGTTTGACAAACAGTTTGTGTTCTAACAACCGCTCCAGTACCTCCCGGAGCATTTTGACGTGAGTCTTTAGATCTGGACTGTACACCAAGATATCATCCAAGTAAACAACCACCCCCTTGAACAAGTAGGGGTGCAGCACCTCATTTATTAAGTTCATGAAGACCCCAGGAGCCCCTTGTAATCCGAAGGGCATAACTCGGTATTCAAACTGTCCTAGAGGGGTATTAAAAGCAGTCTTGTGTTCATCCCCTTGTCTAATGCGGACTCGGAAGTAGGCATTGCGCAAATCCAATTTGGAAAAGACCTTCCCCTTCGCCACCTCTGCTAACAGGTCTTTGATGAGGGGCATGGGATAGGCATTGGTGGCTGAAACTGCATTAAGACCCCTATAATTGGTGCAAAGTCTGAGTCCCCCATCTTTCTTTTTACAAAACAGCACAGGGGCTGCAAAGGGGGACGAAGCCGGCCAGATAAATCCACGGGTTAGGTTCTTATCAATGAACCTACGTAGCTCCTCTTTTTCCATGGGGCTCATAGTGTATATTTTCCCTCTAGGCAATTTCTGTCCTGGGAGAATCTCTATGGCACAGTCTGAATTACGGTGGGGGGGCAGTTCATCAGCCTCTTCCTCCTCAAAGACACAAGCCAAGTGCCTGTATTCCTTGGGGATGCAGTTAATGTCCTCTGTCGCTAGGCAGGCTCGTGGGGGATCGTTGTCTGGAGGATTCCCCCACAAAGGGTCCCACTTATGCTCCGTACATTTTGGGGAGATAAAACGCACTATCCCTTCTTCCCAGAGAATATAAGGATCATGACCATGTAGCCACAGGCTACCCAGAACCAGTGGGAACTGGGCTTGTGGGGCTATCACAAATGAACGGAGCTCCCAGTGTTCCCCAGCGCCCACCCGTAAGGGGATGGTCTCAAACCGGCAGGGCTCTTTCATCAGTGACCCATCCATTTGTGTAAAGGTAATGGGGTCTTTCAGGCTGGTAACCGCTGCTTCTAGTCCCGTTACCAGTGATGGGTTTATCAAATCCCTCCCAAACCCAGAGTCAATGAGGGTTCGGACCCTGATGTGGGTCATCATCACTGGATTCATTATTATTACAGTCACAAAGAAGAGGGAGGGGTAATTGCTCACCATTTTAGGCGCTTCAGGGGTAGGGTCCTGCTGTGCTGCGCCACTTACAAACAGGACCTACTCGTTTCCCTGCAGCTCACCCTCTTCTTCTTCCAGAATCAATGAATCCACAGTGTCTGGGTTGGCAAAAAGGGCCCGTGGATTGCGCGGCTTGGCTGTTCCTTTTCTTGGGGTTGGCATCGGCCGTCGCCTTTGTTCCTCATGGGGTAGGGCCCGGCCAGGGTCCTCCTTGGGACAGGAGGCTGCAAAGTGCCCTTTCTCCCCACATCTGAGGCACAAGCCCTGTCTCATGCGTTGATCCCTCACCCCGCTCTGGGTGGAAGTTGGTTTGCTTCTGACCTGGGTGGTAGCGGTGCTCAGACAGCTGTTCCCAAGAGATAAATCCAGTTTCATGAGGCGCAGTCGGCTTTCAGCCTTTTCTGCCTCTTCCATCCAACCTTGGAGCGTGCGTGGCTCCTTGGAGCTAAGGACATTATGGCGGACATCCACCGCTAGTCCCATTCGGTATTGTTGAGCCAGCACCGGATCAGTCCAGTCTCGGATCTTGGCAGCATGCCTTTGGAACTCTCTTGAGTACTCCCTCACGGTCAGTTTGCCTTGTTTAAAGGTGCGGAGAAAAGCTTCCGCCTTTTGGGCCGCCACCAGGTCTTCAAAGTGATTTCTCAAGGCCTACATGAAGTCATCTACATTTCCCAGCTCCACTGCCTCCAGATCGTGCAAGGCTATGTACCAGCTGGTAGCAATTCCCCGGAATCGTGAAGCGATAAACTCCACCTGTTGCTCTTCATCTGGGAACACATGGCCCCACCGCTGCACAAATTTCCCGACCTGTAAGATGAAAAACGACACAGTCTCGGGTCCCCGTCAAAAGTGATTTCCAACATGTCTTTGGGCCGTATTATTGGTGTGACGGGGACCATGCCTGGTACAGGTGCTGGCAGTGGTAGGGGCACCGGTGCCGGAACTGGCGGTGGGAGGACCGGTGGAGGCTGGCCCGGGACTGGTTGTCCTGGAAGTTGCCCTCCCGGCACAGGTCCTGCCGGGGCTGGCTGGCCAGGGACCGGTTGGCCTGGCACTGGTGCTCCTGGTACTGGCTGCCCAGGGAGCGGTTGACCGGGGAGGGGTTGTCCAGGCAATACCGGTGGTGCTGGGGCAGGGGCTGGTCGCGGCTGGGTCAGCGGGTGTGCGTGAATAGCCTGGTCCATCATCTGCGGGAGGGACTGCATCAGCTTGCCCATGTCCCACATTAACTGTCGGGTATCATCTTGGATAGTGTCCATGCGCGCATCAGCATCCAGGCTGGACCCAGGCCTCGTCGACCCGCGCGGGGTCCGTCCCTGTGGGAGCCCAAAGCTTCCTCGGGGATCCAGTAAACTGTCCCGGCTCTGGCTTCCAGGTAAGGACCAGGTCGTCTGGGTTGTGTCCAATAGATTCTTAGTCCAGTCCCGCGGCTTCCGCTGGGTAACCCACTTGTCCCATGGGATCGGGGCACTGTGGTAGTAGGTTCGGGGTATCACCCCTCCATGGTTCTGGGTCGGCCCCGCCGGGCTGTAGATTGGGAGAGTGTACGATGCTCCCACGGTGCTGATCAACGGAGGGGTGACAGGTCCGGCCGCACAATATGGGATCAATGCTGTCGTTACCGGAGTCGTAGTCACTGTTGCGACTGTAGCCGGCACGGTCATAACGGGAACCGGGGTCACTGGGATCGCCACAGTGGTGACCGGGACCGTAGTGATAGGTGTGGTAGTCACTGGGACCGTCACCGGTGTTCCTCCAGCACTGCTCATCTTGGTGGATTGCAGGGGCTGGAGGTGGTGGAGTAATGATGATTCCTGACAATTTCTGTCAGGTTCAAAAGCAAGTAGATCCAAGCATTCTTTGATTAAGAAGGGCTTTATTGGAATACAGTGCTAAAACCCACAGTGGAGGGTCATTGTCAGGAATGGCAGGAGAAGCAGCTCAAGCAAAGTTATAGTGTGATGCAAAATGCTACTAGCAAATGAACTGTAAGCGCGTGCGCAGGAAACTCCCGGCGGGAGAGTTACTTAATGGGCGGTAGACGACTCCCTCCTCCCCTCGTCTTCACAGGACTGGAAAATTCTCATAAGCTCAAGAATAGCCCAAAGTCCACATTCAAGGCCACCGTGATAAGACTGAGCGGCAGAGAAGAAGCTCCCACGTTACTGCCAGCATACCTACGCAAGCGCAATGCAGGGACGAGATAGGGAACACAGAACAATGGACTTAGTGTAAAATAGCAAACAGACATTTCTGACACAGGAACTCCTTTGCTTATTAGGTGACACACCCCTAATGTAGCCAATCCTCCAAGAACTTACAGAGCTCTTCCTACAGGGGCTATTGTAAGGTCTTGGAGGATCGGCTACATTAGGGGTATGTCACCTAGTATGCAAAGGAGTTCCTGCTACATAAAGAGCCCTGCCAACTTGTAAGTAAGTGCAGCCTACTTTAAAGTCAATGCTGCTTTTATTTATTTAAACCTACATATAGTGTTCAAGGTGTAGTTACCATCATTCTAAAGGTACAATGAAACCAGAGTCAGTAACTCATAATACAACAAAATCCACTTATAAAATGGCAGCTGCAAAATCATTTGCAGATCAAAAAAACTGAACTAAACACCATCAAAGGACAGGGTAAATAAAAATGTTTACAGCTGCCATTTAAAACTCAGCAACATGGATTCCAAGACATTGGATAAACTGAGGTGCTTCAACAGAAAATATCCCATCTTTGATAGCTTTCGGGGGTAGGGACATGCAGCTACCCTGGTTCAAGACCACTTAGGGTTTTAAACATACGAAGCAGCCCATCATAGCATGCCCAGAAACAAATGGATAAGCTGGTTAAGTGTGGGCTGGATGGTGCAACTGTTGGATGGATTCATGGTTGGTTGAAAAATTGTACGCAACGAGTGCTCGTAAATGGCTCTGCATCTACATGGAGGGAAGTCTCGAGTGGAGTGCCACAGGGCTCGGTCTTGGGCCCAGTGTTGTTCAATGTTTTTATAAATTACCTGGAGGAAGACATAGAGGGGATGCCTATCAGATTTGCAGATGACACATAGCTGGGTGGGATTGCTAATTCTGAAGAAGACAGAAGTCAGGATTCAAAATGATCTAGATAGGCTGGAACAGTGGGCTGAGGCAAATAAAATGAATTTCAATAGAGATGAGTGCAAAGTCCTACACCTAGGTACAAAAAATCAAAGGCACAGATATAGAATGGGAGGGACTTGGCTTGACAGCAGCACATGTGAAAGGGATCTAGGTGTTCTGGTTGATCACAAGCTAAATATGAGCCTGCTATTCGATGTGGCTGTGAAGAAAGCTAATGCAATCTTAGGATGCATTAACAGAAGCATTGCGTCCAGATCACGGGAGGTGGTAGTTCCGCTCTATTCTGCTATGGTCAGGCCTCACCTGGAGTAATGTGTCCAGTTTTGAGCACCACATTTTAGGAAGGATGTTGACAAGCTCGAGCATGTCCAGAAGAGTGTAACCAGGATGGTGAGAGGGTTGGAATCCAAGTCTTATGAGGAAAGGCTGAAAGAGTTGGGTATGTTTAGCCTGGGAAAGAAAAGACTTAGAGGGGACATGATTGCAGTCTTCAAGTATTTGAAGGGCTGTCATGTAGAAGATGGAGCAGATCTATTTTCTCTTGCTCTGGATTGCAAGACTAGATCTAATGGGTGGGCATTACAAGGGAGTCGTTACTGGCTGGATATCAGTAGAAACTTCCTAACTGTAAGAGTGGTTGAGCAGTGGAACAGTCTGCCTCGGGAGGTGGTGCATGCTCCTTCGCTGGACGTTTTTAAGCAGAGACTGGACAATCATCTTTCGGGTATGTTGTAGGTATGTAGGGCTATCTTTCGGCTATGCTCCTGCAGAGCGCAGGGGGTTGGACCAGATGAACTGTAAGGTCCCTTCCAACTATAACATTCTATGATTCTATACTACTCTTTCTGCAGTGGCATAAGACCATAAGAAGGGCCCTCAAATAAGCTTTGGACCACCTGAATTATTCATCCTGGCTCTGGAGACTGTCCCCGACAATGTGACTGACATGCAGTGGTGCCTTGTGTAAAGACACTGGTTCTGGCATCAATAGTTTCTATTTGGGATGCCCTCCAAGAAGGCTCTATGATTATATTGGAAAGATGGCTAAATAAGCATCTGGGGCAGCTGCATGCACACTGCACCCCAAAATGAGCTTTGGATCAGCCTGAAGTACACATTGAATCTGGGGATGCTGCCAGAACCAGAGTCTGGATTCAGTACCAATGCATGTCCTCTTGCAGGGGACAGTGTCTGGAGTGGTCCAAAGCTCATTTAGGTGTCTGGGCATCTTTCCAATATAGTCATGTAGGCTTCCTGGGGGCATCCCAAACTCTTGGCAACAGAACCAATGTTTCGACTGTGTGTGATTTGGGGTAGTTCAAAGTTTATTTTGTGGTACAGCTACTCCCAGATTCTTAACCTACATTTCTCCTGATGTGCCCCATTTTGTAACTGTAAGTGCAAAAACTATACTTAGGACTAGGGGACAGCATAGGTCTCCTAGGGCAGAGTCCTCTGACTATGAGGGTGTATGATTTAGTGAAGTGCTTAAGTGCACGAACTCTAATCTGGGATTCCCCACTCTTCCACTTGCAGCTGCTGGGCAGGGCCGGCCCAAGGCTTTTTTGGACACTAGGCAAGGAGCTTGTGGCGCCCCTCCAGGCAAGGCTGCTTTTGGCGTCCCCCCTCACCGCACCCCGTCTCTTCCTGCTCTGAGGGCGGGCAAGGAGTGGGGGGAGGAGGAGAGGGAGAGGGGTTTAGTGGGGAGCTTTGCTCGCGCTCAGCTTGCACTGCCAGCTGTCAGTCCTGGTTCCTGCACTGTGAGACCTTCCCGTAGAGCCACTGAACAGAGAGAGACTGGCAGGGAGGAGGGGGAAGAGGGAGGGGAGGGGGTGAGGAGGTGGGCAAATCAAGTGGGCATGCTGACCATTTTGCAAGTGCCTGCCTGGGACAACGCTGAGGCACGGCATGCGCAAGGTGCCAGGGCCATTCCTCTCCCGCGCAGTGCCTTTTGGATGGTGAGAGCCCCACCGCAGGGAAGGCGAAGCCCTCCAGTGCTGCCTTCCTCCTCTCACCCGTGAGCCCCCGGGGGGAGGGGCCTCTGGCTGGGAGAGGTGCCGGGACCGGATGGGTCCAAGTGAGCCATGCAAGAGGCAGCACCGGCAAGGTGGAGGGGGAGCATGTGGTGGCTGGTGCGGCGGAGAGGAACTCCCTTCCCTGGGTGATGAATAGATGTCGAAGGGAGCTGCGGCTGCCTGCTACCGTCTCCTGCCAGGAGGGTGGTCATCGAGAGGCTCGCCTAGTGCTCGGCCAGCCAAGGCAGGGGGCTGGCTGCGGGGCCTGACCCGTCAGCGAGCTCAGGGGAGCCACGGCAGCCGAGAGAGGCCCAGGGACGAGAATCCAGATGGTGGGGAGGGGAGGCGGCAGCTCTGGGCACACATCCTGACACCAAACTTCCTTGAGTGCCTTGCTGCTGCCACTGCCAGAGAGAGACATGAGAGGCAAGGGCGCCCTCCACACCTGCCCAGCCACCTGCCCAGCCAGCCATCGGCCACATCCGGCCTGGCCCATCCTGAGCAAGGGAACCAGCAAGCTAGCAGGTGGCCTGGCAGGGCAGGGGGGCGCCCTTCCATGCTGGGAGCGGCTGAGGGGGAAGGAACTTGCAGAGCTGAGGGGATTTTGGCAGGGGGCGGCTCATTTTGGTGCCTCATGATTGGCCCACCCTAGGCAAACATCTAGTTCGCCTAGTGGGTGGGCTGGCTGCTGGGTGACCTTGGGTCAGCCATAGTTCTGTCAGAGCTGTTCTTGAAAGAGCATTTCTCAAAAGAGCTCTCTCAGCCCCACCTACCTCTCAGGGTGTCTGTTGTGGGGAGGGGAAGACAAAGGAGATTGTAAGCTGGTCTGAGACTCCTTTGGATAATGAAGGGTGGGGTATAAATCCGATCTCCTCCTCCTCCTCCTCCTGCAAGTCCAAAGCTCATTTAGGGGTACAGAGCTTTTTAAGCATCATCAATATTTGTTATTGGATTCGCAGAAAAAGAACTAGGAAGAACAAATAAGGAACAGGAAACCAACTTCAGCCTCCTGAGGCCTGTCACTGAATCTCCAGGTGTAAATTCAACTGTAAAGTACTGAGTTCTGAGGCTCAGCATGGTGAAATCAGCTCAAGTTTATTTAGTTACATCAAAACAGAATTTGATCTAGCTGGTTCGAGGCTGGCTTATAAGTGTGTCCACAGTCACACCCAACGCAACCCCAGTTCCCGTGATAGATTCTAATTACATGGCCCCGGTTACTATAGGTCCGCCTCAGGATCCGGGAAACCCTATTGGTCCGTGCTAGGATCTGAGGTGACAATTGTTCTTGGACTGAAGGTCTGCAGGTCTGTATGACCGCATGGCCAGGCTGGCTCAGCTGTGGCCATCTTAATACATAACACCCCTCCCCCCATAGTTCCAAAGTACTAGCACATGTGGTCCCACATACTCTGGGCATCGCCGTTCTCTAGTCGAGTGGTGTGGCTCTGTCAGGTAACCGCTGGGATTGCTATTTGTAGCAGATGGCCCCACCTGTGGTTTGGTAATGGCGACAGGCATATTCCCGGGTTTGGGACAGGCCCGCTATTAGGCTTGGGAGTGGGACCTGGAGCAGGAACTGTGGCTGTGTCGAATTCCACTGGCTCCGCCACTTGCTCCTCTAGGTCCGGCTCCGCCTTGCTGTCCTCGGTGTCCCGGGCCTCTTGATCATCTAAGGGCAGCAGGCGACAGCATAGTTGGTCTACGTGCCTCTGGAGGAGCTGGCCATCTTCAGCTGAGACCTCGTAGGAGAGAGGTCCCATTACCCTTACCACCTGGGCTGGAATCCATGGTTTACCCCTCACGTAATTCCTGGTGTACACTGGGTCTTCAGGGAAGAAGCCGTGGGATCAGGGGCCCGGTCTGGGTGAAGCCAGTCCAGCCTGGTCGTCAGGTGTCGACCCATTAAAAGTTCTGCGGGGCAGTGGCCTGTGGAGGTGTGAGGGGTCATCCGTTGGCTGAACAAGAAGGTGGCTAGCCTGTAATCCCATTCACCTTAGACGAACCGGCGCAGTGCCTCTTTGTGGTGCACACCATCCATTCCGCCTGTCCATTGGTTGCTGGGTGAAATAGTGTGGAGCGGACGTGCCAAATGCCATAATACTGCACAAAATCTAGGAATTCGGCTGACATAAATGCAGTCCCATTGTCCGATACCAGAGTGTCAGAGATGTCATGGGTGCTGAAGATTTTCCACATGGCCCAGATCACTGCTCAAGATGATGTAGAGGAGACAGGGACCACCTCTAGCCACTTAGAATAGGAATCCACTAGTATAAAAAATGTCTGTCCCTGGAATGGGCCTGCAAGTCCAAGTGCAGGTGAGCCCAAGGTTTGTGCGAGGATTCCCACTGATGCATGGGGGCCCCAGGAGGGGCCAGCCGTGTTTCCTGGCATGTCTAGCAGCATTTGACCAGGTCCTCTATTTCCCCATCCAGGCCATGCCACAACACATAGCTGCGCACTAAGGCTTTCATGCACACGAATCCCAGATGGGTCTCATGCAGTGCCGCTAGTATGCATTTGCGCAGGGAGCAGGGGATGAGTACCCGGCTTCCCCACAAGAGACAGTCTTTGTGTTTGTCCCAGCAGGCTGTGACAGTTCGTCCCAGCGGGATGAGAATGCTGCAAATTCAGGGCCCACACACCCTGTGGGCCAGCCCCTCCCCACCCAGTCCAAAACACGGCAGAGGACATGGTCCTTACTGGTGTGTTTGGTGACCTCAGGTACCTGCACCGACCTGTTGGGGAGATCTTCCAGCAGCAGGATCTGGTGCGCGGGAGCCGGGTCCTGGTTGCAGACAGGCAGTGGAATGGTGGCTGAGGGTGTTGGCGTGGCCCATCACTTTGCTGGGCCAGTGTAGCAAGGTATATTGGTAACCTGCAAGAAAAATAGACCACCGCAACACCCGCGGTGACAACGTCTGGGGTGTCTGGCGGTCCAGGGCTAAGAGACCCAACAGTGGCTTGTGGTCTGTGAGAATGGTGAACAGCTGGCCGTACAGGTAATCATGGAACTTACATACCCCTGCCACGATTGCCAACACCTCCTTGTTGATCTGCACGTAGTTTCACTCCACCAAAGACAAGGTGCATGAGTAATATGCTACTGGGACCTCCCAGCCGGCCACCAGCCGGTGCCCCAGGACAGCTCCTAACCTGTAGGGTGATGCATCACAGGCGAGCACCATGGGGAGGGCCAGGACAATGTTAGAAGTCAGTAAGTCTTTAACTGCCCAGAAAGCTGCAGCGTGTGGTGGCCCCCACTTCCACTGTGCATGTTTGTCCAAAAGGCAGTGCAGGGGCTCAGCCATTGCTACCTTATGAGGGAGAAAAGAATGGTAGAAGTTCAACAGGCCAAGGAAGGCCTGCAGCTTTGCTTTGGAAGAACGGGTTGGTGCGTTAATGATGGCTGCGATCTTGTCTCATGTGGGGTGGATGCCGCTGGTGTCGACTTTGAATCCCAAGAACTCGATGCTGGGGACCCTGAGCAGACATTTCTCTCTTTTTACTTTCAGTTCTGCTGTGTTGAAGTGCTGAAGGACGGCTCACAGATGTTCTGAGAAGGCTTCGGGCGATGGCACCGCAATCAAAACGTTGGCGAAGAAAGGCTGTACTCTGGGGATTCCTTTAAGCGAACAGTCCATTAGATTCTGGAAAATTCCTGGCATTACACTGACCCCAAACTGCAGTTAAACACCCCTCAGTGTGTCATGATGGTCTGGGCCTCAGCAGTAGCATCATCCACTGGCAATTATTGGTAGGCCTGAGCCAAGTCCAGTTTGCCAAAAATCTTTGCCAGGGATGCCAGGACATGGCTGACCACAGGAACGGGACGCGTGTGATCTTGGAGGGCTTTGTTAATTGTGCACTTATAATCTGCACAAATTCTGACTTCCCGTTGGGTTTGACTGGGGTGACGATCGGGGTCTCCCACTTCGCGTGGGGTACCAGCTCCAGTACTCCCTGGCTGACCGGACAGTCGAGTTCAGCTTCAATTTTGGGCTGGAGGGTGAATGGGGGCCACCAGGCTTTCAGACAGAGGGGGCGTACCGGCGGATCAAGGGTCAGGGCAACCGGAGGACCCATGTAACAGCCAGGCGATCCGTCGAATACTGCTGGGAAAAACCCTATACGAAACACGAGCTGGAAGACATTATATCCGAGAAAATACCCTGGTTTCAGTACCTGCAAGTACAGCACATGCTACAAGATCCTCTTAATACCAAGAAACTGGACACGGCTCCATCAGAGTTTGAAAAACTTCTAGATCCTCAATTGGGAGAGACTAAGGGACTGATCTCAAGGCTTTACAAACTGTTAAATGCGCCTCCACCCCTTGACAGAAGGCAAACTCATATCTTATGGCCACCAGATTGCCAAAATTGGTTGACGGATCAGGACTGGACCTACAACCGTAAGTCTCCAAATTCTGCATCCAGGATCTTTACCATAAAATTTAATTCATTCAAAGTATTAAACCTATAGATGGTATCTACACCCCTCTTGAATGCACAAGATTAAACGAAGCATTCAAAAATTTAGTTGGAAAAAATGCGGCCTAATAGCTGATTACATACACTGTTGGTGGTATTGCCCCGTAATTAATGACTTTTGGCATAAGGTGTATACCCAAATACAAATTATTTCTTACCATTCCAACCTGAGGTGGCCCTTTTGGACACATGGACAGAAGACTCTGGGAACAAAACAAAACATATCTTAGTCTCAACATTAGTTGTGATTGCCAGACTATGCATAGCCCAGAAATGGAGAGACAAATCAAGTCCCACTATTCGACAATGGCAGAATAAATTATGGGAACATTTTGTTTATGGCAAATCACCCCCACAAGGGGGCAAGAATGTAGGGAGATATCACAAAACATTTCAAGCGGTATGACTCCCGGTTATGGAATACCTGAGTTCTGAGGGAGTTGTTCCAAAAAATCCATATTACCAGAGTCTCTTGTATTTTCAAGCTATGGTCCTTAATGTTTGTGTCTATACTGTGCTTTAATGATCACTATACGTTGTTGAAGTATTGTAAATGATTGAATTTCTGACTATTCCTGATATTATGCTTTGCATATATGATTTGTTTGTTGTTGATGTTTAAATTTGGAAAAAATAAAAATTATAAATTTAAAAAAAAAAGAATACTGCTGGGAACTTGTCGCACACATTACTGAAGTTCCCCGACTGCACATTTTGTATTCCGGTGACAGCCAGACCCAAGGCGTCGAACCAGGCTAGCCCCAGTAAGCTGGTGAGATGGCCCTTCAGCACAACCAGTTCCAATGGGCCTTCGAATGCTTTGTACTTTACGCAGAACTGGCCCACCCCTTTAATGGCTACAGGGTTCTTTTGGAAGTCCCTTAGCGTGAGGCCAGTGTCTTCCAGCAGGGGTCCCCCAGTAGGGCAGAGTGTGTGTAGGGTCTCCTCCGAGATTATCGAGAGGGAGGACCCAGTGTCCAGTTCCATTATGCATGTGGCGCCCTCTATTAAGACAGTCACTTGGTGGACCCCCGGGGCAAAAAATGTACCTGGTTGCGATGAACTGAGGTGCTGTGGAGTTCCGCTATTTCCTGGTGCATGGTGGCGTGGCATTGGTTTCCCTTGGAGTGGCAGGCACGGGCAATGTGGCCTTGCTTTCCATAGGAGCAGCAGATGGCAGGACCTCCGTTCATGTGATTCCCAGCAGCTTGTGCAGGTCGTTGGTGTGCTGGACGAGGCTGCGGACTGTGCTGGGCAATGGTCGTGGCGAGTGGGCTGATGGACTTGTAGCACCTTGTCCTCATCTGAGGAGGTCAATGCTGCTACCAGAGATACCTGGTGTATTGCAGAGGATGGCTGGCGGTCTCGATGCGATCTTTTGTATGTGGTGGTGATCTGTAGGGCCTTCTCCAGCTTGAGGTCCACTGTCCCCACAAGTTTCCTGCACAGTTTAGGATTGCGGACTCCCCAGGCGAACTGCATTAGGATGACTTCCTCGACCTCTTGGAACTCACAGTCTATGGCTAGCTGGTGTAGCTCGGCCATTTAGACTGTGGCTCCTTCCCCGGACTTTTGCATACATACCCATAAGTCCATGCGCCTCGCCATCTTGGTAAGTTTTGGCACGAAATACCCGTTTAGGGCCTTGAGGATGTCCTTGTATGTTTTGTCGGCCAATTTAGCAGGAGCCAGAAGTCCCTTGGCCACGCAGATGGTGGCTACCCCACACGTGCTTAGGACTAGGGCCCGTTTCTTACCCATGTCGGTAATGTCTTAAAAGGTGAGGTAGTTTGTCAGCTGCTCCACCCATGCTTCCCAGAACTCAGGGTGAGTGGGGTCGAAGACTTCGATGTTTCACAGAGCTGCAGCCATGACTCGTTGCAGCGAGCAATGATCGGAGGAACAGGGCGCAGTGAGGCGCTGCGAAGGAGCGATGCGGGGTGTGGTGTCCTCCTGTGGACTGATGTTTGGTGCCAGGCTGGAGTCAGATTCAGGCTTCACTCATCGGGCTACCATTCTCATTGCCAGTGTAAAGTACTGAGTTCTGAGGCTCAGCATGGTGAAATCAGCTCAAGTTTAATGGTTCAATGTGGCCAAGTGCAAAGTGATGCACTTTGGAGTCAAAAATCCTAAATATAAATACACGTTGATGGGGTCTGAACTGGCAGAGACTGACCAAGAGAGAGATCTTGGAGTCGTAGTAGATAACTCAATGAAAATGTCTAGACAGTGTATAACTGCAATAAAGAAGGCCAACGCTATGCTGGGGATTATTAGGAAGGGAATAGAAAGCAAATCAGCCAGTATCATAATGCCCCTGTATAAATCATTGGTGCGACCTCATTTGGAATACTGTGTACAGTTCTAGTCGCCACACCTTATAAAGGATATTATAGCATTGGAAAAAGTGCAGAGAAGGGCAATTAGAATGATAAAAGGGTTGGAACACTTTCCCTATGAAGAAAGGTTAAAACGCTTGGGGTTCTTTAGCTTGGAGAAACGATGGCTGAGGGGTGACACGATCGAGGTTTGTAAGATTATGCATGGGATAGAGCAGGTTGAGAAAGAAGTATTTTTCTCCCTTTCTCACAATACAAGAACTCGTGGGCACTCAATGAAATTGCTGAGCAGTCGGGTTAGAACAGATAAAAGGAAGTACTTCTTCACCCAAAGAGTGATTAACACATGGAAATCACAGCCACAAGAGGTGGTGGCAGCTACAAGCATGGACAGTTTCAAGAGGGAATTAGATAAACATATGGAGCAGAGATCCATCAGTGGCTATTTGCCACTAGGTATAGATGGGAACTCTCAGTCTGGGGCAGGTGATGCACTCTATTCTTGGTGCTGGAGGGGGCAGCAGTGGGAGGGCTGCTAGTGTCCTGGTCCCATTGCTGGATCTCCTGATGGCACCTGGTATTTTTGGCCACTGTGTGGCAGAGTGTTGGACTAGATGGGCCATTGGCCTGATTCAACATTGGCGTCTTTTATGTTCTTATGTTCTAGATACATGAAAACGGAAGATGATCTAGCCGGTTCGAGGCCGGCTTATATGCGTGTCCACACTCACACCCAACACACCCCCAATTCCCATGATAGGTTCTATTTACATGGCCCCGGTTACTATAGGTCTGCTTCAGGATCCAGGCGACCCTATCAGTCCGTGCTAGGATCCAAGGTGACTGTTGTTCTAGAACTGAAGGTCTGCAGGTCTGTATGACCATATGCAGACCATCTTATTACATAACATCAGTCATTAATGTAGTGAAATTTGCTTAATTGTGCATATCCTCAACCATTGCCCCATGCTATTTTGTAGCAGAAAATATTGAGTTAACCAAAATATAGTTTGATACAAATTTAAATATAAAGTAATTGCTGGATTAATTAAACTGCCTCATGCTCACACAGAAATAGTAAAATCCAGGATGCTTTTCCAGGCCCTTTTCCATTTGAAATATGTACATGTGCTGGTTTGAGTATCTATGAAATCTGGAAAAATAGCAATAGCAGCACAGCAGTCATTGACTCACAAGGTGTCTTTTTTCCCTCTTTTTTAATGCTCCAAAGACTCAGTTGTGCTTTCAGTCCACTCACATCAGCTCTTTTTGAGAGCCAGTTTGGTGCAGTAGTTAGGAGCATGGACTCTAATCTGGAAGAACCCAGTTTGATTCCCCACGTCTCCACTTGCAGCTGCTGGTTTGACCTTGCGTCAGTCATAAATTCTTTCAGAGCTGTTCTCTCAAAGACAGTTCTTGAGAGAGCTCTTTCAGCCCCACCTACCTCACAGGGCGTCTGTTGCGGGGAGGGGAAGGGAAGGAGATTGCAAACCGCTCTGAGAGTCCTTCAGATAGTGAAGGACAGGGTATAAATCCAATCTCTTCTCTTCTTCTTCTTCTCTTAGCGCGGGTGCATCTTACCCGTATACGATGCTTTCACGAAAGCCTCAACAGCTTTTACCATTTATTTTCCAGAGAAAAAAACAGTCTTCTAGATGAGAACTCAAAAGAATTAGAGCTTTCTACTCTGCTTATTGTCGGCATAGTCTGCCGACGATGTGCCATTTTAGTACCTACCTTTGCTCCCTGGCACCACTCCTTGATTTCTTAGTAGCGCAGGGAGCGAGAGTGATTCCCCAACATCAAACTACATTTCCCAGGATGCAGTGGTACCCCACTGCGCACGCGTAGTGTCTGCGCCCTTTGGCCGGCTTCTTTCTCATTTACTCTTTGCGCTGCTTGTTGCCTTCGCAGGTTCCTTAGGCTGAAAGTCGGTGGGTTGTTCGTGGGGGATGGCTGCTCCGTTGAGATTTGACGGGCGGGTGGTCCTGGTGACTGGTGCCGGGGGAGGTAAGCCGCGACCTTGATTGTTCAGGAGTAATTTCTTGGGCTGCAGAAAGGAAAGGCGAGTGGGTGTTAGCCTGTAGGGTTCTGGGCCACAAGTAGCTGCAGGATACACGGCGAAAGGGATCCTGTGTGCAGATCTTTTGAGGGGAAACATTGACGTTAAAGTGAAATGATGTCGAAGGACCAAGCTAAAAAATTCCGAGTAGCCTGGTAGATGCTTCTGAGCATTCCCAAATGAGGTAAAGTCCGTCCCCCCCACATACACCGAAGTTAAAGCCACTTATTTCCATGACTACACCCCCAATGTTGTAGTCAATATCATGTTAATAGAGTTTTTATGAACTTCCTTTCAACGTGATGTTGTAACATGAGTAAATTCTGGCCATTTTTATTCTCCGCCCTGCCTTCTCTTAAGTAACTCACAAACAAAAATCAATGACAACTTGGGAACCAGGAATAAGAGACCTGAAGCTATAATCTTCGTATTGTGTCTGCATTTTGCCTTTTTGAAAAGTCTTGGAAAAGTTTCTGACTTCAATGTCACTGGACTGTTGCAAGTAGCTGATGGGAAGGAGTGAGTTAAATCAAACTGCAAGGATTAAGCAACTGCCAAGGAAGATATCAAATACAGATAATAAACCCAGACTGTTTTTTTATGTTTACAACATTAGCTAGTTCAGCAGAATTTGTACTTGGAAGTTGTGTGCCCTAAGTACAAGGTGTTTTGAGTCTAGTTTGGGACTATGCAAAAGAGAGAGGAAGGGATGACTAGGTACAGGTACACTCAGTGTTTTGAAGTACAAAAAAATGGAATCCTGAAACAACTACATATTAATTCCACCAGTTAGCATTGTTTAAGAATTGTTCTAAATATTGATATCCCCAAATACTTAAAAACTGGGCTCAAATTATTTGAATGCTCTCTTGATGAAATATCATTGTTCTTTGCTAGTTTGGCACTGGTCTCCAGTAATGGCATGTTGTTTTAATTTGTTTGTACAACATAATAGGGGCCGTGGTGGCTCAGAGGTTAAGATGCTGAGCTGCAGACCAGAAGGTCGGTAGCTCGGCAGTTCAAGACCCGAGTGCTGCATGACAGTGTGAGCTCCCGTCTCTGGACCCAGCTTCTGCCATCCTAGCAGTTCGAAAGCAAGAAATTGCAAGTAGATAAATAGGTACCACTTTGGCGGGAAGATAACAGCGTTCTGTGTGCCTCAACATTTAGTCATGCTGGTCACATGACCACGGGAAAAGTCTTCAGACAGTGCTGGCGCTTTGGTTTGGAGATGGAGATGGGCACCGCAACCCTAGAGTCGGATTCGACTGGCTTTCGAGCAAGGGAAGCCTTTACCTTTACCCTTACAACATAATATCTACTAAGTCTAATCTTTGTGGTTTAATTTTGTTAGTAGTTCAACAGTATACGTCCCTAGGAAGGTTGCTTCTTAGTTTTAACAAGGTCTTCTCAAAGTACTGTTATCACCTGTTTGAAAAGACCTTATTGTAATTCAGCACTTTACAGATTAAATATATACATTCCCTGTTGTGACAGCTTTCAATCTGAGAAATACCCTGTCTTTGATAGCTTTCAGCCAAGCAGACATTCACCTTTTATTGTTGAGTAATGTTGGGAGTAAAAAACAAATCCAAAGTTTGTTTAATGGAGTGACAGTTTGTAATACCGTGTGCTAGTTTGTCTTGGAAAGGGGGTATATCTCTTGTGCACCCTGGTCAGGGAAACTTTGAATATGGGATGCTCTGGTTTCAGGTATTCACTGCTACCTGGCAAGAGAGATGTAAGAATGAAATACCTCAGGAAGTATATACATTTTAGAAATAAATACAAACACATCCAAAATCTCACGCTGATCTCTTCCTGCATACAAATCCAGCCAGGAAAGTAGTAGGTCCTGTACCCACCCTTTGTACTACCTATTCTTACCACACACTTTTTAAATAAGCACAAGTGCTTCTTGATACCAGAAAGACAGGTTGTATATTATATTTCAATATAATTAAGTCTTATTTGCACAATGATGTTTCTGAAGAAATAGTTTCTGACATGCTACCACATGTTTATGGTAAGTTCTGTTGTGCCTTAATGGTGGGATATGTGAAACTATCATTTTTGTCAAGACTATACAAGAGCGTTTATCTCAGACTGTTGTTCAAAGCCTTATGGGCATAAGAAACTGCCTTTCCTTGTGTAGCCCAGTATTGTCGACACTGACTGACTGTGATACTGGAAGTCCTTTTCTGCTGGTTTGAACCTGAGATCTCTAAATATAAATCCAGTGCTTTTCCATAGAGCTGTGGCTCCTCTTATAGTTCCAAGACCTTAAGAATGCAGGAGCAATAACACACTTCTCTCTCTCATAAAATGTCCACTTCTTAAGACTCTTTGTGCAGTTTTGAAAATTACCATTTTCCTTGTGAAAATATTTAGGTATTACCGTTTGCATGTTAACTTTATATGCATATGAGTGTCAGATGGCATATACCAGTGATGGCGAACCTTTTAGAGACCAAGTGCCCAAACTGCAATCCAAATCCCACTTATTTATCACAAAGTGCCAACACGGCAATTTAACCTGAATACTGAGGTTTTAGTTTAGAAAAAAACAACTCATACATTAACATCTTTTGTCTTAAAAGAAAAACACAATAACAGAGCTTTCAATGATACAAACAGCTTTTTATTGAAAGGTAAAAGTTTGCATTTGGCATGAAGTTTGCATTTAACGTCATACACACAAACTCCTTCCAGTTAGTACAGGACAGGACCCTTCCTTTTTACCTGGTTTGTCTTTCTCAAGATGATCTTACACATTTTCACACCTAAAGTGACAGCCCTCTTCCCTCTTCCATGGGAGACAGAAAAACAGCACTCTCAGTGGAATCTGCCACTTCTAGATTATGATTCAAAGTAAATTAAATTTTGATCCTGCAAATTTTGACTGATGAACAATTAACGCACTTCAACTTGAGCACTTCAACCAGGTGACCCACCCCCAAAGCATATCAAGGCTCAACGGTTTTGAGGGAAAGCGAACTAGGTATCCCATCTGCCCTCCTGCACAGCTCCTCCAAACAGCATTTTAGTAATTCCCATGAGTGTGAAAAGCCAGAGCAAATTTACAATCTTCTCCTCCTCTTCTCCCTCCCCCATGTCAATAAGCGGGGCGCCTGCGCTTGCACATCTTTTCCTCTCATGTGTGGTATTTGCCAGGGCCAGGGTTTGGCCTAGGGCCAGCTGGTGCAGCAGCCTGCAGCAGCACAATAAGCAGGCTCAGCTGCCTCCTCGTGCGTGCCCACAGAGAGGGCTCTGAGTGCCACCTCTGGCACCCATGCCATAGGTTTGCCATCACTGGCATATACAGTGTGCACACCTGTTTCTTTGGGGGGGGAAACACATTTGTTGTCAGTTAGAATCACCATTTTTTAAAAAATAAGCTCTTTTAATTTAAAGTAGTGGGTGACATTTACATGGAAGCAAGATTATTTGGTGATCATGGCCTACCAGAGATGCACATAAAAATGTGAAACTCACTAAAGAATCACATTGGACGTGGTAGCTGGAAAACAGAGTTAATTCTACCAGTAGAAAGCACCATTCAAGAATAGCTGATACACAATTGTCACTGTAGGAAGCACTGTGGAACTCTGAAAATTTAAAAAAGTGGTGTTGAACTACTAAATACTTTTAGGAAGCTTTAGATACAGGAACACTGTGTTGCCATCTCAGCTTAACAGCAGTTTTTCCTGAATGAATGGCTTGAGAGCATTCTTCTAAATAAGTACAACAGAATGGATATTGTGAAGGTTCTTCTTGAATTTATATGTAGCCTATTTTTGCCTAGCCAAATGCTCTTCTCAGTTTGTTTGGAAACAAGTTTATTTCAGTGGAAAGAAACTATGAAGAGTGCTGGGCCACTGAAAGAGCTTTTGTAGCTAAATTCTCAACAATGGCAGGCTTTGAGAGGTCTGTATGGAAACAAAATTGGATTGCTTGACAGTGTTGTTGGATATTCACTGATGTTAAACTTAAACTTGGAAGACAACCCTACTAACTTTATGTGTAGTAGATTAACCCAAATACTTTTCTTCCCTTCATCTATTATGCAAGAATAAAATATGGTTGGGAACTTTGGTTCTCTAATGTTTTACAGTTTATTATAAGGGTGTCTGAAGCTGAAAGCACTAGAATTTGTAGCGTCTTCTGGGATGGCCTTTCTGGGTAGAGGATCACTGAGTAAGCTGGAGTGTCTCTAACATTAGTCTTCTGTTTCTGAGACTGTTGAACTTCCCAATAACTGTTTGCCCTGGTCTACATGGACCAACTTCAGAATGAATTTTGCTTTTTAGTTATGTATTTTTCCCGTTAAACTAAATTAGAGGCAATTTTGACATTTCCTTGTCTTTAATTCCTACTAGGATTGGGCAGAGCATATGCACTGGCTTTTGCTGAAAGAGGAGCTTCTGTGGTTGGTAAGTTCACTTTTGATCTTCTGCCAGCAACCTTTGCCTTTAGAACTGTGAGTTAAAATGCTGCAAGTTGTTCTGTCAGCCTTTGCACTTTTTTATTAATAGTTTCTTTCTGAACTCTTGAAGGTCAGCTCCCTTACTGAGCTGCTTTTCTGTTGAAACTTCCCTGACTTAATTTAGATGGCAGGGCAGAGTTGCCTGTGTCTTGCGTAACACTTAATGGTACAGCCTTTCTGCCAAAAGTGCAGCTCATTCTTATGGGGAGCCAGAGTGGTGGTAGTTATAGCTAATTTTTTGGATATTAATATTGTCCAAAAGCAAAGGTACTCGTGGCAGAATAAAACCATGTGAAGTTGTGAGAAGAGTATCTTAGAAAATACTGTTTATGATGTTATGGAAATATATCATAAAAAAGGTTACTTGACATGAGCTTTTGCAATAGTCAGCCTTTATAGGCAAGGACAACTACATCTGATGCATTAAAGGCAACTGAAGAGTTGCAAGGTCAAAAAAATAGTGCATCCATGCATAAATGTTGTTGTAAACTGGACAATAAACTCATTTCTATCAGTCCTGCTCTCCCTTCCAAGGAACTCAGAACCGCATACATAAAGATCCAGCATAGTGTAGTGGTTAGAACCTCAGATTAGAATGTGAAAGACCATGTTCAAATCCCCACCCTGCCATGGAATCTTGCTGGGTAACTTTGTGACAGTCACTCTCTCTCTCTCAGATGAACCCACCTCATAGGGTGGTGGTTCTGAGGATAAAATGCAGAAGAGAATGATGATCTAAGCCACTTTGGGTCTCCGCTGGAGAGAAATACCTAAATAAGAATAAATATATTTTATCATCAAGCCAGCCCTTTGAGATAATTAGGGTGACAGTAAGAGGCTGACCTAGACAGCTTCAGGGCTGAGTGGGGGTTTGGACCTGGATCTTCCTGATCCTAATTGGATGCTGCTGTCCCACAATGGCTCTGGTTAATTTCCAGATTAATGAGATATGATAACGGGGTATACAAAATATGTGGGTTAGAGTGAGCGTTCTCAGTTTTTACACCACAGTGATAGGGTCAGTACTTCTCTATTAATCCCAAACCTTATTGCCCTATTAGTTTTACTTGCTTCCAGTTACATTTGATGACACTAGCAAGCCTTAGGCCCTAGCCTTAAGCTTATGCCAGTATATTCCATTGAAATTAATTGGACCTGTTTGTTGGTAGATGGGTTTAGGCAGACAGATGCTTCCACTCTGCCCTGAGGTGTCAGCAACTAACTTCCACTGGTGTCTGTGTAGCATTAGTTGGGGCAATACTGAATTTTCACACTGCTTTGCATAATTTAATGCCCGCAAACCAGGCAAAAAGTTGTTAGCACAGGGCCAGATGGCTCCTGTAATGAATAGCTGTCATTTACCAGGAGCTCGTGCAGAGGATGGCCTTTTCATTAATCTCTATGAATGAATTATTCCATCATATTTAGAGAGAACATTTTGACTTTGTCCTGTAATGGACAAGATTGTCAATTTTTACAACAAAATGTGGTTGAAGCTAGAAACGGCAGTGAGTTGAGCATGTTTTATTTTGTATCCTACTGACTCCAAGCTGCTGATTTGCAATATCGCTTTGTGAATTTTAGCACATCCCAAACAGCTTTGGATACAAAGTATGTATATTCTAGTGGTCATATTAAAAATTCCAAGTAGTATTGATTGATGCCCTGGTTCACTATAGCTTTTCACCATGAAGTGACCGCAAATGTCTCCTTGAGGATGGAGACAACAAAATCAAATGCTAGCTTTTCCTAAAGCACACAACTGACCTGATGATTATGCTGGTAACTTTGATGACTATGCTGGTAACTTTGTAACATGTAAGAAGACTTATCTGAGTGTACAAACCAATGAAGAGGAGAAACTTTTAATGAAGACCATAAAGACAACTAAACTGTATGGTACTAAGATTGCTTCAATCTCCAGTATCCTAAACTGAAACAAACTGTTAGGAGAGGAGTATGTGAACCCTGACCTTGTTTTCAAGCTTCCAAACCATCATCTGGAACATCGGCAGAATTGTTTAAGCGCCCGAACTCAGGCAGGGAATATGTGCTGCTCAAATTCTTAGGCAGTCTAGAACTTGCAGCGTTGCACTATAAGGCTATCCAGGAACCGCAGGTTTTTTATATTTTAGCATAGCTTTATACTTTTTCAGAACAAATGTCCCATTCATTTGTAGAGGTTGACAGCTCTGGCAGTATGCAAAACTCTCTTTTGCTGCCAAACAGCTTTTTAGTAGTTCCAGGTTGTTTGTTAACTTGCAGATTTAGTAGCTGCAATCCAAAAGAGCTATTTACCCATGCACAGGGAGATGACGTGTATTTGTGTAAGTTTCTCTGCAGTTTTCCCTGCAGCAGCTCCAGCTATTGATGACAAAAGCCATTTAAACTGAACAGTTGTTGTAGCAAGCTGCTCTGCCTGAGCTGTGCATGCAGTTCCTTTTAATAGAGGTTAACAACTATTTGGATTATAGCCTTACTCTGGACGTGGTCAAATTAATTTAAATGCAAGCCAGCTTAATTTTTTATTTAACAGTGTCCAAAATATGCCCCCAAATGTCAAGCTGGGGAGCAGTAGAACAGGATCCTTTTATATCCATCTTTATATTCCTTAGTTGCCAATATGTTTTATTAGATTTTTTTCAGACTTTTTTAGACTTTTCAGAAAAAAAACTAGCCATTTTTAGCAGAGGTGTCAGTTCTGCTGTTATTGCCTCATATTGTGTTTGGTTAATATATAACCATACCAGTGTTTTAAATCTACACTGGAAGACATTTAAAGAAATATTATCCAGGACACCAAAAATCTGTGCAGCACTTTGTTGCTGTACCACAAATTCAGTTAGTTTTGTACTAGTTTCTGCATTTGTGGGTTTCTAGAGCTGGTAAAAAATAAGCACTTTGTAGCTGGTATCTTTCTGGTGCTAGGTGGCAGAAAGCTTCCAAAATCTTTTGGAACCAGAGCTAGCTATGCTTCAGCATTTCTGGTGTTGAGGTGTGCCCAATATATTGGCTTTCAGTCATACAGTGTTTTGGGCCCTTCCTATGACTCCCTTCCACAGAGATCTCCACTGTAAGGCAACTGCAATATGACACCTTCTGGAGAAGGAAAAAACAGGGGTGTTCAATCAAGAATCAAATTGGCAAAGATATTGTAAATATTGTAGCAGAAATCTTAAAATCAGTCCCTTATTCTTACTATAATCTCCAGTGCTGTCAAGCAAAGCTGGTATTTTCAGTCTTGATTACCATAGTTTCACTATTGCATGCTTCTTAGTGTTAGACCTATAGATAAGTACTATAAGGATTGAACTTTTCCCTTGTGTTCTAACCAGTCAACTGATTTTGGATGTGCCTTAACGTTTTATAGATCTCTCTTGAATGCTTCATGTTATGCAATTCTAGCTGGCTTCATTTGCACAGATCTTAAACTGTGTGGTGAAATGTACCCGCTCTGGCTTGCAGGCCCTGTTCCACCCTGCCCTCTGAGGTTTTCCCAACACCTAGAGAGGTTTTTCTCTCTCTCTGGTAATCCACCTACACCATCTGACCTTTGCAGGAATTGCCTGCTGGGAGGGTCAGGACTCCCAGCTTCCCTTCTAAGTTCTGAGGCCTTGCCTCTGTGTCTCCTGCTGCCCAGTGCCTGGTCACCACAGGGATCGTTTATGCCTTGTGCACCCCTGGAGGAAAAGCCACTTGCCAACTGACTGACTGCCCCCGGCACTCCTTTTAAAATAGTGTGTCCAAGACAGTGGATATCTGTGTAGTACAGAGAATCACTACCAGCATCAAAAATTATAAAGTATTTATTAAAAAGAAAATGTTCACAGGCATACTTTTAGCACAGCACCAGACTGAGCAAAGGATTCAGAAGAAATGGGTAAAACTTGATTCCTCTGTCACGCTCTGTATACATGCCCTATCGATTTTTAAAAAACAGGACAGGCTCCTTAGCTTAGGAAGGTTCAGATCTCTACAGTGTTTTCATTACCTTGAAGTTTCCTCCAGCTCTTCAGACAAGCACATGGATAATGGCTGCCTCCTCCAGACCTCAGTTAAGAGTTCTGTCTACTCTTATAGACTCAGTCCGAAAGAGCCCTTCCTCCTTTCTTCCAGGAGTTTTATTTTCTCCCTTTCTCCTCCCACTGATCCGATCAGGCCAGGTCAAGGAAACTTTTCCTGATGTTTCCAGAAATTTATTCCTGATGTCCTCCAAGTCTCTGTTCCCTGCTTTTTTTTGAGGGGGGGACTGACCTATCCAATTATCTAGCTAGACCTATTAGCATTTGTATGAAGGTGGGCTGAGGTAAGTCTAGAAAGCAGTTGAACTGACCTCCTCCCTTCATGCCTGTCCTCTGCCCAGAGAGGGGGAAAACAAACTTTTAAAACCAGAGTGAAGGTCATTTCAGACCTCCAAAGAAAAATTGCATGTCTTCACAAACTGTGCCCACATACTTCATTAAGATGTTGTAACCACCAGGCCATTCTGCTGTTATAGATCAAAGGACAGTTCTCCATAGTGAGTTTTTGTGCAAGTGCCTGAATTGTTGCTGAGCTCCTAGCCAGTGGACTATCAAATTTATTGCTTTCTAATGTTGGCCTAGTTTACATGCCTATATTTGAATTTAAAAGGCTTTCCCTTTGTATCACCAGCCACTCCATGTATCAGACTGTTAACCATTTTTCTTGTGAACGTTTTAATATATGTATCACTCTTGAATAGTTGTGATATATTTTGTTCTTATAAAAATACTTCTAGTCTGCTTTTCCATCCAAGAACTTTCAAAGAAGTTAACAATTACAACCCTTAAAAACAGCAACTGTGAAAACAATAAAGGAAAAATGCCAGAACACAAAACAACTATTCACACTATCAGAAATGACAGCAGCAAATATGGTGATAGCCCAATATGGAATTGAGATTAATCATCTGTCTTGTCGAATGCTTAGCAAGGCACTATTGCCCCCCCCCATCACTTGACTATGACCAGACAGGTGCCTTAGTTCTCCCAAGGAAGAAAATGCCACTACCTGGCTTATATGAGATGTGGCAGAAAGTAGGACTGCATCTGAAGTTTGCATGTGTCAGTCAGCTCCATGTCTGTATTTGTCTAGAGTTGCCATTTGCAGGAACAGCCCTAAAAATTATACCTCCAGGGACTAAAAGTGAGAGGAATCTTACAGCCATCTCAGTAGCCAAAATGACACTGATACAGATGTTGAAATTCACATGGATGAACAGTAATAACTCAGTAATCTTCTCTAAGAGCTGATCTAAACATGTAATAGAAAATATATAAAATTTATTTTTGAGCTAGTTTTACATGTGCACAGAGATCTTGCCATTAGGCGAGTGTGTACCCAAACGTGCATCCCCATGTACATATCTGAAGTGATAACAGTGGTATAAGAACTGTACCACACATCATTTTAAATGTTTTGATTTTCTCTTTGTTTTAAAACAAAACTTGGGAAAAACCCCTGTGGATTAAGAGTATATAAATGCTTAACATATTAAATACACTGTTTGAATTATGGTACTTTCTCAAATCTATCCATTTTATTGCTGCACTGTGGTTTGGGATATTTGTTGGATTGTCATAACCTTTGAAATGCTTTGCCTCATGAAACTGGGAACTCAAGCATCCACCCATTTTATGATAAAATGAGTAGTCATCTGGTATGATTGCAGATAAAAGACATCAGATGTAAAAAATCCTGTTTTAACATTCTGCTAGCTTATACTATGGTCCTCCAGATAGTAACTGGACGTGCAGGATGCACACTGAGAACAGGATTAGCAAGTGCTTAAGAGGGGTTGTAGTAGAGATCCCATACAAACTGCCTGTGTGTTGGCCAATTACTGCACATACAGCTAGAGCTTTTTAGCTGTTTTTGCTTTGGCACTAGGAGTTGCAGTGGTGAAAGGCTCCCGAAGCTCTCTTTGCTGTTGTGTGTTGTGACAGACTGTGCTTTAAAAGCTCCTAAGTGCTGTATAAACATGTGATGGACTGTGAAGGGTTGATGCCTTACAGAGCCAGAGAGCCTTTGAGTGACAGGCTGCTCAAATGGATTTCATTGGATAACATCATTTGAGAAGAAAGAGTTGGGAACTGACTGCTGAAGAGAATTCAGTTTAGCATTGACTGAGGACTGCGAAGGTTGGCAAGGAGGAATCAGAGGATCGTTGAAGACCCCATTTGGGCCAGAAAAATGGACAGACCTTCTAGTTTAGAGAAGCAATTCCCTGCCCAGTTGAAAAAGGAGGTAGCTCAAAGAGAAGGGTGATCCCTGGTTTGTTTAGAGAAGGATTTTTGGGTACTTGGTAGTGTATCCCTGCCTTCTGAAACCTGAAGTGTTAGTTAAACTCAAGAACATATACTGGAGTGTTTAGCAGACACTGACTATACAGCCTCTCATCTCAAAGATTCTAAGACTTTGTGAAAAGCTTAAAACTCTTTCTTTGCTGGAAACCTATTAACTGGAGTTTGTGAAATTACTGATATACCTCAGAGTTATTCTTGAGTCACCTCAGATATTTTATCACTATCTGACCTTTTCCCCTCAAAGTTGAATAAAATATTTTGTTTTTATTATTTATTTATTGTATTCTGCTTTTATACTGTCCATTCCCCAATAGGACTCAGAGTGGTGCATAACAAAATATCATATAGTTTAAAATGGATAAAAGTCACAATGAAATTCCATAATAACAGAATTCCTTAAGTCCATAGTAGCAATACAGTTTAAAAAAATAGATGGTGATCAGAGTTCCAATTGTGCTACCACCTTGCAGGGGGGAGGAGTGAGAGTGCTGGCAAGATGAACACCGTAACTGTCCTCAATTAAATGCCTGGTGGAACATCTCTGCCTTGTAAGCCCTGTGGAACTGTAGTACAAGTTAAGGAGGAGATCTTGTCTCTTTCCTCAAGTCCGTGGGCTGAGCCAGCATCAAAATATAATAATGTGACAGGGCAGGACAGCCATAAACCTTCAAATAAGAGGAAGATAGATAAAAGGGGCTGCTCAGTCACAAAGGAAGGGAAAATGGAGGGAAAACCGTGCATGTGAAGGCGAGTTTGTTGGAACTGGTTTTCTTAACTGTTGCGGTCTTATTTTTAATTACAGTGAGGAACATCTGCAGCAGTGAGCAATCCGCAGTGTTGTTTTTTCCTCTAGTGAAAAATAACAAAACTCAGCTGCTTTGTTTAATATTTGAAATAGCAATAAAATTTTGAAGTAATAATTAAGTTTCTTCATGACAATGTTTATTTTGTGCTATGCTACAATTCAGAAGTATTTTCAGAACAAGTCTAAGGGCATATTTTTAATACACTTCATCAGTTCAGATGAATTATTGAACAAGCAGTGGAAGCAAACACTAAATTGCATTCTGTTACTTAACCACATGGGGGTAATGCTGCACCATAAAAAACCTCTGCTAGTGGAATTCACCTTCCTCCTTAAGCTCTCTTCCTAGATAAGTTGGTTTGCATTTTTATTATTATATAATCAATGTCAGAAAACATGTAAATAGCCCCTGGATCTTTTCAGCAGTTCTAAAACATTGAATTGCAGTTCACTAGAGAAGGATTAAAAACAATTGCTGTTTCTGTCTGAATATAAAGTACACTACGAAAAAAATCCTATAAAATGAATTTATGCATCCAGGATGCTTGGGACTCTCATGCTTAACAATCCATTATGCTTTCAAACGGAGATTGGCAATAGATGACCTGCATATGGCCCCAAGGTAGCTTTGTTCATCCATAATGATCTTATCAGAACTCTGACAATTCCACTTTTAGTTTATATGCATTTTGTGTGTTTAAATGTATTTCTGGTACTTGTGTTTGCAAAGATATTTGACATGTATAAATGCTCATAGGCAAGCCACGTTAATTAAAATTCTAAAGCCATCTGTTCCTGATTTCTAAATGTAAACAGCATGATTTAAATTTGAAGTGCTGATTTGAGCTTTTCATGTTTTAGGGTAAAATGTGTTGAGAGGGGGAGTGCACGTCCACTACTAGTACGCAGCTTCATATAAAAGAAGGCCTGTTACATAATGTGTGTGGGGTGGTTGTTCTGTCAATGTATGTGGCATTGTTTTGTGTGTGTGTGTGGGGGGGTGTTCTGTCAATGTATGTGGCATTGCTTTGTGAAGTATTTGTGGCAGGCACATAATGCCACAATGTTGCTGAAACTAAGCCAGTCAGACTGTGCCTGGATGGGAAACCTCTTGGTAATTCTGTGTACATTTCCTTGGATTCTATGATGGAAGAATTGAAGATCATAATTATAATTCTCTAAAGAACTAATTATTAGTAAGTGGTCTTAAGGTTATCTCATTACCCCAAATAGAAAGAACTGGTTTCACTGGTCTGGTGCTTTCACCGCTTAGGGAGGCTTGCTATGAGAAGTGTTCCAAATGTGCAATTATAACTGGAACAATAGAAACATCAGTTCCAGTCTGGTTAGTTGTTCTTGTTGTGATCTCTGATTGAAAGAAGTGGAGTGAAGTTATTTTAAAAAGGCACAGGCAGAACCCACTGGATCTCTATGCTCTATCAAATTTAAAGAAGCCCTAGTTCTTGGTACTTTATACCTGGTTAACTACTTTCCCATGAATTCTTCTGAAAAACTACTTTGAGCAGTGTGAAAAATAATTGTGCCCGCAATAATATCTTCTTGGATGATTCTTTTGCTGTCTCTTCTTTGCCTCATTTGCTGTTAAAATTTTATTCCATTTTCCCCAGCCCAAATTTTCCCCACTCCAAAAACAATACAAATAGCAAGATTCAGTATATAACATTCCTTGGGGAGGAATCTTCAGCTGAACTGGGGTCAGACACAATGGAAATGATGCTGCCATGAATGCTAGCCATGCAACTTTTGTTAGCAGCACAGGAAGGATAAAAATATCCAATCAGTACCTGGAGATCCCATATAAGTTTCTTGTTCACAGCAGTCCACAACTAAACTGATGTCTGACTCCTCTTTGGAGACCAAAGAATGGGAAGAATGTCTTATCAGTAATGGAGGGGTATATTAAGTACAAGTTGGCCCTCATTTGTCTTTTTTTCTGTGTCCTACAGTGAATGATCTTGGAGGTGACTTCAAAGGACATGGGAAAAGTTCCTCGGCTGCTGACAAAGTTGTTGAAGAAATAAAAGCCAAAGGCGGCAAAGCAGTGGCTAACTATGGTATGTTTCTCCTTTCTCCCCCTCAATAAAAATGTTTGCATCCAGAAATAAATATGTACCTACTACAGAATACAAATGACCACTAATTTGGATTTGATTGAATTAGGAGGTCCCTTGAAATTTCAAGTCTCTCACTTGAGTGCTTAAATCAATGTTTTATCCAACTGAATTTTTTCTTTAAACTCATCACTTGGTTCTCTTCTATGATTTGAAAGTGAAATCCAAATAGCATGGAAAGCTGCCCAAATTAACTAAGCATTCTATGAAGCTGGGATTAGTGCTGCTTCCAGTACTTCCGTTTATTATGACAAACCTACATTTGCTACCATATAATGTGTGAAGTGGCCCTGAGATACTCCTGTGTCTGACAGTACTTACCATATGTCTTTTGAAAAGAAGAAGAAGCAGAAGAGATTGGATTTATACCCCGCCCTACACTACCAAAGGAGTCTCAGAGCAGCTTACAAACTCCTTTCCCCTTACCACAACAGACACCCTGTGAGGTAGGTGTGGCTGAGAGAGCTCTGACAGAAACTGCTCTTTTTCAAGAACAGCTGTGCCAGAACTATGGCTTGCCCAAGGTCATCCAGCAGGTGCAAGTGGAGGAGTGGAGAATCAAACCCCGTTCTCCCAGATTAGAGTCAGTGCACTTAACCACTACGACAAACTGGTGTTATTCTAACTCCAGCAAAGAGAGCTGGGAAGAGCTATGTTTTATGGGTCATTGATCATCTAGTTTGATATTTTATGTGTTTTTGTATGACTTTTTCCTGTATTTTCCTGACTTTAAATTGTGATGTCAGAAGTAACCATGAGTTTAGGAGGCAAAATGTTTCCTGCATCTTCACAGATGACAAATTGAGTCATTTAAACAATAAATACAAAAACTGTCTATTTCTATTTTCATGTTTAAAGTATTCTCACATACACGGGCTTGGATCCAAAAAACTATATGTGCATCACTGTCCAGTTGCAGTGACTTGTTGTTGTCGTCCCCCCCATTACCCTGGTGATGGAGAACCACTAGAAAGGTGACAGTTCACTGAACTGAAGCTGAGCCAGGGAACAGATTAGCAGCTCTTCTAATGTGCAAGTGGAAGTGTCTTCCATTCATGCCAGGGCCACTTTGGATCCAACTCAATGTTATTTTCTGTCTACAAAGCATCTTATCCACCTGTGCATGTGTATATTCATTAACAATGTGTCATGTGAATGAGATGCTCATGAGTATAGCTGGAAGCATGGTTGCAATAGCTGCAGAACAGCTGTAGTCACAGGCTTTATTCTCATCAGTATTTATAACTGCCTCTTTCTTGTGTCCCTCTGCAAATGTGACGAAAATCAGGAGTATTACATGTGAAATTAAATGTCTGTAACCTGGCCTAAAAGACTTCTACTTCTTTACCCTCTGTGAGGGACAAAAAATATGTATTTTATATTATCTGTATTTTAAGAAATGTGTGTTTTTGTGACTGACGGATGTTCTTTTTCCTTACCGGATCTTTGCAGATTCAGTGGAAGCTGGTGAGAAGCTTATACAGACAGCACTGGATGCATTTGGGAGAATAGGTATGATTTCTAGATTATATGGATCAATAAGTGGGGAGATTGATGCTTGGAGGCTCCTGCCTTGGCCTTGTATCCTATTGCTCCATTAAAAAAAAATACACTGTAAAATTTGGAAGTTAGAATCTGCCAGAACACAGAAACACGTTTATTAGGCTATTTGAAATTGTAGTTCTTTGTGAAGTACCTTTACAGTAACTTAAAGATTTCCCAGAATTTCTTGTACTTAACTTTTTCAGTTTATTTTGCTGTAACTCAATTTTACTGTAGAATTGTCACAACCATGCTATTAGGAGGTGAAAATCTTTTAACAAGAGGAAATATTTTATCGTTTGTTTAAAATGGCTAAACTTTTTGGGGTTGCAGGAAGGTTTATTTTGAAGAACTTTTTTCATTGTTTAATTTTTTTGGATAGCTGTGGCAATTGTAAAGAGATAGGAAGATTTAGTGAGTGAAGTTAATAAATGGTGCTTCACAAATTAACTCTGTAAAATATCTGTTTAAATTTGGAGCTTTCCCCTCGACTCCTCCTCTTCATTTTAGATCTTTTGAGCAACTACTACTTAGTAACAATGTTGTATTGTGGTTAGAGTGCAGGAGTAAGACAGTATTATTCTGCCACAAAGGTCACTGGCTGAACTTTAGCCATTTCAACCTACTTTCACAGTAATCTACTTCACCTGATTATTGTGCAAATAAAATGGAAGAGGAAAGAACTGTGCACACTGCTCTGAGTTCCTTAAAGGAACAGCAGGATAAAAATGTGTAAGATTAACTAAAATTAAGTCTGAGTATTTGTGCACTAATTGTGGGAAGGCAGTATATAATTTTAAAATAAATATATTTTGCATTTACAGTTTTGAACTGAATACTTTCTTCCTGTGTTTGTGATAGGAGTCTGCCTTAGAATGCACAGGGCTGCCACTGAAAATGGCATCCTTGTGTCAAGTACTTTCTTCTTACTACTAGGATAATTGACCTCATTACATGTGGTTCCTTGCACAACATGATGATGAATAGATGCAAGGAAACAATCTGGTAGTGTCCTGGAGGAAGAGAATTAATGTGAAGGTGCCAGTGGCAGGCCTGCATAATGTAGTTTCAGACTTTATCTCTGTGTGTAAATATTTTATACAGGATTTTTATGTTATGGAATAGCCTCCTTGAAAGAAATTAGAAAATCTCTCCTGTCTGCAGTTTCAGAAGGCTTTTAAAACAGAAATCACTTTTTGGAACAAAAGGCTCTTCTAAAAATACCTTGAAAGACTGCAGTCTCTGGACTATATACTGCTTTATTTTTTACGCACTTCCACTGTTTATTTAATTCGGTTTTTAGAATTGTTATCTTGTGCTGGTTTTATTTTTATATACCTTGGGTTCCAATTATTAGGGAGAAAGCTGAGCTTATAAATGTTTTAAATAAATAAAATATAACAATATTAGAATCACAAAAAACAACCAGAAACGGTAGCATTTAACGGTGCAGCAGCCCCTAGCCCGTAATACAGATAAAATCTAAAACAGAGTTGAAGTAGGATAGTTATTAACAGTACTGTCCCAATAATTACACCCTTGTAAGCCCATTGACTTCAATGGATTTAAAAGGGTGAAACTCTGTTTAATATTGTGTAATTCACATACCACTTCAGTGGGAAGGTAACAGCGTTCCGTGCACCTTGGTGTTTAGTCATGCCGGCCACATGACCATGGAAATGTCTTTGGACAGCGCTGGCTCTTTGGCTTTGAAACGGAGATGAGCACCGCAACCCTAGAGTCGGATTCGACTGGCTTTCGAGCAGGGGAACCTTTACCTAATTCACTCACATTTTACTAACCATTTATCCATTCTCTATGAAAGCTTTTCCAATTGTATATGTGAGATGCTCCTTTCATTCTGTCTGCCCATTGCCACTTTATAAGCAGTGTACAAAAAGCCCATGTAAGCCACAGCCACTTCCTCTGGCAAGTATAAACATTTTGTGCCCTTGCTGCTTGTGTTTTTTCTCTCTGAACTAATCAGATTTTGTGCAGGCCAATATTAAATGCAGTAGGGTAATGGTGAATAAAATAGGAATGGAATAAGTGCATGTTTATGTATCTTAATATCTTATATGCATTTTTTGCAGATATTCTGATCAATAATGCTGGGTAAGTAGATCCAGGGCTTGCTTGCTTTCCCCCCCACCTTCAGTTATATAATCCTCTTTTTCAGTTTGCTAATTATATTCCTTTTTGTCTAATTAGCATACTGAGGGATCGTTCATTCACTAGGATAAGTGATGAAGACTGGGGTGAGTTGATTAAATAGCAAAGCCCCTTTTTGTTTATACATCTGCTTCTCCACTTTCAAGGATCATCTAAGACAATTACCTAATTTTCCCCCCAGATATAATTCACAAAGTTCATTTGAGGGGGTCCTTCCTGGTAACCCGAGCTGCATGGAACCATATGAAGAACCAGAATTTTGGAAGGTGAAGATGAGTTTGGCTGCTCACTGAACATCCTTCATATGAATAGAAGATAAATAAGAAGGAAAAAATACTTTGACTGTGCTAGATGTAACTGTTTTCCTTTAAGATTTGAACATGTTAACTTTGTTTCTACTTGGCAAATGGGCATCTTTCCTTTCTTTTTGCAAGAAATACCCATGATAGTGCATAACAATTGAACCAGTTTTCTCATGGTAGCCAGAAATAGTTTGCAACAATTCAACAAATGCTTCAGAATATGTTCAAGTCATTTTTAAAAGAGCCTTTAAACACAGATTTTTAAAAGAGGTCTACCTTCATCAAACTACTTGTGCCTCTCCCGCTAGTTCAATCAAATTCCATCCATGGTCCAGGACTTCCATGGGATTTCCCTGCAAACCTGAAAGTAATGGAACCTAGGTCATTTAATTATGAGGTTTCAGTTACCACTGTCCATGCATTAGGATAAGGTACTCTACAAATGGACTAATGGTGCAGTACTATACAGAATTACTCCAGTCTAAGTCCATTAATTTCAGTGGGCCTAGAGCCAAGTCACTTCATAGGATTGCACTAGAATTGCATTAAAAGATAGCCAGGAAAACTTGAAAGAATCTGCTGTTTCACTATCTCCATTACTCCATCTTACCATTTTTTACCCAGAGTCATAATTAATTGTATCTGGAATGAAGAAGCCATTATGTACCATCGAAGTATTGCCATAAGTTCATGGTTCTCAACTCTTAGGTAGATTCTTTTAATTAGCTTTCATTTGTCAATCCATGTGTAACCACTGTTCTCCGTACTCTCCCTGAATTAGTACAGAGGATCCAGTTTTCTGTCTTGTTCACTTGACTGTTACCATACAGTGAATAAGGTCTTTTTGGCACAAGGTAATATTTTTAGGATTCTTTTCACCCAATAGAAGGAATATTCTTGCATGACTCTGTCATTTAAGAACATAAGAGAAGCCAGTGTTGGATCAGGCCAGTGGCCCATCCAGTCCAACGCTCTGTCACATAGAGGCCAAAAATACCAGGTGCCATCAGGTGGTCCAGCAGTGGGGCTAAGACACTAGAAGCCCTCCCACTGTTGCCCCCCTCAAGCACCAAGAATACAGTGCATCACTTGCCCCAGACTGAGAGTTCCTATCTATACCTTGTGGCTAATAGCCACTGATGGACTTCTGCTCCATATGTTTATCTAATTCCCTCTTGAAGCTGTCCATGCATGTAGCTGCCACCACCTCCTGTGGCAGTGACTTCCATGTGTTTTTTTTTTAATTTTAATTTTTATTCATTTTTTAACCACACCGTTACAACAATATTTGACACAAAGAACAGTTACCAGCTCGCTTGAACAATTTTCATCCCAGTAACTCCAGGGAATAAAATAGCCTTTACAAATCCACCTAATACAACCACTTAACACATGCATCAAACATTTCCATGTGTTAATCACTCTTTGGGTGAAGAAGTACTTCCTTTTATCTGTTCTAACCCGACTGCTCAGCAATTTCATGGAGTGCCCACGAGTTCTTGTATTGTGAGAAAGGGAGAAAAGTACTTCTTTCTCAACCTGCTCTATCCCATGCATAATCTTATAAACCTCAGTCATGTCACCCCTCAGCTGTCGTTTCTCCAAGCAAAAGAGCCCCAAGCGTTTTAACCTTTCTTCATAGGGAAAGTGTTCCATCCCTTTTATCATTCTAGTTGCCCTTTTCCCAATGCTATAATATCCTTTTTGAGGTGTGGTGACCAGAACTGTACACAGTACTCCAAATGAGGTCGCACCAATGATTTATACAGGGGCATTATGATACTGGCTGATTTGTTTTCAGTTCCCTTCCTAATAATCCTGAGCATAGCATTGGCCTTTTTTATTGTAGTTGCACACTGTCTCAACATTTTCAGTGAGTTATCTACTATGACTCCAAGAGTTCTCTCTTAATCTCCACCAGTTCGGACTCCATCAACGTGTATTTATAGTTAGGGTTTTTGGCTCCAATGTGCATCACTTTGCACTTGGCCACATTGAACCCCATTTATTTTTTGACAGTGAGAAGAGCATCTCATTTAATCATTGCAACTTTGGTATGTTATATGAATTCAGCTAACTTAAAAAAATATTATTAGATCAATATTTAAGGTTTCTTACTGACAATGATACTGTGCTGTAAATATGTCTTCTTGTTTAAAGATCTAAAAATTGCTTTGTTGTTGTATGACTACACTAGTGTTTATTATTCCTTACACAGAAGGTACAGTCCACTTGCTTTTACATGATTAAACTTCTCACGATATCACTTAACAGAGCTTTTGTTGCTGTGTCATTTGATTCAGGAATTTGTGCTTTGTGTGTTCCTTTTAAGGATTATTATGACTTCCTCTGCTGCTGGAATATATGGCAACTTTGGTCAGGCCAACTACAGTGCTGCCAAACTGGGTCTTCTGGGTCTTTCAAACACACTTGCAGTTGAAGGCAGGAAGTACAACATCCATTGTAACACAATTGCTCCTACTGCAGGATCCAGGCTGACTGAAACTGTCATGCCTCCAGGTAAACAAATTAAATCTGCTCAATTATTTTTCTGCTTTTGACTGACTTTAGGTCCAGTCAGGAAACTAGGAAACAAATACATAGTCAGTTGGTCTTCCAGCAAGAAGCAGCGTTTCATAGACTATCATCTGTCACTAGAATCAAGTAGGATATCTCACAGTTTACTAGACTTATTTCATGTTCAGGAACTTATCTCTGGTTTGAGGGAATAGCTGGAGCTAGATGGCTAAACTAGGAAGAGAACCTGTTACTGTTACCTATTTATTTGAATGGGAATTAAGAAGTTACTTGGTGGGTTGGCATGCATGTCTTTAAAAAACAATATAAAAATTAAAGGAGGATATGACTAGCAAGAATATCTAAAAATGGGGCATCTGGTTCACAAGCAATAGAATTTTGCTCCTCTGGTGCTTTGCACGGGCAGGCTTGCCATCTTTATCATCCCGTATTGATGGGTGTTTCCAGGGGTGCCTGGCTTGCTTCTAGACTAGATGAATTTTTAGACTAGATAAAGCTTTGGTCAGGTAGTTGAGCAGGTTTAGGCTCCCATAGATTTCACAGGGAATACATTTGAGGATCTCAGATTAATCTCAGGTGAACAGATTGGAGGTCAAACAGATAAAGAACCATTTAATATTACTGAAATGAAGGGGCGCCTGAATACTGCTTCTGTATAACAGGTGGATTAATTGGTCCCAGGGTCAATGAGATGTTGAAAAGATTGTGTACCCCTAGTTTTCCTTTAATCACCTGTGCTTGACTGCTGTTATGCATGACCACTATTGTTCCTTACTTGGGCCTCTTTCTGTGGCTTTGCTTAGTTAATTCTTTCAACTTGTGACAGTGGTGATATCGGAGTAGTGATACCGGATATCAGAGTAGATGACCACGTGCACTCAGCTCATTTTAATTCTTGGAGTCTCTTTGAAAGCAGATTTCCGAGAGACAGTTCAAATTGTTACCATTAATATTTTATTGAGATGGATAGCCATGTTAGCCTGTCTGTAGCAGTAGAAAAGAGGTAAAGTCCAGTAGCACCTTAAAGTCTAACAGAATTTGTGGCAGGTATGAGCTTTCATAAGCCCCTGCTCACTTCTTCAGATATAGCTAGGTATATTTTATTGGAATTTATTGACTTTAAATATTTTCATTTGTTAATTGATTTTGAAACTTATTGAGGGTATTAAGGACAGCAAAAGGCTACTGACCTTTGATATATTAGCATCTATAGACTTGGATAAGTCTGCACAAACAACATGGAAATCAGAAGAATTTATTCTCTAAGATTTGTTAGCCCAGTTCTTGAAATGAAAGGTCTCTCAGTAGCTGCTGAAAGCACCATACTTTTAAAATGAGGTAAGTAAAATATTAACCTTTGTCTTGAAGGTATGCACAAAAGCAGCACATGGTGCTTTTGAGGAGCCAACTGTGCCAAATTAATAGGTATACGCTGCTTTCGAAGGGAACTGTCTAAATTTTTTTTTTGCCCTCCTGAAGGGGATTTTTTATTGCTTTTTCTATTTACTACAAAATTACAACAGAAAATTCCAGGGTGGGGAACTACAGTCTACAGGAGAAAGGAAAGATAACCTCTAAAAACCCAAGAGTCAGTGATCATACAATCGATTTAAATAGAAATCTGCCTCATAAATGTGAATTGACTTCCACTGAAAATAATCATCTCACTAAAATATTATTCATCTTTCACTCGCTAATATAGATATCGTTTCATAAAGAGCTGCCTCCTGTTAATGTACTTCTTGCTAACATCTTCCAGAGAGCATTAACAAACTACTTCCCACCCTTTTTCCCCTTAAGTGATAGCTTGATTTAGGGGCTACAGCCCCCAATTCAGATTCTGAGTCCTCTGAGGAAGATCCAGTCTGTCCTTCTTCGCTCTCCTTGGTGCCATCCGGCCTTCTCCCTCTCCTGGTGGACGTCCATGATGATGCAAAAATTCACAAGCCTTATCCGTTGAATCAATCCTTTCTTTCCTGTTTGCATACCGAAAGATTAGTCCCTCAGGAACCAACCATCTGTACGCAACCTTCTGGGTTTGTAGAAATAGCACCAAGTCTCTGTATTTCCTCCTCTTTCATCTTATCTCAAATGGAATGTCCTTCATAACTTTAATTTCCTTGTCTCTCCACTTCAAGGTAATCCCATTAGTCGCTTTCAAGAGTTGATCTCTTGTTCTTCTTTGGGAGAATCTAATAGTAATTTCCCCTGGCAGATTACTCTTTCCAATGTATTCTGAATACGATCGAAAAACCGTATCTATTTCGCTTTGAAATTGGTTGGATGTCATATCTGCCAAAGGGGCCAACAAGTCACCAGTGATTTGATATAGATTATCCCCTTTCTCCTTTTTAATCCCTTGACGTCTCAAGATGTAGCTTGCCTTTTCCATTTGCAGCTGTAGTACACGAGACTCTTTGATTTGGCACTTTTTATCAAGCACCTTTAGCTTTTTATCCATTTTTTTCTCTTTAAGTTCCTGCTCCGCTTTTTCGATTTTTTTTCATTGGCTGCCATCTGTGCTTGTTGAACATCAAGCTTATTATCTATAGCTGTGATTTTCTCCAGTAGAGGGCAAAGCACCTCCACCAGCAACCTTTGGAGTTCGGCAGTTTGGTCCTGTCTAGGCACCGAATTTAGAGGGCTGGAGCTTCCGGAAGAAGGTTTAACTTTCGGTATTTTGTCTCTCGCATCTTTCGGCGGCGCCATGTTTGGGGATTGTTTACAGTTAGCAAAAGTTCATCAAAGTCTCTAGAAGTTCTTAATCGTGCCGGTAAGCTCATGCAAACTCTTTACTTCACTTCCACCGCTCTTTCCTTGCTGTCCCCCTCCTTTTCCAGGTTTTTTTAAGGTCGCTTGCAAGCAGTCCTTATTGGGGGGAAGTTCCCTCCCCCCCTCGTTTTCGCTAGGGGGGACGCAACTGCGCAAGTGCTTCTCACTTAAATTCAACTCACACTTTCAGTGGTTGTCTCTCCGCACTCATACTCGCTGGATCACCGTGCACTTGCTCCGGTGTGCTGATCTTGTTCCCATTCAGGATGCTCTACGACAGGCCCATTGGGGCAAGGAGGAGCCCCCCTTCAGCTGAATGCACTGGGGGGGCCCTCTAGCGCCCCTTGGCTGGGAGTCCCACCCTGGGACTCCTGGGGTGACACAGTCGTATGCGCCCCCACCCAGCCGTAGATGCTGGCAGACTTCTCCTGGAGCCCCGGGAGAAGATGACTGCCATGGCAATCACCAGGACTGGAAACCAGAACTGTCTAAATTTTTAAGATTTGATACGAGTGGCGTTAACTGTTTTCAAATGGTAGAAAAGACATCCACAGCACTTTTTATGCTATGTGGGAGGTTCCCACATCCTCCTGAATTATTGTATGCTGCAGCTGTGATGCCTTTTATTGGACATGGATTCTTACTGTCCTGGAAAATAGCTCTAATGTTTGAAAGAAATATGAGGTAATGCAAAGCATGTGAAGTTTAAATTGTTCTTTGAAAATCCAAAACATATTTTGGTGTGTTGATTTGTCGTCTTTCTTCTAACATATAGAGATTGCTGTATTGCACAAACATTCATAATTTCTTTATTAAGATTACACTTCATACTGACTTTATAGCAGGAAGGTATAACTGCTAAATGTCCAGTGTCATAGCAGAAGCATATCAGACAGGCTGCAAATGTAGAATGCCAACCCACAGCCGAGAGGTTTGTTCTTTATTTCCTTGATGCACATTGGTGACTTATAATGTACATCTACAAGTGATATTTAGCATGTTTTATACTGGCAGTGGTTTACTGAGCTATCAAGTAACATTTCAGTATTCTACAGTTTATATATTTCCAGAAAGACAACAGGGAGTGTCATGGCTCAGGTGGGGTGTCACCTGACGCTGCCACCACTCTGGTTCCAGGCTCCTCTGAGAAGCCCCAGAGCACCCTCCCAGGCCTTTAGATCTCCCTTTTAGCTGGAATGAGCTTGAGGACCAAGCAGAGTGAACAATGAAAATAGTTTATTTTATAGGAGGTCAGACAAACAAGCTGCAGAATAACAACAGTAAGTGGGTGAAAAGAAATCAAATGCCCTAATGCATCTAAATATATACTGTCCCTAGCTCACTATCTCACCCTTCCCCTCAGGATGAGGGTTTCTTCCCCACAGCAGCCTCCCTTTTGGCCCTGTTTCCTGGGAAGAAGAACAGCTTTCCCTCTTGCACCAGTTCTTTTTCCCCAGCCCTTTTCTTCCCTATTGGTCAAAATCGGTGCCAAAACTTTCCAAGGCCTTCTGGGATTTATAGGCCAAGGCTCCCTGGGCCTGCTAGGCCTCTGGTGGCACAGCCCAGTTCATGACACCCCCCCCAACAGACCAAATCATGGGGTCCATCTTCGGAACCCCATTGATGCGGTCTGCACACGGGATTCGGGCTGTGCTTTGTCCTCTTTTAACTTACTCAACATTAGCATATAAAAACAGTAATAAGTATTAATGCAATGAACCACAAATGAGATAGAAAATATACACAGTAAGGTGGCTAATCATCACAAGCTCTGATAAGTTTGGTGGTTGGGAGCCCCTTCCACCACTGTGGTCTTTGCCACCAAAGCTTTCCCTCTTGCACCAGTTCTTTGTCCCCAGCCCTCTTCTTCCCTATTGGTCAAAATTGGTGCCAAAACTTCCCAAGGCCTTCTGGGGTTTGTAGGCCTACTGCTAGCCAGGCTCCCTGGGCCTGCTAGGCCTCTGGTGGCAGAGCCCAGATCATGACAGGGAACATTCAGATTTCACTTTTAACAAGCATTAACCTTGGGCTGAACACAAACCCAGCTAGTTGCCCATCATGCGTGCTTCTTCCTCGCCCCCTTCCTGCCAAGATTTCCAGTTAGACACTCTCTCATTATCTGTGATGTATGAATGTAAGCATGCAGAGTAACCAGTGTTAGCTGTTATTTTGTCCTTGACAATTAGATACAGTGATCTTATTGAATGTGTACAATTCTTATATATAAGCATATAGTACTTAATGAAAACATAATGTTGTTTAATATCTGTCTAACCTAGATATGCTGGATGCTTTCAAACCAGATTATGTGGCTCCCTTGGTTCTTTGGCTTTGCCATGAAAGTTGTCAGGAGAATGGTGGACTCTTTGAGGTAATATCCTGGCAATGACTTGTTTTCACAGCCCATCATATTTTCCTCTGTTTGTTTTTATTCTGCAATTTTGTCATCTTATCCTTTTGTAAGCCTATCCTTATATGACTGGTAAAGTTGAAAATACATTTTGCTTCATGATAATTATGTTGGAAGGTAACAGTGGTTTTCAGTGATAATCTTAAGCATAAAATGTTGCCCCTTGACCTGAAGAAATTGGTGGAAACTGCTGTGTGATCATTATATTGCTCTATCTCATTTATACAAAAGAGATTTAAATGTACAATAATGCTGGGAAATGTGTTGCATTGCAGAAGAGTCACAGCTTCTTATAGCCCTCGTTGTCTTGTATAAAATTATTTCTCTGAGGAACTGCCAAGGCTTTAAATGCATCAGGTTCCTTTTCATCTAGTGTGATAATCTTTATTGGAGTGGAGAAATGAACATGGGAACTTTGGCAGTAAGAGAAACATTTATACAGTCTTATGACCCATCCAAGGAGATGTCAGTGGAGAGAGCATCGCAATTCAACCCTGGTGTTCTCCAGTACCACATCTGTGAAAAATAAGATCTCCTCAATACATTAGTTGCTTTGATGTGTCTGTTGGCCTGCCATGTCTAACCAAATCCTGTGTGGAAGAAACTGGTAATGTCTCTCATTTTTCATTAACGTTTGCTGGTGTGCAGTCCTTCAGCCATGAACTACAGGGAACATGGGTAGGTCAGGTGGTTCTTATTCTTCATTTGTGAGGACCAAACTAGATGATACAGTTTCCTCAGAGTCACCACTGCCATTTTACCTCTGAATTCCTTCACTTTACAAATGCTTTGGGGCCCCAGTCCTACTCAGGACTAGGACTCTGGAATGGATGGGCCTCCTGTCCTCCCTCCTTCTGTATACCATTTTCAAAGTCCTGACCCCCTCAAGGACATTTGGGCTCTTGAAAACAGCCTGGAAGGGGAGAAAGGAGCCTCCCTCCCCTCATATTTCTGGTGTATTGATTATATGTACCTTATATTGGGTAACAGATATGATGAGGCCTTTGAAGCTTTACTGTCCATTTATGTTACCGGCGGGTGCTCTAGCTTAGTTGGCAGAGATTGTCTATGACTTGATGATGAATACCACTAGATTGATTGATCTGGGGGAGCTGGACTGAGGGTGCTATGTCTGCTCAGGGTGAGGACTTCATGACCACCATGGCATCTGTGAGACTGACCCAGATGATTGTTGCACCAATGTATGAGAGAGATCATATGCTGGAACCTACTTTCTGAATGGGCAGGGTTCTCATGATCTGGTAAAAGAGTTAAAAAAATTTGCTGCATGTGTGATACTGTTGTTTGCTGTTTGCAAGGGGTAGGGAGTCTGATTAGAATAAGAACATAAGAGAAGCCAATGTTGGATCAGGCCAGTGGCCCATCCAGTCCAACACTCTGTGTCACACAGTGGCCAAAAATACCAGGTGCCATCAGGAAGTCCACCAGTGGGGCCAAGCCCTCCCACTGTTGCCTCCCCCCCAAGCACCAAGAATACAGAGCATCACTTGCCCCAGAGTCTCTATCTATACCTTGTGGCTAATAACCACCGATGGACCCCTGCTCCATATGCTTATCTAATTCCCTCTTGAAGCCGTCCATACTTGTAGCCACCACCACCTCCTGTGGCAGTGAATTCCATGTGTAATGTTCCATCCTGGAGGACTAATGTTCCATCCTGGAGGACTAATGGATCCTATGGATTTCCAGAGTGCTCGTGGGTATTTTAATAATATAATCATAAATTCAATCTACCACTTTTTTGTGTTAGAAAAGAATATTGGTACCAAGCCTTGTCAGACAACATTAAGAATCCCAAAGTAATTGATAGTTCTTAGAGACAATATATGATCAAGAAATAAAATGCAAAAAGCAAAGCTTGTAGAATTTTACTAGTTCTGTCATTCCAGCTAAAATAAAAGATACCATTCACTCCTTATTGATTAGAAATGTATTTTTTTCTGCTTCTCAGTTGCTTTTTGAAGTTTACTGACTCTTCAAAAATTATTTTGTATCACAGGTTGGAGCTGGATGGATTGGAAAATGTAAGTTGTGGTGATCTGGTTTAATATTTCAAAAAGAACATGTGTGTGGCACAATTTAACACTAGAATAATAAAAGTAAATGTACTTGATTTAACTTAGGGTTTGTATGGAGGGCATCAGACCTTGATGAGTGTTCAGTCATGTCATTGAAAAGAATTTGTTTATTTCTTTAGCCACATGTAAATGTTGTGGTTTCCACAACAATAAAATGCCTTTTCTTGGAAATTCAGATGAGCATCTTTCACAAACATTCTGTAGCCTTTTCTTATATGCTGACTGGTCTTTGGTAGTTGGAAGAAAGCCAGAGAAGGGTTGGGGCATTTAACTGGACACCATCTGAAGTTAAATAGGACATTCTGTAGTATTTAATCAGCTGTCACTCACTTCATTTTCAAGGTAGTGAGGGCTGCAGTTAGCAATAAATGTGGCAAAACCATATTCCAGCATCACTCGTTTACAGGATTAATGTAGTGCTTGCTATGGGGCTTCTATGGAATACAGAGATGTGGGTTCTGAAAAATGTAACATTTGGATTCCGCTTGTGCTCCTGGAGTGTAAGTAGTTTGCTCTTCCTGATGAAGTCAGTGCTCTGCAAAGAAACTGGTGATGCTGCGGTTTTGACGGGTCTGCATGATTATTAAATGTCTCCTATTATTGCTGTTTATATAGTACGCTGGGAACGATCTGAGGGAGCTATTGTGAGACAGAAGAACCATCTAATGACACCAGAAGCTGTGCAAAATAATTGGGAAAAGATCTGTGACTTCCATAATTCCAGCAAACCTCGGACTGTCCAAGGTATATGTGATTCTAAATACTCTGTTTCCATAATAATACTGTGATCCTCTCTTCTTGGAAGAACCCGACTTCTTCTTCTTCTTCTTCTTCTTCTTCTTCTTCTTCTTCTTCTTCTTCTTCCTCTTCTTCTTCTTCCTCTTCCTCTTCTTCCTCTTCTTCCTCTTCTTCCTCTTCCTCCTCCTCTTCCTCCTCCTCTTCCTCCTCCTCCTGCTCCTCCTCTTCCTCCTCCTCCTGCTCCTCCTCTTCCTCTTCCTCTTCCTCCTCTTCCTCCTCCTCTTCCTCCTCCTCTTCCTCCTCTTCCTCCTCCTCCTCCTCCTCCTCCTCCTCCTCCTCCTCCTCCTCCTCTTCCTCCTCCTCCTCCTATTATTATTATTGTTGTTGTTGTTGTTGTTATTATTATTTCTATACTGACCGTAGCCAAAGCTCTCTGAGTGGTTAACAACAATATAAAACAATAAAACTCAATGAAAAATACATGAAGAATTAAAAATTACATTAGATACATAAAACATTAATAGACAATAAAACAAATTAAAAAACAGTTAACAAGGTACTTGATTATTCGTACTGGGCCCCTGAGTAAATCAGGGAGATCTTTAAAGGCCTCTGTAAAGAGGGCTGTCTTAACCTGGCGCTGGAAAGATGGCAGATTTGGTGCCAGTCAGGTCACAGTAGGGAGGTTGTTCCAGAGACAAGGGGCTGCCACTGAAAAGGCCCTCCTCCTAGTTGCCACCCTCTGAGCCTCTCAAGGAGTTGGCACCCAGAAGAAGGCCCCAGAGGTTGAGTGTAGTGTCTGAGTAGATTGTGATTGGGAGAGGAGTTCTGACAGGTATTGAGGTCCCAAGCTGTGTAGAGCTTTGTAGGTTAAAATCAGCACCTTGGATTGGGTCCAGAAACATACAGGCATACATACAGAAACATCCTTGTTAGTAACATGGCTGCACCAGCTGCAACTTTTGAATCATCTTCAAGGCCAGCCCCACATAAAGTGGGTTGTAGTAATCTAGTCTGGAGATTACCAGAGCATAAATTACTGAAACCAGCCTATCTTCATCCAGGTAGGGGTGCAGCTGGGCCACCAGCCAAAGCTGGTAGAAAGCATTCTGAGCCACCAATGTCACGTGAGCTTCAAGTGACAAAGATGGATCAAGGAGCACCCCAAAGCTATGAACCTACCCCTTCAGGGGGAATGCAACTCCATCTAGAACAGGTTGAACAACCCCATTCAGTCAAAGGACTCACCCACCAACAGCATCTCAGTCTTGTCTGGATTGAGCTTCAGTATGTTAGCTCTCATTCAATCCATTATCGTAGCCAGACACCGGTTTAACACATTTACAGCCTCACCTGCTGACAATGGAAAGGAGAAACAGAGCTGTGTATCATCAGCATACTGATGACAAATGCACTCCAAAAACTCTGAATGACTCCAATTAATGGTTTCATGTAGATATCATATAGTGTGGAGGACAGAACATACCCCTGAGGGGAACTCCATGCTGGAAAGTCCACAGGACTGAACAATGTTCCCCAAGCACCATCTACTGGAGATGGCCTTCCAAGTATGAGTGGAACTACTGCAATGCAGTGCCCTCTATTCCCATCTCAGCCAGCCACTCCAGAAGGCTATTAGTGTTAGGCCTCCAGAGAAACCACTCTTTACGCAATATTCCTCAGTTACAGTTTATTGGCAAGATTTGGACTTCTGTAAAGGTGAGCATCTTTGTCAGGACTGGCAAGCAAAGGCGACGGATTGATAATCAAGGAGTGGGTCCCACATTCCAAACATACGTCACACACAGAGACGTTACTACAGGTAGCCATGTCCAAAGTCTTATCTCTCCCAAGGCTACGTCTCCGGCGAGGACCCGAGAACCGTCTGGGGGCTGCATTAGGAAAAGTTACGAGTAGCGCCTCCTCACACCTTCACACAAGTAGTCTCACACATCCCCCCCCTTAGGAATGTCAGCAAGGGCTGATAAGGTCAACGAGCAAAGCCAGATGTGCAAAGCAGGCAGGATTACAAAAGTGAAAGTAAGCGTTAATAGCATAAGGGCACAGGAGCAATAATCAATAATCACAGAACAGTCCCGAGTCTGACAATTAGTTAGCATCAGTCATAACATATTCCAAACAGTCTTTGCAAAGACGCCCATTCTAGATATTTGGAAGATGCGCTTCCTTTGACTTCTTCAGTTTGCTGGCTGTGTGAGTGGAACCTGATTTCAGCAATTTCAAGAAACCACAAGGTTCATAGTGTAAGGAGTGAATCATAGGTTTGCAAAGGCTGTTTGGAATATGTTATAACTATGTGGACTCCTATCAAGTTATGAAGTTACACTGAATACATGGATTTTATGTCTTATCTTCAAAGGAGAAAATATTGTATCTTGTGCCTTAATATAGTTACAGTATACATAAATGTTGTTGTTGTGACACCACCAACTTTATAATTGTTTAATATATTGTTTTGGCAATCTTTGATGGTGTTTTCTGCTAGTGAAATTTGTATATTTGGGACTTAATGATTAGGGCTGGGCACAAAATACCAACTAGTTTGTTCCCATTCCAAGTTACATCAGCCAGAAAATGTTGTTTTCAATATGGATATTGCACAAATGTTATCGATACTCAAACTTAAAGAGATCAAACTTCTTATTGAGATGGGAATCCCCTTATTGACTTGTCTGAAAGTTCTGCTCAGTTGACAAATTGAATGCTTTTCTGAGTAACTGTATGCTTGCACAGGCATTCTCAAGGGCATATCATGCATTGGTAAATAAACTACTTTTATAACTTTTCTGTCCTATGTTAACTTTTGCGCATGTGTCATGGAGAACTTCCTTGATATCTGATGGTATGTCTTGTCCAGGCTCAGGGATAGGTCATTAAAGTGACATATTTTTGAGCACAGATAACTTGAAGTTTGTCTCTCATTGTGCCTGCATAGTTGGGATACATCCTATAAATGAGCTACATTGTATATGGGGGAGTTGAAAAACCTGTGAAGCTATGCTGTGTGCCTGTGTGAATTTTTCCACTTGTAGGTTGTTTGTCTGCCTTTTTGTTAGCCAACACCATCAGGCACAGGAAGTCATCTTATAAGTAAATCAATAATTAAGAAAAGGAGCAGCAGGTTGGGAGAAAAGAAAGTGGCAGATGAAGAGGATGGTGTGTGCAGTTGGCTTTTTAATGAATGAATGAACATATGCAAAAGTTAAAAATATATAGGAATATTGTGCTGCAGTTCTTAATCTTCTGATTCAAGGAAGGATTGAGAATGGTAGCAGGCAAACTGTTTTCTTAGATAACATTTACCTTTCATATAATCAATCACTGGACAGTGCCAAATCATAGTTGGAAGGGCCTTTATGGTTATCACGTCTGCCAGAATAGGAATTCTTCTTTTGTCCATGGGAGCATCAGCCTGTGTTCACTGAGCTATAAGGCTGGATATGATTTGAATGGACACAGAAGGTCGCAAATTTATTTCAGGAAGCAGATTATTGGAGAAGTCTTCTCTTTGTGTCACATCCTGGATGACTGCTGTCGGTCACAGTAGAAAATGCCAACTAGATGGACCAGTAGTCTAACCAACTGTAAGGTGTTGTAGTAGTCCTCCAGGAAAGTTTAGGTTTTAGGATTTATCCTTGGGATTATAGTATATTTTTGAATTTTGGGGACTATGGTGCATTTTAGGAGTAGGCAGCAGACAAGCCATCCAACCAAGGTAATCTGCTGATCAATAGACAAACTCTCTAGCCAAAGAATCGTAGCCAGTCACCAGGAATCTGAATGCTAGCCTTATGTCTGTGGAGCGATTGTGGTAGGGAAGGCACTATGAAGGAATTTAGATTAGGATGGGAAGGGAAGCAGCTGGTCTTTCTGTTTCTTTCCATCCACTAAAACTACATACTGTTTTCTGTTAGAATCTACTCTATGAGTCTCATATAATGATCAGATCTTTTAAAGCACTAGTTTTGTAAACTGGAATGGGCCAGATCATCCATTTTTCTGCTCTTTCCCTCTCCTGGCCAGGCTGATTCATGGATACACTGTAAATCACTGTCCTTTATTAAGGAGCAAATGTTGCCCGTTTCTGTGGGATTGTATTGGATATTCTGGTAAACCAAACTCTAATCAAAAAATCTGATGCACAAAATGAGTTACTCACTCTATATTTTGCTTGCCAGAAGTTCAGCTGTGTTTTAAAATTCTGGATGTCCTTAAATTTTTGGCTAGGTCAAGAATTAAGCAGGGTTGCTCTTGGAACATAAGGCCTTGGATTTGGATCAGGGTGTCTTTGTTTAATCTCTTATCCATGGGAATTAGCAAAAGAGGCAGGGAAAATGCTGTGGAAATCTGTCAGACTAATTCATTTAATTTTTCAGTGTAATAACATTAGAAAGCTTCCCTTGGTAAGAGAGCCCCTTTCCTTAGTGCCTCAAGGCACTGAACTGTTAAGTAAGGAAACCTAATTAGAAAACTCACATTAAAAATGAAAACTATGTTCCTTTATATCCACAAGTTCAAGCTGTCCCCAAAGATTTCATTAAAAACTATTACCAGCATTAATGTAAGTAATTTAATGCTGTGAAAAGCTATTATATAATAAACTATCATATATAATTATAAAAAATACCAATTAGCACAAGCATTTACCTATCATTTGCAGGAATAGCCCAGAATTAGAACCGTAAAATGAGAGTCATAATGGTGTGTGGATATTTAGACTCTTGGTGTGGGATTTTTTTTTTCATTCGCCCCAGATTAAAAAGCACTAAAAGTTAAATAGTGTCATTTTGAGAAGTGATTTCTCCCTTTATAATGATGTTGTTCTAATTAAGTTTAACCCTTGGTAATGGAAAGACAAAATTAGAGGTTTTGTGCGTACTCTTACTGAAATAACATTGTTGTGCAAGAAGCGTCAAAGGAAGTATTGTTAAACTAATTGATCCTCAACACCAGCTGTTTGTATTGAAGTTAATTTAGAAACCAGTAAAAAGAGTCTTGTGGCATCATAAAGACTAACAGATTTATTGTGGAATAAGATGAAAGGCTGTATATTTCAGCAGCTAGCATGTTGAGTTTGAGATGGGAAATGTATGCTGAGATTCACACTTGGCTTTGACGTTCTCTAGATTATGCTCTCTCTTAGCCTAGCCTACCTTGCTGGGTTCTGTTAAGCTAGGCCTTTCTGAGCTCACCTAAAGAAGGGGATACAAACGTTACATAACTAATTTCTGGGTTTGCTTGATGGGAAAACTAATTAAGGTATCGTTGCTGCTTATTTTATCTAGAAAGGACTCTCCAAATATCCCTGTGGAGTTTTTTTTAATGCACAAAGCTGAAGGTTTCTTCTGGCAGGGTGGTAAGAGATAACCCTGGCAGCGTGGTCAGCCAGAGATGCTTCTAAGTACATATCAGTCTTCTCTCTGAATTCTAGCTCTGTTCTGTGGGTGGAGCACTGCTAGCTTGCTTTTGTGTAAGGTAAGAAACCCAGTGTTCCAAGGACCTGAACTATGGAGGTTGTTACTGAGAAAGAGTTCTTCATTATTAAACACTCTAAAGCAAAATGGTATTGCAAAGAATCAAATTAATGAAGCCAATAAATAAGCTAAACCACAAGAAAAACAAATCTAAAACACAGTAGCGAAGACATACATATTGGAAATAACATGTAAAATCTTCTAATACTAATCCTCAGAACTTTGTCAAATAGCCACATCTATACTTTTCAGCAACATCAAGAAGTGGTAGGGCGAGACTGACTTCCCTTGGGACAGTGCTCATTGGTGCCACAACTAGAAAAGCCATCTTTTATTGCACAAGTGTTTAGGAGTCTTGGTTAAGAACATGAAGAAACAAGTAGCACTTAGGTTGAGCAGGTTGTCACTCATGTATTTTCTGTGGATTGGTAAAAACATAATGCATCTATGCATATGTCTAGCTGGCTTTGTTATGAAGGTTCCAGGTGCTTGACTTTATTTAAAGAAGGGTTGCCAGCTCCCAGGTCCTGGCAAGGGGTTCCCCCACTTCTGTGGGCTTCAATCCGCCCCCGACCAGCTGGCCCCACCCTCAAACTCCTCTTCCAAGAGTGACCACCCACCCAGCTACCCCTCTCCTTCCCCCTCTGGCCTGATTTAAAGAGCTTTAGCTGATCGGCAGGGACCATGTGGCCCACCAACCAGCTGGAGGGCCCTTTAGGAGGAGGCAAGGAGAAGTTCAGTACAAGAACTCGTGGGCACTCCATGAAATTGCTGAGCAGTTGGGTTAGAACAGATAAAAGGAAGTACTTCTTCACCCAAAGAGTGATTAACAAATGGAATTCACTGCCACAGGAGGTGGTGGCTACAAACATGGACAGCTTCAAGAGGGAATTAGATAAGCATATGGAGCAGAAATCCATCAGTGGCTATTAGCCAGAAGGTATAGATAGGAACTCTCAGTCTGGGGCAAGTGATGCACTGTATTCTTGGTGCTTGGTGGGGGGGCAACAGTGGGAGGGCTTCTAGTGTCCTGGCCCCACTGCTGGACCTCCTGAAGGCACCTGGTATTTTTGGCCACTGTGTGACAGAATGTTGGACTAGATGGGCCATTGGCCTGATCCAACATTGACTTCTCTTATGTTCTTAGGGGCAGGTAGCAGGCCCCGCACTTGGCTCACAAAAAGACCCTTTAAAGGGTCTGTGAGTGGTGTGTGGACCATGGTACATGGGGCTGATTTCCTCCAGCCCCATGCTGAAGCCCTTTAAATCGGGTGGGAGGGAGAGGGATGGCTAGGCAGGTGGTCATGCTTGGGGGCATCCCCCCACCAGAGTCAAGAGGGGACGTGGCGACCCTAATTAAAAGGAAACATAATAAAAGCTTAGGCAAGCAGTGCTGTAACCTAGAGGTGGATACAAAATGTGTGAAAATGGGCTTCAAAGGAGAGACAGTAGCATTACATATTCTGCAGGAGAAGGTTGTATCTTCAACTTTGGTACACTCTTTTTTATCTTGCCAAAAAGTTCATAGTGGTAGTTTTCCTGTCAGTGACAGAAGGTGTTTAGGAGAGACTACAACTTGTTCAAGGGCACTTGATGAGCTTCGTACTGGATTCAAACCTGGATTTTCTCTGGCATGTCCAATACTCTAGCTTTTGTACACATCTTAATTCTACATGTTCTGCTTGGAGCTGAACTAATGCTTTCCTAATTCCTAACTTATGATTATTTATATTTGAAACCTTTCTAACAGTCTGTGGCTTTTGTTAATGCCCAGGCTGGTAAGCCCTACAAGACACTTACATTTTAGATAATTCACATAATCCAATTTCCTTGGCATCTTAGTTGGAGACACTGAAAGTATGACCTTGCATAACATGAATGACTCAGCTTGCTCAACTGGTAACGTATTGCTATAAATCTAGTGCTGGAGTTTGGACTGGACATTCCTCTGCCAGACAGCAGAACGTCAATATGTAGTCCTGTACCAGTCCCCACTTTTTTGCCTTATTTGTGTTCATTATGGAAATTAATACATAAGAATATACGAACATAAGAGAAGCCAATGTTGAATCAGGCCAATGGCCCATCTAGTCCAATACTTTGTCACACAGTGGCCAAAAACACCAGGTACCATCAGGAGGTCCAGCAGTGGGGCCAGGACACTAGAAGCGCTCCCACTGCTGCCCCCCCCAACACCAAGAATAGAGTGCATCACCTGCCCCAGACTGAGAGTTGCTATCTATACCTTGTGGCTAATAGCCACTGATGGACCTTTGCTCCATATGTTTATCTAATTCCCTCTTGAAACTGTCTATGCTTGTAGCTGCCACCACCTCCTGTGGCAGTGAATTCCACATGTTAATCACTCTTTGGGTGAAGAAGTACTTCCTTTTATCTGTTCTAACCCGACTGCTCAGCAATTTCATGAAGTGCCCACGAGTTCTTGTATTGTGAGAAAGGGAGAAAAGTACTTCTTTCTCAACCAGCTCTATCCCATGCATAATCTTATAAACCTCGATCGTGTCACCCCTCAGCCATCGTTTCTCCAAGCAAAAGAGCCCCAAGCGTTTTAACCTTTCTTCATAAGGAAAGTGTTCCAACCCTTTTATCATTCTCGTTGCCCTTCTCTGCACTTTTTCCAATGCTATAATATCCTTTTTGAGATGTGGCGACCAGAACTGTACACAGTATTCCAAATGAGGTCGCACCAATGATTTATACAGGGGCATTATGATACTGGCTGATTTGTTTTCAGTTCCCTTCCTAATAATCCCCAGCATAGCGTTGGCCTTCTTTATTGCAGTTACACACTGTCTAGACATTTTCATTGAGTTATCTACTACGACACCCAAGATCTCTCTCTTGGTCAGTCTCTGCCAGTTCAGACCCCATCAACATGTATTTATATTTAGGATTTTTGGCTCCAATGTGCATCACTTTGCACTTGGCCACATTGAACCCCATTTGCCACGTTGCCGCCCACTCACCCATCCTCGACAGATGCCTTTGGAGTGCCTCACAATCCTCCCTGGTTTTTACCACTGTGAACAACTTTGTGTCATCTGCAAATTTAGCCACTTCACTGCTTACTCCCAATTCTAAATCGTTAATAAACAAGTTAAAAAGCATTGGACCGAGTACCGATCCCTGTGGTACCCCACTGCTTACCATCCTCCACTAAGAAGGTTTCCCATTTATACTCACTCTCTGTTTCCTATTTATAAGCCAGTTTTTGATCCACAAGAGGACTTGTCCTTTTATCCCATGACTATTGAGCTTACTTAGGAGCCTTTGATGAGGAACTGTATCAAAAACTTTCTGGAAGTCAAGCTAAATAACATCTATTGGGTCCCCCTTGTCCACATAACAGAATGGATGATCAAAAAGGGGAGAATAAAATTATATATGAGACACCCATTATAGCTAAAGAAATACCAGGTACCAAAGTTCTATTTATGCTGCTAGTTGTGCTTTTGGGATCTATAAGTATGCAATGAAAGGAGTCAGTAGAGAGCATGATAACAGTGAACAAAGATGCTTGTAGCCCAGAGCTGGAAGATTAAAAAATAAATCATTTTTAGGAGATGGGTTCAAAAAGGCTGTCACATTGTTCTGAATGACATGTACAATATCACATACTTGATTAAGGAAGCAAAGGCCATGCACATTGTATGGAAAAATAGCAAGTGTTTATAGTTCATTGGTGTATAGATGCAAATATTGTCAATGTAATAATTAACTTATAAAAGAACACCAGAGGGTGTGATACAGAGACCAGAGACAGAAAGTGAGTAACCAGCTTCTATAAGAGTTTCTGCCATGATGCATATGCACAAGCATCGTTCTAGTCCCTCTCTTTGAGTAGAAATGCTATCCTTGTATGGAAGGACATATTTGGTTCCAGCCCACAAGAAAGGAGAGAGAGAGGGGGAGAGAGAGAGAGAGAGTGCTAAATAAGTTCCTTATAACTGTGGTAGTGTTTAAAAGTGCTGTCACGTCACAGTTGACCTATAGTTATTTTGATCTATTTCTTTCTCTATGGTGATCCTGTTAGGGTTTTCAAGGCAAGAGATAAATAGAGGTGGTTTCCTATTGGCCGCCTTTGTGTAGCAACTCTGGACTTCATTGGTGGTCTCCCATTCTATTACTAACCAGAGTTGACCCTGCTTAGCTTCTGAGATCTGAAGAGATTGGGCTAGCCTAGGCCATTTAGTATAACAGTAGCAAAGATTATTTGGTCAACAGTTCTTTTTTCTTCTAAGCAGCAGTTTTTTGTATCTTTAATTGTGGTATGTTAATGGATTCCTTTTCCAGCTCTCCAAATATGACACACAAGTTCACACTAACATGCTCAGTAGGAGATACATGCAGTGTTGTAAGGCACTCTGCTGGGCCCAGCTTTGTTGATGGACAGGCAACTGAGTGCTGTTGCTAGGAGAACCTTATTTTGGTTACATCTGGTTCTCAAGCTGGCCCTTTGTTTAGACTCTGCTGACCCATCCATGGTCATCCACACCACTGTAACCTCCAGATCAGCCATGTAGCCAGAAATTTTGGGTTGGTAGGGCATGGAGAAATTTTGTGGGGCAGCCTGCAGGAGGGAGGGGGGAGGGAAGGCATGCGGCCAGGAGCCACCCCTCTACATCACCTCCTGCAAGATTTAAAGGGCCTACTGATCAGCTGGAGGGCCTTTAAGTCTTCAAGGAGTGGAGGGAGAGTGATGGCTGCTTGTTGATACCTTGAATGCCCTTCACAGCCTGGGGCCTTTGTAACTCTTGAAGAGCCTCTTCCACAATATTCAGATGTGCCAGTTACATTCTTCAGATAGAGTGCTGGTGATTTTTCTACCTGTGACTGTCCATTTGGCAACAGTTTAATAATAATAATAATAATAATAATAATAATAATAATAATAATAATAATAATAATAATAATAATAATATAATACTTTCGATTTATTGATCGCTTTTTCCTACACACCTGTGGGCTCAGAGCGATTTACAGTTACTCATGACAATTGGACTAACAATATTCATGGCGGATAGGGGAGACAACATACAATATTTTTAATTACACATATTGCAGCTGGTCGGAGGATTCCACTGCGGACTGAGTCAGTCGTGTCCTGACGGCATGCATTCTTTGTCGGCTGGCTGATGACGTCTGGGCATCTTGATATCGCACAGCCATACTGCCACCACCTGGCCGAGTCGCTTCACTGCAGGAATACCGAAACAGATCTTTTCATCTTTTGATCTTGCCGGCCCGCAGAAATCACACTCGGCAGCTAACACCTCCCAGAGGGAGTAGTGTGCCCAACCCCTTATGGGTGGTCCCCAATTTATCTACTTGCTGAAGCATTCGAATCGCTGGGTAGACGATGAGCTAGAGACAAGGCTAGGTTGCTCACACCAGCGCGGGGCTAGAACTGGCAAAGCTTGACAGTTCAGGTGTTATAGTTAAGCAGGGGAATTACCTGCTGCGCCACCACTCCCCAGTTAAGCCAGAGGCATTCTCAGTGGCAGATCCGTTCATCTGGGGTGGCCTACCAGAGTGGGTGCAGTTGGCCCTTTCACTACCACATTCAGAAAGGTGTAAGACTGTTTTGTTCCAGAGAGTATTTGGTGGAAGGTAAACGGTTTTTGGCTGCAAGTATTAATTTTTAACTGTGTTTTAACTGTATATCAGTTTGTGCCCTTGCAGCTTTTGCTATTCTTTTAACTGACATGAGTTTGTGGAGATAAGGCCAAGTATGAATGTTTTTTTTAAAAAAAATTAAGTAAAAAGTTCAGTTAGGACTTTTCCACCAAGGTGATATCATTAGCTAATTGATGCTCAACACCAGCTGTTTGTATTGTATTTTCTTATTGGGATTTCTACTGGATTCCCCCCCCCCGGGAATGTCAGTAGTTTCAGCAAGTAATGGTAAGCTTTCACTGTATTTATATATATTTCCAGAATCCGTTGCCATACTGCATAATGTACTGAGTCAAATAGATTCTCAGGATGTCTCACTGAATCCCACCAGCCACACTGGATCAGCAGTTTCTTCAGGCTTGGACTCTGTAAGTAAAAAATGCTTCAACAAGGTACTGTTGCTCCAAACTTGTTACAGGTTTGTATTTAGACTGTTGCCAGAGCCCAGAAATTAACTGGTTTGGGTAAGCCCTTTAGTGGTGGAATCAATCAACATTCCCAGTTGAGATTTAAATCTAATTGAAACTTTCAGTGAAAGTTACTTTCATGCAGAGTTACTTTACTCCACACATAGAACTTAGTAAGTTATTGTCCTGATGTTGCATATGTACTGTTGCAGCCTTACAAATAAAATGCGCCCAAGTTACTAATGCTCAAAAATTTGAAATCACATGTTTATTATTTGTGCCACACAAATGGCCTGTGGATAGAGAAAATCAACTTTCTTACTGCTTATGAAAGCTTTCTTATCTGGTCACCTAAAGATGTTCCCCTAGGCAAGTTGTGTATTTGTCAGTAGGGCTGCCAACTCCAGGTTAGGTTTTTGAAGTGGAGGATGGAGTTTGGGGACGGAAAAGACCTCAGCAGGATATAGTGCTATAGGGTCTACCCTCCAAAGCAGCCATTTTCTCCAGAGGAACTATTCTTTGTAGTCTAGAGATCAGTTGTAATTCCAGGAGATCTCCAAGCTCCACCTGAAGTCTGGAACTGTAGTTGTCATTAACATAATGCTGTTTTTTTTTAGGATATATTAAGTAAATATCTAATCTAATAAAAGTTTAATGTGTAGTCCTGTCTTTAATCTCCACAGGCAAAGTTTGTTGGTCATAAGTTGCCATCTGTTGAATACAGTTACACTCATTTGCAGCCAATTTTGTATGCACTTGGCGTGGGCATGTCCACAAAAGATCCAGACCACCTGAAATTCCTGTTTGAAGGAAGTGAAGGGTTTTGTTGTCTTCCTACTTTTGGTGTTATACCAGCTCAGAGCTCTATGCTTGATGGTGGACTGTCTAGCGTTCCAGGACTCAATATTGATTTTACAAAGGTAAATAGTAAACACTGGAATTGATTTCATGTATGAAAGTATTAGTGAAGATAACACAATGCTAGTTCTGTGTACAGATTTACTAGCTGGAGGAGTTTGTTAAAACCTGAGTTAGCACTGAATACAGTACTGGATATAGCTTGGCTTTTAAGTAACCTTGCAAAACCCTTCCCTTCCCTTCCCCCCAATTCTGCAATCCATTGAAAGTTCCTGGCAGAGCTTAATTTAACATAATCAGCAATAACTGTAAGGAAGTAATTGGAACTGAAAAGTCACTTGAAGATGTTATCATCTCATACTAGTGAATATTGACCATATTGTTCTGGTATCAAGGAACAAATAGATTGGACATACTTTGTATACTGTGCAATACAAATAAGGGTTGTGATTTCTGTAAAGATTATGCTACAAGTTTAGCAAAAATTAAGTAAATTAATACAACTACTACTCTTTAAATTTGTGTGTTGGGGGGGGGAGTTTTGCATATGTTAGAATAATGTAGACTTGCAAGACCATAAAGTGTAGATAACCATAACACTCTAGTTACATTTCTTGCTTCTGTCAGGTTCCCAGTCAAATCACTCTCCACACGCATTTTCTTCAGTGAATGTTTTATTTAGAGATATGAGATGCTGTGGGTTCAAACGCTTTGTCAGGACTGGGGTGCTAAGGCGGGAAAGCCACGTAGAGGTACAACCCTAAAATTCCATTCATACACCTCAGGATTACTACAAAGACCATGAAAGATATACAGTCAGCCACTAGCCAGGCACAGGCTCTACTTCAAGGACACTTCCCATGTGTCCTTGAAGTAGAGCTGGTGATCCATGCGACAGTCACCTCAAGGTTAGACTACTGTAACGCTCTCTACTTAGGGCTGCCTTTGTCGCAAATCCGGAAGCTGCAGCTAGTGCAGAATTCTGCAGCCAGGCTGCTGATGGGTCTCTCTAGGAGGGACCATATTCAGCCTGTGTTGAAAGCGCTGCACTGGCTGCCAATAGCGTACCGGATTCGCTTCAAAGTGCTGGTGATCACCTTTAAAGCCCTGTATGGCCAGGGTCCGGCTTACCTGAGGGACCGCCTTTCCCTACATGTTCCCCCAAGGGCACTTCAGTCTGGGGGCCGTCATCTCCTGGAAATTCCGGGCCCCAGAGACGTGAGGCTGGCTGCCACAAGAGCCAGGGCTTTTTCGGTGGCAGCTCCTACCTGGTGGAAGGAGCTCCCAGAGGAGATCCGGGCCCTGCGGGACCTTCTCCAGTTCCGCAGGGCCTGCAAGACGGAGCTCTTCCACCAGGCTTTTGAGTAGGAGCCGCCACGGCCGCTATTCCAGCTTCGATATCCCACCTCGAAAACCATGCCATTGTCTTCCTGTCATCTTGGTTTTAAATGTTGTGCTTATATTGTATTGCTTGTTTTTATAATTTTACCTGTTGATATTGTTTTATATTGTTTAAATTGGCATTCATGCCCTTGTTAGCCGCCCTGAGCCTTCGGGGAGGGCAGGATACAAATCGAAATAAATGAATGAATGAATGAATGAATGAATGAATGAATGAATGAATGTGAAAGATGTCTTTGAGGCCTCATGGAAGAGTTACCAAAGCTAGCCTCCCTAAATTACTACAGGCACTCCCTCCCTCCCTCAGGAATGCAATGGCAGGCGAGGGCAAGTGATAAGGGCGCAGGAAGCAGCAAGCTAAACAGATGGCAGGGTGCAGGAAGCAAGCGGGATACAATAAGCTTCAAATACACTGGGTAGAAATACAACAGGTACAGCTGGTCAAATGCCCGAGTCTGACAGCTTCCCAGCAGTCAGAAACAGTGGCCTCATTTTGAACGTGGGAAATATTACATTCTTCTGTGCTTTGCTTCATTTCCTGAGAAAATGATACTGTCTTTACCCATGGGCCTTGTTTTCTCCAAAACTTTAGTATTGTTGGGGCTGATATAGCTTCTTATAGTGTACTGAAATAAATCTAATTTCTGTTGACATGGCTCACACAGTTAAAATGAATGCCATTAAGTAATGTCTCTTTAAGAGACATTTCAATGGAACACTTTATTTCTCCTAAAATAGCTTTCTCAAGAATTGGGTAAAAGTAATAGTAACCTCTGTTAAAAATGCTTCCCGTGTTTCTATAGGTGTTACATGGCGAGCAATACTTAGAACTGTATAAACCGCTGCCAACATCAGGTGAGTGTTCTGCACAACTAATTTTTTTAAAAAAATTGCATTCCCATAAATATAGGACAAAAGCCTCTCTTTTACCCTTCTATATCTGTTTAATAATTGCCTTTCTACCAGTTCTATGTATCTGGATGCTCTTATCTAAAATTAAAGACACGCAATACATTTGAGTGTGTTAAGTTTGTATTACATATCTGAACAAGGTGGCTATTGATTTTTCTGTGTAAGTTTATGAAATAGTTTGCTTGCTGGTATAATGTGTATTCTATTTCATTTTCAATTCTAGGAAAGCTAACTTCAGAACCCACCATTGCTGACATTCTTGATAAAGGTTCAGGAGCAGTTATACTTTTAGATGGTAACTTTTTTTTTTTTGCTTTCTTCTATGGACAAATAATCCGAGGGAAGAGACTCAGTCTGATTTTGCCATACTGGTTATGTTGCAATACTGTAAGAGCAGTAGATGCATTTATCAGAGTTGGCCTAAAAATACTGGACAAAAAAAATTGGACAAAGATTGAAACTCCTACCTTTCCCCATTGAAGCTGCTTTACCCTAGGATCTCATGAATATCAGAAGCTTTGCAGGAGGCTGCAGGGATGTTGACGAAAAATTATCCCAACAAATCTGATAGCTGAGAAAGGATTTAAATAAGGTTTTTCTTTACAGCCAAACCCATTATAATGCCCATAAAGAAAAAAGGTCTATTCTTTGACTCCTTTCTTTGTTCTCTGGCTCTGACCAAGAGGTAATAAGTTTAGTCTCGTGTTTGTACATGTATGGTTCATCATGCTGGAGTATCTGCCTATGTGAAATTTAGGAATCCTCTTAGAGCAGAGACTTCTAGGACTTCCTGTAGATACGTATTGCATTTCCATAGGACTCTGTTTACTGAATTCAGAAATCAAAATATGACTGCTGTCATAGGATGTGGCCAGCAAAACTATGTTTGTATGATGTCTGCCTCTAGGCAGGGATGGAAGATTCCTGTAGTTGGGTTCCTGTGAACAATAGGAATACTATAGATCCATTGCCTTTGTGAACTTGACCAGGTTGGCAGAGTAGCCCACATTGCCCAAGTTGCCTGTTGATGCTGCAGCCAAGCCATAAGGTGTGCACAACTCACCTGATCCATGCCTCCCCCTGAGAGGGGTGGGGCCCTTTCCATGGCCATTTTGGCCTCCCAGTCTGCCCCTGGATGCAGCACATCCCCCCATGCCTTCCTGTGTTTGCAGATTTCATCATTTCTGATGATCCCAGGAACAGAAGGACCTAAGGAACAGTTTAGCTTTTTAGAGCAGTCTTTATTTTCTGAAATGAATGCTGAAAAGTTTGAAAGGGAAGTTTTGTCACTGTAAATGCATAATGGAAACTCATCAGGAAGGCATAATTAATTATGACTTTGTGGCTTTTATCTGCTGTGGCATGGTTCAGATGTAGATATAACACCAAGTCATATGTTGCTTCCTTTCATGTGGTTGAAGTTGATTAATTCATAGTTCAGTTAAATCTGAACAGATAAACTGTTTTTTTAACCCCCTTCAAAGGGGGATTGCAAACCGTGGTTTTCAGTTAGCTTGAAATCCTAGTTTGAAGTGGATGTAATGCTGAACTATGGTTTTCATTGAAGATGAAACCATTGTTGCTTTCGGCTGGAAAAGGGAGAGAGTGTACAACCACCAAGCATAGCACCATGGCTTCCTTATAAGTTTGAAAGAAGCTTGAATTGCCCTCTGTCTTCAGAGAAGCAGGCCTCCCCATTCTTATCTTGTGATGTTCACTGGGAGCACATCTGCCACGTTATAGCTGAGTTGACAGTGAACTAGGAAGTGAAGACAAGACTGCCCTATTGATACTCATTGTCACAAGTTCACACTTTTTTTTTAAGATTTATTTTCATTTTTAAAGGTACAGTGTTAGTACTTTTTTGTTTGTGTGTGTGCTCCCAGAGATTCTTACTAGCTTACTACCATTTGTGCACATTTATTTTGAGAGAAACTTATTTTAGAAGTACCTTCGAAAGTGTCATATGCCATTCTCAGCCTTTCTTCCCTCCCCAAAAGGAGTTCTTCTTGTTTGACTGAAATTGCCTCTTCCCCTTCCTCCTGTGTTTCTGCACAGTTTACACATACTCTGGGAAAGATCTTTTGTGCTATAATCAGTTCTCTGTCTTTGTCGTCGGAGCCGGAGGTTTTGGTGGAAAACGATCATCAGAGAAAGCCAAGGTAAAGATCAGTGTTAGGAATACAGGTATATTCATTCAGAAATGTTATTTGACTGTGCTGTCCGTGGAAAGCTTCTTATAATACCACACACTGTGGAACTTGGCTGGTGATGAACAACCTTACTGGGACTTGCTCCATGATTTCTCAGGTATGCTGGAAGTTTCTCAGAGAAAGTTCAGCTTTCCCCCACTGAGAGCTTTGTTCTAGCTCATAACAGAACTCTGGAGAAGCTCCTCAGCCTTGTGTATCCATTTGTACTTTCCCCAAATGTTGCTCCTGCAAAGGGCAGGGCAATGAGGAACAGCATCTGGAGGTGGCAGCAGTGAAGGATTCATATGTGAGGCAATGGCTATTCCTCTGGAATACACAAGGATTCAGCTAGGAAGCATTGTAAACTGCATTTCTCATGCTTCTTGGCATTTACTGTGAGTGACTGTCCAGGCCAGTTTCCTTTCTGGTGGGCTGTCAGAGCATGGGCCTTTACAGCAAGCGGCATGTCCCTTCCTTCTCCCTTCTGCTGCAGCTGTCAACTGCATTGAGTTGTATGCAAGTAGACTATTAACACCTCGTCTTCGCATCTTGCAACCCACAACAAGAAATCCAAGGAGATCCACATATGCAGGAACCAGAGACTTCAATAAAACTATTATAGATGTCAAATTACAAAGCAAAGGGCACACATTTGACTCATCAAACTTGCTTGCTCAGGGAGGTGGAACATGAGAGTGTGTTCTACAATCCAAAAGATGGTGAGCTATGCTTGGGTAGCACAAGGGCAGAGGAAACTCTGAAGAAGGTTCATATGGTACTGATGTGCAAACTTCTTTGATCTTTGGGTATGAAGCAGAGAGCTAGTAGCGTGAACAGATTTTGAGGGAGAAAGAAAGTTCTGGTGGCAGGAGAGGAAAGGCCAGCTCTCAGCATCCCCATTATGAGCCAGTCTTGAAATGGTTATGATTTTGACTTGACTCATAATGGCTTAAGACCATCGCTATACAAATATATATACGTTTTATCATTTAAGAAAGGTGAATGTGCAAGGATTTGTGGCCTCTCTATTGAAAATTCTCACACGTGACAACCAGAAAATGAAAACTGCTTTTTTATTTAGTTTTCTGTCTGAATGCATATTCCTTATAGTTGGTTGAAGTGCTGCCTCTCTCTGCATCATGGCCTCAAAGTAGAACAATGTGCAAGTTAGTAGGTCTGATCTGATAATGGGTACTGCATTGTACTGAGAATATACTTCCTGAGTAGGTGTTGACTTGGTTTTAAATAATCGTCTTCGTTAAAATTGGAACAAAAAAATGTTACATGTGATTTTTAGTTTTACTAAACATGGAATGTGCATATTTATTGATTTATTTTTCTTCTAGGTCCCAGTAGGTCCACCCAAAAGACCACCAGAAGCTGTAGTCACGGATGTCACAACAGTAGATCAGGTACATTTTAGTTTTGTAAAGATTTTTGATTGTTTGAAAAATACCCCAGGCTGTGCCGCTTTTTACAAATCTTAAGAACATAAGAGAAGCCAATGTCGAATCAGCCAACGGCCCATCCAGTCCAACACTCTGTCACACAGTGGCCAAAAACACCAGGCGCCATCAGGAGGTCCAGCAGTGGGGCCAGGACACCAGAAGCCCTCCCACTGCTGCCCCCCCAGCACCAAGAATACAGTGCATCACCTGCCCCACATTGAGAGTTCCTATCAATACCTTGTGGCTAATAGCCACTGATGGACTTCTGCTCCATATGTTTATCTAATTCCCTCTTGAAACTGTCCATGCCTGCAGCTGCCACCACCTCCTGTGGCAGTGAATTCCATGTGTTAATCACTCTTTGGGTGAAGAAGTACTTCCTTTTATCTGTTCTAACCCAATTACTCAGCAATTTCATGGAGTGCCCACGAGTTCTTGTATTGTGAGAAAGGGAGAAAAGTACTTCTTTCTCAACCTGCTCAATCCCATTCATAATCTTATAAACCTCGATCGTGTCACCCCTCAGCCATCGTTTCTCCAAGCAAAAGAGCCCCAAGCGTTTTAACCTTTCTTCATAGGAAAAGTGTTCCAACCCTTTTATCATTCTTGTTGCCCTTCTCTGCACTTTTTCCAATGCTATAATGTCCTTTTTGAGATGTGGCGACCAGAACTGTAAACAGTATTCCAAATGAGGTCGCACTAATGATTTATACAGGGGAATTATGATACTGGCTGATTTGTTTTCAATTCCCTTCCTAATAATCGCCAGCATAGCGTTGGCCTTCTTTATTGCAATTATACGCTGTCTAGACATTTTCATTGAGTTATCTACTATGACTCCAAGATCTCTCTCTTGGTCCGTCTCTGCCAGTTCAGCTCCCATCAACGTGTATTTATATTTAGGATTTTTGGCTCCAATGTGCATCACTTTGCACTTGGCCACATTGAACCCCATTTGCCATGTTGACGCCCACTCACCCATCCTCAACAGATTCCTTTGGAGTGCCTCACAATCCTCCCTGGTTTTCACCACCCTGAACAACTTCGTGTCATCTGCAAATTTAGCCACTTCACTGCTTACTCCCAATTCCAAATCATTAATAAACAAGTTAAAAAGCATCGGACCGAGTACTGAACCCTGTGGTACCCCACTGCTTACCACCCTCCATTGAGAAAGTTTCCTATTTATACTCACTCTCTGTTTCCTATTTATAAGCCAGTATTTGATCCACAAGAGGACTTGTCCTTTTATTCCATGACTATTGAGCTTACTTAGGAGCCTTTGATGAGGAACTTTATCAAAAGCTTTCTGGAAGTCAAGGTAAATAATATCTATTGGGTCCCCCTTGTCCACATGTGTGTTCACTCCCTCAAAAAACACTAACAGGTTAGTGAGACAAGATCTTACCTTACAGAACCCATGCTGAGTCTGCCTCAATAGTTTTTGTTCATCAATGTACCTACTAATTCTTAATAACAGTTTCCACCAACTTACCTGGTATCGACGTCAGACTGACTGGCCTGTAATTTCCCGGATCTCCCCTGGAGCCCTTTTTAAAGATGGGAGTGACATTAGCTACCTTCCAGTCTGCAGGAATGGAGGCAGATTTTAAAGAAAGATTAGATATTTTTGTAAGGAGATCCACTAGTTCACATTTGAGTTCTTTCAGAACTCTCGGATGTATGCCATCCGGGCCTGGTGATTTATTTTTAAATCGTCCATCAGTTGTAGGACTTCCTCTCTTGTCACCTCAATCTGAATCAGGTCTTTCAACCCCCCTCCCAAAATCGGTGGTTCTGGAGTGGGCAAGCACTTGTCATCTTCCACAGTGAAGACAGAGGCAAAAAATGCATTCAGCTTCTCAGCCATTTCCCTGTCATCCTTTAGTACTCCTTTTACTCCTTGGTCATCCAAGGGCCCCACTGCCTCCCCTGGGTGGTTTCCTACTTCTAATGTATTTGAAGAAAGTTTTATTGTTGGCCTTTATGTTTTTTGCGATATGCTCCTCATATTCCCTTTTTGCCTGATCACAGACTTGCATTTTATTTGCCACAGCCTGTGTTCCCTTTTATCAACCTCACTGAGACTAGCTTTCCAGCGCTTAAAGGAATCCTTCTTACCTTTTACAGCTTCCATTACTTTATTAGTTAACCATGCAGGCTTTTTTCTATACCTATTTGTGCCTTTCCTAACCGGCGGTATATATTTTTTCTGAGCTTCTAGGATTGTCTTTTTAAATAATCTCCAAGCTTCCCCAATGGTTTTGACCTTTTCCACTTTTCCTTTCAGTTTCTTCCTCACATGTCCCCTCATACCAGAGAAGTTACCCCTTTTAAAGTTAAAAGTGGTTGCGTCAGTCTTTTTGGGCAACTCCCTATTTATACAAATGATAATCTCAATAACATTATGGTCACTGTTCCCAAGCGGTGCAATCACTTTTATATCTCTCACCAGGTCTTGGGCGTTACTTAGAACCAAATCCAGGATCACCTCTCCCCTGGTAGTATCTGTGACCATCTGTTTCATTTGTAAATTTGGGGAGCATGTTGGAAAACCAGTATGTATTTGTGTGTATTCACAGCTTCTGCTAAATACAGCTGAACACTATGATTTTACATACTGGTAGCTGTTAGAATAAACTGGATCTATTATTATTATTATTATTATTATTTAGTATAGTTTGATCCCATTTTCTTCCCAAACAGTTTATAGAAAACATACCTTTAGGGTGCAAGCCATTGACTGCTTAAGCACCAGGGGCCAAGATCCTTTAAGGCTCTTGCCCTTCAGTTCATGCCCCTGGTCATGTTCAGGCTTTCAGTAACTTCAGGAGGTGAAAGAGCCTAAACTTTTCAGGATGGCAACGTCTTTCCATGGTTTAAGCAAGTAACTAGACTGAAAGTAGAATTTTAGTTATCTGTACAGCGGAAATGTGAATATGCATAGTTGTGTTGATGCTGTGGTTCTCTAGAAAAGACTGGGTTTTTGAACAATAATTTCAACGTTCAGTGTAGCTACATTAGAAAATTTGTCATCTACCAAATTCATTCTTTATTTCCTTTGAACATTGGAGTGATCCTTTCCCACCCTTCTACTTCCATGTTTTTGCTACTAAATATGGTATAGTGGTTAGAGTGTTGTACTAGGGTCTGGGAGATGCAGGTTCAAATCCCTATTCTGTCATGGAAACTCCCTGGGTAATCTTGTACCAGTCACACATTGTCAGCCTAACCTACCTCATAGAGTTGTTGTGAGATTAAAACAGTGAAAAGAACTATGTAAAACACTTTGGGTTCTCATGGCGGAGGAAGATGGGATATAAAAGAACTACATAAATATTTATTATGACAACATTTTTTTGTTGCATTTGCACCTGATCATGGTCCCCAAGGCAGAGCACTAAAACATTAAAACAGAACAATGGAAAACAACATTAAAACAATGGAAAACAACATTGCTTCTTGGTGGACGCAAGTGCTAATGTTAGAACATGCCCTTTAGATAAACATCTGCAGCCTAATTTAAGCTGCTTATGATCTTGCATCTCAGTGGCAAAACCACTGTGTGTGTCAGTAATGGTTGCTTAGTGTGCTCCCTGCTGACAGTTAAATCCTGTTGGTCCAACAGTAACATATGACGGCCGTAGTTCCTGTTAGTCTCAGGGGGCTGTAGACCCTTTCCTATTATGTTCTTTGAAGTCTCTGTGTGTTCATGGGGGTGCAAGGGTGAACACCATTGTATATATGAAGTAATCATTGTACTATCTACAAAGGGTTCTGTCTTCTCTCCCTAAAGTAGGCAGGCAATGTAATAGCATGCAGCAGACTCTGGGATATGACCAAGGATCCTGCCAGCAATAGTGGCAGCTGTGCTGGCGAAACCAAAGAATTGTTTGGGAGACAAGCAGTATTCGGTGAATCCCTATTGTTTCCATAAAAGTACTTTCTCCTCAAAACAAATACCTCCATAACTCTATGTTTAAGTGACCCATCCTTTTTAACCAGCTGTTATGAAGACAACAAGTGTAGACTAAATGGATTGTATCCTTTGAATGGCATTCATGGATCTTTTCCATAACCCCCTTTCCCCCAAGGGCCCCTTGAGACACTGTAATCATGATGAAAATTATACAGACCTTTGAAACAAAATCCTCTGGTTATGGTATGGAATCTGGTGACACCACTCTCCTGAGGAAGTTTCCCCCAACACAAGAGGCTATGTTGGCATAAGAGTGAAATGTATTAGGTCTTCACAGTAGTCCATCATGTTGTGTGACATTTGCTCCACAAGGGTTGCATAGCTCTCAACATCAACTTCTTGGAGGTCTTGTAGGACTACTGGGTGAAGGGGGGAGGTGGAAAGATTTGTCTTCTGCTTGCAATTGGTAGGATGCAATAATTTGGGGTGAGCCCATCAATTATTTCAGTTAACAGAAGACACTAAGAGTAGCAGAATGGAACTTCCCTTCCCATCATTTGGAGCTTCCCACTTCCCTTGCAAAATTGTCTTCCAAGCTTATATATTTATTTTATTTATTTATTATTTTGATTTATATCTCAACCTTTCCACAGGTGGGCTCTGGGCAGCTCACAACAATAAATTTAATACAATCTTAAAATAATTCAAACAGGTAATAAATACAACATTAAAACAATGCAATAAAACCAATTTAAAGCAATTAAAGTGGGCAGTGCAATATATTCAGTTTCAGTTCCTACAGCCGGGCAATGAGTGGGCCAGCGCCGAGCCATAGTGATCCTATGCAGCAGCAATAGGGATGCCAACTGGTAGATGCCCGCTGCCTCAATCGAAGGCCTGGTGGAATAGCTCTATTTTGCAGGCCCTGCAAAACTGTAACAGGTCTTGCAGGGCCCGGATCTCAATCAGAAGCATGTTTCACCAGGCTGGGGCCAGGGCTGAGAAAGCTCTGACCCTGGTTGAGGCCAGGCAGGCGTCTTTTGGGCCAGGGACCAACCAGCAGATGGCTATCTGCAGAGTGCAAGGCTCTTCATCACACACATGGGGAGAGGCTTCTAAACTGTTTACCACATAAGGTACAGGGTCCTGCTCTTTCTCATGCGTGTAAATAGAATTTCATAATTCAAATAGGAAAGTATTGTTTAAAAACTTCTAGAGCTTTTAAAAAAAATCATTTTATTGTGAAAAGGCTATAAAATAGTTGCAGTATTCATTTGCATTTGCTAGCACTTTTACTGTTTACTCACACAGGTAAATTCTCTTTCTCAGTTGGATGCTTCAGCCATGCATTTATCTCTTTTTTTCCTTCCTATGCTACCTCGAATGCCCTTCCATGGGGTTTTGGAGTGACACAAGAGGACTGGCCTTAATTCACTACACTGTTGTTTGTTAATCTAACAGATAATCTTATTGGGATTAATTTCAAAGAGGGCAGAGCTGATTCCATTTTGGACTGCTCTCAGGAGTGTCCTTGAGGCAACATATTGATTGCAGGATGATGGCAAAATGCCGCTAACTCTCCGGGGAAACATATGGCCTCTGTTCTTACACTTGGTTTACAACTGAGTTTATTTTTGAGCAGAATGCAATCTGTTCTTTGTAAGAATGTTTAGGAACTATGTAAAGGGGTAGAAAATTTGACCCTGCCCCTTTGCTTCTCTCTGCACTGCATTCACTGCCTTTTTGATTTAAAACAAATGTCAGTTTATTAATCTTAAGAGGCTTCTACCCTACCTTTCTCTTGTCAAGCAGGAAGCAAGGTAGCTTACAGTTTAAGTCACACCCAACAGCACAATACCACAGAAACAATGAATTTAAAAAGATCTCTCAGGCAGGACAGATCTCAGTCCTTTGTCCAGGAGTTTCTCCAGGTTCTTATCATTCCACAGTTATAGAAGAGGGCAGGACTGAGTAGCTGGTCATCAGCCCAGACTGGAAACATACTCTCTCTTCTGAAAGCAGAGGCAGCAGAATTCAAGGCAGGAGTTCTGAACTCAGGCACAGAGGAGCTCTTTTTCATGAACTTGAGGGCCAAGCTACATGTGATCTGTGTGCACTAACTATAGCATGTAGCAGGGATTATACCATCCTTTCACATTCACACACTACTGTTTTAGCCAAGGAAAATAGTGCAGGAGGCTGAAGCTTATCCTCTTGCCACATTTCAAAGCAGATTGGGCCCAGGAATGCTTGGGGGAATATTAGTTTCCCAGTGTCAGATCTGTCTGTAAAATGGGTCAGAGAACCCAGCCCAACTCATGGCTTTGTTTGGCCTTTATCTGCTTGTCTGTCTGTCTCACAACAAATACTATATACAGCAAGAGCCACTTGAAACTTAAAGAACTCTCTGAAATGAAATAAGCTTGCATGTTTTCAGGCAATGATAGTTCAGAGTCTAATGAAACTCAGTTTTAAACCTTTTCCCTTTCCTCTTCTGTGATGTACTAATTAGATCTAAAGAGTTGGATTAAATAGTAGGTGGAGTTTTGGAGCTTGGACAGCAGAAACCCATGGTCATTCCCTGCTTACCGGTTAATTTGTTGGGTGGCTTTGAGAGCAAATCACTGTTTCTTAGTCTGTCACACCTCAGGATTTTTTCTGATGGTGTGTGGAGATACAGTGATTTCCTTAAATACTGTGGGGTGCAAAATGTATCTAAAACATAAACCAGTGAGAAATAGAACAAAGTTTGAGTCCAGTGCTATCTTTAAGACCAACAAAGTTTTATTTACGCTATAAGCTTTCATGTACAAGCACACCTCTGCAGATACAGTGGAACAGGACCTCCTCAGCCATTACTTATGGGGGTGGGGTGGGGGTTGTTGTCAGGAAGGGCCATTTAGGGTCAAGATGTATAAGTGCTGGGTGATTATAACTGAGACTGGATGTAAGAAAGACCTGTGAATGACAGTAAATTAGCATACAAATACAAGAGTTAACAAACAGATGTGGGAATGTGATTTGAATCCAGTGGCACCTACAAGACAAATAAAGTTCAATTCTGGATGCAAGTGAGAACTGAGAGAGTTAGTATGTACACTCCCTCAGATATTGAAACAGATTCCCTCAAATATTACATATGGGGGTGGGAGTTATTTGCCAGGAAGAGCTAATTAGAATCAAGATTCCTAAGTAACTGAGCAATAAATACAGCTAAAGATTGGAATAACACATTAGGTAAGACATATAGCTAGCAGTAAGCTGGTATACAGATAATAAAGGAGTTAACAACAGGTGTAGGAACTAAATGAGAAGTGTGGAGTGTGTGTAAAATTTTGATAATACAAATACATTTTCATGTTTATTTATTAAAATGTTATGTGAACTATCCAGGAGACCTGCCTAAGGCAGTTTATAAAATAATACATAATAAAACATTAAACATTAAATAAACCTAGCCAGAGTAGTTTCCAAGATAAAAGCACCCATAAAAATGGTTTTTAAAGATCAGCTCCTTACTTACAAGCCTGGGTAAACAAGTGTTTTGACTTGGTGCCCAAAAAAGAGTAGTGACGGTACCAGGCAAGCTTCAAGGGGAAGAACATTCCACAGGTGAGGTGCCACTGTTGGGCGGGGGAACTGTGTCTGGTTTGCACCTGCCTCACTTCTGACAGCAGGTGCATGGAGAACAGGGCTTGAGAGGAAGATCTTAATGGGGGGAGGCTGGACAGTATGTGAGAAGGCAGTGCTTCAGGTGACCCCAAGCCACTTAGGGCTTTAAAGGTAAGAACTAACACTTCGTCCATGTATTTCTGGGCATAATTCAATCAGGGCAGCTCTTTCAGTACCAGAAAGATAGATTCCCTTTATCCAGCTTCTGACAGCAGCCTGGCTTGACAGTTTTCAAAGGCAGCCCTAAATGGAGTGCATTACACTGATCTAACCTGGATGTAATCAGTGTATGGATCACTGTGGCCAGAACATGCTTCCAGCTGCATTTAGATGTAGAAAAGCTAGAGTATAAAAACAGGAGAGCTGTAAAACAAAATAACCATCCAAAGACCAATAGGATGAATATTAGTTCCATTTGCAGAAAATTACCCAACATACTTCAAATGTGCTGCTTCCCCCCTCCCTTTTTATCTCTTTGGAAGAAGGAGGTTGGCCAGAAATTTTATAAATAAGTATGGCTGAATAGCAGAATCTCATTACTACTGAATTTGTCCTTGTGCAAATGTTAACATTTCAGACTTTTTAATAATAAATGACAGAAAAGTGTGTGATATGCATATTTTTCAGGATGCTGCAATGTTAGATTTTTATATCAAAGCCGTGTAAGGGTAAAGAACTTTATAACATGCAAATTCAACACAAGATTCATAAAGATTTTAACAAAGCTTATGGTTATAAATACTATTTTACCACTTCCATGCTTTAAAGTATCATTGTCAAAAACTGAAGCATAGGTCTCCCTGGGTCTGCATGTCTAAATATTGACCAAGGGTAACCTCTACCTCATGAATGATGGGTGAGTCCCCTGGTAGCTCTGCAGCTGCCATCTTCCCTGACTTTTCCATGCTAACTATCCAAAATAACCACACTGCTCAACCTAGAGAGTGCACTGCCAACTGGTTTATTTGTGTGCAAGGGCCTTCATCCCCTTAAGCTGCCACCATGTCAAGAACTCAAGCTAGGGTTCCCCTGGGTCACCACTCTTTTGCATGTGAGCAGCATCCAGCCCTGTAGATCCTCAAGGTTAAACACACACAAATAAAGCAGACTTTTGTAAAAATGTATAAAGGTTTATTGAATAGATGTCTCCACCACTTAGCAGCGAAGAAATAAAAAAGCTAACTTTCTAAATCATTCTATACCAGTTATTAGATGGCACACTTTCTTAGAATATAAGACTCCAAACTAGAGGCTTAAGCATTCTCTAGACAGCTGTCCATCATTGTGTAGCATAACATAGCAAGAATACTAGCATGATAAAATTGTGATTTTAGTTAGCGTGGCTTCCCTCTGGCCTGTAGTCTTATTATAGTCTTTTGCCCCCTGGCACCAGGTGGTGTCTCAAACCCAATCAGGGAGTTTGTTTGATGCAACCCTCCAGAAGATGTTAACATCCACTCCTGATTTCCCCCTCCCCTCTAGCTACACAACTGAACATAAATTCTCACGATTAACCAACTACCACATTCTTGAATCTGTCCTTGAAAAAGATAAGGATAGTGTCAGCAGGCAGTCCCAATTATGGACACTTGCAAGCTGGAGATGGCCTGCTAATAGTCATGTTAACCCTTGAAGGGAATCAGGGTGCTTTGCCTTACAATCATGCATGTGGTATGAAGTTATCTATTTTTCCACCTATTTCCTCCTATAGTTAAATTATCCAAAAACACATCCATTGTTTAACCAATATCCATACTTGCAACAGTGAACAGACTTCGAAGTATTTCTCATAACTAGCTTATAATGTCTTTCAGATATCTAAATAGAATTTGGGGAATAGTGGCATATCATTCAAGAAGCATGATAATATTCATTTAACTACATATTCAATAAATTCTAATTCTTGAAGGCTTTTTTGTTTAATGTGATTGTTGCTTCATTTTATACTATGTTGTGACTTCTCCCATCAACCCCAAAATACATATAAACACTTGCTCATTTCTTGCTGATTACTCTTTGCCAGTATCATGATCATCATCTTTGAGAGCAGCAGTTTCTAGTACCAGTAGACTAGAGAGAGTGCCTCAGGTAGGACTTTGCTGTGAAATTGTGCATTTCCATATTCTAATTTACAACACTTTAAGCAGTATCTTAGCCAAAAATTTAAATGCATGCTTAGTGTGAAACAATGATAGTTAATCTTACCCAAGTTGCTCATTTGTTTCTGTTTATCGCCTCTCCAATTGGAGATAAAATGCTTATGGTGATGGCTTGGGTTCAAATGCTTGCTTGGGCAGAACACACTGGGCAAAGAATGAACCACTTAGTATTTATTGGTGTGGAAATGGCAAGTACAAGCATCCCTCGGGCTTCTGCTTCTCTGATAATGTAATATATGATTCCTTGATACGCAGCTCTTTCCCTCAGTCTGAGTTGTGTGTTTGTTGGAAGATTTCATTTCTATATGAAATCTTAGCCCTTCGGTATGACTTATCTCAGGGGAGTGGAAGCTGCTGCTTTGTCTCTGCTCTCTGAGAAGTCCCAGATCAGTGTGTTACCTAAATTGGCCTAATAATTTGTCATTTGGGGAAATTAGCTAGCAAAAGGTGGGTAACGCTGGAATTGCCACCTTTTTATATGGGAGTTCTTCCCCCAGAGAACTCTCAGATAAATCAAGCTGATGTTCAACTGGTAGAGTTTTTATTGAAAAACAGTAGGAAGTAAAAGTGTACAAACAAAGCACACTTGTAAAAGACACAAACAAGAGCTAAGCAAGAAATAAGAGAAAGTAGTGGGGGGAAATAGTGGTTTAGGGTAGGTGATATTTACCAGTTGTTTAGTTTCAGGTCCATGGAAGAGAGAAGCCATCAGGGTTTCACTCAATATGAAGTTGGCATCAAGAAGAGAGAACACATACTGAAGCTGGGTTCATGTATTTATATGAAAATGTACCTTTAGGGCAACATGGCAGGTTTTCCCCTAAAGCAACAGCTAAATCTTTTTATAAGAAGGTTCCCCAAGACAAGTGGTTAATGGTCTTCCCAAAGGGACATTAAAGTACTGAGTGGATCTTGGTAGCCCTTCTGGAGCTAGGATATGGCAGTTGATGTGCATTGATGCAGGATGCATGACACTTCCATGTGCTATGGATATGCTAACAGGGGTGTAGGTGCCAAGAGGGGAAGCCAGTACTGGGGATAAAAGAGGTATCATCAAAGTTGGATGCTGTTTTGCTGAGAAATCCATTGTTAAAATATGCATTGCCTTTAGGAGGAAGAGATTGCAATTCAGTTCCAGAGTTCTCTTCCAAATAGTTTTTTTCAGACATTCCTTGTGTGGTCATCTTTAGGCCAGGCAGTATGCCAGATTTAAAATCTATCTGGATTGATTTTATATGAAGGGTGTCTGGGCTTGCTTTCTCTCTGGGTGCGAACTAGGGGTGTGCAAGGGGGGAACCCCCCCCAGATTCGGGTATAACAGACCCTAAAAATATTGGTAAATATGGAATATCATCAGAACAATACTGGTAAAGTATTGGGGCTGGGGAAATATTCAGTAGTGCAGAATATATTTGGTCTATTATAGTGGTGGGAAGGGAAGGGAGGCATATTTAAATGCCTTCTCTCCCCAAGCCCCTCTACTTCCACTGGTCAGTTTCACTCCCCGCCAGTCAGCTGTTAGGTTTAGGCCATTTAAACCTAACAGCTGACAGGCAGATGAGAGTGAAACTGATCAGTGGAAGCCTCCTCTCCTCTCCATCCATCTTTCCTTTCCCAGTTGCCCCTCTGAGGCAGGGCTAGTGAAGGGAAGGCAGAGAGCCAAGGCATGTTTAAGTGCCTTTCTTCCTCTCCTCGAGGCATTTAAACTTGCCTTGCCTCCCTGAGTCTCCCCACAGCAGCAAGGGTGCTCAAGGAGGGAAGGGAAGGCATGTAAACTTGCCTGGGCTCTCTGCCTTCCCTTCTCCAGCTGCTCCATGAGGGCAAGGTGCCTGGAAGATGGAAGGCAGAGAGCCTTGGCAGGTTTAAATGCCTTTCTTTCTGAGGCTCAGGGAGGGAAGGGAAGGCATGTAAGCATGTTTAGGCTCTCTGCATTCTGTTTTCAAGCTGCCCCATGGTGGCAGGAGAAGGGAAGGCAGAGAGCCTAGGCAGGTTTAAATGCCTTTTGTTCCTTCCCTGAACTTGGGGGAGCAAAAGGAGCATTGAAATGGCTTCCAGGGAGGCATTTAAACCTAGCAGCTGACTGGCTGCCCCACCTGTGAGCTTTTAGGTTTAAATGGCTGGTGTGGTTGGTATAGCTGAATGAACCCAAATAAAAGCCCGATAAAATGGGCTTTTTTGGGCTCAGCTATACCAGTTGCCGAATACAGATTTGTGATCTGTATTTGACTTACAAGATACCCGAAAAATACAGATAAACTGCAAGGTAAGCTCCACCCAACTGTTAGCAGTCGGCTGTCCCCTGAAGTTGGGTAGTTGGCATTAGAGTAGTAATAGTAGTAGAGTAGTAGTAATAATTTATTGTGTTGACTGTAGGTCACTACAATACAGTAAACTGTATAAAATCCCACATAATAAAACTCCAAAGTAGATAGAAATTAAATTAATATCCAACAAGGTCATATAAATACAGAGCCAAATTAGGTCGTGGTCATTTCCATACAGTTTGATCTAATCGATCTAGCCACCAATGCAAATAAAGCAACTCTATTAGAAACATACTGATCTTTATTTGCAAGCAAAAATATAACTTTTTCCATATCTGAAACTCCTTCCTGCAGAGATAAGATACTAGTGATTAATTTTTTGGGGGGGAGCAAAAGAAGATGACATCTCAAAATGTAAAGGGTCAAATCATCTACTTCTCCCGTGCCACACATACAAAGTCATAAGGGGACCAGGGACCCTTAGGAAATGGCCGGTGCGAACCATAGAGAACATAGCTTGAAATCTTAAGTTGGTAAAGGCCAACCTTAATTTTATTGTTGTTAAAGTCTTTAGATAAGATAACCTGGTATGGTCTTTTTAAAATAATTTGAGGAAAGGGGCCATTCTAGATTGACTGATTGCATTACTATCTAATTTCCCATCCATGTTAAATACCCATTCCCTCAACTCCTGCCTTGAACTGTTAGCTGTTAACAGATCATTTGGAATAATGTACTTTGATTGTGTAAGGCCCGGATGTTCCTTGTAGGTCTTGACAAGTTTTAAGAAAGAGTAACAACTTTTACTTCCATGTGAGTCCTGAGAACATTCTAGGCCAGTGATGGCGAACCTTTTAGAGACTGAGTGCCCAAACTGCAATCCAAATCCCACTTATTTATTGCAAAGTGCCAACACGGCAATTTAACCTGAATACTGAGGTTTTAGTTTAGAAGAAACAATTCATTAACATCTTTTGTCTTAAAAGAAAAGCACAATAACAGAGCTTTCAATGATACAAACAGCTTTTTATTGAAAGGTAAAAGTTTGCATTTGACATGAAGTTTGCATTTGACGTCATACACACAAACTCCTTCCAGTTAGTATAGGACAGGACCCTTCCTATTTACCTGGTCTGTCTTTCTCAACATGATCTTACACATTTTCACACCTAAAGTGACAGCCCTCTTCCCCCTTCCATGGGAAAGAGACAGAAAAACAGCACTCTCAGTGGAATCTGCCACTTCTAGATTGATTCGAAGTACATTAAATTTTGATCCTGCAAATCTTGACTGATGAGCAAAGAAAGCGCTTCAACTTGAGCACTTCAACCAGGTGACCCACCCCCAAAGCATATCAAGACTGCCCAGAATGAGAGACCACGGAGTGGAATGACAGCCCCTGGGGGTAGCAGGAGTGTTCTGGAACTGGAATGAGAGGCCCCAGAGTGGAATGGCAGCCCCTGGGTGTAGCAGAACACCCCAGGGGCTGTCATTCCACTCCATGGTCTCTCATTCCAGGCACAGAACACTCCTGCTACACCCTGGGGCCATCATCCCACTCTGTGATCTCTCATTCCACTCCCTGAACACTCCTGCTCACCCTGGGGCTGTCATTTCACTCCGTGGTCTCTCATTCCAGTCCCAGAACACTCCTGCTCACCCTGGGGCTGTCATTCCACTCTGTGGTCTCTCATCCCAGTCCCTGAACATTCCTGCTCCACCCTGGGACTGTCCTTCCACTCTGGGACCTGTCATTCCAGTTCTTGAACACCCTGCCACAGCCTGGGGCTGTCATTCCACTCCGTGGTCTCTCATTCCATTCCCAGAGTAGTATATTTGGGCCCAGAGACCCTAATGGAAAATCCATTTCACATTTTTATTGCAACTCTACTTGTACTGTAATGTATTTCAATGAAGCCCATGCAAGTCAATTGGCATTCCTGTCTCCCATTATTTCCAGTGTTTCCCATTGTTTCCAATGGGCAATCCTGACCTTCCTTTTAGTACATCCCATACATCCGGCCTCCTACACGGCTCCTCCAAACGGCATTTTAATTATTCCCATGAGTGCGAAAAGCCAGAGCAAATTTACAATCTGACTAAAGGTGCAATCCTATGCTCTCATACTTGAAAGCAAGTTCGGTTGTCTCAGTGGTGCTTAATTTTGAATAAGTATGCACAAGATCGGTTACTGCTTTTGAAGCAGCTATTCATTTCTGCCTCGTCCCTCCACCCCATCGCTGGAGAGTCGGGAGCTCTGAAGTTCAGGGACAGTCTTTCATCACGGGGGTGGGGTGCCCTATGTGTGATTCCCTGGAAGCTCTCAAGAAGCTATAATTAGGGGGGAGGGATGCTGCGCCTTACCTCCACAGGGCAGGAGCTCTGGCTCGCCTTGAGCCATCTCACCACAGCACTGGCTGCCACCCCATCCTGCAGCACCAGCTCCAAAACAGTCTCCATGTCCAACTCCTTGAACAGCCCTTCTAATCACAGCCTCTGAGCAGGTGCACAAGATATGCCACCCAAAGCAGCGGGGCAGCCCTGAAAGGAAGCGAAGGGGGTGGGTACTAAAGTTTTTTAGACTCCAGGTTACAACACAGGACGGTGGAGGGCGCAGCGAGAGAGACCAGGCAGAGAGCCAAAGAGGGAGGAGGGGGAGGAGGAATAGTGCACCTCCCCAAAGAAGGCGGGTTTGGAAACTGAAGTGAACTCACGCAGATGCAACTTTTGGCAATGAGCCTGAGTGGGCATCTCTGGGAATGCTCAGCTTCACTCCTCTGGTGCAGAAGGGGCATGGATTGGAGCGTGCATTTGCAAAGGAAAGGGAGTTGCCGTGCTTTCCCGGGCTAAGGGGGCGGGGTCAGGCTGTGGAGATTCCTTGCTGAGCAGCTTCTGGACTTTAAGTAGGCAGGGATTGTGGGTTGGTGTCAGGCTGTGAGGAAGGTGGAGCCCACGGAGAATGCGATTCCCCTCTTCTCCCTCCCCCATATCAACAAGCGGGGCGCCTGCACCAGGGGGTTGCACGTCTTTTCCTCTCGTGTGGTATTTGCTTTCCAACCAGGGCCCAGGGTTTGGCCTAGGGCCAGCTGGTGCAGCAGCTGTAGCAGCACAATAAGCAGGCTCAGCCGCCTCCTCGCCCGTGCCCACAGAGAGGGCTCTGAGTGGTACCTCTGGCACCCGTGCCATAGGTTCGCCACCAGGGTTCTAGGCCTTTCTTACAATAAGACAGGACTCTCAGATTAGCCCTGGCTTTTAAGGATGGGATACCGAGCTCAGCCCTCATTAAAGCCACAGGAGGGCCCTTAGGCAATACCAAGATCCGTCTCATAAAATTATTTTGAATTGTTTCCAATAGATCCAGAATCTGCTTTCCCCAGCACCATATTTTAATCCCATATAGTAAGCTGGGGATCACCTTGCTGTCAAACAACTTGATCACAGGGTCAACCATGCCACCCCCCCTTGTAAAAGAAAAATTTCACTATTGCCCCCACTATCTTTGTAGATAGTACAAAGTGGCCACAAAGTGGTCACCATGAGAGAGTTTCTGAAAACGTTATTCCTAGGTATTTTTAAATGTGCAACCCCTAAAATTCTCCACAGTGATTTCCTAGGTTGTTTACTAAAGACCATCACCTTGGACTTAACATAGTTTATATGGAGGCCCTCTTCATTACAATAGTCGTCCACTTTATTCAAAACCCTTCTCAAACCAATTTTAGTCAATGACAGTAACACCATGTCATCTGCATATAGCAATATTGGTATCTTGGACTGCCCTGTTGCTGGAGGCATAAATTTTGTGCCCTCAAGTCCATTAACTATATCATTTAAATACAGATTAAACAAGGTAGGAGCCAATATACACTCTTGCTTTACCCCCTTCTGCACTGGTATATTATCTGTTAAAACACCTTCCTTTCCAAGTTTAACCTTGACAGTAGTGTTGCAATGCAGTTGTCTCATCAAATAAATCAACCTGGGATCAATGTTAAGATTTGTCAATTTCAGCCATAATCTATTCCTAAATCCACACATCGGGGGCACTTGGGGAGCCAGGGAGATTTTCCTGCACATTTGGGGCAATCCCCAGATGTGCAGAAAAATCTAAAAACTGTAAAAAAAACTATAGACGGGATACTTAAATCCCCCCCCAAAGTAAAGGAGTTTTCCCTGTGCATGCTCAGGGAACGCTCTGAGAAGGCTTTGCCACTGCCACAGGGGATGGGGGTGGGAGAAGGCTTGGCAGGCCGGCGTCACTGCCGCTGCTGCTGGGGAGGGAAGCTTGGCAGGCCAGCCTTGCCACCACCATTGGGGAGGACGGGGAGGGAGAAAGCTTGGCAGGCTGGTCTTGCCACTGCTGCTTCTGGGGAGGGATTCCTGGGATCCAAGATCACTGCAGACGGTGACTGCAGCCATGAAATTAAAAGACGCCTGCTCCTTGGGAGGAAAGCAGTGGCAAACCTAGACAGCATAATAAAAAGTAGAGATATCACCCTGCCAACAAAAGTCGGTATGGTCAAAGCAATGGTATTCCCCGTAGTGATGTATGGCTGCGAGAGTTGGACTATAAGGAAGGCCAAGCGCCAAATAATAGATTCTTTTGAATTATGGTGCTGGAGAAGTCTCTTGAAAGTCCCTTGGACTGCAAGGAGACCAAATCAGTCAATCCTAAAAGAAATCGACCCTGACTGTTCCCTGGAAGGCCAGATACTGAAGCTGAAGCTCAAATACTTTGGCCACCAAATGAGAAGGGAGCACTCACTGGAGAAGACCCTGATGCTGGGAAAGGTTGAAAGAAAAAGTAGAAGGGGATGGCAAAGAATGAGATGGTTAGACAGTGTTATTGAGGCAACAAACATGAAATTAGGCAAACTCCAGAGCATGAGAGAAGACAGGCGGGCCTGGCGTGATGTAGTTCATGGGGTCACAAAGAGTCAGACTTGACTGTGCAACTGAACAACAACAACAAAAGAAGGTTCCAAAAGAATGGCATGATCTACCTTGTCAAAAGCTGCAGACAAATCTAAGGCAGAGAGATTTGTAAAGATAAAATTCCTTTATTTATTATCAGAGATTACCACCAAAGCAATTTAAACTGTTTTAGTCCCATAACAGTCTGAAAACAGCTTGAAATGGGCTTAGGATAGAAATGTCATTCAGGTAGGCTTGGAGGTTCCCTGTGACAACATGCTTAGTCACTTTGCCCCCCCTCCGAAAATTTGAAACAATTTGTAATAGGCAATATGTGCTTCTTCAATAAGGGTCTTGCCACAGCCTCCTTAAAAACTAATGAAAACTAATGAAAACTTAACTTTCACCAGAGATGATTTAATAATTCTTACGGGGGCCTCACCACCATCTCTTCCATGAGTTGGTAAATGCCATTTAACGGTTGGGTCGAGTGGCACCTTTAAGAACAAAAAAGTTTTCTTCAAGGTATGAGCTTTTATGTGCATGCACACTTCCTCAGGAACCATTTAATGTGTTATTGAATGTGGAAATTATAGTTTAGACATTGTGGGTGTTGAAGTCTGGAATCCTAGATCTCCCAGTGTTAATTTTAACAGAATATACAGTGCAGTCTAAGAATTCTTTCCTGTCGTGTTGGATAGATCTGACTAGGACAGTAGATCTGTTTAGGATTGCTTTCATAATGTATGTTTATTGGTCTCTTAAACTTTTGGAAATGTGCAATAACAGAGGAGCTGTGTACTATGATAAATAAGTTCAGTATTTAAACTTCAGGTTTGTTCAGTGGTGCATGTAATCAAGTAGCTCATAGAAAAGCAATACTGTACTGTGCATCTACCCAGCACTAGCTACCCAAAGGACAAATCTGAGGACTGGAAAGCAATACAAAGTACCATAAATTAGTCTGTGTATGCCAAAGGTTTCTAAGAAAGTAACATATAATGAAACTGTTTAGTAAATATATTAATAAGTCTTTCTTGATTTTGGAGAACTTTCTTCAAATATGACTACAGTAGTAACAGACATTTTAAAGATACATGTATTTTAATTATTTTAATTAAATGTTAATACTGTGCTCTCCTGAACAAGATACAGATTTCGTAAACAAGGTATTGTTTCTTTAAACAGGTAAAACAAAAAAAAACCCACAACAGTTAAAACAAAACAGTTAAACAAAAGAACACAAACAGCAGCATTAAAAAGTAACAAGTTGAAAGATGTTAAAAGCAAATCAGAAATATAAAATATCTAAATGGCAGCCATATAAGCAGAGAAACCATTTGAAAATATTCAATAAAATAAAAGCAGGATATCTTATTAAACATCTTATCCATAAGAACATAAGAGAACATAAGAACATAAGAACATAAGAGAAGCCAATGTTGAATCAGGCCAATGGCCCATCTAGTCCAACACTCTGTCACACAGCGGCCAAAATATACCAGGTGCCATCAGGAGGTCCAGCAGTGGGGCCAGGGCACCAGAAGCCCTCCCACTGCTGCCCCCTCCAGCAACAAGAATAGAGTGCATCACCTGCCCCAGACTGAGAGTTCCCATCTATACCCTGTGGCTAATAGCCACTGGTGGACTTCTGCTCCATATGTTTATCTAATTCCCTCTTGAAACTGTCCATGCTTGCAGCTGCCACGACCTCCTGTGGCAGTGAATTCCATATGTTAATCACTCTTTGGGTGAAGAAATATTTCCTTTTATCTGTTCTAACCCGACTGCTCAGCAATTTCATAGAGTGCCCACGAGTTCTTGTATTGTGAGAAAGGGAGAAAAGTACTTCTTTCTCAACCTGCTCAATCCCATTCATAATCTTATAAACCTCGATCATGTCACCTCTCAGCCGTCGTTTCTCCAAGCTAAAGAGCCCCAAGCATTTTAACCTTTATTCATAGGGAAGGTGTTCCAACCCTTTTATCATTCTAGTTGCCCTTCTCTGCACTTTTTCCAATGCTATAATATCCTTTTTGAGATGTGGTGACCAGAACCACAAAAGCTTAAGAGAATGAAAAAGTCTTTGGCCATTACCTAAAGGATTGTGAATTTGGCATATGCTGCAGGAGGTGTGAGTGATGTCTGTTATTGCTTCCATGGACCATGCACCAGTTCCAAGCAAACTCGCAAATCACAGAACATACCAGGGGAGAGGCAATCCTGGATTTGGTCCTAAGTAATGCCCAAGACGTGGTGAGAGATGTAAAAGTGATTGCACTGCTTGGGAACAGTGACCATAATGTTATTGAGTTTATCATTTGTATAAATAGGGAGTTGCCCAAAAAGACTGACACAACCACTTTTACCTTTAAAAGGGGTAACTTCTCTGATATAAGGGGACATGTGAGGAGGAAACTGAAAGGCAAAGTAGAAAAGGTCAAAACCTTTGGGGAAGTTTGGAGACTATTTAAAACTACAATCCTAGAAGCTCAGAAAAAATATACACCACAGGTTAGGAAAGGCACAAATAGGTATACAGAAAAAAGCCTGCATGGTTAACAAAGTAATCAAGCAGTAAAAGGTAAGAAGGATTCTTTTAAGCGGTGGAAAGCTAGTCTCAGTGAGTTCGATAACAGGGAACACAGGCTGTGGCAAATAAAATGCAAGTCTGTGATCAGGCAGGCAAAAAGAGAATATGAGGAGCATGTAGCAAAAAACATGAAGACCAACAATAAAACTTTCTTCAAATACATTAGAAGTAGGAAACCGCCCAGGGGAGGCAGTGGGGCCCTTGGATGACCAAGGGGTAAAAGGAGTAGTGAAGGATGATAGGGAAATGGCTGAGAAGGTGAATGCATTTTTTGCCTCTGTCTTCACTCTGGAAGAGGAGAAGTGCTTGCCCACTGCAGAACTGCTAATTTTGGGAGGGGTATTGAAAGACCTGAGTCAGATTGAGGTGATGAGAGAGGAGGTCCTATGACTGATAGACAACTTAAAAACTGATAAATTACCAGGCCCGGATGGCATACATCCGAGAGGTCTGAAGAACTCAAATGTGAACTTGAGGATCTCCTGACAAAAATATGTAATCTTTCATTTCAATCTGCCTCCATTCTTGCGGACTGGAAGGTAGCTAATGTCACTCCCATATTTAAAAAGGGTTCCGGAGGAGATCCGGGAAATTACAGGCCAGTCAGTCTGACATCAATACCAGGTAAGTTGGTGGAAACTGTTATTAAGGAAAGAATTAGTAGGCACATTGATGAACAAAAACTATTGAGGCAGACTCAGCATGGGTTCTGTAAGGGAAGATCTTGTCTCACTAGCTGTTAGCCGAACTGCTCATCTACGCAGTGGCTGACTAACTTTTGAGGTCTTTTTGCCAATGTATACAGAGAAACCGGTGTCCGTCGGCTGAGAAGCCTATTTCTTCAAGGAATGATGCTTGACAAAGGTTTCTTAATTTGAATCAAGATTCTCTTTACTGAAGGTTCTTATCATTACAGTCATACAAAAACAGATACACACACACATACATTCAAGTTCCTTTTAGATACAGTAGAAATGGAAAACAATATTGGGATTTAAGCTAAAGGTATGTCTTCAGGAGGGGGAAAAGCAATTATACTTATCTGCTTCAGGAGATGTTGGTTCTTCCAGTGCTCAGGAACAAGGATTGTTTCTAACTAAGGATTCCTTACTTTTGGTACACACAGATAGGCCAGCTATATGTGTGAGGGTTCCTTGGTCACGACTCCAAGTTACCACAATAAGTTACCTTAGCTATCTTGTTGATATGAAGAAGGAGCAGCGGCTGCAGAAGTCAGAGCAAGCAAAAACCAGCAACAAAAGGTTGCACCCCCTTTTATCAGTTAGTCTGGGGGCTGGCTTGGGGTGTTTCTGGGTCCATCCCATCCCTATACCATTGGCTAAAGGATGTGGGGTTCCCTCCTCCTAAGGTGGGGCAATGCTGAAAATCTACACCTTTCTACAAGGGAGGATTTTGGTCCAGGTGTCAAGATGGGTTGGCATGGAAACCTTTAGGTATGTAGATGGATCTGGCCGGGTCTTCATACATGCAAATGCCAAGCATCCTGTGGGTACATGCGAGGTAGAGATTCCTCAATGGTGGAAAGTTGTTGTTTTTACATTCTGTGGAAAAGACCATAATGGAGATGCTAATGGAGATGCTTCTTGCTCCCAAAGGCTGCTGGGTAAATGTGTAAGATGCGTCTGTGACCTCATTTGCATGGAGATACAGGCTGTGTGGTACCTCATTTTACAGAGAGAGTCACATTAACTCAAGCATACATTCTCCCAAAGCAAAGACTCTTGCTGGCACCATTCCTGGTGTGCATGCAGGTCAGAAAATAACAAATAAAAGCATTTTCAAAGTTCACCTCCTAACATAGCCTGTTAGTATTTTTTGAGGGAGTGAACAAATGTGTGGACAAGGGGGACCCAAAAGATGTTGTTTACCTTGACTTCCAGAAAGCTTTTGATAAAGTTCCTCATCAAAGGCTCCTAAGTAAGCTCAATAGTCATGGGATAAAAGCACAAGTCCTCTTGTGGATCAAAAACTGGTAATTAATAGGAAACAGAGATTGAGTATAAATGGGCAATTTTCTCAGTGGAGGGTGGTAAGCAGTGGGGTACCACAGGGATCAGTACTGGGTCCGATGCTTTTTAGTTGTTTATAAATGATTTGGAATTGGGAGTAAGAAATGAAGTGGCTAAATTTGCAGATGACACAAAGTTGTTCAGGGTGGTGAGAACCAGGGAGGATTGTGATCTGTTGAGGTTGGGTGAGTGGGCGTTGAGTATGGGTGAGTGGGCATCAACATGGCAAATGGGTTTCAGTATGGCCAAGTGCAAAGTGATGCACATTGGAGCCAAAAACCCTAACTATAAATACATGTTGATGGGGTCCTAACTGGAAGAGACTGACCAAGAGAGAGATCTTGGAGTCATAGCAGATAGCTCAATGAAAATGTCTAGACAGTGTGCAACTGCAATAAAAAAGGCCAACACCATGCTGGGGAAGGGAATTGAAAGCAAATCAGCCAGTATCATAATGCCCCTGTATAAATCAATGGTGCGACTTCATTTGGAGTACTGTGTACAGTTCTGGACACCACACCTCAAAAAGGATATTATAGCATTGGAAAAAGTGCAGAAAAGGGCAACGAGAATGATAAAAGGGTTGGAACACTTTCCCTATGAAGAAAGGTTAAAACGCTTGGGGCTCTTTAGCTTGGAGAAACGATGGCTGAGGGGTGACATGATTGAGGTTTATAAGATTATGCATGGGATAGAGCAGGTCGAGAAAGAAGTACTTTTCTCCCTTTCTCACAATACAAGAACTCATGGGCACTCAATGAATGAGCCAGTTGGGTTAGAACAGATAAAAGGAAGTACTTCTTCACCCGAAGAGTGATTAGCACATGGAATTCACTGCCACAGGAGGTGGTGGTGGCTACAAGCATGGACAGCTTCAATAGGGAATTAGATAAGCATATGGAGCAGAAGTCCATCTTTGGCTGTTAGCCATAAGGTATAGATAGGAAATCTCAGGCTGGGGCAAGTGATGCTCTGTATTCTTGGTGCTTGGGGGGGGCAACAGTGGAAGGGCTTCTAATGTCCTGGCACCACTACTGGACCTCCTGAAGGCACCTGGCATTTTTGGCCACTGTGTGTGACAGAGTGTCAGACTAGATGGGCCATTGGCCTGGTCCAACATTGGCTTCTCTTATGTTCTTATGCTGTCAACAACTATTGGGGCTTGCCCAGCTCCCACCTACTGGTGGTGTGTGATAAAGCACCATGTATAGGCTACAGTCACTGCTACTTCACAGAGCCATACCCCCATCACCACGGTCCACAGAGAGTCTCTGCTGTGCTGCTAGAGCTCTACTTCAGGTGGCAAGAATCCTAGAATCAGCCCTGGTGAGGCAGTTCCATAATTTTGGTATCACAACAGGAAAAAACCTGTATCCGGTGTGTGCCCACCAAACAAAGCAGTCTCTCTGATGACAGTCTTAAGTAGAGATAGGCACAAACCAGGAAAATACAGTTCAGTTCAGTTAGTGGCTTGTGGTGTTCCTGGGTCGTGAGCCACAAACTGTTATGAATTTTTAGGTGCTAAATGAACCAGTTTGTTTTGTGAGGTTTGTAACACGGTAGAAATGACAGGTATAGGTTCAGAAGGTTCAGGAGTGTATAGAACAGACCCTGTGCAAGCTAGAGACATCAAAGTCACAGGGGACTTCTCCCTGATGCTCCTCTACATGTCCTCCAAGTTCCTCTCCCCATTGCTTTGAAGTTTGGTAAACATTTTGATTGAGTAGACAGAGCCTGGAAATGTATTCATCCATGAACTGCCACAAACTCTTGAAAGTTCATGAAAAGTTTGTGAACCATGAATCGGCCAAAATTTGTCATGAGCTTTAGTTCATGAACTGGTTCAAGCCCATTCCTAGTGCTAACTAGCAAACAGTTCTGTATGGGAGAAGGTACTTGAGATGGACTGCACTTTTTAAAAGCTTATAAGTGCTGTACAAACAGCTGAAGGACTGTGGAGGCTTAATTCTTCATAGGAATAGAGGGCCTTGAGTGACTGGCTGCTCCAAGCAATCCAATTGATTAACATCAGCTGAGCAGAGCTGCATGTTAAGAAGAGATTCTTGAGAGAGCTGCATGTTAAGAAGAGATTCTGTCAGATTTCTGCCTTGACTGAGTTGAGTACTGACAGTTAGATTTCAGTGTTTACTGAGAGCAGTTTTACACAGACACAACTGGGAGAAAGTTGGCAAGGAATTTTGGGAAGTAGGTGAAGACTCCCATTTGGGCCAAGGAAAGAGAATAGATCTTCTAGAGAGAAAGAAGAAAATTCCCTACCCAGTCAAACAGGGAGTTAGTTCTGAAGAGTGCAGAGATCCATGGTCTGGTGTGGTTAGAAGCTGCCTTTAGAAACCTTAAAAGTCAGTTAAGAACTCAAGACGAGTACTGGTATTTCAAGAAAAGGGATTTCAGTACTAGAAAGAGTGTACCAGCCTTCTGGAAACTAAAAGAGTTAGAGAATACTCATAGAAAGTGTACTGAAATGTTTTGGGGAAACACTGGAACAAAAGCCTCTCAACATCAAGATTTAAGTCACTGTGAAAAGCTTAAGAAACTTTAATTAACCTGAAACATAAGAACTAAAGTCTGTGCATATATTGGTTTTACCTCAGAAATTTCAGCCCCTCATTTTGTCTGACCTTTCCCCTCTATGTTAAATAAAATATTTTGTTATTTTTAAATTTCAAAACACCTTGAGTGCTATTTATGTTGTTCAAGTTAAAGGGGGCTCCTGATTCTTCCCTCAGGTTCCTGGGCTGAGCCAACAGCCAAAATATTGTACTGTGACAGGCTGGGATAGTCAAGAGTTCTTCAGCAAAGAAGAAAATGCATTACTAAGGCAGCTCAGTCAGTAAAAGGGAAAGAAAAATGGAGGGGAAATCTTGCTTCTGAGGGAGGGAAGTGAACGGTGTCATCATACAGCCTTTAGGTTCTCTAGGAACAAATTGTGTAGAGTTTAATAAGTAATGCCCAGAACTTTTAAACTGGAAGCAGATTAGCAGGCAGTGAAGATGATGTGGTGTAGTCCCTGAAACGAACTCCTATTAACAGTCTAACTATTACATGTTGAATTGGTTGAAGCTCCCAAACTGTCTTCAAAGGATCATGTAGAGCATGTTACAGTTCCTTACAGCATAGTACTTGAAACCAGTGTCATCTCTGTGAATTGCAGATTTAACATGGTTGGAAAAAATAGGGTTGGCAACATAGATAACAATTTTGTGGAATTTTACCAGCAGTTTGGTTCCCTGCTGCTATCGTTAATATCCCGGGGGGGGGTGGTTTGCAAAAGGACAATAAAAAAATACTCTGATCAAAGAGTGTTTCCTGTATGATGTTTTTTCTAGTGTACTGAATTCTTCCTTCAGTGTCTTTAATACTTAGATTAACCCACATCCAGGTGCAATTCTCGTTATATTTAGTAGAAATCATCTTATTACTTGTTCCACTTGGCTGAAGCTTCCATTGAAGCAAACATTTGCAGAGATTCCACCATAGAACATAATGGAACCCTGGTTTTCCGCCTTCCTCCTTCTATGTGAACAGACAAGTGCCACACCAGACTAGTAAAGAAAATAATTTTTTACACAGAGAGTGATTAAAATGTGGAATTTGCTGCCAGACGATGTATTGATGGCCACAGGAATAGGCAGCTTTAAAGGGGGATTAGATAGATTCGTGGAGGATAGGGGTCTGTAAGTGGCTACAAGCCATAGTGACTCAAGGTGACTCTGAATCCCAGTGCCAGGAGGCAACATCGGGGGAAGGCTTCGGACTCTGTGCCCTGTTGTTGGCCCTCCACAAGGATAGAAAGGCCATTGTGTGAGTCAGGATGCTGGACTAGATGGACTACTGATCTGATACAGCAGGGCTCGTCCTGTGTTCTTAGTATGGATAATGAGAAGCCTGTCTACAGCTTCTGTATTTCCATTCAGCCTTCCTCCCTTGCCAAGGAATGTGGCTGAATCTGATCCCATATGTTTTAGTGGAAAAACTGTGGTGTGATTTATGACACAGCTTATGGTAATAACGAACATTGTAAAACTGTAAGGTTATTCTAACCTCTGCTAACTTGTCTTGGTTTTCTTGCTCGATAGGCTGCTTTATATCGGCTTAGTGGGGATTGGAATCCTTTACATATTGATCCTGGTTTTGCCGCTCTTGGGGGTAAGCTTTAAAGTACCCTTTTCTACTGGATTTTATGAAACAAGTAGAGGGGTTTTTGTGTTACTGTTTGAGAAATGAAGGCTGATAGAAGAGTGAAAATAAGAGATGGTCATCCTATGAACCCACAATAACTAATTCAGCCACTTTTCAGATGCAAATTGTAACTGCCTTTCAGTGTATTCCATTACGCTTCCTCACAAATCTCGTCAGGTATGCTACTATTCCACAAGATTCCAAAGACCTGTTTTTGGATTTTTCTAAGGTAGGGGGTATGGCCAGTATAACCTTTATAACTTCTTTCCCCCTTTCAACAGTGGATCTTCATACCATATCATAAACAATTTTTGAAAGTTCCTTCAGTTTCAAAAGTGGTTTGCTATGTGGCATGGGGGCCTTGCTGTTCAAGAAACAGAAGCTGAAACTTCCCTTGAGCTTGCTAAATTTCATCTGCAGGCCTTCTGGAATTGCATCCTTTGAATCAACAGCAAAAGTAGATTACTTCCTGTTCTGTCTATGGAACATATGGAGAGTTTCCACAATATTGCACATAATACTGGAGAATGTTAAATGCAGAGCTAATTGTTTGGTGACTTTAGATGCTTGTTCTTGGATATTTTCATCAAACATTTTCAATATAGTGGTCATAGGGAGAGTTGTCAGCTATTTTGGTGCCCATCTGAAACTGAGAATATATCTCAATTTGAAATTCGGTGCTGTTATATTTCTGTCATACTGCAGCCATTCTTGATCTACCAATGTGGCTAATTATCTGAACATCAATTATCTGAGATAGCCTTTATCTACATTTGCTGTGTAACCCCCACACACTTACTTACTGTTCCAGTCCTGTGTAAACAATTTTTCCATTTTCCTATTTTTGATTATTCCAATGGTTCTTATGACCTTTGGATGAATATCTGTGTGTATGCAAATAAATATACATTATCTTGTCTGTGTTTGTGGTTATATTTCTGTCTAATATAAACATATTAAACAGGAAATGAAGCTATTATGTTCATGCTCTTTTAATAGGATTTCAGAAGCCCATATTGCATGGACTTTGTTCTTTTGGATTTGCTGCAAGGCATGTTTTGAAACATTTTGCAAATAATGATGCATCCAGGTTCAAGGCAATTAAGGTCTGTATGTTTTTATGGGAATAATATTGTTTTGGTTTTCAAGTCCTGATGATGACTTACTTTCATTCATAGTAGTTGACAGATGTAAGTGTGAAAAAAGGCATTATAGCAAAGTAAGCTAATGTCAGCTTGACTCCTCATGATTCTTCTTTGTTAATTAGCTTTTTTTAAAAAAAAATCTCCCAAATAGACCATATTTGTTACACTTTCATTTCACCACAAAGTGGATTATGCATTGTTTTTTGCATGTAAATACATGTATGTATGATAGCCATGATAAAGTTACTGTGAATTACTTTAATGGGTGAGAGCCAAAGGTCATTTTCACTGAATGAAGGACATTTCTGTCAGTGGAAAGGGGGGAGGAGGCCATTTTTTCCAATTTTCCCCTCCCTTTGTAGATCCCAACACTGTTCCTGAGGGTTCCCTGTTCCACAGGAGTAAGATGTTGGAGGCTTCATGGGCTGCAGCAGGAGGCAGGAGAATTCCATTTTATTAGTGGAGCTCTACTAACAGTACTTTAGCTTCAGTACAGTTGCATTTTATTTCAAAATAAAATAAATGCTTCTCATCTTTCCTTTTGACAGATTCGTTTCGCAAAACCAGTCTTTCCAGGACAGACTTTGCAAACAGAGATGTGGAAGGAAGGCAGCAGAATTCATATACAAACTAAGGTCAGAGCATAGAGTTAAGAATTATGACAGCTTGAGTAGAACAATTGTGCAAAGAATGGCATATTACCAGTTATTAGTTATGCAGTGTCTCCTGTGTGAGAGGGACTTAACAGAATACAAGGAGAAAGATTGTCACCCTGAGTAGTTCTACAATATGGCATAAGAGAGACAAACCAGAAGGGCAGCAAGGATAAACAGGAGTAAAAGGAGCATTCATTTCAGTTACAGAAGGTTAGGGTCTGTTTCCGTAAGGAATGAAGAGTAAGTGGTTTGCTAGAAGCAGAAGGCCAGCTTTGAGAGATTTCAAGGAAGAGTGTGAGATGACATTGTGCAGGTGTTTTGAGGGGCAGTTCTAGGCCTAAGGGGGATCATAAATGCTACTGATATCTTTAGAGATCAAGCATATGCAGTTGTGCATAGCCAATATTTTTATTTCTTGAAAAGTTAAAAAGCTATTTGAAAGTTTTAGCCACCACCATCAGGAGTGTGTGTGTGTGTATTCCTGCAGATGGCAGCTAAAACTCTCAAATAGCTGTCTGTCTGTCTGTCTGTCTGTCTGTCTGTCTGTCTGTCTGTCTGTGTATATAATGCAAGTATGACTTTGGTTAGATTGGTTGTAGGAGCCACAGTACATGGAACAGTAGAAATAGTTCCATATTACATCCAGAAACATGTAACAGTGTGTTGCCCCTCACAGTATTTTGAATACAGTTTCTTTGCTCCAGATAGGTTATCCAATATCACAAGTTCTCATTGACCAAACAGTGGAACCTGGGAAGAAGAAATAAACTGACTGCTCAAAACCTTAGGTTTTGGTGCCTTAAATGCTTTCCTTTATAAAAAGCACACTCTGCCTTTGTCGGTCTTTTAAAATGCATGCAAATAGAATTTTTTGATACTGCCTTTGGCTTTTAGTCCCTTGGCATCTTTTTAAAATGTGATTCTAAGATCTCCATTTTTCTTCACTGCTTTTTGTTTTCCTTAATGTTTCATAAAAAGGCCATAACAACCAAGCAAACTTAGAAAATTACTATTGCTTGGGAGTTTTTTGAAGTAATTTTAAAGAACATTTTTTCTATTTAAAAGACAGATTTCAATTAAATAGCTAAAGCTTGTTGAATGCTGGCAGCCTGCCCTTGATGTGCTTTCCAACAAATAATACTGAGATTAAATCAAACATCTAGCCCTATCATTGAAAAAATCTGCATTTAATATTTGAAATAATTGGAACTGTTTTTGTTGGTTTTACCCACCATTGTTACTAATTGTTCTTGTTTTGGTTTTAGAATGATCTGCTTCAGGATCTCTAATTATTTCAAGCCTCCTTTTCTTTTGTTTTATTTTTTAATAAGATCCTTATGATTTCCAGCTTGGAATTGTGAGGTTTAAGATGCAAAGATTTTTTTCTTTTGTTGCAAAATGTTAATTATTATGCTTGTTTATGGGTCTTGTTTCTGTGTTGGTTAAAAACCCATTGACATTGTGGAAAAAAACTTACAGGTCAAAGAGACTGGGGAGGTTGCAATTGCAGGAGCCTATGTGGATCTGACAGCATCCTCCAATCAACCTTTGGCTAAGGAGCCTGTTCAGGTATAGAGAGCACAATTTTTCTTTGGGCATGATATATCCAGGGCAGTAGATTTATCCATTTAAGTTGCCGGGGAAATTTCTAAAGAGCCCCCTTGTCCATCATTGGGGACACAAAGGGAAGAGAGCCAGTCCCTGGCCAGCTCAGTTTGCTCTGTACTTTACACTCTTGCCTGAAGAGAAGAGTCAGTTTAAAGGTGGCTTTTTAAATGGCTGGCCAGGAGGGGCAGCCTTCCAACAGTGGTGCTTTCTCCTTCTTTGTGTCTCTATTTTGTACAAAGAGCAGCTGAGCAGTGAGGATGTTGGCTGCCACACTGAGGATAAAGAGCTGCTACTCCATCTGCCTCTAGGCAGCCCTGCAGGCTGTCCCCTCTCCCTTCTACCTGCAAAGGCCATGCTGCCTCCATCTCCTGCTTTGCCCCCTCAGTCTCTATATTGCAGAGATAGGTGGGGCAATAGGAACTTGGAGCTTGGCTCTGCCTACCTGGGCAAGGGACTGGCAAGTTCCAGCTCCTTCTTTCTGCTCTTTGTTGGTACAGGGAGGTGTATCTTCTTGTCTATCCAATGCTGGTGTATCTAGGGGAAAAATAGGTTGGCTTTTGAACTCTTAAGGAAAACAGGGTTGCTCTTTTGCAAAGATTGTTTTGCAGCCTATGTACTGTTTCCTATAATGGCAGAATAGTTTTGTGGAACAATCCTAGGCATATCTACTCAGAAGTAAGTCCCATTTTATTTTGTGGGGCTTTCACCCAGATAATTGTGCGTATGACTGTAGCCTTACAATGTAAACCCACATACGCTTATCTGGGAGTAAGCCCAATAGAATACAGTAAGACTTACTTCTGAGTAGACAAACACAGGATTGAATCGCAAGCCACTTCCTTAGCTGGTGATGGCTGAGAAATGGACTATGAAACTAAGGGGCCCCTGTGATCCATTTTTTCTAGGCCATTTTTAGCTTCCCAGTGGGCCCCGATCCAGGAGTATTAGGCTTCTGTGATTAACATAAATGCTCTACACCAATGGCCCAACTTCATTAGGAAAGCAAATTTTGTGATCCATCTGAATGACATAAATCAAGACAGTAACAGTTTATTTTGCATAGTTTTGGTTGTTATTTAGACGAGTACTATGAAGTTTTGCACAGGACATTGGGGTTCTTTTGACTGTTTGACATTTTGCTGAGCATCCGCTCTGCCCCCTCCAACTTCTGAGACTTTATTTTATTCATTCATTCGTTCATTCGTTCGTTCGTTCGTTCGTTCGTTCCATTTTTACCCCACCCTCCCCATGAATGGGCTCAGGGCGGCTTACAATGAGGCAACTAAGTGCCAAGGATAAACAGCTTAAAACATATAAAACAGATAAAAACATTCCAGAAAGGTATTCACAGTAAAGTGTTCCACAGTTACTCACTCAGCTCAACCCGATGAAGTCAGACTCACTGAGGCTGCCATTTGATGTTATTTGGCCCCATCACAGTGGGGCCAGATAGATCTTCCTCAGCTGTCCCCTCCATCCACTGCATAAGATGGTAGAAATAGCGGCAGAGGGAGTGGCGGCTCCTACTTAAAGACCTGGCGGAAGAGCTCCGTCTTACAGACCCTGCGGAACTGCGCAGGGCCCTGATCTCCTCCGGGAGCTCATTCCACCAGGTAGGAGCCGCCACTGAAAAGGACCTAGCCCTGGTTGCCGCCAGCCTGGGACTAGGGCCAGGAACTACCACGCAATGTTGTGACCTGGACCAAAGTGCTCTTTAGGGCATATGTGGGGAAAGGCGGTCCCTCAGGTATGTCGGACCCTGGCCATATAGGGCTTTAAAGGTAAGCACCAGCACTTTGAAACGGATCTGGTATGCTATAGGCAGCCAGTGCAGCACTTTCAACACAGGCCAGATGTGCTCCCACCTGGGGACGCCCACCAACAGCCTGGCTGCAGCGTTCTGCACTAGCTGCAGCCTCTGCATATTGGTGACACCCCAGTTCATACCTCCAGGCAATCTGGGCGAGGGGGCGCATATAGATGTTAAACAGCATCGGGGGGAGCACCACCCCCTGAGGCACCCCGCATTCAAGCGAGTGCCTCCGGGACTGCTGCCCCCCTAGCATCACCCTCTGTCCCCGACCTTGGAGGAAAGAGGCAAGCCATTGAAGGGCGAGCCCCTAAATCCCCACGTTGGCAAGGCGGTGGATCAGCAACTGGTGGTCGACCGTATCAAATGCCAGACTTCAGCGGGCCTTGTCCCCTTAAACCTTCAGATTTATCCTTGCAACCACAAGTAGTAGAAATATGACATTTTCCAGAATGAAAGCAAAGAATTAAAGGGATGCCCTAGCTTGCATCTGACATCAAATGGTATGATTGCATTGAACTTGTTCAGCACTATGCAGGGTGAGGGAGGCTGAGTGTCATATAAGTTAATCAGTTTAAATGCTTAATTTCTATCCACATTCTTCAGACTGTTTAAATAATATAACTTATGGTCATTATGGGTTGGCCATTCATAGTATTCAGGAGCCTCAGCTGTACATTGATTTCACATAATTTTTCACCTGCTCCAAGCTCTTGCATCTTTGTATCTCAATGGCAGAATATTTGTTTTTCATGTGGTTTCTTTTTGCTTATAATGTTCTAATAAGAGGCCATAAAATATTATATAAACAAAGAGAGTAGAATTCATCATATGCAGTGAACACTAGAATATAGGGAGGGTTTAGTGTAAAATCCCTCAGGATTTCTTCATTTATGTATTAGGGAGGAGGGTTGCAGAGTGACCTTGTGTTTGAAGAAATTGGTCGGCGCATCAAAGAACTCGGGAATCAACTGGTGAAGAAAGTAAATGCTGTATTTCAGTGGAACATCACTAAGGACGGAAAGACTGCAGTGCAGTGGAGTAAGTCACAGATTTAATTAACATGGGATGCCTTATTGCATTTCTTAATGAAATGGGAGCTGTTAGTCACTCAAAGCCCTAGTTTGCTAGGTATGTAGCAACACATTGTTCAGTTCAGCTTATATATGGCTTTTGTTTATTGCATGTGACTACAGTGCAATTCTATCTCATAACAGTAGAGCTAGGGCTATTAAAAATATGACTTTGGTGTAGTGGTTAGGAGTGCGGACTCTGATCTGGGAGAACCAGGTCTCATTCCCCTCGCTTCCACATGCAGCTGCTGCTGTGACTTTGGGTCAGTGATAAGTTCTATCGAAGATGTTTTTTCAAGACCAGTTCTTGAGTGAGCTCTCTCAGCCCGCCCTTCCTCACAGTGTGTCTGTTGTGGGGAGGGGAAGAGAAAGGAGATTGTAAACCACTCTGAGACTCTGAGTAAAGGGCGGGGTATAAATCCAATCCCTTCTCTCTCATCTCTTTTCTTCTTTAAGATTAAAAGATAGCAGTTATTCTTGACTTAGAGCTGGTATATTCAATAGAGTCTAAGAAAATAAGTGGAGTCGCCATATCATTAGCAAGCCACCAGTTCTCAGATATAAATCCTCAGGAGGAATACAAGAAGACATGATTCACCTTAAACATATCTTCTAAAGATTTCTACAATATGTTTCTTCTAAGGATTTCTGCAACAGGGATTTGAACACTTAAAGGCACTATACAAATGCTGAGTATTATTGGCTGGTATCCTCCTATTTCTGACAATAGAAGGACACTTCTGTGGAATGCAGTGGGGTAGGAAGCTGGAAAGTCCAATTTTGGCAGTCGCCACACATGGATCTCATAGGATATAAGTATTCTGTTTGTTGTTTTTTCTTGCCCCTTTCCCTCAACCTTAAGCACAATTTATGTTTGACACTGTAAAACTCACTGTTCATTTTGTCAATAAAAGTTACAATCTTCAGTAAAGCATTTGGATAAGAAAACCACACACATCTTTGTACTTAGAAGGAGCCTTCCATTTAAATAACATACATCTGTGTCATCAAAACATACATCTGTGTCACCAAAACATGACTCTAAAATATTTGGGACTTACAAAGTAACTCAAGTAAATATATCACTGGTGTTCTATCTGGATTTAGAGAGCAAGCACCAATTGTATTTGGGTCTGAGGCAACAGATGACTGAGTTTTGCGCAGTACTGTGAACAATCTGTTTGATCACTTTCCTTTCTAGAAGCAGTTAGGGGTGTAGTTTTCAAATTAATTTTGGACTAATGTTCCAGTTTATGACGACTTGCTAGCAGACGTGCCTCCCGGTTGCTCCAGGGGCATGATCTGTGCGCTAGTGGTATGGAGGGGGGGCAATTGTCCGCCTCTCCCCTGGAGCCTTTTGGGAAAGTTCCTAGCCATGGGGCTTTTAAGGGGTGGCCTCTTCGCCAGCACGATGCTGGGGAATTGAGGCGTTCCTCCACCCTGACGGTCCTGCCGCTATGCGACCGTATGGTACCAGAGCTGCTGACCGGGACAAGCATTTGGAGGTTTAGCGATTTTCGCTGCTTGGCATGATCCCAGGGGCCGTCCCAGGACCTGTTGGATCTATTCAAGGACTGTTGAGTGAGTTTTTGTTGAAACGAGACATCAAAGCCTAGATGTGAAGTCCCCCTACGATAAGCAGAGGGAGGGAGGGGACGCCTTTTCTCCCAACGTTTAAGTGAAGGCAAAAGCATTATTGGAGGGACTGATCAATCTGCAGTGATAGACTATAGCGGAGAGTTTTTCTTTCTCGGCTAATGTAAACATCCCCAAAAGATGGTAACGAGAGGCAAAGAGGGAGGCGGGACCAATGCTTTCTTCATGAGGGAAAACAGGGGAAAGCCAGGTCATGTGACCTAACCATAGATTCTGTCTTCAAAGTAAATCGTGGCCCCCCTGGTGGCTAAAGTAGAGTAGCGACCTGGATCTGTATTAAAAGCGGCTGTACTTTTAAAGGGACAGTGTTTGGTGTGCATTTCTGATCATAGAGACTTATGGAAAGTAAAGAGATTCTAAAGTTTAGTTTTCTTGTGGTTGGACTGGCAAGTGCATTGAAAAGCAGTTTTTTATGGAGTAAAGGGTTCACTACCCCAACTCCACAAGATCTGCTTGCTAAAAGAAAGGCTGGATTCTCCAGTTAGCGTGCTTTTAATGCAACAAAAGGAAGACCTCTTGTGATTCAAGATGTTTAAAGAAGCGAAGATGTCCCTGGAAAAAGGAACTTAGCTATAGGGAAAAAGAAGATACATCTAAGACGGAAGAAGAAAAATTGTTGTAATGTTCTTGCTGAGGGGACATTGGTCTTAAATATTTTGCCTATGGGGGGGGGGAGTAAAGCGTAAAAGGAGATGCCAATTTATCTTAAGGGCTGTGTTTATGTGGGTTCTAGCTTTGGCATTTCTGTCTAGTCTGATAAGCTGCTTTTGTCAACAGAAGCGATGACTGGCGGGCACTCTTCATGTTTTAAAGTAACTGAATAAGAGTAACAACTATTTTATAAGCATTGTATAACCTCCACACTTGGGTTTTTAGTTAGGTTATTTTTACTTTCTCCTTTAGATTGTAGAATTTTCCCTCCCCATTTTCGGTTGTAGTTTTATAGAAATGCAAATAAAAAATTCCCCTTCGGGGGCCAAATTTTTTTTTTTTGACTAATCATTTTGGATCCAAATTTGGGGAGGGCATCCTTTTTGCTATCCCAAATTTTTGGAACTCTTTTTGATGGGTAGTGATTACCACAATACTTAACATATTCTCAGAAATCCCACTGTTCAGCAATAAGCAAGAAATTAAAAACATAATTAAACATAATTACAATTTCAAATAAGCAAGTAAGGGTTTACTGCAATTATCTTGATTGATGAGAAGTAGCACAAAGGGGAATCTTTCTGACCTAGCAGCCTTTCTTTTTTCAGCAGAGGGAGGTTTCAGACTTGAAACCTTGTGTATGCTAGTAAAGTATATTTAAAAGTTCAAAAATGTCAGAAATAATCTTTAATGATCAAAAATATCTTTGTGGGATCTGATCCTTTGCCAGAAAGTCATCAGAAAACAACAACAACTAAGAGCCATTGGGAATTTCTCTTCAGCTGAAAGGGGTGGTCACACGTGTGAGATAAAGCGGGGCGGGGGGAGCAAGGCTATTTCCTCTGGAGGAAATTGACCCGCAGTTGTGCGATCACACAGTCCTTGGAGGCTGTGGGCACAGCCCGCACCGTGTGATCAGATGCAACCGCGGGTGAGTCAGGGTGGGGTTTTTTTTTCCTGTTTGTTTCTGATGCACTTACACGAAGAATTGATTAATCGTATCTCCGCACTGAGGTCTCCCTATGGAGTTTGTAATGATGTGCATACTGAGAGAGGGGAAAAAAACATCGGCACGGAGTCGAGATGGCCTGATCAGACCATCCCGATGCCATGAGAGTGCATTGGAGCAATCAGACACAGGAAACTCTGTCCGTGGCCCATCGCAACCCATTTACTACAGGATTTTTCCCGGTGTCTTTTTACTCCACTTCTGCAGCGAAGCAAAACAGATTGCCGATGGGTGTGGGGCACTTCCCAGATGTTTGTGTCTGATCGTGCCCTGTAAATCCGCCCAGCATTCGTGCTTTTGGTGGGGCTAATTATGCGTGTGATCGCACCCAAAGAGTTTAACAAAATGTCTCCAGAAAGTCTCTTTGGCCTATGATTAATTTCCTTCCAGTGTGAAACCCAAGATTTTCTGCAAGTTCCAGGCTAGCCCAATCTCATCAAATCTTAGAAGCTAAGCAGGGCCAGCCCAGGTTAGTACTTGGATGAGAGACCACCAATGAAGTCCAGCGTTGCCACACAGAGACAGGCAATGGCAAAACACCTCTATTAGTTTTTCCTTGAGATCCCCGTGATGGGTTATAATAAATTTGCTGTGACTTGACAAAATTTTACACACACACAGACACACACACAAAATGGTAAAGCCATATAGGTCAATGATTATCATGGGATAACGGAAGAAGAAAATTGTTGCACGGGTTGTAGTTAAGTTTGATCATAATATGTAAACATTCCTGGGCACTTTCAGTCTTGCTGTAGATTGTTTGAGACCTTGTTATTCAGAGCTTTTCGTGTACCAGTCATGCTAAGCTATCAGGCTCCCTTTCCTTTTTCATAATCTTAAATATCATGTTCAAGAGATTAATATCTCAGGATTTTCAGTGACAATTAGATGGGGAAATTCAGCTAGCTAAACTTTGTTGTAGCTTTGTCTTAGAACTTCTAATCTTAATGGGTTCTGGGATGCTTTTTTCAATAGGGATGTTGACAAACCATTTCTATCACAAGCCTTTAGTTAACTGTGATGGTACGGGGCTTTTGACTCTCAGGATATTCTTCAGCCTGCTTTTGTCTTCAGGTTCTTGTTAATACGAGTTTGCAGATAGATTAACATCTACCAGGCCATTGCTGACAGTATGCTTTATTCTCATGGCCTTCCTGCTAGCCCCTCTTCCATTGTTAAATTTGTATCACAGATGTAGTTAACCTGGCTTTGATCTTTTGACCTACCACTTTCCCAACCTTTCTGTGTTGTGCAGTCTTCAGTAGCTGACAGCAGTAAATCTACTCTGGGCCCTTGCACTCATTGATGCTGTTGGTGGTGACTGAAACTTTGGTGTCTTCATCTAATGTCCACAGGGGCTAAATATCAAGCAAAAAAGCACGAGAAGCAGCTCTGAAGGGAAATGATGTGCAATTCTGGTTGATATGGCCAGTAGTTTTCCTTTTTTCCAAATTCACAAATGCCAGAAAAGCTCTTATTGCTTGTGAAATTGACTATAACATCCCCCCTCATACCATTTCATATCAAGCCAGCCTCTTAATTTCATTATTAGCTTTCAGTGGCTGGGATGTGTGAACAGGAATTTATATTTGCAATGGATGCTAGAGTTCTTTTGCATAAAAGGTAGCAGCTCATTGATTAACAATAAGGTTTCCATTACAGACTGCATGGAATGAATCTGAGATCAGATGAGAGATGCATTCACCCTTCCCCTTCTTTTAAATCTAGAGGCATACTTGGTGGGGGAATATGTCTCCAATATTCCGCAGGGTAAACTGGTCTCATGAAAAGGCCTTGATATGGTAATCAAGACATGACTGCTTAGCAATTATTGAATGCATTTCAGATGTTCAAAACACTTCGCATAGAAGAACACTCATGGCACAATTATAGTTAGGGTTAGTTAGAGTTATACCCTTCTAAGCCCATTGACTTCAGTGGACTTAGAAGTGTGTACCTCTGCTCAAGATTGTGTTGTTACACTTGTAATTGCTAAACCAGCTGTATACCATAAAAAGTTCCCATCAGCTTGAAGTCTTAATTTTAATAGTGGAGCTATGTCATCATATAGATCCTTTTTTAACCAAGACCATCATACCAGTAAGTAATTACCATCTTATATTCTAATAATGAAGTGTGGCCCTATCTGTGTATATCTAAATCCATAGATCAGGGTCATAGAGAAAGAAAACAAATTTTATTAGTTGTTTTAGATTTTTCGGGCTGTATGGCTATGGTCTTGGCACTATAGTACCTGATGTTCTGCCAGCAGCTGTGACTGGCATCCTCAGAGGTATAACACAGAAAGATGGAGTACTCTGTGTCTGAAAAATCAGAAATGGGGGGTGGATTTTTTTTGGGGGGGGGGTCACTTAAAACAGAGGAGTGTTTGTCTGCACATGCACACACAACACACTTCTGTTGGAGTCACTTCCGCTACCATCTGTCTCTCTCTCCCTCCCTATCTGAGGTGAGAAGAAAGCCACTCAACATAATGGTGTATTAGAGGCCAAAAGGCAAACATTGGCTGGGTAGGAACAGAAGAGGCAGCCTTGCCAGTTCTCCCTCCTCCAACCCCACCAGGCCTGCATCAAGCTGAAATGCCGACATAGACAGCAACAAGAATTGCTTGAGGAAGATCACTGGCAGAATGGTAGTGGGCAGGCAGGCATGCAAATCACCAAGGAGGGGGCAGTGTAGTCAGGCAAAGCAGTGAGGGTGAGGAGGGATGAATACCGTGCAAAGGGGGAGGGGAGCAGGGAGAGCAGGAAACACCAGAGAAGGTGGGAGGAGTTGCCGCTTCCCCCCTGCTGAGTTGGAAATGGTGGAGGCAGCGGGGGTCTGTAGGAGTTGCCGCTCCCCCCTCCACTAAACTGGAAATGCTGGGAGTGACAGAAGGCACAGGAGTCATAGGATCGCCCCACCTCACAAGTTCCTTGCGGATCCCAGCTTGTCAAGATACCTAATCCTCAGTGTTGTCAAACCTGAGGCAACTTAAATCAGTAGACTGGAGCCATAAACAGGCAAGATAACCTTTTCAGCAAACTTGGGAAAATCCACAGCTTTCCACAAAAATCTGAAATCTAAAACAGAAAAACACATACACACTGGGGGGTTAAACCCCACCCAATAATAGAAGCAGCAACTGTAGCTTTAAGAAATGAATGACCTCAGTTGCCATTTCTAGGCAACCACAACAGTATTGCCAGCCTTGGTTTCCACCAGCAAAAGACAGGTCCCAGGGGCAGGAGCAGAAAATGATGTAAACTCCTTTTAATCCCCACTGCGGAGAAAGTGAGTATAAATGAAATAATAAATATAACTGTGTTCAAACATTTTAATGGGTTTTTGCTCTCTGTGATGGGGGGAAAGAGATCAGGAAACTAAACTGGAAATTTGCAAAATGTGAAAATGAATCAGCAAAACAAAATCTTGCCATAACATACTCCATTGCAAGCAACATGATGCCTGACAGTTTATATGCCTTGTAGTAGATCATTTTGGCAGTGCATTTTGTGCAGGAAATGGGACTTGGGAAACAGACACTTTGAGGAATTGTTGGGTGTTTCTAAAGAGAGGGTAGGTAGATACTTGGCTAAGATTTAAGATGCTCCTGAAATGGAACATTTGAAAACAAAACAGTTCTATGAAAGAAAGTATCGTGCATTGTAACTAAATGGGGTTTTTTTTAATGAAAAAGACACACCTGCATGCAAAAGACAGCTGTAAATCATATTGAGAACAATGGTGTTTTGAATCCTATCGCAAAAAGGTTACATGAACACTGCAATCATTTTTTGCAATAACTGTTTTGAAAATGTTCATAGGAATTCCCCACCTTCATAAGTCCAGGGCAGCTAACATTTTTGTTCACAGCATTTCACTGTCATTGCTTAGTTTTGCAAAGAATTCAGCTTTTCTATTGGATTTGCTGGCATAGATCACTTAATAAAATCTTTTTTATATCTGTGGACTTCCTTTATTCAAACACAAGAGTTCAGTAGTAAGCAATATATTGCATCTTTCTGAGCAGATGTGTTGTTCTCTTGATGAAGGAAGTTAGTAAATTCTGCCTTTCCCTCATCATGATCCATCAGAGTGCTAATCAAAGATGAGTTTCCTAGGAAGTTTTTCACTGTAGACTGTGAAAGTGCTGCAGTGGTCAATCCCATTTTAGTATAGGTATTCATTTTGCTTGGATCATTTTTACATAATTGTAAGTTGAATTAGGAAAGTGCTTAAGTGGCTTTAATCGCCTAATTTTTAATAGTGGTTGCGTCAGATCCAATGGCTCCCTTCTGCCAATTAAGAGTAATTCCTCTGCCTGAACAAGGTACTTTCCAATGGAGCAAGGCATCATGATTAACAAAATGTAGTCACTAGATCCAGTATATTAATTTTATCATTATTTTGCAAATTCTGGGTTTTTTTAAAAAAAGTGTTAGATTTCCTCAAGGTTTGGGGTCATTTTGTTTAATGCAGTCTCCATGCATACAAATATATGTTTCTGCATTCATTTGTTTTCTGTGAACAGCAGCCCCCCATCACCATCCCATTCTGTACCACATCACAAATTGTTAGAGGAATACATTCTGTAAAACTACATCCAGAGGTCTCCATATACACTTCCACAGTTCTAACCTGTGATTTCAAGAGAGAGAATTTCCCAAATAAATTAGTTGTTGAATAATGTGCCTAGCCTCTTCATTCAGGTATTTAATTGAAGCGGACTACAGGATACCGTAAAAATGGAAAATGTCTTTCATACTGTGAATGAAATTAAAAAAATACTTATGTGCTGGGGAAAGGAAGCGCTGATAATTCAGAAGATGCATTTTTCTCATAAATCCAGCCACTGAAGAGAAGAGCTTTGGCACAGCAGGCAACTGTAAAGATTGGGCAGGATGTGCATAATTAGGTAGATTTTATTACTTCTGTGTTAATAAATTAAAATAATTTAAGAACTTAATGGCTAGAAATCTGCACCAGGTGCTAATGGGAATGGTTTTCTGACTTTAACCTGGTGTTCAGGTGTTCAGGATAACACTAAACACAAGTCAAAGCACTGTTTTAAAATATTTTAAACACATCTGAATTCAAGATTAAGTTAATGAAATATTTTCCCTAGTGAATATGCAATTGCTTTTGCCTATATTTTTCCATTAGATTGTCTTTTTTACCACATAAATTGATGAACAAGACAGAGATAACAAGTACTATCTCCATTTATTCTTGTATTGTCTTCCTGTTTCAACCTTCCATTTCTCTAGCCATTGACTTAAAGAATGGCTCTGGAGAGTTATATCAAGGGCCTGCCCGAGGCAAAGCAGATACCACTTTTACCTTGGCAGATGAAGACTTCATGGATGTGGTACTGGGCAACATCAATCCACAAAAGGTATGGACCCTGTTAACACTGTAGCAGTAAAGGACTGCCTGTTAACCTGAATACGAATGTTACAATAACAGGTCTTGTTAACAGATAATTAAAGAAATGCTGAAAAGAACCCCCAAATAGTTATGGTAGCAACATGTTCCATGTTACATGAATAACTGTTAGTCATCTTGAACAACATCACTATCATTCCTATTCTGCTAAAATAGAATTCATCAAAAGTTTCATAAGTCATGTGTTATAATTCTGCGCATACGTGAACAACTAAATATGGGCCTCAAGGTAGAAATGGATATCCTTAAACTATTGCAATAAGCACTTCCTTGTTTTCTTCAAATAGAAGAGACAGTTTTGACTATGCAAAGGAATATATGTCTTCTTTGCTGATGTGAATACACAAGCCAGTATGTGCAGGAGCTCTGTGTGAATATTAGAGTTTGTAAATCACTTCTGGATCCCAAGTTTTGTTTTGATGAATGTTACCTAATGGAACTTATTTATGATACCGGACATTTTTTTTCTGATGGGGCTGATTTGACATGCAGTAAAACTATAAAGCCCTGACTTGGATAGCCCAGGCTAGCCTGATATCATCTGATCTTGGAAGCTAAGCAGGTTTGGCCCTGGTTAGTATTTGGATGGGAGGCCACTAAGGAAGTCATAAGAACATAAGAGAACATAACAGAAACTAATGTTGGATCAGGCCAGTGGTCCATATAGTCCAACACTGTCACACAGTGGCCAAAAATACCAGGTGCCATCAGGGGGTCCACCAGTGGGGCCAGGACACTAGAAACCCTCCCACTGTTGCCCCCCCCAAGCACCAAGAATACAGGGCATCACTTGCCCCAGCCTGAGAGTTCCTATCTATACCTTGTGGCTAATAGCCACTGATGGACTTCCATATGCTTATCTAATTCCCTCTTGAAGCTGTCCATGCTTGTAGCCGCCGCCACCTCCTGTGGGTTGCCACAGAAAAGAAGGCAATGGCAAACCACCTCTGAGCATCTCTTACCTTGAATACCTCACAGAGTTGCCAAATGATGGCTGCCACATGACAGCAAAAAACAAACAACAAACTACAAAAGATAGTGCCTAAGTAATACTTTAAATGAAATGATCCTCAAACGGTACAAGAATGTAAACTGAAATTCGTACTATTACAGCTGGGAAACCAAGATAAATCAAAGTGAAAGAGCAATCCTGTTTTCCCCTTTATTATCACATCCTTCTCTTGGTCACCTTTTTCTCTGAGCTGCCACATTATCTTCTTCATGGCTACCACCTCCAGATACCACATTTACAGTCTCAGGCCATATTTTCTGTTAATGCCTTTCCCCATATGTTCCCCAGAGAGCACTGTGATCGGGGACCCAGAATTGGCTGGTCCTCCCGAACATCAAGGAGGCCAGACTTGCTTCAACGAGGGCCAGGACTTTTTCGGTGGCAGCTCCATTCTGGTGGAACGAGCTCCCAGAGGCCCTGTGGGACTTTTTATAGTTCCGCAGGGCCTGTAAAACGGAGCTCTTCTGCCAGGCCTTTGGAGCCACCACCATTACCATTACCACCACAGACATCTGACAGCCCTCGGGGTGCAAGCCCAACTTTCTGGGCCCCTAAGTGTAGCCTGACCTGAGTGCCTGGGACATCTGTAGCAGACCTGAGTGCCTGGAACATTTGTAGTAGATCAAGAAGCTGACCAAGCTTTGAGGAACTAATGCTAGCACTTTACTTCACAGGGTGTCTGTTGTGGGGAGGGGAAGGGAAAGGAGTTTGTAAGCCACTCTGAGACTCCTTTGGGTAGTGAAGGGTGGGGTATAAATCCAATCTCCTCCTCCTCCTCCTCCTCCTCTTCTTTATTATGTTGTATGTTTATGGTTTTAAATTCATGTTCGGGTTTTATTAGTTATTGTATTTATTGAATTGTTTTATATTGTTGTAATGTTGTTGAGCCGGCATTGCTGGGAGGGCAGGGTAAAAATCTAATGAAATAAATAAATAAATAAATAAATAAATAAATAAATAAGGCCTGACCTAATGAGACCTCAAGCATTGTTTTGTTGCTGTAGCAACTACAATTAAAACAGAGGCCACCAGGCTAATGATTCAGTGTGAGGGCTTGGAGGAAGACCATTACTGTCACCTTGGCAGTGGGTTGACAATCCAAAATGGCAACCCAAGATAGTGCTTAACCAGGAGGTTTGCTTTTGTCGTTATGTACAGACATCATTAGTAAGGTTTATTTGACAGGTATAGAGTTGACTTTTTCTGAAAGCTGGGAGTTTCCCTTTGTTTTCAGAATTTTCATTGTTGGTTGCTTGGATTTCACAATCCAAATGGAGCCAGCTCTTCACATAGTGATTACAAATGATGGGACATATTGGTGTGGGAAAAGGACAGAAGGAAGAAGGGTATTGTTAATTGTGCCACTTGCTTCTTTATGTCCCTACTCCTGGCATGCCTTTCTCAGGTTTTCCACTGAGCTTCTTATCTTAAAATAACCAATCCCTGGCTGGATCAGAATATCCCCCAGTCTAAATGGGCTGGCAGTGTGGTCGTTCTTACGCTTGGAGGGAGCCTACAGCCTGACACCAGCTAGTTGTTTAATAGGTCTGATCTAGATGTTAACCAAATGATATGGGAAGCAATTATGTATTCAAGTGTGATGTATATCAGGCCACAGTAACATATTTAATCATGGTAGTTGAACTACTTGCTAAAAATTACCTCTTTGTGGTCAAGCCACTAGTTCAAACTGCACAAGAGCATTCAGCAAGAATGAAGATAAGATTCAGTCAGTTGAGTATTCAGCTTTACACTTTATGTTAACCATAAGAGATGCTGAATTCAAAGGGGAATTGGTGGATATGAATATGCTGATGCACTGTGTTCCCTTTCCCCTTTTTGTATTTTAAAAAGAGGTCCTGGGGGGGTATGCTGAAATTATGTTTTTGAATGTGTTCAGTGCCCTAGAAGTCCTGCAAGTGACTATTCAAAATTATTCTGTTCCTTTCCTTTAATTGAAGGAGGTGGATCCTGATGATTTCAGTAGAACCTCTAGTTCTGTTGTGTGTTTGGGGTTTTTTTTAGTTTGGTCTTCTGCTTAGTTCCTAGCTAAAGTCTCTCCTGTGACTGTTTTTAAACAGCAACTCCGAGAGAGCAGACTGACTGTCTGGCACGAGCTGAAGGGTGAGAGCCAAAGGGTGAGGCTCTTGGCCTGTGGCTCTTAGCCTAGGGGCTCTGTAAGAAGCCCAGGAAGAGCCAGAAAGCCAGGGACCTCGGAAGGCAGGAAACTCAAGGCCAGGACCTCCAAGGTAGCCTTAACAGAAGTGCTACCTGTTCTACGCACAGGGCCGGAGAGACAGGCACAGATCAGGAGTCTCAATGCGTGGATATGGTGTAGGGGGGAAGGGTTCAAGTTTGTTAGGCACTGGGATGCTTTTTCGGACAAGAGGGAGCTGTAGAAAAGGGACGGTCTCCACTTGTCCTGAGAAGGAACCAGGCTGCTGGCGCTCAAAATCAAAAAGGTGGCAAAGCAGTTTTTAAACTGAGTAATGGGGGAAAGCCGACAGGAGATGAAAAGTCTCTGGTTCAGGATGGCTCATCTCAAAGAGATGAAGGCGTAGCTATTACTTTTGTACAAGGAAATGGATTAAAATTCTCCACTGAGACTGTGGCTAATGATAGGAACTGCCTGGCAAGGTCTCGAGGCAGCAAGAGGAAGGCTGTGGGCTTAACAAGTGTGGGAAACTATAAGTGTTTATACACAAATGCTAAAAAGTCTCCGAGGTAAAATCGGGCAGTTGGAATGCTTGGTGTTGGGGGGGGAATAGACATTTCAGAAACTTGGTGGGATGAGGAAAATCAGTGGGATACGGTGATTCCTGGTTATAAATTATATCAGAAGGATAGGGGGAAGGGTTGGAAGTGGGGTGGCTCTGTATGTCAGAGAGGGTATACAGTCCAGTAAGATTGAGAGGGTAAGAGAATTGGATTCGCTTCCGGAAATGCTATGGGTTGAAATAGTGGGTCCAAAAGGAGGCTTAACAGTGGGAGTTTGTTATCACCCACCAGATCAAAAGATAGAGGAGGATTATAAAATGATGACTAAATTAAAGATAGCGGCTAGACAGAATAACTGTGTCGTAATAGGTGACTTTAACTACCCACACATTGATTGGGTCAATATGAGTTCTAGTCGGGAAAAAGAGATTGAGTTTTTAGACACTCTCAATGACTGTGCTATGGAACAGATGGTCACAGATCCTACCAGGGGAGAGGCGATCCTGGATCTGGTCCTAAGTAGCACCCAAGACCTGGTGAGAGATGTAAAAGTGATTGCACCGCTTGGGAACAGTGACCATAATGTCATTGAGTTTAACATTTGTACAGATAGGGAGTTGCCCAAAAAGACTGATGCAACCACTTTTAACTTTAAAGGGGGTAACTTTTCTGGTATGAGGGGACATGTGAGGAAGAAATTGAAAGGAAAAGTGGAGTAGGTCAAAACCATTGGGGAAGCTTGGAGACTATTTAAAAAGACAATCCTAGAAGCTCAGAAAAAATATATACCGCCGGTTAGGAAAGGCACAAATAGGTATAGAAAAAAGCCTGCATGGTTAACTAATAAAGTAATGGAAGCTGTAAAAGGTAAGAAGGATTCCTTTAAGCGCTGGAAAGCTAGTCTCAGTGAGGTTGATAAAAGAGAACACGGACTGTGGCAAATAAAATGCAAGTCTGTGAATAGGCAAGCAAAAAGGGAATATGAGGAGCAGATCGCAAAAAACATAAAGTCCAACAATAAAACTTTCTTCAAATATATTAGAAGTAGGAAGCCAGCCAGGGAGGCAGTGAGGCCCTTGGATGACCAAGGGGTAAAAGGAGTAGTGAAGGATGATAGGGAAATGGCTAAGAAGCTGAATGCATTTTTTGCCTCTGTCTTCACTGTGGAAGAGGAGAAGTGCTTGCTCACTCCAGAAGCACCGATTTTGGGAGTGGGTTTGAAAGACCTGAATCAGATTGTGGTGACAAGAGAGGAAGTCCTCCAACTGATGGACAATTTAAAAACTAATAAATCACCAGGCCCAGATGGCATTCATCCGAGAGTTCTGAAAGAACTCAAATGTGAACTTGTGGATCTCCTGACAAAAATATGTAATCTTTCTTTAAAATCTGCCTCCATTCCTGAGAACTGGAAGGTAGCTAATGTCATCCCCATCTTTAAAAAGGGCTCCAGGGGAGATCCAGGAAATTACAGGCCAATCAGTCTGACATCAATACCAGGTAAGTTGGTGGAAACTGTTATTAAGGAAAGAATTAGTAGGTACATTGATGAACAAAAACTATTGAGGCAGACTCAGCATGGGTTCTGTAAGGTAAGATCTTGTCTCACTAACCTGTTAGTGTTTTTTGAGGGAGTGAACAAACATGTGGACAAGGGGGACCCCATAGTTATTATTTACCTTGACTTCCAGAAAGCTTTTGATAAAGTTCCTCATCAAAGGCTCCTAAGTAAGCTCAATAGTCATGGGATAAAAGGACAAGTCCTCATGTGGATCAAAAACTGGCTTATAAATAGGAAACAGAGAGTGAGTATAAACGGGAAACTTTCTCAGTGCAGTGTGGTAAGCAGTGGGGTACCACAGGGATCAGTACTCGGTCTGATGCTTTTTATAGCATTAGAAAAAGTGCAGAGAAGGGCAACTAGTATGATAAAAGGGTTGGAACACCTTTCCTATGAGGAAAGGTTAAAACGCTTGGGGCTCTTTAGCTTGGAGAAATGACGGCTGAGGGGTGACATGATTGAGGTTTATAAGATTATGAATGGGATCGAGCAGGTTGAGAAAGAAGTACTTTTCTCCCTTTCTCACAATACAAGAACTTGTGGGCACTCCATGAAATTGCTGAGCAGTCGGGTTAGAACAGATAAAAGGAAGTACTTCTTCACCCAAAGAGTGATTAACACATGGAATTCACTGCCACAGGAGGTAGTGGCAGCTATAAGCATGGACAGTTTCAAGAGGGAATTAGATAAACATATGGAGCAGAAGTCCATCAGTGGCTATTAGCCACAGGGTATAGATGGGAACTCTCAGTCTGGGGCAGGTGATGCACTCTATTCTTGGTGCTGGGGGAGGGGCAGCAGTGGGAGGGCTTCTAGTGTCCTGGCCCCACTGCTGGACCTCCTGATGGCACCTGGTATTTTTGGCCACTGTGTGACAGCGTGTTGGACTAGATGGGCCAATGGCCTGATTCAACATTGGCTTCTCTTATGTTCTTATGTGATATAATTGTCTCTCCCCCCCCCTCCCCCGCAACCCTTGCTGTAGGCATTCTTTTCTGGAAAACTAAAAGTTAAAGGAAACATCATGCTGAGCCAGAAACTGGAAACCATTCTCAAAGACTACGCGAAGCTGTGAATTCCCATCTGGATTGAATTAGCCTAGGAAGAAGAAAGGAGTGGTTTCCTCTACATTATGACATCCTGAAACCTTATGCAAATTCTGCATTAGATACCTTCTGACACACTTTACTACTAATGTGCAAGCTGCCTTGACACTTTTAGATTGACATAGCTGGTTAATGAGGTCTCCCTTCTTCTTCAGTGTGAGCCTTTATTCCTTTATATTTGTTCCTCAGAATTTTTTCCAATTAAAACATGTAATTAATATATTTCTATATCAGTCTAAACATAATTAAATCAAACATACTTTGATACCATCTTCATGCTTCTGGTTCTTTTTATTCATTTCTACATAGGGATAGGAACAAAGGTATGCCATTTTAGTTTAACACTGAATATTTTTCCCAATGCGTAAAAAATCTTTGTTTTTCTAACATCGCTCATAGGACTCTGCCTATTCACATGCCATTTGACTTGGGTCCTTGAGGTTACCTTTTTCCCTATCATATTTCCTTACCTCTCTGAGTTGGTTGCGTCAGCTTGATTCTCAGGATTTTTTGTGGTTTTCCCATACTCAGTACTCTGTTGAATCTGGGCCTTGTGCACCTGTTCCATACAAAAGGCTTTAGAGATCCCCTTCATACAGGATAAAAAGGGTGGTAGTTTGGGAACTGAAGGACCTGTGGCTGAAGGCCAGATATGTCTCCAAGAGGTTCAGTTCATGATCTCAAATTGGATGAAATCGGGATGTCTCTAAAAGGGAAAGGAGATAATAACACCTGAATAAAGGCAGGCAATTGAATGAAGGCATCTAGGTCACAGCAATAGATCCTGTGTGTGGTAATTGGACATGGTGATGTTTACAGTCTGTTGTGGGAAAAGGCCTGTTGATGAGGTTTGGAGATCATTGATCAATTGTTTGAGTGCCAGTTCTGGGTCAGGTAGGACGTTTCCAATGATGCCTTTTCTTCTCCAGTCGATAGGATAATATCAGGTGTGGTCCTACTGCATGTTCTGGGTTTCTGCCTTTTCTATGCTGGTCAGAAATTTGTTTCTTTTCTGGAGGCAAGCAAGTCTCAGCATGAAGATGAGAGTGACAGGTAAAATGGTAGCAGCGTGGCATTTGGTTTCTGAGGCTAGCTTATGTTAATATTCTGGTTTATGTCTTACTTGACATCCCTTTAAGAACAGCATTGTTGGCGGGGGGACAGGACATGTTGGGCTGCAGCAAGAGGGGAGGAGGTGAAAAAATCATGCTCTGCAGGTGGAAATATTTCTGTTGTGGAAATGTTTAGCTGGATCCTGGCCATGACATGCTTTCCTTGATACAAAGTTTCTCAACGTGCCAGTTTTTGATATACCATAGTAAGGGGCAACATTTCAAGCCAGTCATGTTTTATACAAGCAGAAAGATATGCTGTGTGCAAAAACATTAATAGATTCAACACATGGATATTTCCTAAATTGCAATGTCTGCCTGTGAAAGGAAGAAAGGTAGGCAGTGATTTAGAGTGGTATGTAAAAAGCCTTTTATTGAATAATTGGTAAACTTATCCAAATAAGTTTTGTCTGCTGTCTCTAACAAGAGCTCTGTGCCTTTCCTTTGTTGTCTGTTGTTATGGCCCTGTGGAAGGTTTTTGAAATTAATTTCCATTTTAAGCAGGCCAACTGAATAATTACACTTCTTAAGTGACCCATGTAATGCCCTTCAAATAATATGTAAGAATGAAAGTGAAAAAGGGGAAGGCCCATAATATGTTTCTTAGGGCCAACCCAGTCCTCTGCTGCTGGTTCATTATGCCTCTGAGTCAGTGGATTTGCTCTTCATTAGGATATTCTATAAGATTTCACTTCACCTTAGAACTGTCCAAAGGAATCAGCAGATATCTGCACTTCAGTGACGACTGGTGCATTCCTTATTAAAGAATCACATTAAAAATGGATGGGAACTTTGCAGTTCCTACTTGTTAAGTTGTAGCAGGCTTTGAATATGTGATCTATTCATCTGTAATCTTATGAATACCATTTCTATAGGCTGGTGTTGATTAAACTAGACTAAGTCATGGTTCTGTGGAACTGTGAAGTAACCTATAGACAGTGCAGGTGAATTAGTTCCTCAGGTTTCAGGACACTGTTGAGGTACATCCTGGTGGTTCTAACACTGAAGATGGGGGACTGTGTTTCCGCTTTGTTACTGCAGTACAGTCCGATGGGATGTTTCAGCCCTACTAATCCCCTCTTGATCCACCTGAATGACAGAGGTCAGAACCAGAGCAATCTGTGCAGTCTTGCAGAGAACACAGGGGTATCATGGGGAGAAAGGGCTTTCAGGCAATGCTGAATGAGGAAAGAAACATTTTTTTCAAGCCAGGTCTTCTAATTTGAATTTGCAACGAAGTCATATTTGTATTCTGATTTGTATTCTCACCATTCCCAGCTATAGAATTATAGGCTTCAGCTAATAGCCAGTGTATTCATTATGCAAGCTTTATACTTGATCACCTTAGAATTAATCAAGACTTAACCCAGCACTAATTTTGTGAGTGTGAGTGTTTGGCTTTTAGTTTGATTTCCCCCAAAAAAGCTTTATCCCAAACTGTCTTTGCCACTGGTAGTCTATTGTTGAAAGAGCGGAAATTTTAAAATGCTACTGGGCTTATGGGATCTTGGAAGCAAAAATAATTGAGCTTCAGAACTCCCAAATAAAATTCTGAAACTTAGCTTAAGGTTGACATGGCAGAAAAATGCTACAGAACTTAATTGGTATTGCAAAAAGATGGCTGTTCCACCCAGGTATGCCATTCTGCAAGCAGACTTATTTTTTTTTTAAAAAAAAGAGGGCCGTAGCATCTCTGTATAATAATCCTCTTAGTGTATTGGCCGTTTCCAGCTCTCCCATTGGCTGAAGCAATGCACTTCATCACCCATTGGCCCGTCAGCCACCACTCAAGAATACATGCCATTGGCCGGTTGCTGGGTCTGCTCCTCTTCCCCACCCACTCCCACTTTGGCCACTGTTCCCTGTCAGAAACACTGGCAAATGGCTGTCTCTCCTGACAAAGACACTTCTCCTGCTTGGCTCCTCTGTGGGACTAACTTTTCCCTCAGTGGCTCTTGGTAGGCAACCAAGCTTGGTTCTGTCAGTAAAAAGACAAAGGAAACCCTTTCCAGGTCTTTGTGAGTAATTCATTGGGGCCAGACCTGACTAGGGTTGCCAGTTCTAGGTTGGGAAATTCCTGGATATTCTGTGTCTAAGGAAGCCAGTCTAAGGAAGTCAAGAGTTTGGGGAGGGGAGAGGCCTCAGCTGAACAGAATGCCATAGAGCCCACCTCCAAAACAGTTATTTTCTCCAGGGAGGGAAGAGATCTGTTGTCTGGAGTTCAGTTGTGATACCCAAAAATCTTCAGGCTCCACCTGGAGGTTGGCTACCCTAGACATAGCAGTTAGCCCTTCAGAACAGGGTCTCCCAGACCAGGTTTTTGCTGTGGAAGCTGTGATTTCAGACCAGTCACAGACTTGCAGTGTAACCCCCTCCCCCACCCACTGCCAGCTTGGCCACTTTCCTGTCAGAATAAACTGTGAAAATTGCTAGGCAACCAAGCTTGATTCTGTCAATGTAAGCTGCTTTGGTCCCCATTGCAGAGAAAAACTGGACTTTTCCTCCTGGGTAACCATTGTTGCCAATCTCCAGGTGAGGGCTGGAGATCACTCAGAATTATAACTGTTCTCCAGGAGGGAGGGGGAGGAGTTGGAAAGCTGAAACCAGAGGGGCAGATGATGGCAGGTTGGTGCTTGACTGGGAAGGAGATAGGGTTGCCAACATCATGTTGGGAAATTCCTGGAGATTTGAGGGGTGGAGCCTGGAGAGGGTGAGGTTTGAGGAGGGGTGGGGCCTCAGACAGGTACAATGCCATAGACTTCACCTTCTAAACCAGTCATTCCCTCCTGGAGAACCATTATTGCTAGTCTCCAGGTGAGCGGTGGAGATCACTCAAGGGAGATAGGGTTGCCAAGTCCAGGTTGGGAAATTCATGGAGATTTGAGGGGTGGAGCCTGGAGCGGGTGAGGTTTGAGGAGAGGTGGGGCCTCAGACAGGTACAATGCCATAGACTCCACTCTCCAAACCAGACTTTCCTCCTGGGGAACCATTGTTGCCACTGTCCAGATGAGCGGTGGAGATCACTCAAAATTACATCTGCTGTTCAGATAGCAGAGATCAGTTCCTCTGGAGAAAATGGTGGACTCTCTCATTATACCCTGCTGAGGTCGCTGCAGCAAATTGACTCTGAGTGCCCAAGGCTGGGGTACTCTCCCAGAGTCTCTTTCTAGACCTTGTTGTATTTATTTCCACAATGGGCCCTATTCCTAGTTCAAGTAAAAGGATGCACTCCCCAAGTACAGAATCTTGCCATCTGCTGGTCATACAGGTATCATGTTAGTAATGGACTCAAACTTTGTTTTTTAAAGAACCCAGTCTCCTTGTGCTGTGTCAGCAGTTGACATATTGGTTCAAGAAAATATTTTCTTGTCTGTACAGAAGAACAAAAATGTCACTTGAAAAAGACTTTAAAAGCATAGGTGTTTCTTGAGGTATCTTTGTGGTTACTTGGAATTTAAATGGCCTATATAGCATGGCAATTGTCATTTCAGAAACAAGTCCTTTTTAAAAAAAAACAACAGTCACACTTCTCTTGCATTCATAACTTGTTCATTTACACGCTTCTCTAGCCATATGAATTCACTTAGAGATTATTTCACAAACCTGCTATCTATCCCTAAAATTGTGCCTTATACAAATTCTGTATTTTGAATCTGGTAAACATTACAAAGCTCAGCATATTTTATCACTTGTCTCTTTAACTGTTTACCAGAGTCTTTGCAGAATGTAAATTGCAGGAAATTGGCTGGGGAAATTTTGCTCCATGTTGGACTTATTTTCCTTTGCTCAGAACAACATCTATGTCAGTGAAACAAAGGCTCATATCTTTCTTTGACTGTTATTAGAGTAGGCGCTAAACTCTTCTTAGAAGGGACAACCAGGTACATCGTTATATCAGCTGTAAGAACTAAAGACAAATGTATGCTGTGTCATTGCAACACAAAGAATGTGAACTATATGTTTGGTGATGTGGCCATGAATCAAACATGATAACAACTATCTTGCCTGCAAAACCTTCCTCTGACCAAACAAGACATGGTACCTGGAGGAGAACAGGTTGAATGGATGTATTTCAAAGTAGGTGAATTTATGAGTGCTTTCTTGCTATGTGACTGGGCTTTGGTTAAGATTCTTTTCTTTCTGTCAAGTTCACCCAGCCTTAGAAAGAAGCACCAGCATTTTAATTTTACACTTGGTTCCCCAATCTTGTTAGCACTTTCTGAATGCATTCAAAGACAACTTTCATGTAGTGGCACACACCAAACCAATTTCAGCCTGGTAGAGGAATTTGATTGTAGAGTATGTCTGTCACTACTCTTGAGATAATTACATTTTGAAATAGCATGGCAGCTCTTCCCTTTTAATGTGTGCCTGTCTGGGATCTGTGGTTTGGCCTTGCCTTGCCCTTGCTATGCCTTTCTTTTTTTAAAAAAAGTAATAATTTCCACAATCCCAGAAAACACCTATCTGCAGAAGAAAGTGAATGCAAATACACATGAAGTATACTACTATTATTTTTAGTGTTTCAGGTTAGATCTAATGTTTTTCCTACTCTCCTCTTTAAGACCAGTGGGAAACAGGGAGAAAGGGAAATAAGTACTCGTAAACAGGTATGCAGTGTATCAAGAGCAGCCCAAGATGGACAATGGGCAACAAGAATGATATTTCAGTAATTTGTTGCAAATACAAATTCAAGCAGAGGCAACTCACAGGAACTATCAGGTTATAAGGATCAGATTTGTAGCTTGGGGGTGCTACTGGATTCTGTTCTAGTCTACATTTGGAAGCTAAGGTCTCTTCTATGGAACATAGTTGCAGCTGTTATGCCAGCTATGGCCATTCCTCAAAAAGTATGATCTGTGCACAGTGATCCATGTTCTGATCACATCCAGGTTATATTTCAAAATATCTAAAAATACATTCATGCACGATTGTCAGCTATATACCATATACTCAAATGCTGATAAGGTTGTAAGGTCCTCAATATATTTCGTTATGGTAAGTGGGCATTTATCACAAGAGTGCTGTAATAGAAGTCTTTTAGCAACAGTAATGGCACAGAGGGTTCATTTTTTTGATCATCGGTTAACCTCCAGGAGAGAGGTAAGTAGTTTAAAATTACACAGCATACTCAAAGGTCAATAAATATTCTGATACAAAACTGATATGAGTAATTACTTCCTCCCCCCGAAACCAAATAACTGGATAGGCTGTCTTTGGATTCAGTATTCAACAGCTTCAGCCGGCTCACCTGGGCTGATGTCAACAGGATCTTGGGTGCTGTCAAGCCAACCACATACCTCTTAGACCTGTGTGCCTCATGGCTGGGAATACAGGGGCCCCTAGTAGGCATTATCAATCCGTCCCTGGATTTGGGAGTCTATCTGAAGGGGTTAAAAGAGGCTGTGGTGGTACTGCTCTTGCAAAAGCCATCTTTGGATCCTACAGATCCTTCCAAATACCACCCAGTCTCAAACTGAGAGAGTGGTAGCTGAGCAGCTCCAGAGTTTCCTGGATGACACATCGCACTGGACCCATTCCAGTCCGGTTTCTGCACTGGCCATGGGACAGAGACAGCACTGGTTGCCCTCATGGACAACCTCTGCAGACACCTGGACTGAGGTGGGGTGGTGCCGCTGTTACTGCCTGATCTTATAGCAGCATTCAAGATAGCCGATCACAATCTTTTGACCCACTGCCTTGCTGACATAGGAGTCACGTGCTTAGCAATGCACCGAGAGTTACATCACCTCTCAAGTTTGGCCTAACAGGTCTGAGGTCAATCAGAGACCCTTTCCATAAAGTTAGTTAGCTTTTGCAGTTCAGGGGGGTCAGTAACTACTTGGCATGACGTATGTCAGCAGTTACCCGGCTCAGCTTGAAGTGATTATTTCACCATGCTGTGCTCTTGGCATCCATCTTGAACTGCTTACTCCTGTGGGCTAAGGCCGTGGGTGTCTCTGCAAGAGAGAGCTGCTTTGACTGCTGAAACTAATAGCCTGTGATGAAACAACATTTGGTAACTTGGAATCTTGTTTTACTCTACAAGCTAAGCTGGATAAGCATCGAGTTTGTTGTTTTATGTCTTTCATTGTCTTGTCTATTTTTATCTATTTTTGCACTTTAAATAAAATAATTTTTGCCTTCACTGACCTCAAAGCCTTCTTCCAGAAGCCTTGGCCTTTGACCACCTACCTGGTAACTGATTTTGTTTGGAAACTCAGTCTGCAGTCCTACTCTGCAGGGCTGACTATTTGTGTTAATTTGCTGAAAGACAAGGAGACTTGTCCTTTCGCTTTTAAGCAGTTGGGATAGACTAAAAGGACTGGTGGCACCTACCGAGACTAGAGTGAGGATAGCCTCTCTCTGGTATTTTTGTAACTTTGTTTTGCAGCAGCCCTTCCTTAACAAAAGTTCTTAGCCTTGGTTTGGATAAGGATTTATGACAGGTATAGAGTCAAGAGTGTCTGCATGGAAGGGTAATGCCAAGGAACAAGTTAGTCAAATTGTTAATTAATGGAGAACAGGAGAAGGGTAAACTTGTAGGTGACATAGAGCAGAATTGATAGATTTAACTTTATTACTAAAAATGAGGGGGGCAGGGGGGCTTATCAAGTGATGCAGAGGACTTCTGCAGTTGGTGTGAATGAGGATGGTGATGTAGCACAAAAGATGATGGGAGGGTAGAGTGTAGCATGAGGTTGTATAGCACAAAAAATGATGGGACGGTAGAGTGAATTTATAGTAGACTAAATCTGCCAGTTCCTGTTTCCAGAAACCATTTGGCTGTACAAAAGCATGAATGAATCAAATTGAGAAGGACAGGGAGCCAAGGGTTAGGATTAGAGTATTTTTAGGGAAAGATAGAGATGCAGAATGTAAGGAAGGAAGGCATTCCACAGAAGGAACTCCACAAAAGGAATCTCACAGAGAAATTATTGGGGCAGAGCAAAATCAAGGTTATTCCCTGAGTAAGGGCACATTAGTCTAACGGTGGATATCAGAGCTCATAATTCTTAGGAAGGAACCCATTCTCCTGGGTTTCCACAAATTACGCATAACTGATCTATGCAAATCATTATCTATGCAAAACTGAACTATTCAAGAGGGTTTTCTACACATGCAACAGAGTAGTATTGTTACAAAAGGCTTCACAAAGTTACTTGGATAAATTCAGTTTCAGTTTCAGTTAGGCTTTTTGGCATAAAACAATACCTTAAAAGAGGATTACTATAAAAGAGAAATATACATATAAAACCAAGCATTTTGCAGACTACATAATATGGCATAATGTTACATAAAACAATTTGTTACTTGGATAAATTATTGGGGACTATGGTCTTTACTACTCTGTATAGTTTGCTGCAAGTTGGCTCATGTTGTGTAATTTTACATCATTTCAAGTGTCATTTTAATACTTATGCTTTGCTTCACTTCTGTTTTTTTAGACTTCTGATTGGATCTACAACCCAAATCCTATTTCATTGTTTATTGAATGTCCTATCTTTTTGATTGTATTGACTCTGTGTAATCTGCCTTGAATCTCAATGAGAAAGGCAGAATTTATAAAAGAGAGAGCTGGTGTCACCACAACCATACCTAGAATTGGAAATGTGTGTGGAAGAAAGAGATTTAAAAGAAAACAACAACCTCAGAAGAGGTCATAGTGATAACGGAGAAACCAAATTTCAATGAGGGCGATAGCTGTAGACATGAAAAATAGAAACATCTTGGTGGGCAGTTGCTTTCTAAGTGAAGGAGTGCCAGTTCCAAAGGAACCAGGATATGGGGAAAAATGAAAGAAATGCTGCTATAGAAAGGCAATAGTCTCATTCCCCCTCTGAAATGCACCCTCCTTTTTTCAGATCTTCCAAGTGACCTTTTTTCTCTTTTACATTCTTTTTTTCCTTAGGGAGGCTGCTACAGAGGAAATGTGTCACCTCTTATGCACATTCATGTGATCTATGTGAGATACAAGTTGTGTCAGCAGTGGTACTTTGTGAGATGTAGTTGTGAAGGTTATGTATATTTGTTTCTCTGTGTGTGAGAGAGATGGAAAGCTTTTCAAGCAATTGAACACAAAGTTTAGAGATGGACTTTGAAGATGTGCTCTGTGCTAAATGGCAAGCACAACTGAAATGGAATAAAGTATCTCCAACTTTCCCCATTGTGTTCTGTCTATAAAATAGGAGCAGCTTTCATTCATCCTCCTGATGGCACCGGCCATCTTCATTGTCTAAAGTAGTTGATTACACAGAAAAATGCATGAAGTTCATAAGAGATTTTTCTACAGGATAATTAATTTTGGGTTGCATTCTTCTGAAAAGGCAAAGGAACATGAATCTTATCAGTAATTAATATATTCTGTACCATAAATAATGCTAGCTATGTTCATCAGAAATATTGTATCTTTGCTTTTTAATTGAGTTAGAGAAAAATGGTGCACCTTAAGAAATCTATTATTTGATTTCTTTTTGATCGTGAAAAAATATGCAAATAAGCATTCAGTATAAAATTCTAATTAGCTGAACATGCATTGTTATGTGAAATCAGAAGAATTAATTAAACACTGAATTAACTTTAGACATCCTTTGTAACTCTTCATCCATTCCGGGGTTTTTAATGAAAAGGATTGACATACACAAGAGGGACTGGATAGTTTATAATTCAGTATCTCCAGCCTTTTCAGAAAATAAGAGAGGCTGCTTATCTGTAGGGCAACTGGCTCACATGACTCTCCTGCCAGTGGTGGACACTTTGTCTGCTGAATGCATTCTGGATCTTTTGGATTCCCTTGAAATCCCTAAGATATTTTGCCATAGTAGGAGCCTCAAAACTGTGATCTAATAGGCAAAAATAGGTGTCAGTTCTACTTGCAGTACCGTCAATTGTATTTTGCAGGTTTGTAGATATGTTTTGCTACTGTTACATAGATATTGTGTTCACCACAGAGTAGATATACACGCTATCAGCCTTCATTTGTTCACAGAAAAGAAGTTTTAGCAGAGGAATTTTCCAAGTAGAAATGACTGCTTAAGTCCAGGATGATCAGTTAATGTTTCATCAATAATACTTAATGGTGAGACATGCTTCTGATTCTTGAGACTCTTTTTCATCTTGTAATATTAATCAAAGTTTCAGAAACTAACACTTTATAGATAGTAGAAGGGGACAGAAAAACAGACTGGAGCCCATGTGCAATATCTATAAAGCAACACAGAAGGAGAGAATTGTAAGTTGATTAAAAGTTAAGCACTTCTCTCTAGAATTCAGTGAAGGCTTAATGGATTTGTTGCATGCTATAGGAATGTTGATTTGATTCCATTATCAAACATTACAAAAACACCTTAATTTTCCAGTATTTTCTTACCTCTAGGAAACTGAGGCTGAAATCCTGAAAATACTATTCTGGAACTAAGCACTATTGGATAAAATTGAACTTACTTCTGATTAGACCTGCTTATGACTGCTCCCTAGAACTTCTTATTTCTCAGGGAATGGGAAAGTACGTCACTCAGTAATTATTCCCCTAGTTTATATATATTTTTATCATAAAAATGAAGAGTCATATAGGCTTAGAAAGCCTGGCAATATTTTATAAAATGCAAAAACAATTTATTTGAGTCCAAGTGAGAGATTGCTTTTGTGACAAGACAATTGGCATTGTGAGGGAATCTGAATGCCCTGCCAACACAACAAAGAAGGGACTTAAACCACTAAAACAATATTCCTCTAATACCTACTTTAATTTCCATGTTCTTCAACAGAATTCTCAACCATATCAAAGACTGGTGAAAAAATCAATAAAAATTAACAAACAAATAGTAACCTGGAAAATGGAAGGACTATTATTCCTCCATTACTGTTGGATGTATAGTTTTATAGGGTCAATGTTACACATGTTGTGTTCACTCTGTTAAGGAAGCATAACTGTATGAGTTCTGTGTTTGGAGATCAGTCAAAGTATCTACCATTGCACTACATATTTTCTGTTAAATATGGATAATTTTTCTGTGCAATATAGGATCTGTACCTTTGGTTGTGGCTATAGAACCAGGAACCACAGATCTGAAATAAGTTTTTTTTAATGTCTTGACACCAAATAGATTGAGTTACATATATAGGATTATACTTGGAAATTCCACTGTTTCCTAAAACTTGTTACATACATACATACATATTTTTATTTAATTAATTTAATTTAATTTATACCCCACCCTCCTTGCCAAGACAGGCTCAAGGCAGCTTACACAAATTAATACATAAATAACAATTAAGATCCACATAAAATCATCTAAAAATAGTTCAATTATAAAACAACTCAGTATCATAAGGTGCTAGTGATGATTAATTACTTAGTGATGGCATACTGTATGAGTACCTACCAAGGTCTAACGAAATGTTCTGCTCAATGATCTTAGTAATATGAGTGGCAGCACAGGATGTACATGCCAAAGCCAAGGGCCAAGGCTCTATAATTAGGATTATTGGTGATAATAGTGGCAGTGGCTCCTTAGTTAAAGGCCTGGTGAAAGAGCTCTGTCTTGCAGGCCCTGTGGAACTGTAGAAGATCCCACAGGGCCCTGATCTCTTCTGGGAGCTCGTTCCACCAGTATGGAGCCACCACTGAGAAGGCCTTGGCCCTGGTAGTAGCCAGCCTGGCATCCTTGGGACCTGGGAGGACCAGCCAATTTGATACCCCAACCGTAGTGCTCTCTGAGGTATCTATGGGGAAAAATGATTCCTCAGTTATGTTGGACCCTGGCCATATATGGCTTTAAAGGTCAAATCCAGCACCTTGAAGCGAATTCCTATGTCAGCAAGGTGGTGGATCAGTAACTGATAGTCGACCATGTTGAAGGTCCAATAGTACTGTCGATCCGCCCTGATCCAGATACCTCTGGAGCAATGTTCCATCTAAGCTGTGGAGTCTTGTGAGCAAATATTCTACTTTGTGAGCTACAGGTATTAAAGCTGTGAGCAAGCAATTTGGCTACTGCATAAATTAGTTCGCTCTGGAGCCATCCTTCCTGAGCAAAGACAAAAATGTGTGAGCCAGAGGCTAAAAAACTGTGAGCTAGCTCACACTAACTCAACATAGAGGGAACACTGCTCTGGAGGTCATCTGTGAGGACAACCAGTGCTGTCTCCATCCCATGTCCAGGGTGAAAACCAGACTGGAAGGGGTCTAGGATGGAAGCATCATCCAAAAAGCTCTGTAGCTGAGCCACCACTGCCCTCTCTATTATTTTGCCCAAATAGGGCAAATTGGAAACTGGCAGGTAGACGGCCAATTTGGCCGGATCCAGCAATGGTTTTTTCAGGAGAGGATGGACCACTGCTTCCTTGAGTTTATATTATTTATAAATTCAACTTATAGACTACCCTCCTCTGCATACAAGGCTCAGAGTGGTGAACAACAGTTTCAGTAAAATATATTCAAATTAAAACAATTAAAAACAGTAAACAATACAACAATTTCGGAATGGTGATTAAATAAACCATACTATCACTACCTCATGGAGGGGGGAGGAGAGAAATAAGAGGCCAGGCAGGATGGAAATCATTGCTGTCCTCAGTCATAAGCCTGGCGGAACATCTCTGCCTTACAGGCCCTGCGGAACTGGACTAAGTTATGCAGGGCAAGGATTTTTGACAAGAACTAAAACTGAAGTATTGGGGCAATTATAAATTTGATTATTGAAGTTCTGCATTATCATATTCTTTTTGAACCTACCATAAATAAGATTTTTTATCTAAAAGATTTAGTTGACCAATCACATTTGGAATTAGTAATAGCCTGGAAAATCTACAACAACTAGTAATATACTTGTTGATAGTAGCCTGGGAAAAAGCAGAAGCACCATCTATTACTAGTTGGCTAACTAGCATTTGTAGGTCAGACATGTTATTATAAGGCTGTAGCAACAAGAATTAATTTTGTGAAAGGTGGACAACATTTATAATATGCTAGAATGTGGGTGGAATTTACCTCCTAGGTGTACTTGTATCCCCATATATTTGCCTTTTAATCTTTCTCATAATTTTTTAAAGATCAAGCAAAATTAACAAGGATGAACACCCCTTATCAATATGCCAATTTGTATCATTCACCAGAGTAACTAAAGCCACCTGAAACCAGATTGAAATGAGTCATACAGGAAATCCCAAAATTGTTCCTACCACCACCCTCTCATAATTTTTTTTTAATTGGAAGGTGGGGCTGCCAAGCTCCAGGTTGGGAAATTCTTGTCTGGCTAGGACAGGGTTTGGAGATGGGAGGGGCCTCAGCAGGGTATAATGCCATAGAGTCCAAAGCAGCCATTTTCTCAGAGTGAATTTATCTCTATAGTATGGAGTTCAGTTGTAATTCCAGGAAAGCTATAGGTCTCTACCCTATGTAGTAGTTTTGACCACTTGTGCTGTTATGACATAAACACAATTTGTTCAGTGATTTCATGAGGCTCAGAAAAATCAAGCCTGAAAAAATTGCTCTAACTCAGTGGTACTCACCCTGCGGTTCATGGAGAGCCACATTTGCAGTTATCCTCAACCAAATGTCCCACATTTCCCCCCCATCCCTGTCATGAGCCCTGCATTTCCAGAAGACTCTCAGCTGGTACAGCTGTTTCACGGTGGGAAAGGACCAATCACAAGACAATGTCCTTGCTCACTTTCCTGAAATATGGGGCAGGTTCCAAATTGGGGAACAATGCTCAGAAGAGCTACAGATGGCATGATGGAACTCCCAAACCACTTAATGAGAACCACTGCTCTAACTTTCATCTTGTTGTATTTTCACTTGCATTGTATTGTACTGTACTTTCACTTTCAATCAGTAGTACAGTATCATTGTAAAATGTAATAATCATAATTTCATTTATTACAATCCAAGTTGAACCAAAGGGAACTTCTGGGCTGCGGTGCAGCAAGGCAGCTGAGACTCAGGCGAGCTCCCAAGAATCGCTGATGTTCCGCACCTTTAGGGGGGTGCTCTGGTTACCTGAGACCCTTCTGACCCTTCTGAAGAGAGAGTCGGTTGCAGGGGACTTTCCCTGGTCTCCCCATGAGTGGCAGCAAGAGGCTGGAAGACAGAGGCTGCCCCAAAGCATGGCGTGGAGTGGCACAGTCATGGAGCCATGACTGTGATAATCTGTGAACACCGGACTATGAGAGCCTGAACCTCACCATAACATTGGTGAAGATAAGAATTTATGTGAGTACCTGTAACTGCAACAATGTATCTTCAAAGATATCTTGATCTCACCCCTTTAAATTTCTCAAAAAGAAAGGGAATGAGACATGGAGTCTCCTCCCCCTCCTTCCCCATCGTGAGCAGCTGCCAAGGGACTGGGAAGTTTATTTATTATTATTTTTATTTATTCCATTTCTATACCGCTCCATCCCGGAGGCTCTGAGCGGTTTACATAGTGGTTTATATTTCCTAGCTAGGGCCACACTGGAATGGGGAGGTGAGTGCCTACCAGGCACCCTACTGGCTTGTTGTTTCTTTCTGTGGTTCCACTGCTACGGTGGCTCAGCGTGGTCCGGCTTCTGCGTGATGTTTTTCCAGTGTGATCCGGCTCAGCGTGGCTCTGCAACGGCTCCTACTGGGCTGGTTCCACAGTCCGCGGCTGTGCGACAACTGCTGCACTAGCCTCCGTCCTGATTGGCTCCGGCTGCGCTGCGTCATTGCATCGCCTCATCTCTGACCAGTCCCACCGGAATGTTTGCTCGGCTGATGTTGATTCGCCACCATGTTTTCTTGCTGCCCGTCGCTGTCGCCAGCACCGTCACTTCTTCCTCACTTCTCCTCACTGCCGGAAGGTGGGTGCCCCCCTGCACCTAGGCAGGTACCCATTTATCTACTTGCTAAGCTTTTGAGCCACTGGGTAGGCAGGAGCTAGGACAAGGGCCGGGAGCTCACCCCGGCCGCGGTGGGACTCAAATAGGCTTATGGCTGTTCATTGATGAATTACTGCAGGCATTTTGATATTATTTAGTAAGGCAAAAAGATCCAAGCTACTGCTGTTTGAACATTTCAACAGACTTAACTGCGATTACTATAAAAACATAAGAACATAAGAGAAGCCAATGTTGAATCAGGCCAATGGCCCATCTAGTCCAACACTCTGTCACACAGTGGCCAAAAATACCAGGTGCCATCAGGAGGTCCAGCAGTGGGGCCAGGAATGTGTCCTATCTGGAATTTGTACTTTTGAATCTACAATGCAATACTTTCTTCTTCTGTTTCATGGGATTTAAAAATAAAAGGGACTGTGCATCCTTAACAGAACGTCTTTGTTAAAATGGATTCTGGCTACTTTTGATAGTGTGACTGCTCTTAAGACTGTGTGTTAACATTGAACACTTATGTCACACTGTTATCACTGTATGTATCATTTATAAAATTTTATTAATAAAAGGTTCTTAAAAAAACATTGAACACTTACTTAAGAGTGATTGCTTCTGAGAAATATTAAAGAGACTCCATAATGTTTGGTCTGTGTGGAAATATGCTTGGATTTTAACATAGCTACTGACTCTGGTGTTTTGAATTAGCAACCAGTTCTGTGAGATTCTCTGGGAAAGTAAACAGGAGAGAACTGACATTGAACAACAGACTGGAACTGCGATTCAAAATTAAAATGGAGTTACAAAATAATTATAAAGAAGCTGAGACATTAGAAGACTCAGATGATATGCAAAACATGCAATTTAACCTGCAACAATTTTTAGAGATGCTTGGGACCACAATTCAATGAGAGATCCAGAATACTGTTCATAGACTGTATAACAAGGAACTGATCCTACAACAGGAAATTTCAAATGAGGAGGAAGACCAATTGACTGTAACATGCCCAGTTAAGGAGCAGGATTCTAACCAAGATGAAGCATTCCATGGAACTCTGCTTTCAGACAAAAATCCCATCGATCCCATAAAAAGCAATACAAGTCAATGTAAAAAAATTATGGGAAGGGTAATAATTTTCTCAATTCTTGAAATGCCAGAATACAAGATGAATTGTTTTATGGCTTGGCTTTTGTAAACAAGAAGAACATGGAAAACGATACAAGATGGGAAATTTCACCCAGTGGAAGTTTGGAACATATAAGAGAAGAAATAAAGATCATTTTCAATACACATAAAGAGAAAAGGCATAGGCTTATGATCATTATGAAAAATAAAATACAAAAAAGAGAGAAAAATATAAATATTATAACAAGATTGGTACAAGGATTGTTGATATATGTCTAATGGTTTTATTTGAGTTATAGCTGAAAATAAAAATATAGCAGAAAAACATTTAAACATAAATGAAACATTTAATATAAAATAGCAAAGAGGGTACAGATAGATAATTTGTTTATGGCAAGAAACATGTAAATTACAGCTGTAACTCAATGGGTGCGTTTAGACAGCGTGCTGGAGCGGTTTAAACTGCTCCGGCACGATGCGCTTTTTTTAAACTGGAGAATCGCGCTCAGACTCACCTCCTCCTTCCGAGCGCCCCGCCGTCCTCCTGCAGGTGGGAGGGGTTTCCCCTCTCCTTTGAGCATGCGCACAGGCGGCCCTCTCCCGAACAGGAAGTTTGGCCGGTGCGAAGAAGAGCGAGCTCAACAGGTCCCTTTAAAGTTTAAAGGAAGAGTCCTTTTAAAAATGGCCTCCCCGAGATCCCGGACTCCTCTAAATGCCTAAACTAGGCACCAGTAAACCTTTTCTTTTTTTACCTAAGTGCGGAGCTCCGCTCAAGCGCACACCGGTAAGGGAAAAAAAATGGAGGACTAAAACCGGAAGCTGGAGGCAGCTTCCCAGAGGGGAGGGGGGTTGAAGCACCCGGAAGTGGCTGGATGGAGCGATCAGACAGGGAAAAGTGCGGCTTGAAACGGAGAATCATGGAAAACACCGCTTGGGTAAGTGGTGCCAAAATACTCCGTTTCAAAGGGGGTTTGCTCCAGAAAGCGACGGCTGGGGACGGTGGGCAGATGTTGGGCGTGTGAACGCGCAGGGAAAAGCCGTTTCTGAGCCGTGCTGAAAACGGCTCAAACGGCGCGTCTGAACGCACCCATTAAGAAAGATATTTTGGATCTGGATTTTCATATTGGTGATGACTGTATTATGAGGTGCAAATAGAAACTATTAACCTTCTCTCTTGTTATATTACTATCTACATGTTGTTTCCACTAAAAACCTTAGTTGAAATTGATCTTACAGTAGTTAATAAGACTCTACTAAGAACCTAGCAATGAAATGTTATGTTCTGGTTTTTTATTGTGGTTCATATAATTTCATTACTCTTTAAATATGATTATTAGAATGATTCTTGATTTCGTATAGCTGCAATATTAGTAGAAGACTGATTAGGCTATTAGAAGACTATACTAGTTAAATTCATTTAAGATTTATATATAGTAGAAAAACAAATAGATATATGGCAGTGTAAAGAAAAGATATTTAACTTGGTAAAGCTTTAAGTAACTTTTGTTTTTATGTTATGAGTGAGCAAACTGATTAGATACTGTTACAATGTAATACTCTCACTTTCTCTCTTTTTTTCTTTTTGAAAGCCAATAAAATTAATTTAAAAAAAACAAAAATGAACATAAAGCACAAGCTAAACACAGAAAAAACTTATATAAAAACAACAGAAATGTGTAACTTTCTTAAATACTAGTTACACTGATACAAGGCAGTTAATAACAAAATGAATACTAATTTCAGTTAATAAAATACATTATCCCTCAGAATGGTGAAGGTCAATGCTATGTGAAAGTGGCTATTTGATGAAATGGAACCAAATGGTTCTTCAATCATCCTGTTTGTTGTTCATGTCAACTGGGATTTCATTATAAGTACATGGAATTATTCTGGCTCCATTTGTAACTGATGTGTGTTTTGTGAAGACTTTGCCAATACTCACCTTCTATTTTGGAGCAGGATAGTTCTGTCTCCATCTGAACTGTTGTTTATATTTAAGCATTTTGTAAACCTCATGAGGGAGAGCTGAAGGAAGATGGTTGCCAGCTTGAAACATCCAGGCTGAGTGTTTTGCTCTCTCCTGCTGCAGTTATTTATAGCTTGAATGTAGCCCGGGGTACAAGCCCTTGGGTGCAAGCTGAAGCTCATGGATCTTTTATGTAAATTTGTTTATAAGTAATTTTTGTAAGCTGCTCTGGATCCCCAATGGGGAGAAAAGAAGGACAAAAATGTACTAAATTAATAAATCAGAGTCCCGGGGAGTATTTTAATACAGCCCTTCTATTAAGTCAAAAGGCTCTATCCAACAGGAGAACTCATTTAATACTAGGGTATCTTTGGATCCAGCGTAATAACTTACCCTTGGCTGTCCAATGAGCTTCACAGCCAAGAAGGAATTTGAAATCTTGCCTCCCTGGTCAAAGTCCACCTATTTTAACGTACTGGATTCCTACTGATCATGGTATTTACCATGCTAAACTTTGCTGGCTATTCAAAGGATATGGGTACAGTGGGCTTATTATAATAATTGTAAAAGGATCTTAACATTTCACATAAGTTTTGTTGTAAAGATTTACAACAATGTAATTCCTTTGTTCTGATTTCATTAGTTTATTTAATGGTAATTTCAACATGGCTTAAAATGAGGCATCCTAGAAAATTTTCAGTTTTCAGGAAGAGGAGAGAGGGAGGTCAGGTGTGGAAATTAGAGAAATCTCATCAGGAGCTCTCATCCACACTATAATAACTTGCTTAGAGATGTCCTCTGGAGATGTCCTTAGGAATAATATTAGGTAATAAAGTGCCTGACTATTATTCATTAAGCAATTACAGCAATTATATCTATTTTGGTGGCTTTAATGAGCTAGTTGCTAATTCTACTATCTGTTAAAATCAGAAACAATGATATGATCATACCACTATAAGCAATTAGTAGAGACAATGTTACATTAATGACTGAGTATATGGCATTATGTGATATCTTTCAGAATCTGCAGCCAGCAATTATGAGGTTACAGTAGTCTTGCTTATAGCTTCATTCTTTATTTCTAACAGATATGCTAAACAGGGGAACAATTTGCCTGTGGGGCTGTGTGTCTGAGTACATGCTTCACATTAAGAAGTCCTAGGTTCAGTTCCTGGCAATTTCAGTTAATGCCTACAGGTGTGGGTAAGATCCTTACCTAAGATTCACAATTGCTGCTGAGAGGACAAAATGGACTGATAAATCTGACTTTGTATAAGGTAGTTTCTTATGTTCAAATGTCTTACAGTCAAGGAAGATGTTTAGAATGATAACATTGAAAAGAGATAACTATATTGAAAATGTTTTCTGAAGATTCTCCAGTTCCTAGATCTAGGTCACAATAATTAAATGTATTGGATAGCCCAGCAGGGGAAAAAATGTATTGCTATACAATTGTATGGAAGTCAAGAAGTGGAAAGGCTCACCAGAGTATTATTGTAAAGTTGCCATTTTCCAGTAGGCCTCTTGCTACTATAGTTTTAAGATAATTTATGCACAAGCAATGATATGGCGTCAGCTATACTGGGCTCCATTCCCTCATCTCTCCTTATAATAATTATCTTTTGGTTTTGCAAGATTTCATGCACTCCCATTGGCTGTAAAATGCCCTTCCTCAGCCATTGGCCCATCAGCCGCCACTCAAGAGTACTCGCGTGCCATTGGCCGGGTGCTGGGTCTGCTCCTCTTCCCCACCCACTCCCCCTTTTGCATGTCAGATTTACTGGCAGACCAGCTCTCTCTCCTGAGGAAGACAGTTCTCTTGACTCCTGTGAGGGACTGTCCCCTCAGTGGCTGTTGGTAGGCAGCCAAGCTTGGTTCTGTGAGTAAAAAAAACAAAGGACTTTCAGCATAACCCCCTCCCCCCACCCATAACCCCTCCCCAATGGCCACTTTCCTGTCAGAATAAATGGAAAAAGGCTCTTTCTCCTGCTTAGTTTCAGCATGGCTGGCTGGCTAATGAGGTGGGCCAGCGACCATCAAACCATTTTCTTCAACTCCCCGCTGTGCGGCTGACTTTCCCCTAGGGTTGCCAATCTCCAGGTGGGACCTGGAGATCTCCCACTGTTACACTTGACCTCCAGATGAGAGAGATCAGTTCCCCGGGAGAAAATGGTTGCTTTGGAGGGTAGACTCTATGGCATTATACCCTGCTGAGTCCTTCCACACACACCCCAAATGCTGTCCTCCACAGGATCCACCCCCCAAATCTCCAGGTATTTCCATAATCAGAGTTAAAAAATGATTTCAAAAATTTATAAAATTTTGTTAAAATGGCATACAGAGGATGAGATTGTAAAAGAGCAGATGGTGAAATGGGCTATAAATATAAATAGAGAGATAGACATGTCATCATGGGAGTGTTTGTGGAAAAAATCGATTAAAATTTCAACGTGTTAATGTGAAATAAAATTGTTATAAAATGATGTACAGATGGTAAATGACACCAAAAAAAATTGCTAATATGAATGAGAACATGTCTAACAAATGTTGGAAATGTAAAAAGAAAGAGGGCTCATTTTACCACATGTGGTGGACGTGTGAAAAAGCGGCTGCTTTTTGGACTGAGATTCATAATGAAATCCAGAAGATCCTGAAATGTACTTTGAAAAAAGAGCCAGAAATGTCACTTTTAGGTCTCAAAATGGAGGAAGTTACAAAGAGAACTTTGTAATGGTATTTGATTTCAATGGTGAGAATGATATATGCTCAATTTTGGAAGCAGGAGAAGATTCCAGATAAATGGGAATGGATAAAGATGATTTTTATGGTAGAAATGGACAAATTGACAAAAAAACTTAATGGAAAAGAAGATCAAGAATTTTTAGCAGATTGGAAAGACTTTAAAGACTACTTAGAACTGAACTGGGATGTTAAAAATAAGTTACTTTGCTTTGATAACTATTAAGACCAGAAGTATAGTAAGAAATGGATTGTATTTACAATGTTACCTAAGAGAAAGAAATAGAAAATGAAAATGTTTAAAATGAAGATTTGATTATTGAATAAGTGTTTAATGTAAGAGAATATTGACTGAAATAATAATGGGGCGGAACACTGTTGGAAGCCGGGGGGGGGGAAGAAAGTTGTGGAAAAGGATATGTTAAGAACTGCTTTTCATTATGGAACATGTTAAAATATCCTGTTAATAAATACTTTAAAAAAAAAAGAGTTGGCACCTATACTTTCTCCTCTGTCAGTAAAAGGCCCTTTCCACACCTATGTTGGCCTTTGGGAGAAAACTCATTGGGCCCAGTCCTGATCAGGTTGCCAACTCCAGGTGGGCAATTCCTGGAGATTTGAGGGATGGAGCCTGGAGAGGGTGAGGTTTGAGGAGGGGTGGCACCTCAGACAGGTACGATGCCATAGACTCCACCCTCCAATCCAGCCATTCCCTGATGGGGAACCATTGTTGCCAATCTCCAGGTGGGGGCTGGAGATCACTCAAAATTACAACTGCTCTCTAGGAGGGAGGGGGAGGAGATGGAAAACTAAAGGTAGGTTGATGGTTGGCTGGGAGGGAGATAGGGTTGTCAACTCCAGGTTGGGAAATTCCTGGAGATTTGAGGGGTTGAACCTGGTGAGGGTGAGTGTTGAGGAGGGGTGGGACCTCAGACAGGTACAATGCCATAGACTCCACCCTCCAAACCAGCCACTCCCTCCTGGGGAACCACTGTTACCAATCTTGGGGGTGGGCTGGAGAACACTCAAAATTACTACTGCTCTTCAGGTAGCAAAGATCAGTTCCTCTGGAGAAAATGGTGGACTCTGTCATTATACCCTGCTGAGATTGCCACAGCAAATTGTCACTGAGTGCCCAAAGCCGGGGCACTCTCCCAGAGCGTCTTTCTAGAGCCTGTTGTATTTATTTCCACAATGGGCCTTATTCCTAGTTGTATATATTGCAAGAAAGTTGGGTTCTCTTAAAGAGCATATCTCCTGAAGTAGTTGGCAGTGTTCCCTCTAAGCTGAGTTAGTGTGAGCTAGCTCACAGTTTTTTAGCCCCTGGCTCACTCGTTTTTGTCTTAGCTCAGGAAGGATGGCTCCGGGCCCAGAGCAAACTAATTTATGTAGCAGCCAAATTGCTCACTCACAACTTTAATGCCAGTAGCTCTCAAAGTAGAATTTTTGCTCACAGGCCTCCAGAGCTTAGAGGGAGCATTGGTTGTGAGCAATGGTGGCAGTGGTGCACAAGTCCTGGACAGTGATTGGGTGCTTTGACTGGCCGGACCAGATATAAACATGGCCAGGCCAGAAGTGATGTGATGCCACTGGCAGGCAACCAGGGACTGCATGATTGGCTCGGGAGCTCAAAAGGGGGTGCAAGCTGGATGCTGGCATCCCTAGTTCAAAACAAGTTATATATAAGTTATTATAAAAATACAAATATTTATTATGGTGTATGGTATGGGAGAGAGCTTCTGTCTCTGGCCCCAGCTCCTGCCAACCTAGAAGAAGAGAAGAGATTGGATTTATACCCCACCCTTCACTACCCAAAGGAGTCTCACAGTGGCTTACAAACTTCTTTCCCCTCTCCTCCCTGCAACAGACACCCTGTGAGGTAGGTGGGGCTGAGAGAGCTCTGACAGAAACTGCTCTTTTTCAAGAACAGCTATGCCAGAACTATGGTTTGCCTAAGGTCATCCAGCAGGTGCAGGTTTAGCCATTGTTCTCATGACTGATGCTGGTTCTGGAGACCCAGAGGACAAACAGGATCACTTCTGACACTAGGTGATGTTCTCTTCTGCTTGCAGGTAAAAACAGGGTACTCATTCAGGTTTCTTCTCTTAGCAGAGATAGATGTGTTTGAACATCTGTTTACTAGCAAGGTGATACAGAAATGAGAGCAACTAGTTTCAGGACAAGGAGCTCATGCAGTCTACAGTTTTAATGAACAAAGAGAACTAATCAAACAAGGACTCTCCCCATAAAATTAAACAAATGTACATACACATTTTTAAAGCAACTGTTCCAGTGTAATAAATACATCACAAGCACCATAAAAAAGCAATTCCACTGTCTTTGGTTTTTGAACACTCAATCTGGGGATGCTTAGTGTTTCTAGTTTATCAGAGGCCAGACCATCATTGGAAAGTTTAGTTATAACCTGTCAGGTGCCTAAAACAACATCAAGAAACTTTCAAGCATTATATGACCGAAGGTATAGATAATATGAATGCAATAGTACTGGCTGTTCACAGCTGCTGTTTAAAGTCTGTTTCCCAGCTATTAAGTTGTGCTTGACCATTTAGCAGTTGGTATTAATGTGTTGAATCTCAACTGAAAACACATTAGAAATTTAAGATCCTGTTTTTCATTTTATTTCAGTTTATTCCAAGAAAGTTCTTGTGGGGTTCTGTTTTGTTTTGTTTTTTGATAGCACATTTTTTCCCTTTTCTGGATGATTTGGTTCCTTGTTTTGAAAGATGAATAAGGAGGGTAATGGAAGCAAATGATGAGAAGTGAAGTGTGATCCGTAGCATACAACATTATTAAATGCCAGAGGGAATTTCTCTCCGTAGAAGCCAAATAAGATAAGCCGTGAACTCTGCTGGCCCCACTTGATGAAGGGATGCATAGTAATGAAGGCTGATTTCCCGTGGCATTTGTTAAGGTGAAAGGTGTTCTAGGATGTTACCTTTTGGTATTTGCATTGTGCTTTCACCTATGCAGTTTATTTCAAGATTCAATGTGCACCTGCCTGAAAACTCCTTAGCCTTGGTCACCATCTTGCCATATTTTTGTCTCTATAAAATTATCTTTTCAAGATGCACATGTCTACTTGGAGGTCAGTTGGGAACAGAATCACAAAACCTATACACTTCTATTTTGTATTGACTAAGAAAAATACTCCATGTTCTCTCAATCACTGCCATCTACTCAAATCACTGTTTTATCTGTAGAACAAGAAGACTGGAAGTTGCTGGAGGATAATTAAATTTAATCTCTTACTGAAGAACAGGATTCAGTGAATATTGACCTCTTACGGATCAGTTTTATACTATCTTCACATATCATCTCCCAAAAATTAAGAATAAGGAAGTTACATTGTGACAAAAATAATTGTAGAACAGGTTGCTCTAGATTATATAATTCAACGAATTCATGTATTATGGGAAAGTGAGATAAATCCCTCCAAGGCCAGCTGCCAAACTAACCTAGGGAAAATTCTTCCATGATACTGATCCTGAATCGGAAGCAAAACCCATTCATTGCATGAACCAGAGAGAAAAGAAACTGGGATTGAACATACAGTCTTACCCCACCCCATATCCTATTTTTAGCTGTGGCAGCTTGTGATTATTGATGGAAAGTAGGCTTCCATCACAAAGTATTAATTGAAAGAATTTTCTTCTTGCACACTTATTACTCTGTAGTAGAGCACATGCTTTGCATGTAGAAGATCCCAGATCAGGACCGTAGCCAGGATTTTGTAATTCAGGGGGCCTTTAAATAAGTCAGGGGGCACTGACATCACAAAATAAATAAATAAAAAAATTAAAAACTCACTTTTACAGCATCTGCACTCTGCCTACATGGGGAAGCAAGCCAGGCTTGGGGAAGGGGCAGCAGTGGGGAGTCCTCCTGGTGGCTCAGAGAGCCGGGGGCCTGGAGGCTGGCTGGAAGTCAGGGGGGCCTTAGCAGGAAGTCAGGGGGCCAGCCCCCAAATGATCCCTCTTCCTAATCAATGTTTTAATCACTATTTTTATGTTTCATATGTATTTTAACTCTGTTTTTTAAAAGGGTTCTAATGATGGCATTAAATACTGAGTTCAAGATGCATTGCAGTGAACAGCTCTACTTCATTGAGTAATTTCAGGAACACGACTGACTTGCCAGGGCAACAGCCCTGTTTAAATAGCATGCAAAAACCACACCCAGACACACTCCACTCCTAATGATAGGCTATTTACATAACATAAGTTTCTCATTGCCAGTTTGGTGTAGTGGTTAAGTGCACAGACTCTAATCTGGGAGAACTGGGTTTGATTCCCCACTTGCACCTGCTGATGTGACCTTGGGTCAGTCACAAGCTCTGACACAGCTGTTCTTGAAAAAGAGCAGTTTCTGTCAGAGCTCTCTCAGTCCCACCTACCTCACAGGGTGTCTGTTGTGGGGAGGGGAAGGGAAAGGAGTTTGTAAGCCTCTCTGAGACTCCCTTGGGTAGTGAAGGGTGGGGTATAAATCCGATCTCTTCTCTTCTTCTTCCTCATTGGACACTTCCAGAGTCCTGGTGGGCTATTGTTCTAGAGCTCCAAGCTCAGCCAGTCACTGGTAGATAGTCCTGGAATGTTCCAGGCCTAATACATAACAGATGTCTACGGGGGGATTTTAATGGTTTTAAAATGTGATTTTATTATGTATGTTTTAAATTGTTACCCACCTTGGTGGCCCTTGTAAGGGCAAAAAGACAGGGTACAAATTTTGTAAATAAATACATAATAAATAAATAAATAAATAAGAGATTTTACTTCTTCAACAAGGGTATCAGTTCCAAGAAACCATTCTTTCTCTCTTAACAAAGCTTTGGTTTTAACTACTACTTAGTTACCTTCATAAGCCATATCCACTGAATGGTTCCATAGTGAACACGGGAGAACTAACCACATACTGGAAGGAGGATGTTGGTTTCAGTTACAGTAAACTCACTCCTAATTAGTGAAAGAGTGGATGACTGCTTGGTCAATTATTTAGAACATCTTTCCACCAGCCACTATAGACAGTCTTGACAATCATCTGGAAGCATGAATCAGTGCATACAGCAGTCTCTAGGTCCTGAAGAGAAAGCACTTTGGTGACAGCACATGAGAAAAGAAAGTTGACATGTGCTCCAGCTGTATTTGTAACTTCATGATTGCTGATTGGTGTAGAGGTGAGATGTTTTCAAAAATACTCTGCTGGATCACATTCTGAAATATGTCTGCAGCTGAAAAGATGTCCAAACCAAGGCACTTGTAGCAATGAAGTCCCACATGTGTTGAAAAAGTTGTGATATATCTGGAGATAGGATGAAGCTCCAACTGATGGTAACTAGCACTGAGGTCAAGCTTTGAGAAAAATTGTGCACCATTCAGATCTGTAATCATGTCATCCACAGTGGGAGTAATGTGTCTCTCCCATTTGATAGCCTGGTTAGGCAGGTACATATCCACATAAATTCATATTTTACCTGGTTGTTTAGGTTTTTGGGCTGCTACTATTGGTTAGATGAGTACCAACCCAAGAGAGGGCCTTCTCAGTCATGCCAAAATTATGGACCTCTCTCCCCAGGGATATTCATCTGCCCCCTTCTATCACTGTCCTCCACCAGTGGGTGAAGGTTTTTTTGTTTCCATTGATGTTCCCTCAATGACCTCTCCTTCCTGCCTTCTGTTTTAATTGCTGTCTTGGTGCTATATAGGGAGAGTGACAGCCAGTTTGGTGTAGTGGTTAGGAGTGCAGACTCTAATCTGGGACAACTGGGTTTGATTCCCCACTCTTCCATATACAGCTGCTGGTGTGACCTGGGATCAGTTACAAGTTCTTTCAGAGCTGTTCTCTTATGAGCAGTTCTCAAAAGAGTTCTCTCAGCCCCACCTACCTCACAGGGTATCTGTTGTGGAGAGGGGAGGGGAAGGGAAAGGAGATTGTAAGCCACTCTAGGACTCCTTCGGGTAGTGATGGATGTGGTTTAAATCCAATCTCCTCTTCCCAACTATTATCTAGGGCACCAGGTTCAAAATCCCCATTCAGCCACGTAGCTCATTGGGTCCTTTACTTTTTCTCTCTCAGCATCACCTATGTTGTTTTGATGTCAAAACAAGAGAAGGGAGAACCACGTTGGAAAAAACGAACAACATGACTCCTCCCACCTGATCTGCCAAGTGGGCTCCACTGACACAAGAAGGGGGGGTCATTTCCTCCACTTTCTTCTCCTTGATACAATCAACTGTGTTGCATGGCTTTTCATTCATGTGGTCCGCAGTCCTTTGCATCATCGTTTAGAGCCTCATAGGCAACTACTAAGGGGAGATGGAGGTGGCATATATCTGCTTCTGCCAACCTTTTATGTTTGTGCATAAAAACTCAGTCCAATGGAAAGTGCTGACAGTTTGGGCTCTGCCCTGCCCTCCTGTCCATCCTAGAGCCTTTTCCAGGCCCGGGAATCTTTATTTCCAGGGCTGAAGGATATGCATGTACTAATAGTCACAGTGGTCAGGTGGCTGTAGTGGGGGAAGGGGAAAGAATGAGATTGCCCCTTTTGTTTCTCATGTAAACAGAGCTCCACTAATAGAACTCTCCTGACTGCAGCCACACAACTAATTCCCTGAGAATAAACGTACCTAGGACTGGAAACTGGTTTGTAGAGAGGAGAGTGTGGGGAGCATCCCACAACCCTAGCATTCACTGAGCATGGGATCCAATCCGATATCTTTAAATATGAGTGTGTAAGTAATTTTTTCCTCATCCTTTGAGGTAGCATTTCCATATCAACAGAAACATATCAGCACAAATGTATCCTAGCATAATTTTTAATTAATAGAAGAAGAAGAAGAAGAAGAAGAAGAAGAAGAAGAGATTGGATTTATACCCGCCCTTCACTACCCAAAGGTGTCTCAGAGTGGCTTACAAACTCCTTTCCCTTCCCCTCCCCACAACAGACACCCTGTGATGTAGGTGGGGCTGAGAGTGCTCATGACAGAAACTGCTCTTTTTTTCGTGAACAGCTCTTATCAGAACTATGGCTTGCCCAAGGTCATCCAGCCAGGTGCAAGTGGAGGAATGGGGAATCAAGCCCGGTTCTCCCAGATTAGAGTCCACACACTTAACCACTACACCAAATCATCCAATGGTTTATATAGTTCAGGTTAAAGCAATGGCTAAATAATCCACATCTTGCTTGGCTGTCTTCAGCTAGCAGTTCAGGAAGAATTGTTGCTGTTTTGAAATACATGTTATCATGAGGTACTTAGAGTGTGTGGGCAGAAAAGGAATACAAAATAGGCAAGGAAAACCATTTATGAAAGATTGTGTTGATGTTTCTGATTATTTATGGCTCTGGGGAAAGCACATATTTATCTGAATTTATATAGGTACTGCTATTGGTTCTACAGAAATAGGTAATGCATTTTCTATATGGACCCTTATAGCATTACTTTGTATTATAGGAAGCAATTCTATAAAAGAATACTGACTGGACCAGCTGTTGTATTTACAGTGGATTGAAGATCTTCAGTTGTGCAGCTGCTTCAGGTGAAAAGCTATTAAATTTTCATCTATGCAGTCATATCACTAGGCTCATTTCAAAACTTCTATAGCTGAAAATGATCACACTCTAAAACAGTCATAACCTCCATAAATCCAGGTCCTTCAGAAGAAAGCTTGAATGCACATAGTTGTCTCTTTTGCATAGTTTTGTTGTTTGCTGACCATGTTTATATGTGGCCTTCCTTCCTTCCTAAAAAACCCTTCAATTTATGGTATGTGTATTTTCTCAATAATTTGTAACACTATCCTTAGGTTATTCCCCCTGCCCCATTGTTTGTTATATAGTCAGACTGGGAAAGTGTTGCCTTCCAAATACAGAGTTGCAGCTTGCCACTTTCATGGCCAGGAATAATTCTCTTTAGGTGATCAGTTACCTTTAAAGCTCATGGAATTGTAGGCCTGTGAAATCTGAAAAAGGGCCACCCCACCATGACTTCTATATACCCTCCTGTTGCCAGAGGTGCTGCCTTTACTCTCAAGTAGCCCCAACAGTAAGGGCACCCCATTTCTAACCTGACCCAGAGACCCACAAAACTCAGGCCAAGGAAGGCACTCCTGGTTCTGAAACACAGAGCTAGCCACAGCTCTGAAAAAGGGGTCTCAATTTTCGAGTTTCGTAAGACAACCTCAGAACAAGCCTCCAGTCTTCCCCCTCCACTCAGCAGAGATATGCTTATGGAATAACAATGGTTCCATCAGGTGAAGTATTTACGTTGCTAAAGGCTATTCAGAGGCCACCTGGTGAACAGCCCTCGCTCCAGAACCTCACCCAGCCCTTTTGTGTCGTCCCATGTCTATATGTGAATTCTTTGTCCTTCCTTGCTCCATCCTTCAGGATACCAAGATAAACCAATCAAGCATTCGAATTATTAACGATCCTTCCTGATGTGAATCAGGAACCCATCTCCCATCTTTTGTCTGTATCTGGGAACCTATTCAACTGCCTTGGCAGGACAATTAGTGGTCAGAAAACTCATTCAACTAGCCACCCAGCACCTGATTTAATCAAGGCTATTGTTAAGCCTGACTCTGCCTCTCTGGAACTCTGATGCCACACACCTCTGGAACTCATAATTGGTCCAGGTAATCTATTGTTCTCACCTGAGACCAGCCCCCAAGGCCTTCCATTGGTCTGCCTTGTTTTCCAATGTCTATAACCATCTAGGCATATGGCCTCAGACGGTGTGCCTCTGCCCTGATGCCAACTGGCAGTCCACCCCTAAACCTCTCAGTTTAGGCCATAATCCCTTCTTCACAGACCTCTGCACATCTAGACAGGTAGTATCACCCCATAACTGACCCCTCTATCAGCTATCAATCAACTCTGCTTTCTTAGTTCTTAGTATTGTGTGTGTGTGAATGCTTGATTTTATGTTTGTATGTGTGATAATCCTTTAGTAAAAGAAATCACTGCTTTTTAAGATCTAGTCTCAGGGTCTATTTCTGGGATTTGGATAAGAGGGACTCCAGTAAACACTGGTCTGATCCTATACTTAAATGGCAATAGGCCATAATAGGCAATAGGCCATAATACTCAAAATTCCCCACAATTATTATTAAATTAAGGCAATTTGGCTAACACCCCATCCCCAAATAACCAGAAATTATTCTGAAGTCTGAAACATACATGATTGAATTGTGCCCAGAAGCATAAAACTTAGTGACAGGAGCAGGGACAAAATGGAGGTTGCTATGCTGAACACCATAAACAGCTTGAAGCTGGGGTAACTGAAGGGCTGTCTCCTCCTATACAGTCCAGCCAACTTGATCCTTTTAGCAATCCCTATATGGTGTTCCCCCACCCTGCAGAGGTGAGTGGCAAGCAGAGAAAGGATTTGTTTTTCCAGTGGGGGCATTTTATCTTTGGAACACCCTTACTGTCTTTTAGGCATCAGGCTCAAACGTTCCTCAAACTCAGACTTTTGATTGAGGGGTTCCATAATAATTTCATGGTTTGCTTCTGGCCTGAGAATTGTTTTATGAATGAAGATATTTTAGGCTACTGATTGTTGTTTTATGCTAGTTTTATACTTGGGCTGAATTTATGGTTGCTTTGTTCATTAATTTTTATGCATATAAATATTCTAAATAAACAAATACATTTATTACTTATTTAGAAAATGTACATGCCACCTCTGAGAAGATCTGCTCAACATAGATCACATAATAAAAACAATATGATAAAATTATTAGAATAAAAATAAGAATTATCAATAATAAAGCAAGCCAGGGATACAAAACAGCATGAAATAAAATAATATAAAACCGCAGCAGTCAGGCCTCAGGTCCAAAAGACAGAAGGTAAGGTGCCACCAATGGCGAAATAAACTTGTCTGATAGCCACCCACCTCACCACTGTAACCATGGACAGAGAGACCTGAGCTTGGGAAGATGACCTAAACTGATAAAGGGGAGGAACAGAAGGAGGTGGTCCTTCAGGTGGTATCAATGACAAGTAGTTGTGTAAACCCACTTTAACATTTACACAATAAATACGATATATTATCTTAGATAATGAGAGTTGACAGAGACTAGATATGATGGGATTATCCATAAAGTGTCATGCATTATGGGAAAGAATTGGCACAAGCGGAAGGGATTCAGTACTGGTTCATGTGAGGAAAATTGTGATAAGAAGGGAGAAGACTTAAAAAAGATCCTTTACAAGAGTGACATAAGTTGTGAAACTATAGTGGGAGAAAGTTTGATAAGCAAAAGATGAAGAAGAAGAAGAAGAAGAAGAAAAGAACACTATCCGAAGCTAAAACCTGAAACACCTCAACTTATTCCTGGGTCAGTGAGCACCAAGAACACAAACCTGATGAAGTGATTAATACTAATGAATATTGATTGGCTGCCCTGCTGATAATAGTAAAGGATTGTTTCAATGAAGCAGGGGGAAGAAAAAGTAGTTCTGGATATCAATATGTAGCTCAGAATTAATGTCTGGGATAAACAGGTACAGCTGAAACAAGTATTTTCTCACAAGTCAATTATTTACTGCCTTTTTTTTTTTTTTACACAGGATTGCTAATGCAAAGTTGTTTACTCTCTTACTGATTACTTTATATCCATTGTTTTCCTTTGTCTCCAGTATTTGGAAAGACTTAACTGGAGCTTTGAAAAAAAATCCAACCAAATCATTTTGTTGGTGCTAAAGGGCTTTTAACTATTTGAGTAAATTAAAGAATAAAATGTCAACCTCCCACTTGAGTCAGAAAATATTTGTTCTAGGAACATTTTCAAATCAGTGGTCAGCAGCCAGTATGATGTAGTGGTTAAGAGCAGCAGACTCTAATCTGGAGAACTGGATTTGATTCCTCACCCCTCCAAATGAAGCCTGCTGTATGACCTTAAGCCAGTCACAGTTCTCTCTAAATTCTCTCAGCCCCACCTGCCTCACAAGGTATCCATTGTGGAAAGAGGAAGGGAAAGGCAATTGTAAGCCACTTTGAGACTAGGCTTGCCAGCCCCCAGGTGGGGTCCCCTGCTTTTGCAGGCTTGGGCCCACTGCTGGCCAGCTGACCATTGGACAAAACCTCAGGTGGAATGTGATGTCATCCAGAAGGGATGTCATTGTGTTGGCAACATTGGGGGGGCAGCACTCTACTTTTTGGGCAAAACTCTATGCTTTGTAGCCAGTTTTACTATAGAGTTTTGCCACAAAAGTAGAATGTTGCCCCCAATGTCATTGATGTAATGACGTCACTTCCGGAAGTGTTAACATCACATCAGTGATGTCCCCGCCTATCCCCGGAAGGCCCTCCATCCTACCCCCATCAGCAGCAGGTAAGGACCTGGCAATCCTATTTGAGACTCCATAAGATAGAGAAAATCTTGGTAAAAAAATCCATTATTCTTATTACTTCCAAGTGGTGCACTTAGAAATGGGCTAGGTCAGTGAGCTGAGCTGATCCAGGTTAGTTTATCAAGCCAAGAGCTGGTTGGTAGCTGTGTGAGACTGTACCACTGCAATCTATACCCTTTGCTTCCTCCCATGCAGCTCCAGCCAGGACAAAGCTGAGTCACAGAGGTCCTTTGGCCTGTTCCTTATTGTACCACCCCCAAGCAACCACTTGGGAGGCCTGGATGGAAAATGAGCCTTGAAAGTGCCCCTTTCAAAGTTGTAGAACCTCTTCTGACTTGAACTTCAGATCTACATACCCCTAATCTACCACTGCACTGCACTAATTTTAATTGTAAAAATATCAAGTTAATTTAATTCATATTTCATTTGTAGTCTTCAAAGGGCTTTTTGGGGAATGCCTCAAAAATGTCACTACCATCCATATTGTTGCAGATATGAATGTTGTGGAAAGTGTTTTGAGTATGACATTTAAGCTTTAATAAATCTTGGTGCACGTATAAGCATCAGTTTTTCACAAGTCCTTCACAAAATCCTTATTGAAAATGTTCCTCGTTTGCTCAGATTTCTGTTGGCTGTAATTTAGTAGCTGAGCACTTGTTTTGTGACTAGAAAGTCCCAAGTTTCATCCATGACATCTACAGTTAAGGGTTTAGGTGGTGGTGGGGCTGGGAAAGATCTTTGTCTCCCCCAGTCCAAAGAGCTGCTGCTAACCTAGGCTAGATGACCCAATGGCATCTATAAAATGTTAATTGAAACATCTGACAGCTGAGGGCAAGGATTGTGGATTGATGTCAGAGAGGCTTCTAGGCTGAAATCTGGCCCATAGATTGCTTTTGCTGCTGTAAGTTCTACTGCCACCCTTCTTTCTGTGATGCATTAAATTAGAGTTAGGAAGACCCAATGCCAAACGAACTAGGCAACAAAGTCTGCAATATGTATACGTGTACTTTCAGGCTGGGCACTTGGGGAATTCCCACTGGCTGGGGGACAAAAAGTGTTTTTAGACTGGTTTTAATGTTTTTATATTTTTATTACCCATCTTGGGTCCTGAGATATTCAGAAGAAAGGCAGGCATATAAACAGGATTGCTGTGAGGAAAAATGGAGGTAGGAGAATGGTGTAGAATAGAGGACATAAATGAAAACAAATAAATATATACATTGAAGTCAGTGAATAGAGATGGACTGAAAATCTTATTCACGCAACCAATAGGTGTGGGGCCAGTTGACATAAGAAACTATTTTTTTCAGTCTATCCAGAGAGCTATTGTTGCCCCATCCCCCCATCCCCCCCAGGAGCCATCTTTTTTTTTTTTGCAGCCCAAGATCCTCTGGCCTAGTCAGGTGATAGGCATGGGTCCACATATCTTGTAATATCAAGTCAGAGGCTCTCAATTAAGGCATTTTGGATAGGAAATTGCTTGGCTGCCATGAGAATTCTAGAAGCACACTGTTCAAGGCTCTTCTGCATGTTCCTTTAAAGCCTGGCTATGAATAATTATTCAAGTTTACATGACAATAATCTCTTTCAGAATCGCCTCCATAATGTAAACTTCTCTGTAAACTTAATCAAGCCCTCAGGAAGAACCATCCACCCAGCTCCTCGGACATTGTTGTCAAGCATGGTACCAGCTTGATCTAAGTGATTCAGTCATCTCTGCCAGACTGATATCCCTCTCCTATTACATCACCTATACAGCATCTCCACAAGGCAAAATTCAAATATTATTTATTTATTTTATTTATACCCTGCTTTTCTCCTTAATGGGGACCCAAAGTGGAGTACATTGTTCTCATCTGTTCCATTTTATCCTCATAACACCCAATAAGTTTCCATGGCAAAGTAGGAATTCAAGCCGGTGACCCCTTGGTCTTAGTCCAACACTCTAACCATTCTACTACACAACACTGACTCTTCTAATCACAACAACCGGGCAAGGGACCTCAGCCAATAGGATCAGTATGCAGGTATTCATGAGGGATCCTAGATTTCCCTGATGAACCCACCTTCTAGAAGGCAAGTACATGGTTTATAAAAAGGAAGCATTGGCCCCCTTCATTTTGTAGTTGGTTCTTTACCCAAGTCTCTTTCTGCCACTGGCATGAAACAATACCCTTTAGTCAAAAGCAGGCAGAGTATGATTATCATTTCCTCCATTCTACCTGTATATCTTTTCAACTTTTTCTCTAGACATTTTTGGGTTAAATTGTAATTGGGCAATAGTGTAAAGTAACTATAATAAGGATTTGGCAAAGTAAAGGGTTTATTGGTTTGCCACAGAAAATGTCTCCTTTAGCAGTTCAGTTTTGCTGTCTTATACTGCTATCATTTTACTTACTATTCTGTATCTTAGCTAAGACAATACAGTTACTCTCTATTTAAGTATCTGTCTCTTCCCCCTCTTATTCACCTCTCTTTCAAGAATATTAAGCTCTAACTTCAGCTGTGTACACAATAAACTTTAAAGATCCTCTTGGTTCAGGTCCTGCATATGTGAGGACCCTTATATGTGCATGCCCTGAGCTGGGGGTTTGGTCTGGGCAAGTGTGTTCACATTTTAGAAGTTTTTCTGAATCTATAAAGGCGACAATATCTCACTTTGGGTTTTTGCATTAATTTACTTTCTCTCTACATAATATACATTATAAACAATGCAACCAAATTTGGTATCTATCGATGATCCTAGTGCACTTTTTAAATTAATCTCCACTCAGAGCTAGATTTATGCTAAACTGAGTAAACTACAGTTTAGGGATTATGAGAGGGCGCTATTTTTTTTTTTTAAAAATCTACAAAATATGGAATAGTCAAGGAAAGAACTCCTCAGAATCCTCAGAATCCCAGGATTATCTTATTGGGTTACTTCCTCAAAGGAGTTTTTCAAATTGGCTGGGTTATTGATTGTGCAGAATTGGACTCAAGATACGTGACTGAAAATAGAACATTGGATTGTGCAAGAGTGGTACCTCATGCTTATGAACTGATTGACATTGTTTAAATGTTTGCAGTATTGCACTGTATTTATCTGTAACTGGCAACCTGTTTACCTGTATATGAGTCAGAACTAACCAGAAAAAGTGGCTTAAAATGAAATTTTGTCTTGTGTTTAAAGGAATAATATCTGTGTTGAAAATTCATGGCATATTATACATCTTTATTTATTTCACTAGGAATAAGGCCCGTTGTGGAAATAAATACAATGAGCTCTAGAACGAGGCTCTGGGAGGGTGCCCTGGCCTTGGGTACTCAGTGACAATTTGCTGTGGTGACCTCAGCAGGGTATAATGACACAAAGTCCACCATTTTCTCCAGAGGAACTGATCTCTGCTACCTGAAGAGCAGTTGTAATTTTGAGTGATCAGCCCTCACCAGGAGATTGGCAACAATGGTTTCCCATGAGGGAGATAGGGTTCCCATGAGGGAATGGCTGGTTTGGAGGGTGGAGACTATGGCATTGTACCTGTCTGAGGTCCCACCCCTCCTCAAACCCCACCCTTTCCAGGCTCCACCCCTCAAATCTCTAGGAGTTGGCAACCCTATCTCCCTCCCAGCCAAGTATCAACCTACCTTTATATGCCCCTCTGACTTCAGCTTTCCATCTCCTCCCCTCTCCCTCCTGGAGAGCAGTTGTAATTCTGAGTGATTTCCAGCCCCCACCTGGAGATTGGCAACAATGGTTCCCCAGGAGGAAATAGCTGGTTTGGAAAGTGGAGTTTATGTCATTGTACCTGTCCCTCCCTTCCTCTAACCTCACCATTTCCAGGTTCCACCCCTCAAATCTCCAGAAATTTCCCAACCTAGAGTTGGCGACCCTATCTCACCTGCAGCCCCTACCATGCTCAGAGGCCCTGACTGCTACGTGACATTGGCTGTCATAGGGGAACCATCTCAGCAGAATATAAGGACACAGAGTCGACCATTTTCTCTAGGGGAAACTGATCTCTGCCATCTGGAGAGCAGTTTTGAGTGATCTCCAGCCTCCCCCTGGAGACTGGCACTGGTTTCCCAGGGGGAAAAGTAGTCTTTCTCTGCAATGGGAACCAAAGTAGTTTACATCATTCTCCTCTTCCCCTTTTTACTTGCAGAAAAACCTGTGAGGTAGGTTGGGATGAAAGTCTGTGACTGGTTCAAAGTCACCCACTCAGCAAGAACCTGGGTCTAGCAGACCTTGCTCTGAAGGGTTGACTGCTCTGCCAAGGGTAGCCAACCACCAAGTGGAGCCTGAAGATTGCCAGGTATCACAACTGAACTCCAGACAACAGATCTCTCTCGCCTGGAGAAAATAAATCTCCAGGAATTTCCCTACCTGGAGCTGGCAACCCTAGTCAGGAATGGCCCCAATAAGTTTTCTCCCAAAGGCCAAAATAGGTGTGAAAAGGGCCTTTTACTGACAGAACCAAGCTTGGTTGCCTAGCAATAGACATAAAGGGAAAGTAGGGTTGCCAGCTCCGAGTAGAGAAATACCTGGAGATTTGGAGGGCAGATCCTGTGGAGGTCAGTGTTGGGGGGCAAAGGACTTAGCAGAGTATAATGCCATAGGGTCTACCCTCCAAAGCAGCCATTTTCTCCAGGGGGACTGATCTCTGTCGTCTGGTATCACCTGTTATCACAACTGAACTCCAGACAATGCATCTTCCCCCCCCCAGAAAACAATTGCTTTAGAGGGTAGCCTCTATGGCATTCTGTTCAGCTGAGGGAAAACTTAGTCCCACAGAGGAGCTAAGCAGGAGAAGTGTCTCGTCGGGAGTCACAATTGTTTGCCAGTGATTCTGACAGGGAACAGTGGCTGAAGGGGAGTGGATAGGGAATAGAAGCAGACCCAGCACCTGGCCAATGGCACACAAGTACTCTTGAGTGATGGTTGACAGGTCAATGGCTGATGGAGTGTATTGCACAGCCAATAGGAGAGCTGGAAACTCTCTGTGGGTGGGATTCAGGCAATGCAGCCAGTTAATAGGGATAGCTTCTGAGTGACACATCATGGAGCCAACTTTAGGAGCATGTGGAATGTTCAGATACTGCCACCCCACTACTCAATTATATATTGAGATTTCTTGTACACTGTTCTCAATGAAATTCAAGGAAGCTTAGAGAGTTATAAATGATAACAAAGAATAATGTACAGAACGTTTCATGAACAATGCACTAAAGCTGGGTTACACAAACTGAACAATAAAATAGCAACTGATTAGTAGATCACATGGGGCCACGGTGGCTCAGAGGTTAAGATGCTGAGCTGCAGACTGAAAGGTCTGTAGTTTGGCACTTCGAGACTCTAGTGCCACATGACGGAGTGAGCTCCTGTCTCTGGCCCTAGCTCCTGCCAACCTAGCAGTTCAAAATCAAGAAATTGCAGGTAGATAAATAGGTAGCACTTTGGTGGGAAGGTAACAGTGTTCTGTGTGCCTTGGTGTTTAGCCATGCCAGCCACATGACCACGGAAATGTCTTCAGACAGTGCTGGCTCTTCGGCTTGGAAACGGAGATGAGCACTGACCCCCAGAGTTGGATTTGACTAGCTTTCGAGCAAGGGAAACCTTTACCTTTAGTATATCACAAAAATTGAATTTCATAAACTGAATGATACAAAAAAACTCCCACCAAACCCCCAGAAACCTGAATTTCACAATTAGAGAATGATGTAATGCACCCAGTATAATACATCCAGTAAATACACGGTCTAAAGGGAGAGAAGGAAAAAGCTACCTAAAAATGTCAGATGCAATTAAATGAAAATCTCATTCCCTAAACAAAGTGCCCTTCCTGCAGAATTCTGCTTTACTGCATCCCAATTTCCTTTATAAACAGGTGTGTTTTACATATTTTGCCATGATGGATGTTGACAGGATTCTATTGTTAGCCAAATGGGCCCTTAGCCTGTTATGCCAATGGCCAATAATGCACACTACCAGTGAGATTTCAAAAGTAGAGACAACTTTATTGCGATAAAGGAGACCATGGCAGCAAAACCAATGACTCCATTAGTAAGGCGTCAGTGACAAACAACTTTTAGACATGCACATAAGTCTGCTAATTACAACAAACTTCCTTTATATCTATTTCTTTTGCCCTTATTCGGCATATTCATGTATCTCCTGAGCTTTGCAAAACTACTTCCCTTATATTTAAAAGACCACCTTTGCTTAATCAGCTATGTTCTGGAACATCTTGCCCACTCTACCACATCCTGTTTTGTATATTAACTGAATTTTGCTTTCTCAACAGTTCAGCTAGTGTAAGCTGCACAAGGTAATTTTAAAATGGCTTCAGTCTTGCCTATCACTGTGATCTATGAAGGCTACCACTTGTGTTCTGGATCCTGGTTGCTGAAATCATGTAAGAACCACATAAATAAGTCATTGATGTCCATCATAAACCAATCACTGTCTCCGGGAATCTTCCTTGGCTACTCAATGAAGCAGTGATGTGACCAATTATTACCCTGTTTCAAATTTGCCCTTTCTGGGCAAAGTGATTGAGAGTCTAGTGGTGGACCAACTCCAAGCCTTCCTGGATAATTTGTGCTCTGGACCTTTTTAAGTCTGGTTTGAGGATAGGCTATGTGACAGAGATGGTGCTGGTGGCTTTAGTCTGAATGTGGATTTAATATGGTCGTTCTTATACATGACAAAGTTTAGGGTCTCATCACATATTAATTCAGCCCTGCCCCTAGTTTAGCTAATACAATGTCTGTGTTTTCCTCTACTCTTTGCCCCCTAAGGCACTTCATTTACAGGCATCCATTAACTAATTAGTGTTGCATTTCCAAAGGCGATATAGTATTGATTTACTGCCTTGACCTTGGAGGGACACATTTAAATGTTCTGCAGTGCTATCAAACTGGGCACAGTTTTAACCAAGTTTACTGCCTGCTTCAGGTCTCTCTCTGTGTTAAGATTGCCTGCAAAGATCTACATTTGGTACAGTAACATACCCTGGCACAGAATGATATAACATTCCTCTCTTTTTCATTTTCCCCCTGGTCAGACTCCAAAGAAAGGCTAAATGTAACTTGAAAACTTGCACTCATGTTGAATTGTATCTGACCCAAATTTAAAATATTGTCTTGCCTGTTCTGTGGTTTTTCCATAGGTGAAATGACTGTCTATTAAAATGTTAGAAAGGTAGGAAGAACTTGACATTTCCATGCTTTCTTTGTCATGGAAACTAGTGAAAAGACTGACTAATGTTTAAAGAGGAATCCTACTACCATGTTTCTCTTTGTTAGTTTTGCTCATAGACTTGGCTCCCTTCCAAAGTCATATTTTTACACTACATGGTGAGAAATGATTGTCACTGTTCTGACTTTCCAACTGCTGAGCTAAATGGGGAGTGGGCTCAGCTTGAACTTAACAGGGTTCGTACATGATTTGACACCTGTGAGATGTTAAGAGGGTTCAAAGGTTTTCTGAAAGCACTTTTCTGTCACCTTGTTAATCATACATTCCATAAGAATAAACCTGACCATTCAGAATATATGACAGCTGTGAAGAGCTTTAGCACTTACCATTGGCAGTAGGTCTGCTTGATGTGTGGCATTATGTTTGTTTTTGCATCTAATTTTTCTAAGTGTGGCTGAACGAGAGTATGAACATTTCACTTTTCAAGCCTACTTAGAGAACTTCTGTTTAGCTTTTCATCAATGACAAAGTAGAATTAGTTTGAATAATCAGGCCTTTGCCCTGCAGGGAGCATTGTAAAAGCCATTCAGAGCATTTTGTGTCTCCTTTGTTTTGGTTTGAATCCATTCTGAACAAATCATGGACTTCACTCATATTTGCATTTTATTGGTTCCCAGAGGAGGAATCAAAATGTATTGCAATATTTCTTATTAAGCCCTGGTACAGACAAGCAGATGTTATTTGACTGTTTATTCTTTCTTTCTCTCACATTTCTCACCTATAGGCTCAATCTTGGAGGAAATGTGTACATATATAGTTTTAGTTATTTGTATACTGTTGGCCAAGGACAGACCGGCAGTTTGAAGCACGAGGGAGTCGTGGCAAAAAGATCTGGCACAAACTGTTCCAGGTTTTCCTGGTCACACTGCACGGAATGATGTGGGAGCATACTGGGGAGGACACGCAAGGGAGTGTTTGCACTGTTGGCCTGCTCCTGGCGGAGGTACGGCTGTAAGCGACTTTTTTTGTGTAATCCAGTTATATGCATTTATGTGCATAAGTGCATCCCTTACTGGATCAGCTTGTTTGCGTTCACATGTCCCTGAAGCAGGATGAACGTGCTCTCCAGGGTTTGCTTTCACCTGGTATTTTTTAAACTCGGGAGGGAAGCATTACAAGATGGGTTGAGTATGGCTGGGGAATGCCTGACAGATGTGCTTGTGTGAACTGGCTCTTTAATCCACTCGTGAAACGTTTCCGAAACCTGCCTATCTCGGGCCAAACTGTCAGTCTGAACTCAGCCGTTGATTTGGTTACCCATATAAACCTCAACATAACATAATTTGAAATCACCATGATCTTCATATTGCAAACATTCACCTTGGCCACAATTCAACCTTGAGCTGACTGTATTTAACCCCATGACATTTTAAATGAGTGTCCTTAGTTATGGATCTTTTCACCACAAGAAAGGGTGTAATGTAATCTGGCTCAATGTCATCATAGACCATATGTTACTATAGAACAGGGGTGGCCAAACTTGCTTAATGTAAGAGCCACATAGAATAAATGTCAGATGATTGAGAGCCATAAGACATAAACAAATATTACACATGTTTTTATTGAAAAATATGCAAACCTGCTTTTTATTAACATTAAATGAGTGCCAAGAATAAAAACCAAACAGGTAAAAATGGATACTGATGATGATATTTATTTGTCCAATGATATTTGTCTAAGGGAGAGAGAAAGAGAGAGAGGTGGAAAGAAAGAATGAAAGAGGCGGAAAGAGAGAGAAACAAAGAAAGCAAATAGATGGGGAGGGAGGGGGAGGGAGGGGGAGGGAGGAAGAGGAAGGGAAGGAAGGGAGAAAGAAAGAAAGGAAGAAAGAAAGAAAGAAAGAAAGAAAGAAAGAAAGAAAGAAAGAAAGAAAGAAAGACAAAGAAAGGTAGGAAGAAAGCAAACAGATGGAGGAGGGAGAGAGAAAGGGGGAGAAAGAGAGACAGACAGACAGAAAGAAAGAAAGAAAAAAAGAAAGCAAATAGATGGGGGAGGGGGAGGGAGGGAGGAAGAGACAGAGAGAAAGAAACAAAGCAAATAGATGAGGGAGGGGGAAGAAGGAAGGAGAAAAGAAAGAGAGAGAGGTGGAAAGAAAGCAAATAAATGGGGAGGGAGGAAGGAAGGGAGAGGTAGAAAGAAAGCAACTTTAACTTTCAGTGTGTTTTCCAAGCCCCCCCCACACCCCCATGCCAGCCAGCTTGGCTTGGAGAAGGGGTTTAAAGAGACAAATGCCTTCTCCGAGCCAAGTCAGTAGGCTGGTGTAACAGTTTGGTGAGACTTGGAGAACACATTTAACTTTTGATGGGGAGGGAGGGGAAGGGGGAGGAAGAAAGAGAGAAAGCAAATAGATGGAGGGAGGGAGAGGTGGAAAGAATATAACTTTAACTTTAAATGGTCCTCCAAGGCCCCCCCCACTGGCTGGCTTGGCTTGGAGAAGGGATTTAAAGAGACAAATGCTGTCTCCAAGCTGATTGGGGGTGGGCTTTGAGAATAAATTTAAAGTTGCTTTCTTTCTCTGCTCCCCCCACCTCAAGTCCACCCAGGGAGGGGAACACTGGCTGGGGAAAGGAAGACTGATCAGGAAGGTATGCCTCCCCTTCGCTTCCCCAGCTGCCATGCTAGGAGCTGCACAATATGTATGAAAGAGCTGTATGAGGCTTCAGAGCCACAGTTTGGCCACCCTGTTATAGATTTTTCCCCTCACTAGAAAGCACCTTCTGTTTTTCATTGTAAAAATAGCAACAACATCCTTGCCTATAAATAATTCTCCTGTCAGAAATACTATCATAGAAATGGCTATATCTTGATTATCATGTTGTTGTAGGCACAAAGCAGATAAACCCTACATCATAGACCATAAATGATGTGGTTGTTCTTCTCTGTTTTGGCTGGAGTGTGTGTGTACGAGAGAAAGACAGAGAAGGAGGGCAAAATTCATTGTTATCCATATCAGTTCCCTTGCCCAGTCTGCCATATGCAGAACATCCTAAATGCATTACATGTGTGCTCTGGAACTTTCTAGAACAATACCCTTAGAAAGAGAGATAGAGAGGGACCTCAAATAAGAAAATATTCCCTTAACAAGATACAAAGCTAGAAAAAAGGAATGCAAAGGAAAAGATAAAGCTATGTTGCAATACCATACAGGGCCGTGCAGAATCTTTTACAATTCTGCAGGGCCTGCAAGACAGAGCTCTTCTGCCAGACCTTTAACTAGGGTGAAGGACATCCCTCCCTCTCTATTGGGCCTCCCCTCAGTGAGTCAGAACTTCATTACCGTCTAAGGATCAAATCTTGAAAGAGATGACATCTGTGAGGCTTTCACTTTATAACTTGCACCAGATGAATGATGTTGTTCTTTTATTGGTATTTTAACTGTTTTAATTTGTGTATATTTTATTTTTACTAAATCTGATGGAACCTGCCCTGAGCCTGCTACATGGGAAGGGCAGGATATAAATCGAATTGAATAAATAAATAAATAAATAAATAAAGCTATCCTAGCAATTCTACCCTTGATTGTCACCTAATTGGTGAGAAAATGTGGTGTCTAAGAAGAAATAAAGGGAGAAAGGAAAATCATATGAGACTGTCGTATTGTGGTGCAGAGCAGGAAAAGTATAATCCAAAACCAACTATGAAGCTGGGAATCCAGATGAGGATAAAGGTCCAGGACTGTAAGAAGGGGGTTCAGTGATTCAGCAAGCCAACTGCAAACTTGGGGTAAAGAAAGCTTGAATACAGGAACAACTACAAGGAAGAAGGCTTGGGAAGAGGCTGGCAATCCAGTGATTTCAGCAGAGGAAGGTCCAGGATCAGAACCAACTACTAAGTTAGAGGGTCTTGACATGCCTTTTAATAGGATCTGAACTAGCTAAATTTCAGTGGGAAATTCTGCCATTGGCTCTAAGATACACTGCAGGATTGGATCACAGGTTCAGTGCCTTACTCAAAAGCCTGGTGGAAGAGCTCCATCTTGCAGGCCCTGCGGAATTGCATAAGGTCCTGCAGGGCCCTGATCTCCTCTGGGAGCTCATTCCACCAGGTAGGGGCCGCCACCGAGAAAGCCCTGGCCCTGGTAACAGCATATTTGGCCATCTTGGGGGCTGGAATAACCAGCAGATTTTGTCCCCTGGACCGTAGCGCTCTTGGGGGAACATATAGTCCAACTCTCGCAGCCATACATTACTACGGGGAATACTATTGCTTTGACCATGCAGACTTTTGTTGGCAGGGTGATGTCTCTGCTTTTTATCATGCTGTTTAGGTTTGCCATCACTTTCCTCCCAAGGAGCAGGCCTCTTTTAATTTCATGGCTGCAGTGATCTGGGATCCCAGGAACGTGAAGTCTGTCACTACTTTTATGACTTCCCCTTCTATTTGCCAAGGGGTGATAGGGCCAGATGCCGTGATCTTAGTTTTTTTGATGTTGAGCTTCAAGCCCACTTTTGTGCTCTCCTCTTTCACCCTGAGCAAGAGACTCTTTAGGTCCTCTTAACTTTCTGCCATCAGAGTGGTATCGTCTGCATATCTGAGGTTATTGATCTTTTCCCCAGCAATCTTAACTCCAGCTTATGATTCATCCAGGCCAGCATTTCGCATGATGTACTCTGCATATAAATTAAATAAGCAAGTTGACAATATACATCCTTGTCGTACTCCTTTTCCTATGCTAAACCAATTAGTTGTTCCATATCTGGTTCTAACTGTTGCTTTTTGACCCTTATACAGGTTTCTCAGGAGACATGTGAGGTGGTCTGGTACTCCCATCTCTTTAGGAACCTGCCATAGTTTATTGTGATCCACATAATCAAAGGCTTTAGCATAGTCAATGAAGCAGAAGTAGATGTTTTTCTTGTACTCTCTTGCTTTCTCCATAATCCAGCGAATGTTGGCAATTTGATCTCTAGTTCCTCTACCTCTTCGAAACTCAGCTTGTACTTCTGGCAGTTCTCTATCCACGTACTGTTGTAGCCTAGGTTGTAGGATCTTGAGCATGACCTTGCTAGCGTGTGAAATGAGTGCAATTGTGCGATAGTTTGAACATTCCTTGACATTGCCCTTCTTTGGGATTGAATGTAAACTGACCTTTTCCAATCCTGTGGCCACTGTTGTGTTTTCCAAATTTGTTGGCAAATTGAGTGCAGAGCTTTAATAGCATCTTCTTTTAAGACTTTGAATAACTCAGCTGGGATACCATCACCTCCACTAGTTTTGTTGTTAGTAATGCTTTCTAAGGCCCATTTAACTTCACATTCCAGGATGTCTGGCTCAAGGTCAGTGATTATACCATTGTGGTTGTCAAGGACATTGAGGTCCTTCTTGTATAGTTCTTCTGTGTATTCTTGCCATCCTTTCGTAATCTCTTCTGCTTCTGTTAGGTCCCTACCATTTTTGTCCTTTATCATGGCCAGCTTTGCATGGAACGTTCCCTTGATTTCTCCAATTTTCTTGAAGAGATCTCTAGTCCTTCCCAATCTATTGTCTTCCTCTATCGCTTAGCATTGTTCATTCAGGAAAGCCTCCTTATCTCTCCTTGCTGTTCTCTGGAAATCTGCATTCAGTTGGGCAAATCTTTCCTTTTCACCATTGCCTTTAGCTTTCCTTCTTTCCTCTGCTATGTGTAAAGCCTCATCAGACAGCCACTTTGCTTTCTTGCATTTCTTTTTCTTTGGGATGGTGGTGATTGCTGCCTCTTTTACAATGTCACGGACCTCTGTCCATAGTTCTTCAGGCACTCTGTCTATCAAATCTAGTCCCTTAAACCTATTCTTCACCTCTACTGTATATTCATCGGGGACGCGATCTAGGTCAAATCTGAATGGCCTGGTGGTTTTCCCAACTTTCTTCAATTTAAGTCTGAACTTTGCAATGAGTAGCTCATGATCTGAGCCACAGTCAGCTCCAGGTCTTGTTTTTACTGACTGGATAGAGCTTCTCCATCTTTGACTGCAAATTATATAATCAATCTGATTTCGGTGTTGCCCATCTGGTGATGTCCATGTGTAGAGTCGCCTCTTCGGTTGTTGGAAAAGGGTGTTCGCTATGACCAGCGTGTTCTCTTGACAAAACTCTGTTAGCCTTTGCCCTGCTTCATTTTGTTCTCCAAGGCCAAACTTGTCTGTTATTCCGGTTACCTTTTGATTTCCTACTTTAGCATTCCAGTCCCCTATGATGATGAGGACATCATTTTTTGGTGTTAGTTCTATGAGGTGCTGTAGGTCTTCATAGAACTGGTCCACTTCAGCCTCTTCTGTAGCAGTGGTTGGGGCATAGACTTGGATTACTGTGATGTTGAATGGTTTACCTTGGATTTGGACCGAGATCATCCTGTCATTTTTGAGATTGTTTTCAATCTCAAAAACAATCTACCCTGTTAGCCTTATATTAAACTGGATATTTTATCCAGGTCTATGGCGGTCAAGTCAAAGGGTCTTTTGGGAGTGACCAAATGCAGGAGAGGCAACAACATAGCTTGCTAAAAATACCAGAATATTTGCAGCCCTAGTGGTAAGTGAGTGGCTGGAAGCCAGGCAAAAGAAAGGAGAAAACACCTTTCAAGGAGTAAAACAGGCCACAACACCTTTATTGATTACAGCTGTAGAAATTTGTCTTGGCACTGAGCTGTGAATCAAGGCATCGAGCAATCCACCTGCCACCCAATAGAGAAAAAAAACCATCCCTCACCCTGCCTGATGAGGGCGAAACCCTGGGGTGGCATCCAGGCAGAAACACCTGGGTGCAACCCACTGTGTGCTCCCCTGTACATTCCATCTAGCAGCTGATAATAATTGAGCTCTGGCTTTCTTCACCAAATGAAATCTCCAAGTTGACTTTGAGGGAAGTCAAAGCCAACTAAAACTAGTGGCCATCTCTATATCCTGTGGCAGTGAATTTCACAAATGAATTACTCTCTGACTGCTGAAATGTACTTACTTTGACTCATTGGGTGCCTACCAATTCTAGTGTTAAAGGAGAGGGAGAACAAAGTATCCACTTTCTCCACCCCTGTGTCATTTTATAAACCTCTATCATGTCTTTCCCACCCTGCTTGCCATTTACATTTAAATCTTTGTATTTTAGGCCAAAATTTTGTTGGAATGGTCAAGTAAATAATACATACTTACCTATTGTAAAGTTGGAGTCATGCATTTCATTGTTATCTATATATATTTGACAGGATAACACTTGCAAAAAAATTATTGTAAAATACCTCAAACCACTACATAAAGCAGACTATTTTAAAGTGTTATAAAATGCAAGCATTAGTGTTCTAAAATGATTATTTTCTAGGATAAAGGCTAGAAGTATTTTTTGCTCCAGACCAATTATCAATGCCAAAAATCAATGAAAAGCAAAACTGAGGAATTCTTTGCCTTGATGGCCAGCAACTAGTCTTGGCATGAGGCAGTAGAAAAAACTGTCGGTAAAAAATTAATACAGGATACCTGCCAGTCAGCTATGTGAGTACTTGACTCAGTTGAGATCCATCCATAGGCTGTTTGTGGGGCAGAAGACAGCAATAATAGATTGTTTAAAGAAAAAAAATTACACCATCTGGAAAATCAAGTGTGGCATATTCATTTGAAAGATACATGTGGGGTAGTAGTTAGAGTGTTGATCCTGCTAAACCTGGATTCAAATCACTGCTTTGCCATGAATCTCGCTGGGTGAGCTACTAACCTACTCCAAAGGCTTATTGTGAGTATAGGAGAAGGGAAACTACATTAGCCCAAGGTTCTTGGATGATGTTTGGGAGTAGGTTTTCTGCCTCTTGTCAATATAATTCAATCTATGGATTTAATATTTATGCTTTCATAACATTAACTAAACAGCCATTTTCAGCCCATTTGGTTACTTATTATTTTTCATGAACACAAATGCCAAACTAGATTTGGAATTCATGCTTAATGTGTTCTCTAATATTCTGACTGCCACCATGTTTAATCAGACAGTGCAGAACATTAGATGTAAAAAGTTATGAGAGGTACAGGGAACATCACATGCATATACTGCAGTGGGCTGGTGCTGCTATAGAAACATATACTCCAGTCAGAAGACTTAAATTGTGTTACCTTAGGCAAGTAACTCTTCCTCTTCTAGACAACCTCACAGGTTTGTTGTAAGGATGCAATGGACAAAGATAACCATTTGTACCCCTGAGATCCTGAAAGGAAAACTGGGAGTTCATAGAATCATAGTTGGAAGGGACCTCCAGAGTCATCTAGTCCAACCCCCTGCACAATGCAGGACATTTACAAATACCTCCCCTACCCCCAGTGACCACTGTTCCATGCCTAGAAGATGACAAAAAAAACCCTCCAGGATCTCCAGCAAACTGACTTGGAGAAAAACTGCTTCCTGACCCCAAAGTGGCAATTAGCATTTCCTTGGGCATGTAAGAAAGGGACACAAGAACTAAGCACTGAGGCAACCCTTCCTGCCTTCCTTCTCATGATCTACCTAAGTTCACAGAATCCATATTGCTGCCAGATGGCCACCTAGTCTCTGTTTGAAAATCTCCAAAGAAGGAGAGCCCACTGCCTTCTGAAGAAGCCTGTTTCACCGAGGAACCAGTCTGACTGCCAGGAAGTTCTTCCTAATGTTTAGCTGAAAACTCTTCTGATTTAATTTCAACCTGTTGGTTCTTGAAATGTACTGGGTTCAGACATGTGGATTGATCAGCTCATGGTTTATTGTGATTTCACCTCAAACTAAAGACAACTCAAGCAGGACCGAAGCCCTGCTTAAATGTGTGCTTAACACCACACCCAACACACACCCACTCCCTGTGATTGGTCATTTACATAAGAACTCCTGTACAATAGGTTCCTTCCAGGATCCTAGTCCCCTATTGTTCTGTAAATGAAGCTAAGTCCATGCTCAGGCAAAACATGAGCTCAGTACACAACAGTTCTGATGCAACCTTCTGGGGCAACAGAAAACAACTCTATACCATCCTCTATATGACAACCCTTCAAGTACTTGAAGATGGTTATCATATCACCTCTCAGTTGTCTCAGTTGTGGTTTAACAAAAAATACAACACCCAAATAATATGACACCCAACTGGCAAAGCACAGTAAGAAACTGTGTTGTCATGACCATTGTGCCTATATTTGGGGGCCCAGTCTCAGACTCTTTGTACCATGTCCAGCCCATATGTCCTGCCAGGTTACCCCACTCTGGTCAGAGTCTCAATCAGAGGGTAAGAGAAAGGCAGCAGCAGACCACATTTGTATGCCACCATGTTTGTATGTTGTATGCAACACCATGTTGTATGACTGAATGTTAACTAGGGCATATAAGGACAAGCTAGGTTGGTCGCAGAATGGTTCTGCTTTGGCAAAAAGGGAAAAGTCTAGAGAGACAATCCAGTCAGCACAGCCAGATTCACAGCTACTATTCTAAAACATTTCAACCTAATGTCCTGTTGTCTGGTCTTGATCTAACCTGACAGAAAGGAACTCCAGTGATCTCAACCTGTAACTACAGGAGGCTATTCCAAGAGTTGCCCCCCCTTCTCTGTGCATCAAACTTTCCTATTTCCTTTCCTCTGAGCTAATCCAGAAGCTTACTTTGGACATCCTCCTTCCAGTACCACAAAAACAAAACTTTAATTTCTATTATTCTTGTGGTAGAACAGTCCTGCTCCAGCCTTCAGGCCCTGTTCCACCCTACCTTCCAAGGTTTCCTCAACACCTGGAGAGACCTCTCTCTCTCTCTGTCTCTCTCTCTCCCTCTCTCCAGTAACTTGCCACCACCATCCAACCTTTGTAGGAATTGCTCGCTGGGAGGGTCAGGATTCCCAGCTTCCCACCAAAGTTCTGAGGCCTTGCCTTTGTGTCTCCAGCTATCCAGTGCCTGTTTACCATGGGAACAGCTTACTGCCCTGTGTGCCTCTGGGGGAATAGCTGCTTGCCAACTGACTGCCTTCCCCTGGCACTCCTTTTAAAATAGTGTGTCCAAAATGGTGGAAGTCTGTGTGGCACAGAGAACCACTACCAACATCAAAAGTTATAAAGTATTTATCAAAAAGGAAATGTTTACAAGTATACTCTTAGCACAGCACCAGACTGAGCAAGGGATTCAAAAGAAAAGGGTAAAATGCAGTTCCTCTGTCCATTCCTCTATACATGTCCTATCTGTTGTTAAATATAAGTCAGGTTCCTTAGCTTAGAAAGTTATAGAACTCTACAGAGTTACCATTACCTTGAAGGCTCCCTGTCATGATCTGTGTAGGACTGGGAGACAAAGCCTAGAGGCCTAGGCCCTAGGAGACCTGTGTGGAAGTGGAAAGCAGACAGCCTACAATCCCCACAATGCTTAGCGACAGTTGTGACCAATCGGTTTCTGGGGATTGTGTGAGGAGATGGAAACTTAAGCTTTGTGGGATGTGGAACTGTGTTCTTTTCTGTACTGTGGTCTTCCCTCTCACAGAGTTAAGCTGAGGGGACAGTCTGGTCTGAGAGAAAGATCCCTCACTTGGGACAGAATGAGTACAGGCACAGGCCTGGTATAAAAGGGCTGTGGGCCTTGAATAGTAACCAGTTAAGAAATAGGTAGCCACGTTAGATTTATTTATTTTGCCTTTAAACATTGTTATAGATTTTAAGTACCTTGTCTTGTTTGCATTGCCCCATTACTGTATTAATAAACTATTTGTTTAATGTTCTCTGCCTGGTCATCATGCCTATAGTTCTTGGCTTAAAAGGGGGCATATTGGATGGGCTTGGGAGGGTACTCTGGGCCTTCCTAAGGGACCCTAAGTCCAGAGTGGTGGCAGCATCAGGTGGCAACCCACTAGGGGCCATGACACTCCCTCAGATGTAGGCCAGCACATGGCAATGGCCACCTCCTCCAGACCTCAGTTAAGAGTTCTGTCTGCTCTGATGGACTCCACACAAAAGAGACTTCCTCTTTACTGCAAGGAGCTTTTATCATATCTGTTTCTCCACTCACTAACCAGGACAGGCTGTGTCAAAGAAGCTTTTCCTGAAGTCTCCAGAAGTTTCTTCCTGATGTCCTTCTAGGCTTTAATACTTCCAAATCCCTATTTCCTGCTGGGGGGGAGCTATTGTCTCTAGCTGAACCTATTAGCATTTCTTAAGAGGCAGCTGAGGTGAGGCTGGAAAGTCATTGAACTGACTTCTTCCTTCCTGTCTGTTTTCTGCCCAGAGAGAAAAACTTTAAAAACCTCCTGGTAAAGGTTTTAGTTAGGTCAGACCTCTATGCCAAAAAATACATTTCCTCACAATTCCCATCCCTGTAACAAGAGCTATCTCTCACTAGACTTGAGTGCAGAAATTTGTTTCATTTCATTTGTTTGTTTCATTTATTTCATTTTTGTTATTAACTTGGTTGTTTCAAATGCTTTTGTTTCATTATTATTTCTTTCATTATTGTTGATCCATTTTCATAATTCTAGTCTATTATTTTTAATTGATTTCCATGGAAGCCCCACCTCCCAGGGTCTGGAACTTTGTGTTTTTTCATCCAAATTGGACAAAACTCAGGGTGATAGTACCATTGCACTTGGACTTATACAACCTCAAATTCCAGATAAATGGATTAAAGGGGTCCCCCTTTTTGAGAGAATGAAGTGCACCAATGTTTAATATCAAAGTCTATGGAAGTATTGGTATGAAAGATTCTGAACACACAATAACACATACAATGGTGTCCAGTGAAGGAATTTGGTACTGGAGCCACTTAGCCTGAAGGACAGCAGCATGAGGAAGAGGCAGACTGACCAGACTAGGGCATTTGGTGATTGAAAGAGGGCAAGGCATTTGGGCAGGCAGACAGCAGTAGAACATTGAACAGACTTGCTTGGACTGGGAACAAGGTTTGGAGAGCATCAGGCAAGCAAGGGAGTCCAGCATGCAAGGGGAAATCTGACACTTCAGGGCAGGCATTGTGGGGAGATCAGAATATCCATTAAAATTAGAATACTACACAGATGCATGTAATCATAGTGGCTACAGCTTGCAGCCAATCAGGTAAGCCCCAGGCCTCTCTTCTGTTGCCAGAGGCACTGCCTTTTATTCTTGGGTAGCTCCAAAACAGGGGTGCCTTACTTTCTAACCTGAACCAAAGTCCCCAAAAGCCAGGCACTCTCAGCTTGAACCGCAGAGTCAGGCTGCAAGTGGTCTGCAAAAAGGGATTTCATATTCAACTTTCATCAGGTAACCTCAGAGCAAGCCTCCAGTCTTCCCCCTCCACCCAGCAGAGATTATGTTTATGGAATAACAATGAGTTCCAGAGGTAAAGTCTTTAGAAGCCACCTGGCACTCTCCAGCACCTCACCCAGCCCTTTTGTGTCATATGTGTAAATTCTTTGTCTTTCCTGCCTCTGTCCCTCAAGATACTGGGATAAACCAATCAGTCATTCAAACGTTTAGCAATCCTTCCTGATGCTAATCAGAGACGTCTCCCACCTTTTGTCTACCCTGGCCAGGACCATTAGTAAATCAGATAATCCATTTAACTAGCTACCCAACACCTGGCTTCTATTGTTAAATCCAGACCCTGCCTCTCTGGAAGCTCATTGGTCATACCTAAGGTCTGCCCCTTCTGGCATCACCCCCTCCTCATCATTGGTCCAGATAATCTATTGTTCTCACCTAAGACCAGCCCCCAGGGCCACCCATTGGTCTGCATTCTTTGCCAATGCCTATATCCCAGCACACACATAGCCTTAGACCATGTGTTTTCTGCCATGATACAAAATGGCAGGCCACCCCTGAAGTCTTTGAGTTTAGGCCAGAATCCATGGACCTCTGCACATCTGGACAGATTGTATCACCCCTCTATAACCCATCAATCACCTCTGCTTCCTTAGTGCTATACTGTGTGAATATTGTGTATATGCTTGAGAATATTTAGTAAAGAAACCATTATTTTAGCCACCCAGTTTTTGTGTCTGTTCCTGCGTTCTTGGGAATTCTGACTCTGGTATACACAGGTCAGATCCTATAGATAAGCCAGTTGCATATTAATAATTATAATTCTCCATCTTTATTAAATAATAGAGCAATTTGGCTAACACTTTCCCCTCCCCCTAAGGAACACTGTGCTGTTTCTATGCCCTTACTAAGAAAACGTGGGCTGCCTTGTAAAAGTGAAGCCAGTCAAGTCAGAGAAAGGCAAGACTGTAATAATGAAACAAAAAGAACAAAACAAAAGACAGCCACTTTATAGGCTGTTTAGATGGGTATTTGATCTGTTTTCATATTAATTAAAGTGCACCCTATTTTCATAATTATTAATGACTAAAGGTAAAGGTAAAGGTTCCCTTGCTCGAAAGCCAGTCGAATCCGACTCTAGGGTTGCGGTGCTCATCTCCGTTTCAAAGCCGAAGAGCCAGCGCTGTCCGAAGACGTTTCCGTGGTCATATGGCCGGCATGACTAAACACCAAGGCGCACGGACTAAAGGAGTGCACAAATCAGCTCCTCACCCTTACAACATGCTCAGCTTGGCTTGGGTCCTGACTAATTTGTCATTCCCAGTCTTGCACCACATGTCGTTAATCTCTTTGGATTCCCATTCAAACCACTGTTTGGATTCCCACTTGACATCCTTGCCGAGTGAGGCATTCTGGGACTCCTAATGTTTGGATTGGTGTGGATCCACTCAGCACATAAGCCACAGAAGACAACATCCACACACAGAAAATAAGTAATCTTTCCCTCCACTCTTTTTCTTCTCTTTTTCTTTCCCTCATCTTTCCCTCTGTTCTTTGAGATAAGAACATAAGAGAAGCCAATGTTGGATCAGGCCAATGGCCCATCCAGTCCAACACTCTGTCACACAGTGGCCAAAAATACTAGGTGCCATCAGGAGATCTGGCAGTGGGGCCAGGACACTAGAAGCCCTCCCACTGTTCTCCTCCCCCCCAGGCACCAAGAATACAGAGCATCACTTGCCCCAGCCTGAGAGTTCCTATCTATACCTTGTGGCTAATAGCCACTGATGGACCTCTGCTCCATATGCTTATCTAATTCCCTCTTGAAGCTGTCCAGGCTTGTAGCCACCAACACCTCCTGTGGCAGTGAATTCCATGTGTTAATCACTCTTTGGGTGAAGAAGTACTTCCCTTTATCTGTTCTAACCCGACTGCTCAGCAATTTCATGGAGTGCCCACGAGTTCTTGTATTGTGAGAAAGGGAGAAAAGTACTTCTTTCTCAACCTGTTCTATCCCATGCATAATCTTGTAAACCTCGATCATGTCACCGCTCAGCCATTGTTTCCCCAAACCACCTTTCTTCATAGGGAAAGTGTTCCAACCCTTTTATCATTCTAGTTGCCCTTTTCTGCACTTTTTCCAATGCTATAATATCCTTTTTGAGGTGTGGTGACCAGAACTGTACACACTACTCCAAATGAGGTCACACCATTGATTTATACAGGGGCATTATGATACTGGCTGATTTGCTTTCTATTCCCTTCCTAATAATCCCCAGCATAGCTTTGGCCTTTCTTATTGCAGTTACACACTGTCTCAACATTTTTATTGAGTTATCTACTACAACTCCAAGATCTCTCTCTTGGTCCATCTCTGCCAGTTCGGACCCCATCAACGTGTGTCTATATAATGTGTATCTATATTTAGGATTTTTGTTTCCAATATGCATCACTTTGCACTTGGCCATATTGAACCCCATTTGCCATGTTGATGCCCACTCACCCATCCTCGATAGATCCCTTTGGAGTGCCTCACAATCCTCCCTGGTTCTCACTACCCTTTACAACTTCATGTCATCTGCAAATTTAGCTGCTTCACTGCTTGCTCCCAACACCAAATCATTAATAAACAAGTTAAAAAGCATCGGACTGAGTACTGATCCCTGTGGTACCCCACTGCTTACCACCCCTCACTGAGAAAATTTTCCACTTATACTCACTCTCTGTTTCCTATTAATTAGCCAGTAATGTGGCTAATGTGGTTAAATACTGTGTGAGTATTGGGACTAGATAGACACATCCAGATTTCTTAGTATTTGGTGTCACAAATTGACTTAAATATTACTCTGACTGCTTGTGTTTACTTATCTCAGTAAACTTTCTCTGATTTTTCTGCTAAATTCCTATCTCCATCTTCATTCCAATCTTGCATTGCTCTGCCATTTTGTCCAAAAATTCCCTAAAATGGTGTGTGCAGGCTTGGGACATATTCCTTTCTATCAGTTTCTGCTAGAATGAGAAGTAAAAGAAAGCAGGGGAACGATGTCTTTCCTGTTGTTCACTATTTGGGTCCAGTTTGGGAAGTCAGCTCATTGACACAAGACATCTATTTGGCATACACATACAGATCACACACAGTAACAATGGATAGAACATTTTGATTTCTGAAATGTGGAGGGAGCCTTTTCTTTAGATAATGCATACTATGAGTTTAATATCCCAGGTGAGTTGCACAAGGTTTTTCCTTGGTGATGGTGGCAAATTAAGTTTCATGAAGATCAAAAAGGAATAAAAACAATTGAACAGATTTGCAGCCTGGACGAGTGAATGAAAACACTTCTCATCACATCACTGGTGGATCTGTGATCCATAAAAGATGCTGGGAGAGGATTCATGTCCTTCTTTACACTAAGACATTTGTAGGGCTTAACGTGCATGCTGGAGAACTTAAAAATTATGCTTTGTCTCATTCTCTTCTCTAAGTAATTGATTCTGTAGGTGGACTTTTCAGGTACACTTGACAATGATAAATGAACTGATTCCTCATCTCTTAATGTGAAAAGAATGCTTTGTGCTTTGTTGTGATTGTGTCAAGGGAAAGGTTGCAATGGACAAAGAGTGAGCAGAACTGAGCCAGTTAACATTTTCAGAACAACATGTTATTGACTTTCCTTTGAATCATTTATGGCAGCATTTCCCTCCTTTCAAGTCCAAAAATACCCACTGGAATTTCATATACAGAAAAGCCAGTCATAGTTCTAAAAAAAAAAATTGTGGTATATCTAAACTACTTGAATGCAAAATGCTTCACAAAAATCAGATAAGACTGAATAAAAGTAGAAAATTACAGTTAAGCTTGTTTTCTTTCCTTTCTGTGCATGTGTGTGTGTTTGTCCCCCCAAGTTGGAATAATGAGACATACAACAGTTTGGAAGTAAACAAGGGTCACTTTATTAACTATTTAATATAACATTGAGGAAAGGGACCAGCTAAGCAAGCACAGAACAGGAAAGACAGGTGTCATTCCCCTGACCAACCTCCTTGCCCTTTTCTCAGGCAGGTCACCCAGCTCTGGTCTTGAGCCATCGGTCTGGCTCTTAACCAGCAGCCCAGCAAACTGGTCACCACCTAGGAGTGCCTACCCCTGAAGCCTTCCAACTTGCAGAGAGGAGCATACCCTAAGAGGTTCCCAGAGAAGGTGATCACCGTTCCCCACCTTGGACCTTAGAAATCTGAAGGTAGTTCCTGATGACCCCCTGTTCCCTAATGGGAAAATGCCATAAGGTGCTCACTGGTTCTGCACCAACCTGCCAAGTGACCAGCCTATTTAGGTGTTGACCACCACAACCAACTATCCAATCCACTGCTCTCAGTGCAAGGTAGGTGAAAACACCTCTACCCATTCAGCCAATGCTGAGTAAAAGTGAAAAATTCCTACTTGGCCCCAATAGGCAACCAGCCAAAGCCTACACAAAGAACAGGGTGGGAGGGTGGGTGAGCACAACAGAGCAACTGTCAATGTGTGGGAGCAGAGCCTGGCTGTTTATCCTAGCCAGCTCCGCCCCCCCACTCACATCAGGACGCAAGGCGTCATTAGTACTGTAGCTGCCTGGCTTCCTCAGGGCAGCAAAGCAGCCCCCGGCGACCAGCAGCATTGCCAAGTCACCGGGATCTGAGTTCTGAATATTGTTGTTAATGGGCATTTTGATTTAGCTCGTTTTCATTGCTATGTGATACATTCAAAAACATGCATAAATTTTAATAATAACAATTCCCTTTAATTTTATTAGAATGCATGGGGGAAAGTGTCAGAAACTGGATTTTTGAAATCAGAACAGTATGCTTATGGAATTCAGTAATAACCCTAATTGAAAGTTCATTCTAATTTTGCTAACTTGATCCACTGAGTTCCATTGCAATGCCTCAGAAATGCCTTAGCAGCCTTGTGGCACCTAACTGACTATGATTATATTGTGACGTAAGCATTCATTAGCCAGAGGATACATCTTCAAGTGTATGTGGGTTACACTCAGAGACAGAAATATGGGACAAACTTTCAAGAAATATGGAATGAAGCCTCTACTTGCAGTCAAATAAGAAAGAGCAAAGCTGCATAAGTGTCCATGAATTTTGGCCTGATAGTCACACAAGTACAGGATAACAATGTATATGGTGCCCACGAGACCACAGGAATAGTTTGGAGAAGTTCCATTTTTAACATAATCTTTATTTTCCTCAGGTACATGATTACATCTTTGTTTTCCACAGCAAAACTATACAATGTGGAAGACTGATGTGCATCCTTAAGCAGCTGTGTAGATGTGCCCAGAAGCCCTGATTTGTTCACAGCTCCCAATGCATACACCCAGATGCTAAGGCTGTATGCCTGTCATTCACACTTTGTGTATTTGCTCCAGGAGATGGCAAATATATTTGCCATATGGAATGTTAAATTAGGATTAGTAAAGCCTTATAGATAACCCAAGTGAGTAAAGTAAGGGATATTTTGGAACTATTCCTAATAATAAATATATCCTCATAAAAAGAAATGACATCTCTACATATTATACTGAAAAGTTGTTTTTAGTAAATAATTGCACACACCTAATTTTTTCAAGATAGTTAGGACCTTGTGTTCTTGTGGTAGTAAGTTAGGGCTATGTTGTGTGCATAAGACTTTCTCCCTTATCTGGGGTTCACAGTAGTGATCATTGATGAGGCTCTAATATCTTAGGATACAATTACAATGCATTTCTCCTGTGAGAAACATTCCTGTGAAAGATTGCTGGTGATTAAGTGGGCTTTTTTTCTCACATGGAGAATACTTAGTACATAGAAGAAAAGTCAATAGTCAAACATGAAAGGATCTGAATGCTAACAGTTTTCCTTAGTGACAAAAAAACCCCTCATATTTATTTCATATGGTAACTCCTTGGTGCCCCTATAAATTATTTAACCTCTTTCCCAGCATTTTAGGAGTATTGTAAAAATATCATATCCTAAATCATCCTTTATAAGAAAAATATCTTAGAACAGTGATTTGCAGTGATACGGAAAAAGTGCCTGACCAACATGCACTACAATCTCTCCACACTATAATCACTACAATGAATATTTTACCATGTGGTAACAGATTCTAGCGCAGTAGCACCTTAGAGACTAACAAGATTTTCGGGGTATAAGTTTTCAAAAGCCAAAGCTCTCTTTGTCAGATACCAATCTGATGAATGGAGCTCTGACACTCAAAAGTGTATACCTTGAAAATCTTGTTGGTCTCTAAGGTACTACTGGACTCGAACATAACTGTTCTACTAGCCTCTGAAACTATCTTCATGTGGTGACAGTAGCACATATGGCACTGTAATTTACATGCACCAGTCATAATTTATAAACTATGCCTTTGTATTTACTAAGGGAGTGAATTCATGCCCATTGAGGAGAAGGAAGAGTAGCCAAGATTAAAAGGATTGTTTTCTAGCTCCATTCCTAATTGTTTCCCAGAATCATGATAGGCTCCCATTGGTAAACATGGTATAACAGATTCAGGTGAGTAGGCATGTTGATCTGAAGCAACAGAACAAAGTTTGAGTCCAGTGGCACCTTTAAGACCAACGAAGTTTTTATTCAAAGTCTTCGTGCAAGCTTGCATATGAAAGCTTATACTTAGAATAAATTTCAGTCTTAAAGGTGTCACTGGACTCAAAATTTGTTCTTATGGTAAAACAGAGCAGGTAAACTTTTCTGTCTCAAGTGCTGAAAAAAATGCCTGTTGCCTTCTCACACACTACTGATCCCAGCAGTGCTCCCAGTGCCACAGTTGCTTGGGTGGAGATCTGGCTGTGGGTGCCAAGCAAAAGGTGCCACTGTCAGCATGCATGCTGGAGATTGGCTACACATTATAGGGGAAAATTCAGGTTGACTATCACCTTACAGACCCCCAAATCTTCCAGGGTATAAGTTTTCAAGAACTTTTGTTGGATGTTTTATCATCCCTTATATACAGGTTAGAAAGTGTGAGGGGTGTTTCAAAGAAGGGCCAGTTGGCATCAGAATGCAGAAGTACAATGCAAAGTATAGTTATCAGTGCTTTTGATGCCATCAGTCATGGTATCCTGCAGGACTGCTTTCAGGGTTCAGACTGGGAGGCACTATTCTGTAGTGGTTTTGTTCCTACTTCAAAGGCAGATTCTAGAGTATGGTGCTGGCTGACTGCTGCTCCACCCCTTGGTTACATCTTGGTTACATCTTGGTTTCAAATTTGCCCTAGAGCAGTGGCAATTCAGTTGCAGAACTTTATGGATGCTTTTGTCCGGGCCATGGGACGGAGACAGCACTGGTCGCCCTCACAGATGACCTCTGAAGGCATCTAGATCAGGGCAGCATGGCAGCACTGCTGTTGTTGGACCTGTTGGCAGGATTTGTCATGTTTGACTGTCAGTTGCTGATCCATCACCTTACCAACACTGGGATTCAGGGGCTTGCCTTGTAATGACTTGTCTCCTTTCTCCAAGGCCGGGGACAGAGGGTGGCACTAGGGGATCAGACGTCCCAGAGGCACCTGCTGACTTGCGGGGTTCCCTAAGGGGTGGTGCTATCCCCGATGTTATTTAACATTTACATGCGCCCCCTTGCCCAGATTTCCCAGAGGCATAGGCTAGAGTTTCACCAATATGCAGATGACACCCAGCTATATCTGTTGTTGGGTGGTCAGTCTGACTCTACCTCAGATAACCTGGATCAGGCACTTCAGGATGTGGCGGGCTGGCTTAGACTGAGCCGATTGAAATTGAATCCAACAGAGGTCCTATGCCTGAGTCGGAGTGGGTCAGGTTTAGGGATCCCACTACTGGCCTTTGATGGGGTGCTGTTGGTGCCAGTATCAAAGGTCAGGACTTTGGGAGTGCTCCTGGATGCTGCCTTAACAATGGAGGCCCAGGTAGCAGTCACTGCCAAGGCAGCCTTTTACCACCTACGGCTGATTAGGTAGTTGGTTCCCTTCCTCCAACGCAATGACCTGGCAACGGTGATCCACACTATGGTAAACTTGAGATTGGACTACTGCAATGCTCTCTACATGGGGCTGCCCTTGTCCCAAATCTGGAAGCTGCAGATAGTGCAAAATGCAGCAGCCAGGATGTTGATGGGCCTCTCTGTACGAGAGCACATCTGGCCTGTGCTGAAGGCATTGCACTGGCTGCCAATAGCATACCAGATTCGCTTCAAGATGCTGGTTTTGACCTTTAAAGCCCTATATGGTCAAGGGCCTGCCTCCCTGAGGGACCGCCTTTCCCCGTATGTCACCCAAAGAGCACTGAAGTCAGGGCTGCAAAATCACCTGACTCTCCCTGGTCCAAAGGACACCAGATTGGCCACTACGAGAGCTAGGGCCTTCTCAGTGGCAGCTCCACACTGGTGGAATGAGCTCCCAGAAGACATCAGGGCCCTGTGGGACCTTTTTACAGTTCTGCAGGGCCTGTAAAATGGAGCTCTTCCACCAGGCCTTTGATTAGGAGCTGCCAATGAGGAATGAGCTATTAAAAACTGAACTGCTTATGCCCCTTATGCTATTGGCACTAAGAACAATTATGGATACTGGTTTAGCTATACTGGACCACCATACAGCAATCGTCACCTGCACTTAATTGCAATTTGCATGTCTATTGTTGTTACATGAATTTTATGGTATTGCACTTACGCATTTGTATTTTATTGTATTTTAACCTGTTGTGCACTGCCTTGAGCCTGCCTGTGCAGGAAAAGTGGGTTATAAATCAAAAATAATAAATAATAAATAAATAATCTTGTTCCCTATGCTTTTTAACATCTATGGGAGAAGTCATCTGGAGATTTGGGCTGAGTTGTCACCAATATGTGGTTGATACTCAGCTCTGTCTTCTAGAAGATCCCAGGGAGGCAGTGGAAATCCAGAACAGGTGCCAGGCAGGGCCTCTGGGGGGGCATTTGGCCTGGGCCTCACATTCTTGGGGGTCCTCAAATTTACACATTTTATATTCTCTTAATTTTGTTATAGTTACAGACACATAAATACTAGCCTTCCCAACCTCCTGTTTTAAATAAAAATGGGAACATTTATTACAAAGTGTTTTTTATTGTATTAAATGTAAACATTTTAAATATAATACTGCTAATTTTGTATTGTTGTTTTTGTATGTCTTCATTTTTTAATTTATTGGGCCCCCCCTCAAAAATAGAAGTGGCTCAGGCTTCTCTTGACCTCTGTGAGAGCTTGGTGCCAGGAGGCAGTTTTGGGATGGATAAGGAAACCTAATCCTGGAAATATAATCCTAACAAGATGGGGATGTCATAGTGGGGTCTGACCCAAATTTGAGGGTGCTGTTGGATCTGGGTCTCCTGTTGCATGAGCAAGTGGCAGTGGTGGCCAGGGGTGCCTTTTACCAGCTTTGGCTGTGTTTATTCCAGGGCAGGAAAGATTTTGTCACAGTGGCTCATCCCCTGGTAACATCCAGATTAGATTACTGATTGCACTGTACGTGGAGCTGTTCTTTTTTAAAAAAAAATTATTTTCATTTTCCACTATAACAAAAGTTCATATCATATCACTTTCACTTTCGGTTACAACTTATAATATTCATTACGTCTTTCACATTTGACAACTTATATATCATACTAGCAAAATTTCAGTTTTAATTCTTTTCCATCTTCAGCCAGTCATAAAATAATTTCCATCTGTCCCAAAAATGTTCCTCTGATTTATTTTGTAATATTGTATTTAACTTATCCATTTCAGCTATTCCCATCACCAAAATTTTAAGTTCTATTATAGATGGTATTCTTTTGGATTTCCAACGTCTTGCTATCAGAATTCTGGCTGCCGTTAGGATATATACAATTATCTGTGTATGTGCTTTAATGCCTTCCGGTAACATATTTAGTAGCCAGATTTCTGGTTCTAGGGGGATATTTATTTTTGTAATGTCCAGGAGGATTTTTGCAATTTTTCTCCAAAACTTCTGGATTTTGTCACATCTCCACCATATGTGGAGGTATGATCCTACATTCTTCCCACACCTCCAACAAATGTTAGATACTTTGAGGAAACATTTTGCGACTTTCTTGGGGGTCCAATGCCACCTATATACCATTTTATATATATTTGCTTTGTGTTGCGTAGCTCTCATAAATTTTAAAGATTCCCATGTTTTAGTCCATTGCTTTGCTTCTATTGGGTGTCCAATCTCTTTTGTCCATGCTAGCATAGGTGCCTTTATAGTTTCTTCTCGCAAGAAATCCTCTATTAATATAGTATAAATCTTCTGAATAAGTTTATCACTGGAGGATAACCAGAGTTTATCAAATTCATTTAAGCTAGTATGGAATCCTGTTTTTTTATCTTCAATATACCTCAATTTTAATATATTTTTTTCCCACCAGGACAATTTTATGTTTTGTTTTAATAATATCTCATCTGGTTTTAGCTCCGCCTTTTTATTTAATAGATTCCCATATATTTCTTTAATCTCTCCTCTTATTAAGGAAGATTTTGCAAATGCCTCAATTGGGGAGATCCATATTGGTATTTTAATATACTTTTTGTATTTAATTAAATTCCAAACTTTTATGAGAGAGCTTCTTATTATGTGTGTGTGGAAATTTGAATGAATTTTGTCTTTTCCGTACCATAGGTACGCATGCCAACCCATTACTAGGTCCAATCCCTCTAATGCTAATGTTCTAGTGTCTTCTAACTTTGCCCATTCCCTTATCCATACCAATGACGTTGCAAAATTGCCAATTGGGTAGTGCAAACCCTCCTTACTTTTTAGAATCCTGAAGATACTTCAGTTTTATTCTTGGTTTTTTGGATTGCCATATAAAGTCACTTACAATTTTCTCCAAATCCTTGAAATACTTATAATTCCTAATTATTGGTAAATTTTGTGCCAAAAAGAGGAATCTTGGGAGAATATTCATTTTTATCGTCGCTATTCTACCTAGTAAGGAGAGGTGCATTCTATCCCAATGCTTTAGGTCTCTATTTATATCTTTTATGAATTGTAAATAATTATTTTCATATAGCATCGAGGTATTACTTGCAATCCATATTCCTAGATATTTTGCTTTCTGCACTATCTCTATCTTTGATATTTCTTTTAGTCTTTGTAACAGCTTTTGTGGACAATTTTTGGCTATAATTTTAGTTTTTGAGATGTTGATTCTGAAGCCAGCTACTTTCCCAAATTCCTGGATATCTTCTAATAAATAAGTTAAAGAGTGTTCCGGTTCTTCTAATATCAAACTCAAAATCAAATCATCTGCAAAAGCCTGCAATTTAAAACTTTCCCCTTTCACCTTCAACCCTCTGATCATTTCATTTTTTCGAATCCTTTCCGCCAATGATTCTATAGTGAAGATAAACAGTAATGGAGATAGGGGGCACCCCTGTCTAGTACCCTTTTGCATTAAAACCTTCTGAGTGAGTTCACCATTCACTAAGATTTTTGCACTTTGGGTATTATATATAGCTGTTCTTGAAGCTACAGCTCGTGTAGAATGTTGTGACTTGAAAGCTGACTGGAGTTGGTTGGTTGTATTGACCATATCATTCCAGTATAGTTCCATCTACATTGGCTCCCATTTTGCTTCTATGCCCAATCAGAGGTGTAGGTAGTAACCTTTAAAGATTTATATGGCTTGAGGCCAGCATACCTAAAGGACCACTTATTCCCATATAAAGAAGAACTTGGATTTTATACCCCACTTTTCTCAAAGTGGACTACAATTATATTCCCTTCCTCACAACAGGCACCTTGTGAGGTAGGTGAGGCTGAGAGTATCACATACATGTGATGTAAATGCTTTGTCTATTAGGGCCCTGGGGTGCCAGGTGGGTGTTGGCCAAGATATCTCTCAGGCAACCCCCCGGGTCTGGGCCTCAATTTAGACTGGGGCTCAGGGTCACTCTGGTAGCGTGCTTCCCTTATCCTGAGTCCCCTTCATTTCCAGAGCCAGCCAGCTCAGCTTAGGAGAAGCAAGGAGGGCACATGAACAGTCTATACTGCCCAAAGACTTGTTCAGACTCTTCAAGGCCATGTGCAGCATTCCTGGCATTTGTCAAGTTGTCGAGAACCTCCGGTCTCACAGCTTCCTCCGAAAGCATAGATGTGTGCGTGTTCAGGCAAGTCCATCAGTTCCTCTTGGTTCTTTTCTGCTTCTTGGACTAGATTCTTATTTTTCACTTCCCCAATCCCCGTCCTAGGCTAATTAGGGATTGCTGCCTTGACCTGTCTCCCATTTGCTTAGCTTACTGGACGTGCTGATTCTAACTGAACTTACAGGTATCTTATCCATGATGATTCTGCAAATCAGTATCTCTGGCATGACATGCCCCCTTTTAAAGGAATATTCTCTAGTCTTAAACTAGGTACATTCAAAATAAAGGTGTACAAGTACATCAGAGTTCACACGGTTCTGCCTAATACATACAGGTTCTGACTCAACGCGTGTTATTAGACCTGCTATGAAAAATAAAGGAACAGATTAATTATCAGACAAATTTCTATATTCCATCTTAATGTCTACTCAGTGCATCAGCAACAACATTTTCCTTTCCCTTTAAATGTTTGACTTCAAACTGGTAGTCCTGCAAACTCAAGGCCCATCTCAAAATCCTAGCATTGTTTCCCTTCATTTTATCCAGAAATGCTAATGGATTGTGATCAGACTGGACACAAAATTTGGCTCCCATCAAATATGGTCGTAACCTATTCAAGGACCACACGATCGCAAGGCACTCCTTTTCAATGGTAGCATAAGCTTTCTCTCTTGGGAGAAGCTTTCTACTCAAAAAGATAATCGGATGCACCTCCCTGTCCTCATCCTTTTGAGTCAAAACGGCCCCCACCCCACTTTCACAGGCATCTACTTGGACCGTGAAGGGCCAGGAATAGTCAGGTGGACTCAATACTGGAGCCTTTACCAATTCCAGCTTAAGACCATCAAAGGCCTTCTGACATTCTCTTGTCCATGTTACTTTATCAGGGGCAGCCTTTTTACAAAGATCAGTAAGAGGAGCTGCCCTTTCACTGAAATTCAAAATAAATCGCCTATAATAGTTGACCATCCCTATGAAACTTTGAACTTGTTTCTTACTAACAGGTACTGGCCACTATGCTGACCACTTTGGCTTCCACCGGTTTGATTTTGCCACTGCCTACCCTATGTCCCAGATAGGTGACCTCTTTGCCGCCAAACTGGCACTTCTGGGCTTTCACCGTTAACCCAGCATCCCTCAACCTCTGCAAAACTACTCCCAAATGGACAAGATGTTCTTTCCATGAATTTGACATGACTGCCACATCATCCTGATAAGCACATGCATAGGTCAAACCCTTTAATACTCTGTCCATTAATCTTTGGAAGGTCTTACTTGCCCCATTTAGCCCAAAAGGCATCCTTATGAATTGGTAATGCCCAAAAGGGCTAACAAAGGCGGTCTTCTCTGAGGCCTCAGGGGTTAGAGGAACTTGGTAGTAGCCCTTGCTACAATCTAGAGTGGAGATATACTGCGCACTTGCCAACCGTTCAACCATTTGATCTATCCTGGGCATTGGATAAGGATCCAAGTCTGTAACCTTATTGAGTCTTCTGTAATCCACGCATAACCTATACTCTATGGGGTCTTCTTTCTGGTCTTTAGGGCTGTTTATGAAAATTCTCCATTCCCTAGCTGTAACAATGATGGTTGTGCCATTCTTTCTTATTCCCCTTCACAAAGGGCCTACAGAAGTTACTAGTTCTGTGGAAAATTTTCTCTGTTGTTGGAGTTAAGCCCCCAAAGTTCTTTTTGTTTCTCCCCTGCCCCTCCACAGATGAAGGAAGTCTGGATAGACTGTTCACAAGAAGTAAAAGAGGCACATTTCATCCATCTTTAATGATTGCTGCAGCTTCAGCTGGAGCAGGATCATCATCATTGCAGTGTAGGGGAGCCAAGGGTGATTTATCACCATAGCCTACAATAAATTGAGACACCTGCCTTCTGTTGGCTGGATAGCTGTTTACTATTTTGTCAAATCAAGAGGAAAGAGTGATGATCATTATGTGGTGAGATTCTGAACAATTTTAGTTGTGAATACTCTAGCTTAGTTATGAAACCCAGAGGAGATGAATAAAGGAAAAAATTATGGGGAAAAAACATTTCTGAAAAGGGACTTAAAAGCTGAGAGGGACAGTCTTTTCTTGATGGAAAGAAAATTTATTTTCTCTTGGGAGTTCAGCTGCATATTTCTCTATATCTTGAATTAGAGATATATTATTTTTTTCTTAATAATTTACTCAATCTAAACTCACAATTGATTAGCAGAGTGTCCCAGCTTGGGACTCGACGAACCCCCCCCGGGTGGCAAGGACTGAGGCCAAGGCAGCGCTCGAAGCGTGGGGGACCCCGCCAGCAAAACCCCACGTCAGCCAAGCCCCAAAAGCCCCGCCGCTCGGAGGAAACCGTCCCCAACCTCCGCCCGCTTACTGGGAGCTCCGGAAGGCCCCGGACGAGCAAGGCGACGGGATCGCGCCCCGCGAGGAGCCGGCAACAGCGGGGCCGGCGCTGGGGAAGAGGACGTAGTGGAGAGCACGCAGGACCAGGCAGAGATGGCGGGCGTCGTCGTCCCGGAAACGGACCCCTCCCAGGAACCACAGAACGCCGGAGAGACAGGGGCGGGTCCTCCCGAGCCTCGGAGCACTGAGAGAGCCAACCAGGAGACCGAGCAGATGAGAGAGGGGTTAGGGCACCAATGGGAGGACACGGGGTGGACGGGAGCGAGGTGGGGCACGATGTGGAGGGGAATAAAAGGGGGAAAAGTGGAAGGAGGCCGGGGAGGAGAATGGTTGACAAGGAGATGAGGAAGGCTGGCTGAGACTCCGTCGCCTGGAGAGTGAGAAGAGGGACGGAGACGCTAGTCAGTGGCTCACAGGTCACCAGGAGGAGGACCCAGCCTTTACCCCGGTGGAGTAACCAGGGAGTTGGCGGGCCTTCCCCATCTGAGGCCTCCGGGACACTAGACCCTACGTTCCCACCTATCGGAGCTACGCCCCTCTTTCCCCAGCCGTTTGGGAGGGTTGACAAGGCCCAGTGGGAGCAACGCCCAGCAGGGGCGCCACAATGTGGTGGAGAATGCGGGCAGTGGACGCCCGCTAGCGCGTCCTCTACCGTGGCTCCCAACCCCGGCTGGGTGGCACCCGCCGCCCGAAGACTCGGAGTCCTGGAGCTCGGAGACGACGAAGGGAGCTCGACCGAGTCCAGTTCGACAGGGAGCCAAGACTCCGTGGTGATGCAGCCCGATCTCCAAGATCAAAGTCGTGCCTCCATGGATCTAGCTCAATTTGGACAATGGCTGACGGACCACAACTCACGGCTATTGAGGGAGGTGACGCAGCAACAACAAGCTTCCCAGGCCGCGTTGGTCCGAGACCTCCAACAAACCTTGGCGGCGGCCTCGGCGGAGCCACGCCAGGGTCCGGGTGGCCGAACCGAGGATCGTGGGTCCCGTTAACAAAGCTAGGACCCGAAGATGATGTGGAAGCCTATATAGAAACCTTTGAGAGGGTGGCGGAGGCTGCCCAGTGGCCGGCTGCTCAGTGGCCATTTATATTGGGTCCGTACTTAACGGGGGAGGCCCAGGTGGCCGTGAAAGCCCTTACAAAAGAAGAGGCCTCAGACTACACCAAGGTGAAAGAAGCCATATACGACCGCCTGGCCATTACTCCCGAGTCGGCCCGACGGAAGTTCAGGACCATCACCTGGCAGCTTACAGACTGCCCCAGGGCAGTACTGGCAGCATTAAAGGATGCAGCCACCCGGTGGCTGCAACCCAAGACGGACGAAGCCCGGAAGGTGGTGGAACAGGTAGTCTTGGAACAGTTGCTGAATATCCTACCACCCCGGGTTCGACATTGGGTGGCGTGTTGGAAGCCCCAAACCCTAGCACTGGCCTTGGAGTTATGGGAAAACTTCCTCTCGGCCGAGGGGGCAACCGCTAGCCGTGACTCCAGTAAAACCCCAAGCTCAGGGTCTGCAGGAGCACTGAGGAGTGGCATAGATGGAGGGGTGCAGAGTAATGAGGGGTCCCGGGGCGGATGCGCCCGCCCACCATTACAGCCCCGACTAGGAACAGGTCCAGCCGGGCCGCGGTGGAGAAGACCCCTGCCTGCTGCCAGTTCTCCAGCGCGAGAACAACGGATGGAAAGACCCGTCCCTGATAACGGGGGGGCCATCCCGTGGGGCCCCGGACCAGGGCCCTGTTATACGTGCGGGCAGTTGGGACATTACCGCCGGGATTGCCCTTGATGGAGTGCGATGCAGGCTGGGAATCCTCGTACCAGGTCTCAGCGCCCGGAGGGGCCCCACCCCCGTTCACTATCCAAGTAGAAGTAGGTGGCCGCTCCGTGCTCGTGCTCCTTGATAGTGGAAGCTCCATTTCTATGGTCCGCAGTGACTGCATGCCGGAAAAGCTACCTTGGGTTCGAGACACCGCCATAGCATGCTTCCACGGCCATTCTGAACGGTGCCCCATCGTGCGAGTACCCATTCGCTACCAGGGACGGATGCATTGGGTCCCCATGGCTCGAGTTCGGGTCCTACCGTTCCCTGTGTTGCTGGGATGAGATGCCCCAGGCTTCACTGAAATGGTGAGTCGCAAGACCTCAGAGGTAGACCAGAGAGTTCGGGCGGCACGGAGTTATGCCGCTGCGGAGGACCAACCGGCTTGCAGTTCTAGCAGGAAGGCAGATGCCGCCGGAGTCCCAGAGGGAGAGACACCTTGGAGTAGTGACACCGAATTCCAGGCCGCCCAGGCACAAGACCCGACGTTAGAGGCCCTGTGGGTGCGAGTTGCGGTAAGCGAAGGGGAGGTGGCTGATGCACGGTTGAATGAACGGCCCGGCCGCATTCTTAAGGAGGGGGGGTCTGGTTTCGGGAGTGGGTTCCCCGGGGGAAGCCGGCTCAACGCCAACTGTTAGTCCCTTCTCAGTATCGAACTCGGGTCCTAGAACAGGCTCATGATCACCCTTGCGCTGGTCATCAAGGGTGCAAAAATACCTTAAATAGAGTGCTGGAACGGTTTTTTGGCCCTCAGTGTCCCGGGACGTAACACAGCATGTGAAATCCTGCACGATCTGCCAACGGACATCTCCTCGTCAGGAGACCAAGGCCCCTTTGACCCCTTTGGACATTGTGGGGGTCCCGTTCGAACGAGTGGCGATGGACTTCATCGGACCACTGGCCCGGACACCGAGGGGGCCCGGTACATCCTGGTGTTAATGGACTATGCCACCTGTTATCCGGAAGCCATTCCCCTCCCTAGTATGAAGAGCCCAGGAGTGGCTCGAGCCCTCATGCGCTTCTTTGCCCAGGTGGGCTTACCAAAAGAGATCTTAACGGACCGAGGGACTCCCTTTATGGCCCACTTTATGCGACAGGTCTGCTCCGCGTTGCACATTAAACAATTGTTTACAGCGGCATACCATCCCCAGACTGATGGCCTGGTTGAACGTATGAACCAAACTATAAAAGGCATGCTGCGGCGGATTTCGTATGAACATACCCACGATTGGGACCTGTATCTCGATCCATTGTTGCTGGCGCTGCGAGAAACACCACAGGCCTCGACTGGGTATTCACCCTTTGAGTTGTTGTACGGACGGAAGCCCCGAGGTATCCTGAGCTTACTGGAAGGACAGTGGGGGCCTCCATCCACCCCGGCCGACGTCCCTGCGGGGGATCATGTGCAACAGCTACAGGAGAAACTAGGAGAAGTCCAGCAGGTCGCCCAACAAAATATGCAACGGGCCCAGGACACGATGAAACGGCGCTATGATGTGGGTACAAAGCATCGTTCCTTCTCCGTCGGGACTGAGGTCTTGGTCGCCCGACGGGTGATGGCCAACTGCCCAGGAGATCCTTGGCTCGGACCTTTTCCCATTGTTCAGGTACTGGGGCCTTTGACATACCGAGTGAAGTGTGGGTCGTCTCGACGCCAAACCAAGACGCTCCATGTTAACGATTTGAAGGAGTGGGTACCCCGAGACGTGACCAACCGCCCGATAGCAGGGACATGTGCCCTTGCCCAGGAGCCGGGCGAGGTCGAGCCGTTTGGGACACCCTGGGAAGACGGACTGCCCCGAGCCCAAGACCGAGCTCTTAGACCCCGAGTTGACGCCAGACCAAAAGCAAGACGTACAACGGTTGTTACGACGCTTACCTCCGGTCTTCTCTACCCAGCCTGGCTGCACCTCCCTGATGGAGCACCCCATACACCCCCCGAGGGGGTGATCATCCGATGTCGCTGGAGACCAATACCCCACAAAAGAATAGCTGTGATTGAGAGAGAAGTAGATGAAATGCTGCGCATGGGAGTGATCGAACCCTCGCAAAGCCCCTGGCGGAGCCCGGTCGTACTGGTACCAAAACCAGATGGAAGTGTCAGGTTCTGTGTGGACTACCGCGAGGTGAACAATGTGGCGACCTTCGATGCGTACCCCATGCCTCGGGCCGAACATCTCATTAACCAGCTGGGGCAAGCCCGCTTCCTGTCAGCCTTAGACCTCACAAAGGGGTATTGGCAGATCCCGGTGCGGCCCGAGGACCGCCCGAAAACAGCTTTCGCCACCACTAGAGGTCTATTCCAATTCCGACGGATGCCCTTTGGATTACATGGGGCCGCCGCGTCGTTCCAGCGCCTTGTCAACCAAGTGTTAGAGCATTGTGGGCACTTCGCCTGGGCCTATATTGACGATATCATTATCTGCAGCCCAGACTGGCCCACTCATCTACAACACCTGGAGTCGGTGTTGCTCGCCCTGGCCCAAGCGGGTTTGACTGCTAATCCACGGAAAAGCCGAATCGGCTTTCAAGAGCTCAAATACTTAGGGTTCCAGATCGGCCGGGGGCAATTGCAGCCCCTCCCCGAAAAGGTGGCCATGCTTGAACAAATGGAACGACCAGTGACAAAGTGGCAGTTGCGCCGCTTCCTGGGTTTCGTGGGATACTACGGCCGGTTCATCCCACACTTCACCTCGACAGCAGCTCCCCTTTCCGACTGCCTCCACAAAACAGAGCCGAACACTATCCGGTGGTCCCCAGATAGATGCCAGGCCTTTGAGCTTCTCCGCGGAAGCCTCTCACACGGCCCGGTTCTGAAGAACCCCGATTTCACAAAACCATTCACACTGTTCACAGACGCATCGGACACGGGGATTGGGACAGTATTGGCCCAGAAGGTGGACCAACAGGAACAACCCATCTTATTTCTAAGCCGCAAGCTACAAGCGGCGGAACTGCGGTATTCCACGGTGGAGAAGGAGGCGTTGGCGCTCAAATGGGCCATCGGAGCCCTCTAGTTCTATCTAGCAGACAATCCCTTTGTGTTGGTAGTGGATCACGCCCCTTTATTATGGTTGTCCCGGATGAAAGATCATAACGCACGTGTAATGCGATGGTATGTGTCCTTACTCCCCTATAGATTCATCGTACGACACCGGGCCCGCACACGTCAACGCCGATTTTCTTTCCCATCTACACGAAGGGCCAAATTCCTGGGCTATCACGACGTCTGGTGGGGGGGTATGTCCCGGCTTGGGACTCGACGAACCCCCCCGGGTGGCAAGGACCGAGGCCAAGGCAGCACTCGAAGCGTGGGGGACCCCGCCAGCAAAACCCCACGTCAGCCAAGCCCCAAAAGCCCCGCCGCTCGGAGGAAACTGTCCCCAACCTCCGCCCGCTTACTGGGAGCTCCAGAAGGCCCCGGACGAGCAAGGCGACGGGATCGCGCCCCACGAGGAGCCGGAAACAGCGGGGCCGGCGCTGGGGAAGAGGACGTAGTGGAGAGCACGCAGGACCAGGCAGAGATGGCGGGCGTCGTCGTCCCGGAAACGGACCCCTCCCAGGAACCACAGAACGCCGGAGAGACAGGGGCGGGTCCTCCCGAGCCTCGGAGCACTGAGAGAGCCAACCAGGAGACCGAGCGGATGAGAGAGGGGTTAGGGCACCAATGGGAGGACACGGGGTGGACGGGAGCGAGGCGGGGCACGATGTGGAGGGGAATAAAAGGGGGAAAAGTGGAAGGAGGCCGGGGAGGAGAATGGTTGACAAGGAGATGAGGAAGGCTGGCTGAGACTCTGTCGCCTGGAGAGTGAGAAGAGGGACGGAGACGCTAGTCAGTGGCTCACAGGTCACCAGGAGGAGGACCCAGCCTTTACCCCGGTGGAGTAACCAGGGAGTTGGCGGGCCTTCCCCATCTGAGGCCTCCGGGACACTAGACCCTACGTTCCCACCTATCGGAGCTACGCCCCTCTTTCCCCAGCCGTTTGGGAGGGTTGACAAGGCCCAGTGGGAGCAACGCCCGGCAGGGGCGCCACACAGAGCATAGCCTTTTATTCTTTGAGTTTCATTTTATAGCTTTAGTTTGTAGTTTTAGTTTGATATCTTTTTGGATCCCTTTCCTCCAAAATGTATTCATTGTCACCTAGCATCCCTATCAGACCACTAGTTAGAATTTAACCATATAAAACCAAGTATAATTTATTTTATTTATGTTATTTATAGCCTGCCTTTATCACTGGGACTATCAAGGTGGTTTATTTATTTATTAAATTGGCATTTTGAACCACCTCCCTTGTAAAGATAGGGCTCAGGGCAGTGTACAAAAGCAGAATATAATAAATACATAAATAGAACAATAAAAATACAATGAAAACACAACAATCAGCCTAAATAGATGACACTCAGAATTTCCAGTTGTGCCACTGCCCCACAGGGGAAGACAGGGAGTGGCAGGGAGTGGGAGTGCCAGACGGATGGAACCATCACTGTCCTCAACCAAATCCCTGGCAAAACGTCTCTGCCTTATGGGCCCTGCAGAACTGCAGAAGGTCCCACAGGGCACAGATGTTGTTCAGCAGAGAATTCCACCAGGTTGGAGCCAGGGTGGAAAATGTCCTGGCTCTGGTTGAGGACAGCTGGATATCTCTTGGGTTGGGGACCACCAGTAAGTTCTTAACAGCTCAGTGCAATGCTCTTCTGGGGGTATACCAGGAGAGGCAGTCCTGAAGAAATGTGGGTCCCAGACGATTAAGGACCTTGAACCTGATCTAGTACTCTGCCAGAAGCCAGTGGAGTTCACACAGCACAGGTTGACTATGCACTGTTCGCAGGGTACATGTTATACAAATAGATTCCCAGTCAAAAAATGAAGTCAAAATGAGGAGGAAGGTCTTAATGTTTTATTTGCAATCAAGACACCTGAAAACAGTTAGGCCAAACAAGCCTATCAAAAATTGACTGCTTTCTGAGCACCATCAGGAAATACATGAAGTTTTATACTTGAAATGACATCATCATGAAAATAACATTCAAAAAGCATAATTGGTTATAAAGAATAATACATAATTTGAATAATAATCCTCTTATTGTAAAGAAAGGTGTGCCTACACAGTATCTAAGTGTTTACTTAACCTAACCTGGATATTATTTGCCAAGGATACTATATCTTTCTGATACAAAGCTAAAATCCTTTTTGACCTAGGCATGGCAAAGGTTTACCCTAAACAACTAAAAAACCATGAACTTTATATCTATCTTCTATACCAAAAGAATGTTATTGTCTTGTCTGCTAGCATCAACTGGGAAAAGCACCCTAACCTACAAAGGCAAAGGCCTACTATTTAATAGGCCTTCATTACATCCTAATAAAATCTTACTTAAGAGAAAAAATCTATAAAACCAGAAAAATATGAATAATTAAAAGAAAAGAATCTTTATATTCCCATGCGTACTACAAGTACATGTAAAGACTTGCACAGCCACATTCTGTACCAGTTGGAGTTTCTGGATCAGTCTCAAGGGTAACCCTATGTAGAGAGAGTTACCATAGTCTAGTCTGGAAGTGACCATTGCATGGATTACTGTGGCTAGATCAGGTAAGGAGCCAGTTGCCTGACCTGATGTAGCTGGAAAAATGTCTGGCAACATTTGTGACCTGGGCCTCCATTGATAGGGAGGTCCAGAATCACACCCAGACTCCTGACAGTTAGTGTCAGTCTTAAGGGCACACTGTCAAGGGCTGGGAGTTGGCATCCCAAGGCTGAGTCCCCCCTTCCCAGCCACAGAACCTCCATCTTAGCAGGATTCAGTCTCAGACGTCTCTTCTTCAACCATCCCACCACAGCCTCCAACCCCTTGGCCAGGTTTGATGGGGCGGTAGCCAGCTGGCCACCCATCAACAGATAAAGCTGGGTGACATCAGCATACTGGTGACACCCTAGCCTGAAACTCCACACCAGTTGGGTGAAGGGGCACACATAAATGTTAGACAACATTGGGGAGAGGATTGCCCCCTGAGGAACCCCACATACTAAGGGATGCTTAGTTGATGTCCTCTCTCCCAGTGCTACCCTCTGTCCCCAACCTCAGAGAAATGAAGAAAGCCACTTCAAGACTACTTTACAGACTCCTATGTTGCTGAGGCAGAAGATTGGAAGATAAAAGATTATGTTGAATGCTGCTGTAAGATCAAGTAGTAACAGCAGTGCTGACAATGATGGCCCCAGGTTGTTTCGCCCACTAGGCGAGGATACATTCTGGCACCTCCCCATGCGGGGCGGGGCAGGTGTTGGAGCTGCAGTGGGGGGCACGTCCTGTTGCAGACACTGTAGTAGTGGCAGGGGCCGCAGCCATCGGTGCACACCACAGCAACAGCTGCTCTCGAGCATCGCTTGCGGCCTCCTCATTGGGCGGCCTCACAGAACTCTTTCCCTCTCCAGCATGCTGGAGCCACCGGCAGTTAATGCTTGTGTGCAAGTGTAGCTCAGAGCTCTTGGTTGCCTGTACTTCAGCTGGCAGCTTTCCTTCATGTGGCGGCATTGCCTCTGGTGGAACAGGACAACCAAGGTGGGGCAAGGAGGGGACGAGGCCGGCCAGGATGTCGCCTTCATTGAGCTGTTGCCCTAGGCAACAGTCAAAATTTAACAATAACAGGCTGGCCCTGAGTGCTGACCCACATCGATCAAACTGTGGAGCTTGTCTGTGAGGGTGACCAGTGCTGTCTCCACCCCATGGCTGGGGTGGAAGCCACACTGGAATGTGTCCAGGGCCAATGTATCTTCCAGGAAATTCTGGAGCTGTTCTGCGACTGCTCTCTCAGTTACCTTACCCAGAAATGAAAGATTTGAGAAAGATTACACAGAATGAGTCAATACAATCAACAGGATGGGACATTTGATAAACAATGAAATAGTATTTGGGTTACAGAACCAACCAGAAATCTAAAAAACAGAACTGAAACAAGGCTTCAGACTATCACACAAGGTGGGAGGCCACAACTGAGAAGGCGGTTGTTGCAGATTGGAACCTGCAGAAGATCCTTCTCAGATGAGCAAAGCTATCTTGCCAAATCAAGGATGTCTTATTTCCTTAGCCAGTTAAAAACAATTGTAAATATTTGCTACTCAAAGTGAATCCTTCTAAAATAGGATAGGATATAAAACATCCAGTGTTTCTCTTGTTTCTGTATCCTTCAACACTTCTTAAAATATTGATTCAGTATAAAACCTTTTCTACCCTTTTGGTAACACTCATGCCAACATTTTCTAAGTTTGCTTTCATTAATGTAACTCTGATATATGCCAGAGGTGATAGGTGTCATTTGTTGCTGGGAAGCAAAAACAATGTTCTATAAAACCCAGAATTTTAACAGTTTCTTTGGATGCTCTCCTTTATCTTACAACTTTGCTTATAAGAAGAATCATCCTTTTGCTTCTGCGGATGCTTCACATGGTTGGGTACCTGACTTCTGGTTTGAGCTAGTGGACATCATGAGGCTGTGCTCCATTTGGGGGCACTCTAATTTAACATTATTTTATCTTATTTTGGTGTTTTCTGTTGGTATCAATTTATCTCTTGTTGTTTGTCTAATTAAGCTTTATTTTACATGTTTTTTTCCTCTCTCTTTCTGTCCTTTCCCCTCTCCATTTTCTGGCTTTGTTATGGGAAGTGGAGAGCAGACTGAGTGGGGATTGGTGTTTCTGGCCTGTGTTCCTTGTTTTGTCTGCTTCACTCTGTTTCATCTGCCTCCCTCTGTTCCAGCTTGTATTATCTCAGGTTTAGTTTTATATCTGTTTGTGCATTTAACTCTCTTCCTTCTCTGCTTCAGTGGTTGGAAGAACAGACCTTATCATTTTAATTCTGTGGCTTCTGTTATGTCTAACTTTATTTATCCTATTTTGTTTTCTGTTCAGGTTCTGTAAACCTTTTTTTGTTGTTCTGTTTTGCCTTGTCACTGCTGTTGTTGATTTATGTTTTTCAGTTTTGTCAGGCTGTGTTCGGCATCTGCAGGAAGTGGTTGTAGTAGCATTGGTTCCCTTTTATTTTGCCCTTCCCTCCTCGTTTAACTAAATATAGAGTTTTGAAAGAGAGGGGGTTTGATAGAAGAACACTGTTAACATTGACAGTGACCATTTTTCCTTTTTCCTATAATGTACACGAGGAGAGAAATGCATAGTTATGTGGTTTAAATTATCTTTCAATCATTGATTAAGGATTCTATATTTTTATACTTTTATTTTATATTTAACTAGGAATAAGGCCCGTTGTGGAAAGAAATACAACAGACTCTAGAAAGAGGCTCTGGGAGAGTGCCCTGGCTTTGGGCACTCAGTGACAATTTGCTGTGGCAATCTCAGCAGGGTATAATGACAGAGTCCACCATTTTCACCAAAGGAACTGATCTTTGCTACCTGAAGAGCAGTAGTAATTTTGAGTGATCTCCAGCCCACCCCCAAGATTGGTAACAAGTGGCTGGTTTGGAGAGTGGAGTCTATGGCATTGTACCTGTCTGAGGTCCCACCCCTGCTCAACACTCACCCTCTCCAGGTTCAACCCCTCAAATCTCCAGGAATTTCCCAACCTGGAGTTGATAACCCTATCTCTCTCCCAGCCAACCATCAACCTACCTTTAGTTTTCCATCTCCTCCCCCCTCCCTCCTAGAGAGCAGTTGTAATTTTGAGTGATCTCCAGCCCCCACCTGGAGATTGGCAACAATGGTTCCCCATCAGGGAATGGCTGGCTTGGAGGGTGGAGTCTATGGCATCGTACCTGTCTGAGGTGCCACCCCTCTTCAAACCTCACCCTCTCCAGGCTCCATCCCTCAAATATCCAGGAATTGCCCACCTGGAGTTGGCAACCTGATCAGGACTGGGCCCAATGAGTTTTCTCCCAAAGGCCAGCATAGGTGTGGAAAGGGCCTTTTACTGACAGAGGAGAAAGTACAGGTGCCAACTCTGATTAGGAAAATACCAGGAGATTTGGGGGGTGGATCCTGTGGAGGGCAGCATTTGGAGTGTGTGTGGAAGGACTCAGCAGGGTATAATGCCATAGAGTCTACCCTCCAAAGCAACCATTTTCTCCCAGGGAACTGATTTCTGTCATCTGGAGGTCAATTGTAACAATGGGAGATCTCCAGGTCCCACCTGGAGATTGGCAACCCTAGGGGAAAGTCAGCCACACAGCAGGGAGGTGAACAAAATGGTTTGGTGGTCATTAGCCAGCCAGCCAGCCATGCTGAAGCTAAGCAGGAGAGAGAGACTTTTTCCATTTATTCTGACAGGAAAGTGGCCATTGGGGAGGGGGTTATGGGCGGGTGAGGGGGTTATGCTGAAAGTCCTTTGTTTTTTTACTCACAGAACCAAGCTTGGTTGCCTACCAACAGCCACTCAAATTGATATGTGGGCCTTGAAGATGACAACCCTCTTTTATCCACAGTGGAAGTTAGTCAGACTCCTTCTTTGGCTATGGAAGAATTTGATAAGCCAAAAAATGATGTTTGATCACAAGAACCTTTAACATCCAACTCTAATGCATGCATAGGTCAAACTGACACCCTTGCAATGCTTGCTCAGCCAACTCTGCTTATAGCCCAGTCTCTTGATAAAATTTATGAAAGATTGGAAAATATAACACAGATCCATCAGAAGCAACTCTCCCTGTGTGAATCCTTTCAAAACGGTTAGAAATTCAAGTATCTGCCTCTGAAAGTAATAAATGTGGTGAGAGATGCCACACTGGTTATGATGTTAGACCAACATTCTGTTATTCTGAATTTCTGTCCTATCAGACTAAAATTATAAATTGGATCCTTAAATGGAGAGCTAGGCAACACCTTCAATTTCTTTTGAATTTGTCCCAAGTCAACCTAAAGCAGGTCAAACGAGTGCCAGGTGCTGTTCACTCACCTAGAATATCATTGCTGCTTCAGGCAGAAGGGAAAAGACTTAGGACTTTTAGTATGGTGGTAACAAGGTTTTTCTGGACCCTATGGTCAGGATTCTGATTCTGTACGAGAACTCGTCAAAGTTGCCAACTTTAAATAATAATTCAAGGTTTGAAGCTAGAAGGTTTAGGAGAAAATCTGATAACCATTTAACCCCAACAGGAGAAGGCATGATTGAACAGAGATTGCAGGGACATATTGCAGGGTCCCTAGACATAGTGCACCTAACTATTCCTGGTGCCCCTGATCCCGACTTGGAGATTCATGACAGCTCAGGTGAAGTGGCACTGGATGGAACAGAAACTGACCTCTTCTCCTCCGTTAGCTCCCTTAGTCCATCTGAGCAGGATAAAATGATTAAAAGGTTTCACTATTTACAGGTAAATTTGGAGAAATTAAGGCAGAAACCTAGCAGTGACAACCTAAATACTCCTGTCAAAGTTTTTTCCACCCCACTTCAGACAATGGAGCACATGGAATTGGAGGACTGCCAATGCAGAATTCCACACCCCTTTGTACCTGAGATTATAATCCAAAAGGGGAATGGTTGTGTTATAGTAAATAGATGCCTCAGCAATGACAAGAGAATTCTATTAAGCTGGTTACCTGGAATATTGGATGGTGGGGAGCTCAAATATAAATTCCAGGTGTTGAACTTTTTTAATGAAAACATCTTATTGTTTTGCTCCAGGAAACTTGGAGCCTTGAAAGTTGCTCCCTTACAAGATACTCATTGTACTGTCTGAAAGTGCAAAAAGGGATAAAGAGGGTGCCCTACAGCTGGCCTTATTTGCTTGGTTTTCAATGGCTGCCCCTAGGAGACATTCAGATTTCTTAACTCCCACCCTTGGCACTTGCAGTGTACCTCAAGCTCCCAGGTCTCTTGTTGTGTAGTGTCATCTTATCTTTTGCCTTTTTCAGGCAACAATAGGCTGAAAAATTGTTGGACTAGTCTGGGAAACTTTTTACGTTCTTTAAGTCAATCTTTCCCCAAGGCTAATTTAATAATTTGTTGTGTTCTAACAGAGACCGCACATGTGGTCGCTCTGCACATGCCATGAGCCAAATAGCCAGAGATTTGATCCCAGGAACAATGGGCACAGAGGATCCTAGTAGCAGCCTATCGGCTGACCAGGATCCTAGAGGAACCCTATCAGATGTAGAATTATGTAAATAGGCCAATCATGGGTGTGGGGGGGTGTTTGCGTGGAGTCATTTGTTGTGCATTTAAGCAGCCCATGGGCTTGCCATGTATCTCTTGTTCTGAAATCATTAAGTAAAGTATGAGCTGAAATCTCTGAGCAATGCATCAGTCTCAGTACTTTATATAATTGCTGGGGATTTTAATGTGCTTATTGGCACTTGAGATGAGGATTGGTTGCTGAAAGGAAAGATGGAAAATCTAGATCCCTTAGAGATAGGCTACCTCTTTATTTATGATAGATGTTCCAAAGACCGTAAAATCAACCAGTCAGGATTGAATATGCTGAATTTAATATTGGAGGCCCAGGTGGCAGCCACTGCCAAGTTGGCCTTCTATCATCTTCGGCTGATTAGGTGGTTGGTTCCCTTCCTTGAATGCAACAATTTGGCAACAGTAATCCATGCGATGGTCACCTTGCGACTGGACTACTGTAATGTTCTCTAAATGGGGCTGCCCTTGTCTCAAATCTGGAAGCTGCAGCTAGTGCAAAATGCTGCAGCCAGGTTGTTGATGTGCCTCCCTATGTGGCAGCACATCCAGCCGGTACTGAGGACACTGCACTGGCTGCCAATAGCATACTAGATTCATTTCAGGGGGCTGGTTCTTACCTTTAAAGCCCTATATGGTCAGGGTCTGGCATACCTAAGGGACCACCTTTCCTCATATGTTCCCCAGGGAACGCTGCATTCAGGGATGCAAAATTGGCTGGCCCTACCAGTCCCTAAGGATGCCAGGCTGGTGACTACCAGGACCAGGCCTTCTTGGTGGTGTCTCCATACAGGTGGAATGAGCTCCTATAAGAGATTTGGGCTCTGTGGGACCTTTCACAGTTCCACAGGGCCTGCAAGATGGAACTTTTCCACCAGGCCTTCGATTAAGGAGCCACATTATACACCGAGGAATGTCCCTGTGCCTTGGCTTTACCATCCTTATTCCAGCCTGTACTTGGCGTATCACCTTACTACCACGTAATAGTTGAAGAAACTGAGCTAGTGTGAACGTCATTGGAATATACGGTTGCCTAAGCCATTTTATAAATAATCTTGCTCTTGCTTTTATTAACTTTGTTCCAATGTTTTATTAATATGTTCTAATGTTTTAGGAGGATTTTAAATGATTATTTTATATTTATGATTATTTATATAATTCTATGTGAGCCACCCTGAGCCCGTCTTGGCAAGGAGGGTGGGATTTAAACAAATAAAATAGATAAATAAATGGAACACAATTTGGTAATGCTCAATGGCAGACGAGGAGTGGATACATTCAGAAATTATACTCCCCCCTCCCCTCGAGGGTGTAGCTTGATTGACTATTTTCTTATTTCCCTTGCATTACTCACTTTTGCTGATAATTTACAGGTGGGACCTTATCTTGGCAGTTGACCACCTGTGGGTTACACTCTCCTTGGTGGACTTGTCAGGGGAATCAATTCCTAGAACATAAGGTTCCCCTCTTGAGGACCAAGAATAAAGCTACACTGGTCCAATGAAATGCAGATGTGCAAGAAAAAGTGGTTGCTCTTTTAGATTCTCTAGATTTTCTGAAATTTATCACACATCAGGATGTTTCTTTGGAGTTCCTTTTGGGAATACTGGACAAGGTTATGGGACTACTGAAACCAATCCTATACCAAGAAACCAGCTCTAGAACATGTTGAGAACCACCTCCATTGACTGCAGATTGTTGTGGTTAATTGAAAGATTATATGAGCCCTTTTATGCACATGTCTGCTGTAGCAACCTTAGTCATTTGTCTAGATTTTCCCCTGTTTTGGCTCCTTTACTGATCGACTTGTTTGTAAAGTTGAAATCACCCAACCATCACTTTCCTTCCTTAGCTAACATTAAAATTCCTGTACTGTTGCCAGCTGATGATACTCTTCTCCTTTCCTGTACTTCTGTTGGCCTCTGGTGTTTGTTGAAATCCTTTTCTCAGTATTGTACTTGGGGAAAATTGGAAATTAATAACGATATGTTTAAGGTTATGATTTTTACCAAGCAACAGTGACCCCCAGCTTATAACTGGGAAATTAATGGACAAAAGTTAGAACATATTAAACAATTTTGATATTTGGGAAAACTTTTTTGATATAACGTGTCATGGAAACAACATATTGAGGAGGCCCAACAGCTAACTGTTTGAATGACCAATGCAAGAATTTGCTATTTTTTTCTAAAGGAGGTCAATATATACCTATGGCACTCTCAGGGTATAAGGTGGGAGTCAGTTGTTATAGGGTGCCTCAATCTGGATTTCTGGTTGCCATGATCAGCTTGATACCTTTTCTCCTAGATTCTTTCAAAGAATCACGAGAGCTCAATGTTGCGTGGCAGGAACTGTATTAAGAGCTGAACTAGGTGTGTGCTCTCTAAAGGCAAGGCTTAAGCTAACTTTTGCCTCATCAGGATTGGGTGGGCTTTTTCTATTGAGGATGGATGCCTTTAAAACAATTTGGCAGAAATTGGTAACCTCCTGCCTGGATTAGCTGGGGATTTCTCCTAACGATTTTGATTGCCCCAGTCTGATTTCTATTAGAAACTTGATTTTGAGACCCCTATGCTTTAGATGAATTGAGTACCAGAATCCAAACCTGTAGAGTTTGTTCTCCTCTCTACTTGGGACTGGCATATCCAATATTTAGCCCAGTGTATCCTGACTACCTGACAGTTGCTAAATACCAATGAGCCTTTATGTTGGCTTGTTTCAATTCAATCCCAACAGCAGAATTTTTTGGCCATTCTGGAAGGATTCCATTAGAAGAAAAAGAAAAGTTGGATTTATACACCCTTCATTTGGAGTCTCAGAGCAGCTTACAATCTCCTTCCCTTCTTCTCCCCACAACAGACACCCTGTGAGGTAGGTGGGGCTGAGAGACCTCTGAGAGAACTGCTCTTGAGAGAACAGCTCTGAGAGAACTGTGGATGACCCAAGGTCACCCAGCTGGCTATATGTGGAGGAGTGGGGAATCAAACTCTATTCTCCAGATTAGAACCTACTGCTTTTAACCATGACACCAAACTGGCTTTTATTAGCTGACAGAGTTTGCAGTTGTGACACAGGGAATCTTGATACCTTGCTCCATTGTTTACTGGATTGTCCACAATTCCATAGGTATAGAACCATATTTGTTTCTCCCCTTATAAAGGATCTGGTTTGCCTTCTAGCTACTGATTCTTTTGGCTGGAAATGATCATACTACTACTCTGGCAGTTGCTATTCCCCCCCCTACTTTGTAATCAAATTTAATAGATAGTCAGACCTGGACAACTTGGTGCTTTAGTTTTTATGGTTGAATTTGTTGTTATATTTATTATTACTGCTGTTAACACTATGGTTGAGTTCAGACTGGCAATTAGCCCTGTGAGAGCCATGTTCCAGTCACATTTCCCAAGCGGATTAAAGGGAGCATTCGCACAGGCACATTTGCCTGGTGTTTCCCAGCCGTAGGTGACCCGTGCCGTTCCGCTTTCCCACCACATTAAAAAGATACCTCAGTAAAGTGGTAGCAAATCCCGCAGAGTGCCTTTATCCCACTGCATTCCGCTTCTCCTTCGTGTGACCTCTCGACCGATAAGCTGGGAGCAAGCCAGAACAGCAGCAGCAGTTTGATTGGCCATGCTCTGCTCTACCGCCCAATGAGGTGCCAGGATCATCCCCCAATTGGCGAAGTGCAAATGGGAAGAGCCAGCAGTCTGAACGCTCCGGCATGCTTCCTCCCAATAAGCTCCCACATCAGATGGCCCTGTGTGACTTGGGCTTTTGTACAATGACTGGCACCTGCTGCAAAATGCCAGTCTGAACTCAGCCTATAATTGTCTTTTATTGCTGTCTAATTGAATTGCTGATGCTCAAGTCTGTAGTCATAAGAGCAGAGAATAAAACTAACAGACATGGTTGGGTACAGTTCTGTTTTCAGGAAAATAACAAATATTATATTCTGTAATCTAATACAGCACTGGGTGCGCTTAATTTAGAGACATGGGTTTTTCAGTGGGCTTAAGCTTGCCTAACTTTGTATTGGATTGTAGCCATAGTCTTCAGGGATACTGGTGATTGCTATTTCAGAAGTATTTTTTAAAATACAGAAATTAACTCAAATATTATACCACACAACTCGTGCTAGTTACAAATAATACACAATCACAATACACAGGGAAAAAGGAGACAGAGTATAGATAGATGTGAAGTTGTATGCAAATATAGCATAAATATATCAACGTCAGTGCTATAAAGTAGTGTCCAATCATATATATCTAAATATGTTGATGACATTAATAAAAATTGACTTTATACATTTATGATACATTACACAATTGATTTAGTTAAGAAGTGTTTACACCAGTTAATATATTGGCAGGGATGTCTTTCAACGGTTATGTTTATTTTTAAAGCTGTTTTTCTTTACTGTAGGAGGTTTGAGAATTCTTGGACATATTGTTTGTCCTATTTCTGTGTACATTCCATTGGCTGCTGCGTCAACCTGATCATAGTTATGCTCCATACAAAGTAACTATTTCAACAATTTCTACTTAGAGAGTTTGATCCAAAGTTACACCAATGTAGTAACATGATGGAAAGAATTTATTTCTGCTGAGGACCCTCCACAGTATGCCATTTAGTGTAAGGGCTGCAGTGAGAAGGGAGACTTGCCAAGAATGGCTCTCTCTCCCTCTACCATGATTGCTGTGTTCCACCCTGTCCCACCACTTTTCTTCTGGTTGAGAAACTTATGCCTTGGAGCTGATGCCTGGCGGCTTTATTGGCAGCCATTTTTGATACAGTAAGCTCATCACAACTCAAAATTTCCCTATAATTCTGGTGAGGTCTGATACATAGTGCTACAGCTCCACCTCCTAACTATACCAGCTTAGGACCCTGGGGAACTGATTGCAGAGGCCAACATTCAAAGAACAGCTTATCTTCATTCAAGCTGTTTGTATTTAGTCCAGTGGAATTTTTGACTTCTTTAATGGCCAACCAAGGCAGATGTCAACATGTGTAGACTTGCCTGTTGGGTGAAACTACACCCATTGGCATCACTGCTATGGCCAGTCAGGCTCCCTCTTGGTTCAAGTTATTTTAATGTCCCAATGCATCCTGCAGATGACCCTGGTATAGCACCACTGATTATTTTCTCAGGGTCAAGAGTGGTTTGGTATATTGCATGGCAGAGAGCTGTTAGTGTGAAAGAAGTCTCAGCCTTTGAATTCACAGATTCTTTTTTAAATACTCAGATTTTCACCTTTAAAAAACCTTCATTTATATTATTTATCATCAGGATTGCAGATATTTGTCTGTGTTTTTCTCCAGGCCTTCACATCTCTCCTATTAATGAGAGTAGTATTGGAGAGGATCCAGTAGTAGAACACCTGTTTTGTAAACAGAAGGTTCCAGAATGTCCTGTTAAAAAGATCAAGAACTATGTCATATGAAAGACTTGAGAACCCAGTGAACTATTGCCTGTCAGAGCTGACAGAACTTCCCATGACAGACCAATGGTCTGTTGCTGAATACTGTAGGTTTGTGTGTTTGGCATATGTCTAACTCCTGCTCCCCCCCCCAATTCTCTAAAGTTTTACCTTCAAAGATTGCAACACAAAACTTTTGCTCCTGGCAACCAGATATAGCACCAGAGCAGAAAATGGAATTAAAAAGAAAAACAGAGAATTAACCCCAAGCCAATGGGGACAGTGCAAAGATTGAGAAAGGGGAAGAAATGCTGCACACAGAAACAGGTGTTGAAACATTTACCAGTGCTTTTGGTTGAAAGATGAGCCTGGCATTTAGATTACCTACTGAGGCCCTGGTCATACGGGCCAGAAAATGCGGGGGGAGGTGTGGCAGTTGGCTATTTCTGACACTTTCAAGAGAGTACAAATTGTTGAACAATAGGATATGGGATACTAAATCTATTGAATAAAAGAAGGGACTGTATTTGAAAACCCTTCCTGGGCTCACAGAACTAGTTTCACAGTTCTTGGATCTTGGCCCATGTGCTAGTATTCCAATGAATTTTTAAGGGAATGGGAAATGAATTCTCCACATCCAAAGTGTTAATGAAGTTTGGCATTTACATTGTGAAGAACTTGTGCCATTTTCAAGAATGGTAGGAAGACAAGAATACAGTTTTGATGCACTTTGTTTCACTTTTGCTCATTTGGTTGCTGAGAAAAAAAAGATGTTCCATGGGATTTTGTTCAGTCTTGGCCTTTGCTGGTTTTTAAAAAAATAAATATATTCACAAGGAGATAAAATGCTGTTTACTATGTCATTTTTTAAAAAAAAAGTAGAAGGAGAAGAGTTCATTTATGTTCATAGTAAATAACAAAATATGGCAAAAGAAGCAGCTGGGGGGTTCCTCGTGGGCATGCATTTTGCATATGGCTAGCCCAGGCCCCTCATCACCATATTAGGATCACACCTGGCATCAAGAATGACATGGGGGTGGGGCTTAGCTTCCTTAGGGACCTTAATGGGATCTCCTTCTGGCAATCATCTTTGGACCTGGGAGGCTCCCTTCAGGTGCACACTATTGCTTCTGACAGTCTGGGTTTTGGCCAGTATTTTGTGGGGTCCTAGTGTTCTAGACATTGCACACCACATTGCATTGGTACTGACTTCTTAAAGGACCTCACCTTTTTGGAATTCTTTCTCATTTTGGCAGCAGTCATTATGTGGAGGGATGTCTTCTGGAACAGGTGGGTTCTCTTCTGGTGCAACAATCAGTCAGTTGTCAGGGTCACTAACAAGCAGTCCTCACACTCTGAGGTCATGTATCTGGTTCACAGGTTCATGCTATCCTGCCTTGAATCTAACAACTTCTTCTGGCTGCTGACACACAATAAGCACAGAGTTAGTTTCTTGACACCAGGGTTGGTCAAAATACAGCTCTGAGGTTCAGGCACAGGTTAGGCAGCACTCACAGCTCCATGTATACCTGTGGTGGTGGTGCAAGACCGACCAACTTGGATGTAGTTCATAGATAAGCCTGTATTCTGTGCTGTTGGGTCAGTCCTGCCCTGTTCAATTTATGCATGACTATCTCCAGATCAGGCCCTCAGCTCCTGATACTCTCTTTGTGCATGCTAATGGGTCTTGCCTCTCTAATTTTCAGTCTGTCAATGTTATGCACGCTGGCATTGCAGCTCTGGGGCTTTGTCCCTCATATTTTGGCATGCACTCTTTTTGCTTTGGTGTGGCCCTAATGGCTTTGGAGTTAGGTCTCCTTGCAGAGTGGATTTGTGCAACTGGTTGATGGTAGTCTTTAACATACAAGTCAAAGGAAAAGTTAGAAAAGAAGATACAACAAAAGGTATATTGGTATAAATATTTGCAAATAAAACACCTGTTAGACTCTCCCCAATTGAAGAAGATAAGAAGCAGACAAATGACTCCTTTTGAGGTACTGTTAAATGAGGCTAAAGAACAGGCACCTAATCACAACTATATATAACATATATAAAATGTTAAGTGAGGCAGATGAAGAAGAAACAACCTTATACCAAAAACAATGGTGTACAGATATAAATCTAAATTTAACAAAAGAGGACTGGATCACAATTTGGAATGCACCCAGTCAGACATCAAAGATTTTTGCAATAAAAATGTAAGCAGTTAAACTATTGGTGAGGTGGTATATCCCACTTGCAACTCTATACCATATAGATAACACTTACCTAAATGTAAAAAACAGTGTGATCAGATAGCAAATTTTATGCATTGCTGGTGGACTTGACCATTGATACAAGACTTTTGGACTCAAATACTCACTAAAATAAAAGATATGATATCAGTGTCAATTCCTTTGAAACCAGAGGTAGTTCTATTGGAAAAGTGAACAGCACTACAGATGACAATGTGACAAAAAGAAGCAGTTTCGCCCTTATTGACTATAGCAAAATCTATGATTGCAATAAATTGGATTGACAGACAAGCTCTGTCCATTCAACAATGGTTATTAAAAATTTGGGATTATTTTATTATGACTAAACTATCTCCAAGAAATCCTCTGTATCATGATTTGATTTATTTTTGGTTTCTCTGTAATTTAAATATAACTGAATGTTTATTGGTTCTGTAAAGATGTTAAAAAATTGTGGGGAAAAAACTTGACCTGACATGTTTCAGCCTATTTAGGCCTTCTTCAAAGGTCAAACACAATGAGGAACAAATTGGTTTATAATGGTACTAGGGAGCAAAGCCATTGTGGTGGAAGACAACGGGCCCTAGAAAGGAAGGGAGGGAGGTGGAAGGGAGAGAGGGTTGGAGAAAGGAAGGAAGGAAGGAAGGAAGGAAGGAAGGAAGGAAGGAAGGAAGGAAGGAAGGAAGGAAGGAAGGAAGGAAGGAAGGAAGGAAGGAAGGAAGGAAGGAATAGGGGGAAGAGTGAAAGAAAGGAGAGAGGAAGAAAGGAACAGGGGGAAAGGAAGGGAAGAGGGGCAGAAAAGGGCTTCTCTGGGCCCAGAGAAGGCCTTTTCTGTCCCCCACACACCATCCCCTGGGCCTTCTATGGGGGCAGTAGGCAGTGTACAGGGAAAAAGGGCTTCTCTGGGCCTACTGCCCCCATAGAAGGCCAAGAAGATGATGTGTGGGGGACAGAAAAGGACTTCTCTGGGTCTAGTCCCCTCATAGAAGGCCCAGGGGATGGCTTGTGGGGGGCGGAAAAGGCCTTCTCTGGGCCTAGTGCCCCATAGAAGGCCCAAGGGATGGCTTGTGGGGGGCGGAAAAGCCCTTCTCTGGGCCTAGTGCCCCAGAGAAGGCCCAGGGGATGGTGTGTGGGGGGTGGAAAAGGGCTTCTCTCACTTGCCTCAGCCTTGAGGGCCTGTCCCTGCACTCATACTCCAGACAGTCCTCTCCTGTCGGAGGACTGGAGCAGACTGAGCTGAAACACTGACCGGGGCTGACGTGGGTGGGAAGTAGCCAGTCAGCCCTGGCCAGTGTCTTCTGACTGCCAGTTCTTGAGCCGAATCAATTATGGCAAGCATAGAATGTTGTGGAACCAAAATTCATATATATATAAGGACAGGATTGTATTATGGTATAAGCCAATTTGTCCCTAATTGTGTTTGACCTTGGAAGAAGTCCTATATGGGCTGAAATGTATCAGGTCAAGTCTATATGATTTTGGAATTTTTATATGAGGTGAAATTGGGCCACAATATGTTTTTTTAATTCTTTACAAATAAATACATGTATTTTTATATATTATATATATTAAGTTTTAAGTGTTGGCCCTATACTCTGTTTGACTTACCTTTTTAGGTTCTTGATCTTAGGTTTCAGGGTTAAGTTTGTTTCCCTTTTTTGTTCACAGTTAGTTTAAGCCTCACATGCTTGGGGCCCAATTATAATATTTCCAGTTTAAATAAACACTAGCTGAATAATTAAAAAGAAATTACAACATAACTAATCTTATGTATGGTTGTATTTAGAGCTATAACTAACGACATATCTGCATTACAAAACTAGGAATTGTTTGGACTGGGTGAAATGGAAGACAATCATTATTTGTTATAAATTCAATTATAGGGGACCACAATTCAAGAAAATTAGAGATATATTGATTTGATTTGATCTGCATCTGTTGGTCCATTTTTTCCCATAAAATATATATATCCCAAATCTTTTTGTACCAAATTGATAACAAAGGGAGTCTTTGCTACTTTCTGCCAGTAATGTGGAGTCATTGGCATATGTCAAATTGTTAATCTTCTTTCTACCAATTTTCACTCCTCCTGCATCTAAATCTAATCCAGCTTTCCTTATGATATGTTATGCATATAGATCGAAGAGCTAGGGAGATAAAATACATCCTTGCCCAACACCTTTGCCGATTGTAAATCATTCTGTTTCTACATATTCTGTCCTAACAATAGCCTTTTGTCCAGAGTATAGGTTGTGCATCAAAATAATCAGATGTTGTGACACAATCATTTCTTTTACAACCAACCATAGTTTTTCATGATCCACATGGTTAAAAGCTTTGCAGTAATGTATGAAACACAAGCTCATTTTCTTCTGAAATTTTCTTGTATGCTCCAGTAATCATGTAAATTTGAAATATGATCTGTAGTGCCTCTTCCTTTTCTGGATGCAGCTTGAACATCTGGCATTTCTTGTTCCATATATGATAAGAGTCTTTGTTGTAAGATTTTGAGCACCACTTTATTTGTGTGAGAAATTAATGTGATGGTCTGATAGTTGCTGCAGTCTTTGACATCTCCTTTTTTGGAATCAGAATGTAAATTGAATATTTCCAGTCTGTGGGCCATTGTTTTATTTTCCATATATGTTGGCAGATTCTTGTTAAGATTTTGATGGACTCTGTTTCTGTGGCTTGGAATAGCTCTATTAATATCTCATATACTTTGGTGATTTGTTTCTCCCAAATGCTCTCAGTGCAGCCTTCACTTTCTAAAACTGTAGATTCTTCTTGGAAGGAATCTGTCATCCTTTCATCTCTTCTGAATAGTTCTTCAGTATATCATTCTTTTACTTTTCTTTTTTTCCTGTCATGTTCAGTTAATGCTTTTCCATGTTGATCTTTCAGCATACCTAACTGTGCTTTAAATTTCCCTTTGATTTCTTGTATCTTGTTGAACAGGTCTCTTGTTCTTCCTTTTTAAAATTCTCTTCTGTTTCTTTACACTGGTTATTATAATAGTTCTCTTTGTCCCTGTGTGTGAGCTGCTGGAATTCTGCATTTAGATCTATAATTCTATTCTTGCCACCTTTTACTTTTGCTTTTCATCTATCTTTAGCAATTTTAAGAGTTTCATCAGTTTAACTTATTACTTGTTTACTTCATTTATACCTCACCTTTGTCCACAGTGGGAACCAAAAGCAGTTTACATCATTATCCTAAGTTCCATTTTATCCTCACAATGACCCTGTGAGGAAGGTAAGGCTGAGAATGTATGACTGCCTTGAGGACACCCAGTGAGTTTCCATGGCAGAGTGGGGATTTGGACCTGGGTCTCACAGAACCTAGTCTGAAACTGTAGCCACTACAAAGTACTAGCTTTTGTGGGGTGGAAATTGCTCAAAAGTAGCAAGTTGCCAGTCCTGGATGAGCCATCTTAATTGTGTGGTAATAAATTATGTCCTCCCTCAAAAACCAGAATACTTTTGAAAATGGCCCTTTGCATTCCCACTGCCTTTTGCTTAAAAAATCAAGACTTGAAGGCTGGCGATACTGTTGTGGTTTTCTAATAATTCTCAAAAATTTGTGAAGAAGGATCACTTGGCTGAGGGATATACCACTTGAGTATTTCATCCCAATGGTAGAGGATACCAAAAGAGTTAGTGGCTTAAATATGTTTCCCAGTTGAAATTATAACCTATCAGTTATGTATTGGAATGGTTTTCTAATACATTTAGCATTAATACTAACTGTAAAGAATCCAACTCAATCCAAAAATCCAACTCAAATGGCATACAACCCATTTCTGAATCTTACTTTTTCACATTTACTAGTTATGAATACTAGGTATGAACTGATATATAATGAAAACTATTTCTCGTAGTACTCTTTTTCTCATTTGCAGAAAACCTCATGCAACATGAGAAGAGGTGATTTCAATTTCCCCTTAAGTTGCAACCACACTCTGCATTGTATCGTTGTTTGATCTCTTGAGTACCTTGACCCTCAAGGGATGTAAGAAACTGTAGAGGGATTGGAGAAATCCATTCTCTAAACTTGTTCTATTCATAGTATCCAACCTAAAATATCTTAAGATCCCTAAAAAGCAGAATGATTGGGTTTTGTTACACACAGTATTCTAGAAGGCACATGAAAATTATGTTGTACCAAACATATTTTCAATATATCCATTATGTTTCAGGCTGTGCAGGCCTTCTCTGGGAAAAATCTTATTTTGGCTGTGTTCACACACACTAAATAATCCACTTTCAATGCACTTTCAATGCACTTTCAAACTGGATTTTGCCAGTTCACACAGTAAAAATCCAGTTTGAAAGTGCATTGAAAGTGGATTGTTTAGTGTGTGTGAACACAGCCTTTATATATAAACATTTACCAGGCAGAACTTCATTCAAAGAGTCCACTGTAACCCATCAGACACTATAAAAAAAGGGACCAATATTTGTTTAAAATACATATTGTTTGAAACTTTTACTAAATTCTTAAAAACAATTTGGGATTCCTAATAAATAAATAAATAAATAAATAGAAAGAATGCAATAGTGGCTTCTCTGACCCTGAGGATTAGATCACCAAACTGAGTCAGAAAAATAACCATTTTGAAACATTAAGGTCCCTTTTCACATTCCTTTTAGTTTGTTTCTTCTCAGATTTTAATAAGTTTTAAGGCCAAAAGGGACTACTACAAGTTTCTAGTTTGACTTCCAGCACAACACAGGTCACAGAATTGCCACTGAACCCTGTCTGAAGGGAATAATTTTTTCTGTATTATACAAGCCTACATGTTCCAAGGCAACAAACTAACTGAAGTATGGCATTTTTTGTTGCCACCTGTTTTATACACCACACTACAGAAACAGTGTCGAATATAATTGGCCCTGTTTAACTGATATAATTTTCATACAGAAACAAGTTTTCAATCAGCACAGTGGATAATTATTTATCAGAAAAATCAGTTTCAATGCTTTTCAGTTCTTCATCAGATTACTTACAGAATCAACTATACAAATACATAATTTAAATCAAACAAATTAATATTTCATTTTAGCAGCCATTTTTTAAAAATCCAGCATGAATCTACCAAAAGTATAAAATGTACATCATAAATAAAAAATAATAATACTAAAATCCTCTATAATACTAAGATGTTTCTGAATACCTGAAAAGGCTATATTCCTAAAAATTTTAAAAATCAACATACAATTAGATTGTATTACATTTTTTTTAATAATAAGACTCAATACAATTTTGCATGAACTGTGCAATGAAAACTACATAATGCAGTTACTTTTAAATGTTTAAACTAGCTGAAACTAGGGTTGCTAACTTTGGTTTGGAAATCCCTGGACATTTAGGGGAAGAGTCTGGGGAGGGCAGGGTTTGGGGAGGAACCTCAGTAAGGTATAATTACCTAGGGATAATAACATAGAGCAGCCATTTTCTCCAGGGAAACTGATAATTGGAGATCAGTTATAATTCCGGGAGCTCTCCAGGCCCTACCTGGAGGCTGACAACCCTAGGTCAGTTATAGAATTTTCGAAGTACTACTGGATTTTTACACACACACACACACACACACACACACACACACACACACACACACACACACACACACACGTATCTTATGAAATGTCATAACCAGAGCCATGAAGACTACAACCATCAGATAAGTAGAGCAAGGATACCAGTCATTCCTGAAGGGATCTATCTGCAAACAGTTGAGTGTATCAGACTTCTGCTCACTCTGACCCAAACTAGAGGCTAACAAGAAGAAGTGCAGCCAAAGAAAGGCTACAAAATCTCAACTTTGGTTGCCAGCCTCAGGTATTCTCAGGTATCCCCACTGATATTCCTTTGGTGGTGGTAATTCTTTTGAGCCTAATGAAGCAGCTTTTCTCTTCCCTGTTTTGTTGTTGCTTGAAGGTAAATTGGGGGGGGATGGTTGGGGCTTGCAAGAAGGGGAACAAAATAAAATTGGCTTCAAAGAAACTAACTTCAAAGGAAACTGAGGTAGGGAAAGGCTGATGGAAGGGCATTTAGAATGAGGTCTTTCTGAGATTTCATAGAACTCTGGTGGGAAAAATACCATTTTTGTATATGACTTCTGTGGAAAAATCCACAATGAAGCTCAGAAAGATCATATTCATTCCAAACTGAGATGAGTGAAGTTCACCCCTCTCAAAGTTTTCATCAGCATGCTAAATTCTGTTCTTGAAAAAAGAATCTTTTGTCACCATGCATGTCCTGGTAATAGGGTTGCCAGGTCCAGACTTGGAAATACCTGAAGATTTTGGGAGCAGAGCCTGAGAAGGGGGGCTTTGGGGAGGCGAAGGACTTGAATGGGGTATAATGTCATAGAGTCCACCAGCCAAAGTGGCCATTTTCTCCAGGGGAACTGATCTCTGTCACCTGGAGATCAGTTGTAATAGCGGGAGATATCCAGCCACCACCTGAAGGTTGGCAACCCTGCCTGGTAACCTCTTGACTGCACTATGTAAAGAGAGTTCAGGAACTTTATTTGGTCCAGAATGAGAAGGCAAGACAAGAGAGTAATGTTAGTTAGTAGGACAATATCATGTCAATAATGCAGGAGCTTTGCTGGTTGCCAATAAACTTCAAGTTTCACATCCAGATTTCTGTACTTAACCAGAGTGTGCAGTGGCCATGAAGGTCAGTGAGTGACCATGGGTTAGATACTCTCTCTAAGACTAACCTACTTCACAGGAATAGACGTAGAGTATGGGGGGGCTTGGGGGCATGGCTCCCCAAAATTTTCCAGGGGGGACTGATCCTCTCCCAGAGCAACCAAAATCTTCCCTGCAATCTGAGAGCAGCTTGCTCAATGTTCCTCCTCCTCTCTGGCATCACAGCTTCCTCTCCAAAGTCTCCTTTTTCCTGCTTGGGAATGGAGAGAAAGAAAGCCTTCCTTTGATTGGCTGAGGGCTCCTCCCCTCCTTCTCTGGGGAGGGAGGGGGAGGGAAACAGCTTAAGAGAGAGGAAAAAATGGAGCCAGTAGCTCTTTTTGGAAGACGAGCAACTTCTTCCAGGTAAAGTTTTGTTTGCTTGCAGACTTCTTCGGGGGAGGGGGAGCTAAAGACAGCATGCCAAAGAGAGGGTGATAGTCAGTGCCAGCAGTGTTTTTGCCTGCAGACTTCTTGGGGGGGTGTGTGCGTGCTAAAGAAAGCATGCCAGAGAGAGAGAGAGAGAGAGAGAGAGAGAGAGAGAGAGAGAGAGAGAGAGAGAGAGAGAGAGAGAGAGAGAGAGAGAGAGAGAGAGAGAGAGAGAGAGAGAGAGAGAATGGATTCCTTTTCCATTTCTAATGGAGGGGGGAAGAAACCTAACAGTACAGCTTGCATTCCTTATTAGTGAAAGGGAGCAAGAGTCCAGCAGTACCTTAAAGACTAACAAAATTTCTGTGAGGGTAGGAGCTTTCATGAGTCACTGCTCAATTCTTCAGATACAGCTAGAATGGGAGTCCATCTGTCCTTGTTTCTTGGAGAGTGAAGTGATTTCAGATGCCAAATGACAATAGCAGGCATTCTTAATGAGAGAAACAACCTAGATCTTGGTTCAGCCCAGGAGTTTGCATTGTCTTGAGCTTCATTATCAGTTGCAGTTCAGCAGTCGCTCTTTCTAATCTCCCTTTAGAATTCCTCTGTTAGAGAACTGCTACTCTTAGGTCAGCAGCTGAATGTCCTGGAAGGTTAAAATGTTCCCCCACTGGTTTTTGAATGTTGTGGTTTGTAATAACAGTAGAAAAAGTAAGAGTCCAGTAGCACCTTTAAAGACTAACAAAATTGTGGTAGGCTATGTGCTTTGTCACTGCTAACTTCTTCCGACTTATTTCCATTTATTCTTTGCATCCTCTTGTACTAAATTGAGACCTAGGTTTCCTGTCTCATTACCAGTGCTGATATCTCTACTCCTACTAGAGAAGGAGAAGGAGCAGATAATAGAACTGCTAGAGGGGTGAGTGTTTTTATTTACTTTCAGCTGAGGTGATTTTGCTGAGAGAGTACTGTGTTTGGGAGTGTGTGGGTGAGTTGTGAGTTGTTGCAGAGTCCTGGCTGCTTGAGATAGGGTGTGAAAGGGTCATTGTTTGACTATAATTGAGTGCCTGGGTGAATTTGAATAGCTGCTGGCCACATCCTCTGCTGGGGGAAGCTTCTATTTAAGGCAGGAAGCTTCTGTTTAAGGCAGCACCTTGCCAGAGGCACGAGCTGAAAGGTTAAGGCTCTTGGCCCGTGGCTCTTAGCCTAGGGGCTCTTAGACTAGGAAGTCTGTAAGAAGCCCAGGAAGAGCCAGAAAGCCAGGGCCCTAGTCTCCTTGAGTTCCCAGTAAGGTAAGTAGACTTCTACCAGGAGAACTACATAAATACAAAGGGGTTTAAAATGGGTTTTAAAGGGTTTCAAAAGGGGGATTATATATAATGATTATTTTAAAAGCAGTTATGAAGCCAGAATGCCAGCAGGGGGTTTGGGGCTATCCAGTGTTTTGCACGGAGTGTCACATGTATGACTATCTGCTCACTGGACAGAAGTCTTGGGTGTGTGCCCGGTGCAAAGAGCTCCTGGTTTTCAGGGAACGAGTTTGCTCCCTTTAGGCCAAGGTGGCAGACCTGGAGAAGCAGAGACAGTCAGTTAGGCACACGGAGAAGACTCTCAGGGAGTTGTTAGATATGTCCTGCTCTGAAAATGGCAGCCCCGCTGCTGTCAGGGAGCATGAGGGTCAAGGGGAAACAGGGCACCGCGCTGCAGATAAGGGGAATGTGCCCTCAGAAGGGACCTCTTCTTCAGCTGGTGAACAGGTATCCTTTCGCACCAAGGAACCATCCTTAGGCGGGGGGGGGCTCTTGGTATCCTTACGCAGGTAGACAGCTGGGTGGCGAACCCACGTACTGACCGTATGGTTACTTGCTTGCCTGGTGTGAAGGTAGCAGACATTACGTATGTTCTAGATAGTGCTGGGGAGGAGCCAGTGGTCGTGGTACATGTTGGCATCAACAATGTGGGGAAATGCAGTCGTGAGGTCCTGTAGGAAAAATTTAGGCTGCTAGGCAGGAAACTCAAAGTCAGGACCTCCAAAGTAGCCTTCTCAGAAGTGCTACCTGTTCCACATGCAGGGCCGGAGAGACAGGCACAGATCAGGAGTCTCAATCCGTGGATGAGACGATGGTGTAGGGGGGAAGGGTTCAAGTTTGTTAGGCATTGGAATGCTTTTTGGAACGAGAGGAAGCTGTACAAAAGAGATGGTTTCCACTTGTCCTGAGAAGGAACCAGGCTGCTGGCACTTAAAAATCAAAAAAGGTGGCAGAGCAGTTTTTAAACTGAATATTGGGGGAAAGCCAACAGGATGGCTCATCTCAAAGAGATGAAGGGGTAGCTGTTACTTCTCTACAAGGAAATGGATTGGAATTGTCCACTGAGACTGTGGCTAATGATATGGACTGCCTGGAAAGGTCTCGAGGCAGCAAGAGGAAGGTTGTGGGCTTAACATGCATGGGAAACTATAGGTGGTTATACATAAATGCTAGAAGTGTCTGAGGTAAAATTTAGGAATTGGAATGCTTGGTGTTGGGGGGAAAAATAGACATTGTGGGTATTTCAGAGACTTGGTGGGATGAGGAAAATCAGTGGGATACGGTGATTCCTGGTTATAAATTATATCAGAAGAATGGGGGGGAAAGGTTGGAGGTGGGTGGCTCTGTATGTCAGAGAGATATACAGTCCAGTAAGATTGAGAGGGTAAGTGAATTGGATTTGCTTCTGGAAATACTATGGGTTCAAATAGTGGGCCCAAAAGGAAGCTTAACACTGGGAGTTTGTTATTGCCCACCAGATCAAAAGATAGAGGAGGATTATAGAATGATGAATGAATTAAAGGTAGTGGCTGAACAAAATAACTGTGGTAATCAGTGTTCCCTCTAAGCTGAGTTAGTGTGAGCTAGCTCACAGTTTTTTAGCCTCTGGCTCACACGTTTTTGTCTTAGCTCAGGAAGGAGGGCTCCAGAGTAAACTAATTTATGCAGTAGCCAAATTGTTCTCTCACAAGTTTAATGCCAGTAGCTCACAAAGTAGAATTTTTGCTCACAAGACTCCACAACTTAGAGGGAACATTGGTGGTAATAGGTAATTTCAACTACCCACAATAGGTAATTTCAACTACTCCGAGAAGTATCTTCTGTATTTGGTCCATGTATCGAATAATGTTCTTCGAATATAATGATGTTTAAAAAACCCATCCATTTTCATTTTTTCATACCATAAGTATGCATGCCAACCAAATTTAGAATCATGGCCTTCTAATGCCAACAGTTTCTTATTGTCCAATGTAACCCATCGCTGCAACCAAGTTAGGCATACCACATCATGGTACAACCTAAATTTTGGTAATTGAAATCCTCCTCTCTCTTTTGCATCACATAATATCTTCATCTTAATCCGTGGTTTCCTCCCAGCCCACACAAACTTTGAAATTTCTTTTTGCCAAAGATTAAATACCTTTACATCTCTTACTATTGGGATTGTCTGAAATAAAAACATCAACCGTGGTAAAATGTTCATTTTAACCACCAAAATTCTCCCCAATAGTGACAAATTCAATGTGTGCCAATTTTTGGTATCCTGCTGTATTTTAGAGCAAAGTTTGTCATAATTGTTCTTATACAGGTCTATGTTCTTCATTGTCAACTCAATGCCTAAATATTTAGTTTTTTTCACAACTTCACACTATGTCAGTCTCTGTAACTCCGCTTGTTTCTCTCCAGACATATTTTTGTACATCACCTTGGATTTACTTTTATTTACATAAAAACCTGCTAAATCTCCAAATTCTTTAATTTTTTCCATTAGCAATGGTAAATTCCGTATAGGGTCTACCATAAACATTACATCATCTGCAAACGCTCTGTACTTATAAGAAAAACCTTTTTGAGTTAAACCTTTGATTTCTTTGTCTTGTCTGATTTGTCCCAACAATACTTCTAGTATCCATATAAATAGTAACGGGGAAAGAGGACAACCTTGCCTCATCCCTTTTTTGTTCTTTGAAGTAATCCGTCATTTCAGTATTAATTACCAATGCCACTTTCTGTTCACAGTAAATTGCTTCTATTATATTTCTAAATTGTTCATCGATGCCTGTTTTTTCCATCACGTTATACATGAAGTTCCAATTTAAGTTGTCAAACGCTTTTTCTGCATCTACAAAAAAGAAGCCAACTTCTTTATCTGGGTGCTTGTCATAATATTCAATAGCATCAATCACCACTCTTATATTGTCTTTTATTTGTCTATTGGACAAAAAACCTGCTTGTTCTTCTTCAATTACATCCTGCAAATATATCTTGAGCCTTTCTGAAATAATTTTCTCAAATAATTTATAATCATTGTTTAAAAGGGAGATTGGTCTATAATTTTTCACATTTGTTAAATCTTGTGCTTCTTTGGGGATGAGCGAGATTGTAGCTTCCTTCCATGATTCTGGTATTTTCTTTGTTTCTCTTATTTCATTTGTCAAAAGTTCAAAGAATGGAACAAGCTCCTCTTTAAATTCCTTATAAAACTTCACAGTAAAACCATCTGGTCCTGGAGCTTTTCCTAACTTTGCCTCTTGAATCACTTTATATATCTCTTCTTTCGTTATTGGGCTGTTTAATATTGCCTTAATCTTCTCTGATACTTTTGGAATCTTCATTTTCTCCAAATACTTTTTTATTTTATCCTTGTCTATTGACTTCTTTCCAAAAAGATTTGCATAATATTTAAAGAAGGCTCTCTTAATTCCATTGCTATCCACAATTCCTTTCCCCCCATCCATGATTTTACTTATAATTTTATTCTCCCGTCTTTTTTTCAATTGCCATGCCAAAATTTTTCCAGGTTTATTTGCCCCTTCAAAAGATTTCTGTTGCAGCTTTTTCAGATTCCAATACATTTCTTTTCTTTCTTTCTTTTTTAAATGCCCCCCGAAGGGGATTTTATTGATTTTACATTACTACGGGATATGGGGAAAGGTTACTAAATCTCTACCTCTAAAAAATTATAGGACGTGGGTAAGGAAAACTAATACATAAAACTCTACCAGGATGGGGGAAGGAAACTAAACCCTATTTCTAAAACTTCCTAGTGGACATGGGGAAGGGAAAACTAACGAGGTGACCCAATCTGGTTACATTTGTGTCATTGTCACCTGATGTTACAGAGCATTATTGCTTATAAAAAAGTTAACAAAAAGTATACAAGTAAAAAGCTGTAAAAACTAATTAGTTACTCAAAAACTGCATCTTCCACAATTATTTTGGTCTTAGTTTCTCTTCTTCTTGCGTTTCTTCTTTCCTTGGGGTTTGGGAGCGGCTGCTCCTTTCTCTGATTCTGATGTACCTGAAGAACTAAAGAGTATTGGACTGCTGCTTTCTGGATCCTGTGAGTAGGATTCCTCTTCTTCCTCTTCTTCCTCCTCGTCTTTTCTCGGTTTCTTATCTTTGTTGTGCTGCTTTGGATTCAGGTGTTGCTCCACAAATTTTTTAGCCTTAGGAACAGAATCAATATTATATTTTCTGTTTTCATATTTAAAACTCAGTCCTTCAGGAAACAGCCATCTGTACGAGACCTCCTTCTTCTGTAAAGAGAGAGTAAGCTCCTTGTAGAGTTTCCTCCTCTTTCTAACTTCGAAGGGGATATCCTTCAAGATTCTTATTTCTTCATTCTTAATTTTTAGAGGGTTCCCCTGCATGGCTTTTAGCACCCGATCTCTGGTAGATCTTCTCGTAAATCTCAAACATATTTCTCCAGGGAGTTTATTCTTTTTGATGAAATCTGGATAAGCCCTATAGGCCCAGTCCATCTCCTTCAGTAGGTCTTCCTGTTTGTAATCCATTATTGGGGCCAAAGTTTCTGATAAAATGTTCTTCAAATCCTTGTTCTTTTCTTCTGGAACCCCTTGGAATCGTAGAATATGCATGGATCTTTCCAGCTGTAGCTGTATTAGTTGGTTTTTATTAGAGAGTCTTTCCTTTTCTGCTTCATCCGCTCTTTTGTTAATACTCTCAGTCTGTTTTTCCATTTTTTTTTAAAGTCGTTGTTGAGGTCCTTCTGTCCATTTGAGTCATCTGCTTTTGCAAGTTATCCATTTTCGCGTAGAGATTAGTTATCTGCTCCATTAGAGGGCGCAGTGCATTCGCCAGCAATGTGGACATCTCTGCAGCTACTTCCTGGTTGTGGGAGGGAGTCATTGGTATACCATTTCCGGTTGATGTTTTTTTCTCCAGACCCGGCTTCTGCCCTCCCCCAGCCATAATATCAACAAGAAGTAAGTTTCCCAAAACAAAGTAAAAGTTAGCAGAAATTAATCTGCTTTTCTTTATTATGCAGCTTTTGTTTTCGCTAATCCTCTTATGCGCATAGCTTGATTCAAAGTTATTCTTAAACTTCGCTTTGAAACCGCATTGTTTCAAATGGGGGGGGGGGTAACTCTTGAGCATCTCCCTCCCCCCTGCCGCTTTGCCCTTAGGCGCTTCTAATTACTACTAAGGCTTTTGTTCGCTTAATTCACCGGAGCAATGCTTGACTCATGCTTTGCAGCCTTGGAGATCTTTTAGAAGCTTTTCAGCAGCTGTTGATCATGTCTGCTGGTCCAGCAGTCATCTCTCGGTGCCATGCTGGCTCTTTGGCAACGGAACCTTTCAGAGATAAAGGTGAGCCTCAGTTCCTTGGCCATCACCTTGGAAGAGGCTCTCCTCAGCTCTCCAGGCTGGGGGTCTCCTACAGAGACCCTGGGAGGATCCGGGACCTGCTTGGACCCTTCCTGTCAGCCGAGTCTCGGCGCAACCCCATTGGAGCAAGACGGGGATGCGACCAAGCAGCGAAACGCTTAAACTGGAAGTCCCAGATTCCAATACATTTCTTGATTCATTAGAGTATTCAGCTGTTCTTGTAAGATCTGAATTTCTTTGACAATTTTCTTTTTCCCCAGTCTCCTCTTTAACTCTTTCTCCTTCATTTAGATTTTTTCCAGCTCCCTAGTTTGCTGTTCTGATCTCTTTTTCTTTTCCCTACTGTTCAAGGATATTAATAATCCTCTCATCACTGCTTTATAGGCATCTCAGATTGTTTGTATCCACATACCTTGAATCATATTTGTTTGAAAAAACTGTTTAGTTTCTTTACTTATCATATCTATTATCTCTTGCTGGTCCAATAAGTCCTCATTCAATCTCCATCTAGGTTTCCCTCTTCCTTCTTTTGATATCCAAACTATTGGATTATGGTCTGAGTTCACTTTTGGCATAATTTCCACTTTCCGAGTTTTCAAAGCCAAATCACCAGTTGTCCATATCATATCAATCCTTGAAAAAGAGTCATGTCTATTTGAGTAAAATGTAAAGTCTTTAATTGTAGGGTTCCATTTTCTCCATACATCTTCCAGTTTCTCTTGTTTCACCAGATTAAAAAATGCTTTAGGCAATTTCCCAATTTTTTCATCTAGTCTTTTCGATTTCCTGTCTAATTTGTTATTAATAGTGCCATTAAAGTCTCCCGTTAATACAATTTGATCATAGGTCACCTGATCCAATTCTTGCATCAGATCTTCAAAAAAATTCTCCTTTGCTCCATTCGGGGCATATATATTTACAATCAGAGTACTTTTTTGATGCATAGTCACTTTCACCACAATATATCTCCCTTCCTTATCTTTAAAAATTTCTTTAGGTTCAAATTCTTTTTTGATATATATCACAGTTCCTCTCTTCTTTTTCCCTGCCAATGAATAAAATTCTTTTCCTAATTGCTTGTCAACCAGATATTTAAAATCCTGTTTTTTAATGTGAGTCTCTTGCAAACAGATTATATTACGCTTTTGTTTTCCCAACCAATGTTTCACAATTTTTCTTTTATTGGGCAAATTTAGCCCATTCACATTCCACAATATCAATTTGTAATCCATCATGTTCTCCAATTACTTTTCTCCAAAGTCTTTTTCATTGTCCATCATAAATCTAATCATCTGCGCTGCAGTCGAAATCGTGTGTCTTTGACTTTGGAAGGTAAATCTCAGTCCTTGCGGTATTTCCCATCTGTATCTTATATTCAACTGCCTCAGCTTATCTGTCAACTTCCTGAACTTCTTTCTATCCTGAATGATTGCTCTGGGAAGTTCTTTCATTATTATTATCTTCTTGCCATCAATTTCCAAAGGCTCATTAAATTGCTTCTTGAGTATAATCTCTTTGAACCGCTTGGTTAATAATTGTACAATCACATCCCTTGGTAGGTTCTTCTGTTGTGCATATGCTGAATTCACTCTGTAAATCAAATCAAAATTATATTCTATCTCATCAGTGTCCTCTTGTAAGTACTCTGCAAATGCTTTGATCACTCTGTCACGGATATCCTCAGCCAGGTTTTCTTCCACCCCTCTTAGTCTAAGATAGGTCTGCATGGCTCTATATTCCATTATAGTATCTATCCGTTTATTCTCTTTCACCACCATTTCCACTTTTTGGCTTACATCTTGTGTTTTTTGCTCCATTTCAGCAGACTTTTGTGATAAATTCTGGATTTCTTTTTTAATCTCTCCCACATCTTTTTTAAGATCTGCTACCTCTGCCACCACCAGTTCCTTCATTGTATCCATATCTTTTCCTTGAATTTCCTCCATCTGTTTTCCCAGCTCCTGAATGGCATCCATCATCCTTTTTTCCATTGCTACTTGCCAGTAGCTTAAAACCAGGCTATAAAATAAGTTTTAAAACTTGGTCCTCCCCAAAATGTCAGGCACTTTTTCTCTATTGTTTTATAGTGTAGAGTAGGCTTTTCTTAACTGCTTCCTGTCCATCACTAATTCCCTTCCTCTCTGTACCTTCCAGTGTACCTTCTGGTGTTGCTCCTTCTTGTTCCCTGTTGTCTTCCGCTTCACCTCCAGTCTCCTTCCGGCCCTCCAAGTTCTGTCTAGGCACAGTTTCTTCTGTTGCTGTTCAGCGTCATTTCCGGCCTCCCACCTTTTCCAACTCTTTCAGTTCTTTTGTCTCCTGCAGTCTCGCAAGGTTTGAAGGTAGGTTTCTGTCTCTTATCTCATCCACCGCCACAGGAATGTTAAACAATTTTCTTTTTTGCATATTTCTGCTTCAATTATCTATTTTTTCACCATCAAACTTTGCTCAATCAATGTTAAACATTGATACCACTTATCCGGATAAGTCCACAAGCGCACCCAGCCGGTTCCTGGTAAGTAAAATTGTATCCGTTACCTTGTTTGTTTACTTCTGATCTTCGCACTGTCTTATTCCATCCAGATTTCCCCCTTTAGTCCATGAGATCAGGAAATGGCAATTTTAAGCTGAATGCTCAGCTCGGTGGGCTCCTTGAGTGCTGAATGCAACGCCCACTTTGAGTGAGGGGATCAAAGTGTAATACAAGCCTCCTCCAAGACTTGATCACACCAATCTCAACTCTCTTGGGTCTTGATGCTTGCCAGTCTCTCCCCCTGCCTGGGGGAGTTTGTGTTGGGCTATAACTTGCCCAATCTGTCAAAAGGAGGCCCCGTCCACCCTGCGCGATTGCAAGGTGCGTCAGATCACCATTTTCCTCTGACCAGAAGCCCCAGGCAGGCAAAAAGGAAATATGAGGAGCATATAGAAAAAACATAAAGACCAACAATAAAACTTTCTTCAAATACATTAGAAGAAGGAAACCACACAGGAAGGCATTGGGGCCCTTGGATGAGCAAGGGGTAAAAGGAGTACTGAAGGATGACAGGGAAATGGCTGAGAAGCTGAATGCATTTTTTGCCTCTGTCTTCACTGTGGAAGAGGAGAAGTGCTTGCCCACTCTAGAACCACTGATTTTGGGACGGGTGTTGAAAGACCTGAGACAGATTGAAGTGACAAGAGAGGAGGTCCTACAACTGATAGACAACTTAAAAACTGATAAATCACCAGGCACCAGGCATACATCTGAGAGTTCTGAAAGAACTCTGATGTGAAGTTTTGGATCTCCTGACAAAAATATGTAATCTTTCATTAAAATCTGCCTTCATTCCTGAGGACTGGAAGGTAGCTAATGTCACTCCCATCATTAAAAAGGGTTCCAGAGGAGATCCGGGAAATTACAGGCCAGTCAGTCTGACGTCGATACCTAGTAAGTTGGTGGAAACTGTTATTAAGGAAAGAATTAGTAGGCACATTGATGAACAGAAACTATTGAGGCAAACTCAGCATGGGTTCTGTAAGGGAAGATCTCGTCTCACTAACCTGTTAGTGTTTTTTGAGGGGGTGAACAAACATATGGACAAGGGGGACCCAATAGACGTTGTTTACCTTGACTTCCAGAAAGCTTTTAATAAAGTTCCTCATCAAAGGCTCCTAAGTAAGCTCAATAGTCATGGGATAAAAGGACAAGTCCTCTTGTGGATCAAAAACTTGCTAATTAATAGGAAACAGAGATTGCGTATAAATGGGCAATTTTCTCAGTGGAGGGTGGTAAGCAGTGGGATACTGCAGGTATTAGTACTGGGTCCAATGCTTTTTAACTTGTTTATTAATGATTTGATGTTGAGAGTAAGCAGTGAATTGGCTAAATTTGCAGATGATACGAAGTTGTTCAGGGTGGTGAGAACCAGGGAGGATTGTGAGGCACTCCAAAGTGATTTGTCGAGGATGAGTGAGTGGGCATCAGCATGGCAAATGGGGTTCAATGTGGCCAAGTGCAAAGTGATGCACATTGGAGACAAAAATCCTAACTATAAATACACGTTGATGGGGTCCAAACTGGAAGAGCCTGACCAAGAGAGAGATCTTGGAATCGTAGTAGATAACTCAATGAAAATGCTGAGAGAGTGTGCAACTGCAATAAAAAAGGCCAACGTTATGCTGGGGATTATTAGGAAGGGAATTGAAAACAAATCAGCCAGTATCATAATGCCCCTGTATAAATCAATGGTGCAAGCCCATTTGGAGTACTGTGTTACCTCACCTCAGAAAGGATATTATAACATTGGAAAAAGTGCAGAAAAGGGCAACAAGAATGATAAAAGGGTTGGAACACTTTCTCTATGAAGAAAGGTTAAAACGCTTGGGGCTCTTTAACTTGGAGAAATGACAGCTGAGGGGTGACATGATCGACATTTATAAGATTATGCATGGAATAAAGCAAGTTGAGAAAGAAGTACTTTTCTCCCTTTCTCACAATACAAGAACTTGTGGGCACTTCATGAAATTGCTGAACCAGTCGGGTTAGAACAGATAAAAGGAAGTCCTTCTTCACCCAAAGAGTGATTAGCACATGGAATTCACTGCCACAGGAGGTGGTGGCGGCTACAAGCATGGGCAGCTTCAAGAGGGAATTAGATAAGCATATGGAGCAGAAGTCCATCAGTGGTTATTAGCCATGGGGTATGGATAGGAACTCTCAGTCTGGGGGAACTGATGCACTGTATTCTTGGTGCTTGGGGGGGCAGCAGTGGGAGGGCTTCTAATGTCCTCGCCCCACTGCTGGACCTCCTGAAGGCACCTGGTATTTTTGGCCACTGTGTAACAGAATGTTGGACTGGATGGGCGATTGGCCTGATCCAACATTGGCTTCTCTTAAGTTTTTATGTTCTTACCCCTCTGCATATCACACCCAATACGATCAAGCTGGCTATTGCCATTCAGCATCTGAAATCCTATAATCCTTGAATATGTTAGGTGTCTGTTGGAAAAGAAAGTATAGTCCTTAACCCTGGGTGTCTCCACCCACTTTCAATGTAACAAAAGTCAAACTGCAAAGCCTCTGTTGGGCCCAACATACTTGCTGGGCTCCAATTTACATTTTGGGGGAAAGTGTGTCTCTGTTTTATTTTACTTGAGTCTATATATCTTTGACTGAGAACAGTTGTTTTTTTCATAGTTTGTGTGTGTGTGTGGGCTGCTTCAACCACTTCTAAGCTCTTCTTTCAATTTCCATTTCATTTTTAAGTGGTAAGCCCATCTGTATGAACAAGATTGGGGGAAACATGCAGATCAGAGGCTTTTTAAAATTTCCTTTTGCCCTGTGTGCAGCCCAGAAAGTTGGCAAGAAATGTGCACTCTGTACATGTTCATGCTCTTCATTTTGCTGTTACTTTTTCTTCATTTTGCTGTTACTTAAAATGGTGTGGTACAGTTTCAAAGGGACAACTAACTGGGATGTATAAAAGGAATGACAGGATTGCCTATTGGAAACAATGGAAGAGGCTTGAAGGCCCATTGGAGATAATGGAAGCCAGGAATGCCAATTGACTTGCATGGGCTCCACTGAAATAAACTGCAGCACAAAAAAAGTTGCAAAGAAAATGTGGAATGGTTTTTCCATTAAAGTATTTGGGCCCAGATAGGGTACTCTGGGACTGGAATGACAGCCCCCAGAGTGGAAACTCAGTCCCTAGCAATAGAATCTGTGCTGTGGGACTAGAATGACAGGTCACAGAGTGGAATGGCAGGACAGCCCCTGGGAATAGGCTCAGTGCTCTGGGACTTGTACTTACTTGTAGGATATGAGTTTGAAGTGAGAAGAAGATTGCTGCTACTCTGAATGCTGTACATTGCTCAGAAACTGAGTGCACAGCAACTGTTTGGTATTCTGGCTCAGAGACTCCAGCCCTGCATTTACCAAACGAAGGAATCTGTGATGCCATAATTTAGTAAATTTCAGTACAAAGTCACCCTTATGAATAAGGCAGAAACAAGACTCCTGTAAATGAATGTCCAGGAAAACTTTTAAAATGTTCCCCTGCAGGCTTTTCTGTGTTGCCCTCCTTACTTTCAAATTTGTGACCATTTGTTTGTCTTATGCACATGGTATGTATATTTGCAGATCTTTTTTTTTCCCCATTTTATTTTCGTTTTCTTATCATTACATACATTTCATCATTCCGAATTCACATAATTTTGAGTCATTATACATTCGTTAAATTTTCTAACCATTTATACACTCTTGTCCATCTTTCGTCATGTACCATTACCTTTTTATTTTGTAACCTCAAACTTAAATCGTCTAATTGTGCTAATTCTATCACTTTCAACACTAATTCATCTCTTGAGGGGATAATATCTAATTTCCAACTTTTTGCCAATAATAAACGAGCAGCCGTTACAATATAGGATATTAGGTAAGTTTCCTGTTGGTTGCATCCATCTGGTATTATATTTAACAAATATATTTCCGGCCTTAGAGCAACATCCTTCTCCAAAATTTCTTGAATTACCTTTCTAACCATTCTCCAATATGCCTGTACCTTCTCACATTTCCACCATAAGTGGTAAAAGGTCCCCACATTAGCTTTACATTTCCAACATTGGCTGGAATAACCTACATAATATTTTGCTAATTTATCTGGAGACCAATACCACCTGTAAAACATTCTATATACATTTTCTTTATATGCAACCGCTCTCATGAATCTAATTGTTTTCCAAATCTTGTTCCACTGGTCTATTTCTATATTTTCTCCCAGATCTCTCATCCAAGAGACCATTGCTACTTTGATTACCTCGTCTTGCTCGTAATCATCCAACAGGAAACCATATAATTTCTGTACTAATTTGTCATTTGAAGAGAGCCAAATCTTGTCAAGTTCATTGTTTTGGTCTTCAAACCCCCCTACCAAGTCCTTCTGGAATCTATCCCTTAACGTTATCTGTTCCCACCATGACAATCTATTCTCACTTGCGAGTTTTTCTTCTGTTTTCAATTTATTATTTCTATCTAACAATGTTTGATAATTTACTTTCTTACTTGTTGTTAATAATGTGGGTGCTATGAATGCCTCCAAAGGGGAGACCCATCTAGGTGTTTTTCTATACCACCTCTCCTTTATGTCAGACCATATCTTATTCAATGCTCCTCTTACCCTATGTCTCCCAAAATTTGAATGTACTTTATCTTTACCATACCATATGTATGCATGCCACCCCATATATAAATCGTGGCCTTCAAGTGTCAAGATTCTACTGTTTTCCAATGTTAACCATTCCTTGATCCAAACCAGTGCAGCCGCCTGATAATATATGTACCAATTGGGAACTTGTAGTCCTCCCCTTTCTTTTTTATCCTGTAAATTCTTCCAAGATATTCTAGGTCTTTTATAATGCCATATATATCATCTCGTAATTTTATTCAATTCTTCAAAAAAGCTCTTATTTTTTAAAATCGGTATATTTTGTGCCAGGAATAAAAATCTAGGCAATATATTCATTTTTACCAAAGCTATTCTGCCCATGAATGACAAGGGTATCTTGTTCCACTTCTCCAAATCTTTTCTGACTTCATCCAAAAGCTTGTTATAGTTGTCTTCTATCAGCGAGCTACATTTATTTGTAAAATTGATCCCCAGGTATTTTACCTTCTTTACTATCTCCATATTTGTAATCTCCTGCAGTTTCTGTATTGTTGTAGGTAGACAATTTTTAGATAAAATTTTAGATTTATTATAGTTTATTTTGAGACCTGCCACCTGCCCATACTGTTTGATGGTGTCCATCAAGTGTGTAATAGATGTTTCCGGTTCTTCCAATATAAATACAAGATCGTCGGCAAATGCCAGTAATTTATATTCTTCCCTCTTTATTTTTAGACTCTGAATAAGTGGGTTTCCCCTTATTGCATCATTTAAGGATTCTAACGCTAATATAAACAGTAATGGCGACAACGGGCATCCTTGCCTCGAACCCTTCTGAATCTCGATATTATTTGTTACTTCCCCATTTACTATTACCTTAGCAAAATTTGTCTTATAAATAGCACTGACCAAGGTGAAGAAATATTGACCACATTCCACCTTTCTCAATTTTTCCAATATGAAGTTCCATGACAAGTTGTCAAATGCTTTTTCTGCATCTAGGAACAGTAACGCTAGCTCTTTATCCGGGCGTGCCTCATAAAATTCAAGCACGTCCATTATTATCCTTAGATTATTTTTCATCTGCCTTTTAGGCAGAAACCCCATTTGATCTTGGTGGATAACCTGTGATAAAACTTTCTTTAGCCTGTCAGCCAAGATACCTGCAAAGATTTTATAGTCAATAAAGATATAGGTCTATAGTTCTTGATTTCCTCATGATCTGAGTTGGGTTTGGGGATCAACGTGATTAACGCGTGGTTCCATGATTCAGGAATCTTCCCTTGTCTACCTACTGTCTGTAATAATTCTTTAAACGGGATACTAATCTGTTCTTCAAATATTTGATAAAATTCTGCAGGAATGCCATCTGGTCCTGGTGATTTCTTCTTTTTCTGTTTTTTAATTGCTTCCGTTACTTCACACATTGTTACGGGATTATTTAGAATCTTTGTCTGTTGTTCATTGAATTTTCTCGTATTCCCTTCCAAATATTTTATTATTAAGTCATTTTCTTGTTCTTCCTTATGATACAAATTTCTGTAGAATTTTTCCACTATATCTTTCAACTCTTGTATGGCACTTTTTGGTACTTCTTTATCATTTTTTAGTTGTCTTATTGTTCGTTTTTCTCTTTCTTTTCGTATCTTAAATGCCAGCCATCTATTTGGCTTATTTATATTTTCAAAATAATACTGTCTTGTATACTCCATTCTTTTCTCTATCTCATCGTTCAACATTATATTCAATTTATGATGCAACAACTTTAATTTCATTTGTGCTGACTTATTAACTGCTCCGTTTTTCAATATACTTTCCTGCACTCTAATTTCATTAATTATGTAATCCTGTTTCTTTTTTGTTTGTTTAACTTTCCATGCATTCTGATTAATGAAGATACCTCTCACGTATGCTTTGAAAGTGTCCCAAACTATTTCCATTGGCGTTTCAGCATTTATATTTATCTGGAAAAACTCTATCATTTCTTTTTTACATTTCTCGACAAATTTCATATCTCTTAATAATTTTAAATTTAGAAAATTTCTATTATCCCTACGCCTTTCTTTTAACACCAACAAAACTGGACTATGGTCCGCAAAAGTATTGGGTAATATTTCACATTCAATTGTCTCTCGTAGCATATTAACCGTCATCCATACCATATCTATCCTAGACCAGGTGTCATGTCTATTTGAATAATAAGTATAATCTTTTTTGCTTATATTCCTAACTCTCCAAACATCAATTAAATTATATTCTTCCACCATTTGCATAAAATCTTTAACTATTGCATTTCCATTTTTCCGTCTTTTCCTATTCGTCTTTCTGTCAATAATTGGGTCTGATACGGAGTTGAAGTCACCCATGATAAGAATATTATTTACCTCTATTAAACTTAAAACTGTCTCTAATTTTTGAAAAAAGACTTTTTGGATATGACTTTGATTAGGCGCATAGATATTAACTCTCAATATTTTCACTCCTTTTCTTACCACTGTTATAGCAACTATCCTTCCGTCTTCAGCACAATAAATTAACTCGGGGTCTAGTACTTCTTTCGCATATATCACAACTCCTCGTTTCTTTTCTTCAGCAAGTGCCGTAAACTCTTTGCCTAATTTTTTACATTCTAAGTATTTCGTGTTATCCCTCTTAATATGCGTTTCTTGTAAACATACTACATCTAAATTCATTTTTTGTAGCTGATGGAATGTTTTTCTTCTTTTTTGCGGGCTATTAAGACCATTAATGTTTATGGATATAACTTTAAATTTTTTTAAATTAAGCATCTTACTTTTTAGTGTTTTTCCCCTCTATTTTTGTACTTGAACCTAGTCAGATATTGATACGTTGCTTTATTTGGTTTGTTTATATTTTTTCTAGATGTTTTCCCTACTCCTTTTTGAGTCCCTTGCCTAATATTCTCTTCTTCTATCTCTTCCTCTTCTTCTTCTTCTTCTTCTTCCTCTTCCTCTTCCTTCTCTTCATCTTCTACCTCTTCCTTTCGCGCTCCTAAATCTTCTCCAAATTTGTCTAAAAAGTATTCAACCTTAAATGTAGAGTCTATCCTTTGTCTTTGGCCATTGTAAGAAAACAAGACTCCTTCTGGTATCAACCAACGGAACATAATCCCATTATTTTTCAGCAGATTAGTTAAGGTTGTGTATGGCATCCTCCTCTCCCTGACTCGCCATGGCACTTCCTTTAAAAAAATTACATCCATCCCTTCTAAAGTAGCCTTGTTTTCATTTGACGCTCTTAAAATTCTTTCTTTCATCTCTCTTTTATAGAATTTGACATGTACCTCCCTTGGTTTCCTATTCTTTTTTGCATATGCCAAATTTCTTCTAAAAATGGCCTCTATTCCTTCGTTTACTTCTTCTTTTGTGCCTATTTTCAGTTGTTCTGTCACTATGGACACAAATTCCTCCCTGAGATTCTTATCTATGGTTTCAGGTATGTTTTGACACCTTATGATTAGTGCCGCCTTGTCCATTTCCAAATTAATCAAGGTCTCTTCCATTCTCTCATTTTTACTCTTAATTTCTTGCATATCTAAATCAAAATCTCGTTGTCGTTCTTTTATTTTCCCTTGGTTCACTGCCATTTTTGCAATCTCCTGTTTATTGTCTTTTATTTGTTTTTTTATTTCCTCAGTATCATTTTTAATTTGTATTGTTAATTCCTCCATTTTCTGTCTTAACGGCTCTATTTCTCTCTTAATCAAAACTGGTAATGTATTTTCTATTGTTGTTTTCATTGCCTGGGAAACCGCCTGTGTCACGCTTTCTTGGATCATCTTATTAAGTTCCTTCATACTCACTTGTGAGGAACTCATATTGATAACCTTAAACAGACTTACTCCTCCTACTTGACCTGGCGATGACACTGATACTTTCCTACCACCTCCCGAGGCCATAGAGTCTTCTTTAATTGTTTTCTTGGTAATTTCTCGTCTTCTGTCTATTTCGTCTTAACATACATCCACTTATATATCTTAAATTTTATATGTATATACTCCTTCTATCCTTGAATCTAAACAAAATTATACCATTATACCATCTATCACCTTGAAATCTATCCCTTAACCACTTAACAACGTTTAAACAATCTTAAATACTTTGTCCTCTGTTCTCAAGTCGAGCCGTTCTCCCGTCTCTTGTTTATATGTTTTGCCAGTTTTGTAGCTCTTATCTAAATCCGCACTATAACGGAGCACACATCTCCTTCTCTGCTGTCACAGTCTTTACTGCTTCAACCCTTCTGTCTCTGTTCCACTGTTCCGATCGCTGTAATGTCTGCCGTTTCTCTCGCCGCTCCTCCGCTCCTCTTTCCACTGCCACGCCCGTCTCTTTGCTCTTCCCCCGTCGCTCTCCTAGGTGCGTCACTTCGCTGTCTCTGGCTCTCCTCTGTCGCTCCCAATATCTCCACCTTCCCCAGCCGAATGCTCACGCTTCCTGGTGCTGCTGCTTAGTCACTCTGCAACTCTCTTAAAGAGGTATGTATCCTTTGCTGCACTGTAAGCCAACCAAAGAAAAAAAAAGAGAAAAATTTGTGGCATCTCTTTCTTGTTTGCTGAGCGCTTTATTTCCCGTCCCTTCTCTAGCTCTGCAAGAAGAAAAAAAACAAAACACACCCCCTTCTCCTAGCCGCTTTGCCTTTCTCTTTGGTTTCTTTATTAAATCGGGACCCTCTCTCTGTCTCCTATCATCCCTCCCGCCCCCCAAGACCCCTTCTACCACAATTAAACGCTAAACTCCCCAGTACTTAGCTTTGCGTTTTCTTTCTTTCTTTCTTAACTCCTTTTGACTCTTTCGGACTTCCGCAGCTCCTCTAGCACCCGGCATGACTTGCAGTCCTGTCCTGGATCCCTTTGCTTGTAGTTTGGCTTCCTTGCCTCGGGGCAGTTAGCTACTAGTCTTGAGGTCGCCACCTCTTCCAACTAGGACTAAAAAGAAGCCCCCTGCCAAATCCTTCAACTCCTGGAAGGATTTGAGTAGTTAAATTTTACTAAGGAAGCCTAAGGGCAGAGGAGCGTCTCTTTCACGCTGCCTCTGTCGACGAGTCCGGCGCCATCTTTTTCCGTATATTTGCAGATCTTAAAGTGACTATTCTAAAAGTGAATTTAAATAAAGGACACAGCAGGGGACCACTGAGATACCACTATAACCACTGGCCAACTCCCACCTTTTCCTGGGTTTAGCTCAGCCAAGGGGCATGGCTAGGGTGGTTCCCAAGGGTTCCCAGCCCCCCCTAAATTTCTGGGGAGCCCCTTCCTAAATCCCACATGGCTTCGCCTCTATAAATAATATCAATGGCCTGTGATGTCACTGGCTCCTCCCTATGATGTCACTGGGCCTCAGTTCTTTTAAGGATCTAGCATAGCTATGCCTCTGGCCCAGCCCAAGCCCGCCCCTTCCGGGAAATTGGAAAGTATATGCCCTTGTTCACAGGAGTAGGTTGCTGTGAGGATAACATGAGGGAAGGAAGTGTATATGCCACCCAAAGATCCTTGGGTTTGACTTGGATACAAGTCAAACAGGTAGCAGTAAGGGTTGAGATAGCTAAGGAGTTCCTGATCTCATTTGTACTTCCCACAACCTTCTTCAGATATTTGTCTGCTGCAGCACCAAGTTGATGAAATTACTTTTGGCTTGAGAATCTGCAGATTCAACACTGGCCTGCTTCTGACCAGTGATTAAGACTTTTCCTTTTAAGCAGGCTTTTTACCTCCAAATGTGATGGGATTTCACAGAACTCTTATAATGTACCGGAAGTTAACATTATGCTGTTGATTTACTTTGTTTTTCCCTCCTGAATGTTTTAATATTATTTCCCATTCATTTGAGTCAAAAAGTGAATTATAAATCTTCAAATAAATAAATGGAAACAAAAATGGAAAAACTTATTGCCTTTGGATAATTCCATTTCGTATTCCCAGGCAATATATGTGAATCACTGAGCTATAGGAAACATTTAACAAAGCACTGTATCAGTGATGCACCTTGGATAAAGCACCTGAAAGCTACTATACTGTTAAGCATGCTGGAACAAAGATAGATTTTCTTATAACTGGGTACTAAAATTATATTTCATATATATGTTTGTCTCCTTCTAGTGGTAAAATATTCAAGGTAACCATTATCAAATTGCTTTCCTTTGATGGAATCTTGTGGTAGCCTTGTAAAATCTTTGTTTTCTGAGAAAATGTTCAGTTTAGGAAGAAATAGTAATACAGCAAGGCCAGGCAATACAAGTTCCAAGGCAAAAAATAAATATAATCTTAAGTAGCTACCAATAAAAATATCTTAAAATTATTATACTATTGGTAGTTTAAAGATTTTAATTATTACCTGATTTTAATTATTACTAGATGCCTTATAACAGTGGCAGCACTGAACACTCCTACATAAACTGTTGGGTACCCTTAATGCTTCTTCTAGAGGTATAGCTATATAATATGCCCAACACATGTTGGCTCATAGGTGTTCAACCAGACTCACAGTCAGACATATATTAGGAGAACTCACCTTAAAAAGCAACAGTTTGCTTGGCATAGTAAGGGACTTCTGTGAGGGGAGAGGAGTTTCCAGTTTCCCTGTCACCCATTGTTTCTACTGGCAAAACCTAGGCAAGAAGCTCCCTCTTCCCCCTCAGAGCTCTTCATTGCACTTCCAAGTGAACCAGCACTTTTTAAGGTGAGAGCAGATTCTGTGACTCCCAAGAGAGATCTTCTGGGTGTCAGAGGAAGCTACAGCAATGGTGGGGAACATGGGAAAACTGTATGCCTTCCACACACAGATGCTAGGATAATGTCCAATGATGATACTGTCCACTATATGTAAGTAAAAAGTTGTCCTGGAAGTTGAACATGTTCACATTTAGAACAAATTTTGAGTCCAGTGGCACCTTTAAGACCAACAAAAATTTATTCAAGGTATCAAAATTTGTTTAACTGCTTCAGGCCAACATGGCTGCCCAATTGGATCTATGGTAACATTTACTTTCAAAAGAGGAAAAGGTTAAAAATAATCAGAATGCTTAAAAGTTATTGAATGCCACAATAATAGATGTATAGTTAAAATGTGTACCACAGATTAGGAAGGGTACAACAAGATCCAGGCTGCACCAACATGCCTTCATGATCTCCTTGTATCGTTGTAGCACACACTTTGTGTGGCCCCTCTAAAAAATCCAGTTGATTCAAAATGCTGTGACTTGACTGTTGGTGGTAATTGATCATAGGAAGCATATCACTTCTGTAAAAAGTAACTACATTGGCTCCTGACTTTTAAATCATTAAACAGGTCAGGGCCAGGGTATCTCAGAGAATATCTTTCCTGTATGGGTTTTCCTGTGGCTTTGCATCAGAGGGGGCCCATCTCCAAGCACCAGTATTGGTTGATGTTTGGATTGTCCAGGAGGTAGGACAGTCTGTGGCACACCCTTGTCACAGGACTACTTCCCTAGACCAGTTCACTGGGTTTGCTCAGTTCTAGCTTTTAGGGTGTAGAGCTTATTCTTTCACTGGAAATATGGAGAGAATTTGATGTTATTTGCTTTGTTTACATTACTGGTTTCTGTTATATGAGTATTTGTTGTTTATTTTAAAATGTTATAGTGCTGATAAAGATGGAATATTACATAACATCAAGCTGGCTTCAAAAATAAGCAAGGCAAAAAATCATAATCCCATCAGTATTTTGGAACCTCCTAGATTAAAGAATGCATTCACATTTATTTCTGTTGAAGACACACAGTCTGAGTTGTTCCTATGCTTAGAAGGCAAACCATAGTACTTTCATCTGTGAATATCTGCTAGAAAAAATTTCACAAACCCCCACAATTTGGCACAGGGATGGAAAAACCAACTTATCTATAAAGCCTGAACAATAATAGATCCTACAAAACTTCTATGTTCTTGATTAGAATAGGCTCACAAATTAATTACGTGGAGATTTTAACCTATGATTAATGTTTCTGTTGATTAGTCACTCTGTTTAATCAGTTAGAGCTTGAAGGCCCAACATGTACTTCAAATCCCTGCATACTCAAAGTATGCCAGCATTTTTCTGTCAGGCATCTGTTTGCAAGTATCCAAAACAAGCAGCCTTTAAGAGGGAAAGCCAATCCTTTTTTTACTTGAGACTCCATCTGCAAAATATCTGATCTTTAACAAAATCCAATAACTTCAATTAGATCTGCCAGTTAAACAGAACTGCTTCAGAGAAATGCACAACTTGTTACTTTGAATCCATTGACATCTCAATATGGTTCCAAGAATTAAAATATATTTCAGTGGCACTATCATTTGGATTTATAACCCCACAAAAATTCCATTTGGATTCTGTATATCCCATTTTTCAGCCACCACAGAGCGATATATTTAAATATTGTAATTTCTTCAGTTGCAAGACTGTAAACCTTTCTAGTCAAAAGCATAAAATATTTTCAGTCACTAAAGTTCCTACTAACTGGTTTTTGTTTTGTTTTTTGCTATCAAGTCACAGGCAAGCGATGTTCAGTGATGGTTTGCCACTGTCTACCTCTGCATAGTGGCCCTGGACTTCCTTGGTGGTGTCCTACCCAGATACTAAACAGAGCTGACCCTCCTTAGCTCCCAATATCTGAAAATATTATGCTACCCTGAAAAACTGAGAATTTATTTCAAATTTATATGAAATTCTAGTAGGAACTAAGTTATATTTTAAAATTACAAGTTAATAAAACTGAAGAAACACAAAAGCCCAACCTAGACATTACCCATAAATACTTGGAACAAACTCTTTTTTTCACCTCTCACCAGGGCTGTCAAGAGGGGTGGACTGGGTGTGTCTGCAAAATTTGGGGGGCCCAAGTCAGCTGCAGGACCCCTGAATGCTGTATTCAAAAAATGCATTTAATTTTCCCCCTAACATTCTTATGTTCTAAACAAACAAACAAAAAACTGGTTTGGTTGTCTTTCCCTACATTTGCCTCTTTTACACATTTTTTTCCTCCTTTGTCTTGCTGTCTTCCTTTCATGATATGGCATTTGTCTATCCCAACTTCTAATTTCTCTTCCTCCCACCTTACTTTTCTTTCTCAATTTCTTCTCACCATCCTGGTTGGCAAATTAGAATATATTAAATAGTAGTATAGCAGCACTACTTAATATATTATATATTTAATATATAAATAGTAGTATAGGAGCACTCCCTCATGGATCACTGCCTTGTCATGGCGAGGGGGCTTGCATGGTTCGATGAGGCTGTGGGCTATGCCATGGAGGGCTACCCAGGACGGACAGGCCACAGCAGAGAACTCAGACCAAGCATGATCCCCTGGAGAAGGAAATGGCAACCCACTCCAGTATCTTTGCCAAGAAAACCCCATGGACAGGAACAAAAGGCTAAAAGATATGACGCCGGAAGATGAGCCTCTCAGGTCGGAAGGTGTCCAATATGCTACTGGGGAAGAGCAGAGGACAAGTACGAGTAATCCCAGAAAGAGTGAAGCGGCTAGGCCAAAGCCGAAAGGACGCTCAGTTGCGGATGTGTCTGATGGTGAAAGGAAAGTCCGATGCTGCAAAGAACAATACCGCATAGGAACCTGGAATGTAAGATCTATGAATCAAGGTAAGCTTTACGTGGTCAAAAATGAGATGGCAAGAATGAACATCGACATCTTGAGAGTCAGTGAACTAAAGTGGACAGGAATGGGCGAATTTAACTCAGAAGACCATTATATCTACTACTGTGGCCAGGAATCCCATAGAAAAAATGGTGTGGCCTTTATAGTCAACAAGAGAGTGAGAAAGGCAGTATTGGGATACAATCTCAAAAATGACAGGATGATCTCATCCCAAATCCAAGGCAAACCATTCAACATCACAGTAATCCAAATCTATGCCCCAACCACTGCTACAGAAGAGGCTGAAGTGGACCAGTTCTATGAAGACCTACAACAGCTCATAGAACTAACACCAAAAAATGATGTCCTTGTCATCATAGGGGACTGGAATGCTAAAGTAGGAAATCAAAAGGTAACCGGAATAACAGACAAGTTTGGCCTTGGAGAACAAAATGAAGCAGGGCAAAGGCTAACAGAGTTTTGTCAAGAGAACATGCTGGTCATAGTGAACACCCTTTTCCAACAACCGAAGAGGCGCCTCTACACATGGACATCACCAGATGGGCAATACCGAAATCAGATTGACTATATAATTTGCAGTCAAAGATGGAAAAGCTCTATCCAGTCAATAAAAACAAGACCTGGAGCTGACTGTGGCTCAGATCATGAGCTACTCATTGCAAAATTCAGACTTAAATTGAAGAAAGTTGGGAAAGCCACTAGGCCATTCAGATTTGACCTAGATCGCATCCCCGATGAATATACAGTAGAGGTGAAGAATAGGTTTGATAGACAAGAGTGCCTGAAGAACTATGGACAGAGGTCCGTGACATTGTAAAGGAGGCAGCAATCACTGCCATCCCAAAGAAAAAGAAATGCAAGAAAGCAAAGTGGCTGTCTGATGAGGCTTTACACATAGCAGAGGAAAGAAGGAAAGCTAAAGGCAATGGTGAAAAGGAAAGATTTGCCCAACTGAATGCAGATTTCCAGAGAACAGCAAGGAGAGACAAGGAGGCTTTCCTGAATGAACAATGCAAAGTAATAGAGGAAAACAATAGATTGGGAAGGACTAGAGATCTCTTCAAGAAAATTGGAGAAATCAAGGGAACGTTCCATGCAAAGCTGGCCATGATAAAGGACAAAAATGGTAGGGACCTAACAGAAGCAGAAGAGATTAGGAAAAGATGGCAAGAATACACAGAAGAACTATACACGAAGGACCTCGATGTCCTTGACAACCACGACGGTATAATAATTGACCTTGAGCCAGCTATCCTGCAAAGCGAAGTTAAATGGGCCTTAGAAAGCATTACTAACAATAAAGGTAGTGGAGGTGATGGTATCCCAGCTGAGTTATTCAAAGTCTTAAAAGAAGATGCTGTTAAAGTGCTGCACTCAATTTGCCAACAAATTTGGAAAACACAACAGTGGCCACAGGATTGGAAAAGGTCAGTTTACATTCCAATCCCAAAGAAGGGCAATGTCAAGGAATGTTCAAACTATCGCACAATTGCACTCATTTCACACGCTAGCAAGGTCATGCTCAAGATCCTACGACCTAGGCTACAACAGTACGTGGATAGAGAACTGTCAGAAGTACAAGCTGGGTTTCAAAGAGGTAGAGTAACTAGAGATCAAATTGCCAACATTTGCTGGATTATGGAGAAAGCAAGAGAGTACAAGAAAAACATCTACTTCTGCTTCATTGACTATGCTAAAGCCTTTGATTGTGTGGATCACAATAAACTATGGCAGGTTCTTAAAGAGATGGGAGTACCAGACCACCTCACATGTCTCCTGAGAAACCTGTATAAGGGTCAAGAAGCAACAGTTAGAACCGGATATGGAACAACTGATTGGTTTAGCATAGGAAAAGGAGTACGACAAGGATGTATATTGTCACCTTGCTTATTTAATTTATATGCAGAGTACATCATGTGAAATGCTGGCCTGGATGAATCATAAGCTGGAGTTAAGATTGCTGGGGAAAAGATCAATAACCTCAGATATGCAGACGATACCACTCTGATGGCAGAAAGTGAAGAGGACCTAAAGAGCCTCTTGCTCAGAGTGAAAGAGGAGAGTGCAAAAGTGGGCTTGAAGCTCAACATCAAAAAAACTAAGATCATGGCATCTGGCCCCATCACTCCTTGGCAAATAGAAGGGGGAGTCGTAGAAGTAGTGATAGACTTCACATTCCTGGGATTCCAGATCACTGCAGATGGTGACTGCAGCCATGAAATTAAAAGACACCTGCTCCTTGGGAGGAAAGCGATGGCAAACCTAAACAGCATGATAAAAAGCAGAGACATCACCCTGCCAACAAAAGTCTGCATGGTCAAAGCGATGGTATTTCCCGTAGTAATGTATGGCTGCGAGAGTTGGACTATAAGGAAGCACTATGGTGCTGGAGAAGACTCTTGAGAGTCCCTTGGACTGCAAGGAGATCAAATCATTCAATCCTAAAAGAAATCAACCCTGACTGTTCCCTGGAAGGCCAGATCCTGAAGCTGAAGCTCAAATACTTTGGCCACCAAATGAGAAGGGAGCATTCACTGGAGAAGACCCTGATGCTGGGAAAGATTGAAGGTCAAAGAAGAAGGGGACAGCAAAGGATAAGATTGTTAGACAGTGTCATTGGTGCAACGAACATGAAATTGAGCAAACTTCAGAGGACAGCGGAAGACAGGAGGGCCTGGCGTAATCTGGTCCATGGGGTTGCGAAGAGTCGGACTCGACTGTGTGACTGAATAACAACAACAAATAGCAGCACACCTTTGGTAATATTATGAATAGAAGGGAGGAATTGATATTTCCCATAAAGGTAAAGGTAAAGGTTCCCTTGCTCGAAAGCCAGTCGAATCCGACTCTAGGGTTGCGGTGCTCATCTCCGTTTCCAAGCCGAAGAGCCAGCGCTGTCCGAAGACATTTCCGTGGTCATGTGGCCGGCATGACTAAACACCAAGGTGCACGGAACGCTGTTACCTTCCCACCGAAGTGGTACCTATTTATCTACTTGCAATTTCTTGCTTTCGAACTAGTAAAATAATGCTTTTCCTCTCTACTCCCCCACCCCCGGTCAAGTCACAGTTGACTCATGATGACTCAGCAAGAGATGTTCAGAGGTGATTTTTCATTCACTGCCTCTGTGTCATGACCCTGGTATTCCTTGGAGGTCTTCCAAATACTAGCCAGGATAACTAAGCTTAGTTTCTGAGATCTGATGAAATCAAACTAGTCTGGGCTCTCCAGGTCAGGGCTCTCCATCCTTTACATGCAGGATAATAGATATTACTCTGCCTTAGTGGTAACTAATGAGGAAGGAAAGTTAGAACTTATTTATTTATTTAATGTATTTATATTCTGTCTTTCTCCCAGAGGGGAACTCAAATCAGCTTAGATTGTTCTCCTCTCCTGTTTTATCCTCACAATAGATCTGTGAGGTAGGTTAGGCTGAGAGTGTGTTATAGGGCCTAGGTCACCCAGAAAGCTTCCATGGTGAGAGTGGGGATTTGAACCTAGGTTTCCCAGATCCTAGCCCAACACTTTAACCACTATACAAGCTTTGCTTCCATTGCAATGAGTGGGGATGAGTGGGACTGGAAATAATCTGGGCCAGGGAACTGGCCGTGGAACTCCCATGATCATCCAGAAGCTGGTGGTCAATTTTGAGATTCCTAGTTTTATTTTGTGACTAGGAATAAGGCCCGTTGTGGAAATAAATACAACAGACTCTAGAAAGAGTTCTCTTGGAGAGTGTCCCAGCCTTGAGCACTCAGCGCCAATTCATTGTGGTGACCTCAGCAGCGTATAATGACACAGAGTCCACCATTTTCTCCGGGGGAACTGATTTCTGTCATCTGAAGAGCTGTTATAATTCTGCATGATCTCCATCTCTCCCCTGGAGACTGGCAACAATGGTTCCCCATGAGGGAATAGCTGGTTTGGAGGGTGGAGTCTATGGCATTGTACCTGTCTGAGGTCCCACCCCTCCTCAAATCACACCCTCTCCAGGCTCCACCCCTCAAATCTCCAGGAATTTCCCAACCTGATGTTGGCAACCTGATCTCCCTCCCAGCCAGCCATCAACCTACTGTTATCTGCCCCCTGGCTTCAGCTTTCCATTTCCTCCCCCTCCCTCCTAGAAAGCAGCTGTAATTCTGAGTGATCTCCAGCCCCCATCTGGAGATTGGCAACAATGGTTCCCCATGAGGGAATGGCTGGCTTGGAGGGTGGAGTCTATGGCATTGTACCTGTCTGAGGTCCCACCCCTCCTCAAACCTCATCCTCTCCAGGCTCTATCCCTCAAACTCCAGAAATTTTCTACCTGGAGTTGACAACCCTATCAGGGGAGCCCCAATGAGTTTTCTCCCAAAGGCCAAAGTAGGTGTGAAAGGGCCTTTTCCTGAGAACCTGGCTGCCTAGCAACAGGCACTGATGAGAAAGCACAGTTGCCACCTTTGATTAGGGAAATACCTGGAGATTTTGGGGGTGGATCCTGTGGATGGCAGCATTGGGGGGGGGGAATGGAAGGACTCAGCAGGGGATAATGCCATAGGGGCTACTCTCCAAAGCAGCCATTTTCTCCAGGGGAACTGATCTCTGTCATCTGGAGATCAATTGTAACAGCAGGAGATCTCCAGGTCTCACCTGGAGATTGGCAACCCTAGGGGAAAGTCAGCCACACAGCAGGGGGTTGAAAAGAATGGTTTGATGGTCACTGGCCCACCTCATTAGTCAGCCAGCCATCGTGGAGCCTAAAAGGAGTGAGAGGCCTGTTAAATTTATTCTGACGGGAAAGTGGCTGGGGGGGGGGTTATGCTGAAAGTCCTTTGTTTTTTTTACTCACAGAAGCAAGCTTGGTTGTTTGGTTGCCTACCAACAGCCAACGAGGACACAGTCAGTCACAGTTAGTCTCACACAGGAGCCAAGAGAAGTATCTTCCTCAGGAGAGAGTCCGGCTTTCCAGGAGCCACAGCTTGTTTCCTCTAGGCCAGAGCCTCCCTGGTGCTGCCGCCACTGCTGAAGGAAGACAGAGGATCCTTTGAAAGGTGCTGGGCAGGCTTCTCTGTGGTGCAGGCCTTGCGGCCAAGGGAGAGAAGCCACAAGGGGCAGCGAAGGTGAGTGCTTCCCCTGCTTGCCACCGCTTGCTAGGTCTACCTCCTTCTCCCCCGTGGAGGGGTTGCTGCTCTCTCAGTGGAGCATCCATCCTCTTCACTGGATCCCTCCAGACTGAGGGAAAAATGCTGCCCGCTGGCTCGATGGGCGGGGCCGAGCCAACACAGCGAGCCAACGCAGTCATGGGATTGGGAAACTGTGAAAGTGGCATCTCAGCGGGCCAAAGACTGAGGAAGCATCTCCAGGATGGACACCAAAACTCAAACATATATAAGGAGAGTTTACTTATGCGTGCCACAAATGGACAGACAGATGGACATGCAGATCCTTTTATTATTATAGATGTGTGGTATCAGACAGTTAAATGATTTGTTTTATTATGATCTTTGCTTTGGATAAGGGTCTTATTGAGGGGCAGATGGAATCTTTGTCTGGGGGTCCCTGGTGACTCTCAACAGCACTGCCTCTCACAAAGCAGCTTTGGAGAGGGGAAAGAGTTGCTCATTTTTTTTCTTTTCATAGTATCTCAGCTCCAAATTGTGTTTAGAATCCCAGAGAGAGAGAAAAAGTTTGGGAGAAACTGTTAGAAGTAGAAATACAAAGTTCACAAAAACAGTAAAATAACCCTTTCCCCTAGGGTTGCCAGGTCTTACCTTGACACTGGCGGGGTGTGTGTGTGTCCTGGTTCTTCTCTATATTTTTCCTTAAATGATTGACCATCCCCTCCCCAAAACATGCCCTGTACATCACCTCCATTGGCGTTTTGGGGGCAGGGTTCCCCCCTCCAGCTGAATCCAACAGATTTGGGGCCCTGAAAGCAGGCAAACCCCCACCCCCCACTTGTATCACCTTCCCAAACTTCCTTTTTTGTGAGGGGAAAAGGGACTTTGAGGTTCTCTGAGGCTTATTTGAATGTGATATCTAAAGAATTATATAGCCACACTGCCAGGAGCCAATATACAAGGCACAAAAGAATTGGATCTAGTACTCTATTGCTCAAGATCTTTGCTTCTTTCTGCAGTTTTCTGCAGCTTCTGAAAGAGTCTTCTGAGAACTGGGGGACCTTGTGGGTCATGAAGAATTCAGGAGGAAGGTGTAGATGACCCAGCAGTTTCCTACCAATAGTAGGTTGAAGGTGTTATGTTCTGATACAGTTTCCCTGCAATCCGGGGTTGCCAGAAGAAGGTGAGCTTGGGGGAAAATACAATAGACCAGCAGGATCCTGGCAGCCACCTATCGGGATGCAATTAGTGTGTAAATAGCCTATTGCTGTGTGGGTGTGTTTGGGGTGTGCCGTTTGATGGGAGCTTCTGCCCTGCTGGAGTTATAGTTAGAGCTGATTCACAATAAACTATGAGCTGATCACTACTCACGTGTCGAACCCAGTATATTGCAGAAGGCACATAAGAGTTATCCCACATTCATTTCCACTTTCCTTCTTCCTTATGCCACATATCACATTCTTCTTTCACATTCCTAGGACCCACAGAAGAGCATGGCCAAACTCTATCATGAGGTGAGGCCCTGCTCTCAGGCCATGGAAGGGCATCCTCCACCCCACCTTGTTTCTACTCCCAGCATCACCTCATGTGCTCCCCCATTTAGGCCCACTCAGGAGCTGGAACGGGTCATTCTTCCTGACTCAGAATTCTGTGAAGACAAGTTGTTCATTGTGAACACATGTTTCAGGCAACCAAATAGACGATCATATACATGGATCACTGGATGGCCAATACAGATATCAAATAGATTATGTAACTGGAAGCAAAAGATGAAGAAGCTCTACTCTCTCTGCTAAAACAACGCCAGGAGCTGCTTGTGATACAGACCATGAACTGAAAATTAGAATAAAGCTGAAGAAAAACACCAAAGCATTCATAGTGACAAAATACACTCTAATCAACATTTCTGAAGAGTTTAAAGACTATTTAAAATAACAGATTTGGATAACCAAGTTCAAGCAAATGGGAACAGGAAGAACGAATGGTTGAAACCAGAGATTTTATCAAGGAAGAATGCAGAAAGACCATTCCTGTACCTAAAAGAAATGAAACATCTCAATGGATGACTGATGAAACTTTTAAAATTGCTAAAGATAGATGAGAAGCAGAAGTAAAAGGTAACAGAAATAGAATCAGAAGTCTAAAAACAACATTCCAGCAACTGGTATGTAGAGACAAAGAGAAATATTATAATAACAAGAGTAAAGAAATAAAAGAGAACAAGACAGGAAGAGGGAGAGATTTGTTCCACAAGATCCATGAAATCACAGGGAAATTTAAAACGTGATAAGGCATGCTGAAAGATCAACATGAAATTAGATAAACATATGGGGCAGAGGTCCATCAGTGGCTATTAGCCACAAGGTATAGATAGGAACTCTCAGGCTGGGGCAAGTGATGCATTATATTCTAGGTACTTGGGGGGGGGGCAACAGTGAGAGGGCTTCTTACTCCCAGTATTTAATAACTAAGTGAAATTAACAGTTAAAATAAAAAGTGACTAGATTTTACTTCCTCTTTTTCTGTCCTTCCTGAGACAGCAGTGACTTTCTGGGAGTTACTTTCCCTTGGGTATATTTAGGTGATGTTGTTTATGCCATCATCCTAACTTTAATTCAGAGTAACTGCTCCATCACCCTAGGCAGAAACACTTAATATGGGAACTATCTCCATAGGTGCAACTGGGGATGCAACAACAAAGTTTCCAGTAAATAAGGGAGGAGGGAACCATACCTCAGAGTAGAACTCCTCTATGTTCTTCATACCCCCATCCATGCCCTCTCTCCTAGACAAGGTTTTTAGTTTCAAGTGCAGTAAAACATGGGCACAACAAACTTTTAAAGAAACTATTGGTGCATCAGTAATCTTGAACTGCTCAACTGGTATAAGGGGTGTTGATATGCACTTCACAGTTAAACCTCCAGTGTTGCAAATACAAAAAAAAAAAAAGTGCTTCTTTTCACAACATTAGAATGTTGCTTCTCTTGGGTTCCATGTTTTGTTACTGGGTTGTCAGCAGATGACAGTCCCAAACTGATATTGAGATTTGTGGCTTGTGAAATTAAATAATACTATGTAGGCTGCTGGCAATGATTCCAATCAAATTATACAAAAAATAAATATAAGAAATGACCTTTCTAAACTATTGTTTTCTTATCATGAACTCTGATGGGAGTTCTTGAAACAATGAAACAAGTGGAAGTCATGTCCTTTTGCTGATATAGTTCTGGAACTGCAGAAGCATAAACGGTGAAAACATTGAAAAAAATTTGTTTGGTATTTTAAAGCTCCTACTTGCTTATGTTTTACAAATGGGTGTTCAAAATGCCAAATTTACCACAGATCTATTTCTTCTTTCCTTTAGTCTATTCTTGCATATCCTACTGAAAACTTCGTCATTTCTGTACTTTGCTTCTATTGCTTTTAGATCCCATCTGCTCTTGTGACCATAGATTATCATAACAAGTGTTTTGATTTACATTGCTTATTCTCTAATGCTTGTGTTAATAAGAACCCCTTTTTCAGAGTGTTTGTGTTACTATTCTTTAGGAAACATCAGTACGTTGGGTGCATATTTTATTGGAATGCCCCTTGTATGAGACTCCTAGGTATCGATTTTTAGAGTACTATTTGAATAATATTTCTTTTTACCTCACCATAAAATAATCTCCTAATATTACCCTTACTATTGCTATTTTTTTATTGCTCAGGCATAAAATCTTGAAGATGATATTTATCAGAGGAAGGTACATGACTGCTCAAGATATTTGATCCAATGAGCTTTAATCAGATGAAAAGAAAGGAATCCTTACAAGGGATCAGGAGGTGAGTGCTCCCAGCCAATAGCCTTTGGAGACAAGCCCCACTGAAGGAATTTATGTGGAGTCTTTGTTGACATGTGAGTGCTTGGCACCTCCAAATTTATGTAAATAACTCCTGCCGAGGGCTTCTTAGGATCAGTAAAACAGCTGGGGGGGGGGCAAGGTGCTGGTTCTCCACCCATGCCTCACCTCATCATCAAAATCAGCTTCTATGGCTTTTAAAGTAATATTCTTGGAGCTGATAAGAGCACAAGAAGAGCCCTGCTGGATCAGACTGATAAGTATGACACTTAAAAGAAGCTTTCCAACAAAGTGATCAGTTTTAATGGTAGTGATTCAACAGCTCAGAACAGATCAGAACAGACAACATAACATAGAGCAACAGGCTTTTATTTAAACAGTGCAGGCTAGCATAGCCACGCCCATATCAGTTGTAACAACCAATAGCATTCTTTAGATAAAGTCCAATCAGTTTGCTTCCCTCCAGCACAATCCTTGTATCCTGATTGGCCTGCTACGCAGAGTAGCCAATCAGGTATTGCCATTCTGGATACCAGCCTGTCAATGGGATTTACATCAAGCTCAGGACATAACACAGACCAGTAGTCCATCTAATCCAGGATCCTGTGTCAAACAATGGCCAACTATTTCCTCTAGATGGCCAACAATAGGGCATAGTGGCTGAAGCCTTCCCCTGATGTTGCCTCCTGGACCTGAGGTTCGGAGGTTTAATGCCTGAACATTCTTGAATCCCAATATCAGTATTGTATTGGGATCTGGATAAACATTTGGGAAACCTGAATTTATTTACCCCCATATATACCCTGTGGGGGCTGTCCCCATCCTGTCCTTGTATATAAACGTGTTTTCGAGTGGTAAGATTCGATGGGCACCAAAATCAGTTGGCTGCCTGAACTGCCACTCAGTAGCTGTGCCAGTCCCCTGGTGACTGTGTTGGCTGGCCAATCCCCTGGCTGCATTGGCTGCCTTTCCTGCCCACAGAAGCGGTGGCCAGCATCTTGCCCTCAGTATGGTGGGAGCTGAGGAACAAGACAGATGTTCCAGTGGCCAGCAACCAGTGGGAAAGGCAGGACCTCCCTCCCCTGGCCAATGGTGGGGCCCCAGTGTGGTCGGTGATGGGGAGACTTGAGAAGAAGAAGCCAGCCACTCTTTAACAGTTAAAGGCCACTTAATAAAGGGCTGCCCATCTGGGGGGGAACATGCCGTACAGCCCAGTGGCGAAGGGTTCTCCAGGGGTGGACTGGCACCATGCCATGCAGGGTTCCTGGGTGGGGGGCCTGGAGGTGGACCTGGCTCACTCTGGGCTGCTGTGGCCACTCCATTCACCCCCAGCCGCCTCCTTTTGTGACAGTGGGGGCAGACGGAGGATGGAGGGCCTGGCCCCAAGTCATCACAGCCCACCATTTGTGGGGCTGGGTGAAGAGGGAAAGGTGGCCGGGTGCTAGGAGGAGTGGGCCTTGCAACCACCTGTAAAAGCCAGGACCTCCCTCCCCTCCTTGGGCCAGTTAATACAGGCCCGCAAGTCTGGGAGGCCACGTGGGCCAGTGGTGATTGATTCACCAGGGGTGGGCCAACAGGGCACCGTGAAGGATTCCTGGCTGGGGGTGGTCTCTGGTCTCATGCCGGCCTGGCACCCCTGCTCCATCTGCTCCGCAACACCTTTCTAGCACCCATTGTATTGCGTTTACAACGGGCTTCACTGCTAGTATGTTATAATGGAGTTCAGAAGGCAATTAAACTTTAAATGCCTGAGTTCACTCTCCAAGTTGTGCTGCCATGGCAGCATGACTCTGTGAGTTCAGAAGGCATTTAAACATTAAACATCTTCTGGGTTCCCTAACAGATGGGTGGGCGAGGCCAATCGCTGTTAGGTTTAAATGGCTGGAAGCCAATACATCAAACCATTTCACTCCCCCCACTTCCAAGTGTGTGGATGAGTGAAAGGGATCTATGAAATGGCTTTTAGCCACTTAAACCTAACAGCAGGGTGGTGAGCCTGTCTGCTGGTGGGCTGACATGGTTGGAAGCCCTTTCATTGATCCCTTTCACCCCTCCACTAGGAAGTGAGTGGGAGGGAGTGAAAGGGATCGATAAAATGGCTTTTAGCCATTTAAACCCAACAGTGGGGCTGGTGAGCCCTTCTACTGTTAAACCGACATGGCTGAAAGCCAAATCATAGATTCTTTTCACCCACCCATCCCGCTTCCAAGCTTTTCACCCACCCCACCATTAGGTTTAAATGGCTAATTTTCCTGGTTTAAAGTTTAAATCCCTTCTGAATTCACTCACTGAGTTGTGCTGCCATGATGTGCCCAAATAAAAGCTGAATAATATTGGCTTTTATTTGGATGCGGCTATTTTGGTAGCAGAATCAGATTCTCAAATCTGATTTGGCTGAATTTATTCAGCTTGGTATATACCAAGCACACACCCCTAATCGCAATGGCTAGTAGCCATTGATAGACATCTCCTCCATGAATCTATCTAATCCCTTTTTAAAGCTGTTTATTCCTGTGGCCATCACTACATAATAAGCCTGGCTACCACATTCTGGTCCCGCTGATGTTTCTGAACAGTTTTCAAAGGCAGCCCCATGTACAGTTCAATACAATAATCTAACCTGAATGTGATCAGAGTATGGATCACTATGGCCAGAACATATTTTTTGAGGAAGGGCTATATCTGGTGTATCAGTTAAAGCTGACCAAAGGCACTGTGTCACATTGAAGGAACCTGAGCCTCCAACTGTAAATAATGACCAGTCTTGGGTCGAATCTGCATTTGTATTTTTAAATCAGTTTCATGCTGTATTTGCATTTTTAAATCAGTTTCATGCTGCTGTGATGCTGTCTTTCTCTATGTTTGATGGTGTCACTGCAAATGCAGATTCAACCTTGGATTCCACAAAACAAATACACTGACAGAAGTGATTTGCCTGCTCTTTTTAGCTTGACGTTAGTTGTTGAAGAAAAGGGAAGCTATTTCTTCAGTTACCAACCTATTCTGCAGTACTTGCCTGCTTTTCTTTGAGATCTGGTCTGGGCAAGACCAGAAGACTCAGCTGCAGCAGCCAGAGATACTGAAGCACTAGTCTCTTACTGTGTTTATACAAGTTTAGTCTTAATAGCATAATCCTGAGCATGCTCATTACATAAGACGAGCCCTACTGGATCAGACCAATAGTCCATCAAGTCCAGGATCCTGTCTCACACAGTGGCCGACCAATTCCTCTGGATGGTCAACAACAGGGCATAGAGGCTGAGGCCTTCCCCAATGTTGTCTCCTGACTCTGGAATTCAGAGTCTTAGTGCCTCTGAATGGGGAGGTTCAGTTACCATGGCTAGTAGCCATTGATAGATTTATCCTCCATGAACTATCTAATCTCCTTTGAAAGCTGTTTATTCCAATGGCCATAACTACCTCCTCTGGCAGTGAATTCCACATTTTAATCACTCTCTGTGTAAAGTAGTATTTCCTTTTGTCCGTCCTGAACCTACTGCCTATCAGCTTCATTGGATGCCCTCAGGTTCTAGTATTCTCTATGCCATGCATAATTTTATAACCCTCAATCATGTCCCCCCTTAGTTATCTCTTTTTTAAACTGAGAAGTCCCAGACTCTTCAGCCTTTCCACATAGGGAAGGTGCTCCAACCCCCTAATCATATTGGTTGCCCTCTTCTATACTTCTTCCAGTTCTGCAATGTCTCCCTTGAATTTTCCCTAACTGCTGAATGGTAGCTATCTGTGTCTTTTGGCCAAGGTCATTACATAGTTCCTGTATAGCTGCCAGCTCTGTATATATGCCAATTTGGAGAAAATCATTCATATTAAATTTTGGAGAGTCATACTTGTGGTCCCCTGCTGCGTTCCTATATACTTTTGTATCTAGAAGCAGGTTTAATTTCTTTGGAAGCTGGTACATGGATGCACAGGACCAATTAAAGGCTGAAATTGTTTTTTGTCTTGTGGGTCTTGCATCTTTAACACTAATGAACACCTGTCACTCAAAATGGAAAAGATCATTTTCAGAGAAATTATGGTCCACTGGATATTCTCCTAGTAGTTTAACAGTAGTTTGGGTTGTTCCAAAGCTAAATCTGAAATCAAGCAAAGGGTTTGTGACATTGAATTTCAACACCATTTAACTGCCACTGCAAAATATCATCACTTCTGGAAAAAATAAATTCGTTGTCAAACTATTTATCTAATTGTTTGATTCCCAAACACAAGATAGCTTTCCTTCTGGCCTGTCTCAATGTTCTTCTATCTACTTTATTAGAAGGGAGATACTGTGGAGTGCCACTTCAGGAGCATAAATGCCCTTGATCTACTGGAGAAACTGAAACAGCTGGACATGTGCCACTGCATTGCCCCTTCTATAATGACCTTAGATACATATTTATTACATCCATCCAAAAAGCCCTGGGAAGAGAAGAGGAATGGCACATATTCTTTCTTCTTGCAGACCTTCAGATAGAATTGCCAGAATTGTACAGATGTAGAAGATTGTATGTATAGTCTTATAAGTACTCTCTTAACTCATGTCTTATTCTACTGGTCCATGACCATAATACATTATTGATCGATACAATGGTAAACTTACTTTTCACTTTAATCTGCATATATAAACTGAGTGTTAAATTGTGATGCCACTCTGAATCAACGTTTGGAAAGACCAAATATATACGATAATGGAACATAGTCTTCCCTGCCTAGGATATTCAGTGGGAGCCTAACTAGACATTACAAACTGCATGAGTTTACCACAGGGACTTGCAGCTATCCTGTAGCTGCTAGTTCCCGGAGACAGCTTGAAAGTAAATGTGCAGCAGGGCCCAATTTGGATCAGTACCATTGCACAGAAATACCTGCCTTTTCCCCTGTGCTGTTTGTGATGACTAAAACAGTCTGGGACCAATAGGGGGAAGCATTATGTTCTCTATGGGAAGCCAGTACTATATGCTGGCTCCCATTGGAGCAAATAATATCATGTCCCCAGCCCCTGGGCTGTTGTAGTCACTGCACACTGTTCTCCCTTGCCGTCCAGATCCTAATTGGGCCTTGCTGCATATTTACTCATAAGTCATCAAGAACTAGCAGCTAAAGTATGGCTGCCAGTCCCTGTGGTGGACTCACGCCATTTGTAACATTTAGTTAGGCTCTGAGATGACTTTGTTGGTGGGGCATCATCATGCCTTTCAAAAGTATTACTCTAACGTGTTGTGAATAGTATTGTTTTACCACTTCTCCTTTATTGTATTTCCCTACCCAGTCTTTTTTTAAGATTTATTTGAAACTTTTACCATTAAACACAATCTTATGCTTACTTTTACAAATACAATGGTGAGAGCCTTAATATTCCAATATTCTTTGTATCTAGTTATACACTCTTGACCAAAGTCTCAAGTACGTCTCTTCATCTTTCCCTTGTAATAGAATAGTCAGTCTATCAGTCTCTGCCACCCCTAATAGTCTTTGTATTAATTCCTCCTTTGTTGGAATGTTTTCCGATTTCCAATGTTTTGCAAACAAAATTCTGGCCAAAGTAAGAATATATATTATCCAACGTAAATCTAAATTGTTATATCCCTGTAGTATCATATTCAATAAATAAATCTCGGGTTTTAACAATAAATTAATACCTATTATTTCTCTTTTTTTTAATTTTTAACCAAAATTTTTGGCTTTTTGACACATCCACCACAAATGAAAAAAGACCTAACATTTTCCTTACATTTCCAAAATTTATTTGTTACATTTGAATAGCATTTGGCTAGTTTTTCAGGGGACCAATGCCATCTATAAAACATTTTGTAAATGTTCTCTTTGTGAGCTGTAGCTCTGGTAAATTTTATTGTATTCCATATTTTTGACCAATCATCTAAATCTATATTATAGCCAATATCCTGCATCCAAGCGATTATTGGTACTTTAGCCATTTCATCATGAATATATTTGTCTATTAAGAGGGTATATAACTTTTTGATCAATTTCTCATCTGAACTCAATCAAATCCTGTACAAGTCTGTTACTTTCTTGTAAAAACCTATTCGGTTATCTTTAATAAACCTAGACTTTAACTGCAGTCCTTCCCACCAGGTAAGTTTTAAATTTTGACCTAATAGTATTTCATCTGGTTTTAGTCTATTATTTATACCTAATCACTCTACGTAGGAGCTCAGCTTATATTTAGATATTAACATGGGTTTTATGAAAGCTTCGAGAGGTGAAACCCACCTTGGAATTTTATCATAGTACATTTATTTTATCTCTTTCCATATTTTTATCAAGGCCCCTCTTATCATATGTTGGTGATGGAGGTGGAGGATGGTAAGCAGTAGGGTACCACAGGGATTGGTACTTGGTCCGATGCTTTTTAACTTGTTTATTAACGATTTAGAATTGGGAGGAAGCAATGAAGTGGCTAAATTTGCAGATGACATGAAGTTGTTCAAGGTGGTGACAACCAGGGAGGATTGTGAGGCACTCCAAAGGGATCTGTCAAGGATGGGTGAGTGGCAAATGGGGTTCAATGTGGCCAAGTGCAAAGTGATGCACATTGGAGTCAAAAATCCTAAATATAAATACTCATTGATGGGGTCTGAACTGGCAGAGACTGACCAAGAGAGAGATCTTGGAGTCGTAGCAGATAACTCAATGAAAATGTCTAGACAGTGTGTAACTGCAATACAGAAAGCCAACACTATGCTGGGGATCATTAGGAAGGGAATTGAAAACAAATCAGCCAGTATCATAATGCCCCTGTATAAGTCATTAGTGCAACCTCTTTGGAATACTGTGTACAGTTCTGGTCGCCACATCTCAAAAAGGATATTATAGCATTGGAAAAAGTGCAGAGAAGGGCAACTAGAATGATAAAAGGGTTGGAACACTTTCCCTATGAAGAAAGGTTAAAACGCTTGGGGCTCTTTAGCTTGGAGAAACGACAGCTGAGGGGTGACATGATCGAGGTTTATAAGATTATGAATGGGATAGAGCAAGTTGAGAAAGAAGTACTTTTCTCCCTTTCTCACAATACAAGAACTCGTGGGCACTCAATGAAATTGCTGAGCAGTCGTGTTAGAACAGATAAAAGGAAGTACTTCTTCACCCAAAGAGTGATTAACATATGGAATTCACTGCCACAGGAGGTGGTGGCAGCTACAAGCATAGACAGTTTCAAGAGGGAATTAGATAAACATATGGACCAGAAGTCCACCATTGGCTATTAGCCACAAGGTATAGCTAGGAACTCTCAGTCTGGGGCAGGTGACGCACTCTATTCTTGGTGCTGGAGGGGGCAGCAGTGGGAGGGCTTCTAGTGTCCTGGCTCCACTGCTGGACCTCCTGATAGCACCTGGTATTTTCGGCCACTGTGTGACAGAGTGTTGGACTAGATGGGCCATTGGCCTGATTCAACATTGGCTTCTCTTATGTTCTTATGTAAAATTTATATGTACTCTGTCTTTATCATATCATATATAGGCGTGCCATCCCATAATTAAGTCGTGACCTTCTAATTTTAAAAATCTTGAGTTCTCTAGAGATATCCAGTCTTTTATCCATGATAGGGATGTAGCTTTATAATATAGAGGCCAATTGGAAAGCCCAAAATCTCCTCTTTCCTTTTTGTCTTGAAGAGCTTTCAATGGTCTTTTTGACTGCCAAATAAACTGACCTACAATTTTATCCAAATGTTTAAAATATTGCTTGTTTTTAAGAATTGGTATATTTTGAGCCCAAAATAAAAACCTTGGCAAAATATTCATTTTAATTGTTGTGATTCTCCCATAAATGATAGTTGTAATCTATTCCACTTTTCCCAAATCTTTTTTTATATCAATAAGTAACTTCTTATAATTGCCTTCTAGTATAGAACTAGATCTGTTAGTTAAAACTATTCCTAAATACTTAACTCTTTTACTTACTTCTATAGAGGGGATTTCTTGAAACTGTTGAATCTGACTTTTTGTGCAATTTTTGGTCAGTAAGCTAGTTTTTTTTAAAGTTAATTTTCAAACCTGCAGTTTGTCCATAATCTTGAATTATAATAATAAGTTGATTAATAGATGCTAGGGGCTCTTCTGGAATAAAAACTAGGGTGACTTCTGGTGGCAGGAAAGGGAGATGGCTGCCTGAGGTAGGCTCTGCTAACCCTACCCCCACTCTAGCCTTGACACCGATCATACCAGCATCTTCACCCTAGAATATACTTAAACTACTGCATACCCTGAACATAGAAACTCCTATGGAAGTCTCTCAAAGATCAAACAAGCGGTGTCTCTCATCCCCGTTGCCTCCACCACCAGAACTGCAGCATACTTTGGGACAGTCATCTTGAGACAGATAAGTAACTATGCCAAGTCAGAGCACAGGTTTTGCTTGGGATAATATTTCTCTAAGAACAAGCTACAACTTAGATGTTCACTTTTAAAGGCTAAGATGTCACTAGCACTTGAACCCTATTGATTTAACATTAATTAAATAGGATTAGATTTCATAATGAAACTGCATAAATAATCCTGGATCTTAATGTATGTCTTGAAACAGGGATTTCTTTGTCATCTAGTGCCTTACAGTTAGTAAAGATATGTTATTTCCCACTGATATTCTTACGATTTTGTTGATGCATTAAATACATTTTTTCAAAGGCTTATACAGGCAGGAGGGGGGAAGGGGGAGGATGGGATTTTGGAGTTATTGTTTTTTTAAAAAAAATATTTGACTCTCTTAGTAGAGTACTGAGGGTAGCAGTGATCAAGGGATCAACCCAGCCTCCTGCCGACTCAATTTACAGGCAGGAGATTAGACAGTAGCCCTTACAGGACAAGTAGTAGACAAGTGTGTACTGTGTATCGTGTATCTATATACAAGCCCTTCTTTTGTACTTTTAACCTATTTATTTTTCATTAACTGACTAAATAATTAATTGTACTATTGATTTCATTGGTCTTACCTAATTGATCTGGTGCTTTAATTAGTTGAAACTTTAAAGTGATTTATCAGTCTAATTAATTATTACCTCCATTTTTTGCAATTGATTAACTGGATAGTAGATAATTTGTTTTTCTCTTCTAACCAGTTTTTACCTGTTTGATTCTGTACCATTTTCTACAGTGCTTATTATACATTGCCTGTAATTTTTAAATCAGGACCATCACTAGTGCTTTACATATTCCTACTGTCTACAGTACCTTTACACATTTTATTATAGGAAGCCTGAACAAAAAATGGTTTTGGATAGTTTTGTCTCAGTCTAACAGGTTTTAAGGTATTATTTCTAAAAGACCTCTCTGGAATTATACTTACTCCTAAATTGTAGGCACATATTTTTTCTGGGGAATCTTAACAATTTTAGAAGAAGTTAGAATCCAACTAATTATACCCTAAGGGAAAACTTGACACAGAATAATATAGGACCACAAGAATAATATAGGACCTATGAGGCTTTAGCTTTAGCCTCATAGGTTGCTCAATCAACACTCACTTCATAATAATTGCTGAATAGAGGCTTTTTGACACAGGCCTAAGTATCATCTTGGTCATTTTAGGAATACATATTATAGTTGTCTAAATCAGTACTGTTGAGCACTGCTACTTAACAAAAGGGGAAAACCAAAACAAACCATTCAAGTAAGATGATGTCAGATTTTAAAATCATATCTTCCAATGTACGTGGCCTTAACAACCCTATTAAGTGGAAATGAGTTCTCAATAACCTAATAAAACTTACACCAGACATTGTGCTGCTGCACTCTTAAAAAAGCAGAGCAATTTGTTTTTCACACAAATAAATTTCAGATGCAGTACTTAGCACCTGGCACTACAAAATCATGGGGAGTAGCCATCCTGCTGTCACAGAGCACACGTTTTACTCTAGCAGCCCAATTGAAAGAACCAATGGGTGGATTTTTATTTATCAAAGGACGACTGGAAAATCAACAGGTAATAATTGCTACATCGTATGCACCCACAACAATGGGCAAATGAATTTTCTTAAGATTACACTAGCCAAACTCAAAAACTTTGCAGAAGGGGACATTATTTTAGGGGGGGATTTAAATTTTATAGCAGATAATATTTTGGACGGATCATTCCACACACTGACTTCTAAGAAACCTAAGAAACGCTACACTCAATTGGAGGATTTACTAAAAGAACATGGCCTTATAGATGTCTGGCATTTGATTCATAAAGATGAGAAGGATTACACCTACTTCTCTGCACGTCACAATGTGCACACAAGGATAGACCTAATCTTACCATCCTCCTCCTTACTGAATAATATTATCTCTTCTATGATTGAACCTTCCAGATGGTCTGATCATGCATGGCTAGAATGCACTTTGACACCTTTTGATCACAGCATACCACACAGACAATGGGCTTTAAACCCAACTTTATTGAACAACCAGCTCTTTAGAGAAGAAATAGAACAGGAAATAAAGCACTATTTTACAGACAATTTACAAGGTGACTCCTCTCCAACAATGGTTTGGGATGCTTTGAAACCAGTAACAAGGGGAATTCTGATCTCCAAATCTTCATACCTGAAAAAACAAAGACAAAAGTTAGAGATAAATTAAATAAAATCAAACTATTAGATCACCAGCACAAGCAAAGGGGATCTACACAGAGCCTAAAACTTCTCAATGCAGAACGTAGGAATTTAGCCTTACTGGAGATGACAAAAATTAAAAAACATTTACTCTTCACCAAACAGAAATATTGGTTAAAATACCCTCGTACATTTAATCTGGTAGCACATAAAATTAAAGAACAGAAACTATCCAAAAACATTAAGGCTATTAAAATCTCAAGAGGGGAAATCGTTACAAGTACCCCAAAAATTATACACAGATTTGAGGAATATTACACAAAACTATACACAGCCTCTCCGTTTAATCCTGCAGTTTTTCAGGAGGATCTACTGAATTTCCCCATCCATACCAGATTGAAACGCACAAAACATTCATGGACAGTCTAATTACAGAACAAGAAGTCCTATACACTATTCAGCTACTTAAAACCAACAAATCCCCTGGTACTGACAGATTATCTTCAGAATTTTATAAAACATTTACTTCTGTTTTGACAAGTCCATTCACCAAAGCTTTCAACCATGTCCTCCAGACAGGTACTATTCCAGCTTCATGGTGGCAAGCGCTGACTGTGGTCATACCAAAAAAAGATAGGGCCCTCTACAACCAAGTTCATATAGACCTATCTCCTTGTTGGACTAGGATAAAAAAATCTTCACTTCCATACTAGCCAAACACCTTAATACCTTTATCTCAGGATACACACACCCAAATCAAGTTGGTTTCATCCCGCAAAGAGACTTAGCAGATAATACTTTTAAAACTTTGCAATTAATACAACTCTGTAACCATATCAAACTACCTGTGGCTTTTCTCACCCTTGACTTGGAAAAAGCCTTTGACACAATAGAATTCCCTTATCTGTTTTTGGTCCTCCAAAAAAATGGGATTTGGCACTAAATTCGTAACAGCTTTAGGGAGTCTATATGCACATCTTACTATTAATATAAAAATTAATGGTTTTATGTTGGAAACAATTGGCTTCTGTAAGGGCACTAGACAAAGATGCCTGCTTTCCCCACTTTTATTCGCACTAGTGGTCAAACCTCTAATGAACGCAGTAAGAACTAACAATTCAATCACAGACATTAGTTTAAATTATGTGGAATACAAACTGTTGTTGTTCGCAGACGATATGTTATTGTACATAACCAACCCTTCAACCTCTATCCCTTCATTACTAATGTACAGTTTTTTTGACCTCTCAAACCCCCAGTCCAGGGGATCAGGAGGCACAAATCCTGATACTCTGCCAGCATGTACAGGATCTTACTCCTCCCTCACGCCAGTCCAGAAATGAGAGATAACAAAATCCCACATGCTTAAATAAACCCAAGAGTATGTCTGCACACACTCCTGGCTTATCAGTAGACTGCCACCAAGATCAGTGCCCTCACCAAGGTTCAGAAGCAGAGATCTAAACTTCTGCCTGATCTAGAGGACTTAACTACTTATCAGCTCTGTGCCAGAACTGCAAACGACTATTAATAATCACAGTGGTAGCCACATCAGCTGAGCAGCCCCAGGCAACGAGATTTAGGCTTAGAGATCAGTTGCAACTACAAGAACCAACTAAGATAATATTAAGTGATATTATCTTTCTTTTAATACAAAGCATGCATATAACCAGACTTACAAAGATAGGAAAACAAAGAATAAGTTCTATAGCTTATTCAGCTCTAACTATACATAGAGATATTTCATAATTACCAGTCCTTCATTTGTGCTTTGTGGAACCAGGGAATCTTCAGGATGAAACACATGTTTGCTGTGGGCAATTAAGTCCAGCTTCACTGCCCACTAGTAAAATTCCATGTTGCAGATTTGTAATCCAAAAGGGAACTGACTCACAGAAAGAAACTAACTTTCCAAGAGAATTCTGACCCTCTTTTCATAGGATGATCACTAATCCCTCCCTTTCCCGTCATAATTGAATATGGCCGTTTATCCAATCACAAGGGGATACAGAGGTGTGTCCAACTTTCTAGGCGCAGACATTGCTGACATGACTAAAGACATGTCTACTTGAGCTTTGATGTGTAAATGCATTGGGACATCTGTGTCCCCCCAGCTTGAGAAGAGCCTCAATGTCTGGTCTTCTCAGCAAAGGTGTCAATGTGGCTTTGTATCTGGATATCAGGCTTGGCATCTGGCATGCCATCTGTTCAGGTGACAAAAGTCACAGGGATATGTTATCAGCTAGACCATTTGGGCCTAGCAGGAATGAATCAGGAAAGTCTTTTCCTATACAACTAAATCTTCTAGATTCCTTTAAATCTGTTTCTGGTTTAGGTATCAATAACACTAATTCATGAGTACTTCCTATACACATTAGTATGGAAGATCAAGACTATCTAAAGAAAAGATTCAAATTTAGTTGGGTAACAACATATCTTCATTATTTAGGTATAAATATCCCCATAGACCTTTCAAAACTGCTTCAAGTCAATCACCACTCTATTCACAATGACATTAGAAAGGACATACTGAAGTGGAATAAATTGAACTTATCCTGGATAGAGAGATTTCATCTCATTAAGGCTTTCATTTTGCCAAAATACCTCTTTCTATTTAGAGCAATACTGATTAATAGCCCTCTCTATACACTAAGAAACTGGCAGGCAACGTTACGGAAATTTTTATGGGAGGGGAAAAGGCTGAGAATAAGTCATCAAATTCTACAACAAAACAAATCACAAGGAGGTTACAGTTTGCCAGACCTTGCAGTTTACCACAGAGTGACTTTACTAGCCAATGTAATTAAAATGCAACATTCAGGCTTTAAGCCAGAATGGGTACAAATTTGCTCGGACCAACTCCACTCCTCTATGGTAGACACTTTAATCTGGGGGAAATTCTCCTTTTCATCCGCTGGTGCAAGGAACAATATATTTCTTTACCCGTTGATAAGTTACTGGAGAACTGTTAGTCAAAAACTCCTATCGGGAGTCTCTAGATACTCCACCTTTATCACTTGGCCTTGGTTCTCAGGAAACGTCCATCCTGCTACCCTCAAATGTTGGAAGGAGGCAAAGTTGACATGCTTTTGTGATATTGTCAATAGTAAGAGCTTTATACCAAAAGCTGATATGGAAAATAGACTGGGGCTTCCTATACCTTGGTTCCTATACTTGCAAATCCAACATGTAGTCAGTCAAAGGAAACTTAAAACCATGTTTTTGCAACCACATACAGAATTAGAAGTCATTATCAAATTTTTTAATCCTCAAAACAGAGGTATGATCTCTGCTATTTAGAAAATGTTACTGAAAGAGAGCAACCTGAAACCTTATCTTACCAGACAGCTTGGCAGAAGGAATGCAAACTTCATCTGGATGATGAAGTTTGGTCCACAATCTGGTTCTCTGCTGGAAATACACCACACTCTTTACCTGTAGAGTTGCAAAATTTTAAAATAATGACATGCTGGTACCTATCTCCTCAAGTCTTATCACATATGTCCTCTAAATATTCCTCACTGTGCTGGAAAGGTTGCAAATAAGAAAGATCATTTGCCCATTGTTGGTGGCGATGTGAAAAAATTAAGATTTTTAGGTTGGAAGTTTTACAATATATTAAATTAATAATAGGCATTGAGATATCCCTAAAACCAGAGAATATACTGTTGGAATACTGGCCTAGACAAATAGCACAGAATCACTACAAAAGTACTCTTGAGACAATGCTTTATGCAGCAAGATCATCCATAGCCTCACACTGGAAGGCTGCTAACCTGCCTACCATACAGACATGGTTCTGAAAATTATGGGACCAATACCTTATGGAAAACATTACAGACAAAAATAACATCAATTCTAAAACCCCTGTAGAATCTTCATTTAACGCGAAATGGTTTCTGGTACTAGAATTCCTATCAAGGGAAGAATATATATCCCTCACATGGAAGAACTATAACAAATGGTTATAAACTTTTCTATCTTAACCTGATATACAAGTCAAAAGGTCAAAGGCAAAAGAGTCCACCCATCTTAAATACAAGGTATCTTATTAGTATATTTAGAATGTCTAACAAAAAGCATCAGATCTCTTCTTATGTTATTTTATGCTTCTGTCTTGTATTATGTTTCTATTTGTTACATTACAATATCATTTATTATTTAGACTATATATTGTCAACTATACATTGTTCAAGTTATGTCAATTATGTTATAGAAGATTACATGTTTATTGTTATGATACTTATTATGGTTATATGATTGTACTGTTTAATAGTTATATTGTTGTTATCTTTTTTCAATAAAATTTAATAATAATAATAAAAAAACTAGGTCATCTGCAAATGCTTGGAGTTTGAATTCTTCTCCTTTTATTCTTAATCCTCTTATTGTCTTCTCTTCTCTTACCCGGTAATTGAGGGTTTCCAAGGTAAAAATGAAAAGTAGGGGTGAGACAGGGCATCCTTGCCTTGTTCCTTTCTGTATCTCAATTTTATGGGTAAGATCTCCATTCACTTCTATCTTTGCTGTTTGTTCTTTATATATGACACTAATAATCATGAAAAACTTATCACCACAATCCCAAACATTGAGTTTTTGTAGTAAGAATTCCCAACTTACGTTATCGAAAGCCTTTTCTGCATCAAGAAAAGCAAGAGCCATTTGTTTTTCAGGGTGTAACTCATAGTATTCTAGGACATTGATAATTATTCAGACATTTTTAATTTGTCTTCTTGGTTGAAACTGTGCTTGGTCTTGATGGATGATTTGAATCAATACTCTTTTCAGTCTGGAAGCTAATATGTTTGCAAACATTTTGTAATTGACATTCAGTAGGGATATAGGTCTGTAGTTTCTTATTTCCTTTTCTTCGGTTTCTGGTTTGTGTGTCAGTGTAATCAGAGCTTGGTTCCATGAATCAGGGGTTTTACATTTCTGGACTATGTTTTGAAAAACAGATTTTAATGGCAAAATTATTTGTTCTTCAAATACCTGGTAAACTTCTGCAGGAAGTCCATCTGGTCCCAGTGCTTTCTTTTTCTTCATCTTTTTAATAGATTCAGTTATCTCAAAGATCTTGATTGGTTCATTTAATATTGCTTTCTGCCTATCGTTGAATTTCTTAGTATTCGATTTTTGTATATATTCCGTTATCTGTAGTTTATTTTGATTAGTTTGTTGATATAATTTCTTATAGAATTTTCTATGATAGTATTCAGCTCTTGTGTTGTATATTTTTCCTCTCCTTCATTTCTTAATGATTTTATAATCCTTTTCTGTCTTTCTTTCCTTAGTCTATAAGCCAGCCATCTGGTTGGTTTATTTTCATTCTCAAAGTAATATTGTTTAGTATATTCTATATTCTTCACTAATTCCTGTGCCAATAGGACATTCATTTGGTGTTGAAGATTTTTTATTTTTATCCTTATTATTTCTGTGGAGGAATTTCATTTCATTTTATCTTCCTCTTCTTTAATTTGTTTTGCCAACTTATATTTCATTTTCTATTGTTTTTGTATCCATGTGTCTTGGTTAATAAAACAACATTGTATATATGCTTTAAATGCGTCCCAGACTATATCGATATTTGTTTCAGGTTGAATGTTCTGTTTAAAAAAATCTTGAATTCTATTTTCATTTTATTTATAAATGTATTGTTTCTTATTAGCCCAGTGTTCATAGTCCATCTATTCTTTTTTTGGTCATTTTTTAATGTCAAGACCAAGGGATTATGATCTGTAAAAGTACTTGGTAATATGTCTACATCTATCAAGTTGTTCATCATAATTAGTGTGATCCATGCCATGTCTATTTGGGACCATGAATCATGTCTTGTGCAATGAAATGTAAAATCTTTTGTGTTACTATTTTTAGTTCTCCATGAATCTATTATATTGAATTCATCTACCAGTTGAAGAAAAGTTCTTGGGAGTATCCTTCCCACCTTATGTTTGTTCATTTTCCTCTTCCTATCTAATTCTGGGTCAAAAACTGTGTTGTAGCCTCCTAGTATACAAAGTTCATCAAAAGTTTGAGTGGAGATAAACTAAGAAAAACATAAAAACTTTCCTGGTTTTGGTTTGGTGCATATATGTTTATCAGTAACATTTTTTTAGATTGTCTCTGAATTTTTATGGTGAGTATTCTGGCATCTTTGGATTTAAATATCTATTTGGAATATAAATGGTTCTTCATATATATAGCCAGGCCTATTTTCTTTTTATTGTCTGCTGCAACAAAATGGTTCCCCCCTTTTTTTTTTTACATATTAAGTATTTTTCATCATCCTTTCTTATATGTGTCCTGCAAACATACTATGTCCACTTTCAATTTCTTAATTTGATGGAAAGTTCTCTTTCTCTTTTGTGGGCCATTTAATCCATTGACATTTATGGAAAGTATTCTTATTTTGTTAGTTCCCATATTCTTTATTCTTTGTCTCTGTTATTTTGTTTCTTTGTTGTAGTCTGGTAAACATGCTTGGGGGTATAGCGACTGCCTTTTTCCTCCCCAGTTTCTTTTTGAGCCTTCTGTTTCATGTTCTCAATTCTCTTCTTCAGTCTATCACCTTCTTCTTGTTGGAGTCCAAGCTCTGTCCCATGTCTATCTAGGAAGTCATCAATTTTAAATATGGAATCTATCTTTTGTCTTCTACCTTCAAATGTAATAAAATCCCTTCAGGCAGTAGCCATCTGTATGATGTATTATAAAAAGATTGGTTAGAATTGTATAATTTTGATGCCTTTCCCTGACTCGTCAAGGTATATCTTATAAAATTTTAATTTCAGCGTCTTTCATTACCATTTTTGTTTCATTAGCAGCTTTTAGAATCTTATCTCACATAACTCTTATAGTAAATTTTATATGGACTTCCATTGGTATTTTATGTATTCTAGTGTAGGCTGAATTCCTCTTATATACGGCTTCAATCTCTTTATCAATTTCTTCACTGGTTTCTATTTTCAATTGCTCTTGTATTGCTTGTACCATCTCTTCTTTTTAATTTCCCCCCCAATATTTTCTGGAACATTCTGAAATCCCAATATAAGGGCTGCCCTTTCCATCTCTAGATTTATCAGCGTCTCTTCCATCCTATTATTCCTTAGCTTTAGATCTTGTAGTTCATAGCCCAGCTCTTGTATTTTATCTTCCATCTCAGTATTAGATGTGTTAATTTTTAATATTTCTTGTTTATTTTCTGAAATGTGTTGCTTTATTTCTTCTGTCTCTGAAAAGATTTGCTGAGTTAAGGCCTCCATTTTTATTTGTATAGGTTCAATTTCATTCTTGACTAGGGAAAGTAAGGTTGTTTCTACCATTGTCCTCACTGTTTGAGCAACACATTCTTGTATTAATTTTTTAAAATACCTTATATTCAATTGTGCAAGACTCATTGTCACAGTTTTCAACTGACTAGTTTGTCCTGGAGATGCAAGCGAAAATTTTCTAGTTCCATTAGCTCCACTGCTTCCTGTAGTCATTTTTATCTTTATCTTAGCTTCGCTTTAAGTTTTTCAAAACTTTCCTTTCTATCCTACTATCCTACTTTGCTATTCTATCCTAACTAATCCTACTTATCTATCTGGCTTACCCCCCATCTTACTTAGCTAACCTCTCTTTTATAATCTATAATCTATATCCTATAACCTATGCTTATAGCCTAGACCTATAATCTATAACCTATGCTTATCACCTAGACCCATAACCTAACCTATAACCCTTCCCTTTTATAATTATAGTTTAGGTCTTTCCCCCCAAATCTCCACCTTCACATCTATTATATATACGGTGCAAGAAAAATATACAGCAGTACAAGTATAAATGGTACTGTAGGTCTCTTCTTCCTTCTTCTGTCTTCTATCCTCTTCTTAGGTTTCCTTCTTGTCACCTTCAATTTTAATGTCCTGTGTCTGAAGTGGTAAGTAGCCTTATTTTCTATAATATAAAGTTTCCAGGAGCCCTTCTTTTAATTTCCAAGTCTTACCAAAATTGTTCAGTCCTACTGTTCCTTATCTCCAGTTTTTCCTAGTAGCTTCCACATTCTGGCACTCCACCAGAAGTTTGTCAGCTGGCCCCAGCCTTCCATCTCTCCTTTTCTCCTGTAAAGGATGGATTTCCATTTAACAACTTAATAAAGGGATATGTCAATGGAAGCTCCAGCAAAAGAGAAACCAAAGGAAAGAAAAACTGTAAGTAAATCCACATTGGCTGTTGTCCACTTCTTCAAGATCCCTCCAATCCTAAATTGTCAGTCTATTTCAAAATCTGGAGCAACCCTTAGTAGCCGCTTGAAAGAGCATCTTGTAGCTCTGCTTTAGTTTGCAGGTTTGATGGGTGGCTCTTTAAATATCGCAACTGCTCTTCCAACAAAAAATAGAAATAAAAAGAGAGGAAAGATGGAATATTGCCTTTTGCTGGTCATACAAGTGTAGAAAATCACTTTCCTGGTTCTCATTGGTCCTCTGGGCTCAGCTTGAGCTTGGCGTGGTCAGGTGAGCATCCTCAGCAACCTCCCGCTTCAGAGCAGTCTCAATGGTGGAAGTGAGCCGCTGCCTGTCTTCATTCTCCGGATAAAGTTCCATGCCAGAAGTCTCCCTACAGGAGATTTCTCCAGTGTTGTTGGCAAAAAATCACCTTAGGAGGTCGAGGGAACAGCATTTGTGAGAAGGTAAGTCAGAGAACTCACCTCTCATGCCCGCTGTCGACAAGCCCGGAACCAGAACCAGCCCCCCAAAGTCTCATAAATTAGTCTCTTATTTGGTCCAAATGCATCCAGTCAAGTGAGCTCAATCTTGTGAAAGCTCATGCTGGAATACATGTTTTCAGTTTTTAAGGTGTCACAGCCACAGGATAACTGTTTTATTTTGCTGCTACAGACTTACACAGCTACTCATATGGTTCAATCTGAAACTATCTTTTCTCTTATGAAGTCCACAGTAGTTGTCAACTGTTAGCTGTGGTTTTTATAATTAATATAGTTGTCAAACAGTCACTTTTCCAGTGTTCCAGTCTTTGCCTAAATGTTCCTGCCATAGTTTTCCTGTTTGTGTATGTCTTCATGTTTCTCTTCCCTCTTCTTAAACTGTCAACTTAAATTATCTGTCAGTGCACGTTCAGAAATGCAGAGATGTGCTCTTCTGGTATTCTGATGATGATCTCTATTTTCTCTCTCTCTCTCTCTTTTTTTTTTTTTTTAAAATGCAAACTCTTTGGGTTATATTATCAGGGGTTATTTCCTGCTGGAGCATGCTGGAGCAGTGCTCTGGCAGTAAGGAGCCCAGGAGCAGGGTGGGGCACTGTTGCCTTTCCTGCTCCACCAGCCAAGGTGCCTGTGAGCTCTTTTCTGCCCCACCGGCCAAGGTGCCTGTGTGCACTGGCCACAGCCATGGGAGAAGGAGAGGGTGTGCAGACCTGCCACAGCAGCTTGCCCGCCCAGCCTGGCAGCAGCCACAGCAACAGTCGGGTCAGCAGTGGCGGCAAGAAAAAGTTGCTGCAAAGATTTGAAAAGGAAAGGGAAGTGGTACTACTTGACCAGGGGCTTCCTGTGCTGAGTGTGCAATGGCCGCTTCCTCTTTCGAGCAAGGTGTTGTTGGTGGCCCACATTTCTTCCCTGGAGTGCCACCGGCATGGACCGTCAGTCCGGCCATGCAGGCCACTGAATGCCTGGAGCTCCTCCGCAGAATCACCTTGAGGGGAGCGAGCAGACCTGGGAGGAGGAGATGGCAGCAGCTGGGAGTGCCTGCCAAGCAGAGGGAGGCCTTCGCCTGTGACACATTGGGAGTCATCTGAGCAGCAGCTCCAGATGGGCAACGTGGCCAGCAGCAGCATGGAGGTATCCCCCACCAAGGAGCTCCAGAGCCAGCCCACTGTCTCCTCCTCCTTGCTGCTGTCCCCCAAGCAGCCTGCCACCCCCAAGCAGCCCATGCCTAGTGCTGGCGAGCTGGAGGAGTGCTTTGCCCTCATCCTGGTGAGTCCCCCCAGCTGCTGCTGCCTTCTCCACACTCTTCCCCTGCAAGGAGGCTTCCTTGTTCACCATGCCCCCGAGACCCCTGAATGGAGGCAGCCCCCAGGACATGCACAGCCCAGGCAGGAAGGGTGCATCCCCCCCGGAGACTCCCGTGTATTCTGCCCCCAACCAATCCCTGAACAGCATAAGCTTCATGAACTACTACAAAGGACTTTTGTGAATTAAACCTGCAAAAACTCCCACCCTGGGCAGAGGGGGAGAAAAATACCAATTTTTCACAAGGAGCTGCAATGCCATCACTCCGCCCTTTCCCCCGGTTCCATTGGTCAATTTCGCACTAATTGCCGCACAGGCGTATTTTGATCCATGGCTTTGCGCTATTTTTCCCGCAGGTTCTTGATCCTGTTTTTTGAGGATCTAGAAGCCACAGGGGAAATCACGCGAAGCTGCAGATCAAAATGTGCCCACATGGCAATTAGTGCGAAATTGACCAATGGAACTGGAGGAAAGGAAGGAGAGATGGTGCCGCAGCTCTTTTTGAGAAATTGGTAACAGAGAGCGTGCTTAGCAGCATCTCTGCGATAAGAGATTGGGGGGAGCAGATGTGGGGAAAAGCCTTTATGCTTGGCCCACTCTTTCTCTGCTTGGCCCACCGTGCCTCCTGCAGCTCCTGTGGCACTTTAAGTGCCAGCTCCTTCCTCCTCCTAGGTGTCTGGCTTCCCAGGAGCTGTAGCTTTCTCTGCGGGGCTGCTGCTGAGCCAAGGAAGAGGAACTGCAAGGGGCAGCAAAGGTGAGTGCTTCGCACGCTTGCCGCAGCTTCCTCGGTCTGCCTTATGAAGGCCCCCCCCACTCGGCATCCCTCCTGGCAGCCCATCCTCTCTTTCCCTTTTGGGCTGTGGAGGGATGTATCACACTAGTGGTTCGAGAATTGAACTTGCTTGGTAATGGTTACTGTGAAATGTTCCAGTGTTGGTGTTGGCAGGCACATTAAACTTTCAAGTGAAAGACATATGGAAATCAACCTGCAGATGTAGCGTGCAGTATGGACTTATGCACAGTGACTGAAAAAAATGCATATTATACATTTGGAATTTATTAATATTAGTAGCCCAATTTCCCTATCTAGCCAGTGGCTTGTGTGTGTCACTGAAATAACTCTTAATTGTTGTGCTAAATCAGTCTGAAGTATAACTTTGGAGGGAAGGAATTTTTATGAAACAAAAGCCTTTCTTTATTGTCTGTAAGAAATTGCTTTATCAATAATCTGGTCAGTAAATCTGCTCAGTTATTATTCATCTCTCCAGAGTTTGTGACTTTTAGTCAGGTTATTATGCTTTTGTGTTATTGTGTGGGTAAAGCAAATGTTTTATGGACTAGTAGTTTGAGTTACTTGTTTTGACTGACTTCGTGATACCTAGTGATTTCTAGATATCTAATTTTAATAAAAGAAACCAACCAAACAAACAAAAACTCCTCCAGTCTGTTTACCAGCCATATAGCACCACTATAAACAGGGAAATCTAACTTGGTTAATTGAAAATGAACATTTTTAAAAAGCTCTTAAAAAGCATCTTAGAAGTGAAAGCAAAAAGATCACCAGAACAGGTCATACTGTAAAGTTAACCTCCCATATATTTCAAGTGCCACTGTTAACGGTAGCAATGCATTTTGTTACAACAGCAGAAGGGCCTGATGAGGACAATATTACTTTGCCGAATTGGGCTGCAGAACATAATACAATGAGAGAAGTAGAGGACCTTGTGGTGGCTATTTTAAATTATATATCCTGTCCTTATAATAATTGAGTTTTCGCTTCACAACATTCAATGCATGCCAACAGTGGTAGGCCGCAAGAACTGGCAGTTAGAAGATGCTGGCTGGGCTGACTGGCTGCTTGGCGGAGTCCCACCCATGTCAGCCCTGGCCAGCGTCCTCAGCTTAGTCTGCTCCAGTCCTCCGACAGGAGAGGACCATCTGCAGAGTGAGTGCAAGAAAAGGCCCGGGGCTTCTCCAGCTGGGCAGCTGAAGCAGCCCAGCTGGAGAAGTTCCATTTCCCTCTCCCCCTGACCCCCCAACTGTCCCCGCAGATTCCCTGGGCCCTGCTACAGATTTCAGCGACCCCCCACCTGACTAAGCAGGCCTTCAAGGGAGCCATTGGAAGGCAGTGGCGGTGCTGAGCTGCCCGCTGTGGGCCAGATTTCGGTGCCCCCCCACTCGACTAAGCAGGCCTTCAGGGAAGCAGTGGGAGGGCCATGGCAGCGGTTCTGAGCTGCCCGCTGCGGGCCCAATTTTGGTGCCCCTCGCCCGACTAACCAGGTTTTCAGGGAAGCAGTGGGAGAGCCGTGGTGGTGGTGCTGAGCCGCTTGCCGCGGGCCCGATTTCAGCACCCCCCAACTAAGCAGGCCTTCAGGGGAGCCATTGGAGGGCCATGGTGGCAGTGCTGAGCCGCCCACCATGGGCCCGATTTCAGTGCCCCCCTGCCCGACTAAGCAGGCCTTCGGGGAAGTGGTGGGAGGGCTGTGGTGGTGGTGGCAGTGCTGATCCACCTGCCGTGGGCCCGATTTTGGCACCCCATCCGACTAAACAGCTCCAGGCCCCCCCACCCCTGGCGATGCTTCTCCTGCCCACCTGCCCAAGTGGACAGCCGGGAGATACTTTTCCAGGCCCCCCTGCTGCCGCTTCTCCCATCTGCCCACCAAAGTGGATGGCCAGGAGAAGCTTCTCCAGGCCCCACCCCACCCCCGGCGCTGCTTCTCCCTCTTGTCCAACAAAGCGAATGCCTGGGAGAAGCTTCTCCAGGGCCCCCGCCACTTCTCCTGCTGGGCTGCTTGAGTGGCCCAACAGGAGAAGACTGACAGAGCCCCCCCGCGGTCATTTCTGTGCCGCTTCTCCTGCTGGCCCACTCAAATGGGCAGCAGGAGAAGACAGACAGAGCACCCCCAACTCCTGAGATTGTCTCTCTCTCGCACTCTCTACCTACCCACCGTCCTTCCTTCCTCTTTCTTTCTTTCTTTCTTTCTTTCTTTCTTTCTTTCTTTCTTTCTTTCTTTCTTTCTTTCTTTCTTTCTTTCTTTCTTTCTTTCTTTCTTTCTTTCTTTCTTTCTTTCTTTCTCTCTCTCTCTCTCTCTCTCTCTCTCTCTCTCTCTCTCTCTTCCTTCCTTTCTTCCTCCCTCCCTTTCTCTCTCTCTTTCTCTCTCTCTTTCTTTCTTTCTCCCTTCCTCCCTTACTTTCATTCTTTCTCCCTTCCTCCCTCCCTTTCTTTCTATCTTAATATCTGTCTCCCCCTCCCTCTCTGTCTCCCCCTTCTTTTTCTCTCTCTCACTCCCCCCTCTGTTTCTCTCTCTCTCTCTCTTTCTCTCACTTCCTCCCTCCCTCCCTCCCTTCCTTCCACCCACCCTTCCTTCCTTTCTAGGACCCATTGTCTTGCACCACAACAGGCTTTGCTCCTTAGTAATGTAATAATATTGAAGTGGCATCAAGAACCTCAGGACTGAAATGTGCTCTCCTCAGCCCCATTTCTTGTTTCATACTAGGCTCCAATAGATGGGTATTTGAAAGTATTTGGAATATGGAGAATAAGGAGAAAGGAAGAGAGGCTGTGGCTCAACAGTAGAACATTTGATTGGTATGCGGAAGGTCCCTGGTTCAGTTCCCAGCAACTGGTAGTAGGTGATGTGAAAGTCCTCTGCCTGAGTCCCTGCCAATCAGAGGAGATAGTACTGACCTTGATTGACCAAGGCTCTGATTCACTGCAAGGCAGATCCATGTGTTGAATAAGAGTTTTTGAAGAAGTCTGAATGTGACAACACCCTACAATATGTCCGGCAATCCTCTCCAGCTCTGTATTTCACAAGAAAGTTTGGTCACAACCAGCATTCTGTGTGTAACTTATCTATGATTACTGACCTTCATATGATGGAAATCCAAAATTCTCTGTATCATTTATGATTCTAAGATGGGCAGAGCAATGGAGAATATGATTCCCAATGGTTATTTGAACTGCACTGCTGAGTGATGATGGTAAGCTATATAGTCCTTAGTCAGAGAGACCATGCACAAAATATTTATTGGAGGCCAGGGTGAAGCAAAAATGTGGCTGAAGGTAGCACATTTCAGTCCTGAGGATATTTGTTTTGAAGTAAATTCTATTAGAGCTTGCTTACAGCAAGCATAGTTATGACTGCAACCTTAAATGTAATTGTTGCTATTTTCAGTGTTTAGGCTATTAATTAGTTAGATTATTTTATTGTAAAGTTCCCCTGCTTAATCAGGGGAATCAGGGCAGAATCAGTTTAATTTAATTTTAACAAAGGTACTTTTAAATCTTCAGACAACAATCCTTCTTTCAGAAAATGCATTCCCCCCTGTTTATGAAAGAAGGGGAATACTTCTTCTAAAACCAGGCCTACTTTGACACATACATTTATCAATTGAAAACAACAAATGCCCTTTTCCTTCAGTACCCATGTGTTTTTCTCATATGCAAATTTAATCAATTAATTGATTAAGTGGCTAAAACCCATATGGTTAATTAAGATTTGTTAATTGGGTGAAATCCCCAGTTAAAACATAAAAGTGAGCAGGTCACTGAAATGAATAGATAACAGGCTATATCTCCATTTATGTCTTGGGTAACTGCAAAGCAAGTCCAGACTTAACTTCTCATAGTGCTGTTTGTCTTCCTTTGTCCTGTGTTTCACCCTATAGTTTATTCTGCCTCAGAGAGGCAGTCTAACCCTTGTTAGCTGCTTGTTGAAAATTGAAAGTAATATGATTCACCTGATGGCATTGGTCAGTACAAATCTTATTATGAGAGTGCACTTTTTAATAATTACCATCGCCTCCAGCGGCTCAGTGAGGGGTGCTATACAATCCCCAATAGTATCCTAGCAGATCCCACTATACATCTGTGCTGATTAAAAGACTATTGTGATTCTGTTCTATTACATATGACATTGTTTCTGGGGCATCAGTCAATGTTGTACCAATTATTTCAATACATGACTTTCAGACTAGAGTGATTTCTCCCTACAAGAGATGCATAAGTTGGAGAAACTCTTTGATTTCTAGTTTTATGGAGCATTCTGTTTACAATTAGCAGTGTTCCAGATGTTCATGCATTTTAAAGGCATCTTTTACAGTCACTTATGTTTCCCATCAGAAAACACCAGTGGTTTATGTTCTGGTAACTGTCTAAAGAATCTTTCTTTTCTGAAGTTCAGTTTTAGCTGAGTAGAGATTAGAGGTGTTTGCAGAATGAAAGGATAGGATTTTGGGGTTTTTTTACTCCCTGCCTTCATAATCTTTGTCTTGAAAAGACTATGGTCCTCCCCCAATCTTTAAGCAAATCTTTTTTAAAAAGGCAAACATCATAATATTTTCCTATGTCTCTTATCAGGAACTCAAACCACATCTTTTGCTAATCTAATTTCAATTAAGATTGCTTGGAGTAACTCTTGATGCTTTCACTTGGCCTTGATATTAAGAAAGTATGCATCGGATTGCAACCTGACGAGTAGGGTTACCAGCTTCCTGGCAGAGCGTGAACATCTCCACGTATGACAACTGATCTCCAGACTACAGAGATTCATTCCCCTATGGAAAATGGCTGCTTTGGAGGGTGGAATCGAAGGCATTAATACCCTGCTGTGGTCCCTCTCCTCCCCAGCCCTTTACTCAGGCTACATCCCCCAAATCTCCAGGAATTTCTTAATCCAGAGATGGTATCCCTAGTTGAGACTGAAAGTAAAGCATCTGGCTTCATATTTGTGCTTTCCTGGTCCCATTGTGACATTTCTTTTTCTTTTTTTAATTTAGTGGGATACAACATCAGCTACTGAAGAAAAAGGAGAAAAAAAGAAGAGTAGGTTTTATACCCCACTTCTCTCTACCTTAAAGACTCTCAAAGTGGCTTACAATCACCTCTCACTTCCTCTCTGCACAACAGGCACCTAGTAAAGTAGGTGGGGCTGAGAGAGTTCTGAGAAGAACTGTGACTGGCCCAAGGTCACCCAGCAGGCTTCAAGTGGAGGAGCAGGGAATCTCAAACTCGGTTATCCAGATTAGAGACCACTGCTCTTAACCACTAAACCACCCTGGCTCTATAAGAAATAATAATTTTATTTATTTATTTATTTATTTCATTAGACTTACATCTCGCTCTTCCCACATTGCAGGTTCAGGGCAGGTACCAACATACACACACACACACACACACAAGTGCAATTAATGCAAATTTACAAATTAAGACATATTACAATAACTAAAATCCATAAAATTATCAACCTTAATTTACTAAATTAAATAATTCATTATATCCTTTTGTGAGTGTTTTTCTTAGAAAAATTTGCTGCAAGCTTCATACTTTTTTTGCTGTAATTTGTCAGTTACATTCACTGTGTCAGTTACAGATTTGCATCAGTTTATACTTATAGTTTATACCCTTCTAGTGAATAGTGGCTGTTGCACTTGAACCAGGAAATGTATTTCCAGCATATCCACTAAAATATTTGAAAGGGACAACCGTGCCAGCAAATATGCAATAGAGACAGAATGGAGGCTAATTGTTTCTTCCCAGTATCTGTTTACCATATACTTTTAGGCCGTTACAGGAGGAATACATCTCCATTCAAATACTGTGGTGGTTATCACGTACTGTAGTTATTTCAGTCACATCTTCTAAATGAAATATGAGGCAGCACTGAAGAGCTATAGATACCATGCCTGGAAGAATCACTAGGCCAAGGTGCCAATCCAAACACACATAATCCAATTTTTGTCTGGATAAGGGAACATATTTATTTATCTATCTGGTTCAGTAAGTCTTATAGACTATTTTTAGAATATATTGGAGAAATTCAAGTGTTCTCTTGGGCATTTAGATTTAGATCTCAAGCGCTCTCAGAAAGATCTGCACTGGTTGTGTTGACAGTGCTGAGCATCTATGCATCAGTCTGCTGTATGGGTTAAATTGTGCTGTAGATTAGGGCCGGTATATTAAAATAGACGATGTACTAGGACTTCTCTTTGGTAAAGTATCTGTTCACATCATGGCTTTACCTTATTTGTATATCTGCTGGCAAGACAGCTCTGCTGCAATAAATCTAATATCATATCAACAGTAAAAATAAAAGGGTTTATTGACTATGTGTGGAATGAATTCTGGAGACGTTTTCAAGGTAAAATAGCTTTTGCATGCCTTAGGAAGTCTTTGACAGGATGACAGTTGTCTTATATTCAACTGAGAAGAATTATAAAGATGGAAAAATTCATCTAGCACAAGATACATTTGGTATGTTTCTGGCAGCTGCTTATATTTCAAATACAATGGAGGGTTTGTTTTTTTTTACTCTGGATGTCTTAAGTTGTTAATAATAATGCAATGGGGGCGGGATCCAAAACTGGATGGGAAACATTTATTGAGAGACAGACAAGACATATATAGATCCAAGGCTGTAAAGTATAAATGTTTCCAATTGCTAAAAAAAATTAAGTGCATTTATATATTCCAAATGGCATATCAATGTGTAAAATGATGCTGCTGTCATTTTTTAGGCAGCATTTTAAGTATGCAAACATCATCTTTTGACTATAGTTTAGAATGTTGTTTATCTGTATACAGAAGTACTGTTAAAAATATCTGGGTTTTTTAAACCTTGGGGATAACTATGTTGTTGAAGGCTTGGGGATAACTGTTTTGATGTATGTTAGCAGAGATACACAGAATAAATGGAAACATTTTTCCATTGCTTTTATTGCTTTACATATATATGATGGAATACTTTGTTTTAGTATTTGGACAATGTATACAGGTGGAAATTGTGTAACCAACTTCTTCTCAGGCCAAAAGATAATTCATGGTGACTATATCTCACTGAAAGGTCTTACAGAAATGGCATGGGTTATCTAGCACTCTTTCATCTTTTGTGGAAGGAAGATGCAATAAAGAAGACAGCAGATTTTCAGAAAAATGCAGCATAATAGTCTTTTGGAAATGAGTTGCATGTTCCATTTTCAGAATGACTACTATTTTGTATTTTTTTCTGGATCATCTGCTGAAATCCAACTGAGTAACTGCTTCATAACTATCAGTACACAGGTATTTACAAACATTGTCATCAATAAGTATAAGAGATAAAGTAAATAAAGAGATCTGTGATAAGATTTTCCTCTTTTAAAATGTTTTAAAAGCCATTGGGAGAGATCAGATTGGGGCTGGGTTACTCTTTTCCCTGCAGTATTTTCCAATACAAATTTCCCTCAAAGCAACTACTTCTCAAATAAGGGAAAACATAATCTACCTATGTATGTTCTTCCTACAAGACAAATAGTAGATGGTGATTTATACTGTGTGGGGAAAGGGTCTAGCCTCTTTCCCCAGCATCTGGACTCAGAAGCTTACAACCACCTTTAAATATTTTGAAACTGTGGGAGACCTGAACAGATTGATCACCTGTAACCCAAATTCAAATAAACAATCTGTCCTCAAAAGATTTCTCACTATCATGAGGTACTAGGCAGGGATGTCCATTCTTACCCCTACTTTTTTAATACTTGACAGGATGGGGAGGTATATAATTTCTTAATAAGCAAGGATAACCTCTTGTCAATATTCATTTTAGAATTTTAGAATACCTTTCTCAAATCAGGAATTCCGTTATGACAGCTCCCCCCATTGAGCATTTTGTTATGACCCACCATGACCCAGAGAAGTTATTTTTTGTTATTTACAAATATACACCACAGAAATACAATTGTCATAATATACAGAAATTTCTATTGCAAAAAGAAGCAAAATACATCTTTGAATATAGAACTTTTTCACTTTATGGTTTAAACAATGATCTTGACTTATCCTCTTATTTGTAGCTTTTTATTGTGTGTTAAATATACTCTGTGACTTTAAATGCATTCTGTGATTTTAAATGATTCAGGCACAATTAGTTTTAAGTACACAAGTTGAGTTTGTGCATGTAAAAACCACTTTGCTGTAAGGAGTGTAACGAGCCCATGTGGGAATATGATAAGGCACACAAAATATGTAAACTGTGTGGGTAGGTCAGGTTTCAAATTGTTAATAACAAGGTTTGAAGTGTGTTCTGAATATCTGTATACAAGATGTTTTGCTTGTTTTGTTATTTGTGTTAGTTCTATACAGGGCTATTTTTGGGCAGGAAGGCACAGGAACGCAGTGGCTTCAGTGTTGGCCACACCCACTACAGCCAAAGCCTCTGTGTGTGTGGCTACAGAAGGAAGGCCTGGAGAGTGACCCCCACTGGTGAATCCAAGGTGGGGGGGCCAGGGGGGGCTCTGGAAGGATCAGGGAAACATTTAAATGCTTTCCTGTGCCTTCCCCGGCCTGTCCAAGGGGGGGGTTGCCCAGGCTCCCTGCAGCCACGGGGTGTCTGAGTAAGCCAAAGGAAGGCATGGGGTGTGGCCTAATATGCTAATGAACTGTGCTGTCAGGGTTGTGGCCTAATATGCTAATGAGGTCCTGCTGGGCTTTTCTACAAAAAAAGCCCTGGTTCCATAAGAATATATTGGCTCTGAAGAAGAAGTAGAATTGAAACTTTCTCAGCATCCCTGCAGACCTGAAAGATTGGAAACTAAGAAACAGCAAAGAAGATTACAGTGTTTTCAAGGACTGTGTACAGCCCATTTACTGGTCTTGCTTTAGGAAGGTTTCTTTGTGCTTGTGTATTTGTTTCATAGCTTTTGTGCTTTAATAAGCAATAAATATATGTAGATCATACTAAAAGATTTGCAGTTTAATCTCTATGCATGATTTTCTCATTTGTTATGTTTGAGACATATGCCTTTAAGTAGCACTTTAGTGGTATTTGACCTTGAACAATCCATTCTCTTCATGGTGTATTTTGTTTTTGTCATTGTACTTAGTATCTCCATGGTCCTGTTGTATTTAGTGTTATCCTACCACTGGTCAATGTGAGCAGAAAGGCTGGGTGGCACACAGAGCTCTGGTCCAGCAAACAACCAAAGCCAGCAGCTAAGCCCCACTGCTCTGCGTGAGCAAAAAGGCTGGGTGTTTCGCCTATGCAAAAAGCAATGTTCAGTCTCCTGCCCAGCAAAGCTGATCAACTTCTATCTCTCTGTGTTCCAGTCCCCTCCCAACAAAACCCAAGAAAGGAGGGCTGGGCTTCAGCTTGGGCTTTATAGAGTTTTCAGATCCCATAAAGATGAATGGGAGCTCTGTTACTGGCAGCCAACAGTGCCTGTCAAGCTTCAGAGGGTCCCTATTGCTGTTTCCAAGGCTGGAGAATTTCACCCCCACTGTTGCCTTGGAGTTTAATTCATCAGCCCTGGGTTTTCCGAGAACCGCCCCAAAGTTTGTTAAATATTCATAACACATATCCTTCAAGGAACATTGTATATGGCCCCTGAACTGACCAAAATTCAGCACATGCTTTGGCTCATGAGCTGGCTCGTGCCCGTCCCTACAGAGCAATTAGGAGCATTTCATACATCCCAGTAAGACTCCTATTTCCCTTCCCTTAACCTGTGCACTACTCCACAGCTAATAGTTTAAATAAAAATGAGAAATCAGTTAGTAAGTTATTAACAAGCACTGTTTCAAAGGATAGTGTGAGGCACCCTAATTTCTCTCAAGGCTTAATGTGATTATTAGAAGGCCTTCTTCAGCTTGCAGGTGTCCATTATTTAGGTCTTCTTGCAGATAGTATCTTTAGGTCTTTCAAGGCTGTGATACTTGGTCAGTCATGAGAACCTGTGCTCAGTTGTGCAACCATATGCGAGGGGAGGACTAGGGATGGACATTAACATCTTCTGGAAAGTTCCAACAAGGGGGATTCCTGATAGATCCAAGAGACCACCTCACACCAGAGGGCAAAAGACTATAATAAAGGTATAGGCCAGAGGGAAGCCATGCTAACTTTATGCTCCTGCCATGCTAGTATGCTTTGATACATTATGCTTCATCATGATTGACAATGTATAGAATGCTTTCAGGTTCCAGCTTGGATTCTTATGCTGCAAGAAAATATGCTATCTAATACCAGGTATCTAATTAATTAAATAGAACAGCTTTTTTGTTTTATCTGTTGCTAAGCTATAGAGACTACACTCTGTAGTGATAACTTCTTTTAATCTTTAAATAAACTTTTATATATTCTTAAAAGGTCTGCTTTACATGTGTGTATTTAACCTTGAGGACCAACAGGGCTAGGTACTACTCAAGTGGCAAGGAACAGTGACCCAGGGGACCCATGCTTGGGTCTTTAATAGACAACCATGTCAGTCTTCAACAAAAGAGCTAGATTCTAGTAACACCTTAAAGATCAACCAGCTTTTTGTGGTATAAGCTTTCAAAATTCAAAACTCCCTTTGTCAGATTAACAAGCACTGAGCTTTTTAAAAGTCTTACTGTTTGGTGTTTTTTGTCTGTGTGCATTTTTGCACAACCTTATAGAAGTTGTATTCCCCCTGTTACTTATGTGCTTGACCCAACCATCCATAACCATAGGGTGTATTAGATTTCAGCTGGTGTGAAGATACAAAGTGGTCGCAAGATGAAAGGAAATAAAACTCCATGACCACGGCACAATTGCAAAGCTGAATCCAACTGCAAAGCTGTTCAGCATCCTACCTGAGTCAGGCAGCAGTGACATGATGAGATTTTAGGCTCAATTCACAAGTGATTGTGGCTGTCAAAAATAGTATTTTCACCTGCCAAATATGTTTCCTACGAAGACTGCAACATCTTTAGCTGAGATGTTGATATAGGTAAAGGTTCCCTTGCTCGAAAGCCAGTCGAATCCGACTCTAGGGTTGCGGTGCTCATCTCCGTTTCAAAGCCAAAGAGCCAGTGCTGTCCGAAGACGTTTCCGTGGTCATGTGGCTGGCATGACTAAACACCAAGGCGCACGGAACGCTGTTACCTTCCCACTGAAGTGGTACCTATTTATCTACTTGCAATTTCTTTTTTTTCGAACTGCTAGGTTGGCAGGAGCTGGAACTAGAGACGAGAGCTCACTCCGTCTTGCGGCACCTGGGTCTCGAACTGCTGAACTACTGACCTTCCACGGCCTGCAGTTCAGTGTCTTAACCACTTGAGCCACCGCAGCTCCTTGAGCCACCGCAGATGTTGATATAGGTAATTGCATATTGCCCATATTTACGTGAGTTGAATACAATATGTATGGGCACATCTGAAAAACATTGTTTCAGTGATTTCAATTATATTAATTCCATACAGTATTTTGCAATGTTATGAAAAAGGTGTTCCCCATCACCCTGGTATATATAAGGAGAGAAAGATGCTAACTAGCTATTTAATATGGTAGCATATTCTGTCAAATTCCACTGAAATGTTAATACCTTTTTGCACTCCCCAGAAGTAATATCAAATGCATATCTTCTGTAAGGTGCTGTAATGTACATCTACCAAGCTGTCTGCCATTTAAGCAACCAATCTATAACTTAGGTTAAGCCCAAGTACTTGGAAGTAATCCAGTTAAATCCACTGAGACTAAAGCAGCTTCAACCCATCTACTTTGGCTTAACCTTGGTTGTAGATCAGGCTGTAAAAGTGTCTGGATGATGGGTAGTTAGTTACTCCGGAAATATTAACAGAACAAAAAATAATTCAAGCTCAGTTTTTGTGCAATAAGTATGTACCAAAGGGATATATGAGGTAGCCAAGCTAAATGTTAAATCTTGAAGCGCATTTAACTTTCCCATATTGAGATATAATAAATTGATCAGCATAATTATCATTCAGGACATTAAAGTACTTTCATCTTTAGAATATATTCACAGGCTCTGGAATTACTACAAGATCATCTGAAATTGATGAGCTTTCAAGATATCATATATTCTACTCTGATGCAGTCCATTGGCCATATATGTCCATTACTGCATTTCTGTAAATCAGTCACCAATGAATGGAAAACTAGAAAAGATCTTTATAATGAATAAATGAATCAGTTCAGTAATGGAAATCTATAGCTGCATAGTATTCTACATTGTCAATACCAGCTTGACATATCATACAATTTAAACAGTTGATGTTATGCTGACTCTATGCAAAAGTAACGCTTATAAATAGTCTTGCTTTTCATGCCAGCAGCCATACCTTTTTTTTTGGGAGGGGAGAGAAAGCAATTTACACTGCAATCCTAAGCAGAGTTACACCCTTTCAAGTTTCCTGAAGTCAATAACTGTAGAAGGGGGTGACTGCGCTTAGGACTGCACTGTTAGATACTTCCCATTAATCATGCCTAAACTCATGAAAGATGTACACCTCAGAAAAGCATCTATCACAATTATTGCAAAACACCTAAGAAAAACTCCAGAATTAGCATTTTGAAGGGCTCCTTGGCATAATGTCAGTGATGAAAGTCATGTGCTTTTACATATTGCTCCTTTAATAAACAGTATGTTCTGAAAGTGGTTTTCTAAATGATATAGTAGTATAAGATCTTCATCAGAATGATGATCACACAAAATAGGCACATAGGGGGGCTAAAAATAGGTGATGAAGAATTTAAACTCCAAGTCTTTGCAGATGATCTCGTATTTATCCTTGAGGAACCAATGTCTTCTATTAGTTTCTTGCTTACCGAAATCTCAAAATATGGGGAGGAGGCCGGATTAAAAATAAATATCCAGAAAACTAAAATAATTATGAAAAATTGTCCTCCAGATATTATTGAGAAGGTACAACAAATATACAAGTTGTAGATAAGATAAAATATCTAGGCATAGTTATGGCAAATAAGAACAGTACACTTAAAGAAAATAACTATCAAAAACTGCTAGATGAAGTTAAGAAAGATCTCCATATATGGAAAGACATGCAGGTATCTCTTATGGGTAGAATTGCAGCGATTAAGATGAATGTCCTGCCATGTTTAATGTTCTTGGCTCCAAATATTCCAAAATATTGCTCTGACTGACGACCTCCGGAGGCATCTGGATCGAGGCGGATCGGCGGTTCTGCTGCTGCTGTTAGATCTGTTGGCCGCATTTGATATGGTCGACCACCAGCTACTAGTCCACCGCCTCGCCGACGTGGGAATTTGGGGGCTCGCCCTGCAGTGGCTTGCCTTCTTTCTCCAAGGTTGGGGACAAAGGGTGGCGCTAGGGGATCAGCAGTCAAGGAGGCACCCACTTGAATGTGGCGTGCCTCAGGGGGCTGTTCTGTCCCTGATGTTATTCAACATCTATATGCGCCCCCTTGCCCAGATTTCCTGGAGGTATGGGCTGGGATGTCACCAATACACTGATGACACCCAGCTCTATCTGATGTTGGGTGGCCAGTCAGACTCCGGACCAGAAGACCTTGACCGGGCGTTGCAGGCCATGGCTGGGTGGCTTAGACTGAGTCAGCTGAAGTTGAACCCGGCGAAGACGGAGGTCCTGTGCCTGGGTCGGGGCGTTTCGGGGGTGGGGATTCTGCTTCCGGCCTTTGGCGGGGCCTTACTGGTACCGGCACCAGAGGTTCGAAGCCTGGGAGTCCTCCTGGATTCTTCTCTTACCATGGAGGCCCAGGTAGCGGCCACAGCCAAGTTGGCCTTCTATCACCTTAGGCTGATTAGGCAGTTGGTCCCCTTCCTTGACCGGGCTGACCTGGCTACAGCGGTCCATGCAATGGTCACCTCGAGACTAGACTACTGTAACGCTCTCTACATGGGGCTGCCTCTGTTGCGGATCCGGAAGCTGCAGCTGGTGCAGAATGCCGCGGCCAGGCTGCTGATGGGCCTCCCTAGAAAGGAGCACATCCGGCATGCGCTAAGGTCACTGCACTGGCTGCCAATAGCATACCGAGTCTGCTTCAAAGTGCTGGTTCTCACCTTTAAAGCCCTATATGGCTGCGGTCCAACATATCTATGGGACCGCCTTTCCCCATATATACCCCAGAGAGCACTACGGTCTGGGTCACAAAATCGTTTGACCCATGGGAGGCCAGGCTAGCTGCCACTAGAGCTGGGGCATTTTCAGTGGTGGCCCCTACCTGGTGGAATGAGCTCCCAGAGGAGATCAGGGCCCTGCAGGACCTCTTTCAGTTCCGCAAGGCCTGTAAGATGGAGCTCTTCCGCCAGGCATTCAATTAGGGGCTGCCGCCACTGGAGTGCCCAGCCCGGAATGCTACAACTGAGCAGCTGTCTGATCAGGAACATCTGGCACCTATTACCAAGCAGGGGCCATTGGAGTTGGCAAGTAAGGAACACCAGCTCTTCAGATATTGTGAAACATTGGTCCAATGGTTTTAACCACCACCTGCATTTTTGTACTGCATTTTGTACTGTATTTTGTATTTGTAATGGTTTTTGTATTTATAATGTGTTGTTAACTGGTGTATTTTTAAATATGTTTTATGTATGTATTTATATTGACTGGAAGCTGCCCTGAGCCTGTTTTGCAGGGAGGGCGTGGTATAAATCTCATAATAAATAAAATATTAAAAAGTGCTCAGTTTTTTGAGGACTTTGATAAAATAGTCAAATCTTTCATCTGGTATCCTAAGAAGGCCTGTATAAAATGGAAAGCATTGCAAGATAAGAAGGAAAGAGGAGGAATGGGTTTACTAAACTGGTATCTTTACTACCAGTTTGCAGTAGCTACATGGATTAAAGATTGGATAACCCTGGAAAACAAAAGACTCTTAAAACTAGAATGTCATGATCTATACATGGGCTTGCATGCATATGTATGGTATGACAAAGATAAAATACACTCTAATTTCAAACATCATATGTTGCGAGACCCCCTGTTTAAAGGATGGAAGAAAATAAAAGATAAATTCTATGAAAAAATTCTGCAATGGGTCTCTCCTCTGGAAGCTTTTATTATGCCCTCCTTGATAACAGATGGGAAAAAGTGATCATATGATGTTCTATTTGATAAGAATAACAAGCTTAAAGATATGGAAGCCCTAAAAAATGCTAGTATTAATTTAACATGGTGGGAAAATACACAGTTAAAATCCAGATTTGTTAAAGATAAAGTGGGTTTCTATACAACAAGAAATAGTTTGGATAAACTTTGGCTGTCAACAAATGATAAAGCTATTCAAAAACTGTATAACTTTATGTTGGAAGACTATATGCAGGATGAAAAAGTTAGTACGATAATGGTTAAATGGATGCAAGATGTGGACCATGCTATTCCAATAGAGGATTGGGCAAAAATTTGGAAGTCAGTTAAACTTCTGAGGGTGACCTCTTATAAATAAAATATATTGAAAGTATACTATAGATGATAATGGTCGCTGGATAGGTCTGCTACCAGCTCTAAAAACTGCTGGAGGTGCGAAGACAATGTACGCTCCTTCTACCATATGTGGTGGAGGTGCGAAAAGATTTATAAATTTTGGAAGAAAGTTCAAAAATTGATATTTGTTATGTTAGCAATAAATTTAAAACTAGTTCCTGAAATATTTTTGTTAAACATGTTTCCTGATAAGATGAAAGTAAATGATGTTTACCTACTTACATACATTGTAACCACTGCACAAATTTTGGTGGCTAAATGCTGAAAATCATCTAAGCTTCCCTCTATGCAAGAGTTAAAAAATAAATTGTTGGAAGTGGTGGAAATGGATAGGCTAACACTGTGGTTACAAGGAAAAGATGCTAAGATTTTTCAGAAACATTGGTCTAAAGTGTATTCCTGGTTAAATGTTGATGGTGATTTATAGACTCAGATATCTATATTGTTTATGATAAATATATAGTTGTTTACTCTGAAAATTCAAAATAAATCATTTAAAAAAAGAATGATGATCACACCATCTATTAGCATGAGCACCATGTTTTACTTATATGTTTGGTTGGATCTTCATGTTAACAACATTAATTGAAGACAAAATCAAGTTGAACTAAGGGTGAATCTGGGTTTCAGAAAGGAGTCCACTTCTGCTTTGAATATTAGTGTGATGATAAATGATAGCTTGCACAAATGATATCTAAGATACACAGAATTTAGTTGGGAACATCTCTGTGGTCAGACTCCAGATAAATAGTATTATTTTCTTAGTCTTGTAATGTTGGTTCCAACATGTGTGTATATGTTGACAAAGAGATTTTCAAGCTTCCCAGCCTTTCAGGTTTAGTGCAATGAAAGATGCTGTTGAAGGGAGATTTATATGAATGACAGAAAAGGATGGCCAGTGCATATCATGCTGTATGCTAAAGGATGTTATTAATAAGTTGTGGAGTCATGGTTGGTCTAAGTGCCCTAGGATGCCAAAAATGGCCTTTATGGAAAAAGGGAAGTATATTGTAACTATTGTACAGCGTAAATATAGAGAGCAAAACTGGTGAAAATGAATGCATTGCAGACTGTTACCTCAATGTGTTCAGGGCAACAAGTATAAACTCTCTTGTCCATGAGAACAGGACTCAGGTACAAGCTAGATGGATGGCAATGAATACTGGGAGCCCAGAGGTTTGGAGTCAAGATTAAAAATGACAGAGCTCAAAAGCAGGCTTAGAAAGGAAAACAGAACCTGTAATAAATTAGAATAATCAGAAATAGTTTGTTGAGGAGAACCAGAATTACAGTTAAACAGTTGGCGAAATAATTTAATACATTTCAGCACAAAGTACCATCAATACCAATATCTGATTCTAGCACCAAACTGCAGCATAACCCCTGCAGAACAATGGAGAGAATAAAAATGGGGAGGAGGAGAAGTGAGTGAAGGAGAAATGTTACCTGTCATTTTATGCATTGGGGCTGTCTAGTTCTATGGCACACTAGCTCTGGGTGGGGTTGGGTCCAAGGAAAGGCACTTAGCAAGGGAACTAAGTGGGTGATCCAGCCAGAATTCTAATCAATAAATGCAAAGAGAAGTGAGTCTGAATCTGTTAAGTATGTCTGAACCCAAGGCACACAGATAGGAGCAATCAGGTGAATAAGCACAAGCGCATGTGCAAGTTTGGATATGCCATTTAGCAGTTTGAAAGATGGAATGTGCTGGCAATGCACAATGGGTGTGCTGGCAGTGTAGACATTGACATGGGAAGGGGCCTCCACTAAAGGGACTGTGCACAATAGAAAACAAAAGGCAACTTTAGCAGGCTTGCCAGAAGGATGGAGAAAGTCTGGGAAAGTTAGAATTAGCAGTTCTGATTGGCATGAAAGGTGGGAGTGGTGGCTTGCCATTTCTCCACTCAGAAAAAAAGTGGAGGGATTAGAGACACAAGAGAGGTTTGACTGTTCCTTGGAACGAGAGCTGGCTCAGAAGAATCTAATTAGTCTATTTGAAAGAGAGCTAGTATGAAGAACACCTGCTGTACTAAAAGAGTTTCAAAACATGACACCACTTTGCAATGCACCAGTTCTTTATACACGGTTATCTCATTTTGCTCACAAAAATACTCCTGTGTAGTTCAGATGAATCACTCAGGGGAAGACATGATAACCAGTGTGAATTTATCCACTTCCCAACTGAGCAGTAAACGTAACAACTGGATTGGTTTTATAACCATGTTCTGATGGCCAAAATTGACATTTCACCAATGCACACTTTTCTTCTCATGACTTTATCCAATTCCCAACAAATCTACCCTCTTTCTACATCTGAACATGTTTTCTCTCTGTCCAACTCTTTTATCCATGCATTGGGTTTTAGCAGCATGGTGCTTCTCCATAATTTATTTTATTTATTTATTTGTTTTGATTTATATCCCGCCCTCCCCGAAGGCTCAGGGCGGCTAACAATATAAAGAATTTAAACAATATAAACAATATAAAACAACATCAACCAGATAAAATTATAAAAACAAACAATACAACATAAGCACATTTAAACCCAAGATGACGGGTTTTCGAGGTGGAATATCGAGGTGGAATAGCGGCAGTGGCGGCTCCTACTCAAAAGCCTGGCGGAAGAGCTCCGTCTTGCAGGCCCTGCGGAACTGGACAAGGTCCCACAGGGCCCGGATCTCCTCTGGGAGCTCCTTCCACCAGGTAGGAGCCGCCACCGAAAAAGCCCTGGCTCTTGTGGCAGCCAGCCTCACATCTCTGGGGCCAGGAATTTCCAAAAGATGACAGCCCCCAGACCGAAGTGCCCTTGGGGGAACATGTAGGGAAAGGCGGTCCCTCAGGTAAGCCGGACCCTGGCCATACAGGGCTTTAAAGGTGATAACCAGCACTTTGAAGTGAATCCGGTACGCTATTGGCAGCCAGTGCAGCACTTTCAACACAGGCTGAATATGGTCCCTCCTAGAGACCCATCAACAGCCTGGCTGCAGCATTCTGCACTAGCTGCAGCTTCCGGATTTGCGACAAAGGCAGCCCTAAGTAGAGAGCGTTACAGTAGTCTAACCTTGAGGTGACCGTCGCATGGATCACCGTGGCCAGGTCATCGCGGCTAAGGAAGGGGGCCAACTGCCGTGCCTGCCTCAGATGGAAGAAGGCTGACCTGGCAGTGGCTGCTACCTGGGCCTCCATCGTTAGAGAGGAGTCCAGGAGCACTCCCAAACTCCTAACCTCCGACGCCGGCACCAAAGGTACCCCGTCAAAGGCTGGGAGAGGGAGCCCCAACCCCGAACCGGTCCGACTCAGGCCCAGGACCTCCGTCTTTGTCGGGTTTAGTTTCAGCCGGCTCAGTCTGAGCCACCCAGCCACGGCCTGTAACGCCCGATGCAGATCATCCGGAGTGGAGCCCGACTGGCCCCCCAACATCAGATAGAGCTGGGTGTCATCTGCATATTGATGACACCCAAGCCCACAACTCCGGGCAATCTGGGCAAGGGGGCGCATGTAGATGTTGAACAACATCGGGGACAGCACTGCCCCCTGAGGCACCCCACACTCAAGGGGGTGTCTCCGGGACCGCTGTCCCCCTATCACCACCCTCTGTCCCCGACCTTGGAGAAAAGAGGCAAACCATTGAAGGGCAAGCCCCTGAATCCCCTCGTCGGCAAGGCGGTGGGCCAGCAACTGGTGGTTGACCGTGTCGAATGCTGCCGACAGATCCAACAACACCAGAGCTGCCACACCACCCCGATCCAGTTGGCTACGGAGATCGTCAGTCAGGGCGACCAGTACCGTCTCCGTCCCATGGCCTGGGCGAAAGCTGGACTGGTAAGGATCTAGGATGGAAGCATCATCCAGAAAGCTCTGCAGCTGCAACGCCACCGCCCTCTCGATAAGTTTGCCCAAATAGGGCAAATTGGACACCGGCCAATAGTTGGCCAATTCGGCTGGGTCCAGAGATGGCTTTTTCAAGAGGGGGCGGACCATCGCGTCCTTGAGCGCCCTGGGGAACCGCCCCTCCAAGAGGGACGTGTTGATAATCTCCCGCAGGGCACCTCGAAACCCCTCATGGCCTGCTTTAATGAGCCATGATGGGCACGGATCAAGGTCGCAAGTGGTTGGACGCACAGATACAAGCAATCTGTCAACTTCCTCCAGGCTGAGCAGGCTAAAACACTCTAACCCCGACCCCAAAGACGAGCAAGGGGCCTCAAGTTCTCTAACTGTTTCAATTGTGGCGGGGAGGTTGCGGAGGAGTGCCAAGACTTTATCTGCAAAATAGCTCGCAAAAGCCTCACAGCCAATGTCCAATTCCCTAGCATTTTGCCTGCCCTGTGGCAGAGCCATCAAGGACCATTTCTGGGACCATTCTTGATTACAAAGAGTAAGGAGTTGTTTGAACTCATTGCACAAACACAGCATCTGCTTAACATGTAAATAATCATACAAAATGCAGTGCAGTGTAGTGGTCAGGCTAGGATCTGGGAGACCCAGGATTGATTTCCTGCTGCCATGGAAGTTTGCTTGGTGACTTTGGGCCAATCACTCTCCCTTGGCCTAATCTAGTTATTTAGTTATTTATTTGTAAAACTTTAATGCCACCTCTCCAAAAATATTCCTAAGGCACCTTACAACCCCCCAAATAAAAACAAACCATTAAAAGATATTAGTTGAAATCCAGCATTAGAAAAAAGCCAGCCCAGCATTAAAAAACACACCATAAAAACAAATCACTGATAGCTTAAAATAAGTTTCCAGGCTGCAATATTGTTAAAAAAAAATCAATCTCTTATTGAAAAGCTTGGGTAAACAAACATTTTGACCTGGCAACTAAAAGAAAGCAACAAATGTTCCAGAAGAGCCCCATGAGGAAGAACAGTCAACAAGTGAGGTCACATCACTGAAAAAGCCTTATCTCTGGTTGCTGTCCACCTTATCTCAAGATATGAGGCATCGAGAGCAGGGCTTGTGAGGCTGATCTTAACTGGCAAGCTAGACAATATGGGAAGAGGAGGCTCTTCAAGTACCCTAGGTGCAAACCCTTTAGAGGTTTAAAGGTAAGAAACCAGCACTTTGAATTGTGCCTGAAAACAGATGGGCAGCCGGGGCAGATCTTTCAGCACTGGGGTGATACCATCCCTGTATTGTGCCCCTGATAATAGACTGGCTGCTCCATTTTGGATGTGTTGAAATTTCCAGACAATTTTTAAAGACAGCCCACATAAAGCATATATATATTTTTTTTGAAACAAAATTTTATTGGAATATATTCAAAATTGTTAAACATCGTTACCAATACAATTTAAAAATTACATCCCATCCCCCCACCCACCCTAATAGGCTTCCAACACTGCTAATAACAAAAAAGAAAAAGTTAAAAGGTAATCAAGTTTAGGCTTATAACAATTGACAAACCAGGTAACACAATTCTGATACATAAAAACCTGACTTTTTCAAACATAGTTTCCAATAAAGGTACAGTACAATCAAGTGTTCATTTCATTTCTCATTCAGTTTCAATACAAATCAAGATTGTACATTGCCCCCACAATCGGAATGAAGAGACGGACACCAATATGGATTTAACAAGGGCCACTTTATTAATTATTTATAATCAAACAACTGGCGAGGAGCTGCTAAAATGTACTGAGGAATATGACAGGTGTCAAACTCCTGACCACCTTCATCACCTTCTGGGTGATGCACCTTCCCCAATCTTGAGCCACCCAATGTGGCTCTCGACCAGCGGTTTGGCATGTTTCAGAGAACCCCCTGGCCCACCACCCCAGAAGCCGCAAAGGCCTGCTAAGATAGGCTGGGCCAGATTGTTCTAAGGAAGATCACCCCTTCCCGGCCTTGAGCCGCAAAGGCCCGAAAGTTGTTCATGGAGGACCCTTTAATTCCTTTATAACAATGCCCAGGTGCTCACCGATTTCAACTTCCTGATCGCACTACCCCGCCATAGCAAAGGCCAAGCCTCTGCTTAGGCCTTCGCCCCCACCAAGCGATCCAGTGCCAACAGCACCCCTCGCCTCAAATCTGCCAGAAATATAGCGTTGCCCTTGTTAAGGAGGTGCACCTTGTCTTCCCTATACAGGTCCATTAACCCGACCCGTATATCAGGGTGCAACAAGAAGAGGTCCAAACCTCCTTCCATGGCAATTTAACGCTGCCAAGTGGCGCCTAATCTCATCCAGCACAAGGACCTAGAAACCCCCAGGCCATGCCACACCTGGCACAGCGCTATTGTAGACAAGACCAGCTGCACCCTAGGCAACTGGCTGCCTTAACATCTAGTGGGTTCCCCAAAATTGTGCCAACCTGGCAGGGCAGAATAGTCTAAGACTATCCATACTCTGGGCCACCTTACTCTTATCATCGCAAGGTCAGCCTCTGCCTGTAAGCCAGGGCCAATACCCTTATAGATGATGCAGCATAGCCACCAGACCATGTGCACTCCGGGCCATCTATGCCATGGTGAGGTTGCCCCCAGGCAACCGGTCCACTTGTAGCACCAGGGCCTTGCCCTTCATGATGGGGCAGAATAGCCACCAGACCATGTGCACTCTGGGCCACCGGCCCATCAAAATGAGGCTGCACCCCAGGCAACCGGTCCAGTTGTGACATCAGGGCCTCGCCCTTCATGCAATGCAGCATAGCCACCAGACCATGTGCACTCCATGACACCTTGCTCTTATCATCACAAGGCCAGTCTCCACTTTATCACAGGGGCCTCGCCCTTCATGACGATGCAGCATGGCCACCAGACCATGTGCACTCAATGCCACCTTGCTCTTATCATCACAAGGCCAGTCTCCTCTTTATCACAAGGGCCTCGCCCTTCATGATGATGCAGCATGGCCATCAAACCATGTGCACTCCAGACTACCTTGCTCTTATCATCACAAGGCCAGTCTCCACTTTGTCACAAGGGTCTCACCCTTCATGATGATGCAGCATGGCCACCAGACCACATGCACTCCAGACTACCTTGCTCCTATCATCACAAGGTCAGTCTCCATATTATCACAAGGGCCTCGCCCTTCATGGCGATGCAGCATGGCCACCAGACCACGTGCACGCCAGGCCACAGGCCCCTCCGATGAGGTTGCACCCCAGGCAACTGGTCCAATTGTGGTACCAAGGCCTCGCCCTTCATGATGATGCAGCATGGCCACCAGACCATGTGCATGCCAGGCCACCTTGCTCTTATCATCGCAAGGCCAGTCTCCACTTTATCACAAGGGCCTCGCCCTTCATGATGATGCAGCATGGCCACCAGACCACATGCACGCCAGGCCACCTTGCTCCTATCATCACAAGGCCAGCTTCCGCTTAATCACAAGGGCCTTGTCCTTCACGGCGAAGCAGAATAGCTGGCCAGACTATCCGCACTCTGGGCCATCGTGCTCTTATCTTCCAAAGGTCTGCTGCAGCCTGTAACATAAGGGCCTTCCTGGCCAGGGAGTCCTCTTGGCCCAGTGGGAGGCCCAAAGGACCATGCTGTGGCCACAGACGTTGATTCCTCATCTTGCCCTGCAGCCAGCAGCACCTGAAGGACAAACTTCATTAATAACTTAAAACATTGCAATTCCAGTCTCTGAATGCTAGGCAAAAACCCACCATAGCTCATGATCCACAGCACCTCCCCACAAAAAGGAGTGCAGTGACTGGAAAATGTCCTGACCTAACAAGGTCCCACTGACACTACCACTCGGGCAAGGGAATACGTAGCCCCGGGCAACTGTAGTGGAAGCAGCACTGAGCCAAGAGAATGAGTTCCAAACTTCACGCCCAGGAAATGTCAAACTTGCCCAAAGCCCAGGCCTACTGCCGCAACCTGGTGCCTGGTCATCAGACATCCATCTGCATGCCAAAGCAGTAACCATCTTCATAACGGGAAGTGCAGTAACACCCAGTTTGCCAAATGACCCATTTCCCACAGCCAGGGAAATGGGTTGCCTCCAGACCTTTAGAGCTTCCGTTTCGCAAGCCAACATAGAATGCAGTAGAATATGTTTGCATTGCACAGTCATTGCTTTGCAAGGCACTGCCCAATAATCATAAGGCTCATGTTTGCCCTAATCAAGGAATTACATAATGATATTCCTGGGTAGCAAAGGCATTTACACAGCAATGCTTAATTTTGCTCAGTCATTGCGATTTGCAAGGCACTGCCCAACATCAAAGGGCTGTTGTCAACACTGATCAATTGAATTGACTTATGATATTCCTGGGTGCACATGAAGCCCACCCCTTTTAAAGGGGGTTAATTGTCCAGTGCCGTTGTTTACCTCCATGCCATGAAAAAACCACAGCTATGCAACTCCACATATTCAGTCTCTAAAAGACAGACAAGACTTAAGTCTGTGGATTGTTTGGCAATCCTGCACCCTGAAGGATAGGAACTTGAGGCCAAGAATTATCATGTCCAAAGTCTATACCAGAAGAGAGCGTCTCAGATTCAATTCCAAATCCACTGGATTGGCCGACAGTGGAAACTTTCTCTCAGCCATGGAGTTCCCTGAAGGACTTTATGCAGGCATTCAATATTTATAACTCAAGAGACTGCCCCTATAAGGCATTCTGGAACACTTCTTGGTATATAATCTTTCCTGGTTCTACTAACCACTGAGATCCATCATAACAAAAAGTTAGTGGCTTTTGAAACATAAGTGCCAATCATCAGTATTGTCACTGTAAAATTGTTATATTAATTAATTTGTTTGTGTGTCTGTTTTGAAAAAACAACCTATCCTGATGATTGCACAGTACCTATAATTTCCTATAAAAACTGTGTTCCTATCCTAAAAACCAAGGACGAGCGCGCAATAAAGTGCACTGGCCCCTGTACAAACAGGTGTATACCTACCTGCAGGCTATATGTTCATTCACCGTAATGGGAACCTATGTTCAGGGAACCCTACTACCATATATACATGAGTAAACTGGATTGCCAGGCCAGAAAATAGTTCAATCCTGGCCAAGTGCTTGGGCAGAACAGCCCCCACAGAACCACCGGAAGCCACATGCCTCATTACTGTTGCTGTGGCAGCGCCACTGTATCCCAGCCAGCACCATCCACAACCCACCATGACCAACACCACTCTGGCAGGCTGTGGCTACTCACTGGACCTCCCCTTACAGACAAATGCACTATTAAAACTGTGAAGTATGTTCATGAGGACCGACCGATGACATGCGAGGACGTGCTGGCTGTCAAATCCCAAATCACAGCATCAAATTGGAAGTTACACTGTATTCCTGCCAGAACAAAAAACAGAAAGCACAAATGACATATTGCAATGATCATGTCAAATCCTAACACATGACAAAAACTAAGCTAATTCACAAACTCAGAATGCACGCATGCGCTGCTGACAAAGATTCCTTCACAGAAGGAAACCCTTAGGGTTCTGCCATTTTCCGTCCAGATTGTACTTGTCTCACTCTGAAACTGCTGCACCAGAAATACCTCTATATTGCCTTAGGGCCCAATATTGTAATTGGAAGATGGCAATTAATACTGTCTTTCACTGAATAACACGATGCAAAAATGCTATTTTGAATAAAGATCCTGATCTACAGTCTCAAAAATAAATAAGCCCATCTGCAATAAGTAGTTAAGCCATTTTGATATTTCGGAAGGAATAACCCCTTCGATAGCACTGTATCTATTCGAGCTTGCTAAAAGGAGTATAGCCTACTCAAAATGGCAAAAAGCTCAGCGGGTCCCAGGCGGAGCTCTTTCATATCACCCACTACCCTTTGGTAGGGGCTGCTGACCTGCTGTAAAAACCTGGCCAGCCGCTTAGGAGCAGACCACTTACCATTTAGGGCACCCAAGCTTTTATTTGGAGCCAGCTGTTCTTAATGGAACTGGTCTCCAGAGGCAGATGCCTAAAATGCTTGCATCCCCTTTCTTACTTAAAGTTTATAAGATCATGAATGGGACAGCAAGCTGAAAAAGAAGTAGTTTCTCCCTTTCTATCAATACTAAAACTCATGGACACACCCTGACTTGCTGAGCAATCCTATTAGAACATATAAAAGGAAGTACTTCTTCACCCAAAGAATGATTAATACATGGAATTCACTGGCACCGGAGGTGGTGCAGCCCCAAGCATGGAGAACTTCAAGAGGGAATTAGATAAGCATATGGAGCAGAAGTCCATCAGTGGCTACCAGCCACAAGGCACAGCTAGGAACTCTCAGTCTGGGCAAGTGATGCACTATATTCTTGGTGCTTGGGAGGGCAAAAGTGGAAGGGCTTCTATTGTCCCAGCCCCACTGGTGAACCTCCTAATGGCACCTGGCCTCCTTGGCCACATGTGACAGAGTGCTGAACTAGATGAGCCCCAGGCCTGATCCAACTCTGGCCCCTCCTATGTTTTTATGTAGCTTAAGATGGCCGCCGCTCCTCACTGCCCCAAAAAGGCTACAAGAGGAGAACCTAAAATGGCCCCTGCTAACTTTGCCCTAAAATGGCCACCAATGTTAACACCCCACTACGGCTGCAGCTTCTCAATCTAAAACGGCTACTGTACCCCTGGCCTCCACTGCATAACATAGGCACCTAAGAGAGAAAAGGCCAGAAAATAGGGCGGGTGATAAAAACTGCAGGGGTGAGGCAGCCTAACCCTGCTACCACACACTACCCAAAGCGGGGGGGGGGAGAGAGAGAACCTGAGGCTTCCCCCCAGAGAACTAGGCCCCTATGCTAGGATCAAGCTCCCCCTTAACAGAAGTGCTCATCCAGGCCGAGCAGAGCAGCGCCTCCATCAAGAAGCCGCTGCCGAGCTCATAGTACCGCCCGAATACACTCCCCCACCAGATCTTCCTGTGGCCTCCAAACCGCCGCAGCCCGCGCCTCCAAACCGCCGTGGCCCGCGCCTCCAAACCGCCGTGGCCCGCGCCTCCAAACCGCCGCGGCCCGCGCCTTCATGCCGCCACCGCGGCCCACGCCACCATGCCGCTGCCGCCGCGGCCCACGCCACCATGCCGGCGATGGCTCGGCCCACCTCTCCAGGCCGCCGTTGCCGCAGCCCACCTCCCCAAGCTGCTGGCAGCTCGGCCCGCCTTTCCAGGCTGCTGGCGGCTCAGCCCGCCTTTCCAGGCCGCTGGCGGCTCGGCCTGCCTGTCTGGGCAGCCGCCGCGGCCCGTGCCTCCCGGCCGCTGCTGCCGCCCAACCCTTCTGGCCGCTACAAACGCGGCCCGAAGTAGAAGTGCTGGGCCAGAAGCCTAAAAGGCCCCAGCTCCCCAGCAACAGATCGTGCTCGGAGCTCCTGCTGGCTCTGAGCACGCCAAGGAACTGTGTGGGGCAGAGGGCAGGAGCCGAGCCTGAACAGGCTGGCTCCGCCCCCTGCCAGGTGTCCTTTCATCTTCCTGCCTCACGAGGAGGCAAATCAGCCCCCTCCCGCCAGCGCAGGCTCGGCGGGAGTTGGGGCTCGCATTTTTCCTTTCATTCTATATTCGGTTTCCATATACAATTTCAGGCCTTCCCAGTCTTTTAGATATTGTTCTGCCATTTGTCCATTTAGTTTTTTCGTCATTTTGTCCATTTCGGCTAAAAACAGCAGTTTCCTCAACCAGTCTTGTATATCTGGCACCTTCTCCGCTTTCCACTGTTGCGCAAAAGCCATTCTCGCCAATGTGATCATATACCATAATAGTGTCCTCTTTTCTTGTGGAATTTTTTCCATTGTCAAACCTAGGAGAAGAAGGTCCGGACTTTTCCTGATAGGAATTTTTAATATCTTCTGCATCTCACAATGTACATTTGACCAGCTTTATCACATGACCACCACATATGATAAAAAGAACCCTCTGTTTTTTTTACATTTCCAACACTTATTACTCAAGTTCTTATCCATACTAATATTAGCAATCTTTTTTGGTGTCGTATACCATCTGTACATCATCTTATAACAGTTTTCTTTTATATTAACACAGGTTGACATTTTAAAGGCTTTTTTCCACAGAAATTCCCATGATTCCATAGAAATTTCCTTATTCATATTTATGGCCCATTTTATCATTTGCTCTTTAACAGTTTCATCCAAAGTATATACAGTCAACAAGGTTTTATACAACTTAGATATCATTTTCCGCCCTTTTTTCAACCAAATATCTTCAAACTCATCATTCTTAGCTCTAAAACCAACTTCTTTACAGTCTTTTTTGTAAATGTCCCGTATTTGGCAATATTGTAACCATCCATACTCAAATGCTAATTCATTATTTGGTTTTAAAACATATTTTTTCCCTTCCTTTTGAAGCAACTCTTGGTATTTCAACCAATCATTACCTTTATGTTCTGAAAAAGGATGAATAACTGCAGCAGGAACAATCCATAAAGGCCTCTCATCGGGAACTGTATTCTTGTATCTGGTCCATGCATCAAACAACGTTCTCCTTATATAATGATGCTTAAACATTGAATCTACTTTATTTTTCCCATACCAAAGATAGGCATGCCAGCCAAATCTGCAATCGTGACCCTCAAGGGCCAAAAGTTTTCTGTTTTCCAAATTAACCCAGTCAGTTAACCAAGATATACATACAGCTGCATGATACAAACGCAAATTCGGGACTTGGAAGCCACCTCTATCTTTAACATCATACATTATTTTCATTTTAATTCTCGGCTTCTTTCCTGCCCAGATAAATTTAAAGATTTCTCTTTGCCATTTCACCAACACTTTCACATCTTTCACAATTGGTATTGTCTGAAACAAAATCATTAACCTGCGCAGTACATTCATTTTGACAACGGCAATTCTTCCAAGAAGAGATAATCTGAGTTTTCCCCACTTTTCTAAATCACGTCTTATCGAAACCCACAATTTTTCATAATTATTCTTAAACAGATCGATATTTTTCATTGTAACATCAACTCCCAAGTATTTGACCTTTTTAACCACTTCACATTCTGTCATGTTTTGTAAAGCTTGTTGCTTTATAACATTCATGTTTTTACACAGTATTTTCGATTTATTTTTATTTACATAGAACCCTGCGAGATCACCAAACTCTTTTACTTTTTCAAATACCAATGGCATATTATTGACAGGATCTTCAACAATAAACATAATATCGTCAGCAAACGCTCTTAATTTGTATGAGAAATCTCTAATACTCAAACCTTTTATATTATTATCCTCTCTAATCACTTGCAGCAATATTTCCAAAATCCAGATAAATAACAGTGGCGATAAGGGACAGCCCTGCCTAGTTCCTTTTCTGACCCGGAACGCTTCCGTTGATTCTGCATTTACAATCACCGTGGCCTTTTGTTCTTTATATATTGATTTAATCATTTTTGTAAATTCTACGCCCATCTGCAATTTTTCAATCACTTTGAACATGAATTCCCAATTCAAATTATCAAATGCCTTCTCCGCATCTAAAAATAAAAAGCCGACCTCTTTTTCCAGGTGCTTATCATATTCTATTGCATCCAAAACAACCCTCATGTTGTCTTTTATTTGCCTACCTGGCAAAAACCCAGCCTGATCTTCGGCAATAGTGTCTTTCAAATATTCTTTGAGGCGTTCTGCTAGAATTTTTGCAAAAAATTTTGTAATCATTGTTCAAAAGTGAAATTGGTCGATAATTTTTAACATTAGTTAAATCTTGGGTCTCTTTCGGTATCAGGGTGATTGCTGCTTCGTTCCAGGAATCTGGAACCTTCCCACTTTCTCTAATTTCATTTAAAAGAATCTCAAGAACCAGTACCAGGTCTTCTTGAAATTTCTTATAAAATTTGGCTGAAAATCCGTCTGGTCCTGGAACTTTGAAGATTTTTGCTTCTCCTATTGCTTTGCTGATTTCTTCTTTAGTTATCACAGCATTTAACAATCCTTTTGTTTTTGAACTTGGTTGTGTCAAATTCACTTTAGATAAGTAATCCTGGATTTTTTGTTGATCCACCTATTTTGCTTGAAAAAGAGTAGCATAGTATTTGTAAAATTCTCTCCGGATCCCTCCTGGGTCTATAATTTCTCTATTCCCATCTTTCAATTTAATTATTGTTTTGTTCTCTCTTCTTTTCTTCAATTGCCATGCCAAATATTTCCCAGGTTTATTCACTCCTTCAAAGGACTTCTGTTGCAATTTTTTCAAGTTCCAATAAACTTCTTTATTTAACCTCGCATCATATTGTTCCCTTAGGATCCTCAGTTCTCTCAAAATTTTCTTTTTGCCAGATCTCTTCTTAAGTTCTGCTTCTTTCTTTTGAATATTTTCCAATTTCTTTATCTATTTTGAATTGTTGTTTTCTTTCATTGTTGTTAATTGCAATTAGATGTCCTCTCATCACAACCTTATATGCCTCCCATACCGTTTGCGTCTGTACTTCTTTATTTAAGTTTAGTTGAAAATACGTTTTGGTTTCTGTCCTTATTTTATCCACAATGTTTTGTTTGTCCAGTAAATCCTCATTGAGTCTCCATCGAAATTTCTTTCTCTTAGCATAAGTTGACCACTTTATTGGGCTGTGGTTGGAAAGAATTCTAGGTAATATTTCAATTTTACGTGTTTGCACAATTAAGTTCTCAGTCATCCACATCATATCAATTCTTGAGAAAGACTCATGTCTTGATGAATAAAAAGAATAATCTTTGTCTTTAGGGTTTTTAGCTCTCCATGCATCTTCCAGGTGTTCATGTTTCGCTAATTGAAAAAATACTTTCGGAAGCTTACCTATACCTTCATTTCCTTTTTTGGATTTTCTGTCAATAGCATTATTAACAGTATCATTAAAGTCACCCATCAATATCATTTGTTCATAAGTTAACTGTTGTAATTGTTCCCACAAATCTTGAAAGAATTTTTCCTTGGCTCCATTCAGGGCATAGAGATTTAAAATTAAAGTCTTTTATTCTGAAGCATAACTTCTACTGCTAAAAATCTTCCTTCTTTGTCTTTAAAAATTTCTTTTGGTTCCAACTCTTTTTTTACATATGTAACAACTCCTTTTTTCTTTTGCGAGGAGAGGGAATAAAATTCCTCTCCTAGTCTACTTTGAATCAAAAATTTAACATCAGTCTTTTTAATATGTGTTTCTTGTAAACAAATAATATCACATTTTTGTTTTTCCAACCATAGCCTAATATTTTTCCTTTTTTGGGGTGAATTAAGTCCATTAACATTCCATGAAATAATTTGACTCTCCATGTTGGCTTTGTATTTATTTATCAGAGTCTTTAAAATTGTCTTTAATGAACTTGTTCATTTGCTCTACTGACTTGATGGTGACTCTCTTCTGTTTAAATGTAAAGCTGACACCTTTTGGAATTTCCCATCTGTATCTAATGCCCTCTGTTTTCAGTTTGTCGATCAGGTCTTTGAAAAGTCGTCTGTCCTGAAGAATTGTTCTGGGTAATTCCTTTAGTATCATAATTTTCTTGTTGTCAATCATGAAGTCTTCCTGAAATTGTTGCTTAAACAAATCCTCTTTCAATCTTTTGGATATAAACTGGACAATCACATCTCTGGGTAATTTTTTCTTTTGTGCAATCACAGAGTTGACTCTGTATACCAAATCAATATGTGCCGCCACCTTCTCCTCTTCTAGTTTTAAGAAATCTGCAACAGCATCCACCATAACTGAGTGGATATTCTCATTTTTGTCTTCAGGGATTCCCCTAAATCTCAGATGGTTAAGCATTCCATTATACTCCACCATTACATTAGCTTTTGATGCTTCTTTAGCAACCTCAGTTACACCAGTTTCCACTCCTTTCACTCTCTCCTCTACCTCATCTGTTCTTTTGTTCAGCGTCTGTATTTCCTTTGTAATCCCAGCCAAGTCTTTTTTCAAGTCAGCTACTTCATCAGCCACTTTACCTAGAGTTTTTTTTCCATTTTTTGTATAGCGTCCATCATCCGTTTTTCCATGGCTTCCATCATGCCCTGTAGTTTCTTCTCCTCTTTAGCAGCCATTTTCGGGGAGGACCAAGAGTTCACCCTCTGTCTTTGCCGGAGATCGTAAGACGTTGTTTACAATTATCACAAAACTTACATCAAATTAAAGCTCTTCTTGTGCCCAGCTGAACTACTCTATTTTCGCTTTTTTCTGTTAAGTCTTTTAGCCAAAATCCGAATAAATTGTTTCGACCTTCTCAAAATGGCGGGCGCAATTTCTCTATGGTAAATAGCTCTTCCTGTTGTTTACTTCCTGTCCGGCAATCTTAATCGTCCCCCTTGACTTCTGGTTTCCTCCCTTCTTCCGGCCTCCTTGGTTGTCTCTACGAAACGCTTGTTGTCTGCTCTGAGGTCACTTCCTGTTCTGGTGATTTCTGTCACAGTTTAAGTAATTTTCCACACTGTTTCTCGCGGGACTTGGTGTTAGTTTCTATTTTAAAGTCAATATCCCGACCGCAGGAATGATCAACAAACCGGCTTTTTGGCCTTTTTTTTGCTGTTTAACTGTGTTTTCCGGAGTTGGTGTTAGTACACAGAATACAGCACGATCATGTGCTTCATCGGGTGTTGTTTATTTTCGGGATCAGCGCGTTTCCGGTGAGCAATTTTAAAAAGTTACCTTCAAAGTCTGTATTTTGTTATAGCAGTGTTTCCTTGGTATCAATTTCCATAGAATGTCTTGGAGATCTGGGTCATGCGTTCTTATGCCAAGAATCCAACTTGGTGGGGTCTTTTAGAGAGATTCCGAAGTGCCCTCTTGGGGGAAGGGGATCAAGGCTGGTCGCAGCGCTCTTTAAAGCCCCGCTATCAGCCGATCTCAACTCCCACTCGGGCCAATGCTCGTTGCTAGTCACCCCCCTGCCTGGGGAGATCTGCGGCAGGCTGTATAGCCCGCCCTGTCATAAAGACCCTCCGTATGTCCTGGGAGGAGAGCCAGAACACGTCAGGATGCCATGTATCCCAGACCGGAAGTCTATCTTGGATGTAATCAGACCATGGATCACTGTGGTCAGATCACATTTCTTGAGGAATGGTTGTAGTTGGCTATCAGCTAAAACTATTAAAAGGTACCATGAAGCCCAGAGGATATCTGGGCTTCCAACTGTAGGCTAGGAACCAGCAATACCCCAAGCTACGAAGTTGTTCCTTCAAGGGAGTGTGACCCCTTCCAGGACAGGATGACTCCTCAGTTCTTGAGCAGCTTTATAATTGACCAGCAACACCTTAGTCTTGTCTGGACTGAGCTTCAGTTTGTTTATCTATCCCATTATGTTTTTCCAGGCACCTGTTCAGGTTTTCCTTAGACCTTCTTGACACAGCTGTTAAGAAGCAGAGCTTGGTGTCAGCTTATTGTTGGCATTGTTCACTGAAACCCCTGATGATCCCTCCCAGAAATTTGATGTAGATGCTATACAGCATGGGGGTCAAGCTGGAACATTATGCTCCCTCTAAGCTCTGGAGTCTTGTGAGCAAAAAACCTACTTTGTGAGCTACTGGCATTAAAGTTGTAAGCAAGTGATCTGGCTACTGCATTTGCTTTGGAATAATCCTTTCTGAACTAAGACAAAAATCTGTGATCTGGTGACTAAAAAGCTGTGAGCTAGCTCACACTAACTCAGCTTAGAGGGAACACTGTACAGAACCCCATGCCATGGACCCAAGCCACAGTACCCGTGCACCACCTTGTAGAATCAGTCAGTCAAGTAACAGTGGAGCCACCAGAACTCAGGACATCTCACTCTAAACTCAGCCTCTCCAGAATGATACCATGGTTGATGGCAGGGCCGGCCCCAGCTTATTTTGCACCCTAGGTGAGGATCCCTTCTGGCATCCCCCCGTGCGCCAACCAAAATCTGCTGACTGGCCCCTCCAGGTTCCCAGTGCCCCAGAGAGGGAACAATCGAGCCCCCCTGCCCCCCAGCATGGCTCCTGGCTGACCACCTGCCTCCCTTGCCTCCACAGAATGCCAGCCGGACTGGACCTGGCTCCTGGCTGACCACCTGCCTCCCTTGCCTCCACAGAACGCCAGCCGGACTGGACCGGGTGGGGGGCACAAGAAAGCAACTGAGTTCGGGCTGAGGAGGGAGTGGAAATTCAAAGGCTAGGAGGGAAGGAGTCCAACCCCAGCCTGGTGGATGTCAGATAACTGCCATGTTTTCTGTATGATCTCATGCCTTGCTTGCTTTCTCACATGCGTGTAGCTTTGCTTTGCTTAAGGTACTGTGGGAAACATTCCTCTGCCAGCCACTATCTTATGGCCCTGAACAGAAGGGAGGGCTTGGGTTCCCAGTTGGTGTGAATGTATCAGCCCTCTTACAGAGGAGTTTTTTCTCCAGTTCATTATGTAATATCCCACCAGGAGAATTCCTGCACGTGCGCTCGGCTTTTATTTGCTTAGCTAGCTGAAGCATCAGAGTATATACACAGCTTCTCATGCCCTACCCGTTATTCCTGACAATGACTCTGCATTAATGGGCAGCAGACTGGTATTCCAATAAAGCATAACTTTCTGAGTAAAGTGTACCTGGACTTGCTTGCTGTTGAACTTGACAGAGGAGGAGAGGAGGGTGCCACCTGGCAGAGGCCATGGCCACCCGCAGACCCGCCAGGTCTCGGTTATCTCTCCAACCCCAAGCCAGGCTCTTCCTCCGCCCTGGCGGGAATGGGACTTGCTGGCCGGGGGGAGAGGCCAGGGAGGGACGGAGGGAGGCTGCTGCAGGGTAAAAGGGGTGGCACAGGATCTACCCCGGGGGGAGGAGGCAGAGGAGGTGGTGGCGGCTGAGTGCAGCGTCTGTCCCAGCCCACGGCAGTGGCTTCCTGGAGTGAGTCCCGGCGGCGGCGCCTCAGAGGAAGTGGCCCTCTGCTCACTCGGGGCTCAGCAGCTCCTGCTCCAGGCAGCCATACTTCTGGGCAGGCAGCAGGCACTCAGCTTGTTGCTCTATCCCCCCAATGCAGTCAATGAGTGGGGCATTGCTGCTGCTGTTGCTGCCCCCTCCCACCCTTCGTGCTCCACCCAGGGCCTTACCTCACTTCTGCCCCACACTCTTGGGAGAAGCTACCACTGCTACTGCGGTAGCTTCCGACACGGAGCTGGTGGGCTCTCTCTCCTGGCACGGCTGGCAGCTCCTGCCGGCTGGCTGGCTCCGTCCAGCCATCCCAGTCTCCGGGTGGCGGTGGTCACCTGGTCAGGGCTTTTGGCAGGGGCAGGGGGGCTTTTAGCGGGGAGGCGGGTGCAGTTTGGCACCCTAAGGGCTGGCCGGCCCTATGCGATTGCGTAGTTCACCTAGTGAGTGAGCCGGCCTTGATTGATAGGTATCAAATGCTACAGAGAGTTCCAGGAGAACTTACCTACAGAAATGTTTTGAGGATAAAAGGCAGAGAGGGACATGATGTTATAAGTTGTTTTTTTTCTTGCCAGTGTATTTATTGTACAGGAATAAAAACAATCAGTTAAACTGCTTGTAAGTGCATAATACAGTTAACCAAAGGCTTTGATCTTGTAACTCCATATAAACTTACTTGTACCTGATTATAAAAGTATTAAGATCTGATCTTCAACATCTCTGCCCATGCTGTCCCCATTTTAAGAGGTCTTATGATGACAGTTTTATGAATGTTCATGCAATTATATTTGACTGACCCAACTTCTCAGGACCATAAATGCTGTTAATTATGACCAAAAAGTATGCCAAGAAAGCAATAAGATGTTGAGTTGTGAAATATTGTACTGAACTGATCATACCCATCTGCTGTCATAATGTGTGCTCCCCCTGTAGTTATTGAAGCAATTACAGGAAATTGATCTAAAGAGACATCACTAGGTTGATTTCAGATGGATGAGAGTAGCCTTTTAGGAATGTGTTGTTTATTGAAATAGGGCTAGTATTTCTAAAAAAAATTTTTTGGTCAAATGGAAACTATATTAAATAAGTTTATAGTGCAATATAAAAATGTCTACCAAAGGTCCCTTGTTTTAGATATACTAAATTTTCTTTATATCATTCTGGGCTGTCTTGTTTACTTGCCTCCTGGCTTTCCATTCCATCTATGGTTGCACTTTGATCGCAGTTTTCAATTTCCTGGTTCTAATGTCAATTCTGTTTATTCAGGCATTCTCCAAATACTGGAACTCAAAACTAATTTTTAGTGTCTACCGTACAAATATTGAGGGATGTTCTTGCAAGGTTCGCACTGATCTTCCTTTGCAATGGCCTCAGATGACAGCTTTCTCAAGGTACATGTGACTGTAATTTCAGAGATCAGATAAGATGGCTTCAGTACATCTGATCCCCTGTATGTAAGGGCTTGATTTCACTGGCCCCATGCAGCCTGCAATGACTGTTGGTAAAGCAGCTTTGCCTTTTCAGCTGTTAAAGCTGTACCCTGCTTCAAAACAACCATGATGAACGGAAGAATCATATGCCACAGCCTTCTGGGACTGTACCACATCAGAAGTCAAGTGGGGGAAATTAGCAAGAATATTGCCACATGAACAGAACATTACTATCACAACCCCACAAGTGAGGTTTACATAGTATAACACTCAAGACATGACTTCCCCACTTGCGTTCTCAAGTGGTACAATCCAGAGGTTTGTGCCATGTATATATATTTATAATATTTATGTGCTGTCTCTTCAGAGACTGTCTAGAAACATCTAACAAAGTAAAAGAAATACAATGGAATAATAAACAACTACTTAAGAATTACCAATATTAAAACAATCCAGACAAACAAAAACAGGCATAAAAACAATGTAAAACATCATTCAAAAACATAAAATGATATCTTTGAACTCGTCGTGGAAGGTCGCCTTTCCCGCCAACGGAATGCGCCGTCCCTGGAAGTCGGTCAAGCGGGTCGACACTGGTGCCAGACGGCGGCGGCTTCACCTCGGGAACAAGCATTGCCATGTCTCTGTAGAGATGACAGTGACGGACGATCCGGAGTCCACCTCCATGACGCAGGGAACGCCGTCCAGATGAACCGTCACGTAGATTTTCTTGCTGGGCTTGCCTCCGGTGGCCAGGATCGTTGATGGACAGCAGCAGGAGTCAGTCTGATGACAGCCAGATGCCTTGTCATCATTTCGAACATGAACCCTGGGGTCTGCACGTCGCGAAGATGGTGGAGATCTTTTGGTGGCACGACAGACTCGGGCCAGATGACCCCGCTTGCCACAGGAGCGGCAGATCAGCTTCTTGGCCCAACAGAGGTCTCTGTCATGCTTGCCCCTGCAGCCGGTACAGGAACGCGTTACTGGAGTCTTCGGTCTGGTCCATGGTGGGCGTGTCTCCCTGGTTCTGCATACGCCATCAGTCTCGCCGTCGGACTCACTGGTAGACTGCTGGTGGACCGCAGGCTCTTTACTTGCTGATGGCGGTCATTGTCACACCTCTCGGGTTGTTTTGTCAACGGCCTCAGTGGCAACGGCGTCAGCGTAGGCCACAGCATACGTAAGCTCGGAACGGGCGAACAGGCGCTGCTGGAGGCGCTTGTCCTGAAGGCCGCACACCAGTCGGTCGAGGAGGGCCTCTTCCAGGTCAGTGAAACCGCAAGGCCGGGCCACCTTCTGCAAGGCAGTGACGAATTTGGCTATTGATTCAGCCAGGCCCTGGCACCGCTTGTAAAAAGTGTGCCTGCAGGCTATCTTTGATGGCTGCGGCGCAAAATGGCCCTTAAGCTTCGCCGTGATATCAGCTCATGTAGCTGTGCTAAGCTCGGTGGGTGCAACTAGGGACCGAGCGATGTCGAAGATGGCCTTGCCACAGGAGCTCAGTAGCGTCGCCTTCTTCCTTGCCTCATCCGTGATCTGGTTTGCCTGGAGGTGAAACTCAAACCGTGCCAGGTAAGAGTCCCAGTCCTCCGTCGCTGGGTCGAACGCCTCGAACGCCGGATTTACAGCCATCTGGGCTGACAGTGCTGCCACTACTGCCCGTGGAGCCTCAGCCGACTCGACCGGGTGTGTGTCCTCATCCGCTGTTGCTGTCTCGGTTCAGCGGGGCTGCCTACCCGCTCTAGTATCCCACCTTCGTCGCCAATTGTTAAGTATGAGACTCAACAAAGGATTCAGCTTCAAGTGATTTCAGCTTTATTAAACAGCAACTGTAAGTCAGGAACACACAACAACAAGGGGAGCACAGCTCCTTCTTTTAAACTCTCCCGGGCTGACAAAGCCACACTCATAACAAGTTAATGACCAATAATATTGCAGGGATAAAGTCCAATCAGAGACGTTCCCTCTTAGATACATTATCACACAGTGATTGGCTACTTGCATAGGTTTCGCAGAAACCAACCAATAGTAATGCGACAGTTGAGGAGCCACATTCAGAGTCAAGCTTAACATTGCAAAGTATAGGCTTGATTTACAGTTTAATATACAACAATCGGGGTTTCAGTTCGTCAGCCTGCATTTCCAGCATGCTGCAACACAGCGAGGGGAGCACGCTGGAGTGATCAGATGGAGGAAGTCCATCTGTGGCCTGTTGCAAACATTAGATAGTGGACTTTCTCTGGTACCTTTTAACTCTGGATCTTCAGCCAGGCATGACGGGTTGGCAATGGGTGTGTGACACTTGCCAGATGTGCTCATTTGATTGCACCCATAAACTCTGCCCAGCATTCATGAGTATCCTGCGGCAACTTCTGCGTATGATCGGGGCCTAACTTGGTCAGAGCATGGATCATTGTGATCCCTAAGGTAAGGGAGGCAGCAGTGCCCTGCCTGCCCAAGGCTGCACCCAGCTCACCTGAGCCTCAGGCAAGGTGAGGCAAAGGAACCTGGCTCAGCCCATCCAAGCCCAGGGTTGTGGTGAGGACAAAATGGAGGAAAGGAGAAAGAGGTAAGTCATTTTGAGTCTCCATTAGGGAGAAATATGAGGTTCTAAATGAACTAAAGAAGAAGAAGAAGAAGAAGAAGAAGAAGAAGAAGAAGAAGAAGAAGAAGAGGAGGAGATTGGATTTATACCCTGCCCTTCACTACCCAAAGGAGTCTCAGAGCAGCTTACAAACTCCTCTCCCTTCCCCTCCCCACAACAAATACCCTGTGAGGTAGGTGGGGCTGAGAGTTCTGACAGAAACTGCTCTTTTTCAAGAATAGCTGTGCCAGAGCTTGTGACTGACCCAAGGTCACATCAGCAGGTGCATGTGGAGGAGTGGGGAATCAAACCTGGTTCTTCCAGATTAGAGTCCATGCACTTAACCACTACACCAGACTGGTGTAAAATAATAAATGTAGGAAAGGAAGAAAAGAAGGAAGCAAGGACAAGTGAGGATATGGGGGTTGCCAGGAGAAGGGAAAGAGGAAATAGTGTGGGAAAGGTGATATACAAGGAAATAAGCTGCAGGTTCCCTGCTATGCAACTGGGCCTGGTCTAGCATCTAGCATCATACAAGTGGGCCATAGTTTTCTGGGGTAGAGGCCACCAGGGGTATAGGAGGGAAAACTGAAGAGCCATGGTGTGTGTGGGAGATAAAGGTATGTTTAGTGGTGGGTGGGAAGGAGGTGGGAAAGGGGAATAGGCCATGGGAGCTTTAAGGAAAAGAAAAAATAGTGGGAGAGGGGAAAATGAAAGTTCACTTGTATTTGTATATTTTTGTAAAGCATTTAGGAATGCATACTTCATTAAAACAGCCCAAAGGCAATGATAATCAAAGGCTCCGATCACATGCACAATTAGCTACGTGAGAGGGACGAATGCCGGGCAGATTTAACAGGCGCAATCACATGGACACATCTGGCAAGCATCGCACCCCCACCCCCAACCCATACCACCTGGCCGAAGCTGCGGAGTAAAAAAGTACCTCAGAAAGTCCAGTAGCAAATTGTTTGCGACGGGCCACAGATGGACTGTCTCCATCTGATCACTCAGTGCGCTCCTACTGCCTCCTCATTGAAGTGCTCCAAAATGTGCCGACAGAAAACCCCCAGGTTCACTGCCATCGCGTCTGATTGCCGTAGTGGTGCATCAAATTGCGACAGCACGAATAGCCTCTCCTCCCCCTCGCGTTATCTGGTATGTGTGACCGCGGCCGAAGACTAGTATAAACATGGGCTGCAACATTAAGCATGCTTCCTTGGAAATAAAGTTAGGCTAAGACTGTTGTACTTTTTATTTTGTCATGAAAACATTGCAGCAAATGTATTACAAAGCTATTTCCAGTGACCAAAAGTATATATAGAAGCATGTCAATGAGCCCCACTCTCCTTCACGCTTTAACTGCTGGGAACAGTACAGAAGAAGAAGAAGAAGAAGAAGAGATTGGATTTATACCCACCCTTCACTACCCAGAGGAGTCTCAGCACAGCTTACAAACTCCTTTCCCTTCCCCTCCCCACAACAGACACCCTGTGAGGTACGTGGGACTGAGAGAGCTCTGACAGAAACTGCTCTTTTTCAAGGTCATCCAGCAGGTGCAAGTGGAGAATCAAACCCGGTTCTCCCAGATTAGAGTCCATGCACTTAACCACTACACCAAACTGGCACCCTCTGTTTGTTATATAGTTACTTACAATTAATATAGTAAGTACATGTTTGGGATCTTGGCTGCTAATGTCTTCTCAGCTGAGAGTGTGCTAACAGCAGCCACGGATCCATTTCTGGCCACTACATTCCTGTATTCGAGCCCTAAGGACTACAGAACGAGTGAAAAATACCCATGACTTTGCTCTGTTAGAAAGGTCAGATGTGGGTCTGATACACAGATCTTTGGGAGCTTTGCAAGATTTGTGTATCAGTGTCAGCTGTGACCTTTCCAATGTAATAAAGACTCACATCTTCAGCTCTTTTCTATCCAACTCTGTATTCACAAAGCACAAAGTACTGAAATATAATATTGGAGTCCCAGAGTAGCCTAGAGAAAGTCATTATTTCTCAGTTTCATTTCTCATCTATAAAAAGGGGAAATGATAATGATGACATCTCAGAAGGTTATGATGATTGAGGTGCACTTTGAATACTAAAAGTCTACAATAATGCACACTTTTGTCTTCATATCTTTTTTCATTAACACTTCATTTAGAAGATGTCTAATGGACCATAGTGTCAGTCACAATAGATCAATAGAACTAAAGGGTTAGATCCTGCCAGCTTTTCCATTGGCACAAGAGGAGGAGATGTGAGGTCCTTCTGCATGGGATATTTGTCCTGAGTTTGATGCTTTCTGGATGTGGGTCCCCCTCCTCCCTGTTTCTACAGAGCATTGTTGGACATTTGTGCAGCTCCCAGGGTTTCCCTGACTTTCTCAAACTTGCTTTTCTTTGAAGTTTTGGGGGAAATTGCAGCAAAGCCTGGAAAGTTTCCACATGGCTGGAAAAGTATGGATTTTCATGGTCCCTCCCACCCAGCAGCCATTTTCCCCGTGGGACTCATTTCCTATCGCCACTGCAGAGGGGTTCCCCCCCTTTTTAAAAGGTAAAAAAAGGAAAATGCTTATCTCTGTAACAAAATGGGCTAGATACTTTTTTTAACAAAATGAAAAAAGGGGATTCAGAGAATCCCTGTTGAGATTGTATGTTTAGCATGGGGTCATTTAGCAATTTTTTGTTCCAGGCCCAGAAAACTGGTGCTTATTATCTGCGTACACAAGATTTGTTTTGTGTTGTTAATGGAATGGAAATTTGTAACATAATTCTACTTTGATATTCAGAGGAGAGACTACACCAATGAACTTCCTGCTAGTATTTATTCTTCTGGCTAGTATTTGAGAATGATGAAATGGGTGGGTGTTATTTTAGTTCTCAAAATGAAAGTGTTTTGCACCAGGGTTTTTTTTTCTTAATGTGTAAATATAATAGTATAGATGACTGTAGGTTTAGTATGGAGAAATAATTAACAGTACCTTGACAAGCTCAGTCTATCCAGGGAAAATTCTCCAATTAAGCTGCTTTTCCCTGGCATTACAGCAACACTGCCAATTAAAGTATGATGTATTTTGTCATTTTTACACAGATGAAACTTTTATTCTTTAATCGTTCAAAGAATTTACATTTTGGCAGGTATATAACAGACTCTGTCATTTAAATTTAACATAGCTATAAACACGTTTTAATGCTCATCCATCAATTTGTCTATCTCAATGAGAAAAAAAGCCTGGAAGAATGGGCAGGACATGACTGTGACTGAGCCCTGCTCTAAGGGAATCTGAATTTGCTGTTGATTGTCCCCATAGACAGAAGAAAGTGTCATACAACAGTAGTTGGGAAAACTAAAGGCCACTTTATTTGTTAATAAAACAATGGCAAGAGCTAACAGTATGACTCTGCACACTAAAAGATAGGAATTTGATGCCCCCGTTTGTCACTGGCTAAATTCGGTATCAGAAGAGCGCATCTCTGATCCAGTTCCCAATCCACTGGCTTGCCAACTGTGGAAACAATACCAATAGGAAAATGGGTTGTTCTCTCACTGCCTTGGAGCTCCTTAGGGAACTCTCCACCATTTGCATGCAACCTGAACGGGGAGGCATCCATTGCTTTAAAACTAGTGAGTGCTCCAATAAGGCATTTTCCAATACTTATGGTATTTAATTGTTTCTAGTTCTTTAATAACTACAAAGACACAGCACAGCAAAATGGGGTTGTCTGCTCTACAGTCATGACATTGCCAATCCACAATTAAAATCCCCCAATTAAAATCCCCCCCCCTTTTTGCACTGGGAAAACTGCCGTTTGCCTTATTTCCAATCGCCCTTTTAAGTCAATACCAGCAGGGAACTGAACTCTATGCAGCTCCTTTTAAATTTCCCTCATTGTTTTAATTTTTTTATTCAGTGATCTAAGACTAGCAATAGCCTTATATTATTAGACTCACGCAGCTTGTAAAACAAATTAAAAATGTAACAACTAGGAGTATATGGAGCTTGTACACCAATGAAAGGGGGGAGGATGGTGGAAGGTGTAGAGTGGGTGAAATGACCTTGATGTGGGTGGGGAGTAGCCTTCGAGGGGTGGCAAAAGGGCAGGGAGGAAATCCAATGGAATCTTTATGCTTTTGAATTACCTTTGGCTTTGAAGTGAAACAAGGGAAAAATTAGCACAAAAACACTCTCAGAAAACCTGAGGAAATAGCAACCAGAAAGTGGTCTGAGCACTGAAGGGAGGAAAATCAATGCAGAACAACAAAGCAAACCCAACAGACATGCACAGTTAAAGTGAGGGGTAACACCCATGCATAATAAGCCAGGAGTTAAGTAAGATATAAATCTATTGATAAATAAATACATAATTTTCTGGTTTCTCCTTTTGTTTTCCCTGCCAACCTAAAATCTTTTAAAATAGATATGCCAAGGACTGAACCATACGCATACAAGGCACATACAAGAACTGAACTGTAGACATGCAAGGCACTGAACTACAGGCCTCGCAAAGTGATTAAATGATGAACATACCAGTACAGGGAGGTCTGGAGATGTAATTTGTCACTGTAATATTTATTTTATTTATGCTGAGCATAAGTGGTAAGTAGGAAGGCTTATCTATAAGGCATCAGATTCATATCAGGTCCCAGAGAGAGACAGAGAGAAACACTGCACCAAAGTGTGCTTTGTCCTCAGTCAGCTTAAATTTTTTTGGCTTCAAAACTGTTAAGTCCATTTTACTCCCATAACCTGCCAATCTTCACACAAATTTCTGTGAAGCATCAGGAACCTTTCTTTGAAATGTTTGCTGAAGTTTTAAGTCTCCTACCGAATGTCCAGGAGTCTAAAATGTGCTACCACTGGGTTGGGTTGTTGCACAGATTTAACAATGTCAAGCTTGGTCTCAGTAGGCATGAAGTAATTTTTTTTACTCAACACAGCAATTGTACATTTTAGGAGCTCTGTGTACAATATTTTTCTACCTTTGTCATTTCAGTCAAGTGTGGCCTATAACTATTCTGTCATCAGATATAGTCATTCTATTTATTCTTTTGGCTGTCCTTTCCCTATGTCTACCTAATATATATCTACAACAGGGACCCATAAGGACTTGTGGAGGAGGGGACATCTCATTCTCCCCTTTGTGTCTTACTCCCTCCTCTTCTTTCACAGTCAGACTCTCTCTGTCTTTCTATCTTCCTCCCTCCCCTGCACCCCTTCTCAGTCAGTGGCTGAGTACAGACTGGCAGTTTGCCCCGGTAGCCAGTCGTAGCAAAAAAAACCCCCGGATTAAACTATACCGGATTTTTCAGTCCACACAGTGGGGGCCGCTGCTGGAAGATACGGGACGGAGGTGCGCGGGAGCGTTTAGACTGCCGCGCTGAAGGTGTGCTATATTCGCTGTTTCCCCATTAATTTGGCTGTGGGTGTATGGGTGTATGTGCGCATGAGCGCTCATGCGCATAAGCGCATTTTGCCGATTTTTTTTTTTGCCCTGCCATGCCGGCACCACATTGGGCAGAGGAGCAGAGCACAGCCAATCACACCGCTGCTGCCTCGGGCCCAACGCAGGTTGCTCCCGACTTTTTGGCTGTGTGTTCAGACTCCCCGGAAGCAGAGAAACGCGTGACACATGCAGACTTTTGGATTTGCTATGGCTTTTATCAGGTGTTTTTTAAATCCGGCAGTGAAGCGCAACAACACCGGTTGGCTACGGGTGGGGGACGCCAGGCAGATGTGCCTGTGTGAACGTCCCATTTACTCCGGGATTGAATTGTCGTTGGCCCGGGTCCCTACCGGGGCAAATTGCCAGTCTGAACTCTGCCAGTCTTTCTCTTGTCCATCAAACTTTCTTCCTTTCCAATCCCTCACAGTCCCATCCTTTCTCCTAGCATCCTGCCTGCTTGGCTGATTCCTTGGCAGAAGGGCCTCTTCTATTGGTTTCTCAACCGCTTGCCCACCTGCCCACTGTGTTGCACCCTGGCTGTAGCAATCTCTCTCTCAGCTCCCTGGCCACTTGCCTGCATAATATCAGTGATGCCATCTCTCTTTGCTTCTGTAAAATACCTAGAGTCCTGGTAAGCTGAATTTGGGGGGGCTTTTACAAAGTTCCCTTACCTTTTTTTTAATTTTCAGATTTTTCTGCAAACCTGTGATGTCCCCCAAGTTTGTAGACATCTCTCATTTCTCCATACATGGCACCAATTCATAGATTTAAGTATCTGAAGATGGGTCATGCTGACTACTAGAAATATGGATTTCTGCCAGTTAAGGGTCACATTATATCTGATGAAGTGGGTTATGGCTCGGGAAGCTTGTACTACAATATATTTGTAGTGCCACAAAATTCTTTGCTGTTTTAGCTGCAACATTATCATGGTTACCCTGATGGAACTTATTAAGTTTGTTTTGTAAATTTTTTGTTGAATCTCAGCAGGCTTTACTTCAAGGCAAAACAATAGAAACTGACTCATTTGCATTAATTAGACAGCAAACCTACAACAATACATATGTTAACCAAACTTTTGTTGTGGTTGTTTCTAAGGTTGCATTGTGTAGTGAGAGCTGCTGCTTGTAACAAGGAAATGTTGGTGTCACAAATCCATGTTCAGATTCTAAAAGGCCACAAAACATGTATATTCAGGATGTTTGGGCTATTGGTTCCAATCAACTAGGATTCTGAGAATTTATTTCAAATCTGTTGGAACAGTTGACTGAATAACTTAATTTGTAAAGTTTTATTTAGAAAGTCAAAAAGTATTCAAAGTTTTCATTAGTTACACTTTAAAACAGGTAGTAATTCAAGTGTCTTATGATAATGCTACTTGCTCTGTAATATATTTAGTCTCTTACTTTATAGAAGAATTTATGCTATTCATTTTATGAGAATATAGTAGAACAGAAAGTTATTAGAAAACTAGTCACTGTAGCTGTATAACATTAGCTAGAAATGACATATTTCATATTTACTATTAAAATATACTTTGATATGTATGACTTATAATAGATGTTACCTCTTATTCCATCTCTAAAATAGATATTAAAATTGCACTTATGACTTTATACGAATGCATGACACCTTACTGGCTGTGCAAGGTAATGTTTTTGTCTTATCCTAAAGATAAAAGTACATTCTTCCTTTAAATAAGGAAGCTAGAAGCCGTCTTTTTTTTTTTAAAAAAACAACTTTTAAATTGCTTTTATACTATAAACTACAACCTACTCACTACAAATTCAGAGTAGCAAGGTTCAATAATAACCTATCTTGCACTTAACCTATTTCCCTGTATTTTTATGTTTACAATATAATATTTACCTTCTGAATATAAAGTATTCAAATAGAAAGAACAAAAATTGATTACTTATAATAACGCATATGAGCAATAATATATGGTCTATAGATTTTAGCATAGAAAAAAAACATCTTAGTTCTTCATTTAGATGTCTTCTTCTCTTTGCATTTTTTCTTCTTTTGCCAGGGGATTTTTATCTTGTATGTTCTGCCGCTCCCAGATCAGAATCAAGGCCAGAGTCAAAGATTTCACCCAAAGACACCAAGGTAGAGGAGGAACTATTACTTTTTTCTTTTGTAGTCTTTTCTTCTCCTGTTTTCTTGTTTTTCTTTGTTGAACTCTGATGCTACTTCAAGAATAATTCTGCTTTGGTGAGAGAGTCAATTTTTTCCTTTTTGCTGCTATAGTTGAAAATCAGCCCTTCTGGTAAAATCCAACGATACTGAATGTTGCTTCCTTGAAGAAATGTTGTGGTGTTTCTATATTGCTTCCTCTTCTTCCATATTTCAAATGGAACATCTTTCAACACTTTTGTGTCTTCCTCAAGGATTTTTAATATTGTCCTGGTTCTTGCTAAGAGTATCAAATCTCTTGTTGATCTTCTTGCAAATTTGACAAATATTTTCCCTGGAAGATTATTTTTCTTCACAAACTCTGAATATGTTCTGTAAATCATGTCCATATCTGCTTGCAGTATTTCAGGTTTTCTGTTAATCGGGGGGGGGGCAGTGCTTCACTTAAAATCTCTCTTAAATTCTCACCTTGTTTTTCTGGGACCCCTTGAAAATTTATGACATATAGAGATCATTCCATTTGTAGTTGTAGTAGTAGTTGTTTTCTGGAAGCTCTTTCTTTATCTGCTAAATCCATCCTTTGGTCCATTTCTTTCGACTTACATTCAACCTTTTTTAGCTTTTTGGCATTCTTCTTTGATCTTACTTTAGTCTCTTTCAGTTCTTGTTGCAAATAATCAGATTTCTTGTTAAGATTTGTCAGCTGATCCAGCAGGGGGTGCAGGGCTTCAGAAATCATGTCAGCAATATCGGAAATAGCTCCTAAACTTGTACCCGGTGATGATGTGCTGGCAGTTCCTGTTGTCCCTTTTACTCTGGTCACCATTTTACCCCCTCACTGCATCATTGTTTACGTTAAGGTAAAAGTTCTAAGGTTCTTCTATGCACTGTATAGTAAGGCCTACTGCATTCAGAATAAATTGGGCGGGTTTCTAACAGTAGAGTTTAGGCTTAGCTTCTCATTTTGATAGTTTAATGTTGATTTCTAGGGTAGGGTTCCTCCTCTTCCTCTGAGAGGTTTCTCCTCCCCTTTCTGCCTGTGTAGCTTTGCTGTCTCACTGTCGATTCCCACTCCCACTTTCCATTTGTCTTTCTTTTCGAAGACTTCTTCATTCACGTTTTATCACTGATGTCTTCATAGCAGGGAAAGTCACTTTAAATTAGGTCCCTGCATGCTCTGGTCCGGTAACATCTCTGGTCACCATTGCTGGCTTTGGGGAGGCAGGACCTTATGGAGCTAAGAAAAGCTTCAAACCCCAAGCTGCAGCTTTGAATGTGGCTCTTCCAGTGCTCCAGGCTAGAAGCCCCCTCCAAGGGCTTCAAGGGCAGGTCAAATACATCCAATCTCTCTCCCTGCTGCCCTGATCCAAGATGCAACCATCAGAGCTTGATGGGATGCATTTGTCCGCGAGTCATCAAAACCAAAACTCCCTTTAAATAACCTCTTGAAATATTTACTACTTGCTACATCCAGAGCTTTCAAAGTTATATACAGCGTATAAAAATGATGTGTTATAAAGGATGTATTAACAATTGGTTGCTTTCTATTTATTTCAAACCAGATAGGGACACTAATGTGCAAGAGTATTTGTAACTGGGGGTTGGGATAGGCCTGAACTGGGAAAATGCAGTTTGTAACGGTTTGTGGTTCATGGCATCAGTGAAGAACATCAGTTGGCTGAAAGTGAGAGGGCCCTGGACTCTGCACTCTGGAAACTATCATCAACAGCCTAAAGAACAGCAAGCCCTGCAAGGACATTCCAAATGAACACTAAGAGCTGACTGTGAGATGAGAACTTTGTACATTGGTTATCGGCTGCTACCGTCGTATGAATACCAACAACTACTAGCACTTTAGTATGATTTTATAATTTGTTTTAATTGAAATTTATGTTCTTAATGTATTATAGACCTATTAGCTTGATAAATATTATATGCAAACTTTATACCAAACACCTGTGTCTGAAACTCTGCAGATGGTTAGAACAAGAAAAAATACTTAAAACTGAACAGGGCGGGTTTATAAAAGGCCGTTCCACCTTAGATCACTGTTTGGTCCTGGATTATTTAGTTCAAAAATACACGCATAACCATAAGGGAGTTTTATATGCTGCATTTAGTGATCTGAAAGTGGCCTTTGACTCGGTTGTGAGGGAAAGGTTATGGGCTAAATTGAATCAGTTAACTATAGATAAGAGATTACTATTGTTGATGTCTAATCTATATAAAAATACAACTGTACAAATACGATACACTGCTGATGGTAAGCTATCAAAACCCATTCAAGTCCAAAAAGGTGTTAGACAGGGCTGCCTTCTTGCTCCTTTTCTATTTAACTTGTATGTAAATTGCTTGATAATTGGTCTACATGACATTGACATCTCAGCCCCCACTTTGGGCATGGGAAGAAAGATTCCTGTTTTAATGTATGCAGATGACGCTGTGCTCCTTTCACTATCTAGAGGAGGACTAAAGAGGGCAATGGAAAAATTTAGTGCACAATGCCAAAAAGAGTTACTTACTGTAAATTATTCAAAGACAAAGATCATGCGTTTCCATAAAAAATATAAAGAAATGAAATGGTCAATGGATGGGGTCCCGGTAGCTCAGGTTAAAAATTTTAAATACCTGGGACTAACATACTCATTTAATGGAAGGGCTTCTAGACATCTTCAATATGCAGCATGCTCAGCACAAAGGAGCGCAAATGCTATATTGCGCTTCTTTAGGAAAGAGGGAGCTCAGTATGTACCGGCTGCTCTTAAACTATTTTCGAACAAGGTTCTTCCACAAATGATATATGGAACACAAATACTGGCAGAGAGTAAATTTAAAGAACTAGAGCTAGTACAATCGAAATTTCTTAGAGCACTGTTCAATGCCCCGAAAGGTATGGCAAATCTGAGTTTAAGACAAGAAGCAGGCTTATCAACTGTGACACTGAACGTCTGGATACAGAGGTGTAATTATTGGGTTAAGTCCCTTCTGAATCCAGTGGGACTTATCCCTGATTTTTTGACATCTACACCATATCCCCAATGGGCTCTTAGGGTAGTAGATAAACTGAAATCAATCGGGCTAGATCCTGAAAATTTATTAGAGGGAGGATTGAAGCATGCAAAGATTTTAATATCACAAAGATTTATGGATATTGAAGCACAAAACGACTATGCAGCCCTACCTTCTTATTATAAGAGACTGAAGTTGGGACCTAGCTTCAGTGCTGCATCTTACCTTGGGCTCATAAAAAATCCTAATCATAGATGGGCATTCACTAGAGCGCGTCTTGATGCGCTACCCTCAGCAGTCCTTTATGGTAGATATACCCGGACTCCCATGCATCAGAGGATTTGTTTTTGCTTGTTAGATCAGGTGGAGTCAGTTTCTCATATATTACTCCATTGCCCTATATATGAAGAAGAGAGGCAGCACCTGTTGATACCCCTTCTCTCACATTTTAAACCTTTGGCAAATTATCTCACATATGCCGAGGAACGCCTGATGAAGTTTTTACTGGCTGATAATTATGAATCTGTCTCACGCAATGTTGCTAAATATTGCTATCTGGTAATAAAAAAGTGCAGATTGTACTGTAACTCGAGCCACTAATGATGAAAATGACCGATCTGGTTTTTTAGAAAATACGGCTGAAGGGTCTTTTGTTGTAAGATTCTGTGTTGTATTATTTTAGTTTATTTTGCTGGTCTTATGACTGTTTTAATAAATTTGTTTGTTTGCTTGTTTGTTTGTTCTTAATGTAATGACCTGTTTTTATGTAAGCTGCCCTGAGCTGGTTTCAGCCGGGACAGTGGGGAAAAATCTGAATGAATGAATGAATAAATAAGTAAAATAGCATGCCCTATTTGCAAACCATGAACTGTCATGAACTTTTAGAAGAAGAAGAAAAAGAAGAAGAAGACTTGGATTTATATCATGCCCTGCACTTGGAGTCTCAGAGTGGCTTACAATCTCCTTCCCTACCTCTCCCCACAACAGACACCCTGTGAGGTAGGTCGGGCTGAGAGAGCTCTGAGAAAACTGCTCTTGAGAGAACAGCTCTGAGAGAACAGTGACTGCCCCCAAGGTCACCCAGCTGGCTGCATGTGAAGGAGTGGGGCATCAAACCTGGTTCTCCAGATGAGATTCCACCGCTCTTAACTGCTGCACCAAACTGGTCCTCCATAGGGGTTTGTGATGTGATAGAATGGCCTCCTAGTATGCTAGAGACACCAAACTCACAGGAGATCTCTGGCTGACTCTCCTCTACCTGCCTTTGAGTTTGGTGAGGATTGGATTTACAGGGTCTGAGTTACACCCCCGCCCCCCCTGAAGGTGCCCTTCCTCCATTGATTTCAATGGAAGGGAAAAAATAGCAAAATAGAGAGAGAGAGAGAGCAAAGGCAATAGAAGCCCAGCAAAACAGAATCAAAGTCCCAGAGAATCTCTGCAGTATACATTGAAGATGGGGGGCATTTTTGCAAGCCCAGAAGAACCAGTGTAATGTACAGAATGCCCAGCAGAACCAATGCCACTGTGGCATTGCCCTTGCCAGGAGATCTATTGTTCATTTCTTTAGCGGCGGTCTGAAGCATTGCGGAGACCAGCCGATATAACAAATGTCTGGGCAGCAGATTCCGGTGCTCTGGGGGAGGGGGAAGTTTAGCGGTGGGCCTAGGCAGGATATTAAGGGAAAGGCGCAGAGAAATAGAGCGGCTCAGTGCCCTTCCAGCCTATGGCCCATCCCAAGGGTTGTTGGCAGTGGGGCCAGGATTGGAAACCCTCCTCCGTCATTGGTGTTGTGCAACACCAGGTTTATCAACAACAAGACTGCAGTCCTTCGGGGTGGTGGTTGCAAGCCCAGCAGAAGGGCGTACTAAAAGGAATGACAGGATTGCCCAGTGGGAACAATGGACAAGAAGGGCATTTGAGTTCCTCTGCAGGAATTCTATTACATCTCCTTTGCACCTCAGCTAAGTCTAAGATGTTACACCTTGCCAATAGAAATGCTCATCTAAACTGATGGATTTCTAACCAGCAGAAATAATCTGGTGAGGAAAAATTACCACTAAAGGGTATCTGGAAGAAGAGTGGAGAACATATATGATTTGCATCCTTGAGCACCAAGGACCAATCTTCATTTAAAGATCTTATTTTGAAACTTTTCACAACTTACTTTCCTAGTACTGTTCCTTGCAACCTAAGTCACTCTGTTGGGAGGGAAAGTCTTCTATCTAAATTCCTGTTCCAGGTAAACATAGAGGTATCTGAAATTAACACCTGAAACAAAACAAGAGCTACTGACAGCTTGAAAAGGGAAAACCAAAATTTAATGACAGTTTGATAAATAGTAGTAGATAGGTTTGGTAGACAGGCTCTAGTCACAAGGTGGTGGAGGAGATACATTGCAGAATACCCAACAGGTTTTTATAGAATTTGACTTGAAGAAAATCAAGACATTCTATATGACCAGTATACCATACTGGAGCAGCATATCTGATACCTGAATCCATAATTGCTCTCTAAAGGATCATAAGTGCTTGAAGAAATTGCCCTCCTTTGTAATAAAATATTTTTTAAAGAAAATGAAGGAGGAGTTTAACTTCTGTATTAACATATGGATATGCCAATTCCAAGAGAGATTTTGTGTTAACATAATTCTGAGGTACTTGAAATTTCTTACAATTTCAATTCAGTTTCTACATAAGGATAAAGAAAACATCCTTTTACTTTGGATTTAAGAAGATTAGTACCTTTGTTTTATTGAAGTTTATTTCTAAATATTCTTTGATGCAGAAATCATATAACTTGTATAATATTTCCACTAAACCTGAGAGCTCATAGGCTAATAAAACTAGATCATCTGCGTATGCTAAATAAGGTACAGTCTGACCACACAGCTGAGGAGAACAGGATCTACAGTCCTGGCAAAGATGAAAATCATTTATATCTAAATTAAATAAATGTGGGGGCAAGATGTAGCCCTGCCTAACACCTCCTCTATCTCTGATTGGGTTTGGGAGGGTGAAGCTACCTAGTATACAAATCTGGAAAATATTTTCAGAGCATAGATTCCTAATAAACACCAGCAATTTGCCAGGCATACCCATGTTAAAAAGCTTAAGTAGACTTCCAAGCTCATATTGTTTTAATATGGAATAATGAAACAAATGGAACATGAAACAAATATATTACTCCTTGCATGAAACAAATATATTACTCCTTGGATAAAACAGTTAATGACACTATCTGAGAAGCAGACACTGTGATATCTGCTATCAAGTAGATTGGCAAACTGTGTGAGAGAGGTGGCAATTTTTCACTTTATAGTGTCAAGAGGGAACTGACTTTCATTCTCACTTTCTGTGTGTGTGAGAGAAACTGTGGATGAATAGCTAATGGCTGTTAAATCTAGGGAAAGGAATATGAAAGGAAACAATGTGAGAAGCTTGAAGGCCCACTGAAGATAATGAAAGCCAGGAATGCCAACTGACTTGCATGGGCTCTATTGAAATACATTACAACATAAAATAATTGCAATGAAAATGTGGACCAGATTTTTAATTCATGTCTCTGGGCCCAGATAAACTGCTCTCAACCCAGAATGGAATGACAGTCACCTGGAAAAGAATTTATCCTCTGGGATTGGAATGACAGCCTCCCAAATGGAATGACAGCCCCTGGGAATGGCAGAAGTGTTCTGGGAGTGGAATGACAGCCCCCAGAGTGGAATGACGGCTCCTGGGAGAAGTAGAAGTGTTCTGGGACTAGAATGAAAGCCCTTAGAATGTAATGGGGGCCCCTGATAGTAGGAGAAGTCTACTAGCACTGGGATGACAGGTCGCAGAGTGGAATGACAGCCCCTGGGAATGGCATAAGTGTTCTGGAGCTAGAATGACAGCCCCTGGGAGTAACAAAATTGTTCTGGAACTGGAAAGACAGCACTCAGAGTGGAATGACAGTCTCTAGGAGTAGAAGTGTTCTGGGACTGGAATGACAGCCCCCCCCCCTGGAATGATGGCCCCTGGGAGTAGCAGAGGTCTTCTGGGGCTGGAATGACAATCCCTAGAGTGGAATGTCAGCCACTGGGAGTAGCAATCCTTTCATTCCTTTAGTACATCCCCCAGCAGAACCAGAGCAATGTACTAATGCCTAGCAGAACCCAGTGCCATTGTGGCAATGCCAGCTCAACAGGACTGATGTGCAGCAAAGAATCACATTCCAAGCATGGAGGGGGGTTGCGAGCCCAGCAGAACCAGTACTACTGTGGCAATGCAAGCAAAAGGAGAACTAATGTCAAACCAGAGAATACCTGCAGTTATAATGTGCAGAATGCCCAGCAGAACCCAGTGCGACTGGCATTGCAAGCTTAAAAGGACTGCTCTCTAAGCACAATTGTTTTTGTTGTTCAGTCGCACAGTCGAGTCCGACTCTTCGCGACCCCATGGACCAGACCACGCCAGGCCCTCCTGTCTTCTGCTGTCCGCTGAAGTTTGCTCAATTTCATGTTCGTTGCATCTATGACACTGTCTAACCATCTCATCCTTTGCTGTCCCCTTCTTCTTTGACCTTCAGTCTTTCCCAGCATCAAGGTCTTCTCCAGTGAATGCTCCTTTCTCATTTGGTGGCCAAAGTATTGGAGCTTCAACTTCAGGATCTGGCCCTCCAGGGAACAGTCAGGGTTGATTTCTTTTAGGATTGACTGATTTGATCTCCTGGCAGTCCAAGGGACTCTCAAGAGTCTTCTCCAGCACCATAGTTCAAAAGAATCTATTCTTCGGCGCTCAGCCTTCCTTATAGTCCAACTCTCGCAGCCATACATTACTACGGGGAATACCATTGTTTTGACCATGCAGACTTTTGTTGGCAGGGTGATGTCTCTGCTTTTTATCATGCTGTTTTGGTTTGCCATCGCTTTCCTCTCAAGGAGCAGGCATCTTTTAATTTCATGGCTGCAGTCACCATCTGCAGTGATCTGGGATCCTAGGAACGTGAAGTCTGTCACTACTTCTACGACTTCCCCTTCTATTTGCCAAGGAGTGATGGGGCCAGATGCCATGATCTTAGTTTTTTTGATGTTGAGCTTCAAGTCCACTTTTGCGCTCTCCTCTTTCACCCTGAGCAAGAGGCTCTTTAGGTCCTCTTCACTTTCTGCCATCAGAGTGGTATCGTCTGCATATCTGAGGTTATTGATCTTTTCCCCAGCAATCTTAACTCCAGCTTCTGATTCATCCAGGCCAGCATTTCGCATGATGTACTCTGCATATAAATTAAATAAGCAAGGTGACAATATACATCCTTGTCGTACTCCTTTTCCTATGCTAAACCAATCAGTTGTTCCATATCTGGTTCTAACTGTTGCTTCCTGACCCTTATACAAGTTTCTCAGAAGACATGTGAGGTGGTCTGGTACTCCCATCTCTTTAAGAACCTGCCATAGTTTATTGTGATCCACACAATCAAAGGCTTTAGCATAGTCAATGAAGCAGAAGTAGATGTTTTTCTGGTACTCTCTTGCTTTCTCCATAATCCAGCGAATGTTGGCAATTTGATCTCTAGTTCCTCTACCTCTTTGAAACCCAGCTTGTACTTCTGGCAGTTCTCAATCCACGTACTGTCGGAGCCTAGCTTGTAGAATCTTGAACATGACCTTGCTAGCGTGTGAAATGAGTGCAATTGTGCGATAGTTTGAACATTCCTTGACATTGCCCTTCTTTGGGATTGGAATGTAAACTGACCTTTTCCCATCCTGTGACCACTGTTGTGTTTTCCAAATTTGTTGGCAAATTGAGTGCAGCACTTTAACAGCATCTTCTTTTAAGACTTTGAATAATTCAGTTGGGATACCATCACCTCCACTAGCGTTGTTGCTAGTAATGTTTTCTAAGGCCCATTTAACTTCGCTTTCCAGGATGTCTGACTTGAAGTCAGTGATTATACTGTCATTGTTGTCAAGGACATTGAGGTCCTTCTTGTATAGTTCTTCTGTGTATTCTTGCCATCTCTTTTTAATCTCTTCTGCTTCTGTTAGGTCCCTACCGTTTTTGTCCTTTATCATGGCCAGTTTTGCATGGAATGTTCCCTTGATTTCTCCAATTTTCTTGAAGAGATCTCTAGTCCTTCCCAATCTATTGTTTTCCTCTATTACTTTGCATTGTTCATTCAGGAAAGCCTCCTTATCTCTTCTTGCTGTTCTCTGGAAATCTGCATTCAGTTGGGCAAATCTTTCCTTTTCCCCATTGCCTTTAGCTTTCCTTCTTTCCTCTGCTATGTGTAAAGCCTCATCAGACAGCCACTTTGCTTTTTTGCATTTCTTTTTCTTTGGGATGGCGGTGAGTGCTGCCTCCTTTACAACGTCACGGACCTCTGTCCATAGTTCTTCAGGCACTCTGTCTATCAAATCTAGTCCCTTAAACCTATTCTTCACCTCTAACGTATATTCATCAGGGATGCGATCTAGGTCAAATCTGAATGGCCTAGTGGTTTTCCCAACTTTCTTCAATTTAAGTCTGAATTTTGCAATGAATTGCTCGTGATCTGACCCACAGTCAGCTCCAGGTCTTGTTTTTACTGACTGGATAGAGCTTCTCCATCTTTGACTGCAAATTATATAGTCAATCTGATTTTGGTGTTGCCCATCTGGTGATGTCCATGTGTAGAGACGCCTCTTAGGTTGTTGGAAAAGGGTGTTCGCTATGACCAGCGTGTTCTCTTGACAAAACTCTGTTAGCCTTTGCCCTGCTTCATTTTGTTCTCCAAGGCCAAACTTGTCTGTTATTCTGGTTACCTTTTGATTACCTACTTTAGCATTCCAGTCCCCTATGATGATGAGGACATCATTTTTTGGTGTTAGTTCTATGAGGTGTTGTAGGTCTTCATAGAACTGGTCCACTTCAGCCTCTTCTGCATCAGTGGTTGGGACATAGACTTGGATTACTGTGATGCTGAATGGTTTGCCTTGGATTTGGACCAAGATCATCCTGTCATTTTTGAGATTGTATCCCAATACTGCCTTTCTCACTCTCTTGTTGACTATAAAGGCCACACCATTTTTTCTACGGGATTCCTGGCCACAGTAGTAGATATAATGGTCTTCTGAGTTAAATTCGCCCATTCCTGTCCACTTTAGTTCACTGATTCCCAAGATGTCGATTTTCAGTCTTGCCATATCATTTTTGACCACGTAAAGCTTACCTTGATTCATAGATCTTACATTCCAGGTTCCTATGCAGTATTGTTCTTTGCAGCATTGGACTTTCTTTTCACTGGCAGACACATCCACAACTGAGCATCCTTTCGGCTTTGGCCCAGCCGCTTCACTCTTTCGGGAGGTTACTTGTACTTGCCCTCTGCTCTTCCCCAGTAGCATATTGGACACCTTCCGACCTGAGGGGCTCATCTTCCGGCGTCATATCTTTTAGCCTTTTGTTACTGTCCATGGGGTTTTCTTGGCAAAGATACTGGAGTGGGCTGCCATTTCCTTCTCCAGGGGATCACGCTTGGTCTGAGTTTTCTGCTGTGGCCTGTCCGTCCTGGGTGGCCCTCCATGGTATAGCCCACAGCCTCATTGAACCATGCAAGCCCCCTCGCCATGACAAGGCAGTGATCCATGAGGGAGCTCTAAGCACATAGTCAAAACAAATTGAAGCAAGGGGGCAAATTTGCAAGCTCTGTGCAAGAAAATGGGAAGGGAACACAGAAACCCTGGCAAAGGGGTGGGGACCCTCTTAAAACTGATATGCCTAGTTTGAAACTGACCAGAGTGTTTCCAAGGCTGGAGAATTCCACCCTTCTCCTGTTGCTTTGAAGTTTAGATAATATTGATGCCATTTAACAACTGAGGAATACTTTAGGTCCAAACCAGCCATGACATGGAGAAATGATCACTTCTCAAAGGCCCATGAGCTGAAGTGCTGAGTGGGGACATGGGAGGGTTTTCAGCTTTCCAGTTACTGCCATAGATTGACCTGGTGGAAATTAAACACACTCCAATGATGTGCTACATATTATAAAGATAACTTGTTTATTTTTTGAAATGACAGTTATTTTTTCTCCCTGCCAAGTACATGAGCCATGAGACAAAGTGAGTGTTCTTATTTCTTCCACCTAACTCTTCCTGAGACAATTACCTCATTGTTTTAATCTCATTTTCTATTCCTTGTCAGCCTGATCTTCCTCCCCAGGTCTTGATTGCAGTTCCAGATGCATGTACTTTGTCACAGAACACTCAGGGAATTTGTCTCCAATTGTCACAGACAAAAATTTGCAAGAAAAGAAGCATCTTGACAAGAGTTAAGATATTCTGTTTGTACTTTCTCCTGTATCTATCATTTCCCCCAATACTGCCTTACTCTCCTGCTTTGCTTCATATGATTATTACATTTATTTTACACGCTGACAGTTGGCCTCTCTCTCCTTTCCCTCATTTTTGCTGTTGCCATGGAATATACGTCTAGCACTCCTAATAGCTCCTTAGAGATAATGGAAGTAATCCAGACATTTGCTTGCTTCCCCCACCCCCTTATTTTAAACATCTTTCAGTCAATGACGCTGTAAACTGGAGCAGAGTGTACAGAGATGAAATGAAAACAACACTTTTCTTTTGAAGAGCAGTTTCTGCTCAGGATGCAATAAATTGTCAACTACCTTGCATAACTGCCAGTCTGTTCTGCACTGGAAGAGGCTAGGGTTGATTTGTATATCTTTTTCAAGTAGGCTGTAGGCTCTGGTCCCATGTTAAAATTCACAGAACTCATTGTGGTAACCAAAAGGAAACAGTTACTCATAGCAGAAGTATTTCTGAACAGTCCTCATCTCATAGGAACTCAATGAGAGTTATGATCATTTTAATGTACATTTTTCAGGAGATGAGCTCCTTCCTTTCATCTTCAAAGGGCTCTATCAGTAGGGAAGTACATTAATTTCCAAATCAGTAAAAATACAGGAAAAGGCCCACTTTCATACATTTGAATAACAAAAGTGAATAAAAGTTCACTGTACTATGCTGTGTGAGGCTACTGCTGCTTTGCAGGTGTCATGCTTTTGGCAGTGACTAGTGAGCTGGTGCATGGATAGGAAAGGATTTCCTGCTTGCCTCCTCCTTAGTACCTCTCAGTCACCTCTTTCTTGAAGTCTCCTTTTGATGAAACTTTTTGTCTGTGTCACCATTAGCCCCCAGGTTTCTGACAGCTGGCAGGAAGATTTAGAAAAGAGGTAAACATCAAATCTAGGAGACAGGGACAGAGATTTCCTGAACCTGACAAGTCCACATTTACAATAACTGGGTCATCTAGCAGTACAACCTGTGAATGCATCCCACCATGTTTTTAGATTGGTCCATGAATCTTCTATCAGACTGGGTGAGATGAGCCCCAGTTTTCTGCTAAAAATTCAGCCAATGAGATAGCTGTGTGTCATGTTTCAAATATTTTATAATCTGTTGGGCTTTGTCCAGTTTGATCTTGGCTAGTCTGGTTCTGTTCAGCATGGTTTACTATTGTACTGCTTAGATAATTAGAAAATGTATCTATTTAGCCAATGTGTTTACATTTATTTCTTCTTTTTTTGCTTTCGTGGATTCCATCTGTTCTGTTTGACTTCCAATTTGATCTGTTCTTATTCTGATACCTTCACCTTCCTCTTTTGATACTCACATAAAGTTTTGGCTTGGAATTAGTTATAGCTGTGTGTTCCACCCCCCCTGTTTATGCCCCGGAAACCCCTCGGCACTGCTACAGGGAAGTAAGAAGGGTGTCCCAGTGTTGGCTCTCCAGTTACCTAAGGAATCACTGTCCAGTGTCCCAAATGAATCTAAGGTGGTCTGTTGTACTTGTTTATACACAATTTTACTACTGGAGGCAGCAGAAATAACCTTTCCCCTGCCCTGATTTTTGGTGCTTTTCAGACCTTTTTACTCTTCTCCTTGGCCAAAAGGAAACTTTTCCTTTAGATTATCACATTACTCCAGCACTTTCATTCTTAGAAATGTACACTGACAATAAGATGTGGGGTTTTTTTCAGACTTGCACCCGCCTTTTGCATTTTCAAGCATGTCGTGCCGCTTCTGATGATCACACCATTAGTGTGATCCATTTAGACTTCTCCTCAGGAGATCCATCTGTTCTGGGTTTCTTTGGGTTTGTTTGCCCTTTTTTTCACATGCGTTGAAGCATTGGAGCATTTCAGCAGCCTGGTTCATTCCACCTTCTTTGCTTGAGAATAGCCCCATTTACTCTTGTGTAAAACCCAGTAGCTGAAGCACAAAAGATAATTTATTTGCACCTTTATTGGCTTTGATAGTGAATGGAGGACATGCTCCCAGTTCAGGCTGGAGAGAGAGGCAGAGACCAGACCAGACCAGACCAGACCAGACCAGACCAGACCAGACCAGACCAGACAGACAGAGAGAGAGAGAGACAGAGAGACAGACAGAGAGAGAGACAGAGAGACACAGAGAGACACACACAGAGAGAGAGAGAGAGAGAGAGAGAGAGAGAGAGAGAGAGAGAGAGAGAGAGAGAGAGAGAGAGAGAGAGAGAGAGAGAGAGGAGAGAGGCTCACTCATAAGGTAGAGCAGAGGAAGCTTCCCCAATGCAGGCACCTGTGATCAGTACTGAAGAGGGGGACATGAGACTGGCTGGGGACATGAGACAGGTTGGGGAGACAGACAGGCTGGGGACCTGATACAGGCTGGGAGACTAGACAGATAGACATTGGTTGAATCTGCATTTGCATTTTTAAATCAGTTGCATGCTGCTGTGACGCTGTCTTTCTCTATGCTTGTTTGAATGTTGTTTGGAGAAGATTCTTTTAAAGCAGTGCGGAGGTGCAATGACAGTGGAGCTGCCCCGAAAGGATGGTAAACATATGTGGATGTGCAAAAATATGCTAGCGCTGTTGAGATGTGAGAACAACACCAAATGGGGACAGCTTTTTTGAAGACTGAGTCAAAAGGCAGGGACACTGGTGGGAAAGACAAATGCAGATTCAGCCATAAAGGGGGGGGGGAGAGAGAGAGATGCACACTTGCCAGGCAGAGCTGAGGAAGCTGACCCAATGCAGGCATCTTTGATCACTGAAACATTTTGCAATTAAGATGCAAATTTAAAAAAAAACACATACCAGCATGCCCTTTCTGGTGGGTTTTGGCGGGGTGGTAGGTTTGCCGGAAGTCACCAATGCAAAAACATAGCTCAGATTACAGAGCAGAGGCTTTGTTGTTAATATATTTTACTCCCCCCCCCAAAAAAAAAGTGCAGAAGAAACCAGTTTTATTAAGAATGAGGGGGTGACAGGGAAGATAGAAGAGAGTGCTGGGATGCTTGTGAAGTTGTGTGAACATGAGAAAAAAAATTATATTGGGTGATGCAAGTGGATTTTAAGGTAATGTGAAAGACCCTGTGGTGCTTGGAAGCTGCCAAAACAGAGTCTAAAGTGGTGGGGAGGGGATGAGAAGATAAATTCTCTTCAGACATCATATTCCACCTGGCACTACAAGCCTGATTTCTGTTGTAGTAATAGCAGTTGTCACTCACAGCATAATAAATGACAAGGAAGGTGAACAAAAGGAAAAAAGGGAAAAAAGGAAAATGTTTGAGTTCCCACTGAAAATGTTAGGAACAAAAATACTATAATTAACATGCATAATAAAGATAATACAATGGAATTAAATGAAAATGAAACCAAAATAGAGGGGAAAATCCACTTCTTTCTTGTAATATATACCCAGAAATCATGTAAAGTTGCATGAAGCTTGAATGCTATTTTAAGAACTTCATCCAGTTCAAGGACATATATTTAAATAAAGGAACGTTTCTTCATGGACTCCATTTTCAAGCTTTCACAGGAACATGTATTTGTAACCCCATGTTACCCAAAGAAGCTACAGTTAGGGATGCTCAGATGCCTGCCAGTTTGGCTTACTTCCTGAACACCGCCAGTGGTGATCAGGCAGTCAATTAACCAAAAGGCTGTTCAGCTGTTCACAGTCAGTTCTTGTGTATTTGTAACCCCTTAGCTAGGAATGGAATGAGTCAGTAAGGGGTGGAGCCTCTAGATGCAGAAGGCTGCAGAATGTGTGGAAAGAGGGAAGCTAGACTGCCCTGCTAGGGAGCTTGAACCTTAATCATAGGCTCTTAACACCTTGTTTAAGGACTGTGTTAACTTATGGGGAATTCATTTGGGACCTTAATCTTGGAAGATGGTGCACAGAGTGTTCAGCTGGAGACTTCTTGGACCACCAACAAGAGGAAAGAGATGGACTTCACAAGCTGTGAAGGAGAGAAAAGTTAATTGTTTGGACTTTAAAAGATCACTGTTCTAGTATATTACTAAGATTGCAAGTTTCATTCCAAGTTCTGCCACACAGAACCCACAAGCTGAGGTTACATATTTACATGAACAAGCTGATAGCAGCCATCAGAAGCCAACTCCAAAGCGATAATGGATCAGCCAGGAGATGGCATTTGATTTCTTGCTGGGGAAATTTTGCTCTGTATCCAGCAAAGTAAGGTTTTTGGGAGGCAGGTGAATAAGTATCCAATTCCCAGCTGACCATTTGAAAGCTGGGTTCTTTTGATCACCTATCCTGGAAACTTTGCTGCCTCCCCTACTTGCTGAGATGCAACAAATTTAGTGTATTTGGGGGGGATGGGATAAAAGCCTGGCTGATTTCCTGTCTCTTTTCTCCACCTCAAGCAGTTGTTTTGGGCTGCAGAGAAAAGTAGAAAAATGAGCTCTTTCTCCTCTCTCTTTGCTTCTGTCCCTGGTCCAATCTGCATTAGTCTTTCTAGCTGCTGTGCTGATGGTTCCACATTGTTTCACAAATTTCTGTCTGTATCTCATCTCACATCCATATCCATATTGTTTCATCTCAGCATTGGCTGTCTGCATCATTCTTTGCCCTCTAGTGGTGACTCTGAGGTCACTATGGCATCTCACCACATTATCCATATTTGTTTTTAAGCTGGTCCAATTGCTCTTCCCTGCTTTCAAGCCATGGTGAGCAATAAACAGACAACTGGAGCTGAATTCTCCCCCCCCTCCCCCAGTCATCTGTGTTTAAAAGCAGCCAGGGAACATTTTTCTGCGATCATATTTTTTGCTGGTGGGTTAAAAGCACACCCACTCCTGAACCATGGTGCAGTCCCCAGAACGCCCTGCCTGGCAACCACTGGGTGTTTCATGTTTTTCACCCAGCTCATTCACTTTCCAGCCCCCCTCTTCTTTCTGCCTCCCCTTTTGCCAGGTCACCCCCTTTATTTTCTGTGCGGGGGGGTCACAGATGCCATTTCCAACCCAAAGTGCAGTGCCCTGCTGGCACCCCGGGAGGCTTCTCCCCTCTCTCTCATGCAGTCTCCCTCCCATGCTCCCATAGTTGCCATGATGAGGTCAGATACAGATGGCTAGCTTTTATCCCATGCCAAAATGCAAGGCAAAGGGGGAACCATATACAACAGCACCATAGCAGACTGAAACTGCATTACACAACAGATGCAGATTCAGCCCCTATCTAGCTTCGACAGGGGATTGGAGAGAAATGAACTCTTTTGTAATGCGGACATGAAAAGCATTGCTTCTGTCCTTGTCCAACTTTGAAACAAGAGAAGAGGACAAATTCTTTTCCTCCCCTTTGCAATGTAGAGATCAAAATAATTTATTCTGTGCCCATCTACCTTGGAGCTCCCTTTTGTATTCAGAAATTATGTTGGTCCCAGATCATATAATGCTTTGAATTAAAGAATCAACACATTACATTGACCCTGGAACCAAACAGATAACCAGTGAAGTTGTTTTAAGGCAGATGTCGTGCACTCATGTTGATATCACACAGGTCAACAGACAAGGTGATGCATTTTGCACTAACTGAATTTTCTGAATTGTCTTTAAGACCACTCCCATATAAAGTGTTACAGTAGCCTAACTTTGGTTAAAATAGCATGGATCACCATGGTCATATTGGCTGAATCCAGAAGCTAACAGATGGGCAAGATGCAGTTGACAGAAGGAACTCTTAGCAAGAACACCAACCCATTTTTCAAACAAGAAGTCTGGATTGAAGAGCACCCCAAACTCTTTTCATGATCTGCAAAAGACAACTTTAACTTATCCAGAGAAGCAGATCACTCCCTTCCAAAAATCAACCATACCAGCCAGCAGCACCTTTGTCTTGACTGGAGTAAGCTTCAACTTTTCTTTTAGCCTCTTGACTGCAGTTTCTAGGCACTGATTAAGAATAGAAACAGCTGCTTCTGGTTGTCATCAGCATATTGATGAAACCCTCCCTAATCCCAAACTCCAGATAATATCATTCCATGGCCAGACAAATACTAAGGAGCAAGCAGTGACAATTGCAGTTCTCAGGTCAGGTGCCAAACTGTTAATACCGTATTACCCAAGGCAAACTGTCTGCACCTGAAAAAAGGGATCAAAGCCACTGCAGAGGTGTGCCTTTAATCCCTCCTCCATTTTCCAACCAATCTGGAAGGGGTGGTCCATTGAGTGTATCAAAAGCTGATGATAATTCCAGTAAGACCAAAAGGAAGGTATTCTTATCTATCTGTGAACAGAGTTTGTCCACTACAGCAATAAATATGATCTCTTTTCCTATCAGGCAAAAAGCCAGACTGAAATGGGTCAAGAGCAGAACTGTCATCTAGGTATGGCTGAAGTTGCTTTGCAAGTACATGCACAATCACTTAACCCAAGAAAGGAAGATTCAGCACAGGTCTGTAGTTAGCCATGTTTTCTTTTGCCAGAGAAACTTTTAAATAAAAATCTCATCACTGTCTCTTTCAAAAGCATGGAGGAGACTGCCACTACCAACTAAGTAGTCATTTTATCAAGAGTGACTTCCATTTTCTCTTGGCATGGTTTCACTAACTGTGGTGGTGGTGATGGCAGGAATCCAGCTTTCAGATGTCTTTCACACTCAAAGGACTCCATCTATGTTCATCAACAAGAGCAACCCCAAACTGTCCATAGAACTTGGACAAGTGGATTCTTCTTACAACTCTGATACAGGATCTATCTTCTTCCTTCTGTTCATATAGGAAAATATATCTGCTGTTGTTGTTTGCAGTATGCATTTGTCTTGTCACATGTGTGGTGATACAGCATGAAGGATTCAGAGTTAATCTCATCATGTAGGGTTTTGGAAGGAACTAGGAAGTAAGACTTGGGAGAAACCTGATGGAATTAATGGAACAGCTTATGGATATTTTCCACATTCCAATTTGTTGCTGTCATTGTTTAACCTTGTTGTGTCATCATTAACCTTGTTTTGTCATAACCTTATAGTGGCATCATTTATTACAGTACACACTGTTCTTAATAGCAAGGGTGCCTATTCGACTCCCTCTTTTCCACAAGGTGCAGCTTTATGATCCTTTAGCAAGTAATGGTAATTAAATTAACTGTGTTTGTAAATTTTTCTCTCTATTTGTTACCTGGCAGTATATGAAAACAATTAAAGAGATGATGTAATTACCAGTAACACCAAAGCAGCCTGAATATATAACTGGCTGTATCAGCATGGCTGCTTGCTACCTTTTAGATAATAATTCTGAGTGATTCCCCCTAGAGATGGGCACAAACTGAACCACAAAGCAAAATTCATTGCCCTGTTCAGGACCTGAAATCCGTGAAGGGTCCACAATCACAGACTTCCACAAACTTTTAAGGCAGTTCACTGGGGTTTGTGCTGGTTCCTGGCCAGAGCAGAAAGCAGGAATTTAGGGATGCTGAGTCCCTTTAAACTCCTGCTTTTTTCTTGAGCAGAAGCCCACAAAAACAGCTGAGTGGCTGCTCCCTGTGAAAACACTATCCATCACCCTGTGATCTGGGAGACCCTGGCCACTCATCCACCTGTCCCGGTCAGCCACCTCCCGTCCTCCCGGGACTGGCTGGGAGCAACCCTGGAGGGGCTAACTCACCTGGAAGGGAATGCAGACCAACGGCATCAAATACAGAGGCAGTTCAACAGGCGTTGCAACCACGGGAGGAAGAAAGAAGCTGCACAGAGCTCAGGGGTCGGGCAAGAAGACATACCAGAGGACCATGAAGAGGAAATGAAACAGAAAGAAGAGGCGAGGGGAAGAGGAGTGGAATTCAGCCCGCAGAGCAGAAAGCAGCCCCCGCACTCAGCGACCGACAGCAGGAAGGAGGAGCCGCCCTGCCAGAGCAGCCGGCGTGGAATGTTATAAAGGGGGGCGGGGCTAAGCAGGGAAGGACGGGGCTGTTACACGAGAGGGTGCTGGGAGCGGGGCGTGGGGATAAGAGGAAAGAGAGGCTGGAGACCGAGGAGGACGAGACACAGATGAGACTGGGGAGAGTAACTGAAGCTCAGAGAGACCCACATCCCCTTAGCCTGACTGGCTGAAGGTTTGGTCTGTGCAGGCAGAGGGGTATCCCAGGTGAACCTAACCTGATCCCCTGCCTGTCTGAGGTGTCCTTTTGCCTCCTTTCTTCTTGTCTCACCCCTCCCAGGACACTTCCCCCTGAGCTGACCGGGTGAGCAGCAACAGCAACCGGAGGATTGCCACCTGGGGCAGAACCTGGAACTCACACCACCCTCCCTTCATTGCCTGAGGATGCCCCCCAGATCTTCCTTTGGGAACTCACCCAGGAGGCCGGTGGAGGAAGAGGCCAGTGGCATAGAACAGGCAGCCAGCTGAGGCAGTCAGAGAAGGAGACAGCTGCAGTGAGCCACACAGCAGCAGCAGGGCTGCAGCTATGGGCCATGGTGGCAGTACAACTCAGCTGTTTTTGCTGCTTTATGAAAACCCCATTTAAAGGGACTGTGGTCCCTTTAAATGAGGTTTGCGGGGCCCACAATCCACTAACCGAACCAGTTTGGCCACGAACAACAAACCAAACCACATTTTTGCAATTAGTGCCCATCCCTAACTCCCCCTACAAGATATTTAGTGAACCCTCTACAATATGGAATACCCGTTTAGCTGAATCATGTGATGGGTATAAATGTAATAAATTTTATAGCTGCTGCAGTTTTAATAATCATATTTTGAGAAGGTGAGACTTGGTGAGGGAGCTTCTTGTTATTCTCTCAAGAAAACACCTTCTTGATGCTGTTCACAGAAGAAATAGAAGGTTCATTTACTCCACAGAGCCTAACAGAAGAAACTATTATGGTACTATGTGTCAGTTAATAGATTTTGTTCTATAGAGGATGGCATTTACTTGCAAATAGCAGCAGTAAGATTAAAAAGGGGATTTCCTGTTAGTGCTAGGCTTAGTTCTTAATGCCATTGCTCATTATTCAACTAAGAAAGAGATATAATTGAATTGCTGCTATTTCTACAAGTTAATTTTCTAGGATACATACATTCTAATTAGTGCCCAGCACAACCACGCTATATTATATTTCTAATTAGTGAGCAGGAACCCTGCTGCTTTAAATACAAAGAAACTTTCATACTGGGAATCACCTGATGCTATGGGATAATTTATAAGCCTTTGGGGGCAATGAGGTCATATAAAATGTGATGGTAAATTACAAATTTTCAGTAAGTTATTTATCATATTATGGAAAAGACAGAGAATCATGGTGATTAAATATGAATAGAATTTGGTTCTCAGGTTCATTTATACATTTCCCCAAAGCCCTAGTGCTAATTTGTTGTATAATATTTATCATCAAGATAATAAGCAAATGTAGAAACATTAAGTAAATTATACTTTTTATTTTTATGCAGTAGGTCAATATCTTTATTTCTTTCAGGCTATTTTCCTTTGATCACAAACATTATTTATGTGCTGCAGTTGATAAAGCTTGCCAGATTGTTTATTATCCACAAAAGTGCTTATTCCTCTTAATCCTTCTTCCCTAACTGGAACCATATTTTAAATGCCTTTTCCTGAACTCGCTATTTTCTTGCTATTTTCTCCTCTATCGTACTGTCTGTTGTTTTCCATTTAGAAATCTGTCGGTTTCTAGATTTCTAGCTCCTTGGAGGAGCACCTCTTTCCCCCTGCAGAACACAATTTAAGGCACCATGTGTAATGGTGGCACTGCAGAAATAAATTCCATTGGGTTAAAGATTTGTTCACCAAGTTCTTTGTTACTAATAGAAATCTCAGATGATTCAAAAGCTTTTTAAAATAGTCAGTTATAATAGAAGGAAAGTTCCAAAAGCAAATAGACTGAATGGCTAAGATGTACAATACACTGCTCATTTTATGCTATAAAATTATATTTATTTTTAATTGTTTATCATATTTATTATTCAGCCATTCAGAGTATTCTGGGCATTTTACAGTAAACCAAATACAATATATGATTTTTTTCATTAAAAACATTAAATGAAGCAGAAACTCAAGAATATTAAAAATTTTCAAAACAGTCTGAAAACTTAAAAGCAAGAGCACATATCCACAAAGATACATAGAATGCAGCAGAACATAAAGAACTGAGTAAAACTAGCCAAAAGTAAGAATGTGATATAAAACAATCAGAAAGCACTTCTTAAGTCTTCAGAGTAAGCTAGCATTTTGTTTCCAGTGTACTAAAATATTAAACATAGGTCCTAAAATTCTTATTCTTTTGCTTGTGCAAAATAGTAGTGCAAGCTCTTGCACAGCTAAAAGGGGGGAAATCACCTCTGATAGTTATTTTTAATTGATAAGTAATTTTTCCAGTGCAGTCCTGAACAGTGCAGTCCTAAACACTTCTAAGTGTTAGCAGAGTTTTTGTTTGTTTGTTTGTTTTTTGGCCCCCGAAGGGGATTTTTTTATTGCTTTTTTATAAGACGACAAAACTACAACTCAAGAAAAGGGAAGGGAAACTAACACTAGGGAGAAAGAAAAGCAAACCCACACTACACTAAAAACCCAGGAGTAGGAGATCTTTAACCCTGTTAATATCTATGTTAGTACATTATAGTTAGCAAACCATGAATACAGTGAGTTCCTATCTATCTTTCCCTAATTAATAGTTAGCTGATTAGTTGTTATGAGAGAATTCCAGAGCATCTCCCGAACTCACTTCATAAAGGCCATTTTCAGAGTCCTTCTGCCTTTACTTAGGCTTTCTGTCCCTAAATGCATAAGTTGGCTTTCAGGCACCAGCGCCTTCTTCTGCTGCCAAGTCCTCGTCCGTTTGAACCAGTTTCACCATATTCTTTGCTTCCCAGGTGACGTTTGAGAAATTCTTTAGCTTTAAACACGGAATCAATCTTCTCTCTCTTATCGTTCATCTTAAAGACCACTCCTTCTGGGACTGCCCATTTATATCCAATTTGATTAGTTTGGAGAAAGAGTGTCAAGTCCTTGTAATTTTTCCGTTTTTGATGAATCTCGAATGGAACGTCCTTTAAAACCTTGATGATGTCGTTCCCCATTTTCAATGGAGTTGCTGAAGTTGCTCGCAAGATTGCATCCCTAGTTTGTCTTCTCGAAAATTGGACTGATATTTCTCCAGGTAGGCTATTCTTTTTGGTGTAATTTGAATACACCCTGTACACTGCTTCAATATCATGCATTAATTCTTCTGCTTTATAGCCTACAACTGGTGCAAAAAAATCACTAAGGAGCCTCTTTAAATCTTCCTTCAGGGATTCCAGAAATCCTTGAAATCTGAGAATCATGTTAGCTTTTTCCATTTGCAAGGACAGCAACCTATGTTCCTGATGGTTTTGTTTATTTGTCACTTGATCCATTCTTTTGTTCATCGTCTTTTGTTCAGAGTGCATCTCTTTCACCACCAAGAAAGAGTGTTAGCAGAATCCAGTCCCAGAGATGCAGAGTTGCTTTTAATAAAGTTTGCTGCAACAACAAGATTTGCTAAGCAAACATACAAATAAACAAACAAAACTAACTGTAGGCCTTCCAACAGAACCTGGTTTATGGTGACCCTGGCAAGGGGCTTTCAAAGCAATAGAGAAGCAGAGGTTGTTTAAAATTTCCTTTTTCTGCAGAGTCTTCCTTGATGGTCTCCCTTCCAAGTACCAACCTTGCTTAGTTTCTGAGATCTGATGAGATTGGGCTATACCATGCCACCTTCTCTTTTCAGGATACAATTACCTACTTAAAAGTTTTTTAATTTGTTGGGATGACTTTTTAAAAAATTCTCTAGCAAATTTCCCATTTACATTTGTTTAGTTTATCTTAATTTTTGTGATATTGATTTTCACAACTGATGCAAAAACATACATCATTTTAGTAGCAACATTTGTGGTGAATTTTGTTAATTTAGTTTGGAAAAGGGAGACTGTGGTTTTGCCCTGAAAGTGGAGAAGTTAATCAGGGACTCAGAGGATATCCCTGATCTGCTCCTAATATTTTACATACTAAATTAAATTTGAATCTTGTTTCCCTGTTAGTAATCTAGCTGTCATACTGTGAACTAGCTGAAGTTTTCAAACAGTTTGATGAAGGGGAGCTCCACATATGAGAGTCATCTCTAATATGTGGTACAGTCATTTTAATTGTTTTTATAATCTGGCCCTAGCCTGAGGGGTGTTATAAGCAATGCTACCTCTAAGCTGTGGAGTCTTGTGAGCAAAAATTATACTTTGTGAGCTATTGGCATTAAAATTGTGAGTAAGCAATTTGGCTACTGAATAAATTAGTTTGCTCTGGAGCCATCCTTCCTGAGCTAAGACAAAAATGTGTGAGCTAAAAAACTGTGAGCTAGCTCATACTAACTCAGTTTAGAAGGAACACTGGTTGTAAGAATAATTTAGGGCTGTTAATGGTTTATACATTTGAACAATTTTATGTTTTTATCTTTTGTTATTTGGTGAGCTGCCTTGAGCAGGTCTCTGAAGTGCTGGCATATATATTTCCTAAATAAAATTAATAAATAATCTAGCCAGGATTTAAGCATACTGGTGGCATTTCAACCCAAATTGTTAGTCTGTCTTGTATACGCTGAATACCATTAGAAAGAAGTCTCATGGCAAAGGATTATGGTCTCCCAGCACCATCTTTTGGTCCTTTCCCCAGTACCAAATAGGAGTTAACTACCTGAACACAAAGCTTTTTACACACCATCCTTTAGGTGCTGGGCCAAAACATTTCTCTTTATCAGGGCTTTTAACTAATGGGTTCAATCTTTTTAAAGCTATTTTTATTGTCTACTCATAGCCTGAGAACTGTTTTAGCGATATCATTTTAGACTGCTCTATTTGTTTTATATGCTTTTACGCCATGCCTTAGTAAAAACTGAATTGACTTGTTTCATTGAATTGTTTTATTGGCTTGTTTTTTATTTCTGAGATTTGTTCTTATTGATTTACTTTGATTGTCTTCCTTAGGTTTCTTTTATTGTTTTAGTTGCAAGAGTTGAGAAAGGCTGCATACAAATCTTCTAAATAAAGACATGTGGTCCATAAGACATCAGGGTCAAAGATACCAAAAGTCTTTGAGAAGAGTAGAAGAAAAAACATTACTGAATTTTAAGAGTATAGTTAATCAGCCCTTGATGTACTCTGCTTGACATATATAATAGTAAATGCATGGAGGAATTTTGGATTATACTGGCATTTATCCCTTCACAAATCTGCCTTGCTAGGGCAGGGCTTTGTGTATTTGTGCATGTCTGTTCTTCAGTATGCCACCACACTTAACTAAATCCAGTCACTTATGTTTACCGGTAGTCTGGGGTCTCCAGCAAAGGTTGTCTCTGTGCATGTGTAGAGGTCAGAGTTCCCAACTCCCACTCCTCTCTCTGTGTGCATGCTGCAAGCAGGTTGGAATTTGGGGAGGTATTTAACTCAGTCTGATCTGTTAAACAGGAACAAAAATTTATTTTACAACAGCTTAACAAACTAGAGCATGATACATGGGAAAATGACTATTATACAATGGGCTATAGCAGATCTAGGAACACAAAAAGGAAATCACAGACTCATCTGACCTTAACATTACAGTCCTTTACCTCTTTGGATTTATCATGGAACAAATACTGATCATGGCTCCTGACCTGATCCCTGGCATTTGTTAATGGGTTGTTCAGACCTTTTAACCCTTCCCACCATAGCTTGATGGAAGTTCCACCCATGCTTCTTCCCATATGGAACCATAGGCTCCTATCTCCAGGCACTGTCAGAATCCTGCAGCAATCAGTTCCCAACAGCTTTCATTCAAAGAAGTAAAGTTTGTTGAGACTTTGAGAGTATGCAGATATCTTAACCATCTCATGTTAGAACTAAAGGAAAGTGTGCACAATAGGCAGTTATACCTATCATTCAAGGGGACCCCCTGATGGTCAGGGCCAATAAGGGATCAGGTAGAAGCCCACCAAAGTAATGGGCTACTTTCCCCAAGAGATATGGTATACCAAGCAGTGAAGGTCAGACAGAGATAATAGAAACATAGAAGACACAGCAGAATTGAAACTTAATATTCCAGAGTCATCCACATTCCCATGGCAGCCAGGACTTAAGAAAGGACTAACTAACAGGCACTATAGAGTTCATGTAATTTAGCAATAGCTAAACTTCTTATCTTTCCTATCAGTTTGAGGAAATGGTTATCTCTTCATGGAAACTCATCTCTGCTTTGCTGATACTCTGTGCATTTTATGGCTCTTTTCGCTGGGAAAAAAGAGATGTACTCAGAGCATTTGGGACCCCTTTGGTGAGCTTACATGTCTCAGGCATGACATACCCTGCATGAGAGTTTGAGATCTTCCTCTAGCTTACTGCCTTATGAACCTACCCAATCACTGCAGTCATCTTCCAAGATCCTACTTTGGGTGCCCTTGCCTTCTGAAATTAGATGGTGGTGACTCGGGAGAAGGCATTCTTGGTCAAGGCACTAGGACTCTGGAACTCTTTCCCCAGGGAGATTTTTCTTTCCTCTTCTGTCTCTATCTTCCACCAGCAGGTGAAGATGTTTTAATTTTTTTGGTGTTCTCTCAGTGACCCCTCCTTCCTGCCTTATGTTTCAATTGTTTTAATGTATATTTTAGTTTTGGTTGTAATTGCATCAATAATTTGTTTTTACCAAGTTTAATGGTTTCTAAGAAGTGGTATTATTATGTATGTTTTTACTCTGTTACCTACCTTGATGATAGGGCAAACAAGTAGGGCATGAATGAATGAATGAATGAATGAATGAATGAATGAATGAATAGGGTGTCTTCCTCTGGCCAAAAAAACAAAACCCTAACAATATTCTTAGGCTGGAGGAAGGCTTCACAATTAGCTAAGTGGAAGGAAAAGATACTGGACATTATTAGCCAGCAGGTTTTTAATTTTTCTGTGTAATTTTTCTGCAATTCTGGAGTTTCTCTGAGCTTGTTAGAAATATCTCCCTTTTCTATTCATAGAACATTTTATGAATTAATTGGGAATCTAGTTTTTTTTTATAACAACAATTTTATTAATTTTTAACAGAGGATGACAGAGAACAAAACATTTTCACTAACTAATACAAAAATTCAAACATTAATTGGTAAGCTACAAGAGCAATGTAAAACCATAAGAACCATAAGTACCTCAACAATGGAACAGGAAGCCCATAAGACAATTTTATAAAGCAAAGAATTCAGCTAACCTTCAAAAGCAGCTTAATGACACAATTGAAAAGATTGTCTTTGAGGCAAACATATCAAATTTTTCCAAAAAAACAGACCATTTTTCTAATGGGTTAAGTAATTCTCTCTCATTTCTATTAACATCGTAATAAACCAGACATTTTTCCAGCATAAAGTAATTCCAAAAAGTATTAAACGGGAATCTAGTTATTTAAAATTCACATTTGCATTGAGCTTTCATGATTTTTCATTTCAGTAGTTGCCTGATTTTAATTTGTTAATAAAATTTGAATGGAAATAAACCCAATCTGAATTGCAAGTATATGCTTATATGTACGCCCAGTTCATTAACACAGTTATTTATTTATTTATTTGTTTATTTATTCAGTTTATATACCGCTCAGACCCCGAGGGGTCTCAGAGCGGTTTACATAGTATATATAGTTCTTCCTGACTAGGGCCACAATGAAATGGGGGAGGGACTTCCTATCGGCACCCTGAGCAGGGCTTCCTGTTCTTCCCGGCGGGGCTCCAGGCGTAGAAGCCTGCTGCAGCCTTGGTGCACCCTCGAGTCCCCGGCGTAGATCCTCGCCTCCTGGGCCAGGGGACTTCCGCGGCCGGCCTCCTTCCTGCCGCGCGGCCCGCGTCGGCCTCAGCTCCGGTCTGTGTCCACCAGGCTCGTGCTGCGCCGTCACGTCGCCCGCGGCTCTGTCCATGGCTCCACGGCTCCGCCCACCAGGTTCGCCGTCCTGCCTGCCGCCGCCGCCATCATCACCGCCGCTGCCAATGTCCTCCGCCACCGCCGCTGCCACTGCTACACACCCCCGGAAGGGAGGGTGCCCCCCGCCTTTCCTACAGGCAGGTACCCATTTATCTACTTGCATGCATGCTTTTGAACCGCTGGGTGAGCGGGAGCTGGGACGAGGACCGGGAGCTCACCCCGGTCGCGGTGGGACTCGAACAGCCATAGTGGCTGTTCGCTTTTTTGCTGTTATAGCAGGTGATTTACCACCTGCGCCATCGCTCCCTTTGTTAGTAATGGAGCATGCAATCATAAACTTTTTACAGCTGTAATCAAATGAGAAACATTTTAAGATTTGCAAAGTATTATGTCTCAATTGGAAAGATGGGCCAAAACAGTAAGGGCAATTACAGGTTTCAAACTGGTTGTGACAGTTTTGAAGTACTGTAATTAGAATGTAATGTTTCAACCCAAATTGTTTAAAGAACCAGTGATATGTGTACTCTAATTAAGTAACAAATACAAAAGGTGACATGGTTCAAATTAATCACTAAAGCCATAAATTATTAAACGCTGGGGGACTGCAAGCCCCACCAAAGACACACTGCACCAGCAAGCCCTGAATCTGGGTAAGATGTCTGCCACAAGTTGTGGCCTTGACAGAGTCTACTCAGGAGTCAGTCAGCTTGAAGGAGTCCAGTCAGCTCTTAGTAGCATACTCAGCAGCAGAAGCCAACCCAGCCAAGTTTCTACCAGAGGGAATCCTGGCACTGAGACCCAGAGGAGCTCTAACAGGAGAGTATGGACAGCAGATAGCACTGACCTTCTTAGAGGAGGTCAGGCAGGGTAGCCAGCTCTTTAAAGGCCAGTGAGCTCACTAATCCAAGACAAGTATCCATGGGCCCAGGGGCCTGCCAATCCACAGGACAGAGTTGGGGAGAGAGGACTGGCTGAGCCCAGGGTTGGCCCTCCCTTGGGGAAGCATTTCAAAGGCATGCCCAGGAGCAGCCAAGGAGGAAGAGCTAGACTCATTTTCCAGCAGGTGGGAATAGGTACTTGTCAGAGCAGTGTGGGGAGGGACTGGATGAGAAGAAACCCCCTCCTCTTGCTCTGAGGCTCTGTCTGGGACACTTGCCCAACAAAAAGCAGTCCTGGAGGATGAGACAGCTCTGGACTCAGACCTGGCTCCAGTGGATCCTGACAATTATTTTGGTTAACTAGCTCTCATCCCCATGATTAAATAGTCTAACTTAATAATGCATGTAAAATTTAATAAGGACAATAAAAGGAACAAGATAGATTCAAGAAAGATGGCTATGTACTCTGCTGCAGAAAAAAATAGTAACAAGGCTTGCAACACTTTAAACAAATGAATTTATTGTGGTGTAAGCTTTTGTGAGCTGGCTCCTACTTTCCACTACCCTGTCTATGGGGAAAGTTCACTTTCTCAGACTATATGAGAGATATACAAGTACTGGAAACCATCTAGCTATCATCAAAAACATACCACATAGTTAAGAAAACTTAAGGAAATTCACATTTTTCTTAGAGGCGGCAGTGATTTCACCTAATTCCTTGACTATTGAGCCCTCCCCCCAGCAACAGAATAGTAGGAGTCTGCAGAATGACTGAGATAGGTGGAAATCACTACTCCTTAAGAAAATTTAAGTGCCCTAAAGTGTTCCTTAATATTGTTGGGTGCAGCCCATTGTCTACATCCAAATAAATAAATGCACAGTGAGGTACTGAGACAGAACTGTATATGTGTCAGTCTTTTAGACAGGAGAAAACACCTGCAGGATTTATTCTAAGCATTCCTAAAACTACAGTTCTTACATAGAAAAGTGAATAGACAACTGATAGGCCTTGTCAGGTACCCAGCAGTCATCTTCTGTAAGGTCAGCTCAGTAGTAAAACAACAGGACATCACAGGTAATGAACTACAACTCACAGTTGACATGTCTTCCATGTATCATCTGGGGTCTGCAATGTTTGTGGGAACATGGCAGTTCCCTCACAACCCTTGGGAAAGGGTAGGCCTTGCTTTCATATTGTCCCCCCTATCCTGAAGCAATATTATATTTACCTGCTGAATATTATATATAGCTGCTACTTTGAAATCAGAATGAACTCCATGCTCCACAGATGTTTTGTTCTTCAGTAGCATAAATAAATAGTTTGATATTTTTTTTAAAAAAAAATGTCTGTAAAAAGTTTAACTCCTCCATGTATAGGAGTATAACACATAATACATTTCCAGCCAGGACCCAAACACTGGGTTGAGAACTCAAGGGTTGGAGAAGAGGGCTGGAATGGTGACTGTTTTTGACTGCTCTCCTTTTACCATGACATGGCCTATGGAGTACATTTCTAAAATAAATTAGAAATGTTTCTTTAATATGATAGTGTTAGCCTGATTGCTCTTAGTTATTATCAAAATGAGGGGATTTGTGAGTTATTATCAATATGCAATCAGCTAAGGGAGCGATCACCTGTTTATACAGAGGTCCCGCCCTTCCAGAAGTACCAGTAACAGACACGCTGTATTAGGTTGGAATTAAAGCCTTTTACTTGGAATCTTCTTCACACACAAACAATACACATACAAACACTCAATTAATCAAGACTAGGAAAATAAAGAGAGATATTTAGCACGGTTGCATGAGCAGGAGTTCGTTGGTGGGGCAATAATTGCCTGTCCTTGTCAAATGAGTTGTTCCAATGGAAGAAAGAGGGGAAGAAATGAAAAAGGGACATGTGGCTTGAACCAGCAAGCAGCACATTGAACTCTGGCTGCAGACCTAGAGTTTAAAGATGGAGGAAGGGTACTGGAATAGCAAGCTGGACATAAGAGGGATAAGGCTTAGATAGGGGCCGTAGAGCAGAAGGGGCGAGCATGTGGTCAGGTTGCCCCTTTTATGAGGGGGTGTGGGGGCTGGCCATATCCCCTGGTCACACCTCCTAGTTAGTCCATCCCTGAAAACATACTATTGGCTGGAAGGAATAGGGGAGGGGAGCTAAGGAGTGGTCAATATTGAGAGCTAGAAGCTTAACTTATGTCTGGCACCTGGGTGTATGTGAGATGAGTCATCAAGCCAAGGCCATTGTCTTCTTGATGGTCTTAGCCGGGTTCTTGATGCATGAGTGATTAGTTGCTAAGCAACTATGAACAGTCTCTGGGCTGCGTGTAGCTTTGCAGGTATGTTGGGGGAGGAAAGGGGTCTGCCTGCATGGCATGGTTTTGGGTGCTTTGTGCATGCTGTGGAACTGATTCAATCACCATCAGACGAGTGGGCTGGCAACCTTGGATGGCCACTGGAGCAGCAGTGAAGAAGGGATTGTGTCCTTCTCTCAGGGTGCATTCTCAACTGGCTTCATAGTGAGTTACCATGCTTTACAGTTCCTTAATCATACTTTGCACAGTCTATACTTTATTGCAGTTCATAAAAGGCATGAAAAAGCCTTGCAGGGCAACAATAGTATAAATGGGAGACCTGCAAAGACTTGCAGGAGGCACCTCATTTCCCTCTGTATCCCTTCCACCAACACTTTTTTCTTTCTTCCTAGCAGCTCCCATACCCTTTCCCATCTGCCAGTTTACTCCTCTCCTCTTCCACCAGCCAACTTGCCTTCTTTTATATCTGCCCCCATCTTCAGCTATATTTATTTTCTTCATTTATACCCCACCTTTCTCCACGGTGGGAACCAAAGCAACTTATATCATTCTCTTTGCCTCAGTTTTATACTCACAACAATGCTGAGAGGAGGTTAGGCTGAGAATGTATGACAGACTCATGGTTACCCAGTGAGTTTCATGGCACACAGGGGATTCTTGAGTTTCCCAGATTCCAGTCATAAACTGTAACCACTGCACCACATTGGCTTTCATGGAGTTGCTGCTGTGAACAGTAGCAATCAGCCAGTCCTGGGTGAGTCATGCAAGTTGCAAGGTGTTAGTGGTCATTGCCAAGTCTGGCCCGAATGTTTCATTCTAAGATCAAAACAGCCTTGGAAAGGGCTCTCTCCCTGCCTTTTACTAACAAAAACCAAGGTTTGAAGGCTGGCAATACTGTTGTGGTTGCCTAGCAATGTTCCCTGAGGGCATTCATTTCACTGTTTCTGTCTTTTGGGGGCTTTTTAATCCCTCAATTTTTAAAAATAGATTTCACATTTGTGCGCATACCTGGGCCTGTTTTCAGGTTTGTGGAAAGGCTTGTCTTGTCTCTTGATGGCTCCAGATTTGGCCATGTTAAAAACTAGATATATTGATGTAGATGTAGACATACACATCTAATATATGCAGCAAGACGATGCCATTTTTAATGGGACTCTAAATATTACTGGAATTGAAGGTCTTTTGTTTTAACAAAACGGGATGAGTAATATTGTTTATACTTACTAGCCGTATCCCAATTGTGTTGAGATGGCATTGTGGTCAGTTGTATTTTGCATTGAAATTATGTGGCATTGGAATAATGCCTAAAGCCTGGTTAAATTTTTCATTTTTTCATTTCTCTTACTTAGAAATGAAAGCTGGGCTCCATAGCTCTACCATGATAGCTATACCATGGATGACAATGAAATAGGAACTCCAATACTCCCAGAAGGACTTTATTTCTGTCTGATAGTGAAATATGATGGTGTTACAAGACATTACATTGTCGGTAACGATATGTTATGCCATTATTTATATGTTGTTTTAAAGACTGCTTACTGATTAGGATGTGAATGCTAATTATTGTTGCTTCTTATACGCACAAATGAGCTCCATAGCATGCTTTTTGAAGTTCCTTATTTTATATCTAAATGACTCTGCTGATGTGCTTCTGTCATGCTATGTCATATGTTGCATATATGATAATACTAGCCTTTTTCAGGTATCCAAGATCTCATATGTTGTACAATACAGAAGTGAGTGGAAATGTAGAAGTGAGTGGAACTACCCCTTGATGTACACACACCATGATTTGCAACAACTCCACGTGGATGTTGTTATTGACAGATCAAAAGGATGTTTGTCAGCCTGGCACTCAGCTGCTCAGCCTTTCAGATTTTGCTTAATCCAGTACCAATGGAGGATGATCCATCTCCCAAGAAGGAAAGGTGGTCTAAGGTCTAAAGTAAGTATTAAAGTAGTAAGCAACTGGGTTTTCATTTATTTCATGTATTCCATGGTCTTTTGCTTTTCAGTGGCTTTGTGCCAAATATCTGTTTTCTATGTGTTTAGCAATACAGATGTAAAACTTATTGCTCAGACTAGGAGAGAACTCCTGGATTAGCTTGCTTTATGAGCCTACTAGGAATAAGGCCCATTGTGGAAATAAATACAACGAGCTCTAGAAAGAGGCTCTGAGAGAGTGCCCTGGCTTTGGGCACTCAGTGACAATTTGCTGTGGTAATCTCAGCAGGGTATAATGACAGAGTCCACCATTTTCTCCAGAGGAACTGATCTTTGCTACCTGAAGAGCAGTAGTAATTTTGAGTGATGTCCAGCCCACCCCCAAGATTGGTAACAGTGGTTCCCCAGGAGGGAGTGTTTGGTTTGGAGGGTGGAGTCTATGGCATTGTACCTGTCTGAGGTCCCACCCCTCCTCAACACTCACCCTCTCCAGGTTCGACCCCTCAAATCTCCAGGAATTTCCCAACCTGGAGTTGATAACCCTATCTCCCTCCCAGCCAACCATCAACCTACCTTTAGTTTTCCATCTCCTCCCCCCTCCCTCCTAGAGAGCAGTTGTAATTTTGATTGATCTCCAGGCCCCACCTGGAGATTGGCAACAATGGTTCTCCATCAGGGAATGGCTGGATTGGAGGGTGGAGTCTATGGCATCATACCTGTCTGAGGTGCCACCCCTTTTCAAACCTCACCCTCTCCAGGCTCCATCCCTCAAATATCCAGGAATTGCCCACCTGGAGTTGGCAACCTGATCAGGACTGGGCCCAATGAGTTTTCTCCCAAAGGCCAACATAGGTGTGGAAAGAGCATTTTACTGACAGAGGAGAAAGTACAGGTGCCAACTCTGATTAGGGAAATACCTGGAGATTTGGGGGGGGTGGATCCTGTGGAGGGCAGCATTTGGGGTGTGTGTGGAAGGACTCAGCAGGGTATAATGCCATTGAGTCTACCCTCCAAAGCAACCATTTTCTCCCGGGGAACTGATCTCTGTCATCTGGAGGTCAATTGTAACAGTGGGAGATCTCCAGGTCCCACCTGGAGATTGGCAACTCTAGGGGAAAGTCAGCCACACAGCGGGGAGTTGATGAAAATGGTTTGATGGTTGCTGGCCCACCTCTTTAGCCAGCCAGCCATGCTGAAGCTAAGCAGGAGAAAGAGCCTTTTTCCATTTATTCTGACAGGAAAGTGGCCACTGGGGAGGGGGTGATGCTGAAAGTCCTTTGTTTTTTTACTCACAGAACCAAGCTTGGTTGCCTACCAACAGCCACTGAGGGGACAGTCCCTCACAGGAGTCAAGAGAACTGTCTTCCTCAGGAGAGAGAGCTGTCTGCCAGTAAATCTGACATGCAAATCTGTCTGAAGGGGGAGTGGATGGGGAAGAGGAGCAGACCCAGCACCCGGCCAATGGCACGCGAGTACTCTTGAGTGGCGGCTGATGGGCCAATGGCTGAGGGAGGGCATTTTACAGCCAATGGGAGTGCATGGAATCTTACGACACCAAAAGATAATTATTATAAGGAGAGATCTGTGCTGTAAATTTGCACTGTCATATAGGCTAATTCTACATTGGCTTTTCCTTCTGTTGTTTTAGCAAACCCACATTGGAACAGAAACTCCCCTCAGCATTGCATGCTGCTTTCACTTCCTTTAATCATCAGATATTATGGTAGTCTCCGCACTCCATACTGCTCTCACTTCCTTTGATCATCAGATTTTTCTGCATAGATTTATGGCCATTTTATGGCTGTTCAGGGATGACTTTGCAGTCAGTAAGGCATTGGCCTGGGGTATTTGAATATGGTTTTGAGCTGCACTTTTTCCTCCCAGTTAAGAAAATGTGGAGTGAATGCTAGATGCAGAACTGCCCATAGATAGAGAAAAAGGAGGTGGAAATCCTGGCTTTTTCTCCCATAGGCACACATGCAAATATATGTCCAATATTTGATCTGTAGGCTGATCAGGGCCACTTTGGTTTTAATAACATTTAGGTTTTACCTCAGGTGGTGGCAGGAGGACAGCTACCAAGCATGTATCTCTCAGGTTCAAAAATGGCTGGGGTGAGAAACACAGAGGTCTCTATTGAGCAGTCTCATCACATTGGTGCTCAATACATTATGGATGTGACTTGATGTTAGCGTATCTGTAGCTATTGTGACCACAGTAACTGTAGCTCAGATTTTTTTTTTTTTTATGTAGCCGGACAGCATGCTGCAAAAGAAGAGCTGGTGAATAGACCCTAAGATATGTAACCAAACAAGTATAATTGTTTAAATTTTTCTCTGATGTTTGTAGTAGAATTGTAACATAACAAGGGAAATCGATTCACGGTGAGCCCTTTAGTATGAAGCGGCTCTTGTTTTGCTTTGGAGACCTCCATTTCTCTCTCAGGCTAGGTCTCTATTGCCAGTCATTCTCCATGCTAGGAGAATCTTTTCTACTACAATTGTGTTTCTCTGACTTTGATAAAGTATGAATGATATTAGCCCGCCATCACTCCTTTTCTCTCATTCTGTTTATCAAGGCAGCTTTCTGCATCTTCCCTGGAGCAGAAAGAAAGCATTTCTCTTTGATTCCCCCTCCTTCTTTGTTTGCTTTTGTTCCATTTATTTTCATTTACACTCCTCTCTACTTTGCTGTAAGAAATGGAGTGCCAGAGCAGAGACAGCAGCATCAATTGTGTGGAGTGGTAGATAATTGAAAGGGTTCAGGTGGAAAGTCAACAGCACCCCAGGGGCTGAAGTCATGTGGCCTAATGAAAGCCCAAGCAGGGTTGTGGCAGCTCCTAGGAGAGAGATCTGCATTGCTCTTTGTCATATTTCTTTTTGTTAGTAACTATTTGATCCCCTGCCATACAAATGAGAGGTGGCAGATTGGAATGTCTCTGGAAACCTAGAAACCATTCAGTTCTCTGCCCCCCATGTGCCACTGAATCTGGCAAACAGAATTTCTTCTGCCTGCAAAGAAATACTGAAGTTGAAATCCTGAGACTTCCTTCAGCTATTAAGAGTTGAAAATAATACATTTAATGATGATGTAATTTTTTTGTCTCTTCTGAAATCTCCAGCTTCAGTTTTGTTCCTTGTATAAATGAACTGGAATATCTTTGTGTGAAAAGAAGAGAACTGAAACTCGGACACAGATAAATCCAAAAGGAAATGGAATAGGAAACATGTACCCTTCCCTAATTTTATGGTACAATCTTAAACATACTTTCTTAGAATTAGGTCTTGCTGAACACAGTAGATTTATTTGGGTAAATTAGGTTGCCAGATTTCATTTTCTGTTTTGAGAGACAGCAGAATTTACAACTCTTTAAACCTCAGCATGCCAATTGTCAAATTCAGATTGCCAATAGTTAAAAAACAATGTGTTTGAGATTTCAATTTTCAGTGCTAGCTTTGGATTCTGGAGAACATGACCACCAGTTCAAAAATTGTTATGGGTTATTGTTATTTCAGGACCTTTGTCCATACTAGAAGAAAACAAGTGGGGACCAAGAAAAAAATTCACACTTTGTGCATTTTGTACCTTACATATGTGTGAGAATATCACATCACATCACATCACAAACATACACACACACACACACACACACACACACACTCACTCACTCATATATGAAATCACCTTCTGAACTCTGGATTTCTGCAAAGCATATTTACTATACCTCATATAATTGTGTGTGTGTATCAGTTCAGAGGGTAGCAGTGTTTGTCTGCAGTAGAACAGTTAGATTCAAGTTCAGTTGCATTTTAAAGACCAACAAGATTTTCAGGGTATAAGCTTCCAAGAGTCAAAGCTTCCTTTGCCTGACATGAGTAAGAGTGGAGATTTGAGTCTTTTTATCCCAATCAGAAAGAGTGTTGTGTCCTTTACAAACATTCTTTACAATACTCCTTCTGACTGGATAAAAAGACTCATATATCTGTTCCTACTCATGTCTGATGAAGGGATCTTTGACTCTCAAAAGTTTATACTCTGAAAATCTTGTTAGTTTCTAAGGTGCAACTGTACTTGAGTCTATATGACCTTGATGTAATTTATAATCTCTGAAAATATTTTTCTTTAAGAGTCCTTAAGAGTTGCAGTATTTACTTGGACAACTTCTAATTTGTGTTCTAGACTGTGCTATATATAACTTTTTTCCCCACCATAGAGAACAATGGAGGGAATGTGGGCAACCTGTTTGGGGGCCCATAGAATTGGACCCCCTGGTCCAATATTCTTGAAACTTGGTGGGTATCTTGGGAAGAGGCTCCATCAGCTACCCTGTGAGTTTGGAACCTCTCCCTCAAACCCCCTCCCCTCCAGCCCCCAGAATATACCCTATGTTTTCACCATTGACTTCAATGGCCCATAGGATATAATGGAGCTGAAATTGACATTCGGCTGCCTGAAAGACTCCCCGGGACGCCGGCTGGGGGTGGGGCTTGGCTCCTGAGCTCCCGGAGCTGTGCTCCGGTGCGCTCCCCCCCCCAAAAGACCCCTGGCTACTAGCCATGGTGACTGAGGGGAACCTCCACATTCAGAGGCACTAAGATTCTGAATCTCAGAGCCAGGAGGCAACATCAGGGGAAGTCCTTGGCTTCTATGTCCTCTTGTTGGCCCTCCAGAAGAACTGACTGGCCACTATGTGAGACAGGATGCTAGACTAGATGGACCATTGGTCTGATCCAGCAAGGCTCTTCGTACATTCTTATGACCAGATGGTCTTGTTGCCCCCATCTTTTCAAGTTGTGATGTTTTGGCGCTTGAAAAGATGTGATGGGGGAAACATGATCAGCTGGTCCCACTGCTCCATGGGCTCAATCAGAATGTGGCATTTTTAAATGGCTGAAATGTTCTCTGAAATGATGTCAGTGTCTGTTGGTCAAACCTGTGGATTCCATAATATCTAATTTATCTAATTTATCCCTCTATCTCTATTCAATCTGTGACCAGCCAATCTGTTCTCCCATCTGAGAAGAATCTTGTCTATGTAGTTGTCAGAGGGTATGCACACAAGACAAAAAGTTAGATCGGGTAAGGTAAAGGCAGGAGTGGGCCACAGTTATGTGACTGAGTTTTAAACACAGAGTATAATGGACAGATAGCTTTGTCAGGAAAAAAAATATACATGGCACAGAAGGACAAGCCTAGAGGAATGACTTAATCAGGGTGGTCAAATTTTTGATGGAAGAGGCAGCTGGTGTAAAAACTGGTTTGGACTTCACTCAGCTGAGTCTCCACTCAATGAAGTCCCTTTGCACACATTTTGCCTGTTATGTACTGAGCCTGAATGAGACTTGGGGAAGGACCTAGCTTGGGGTTACTAAACAATAGATAGCCAGGATCCTGGAAGGAACCTATAGAACAGCAGTTCTTATGTAAATAGCCTATCACAGGGAGTGTGTGTATGTTGGGCATGGTGTTTTGCACACATTTAAGCAAGGCTCCGCTCCTGCTAGAGTTGTCTTAGAGTTAAGCTGGAATTACTAATAAACTATGAGCTGATCACTCCACGTGTCTGAACCCAGTATATTTCACTGGCGATGAAGGTGGGATCCCAATGAGCGAGACTGATCCTGCCAGTACTGCACTGTGCAACAAGCTCCAGTGCCCTGCGCCTCGCATCACTCCATGGACCATGGCTGCCACTCCAGGACATCTGGCAGAATTCGACCCCGCTCACCCCAAACTTCAGGAAACATGGGTGGAGTGGCTGAAGTACTTCATCATGTTCCAGGACATTGATGATGCTGGTAAGAAGAAGGTCCTCTTGCTCAGCGCCTGTGGCATCACCACGCTGAGGCTCGTCCAGGGCCTCATTGCACCAAAAACCTTGGATAAGGCCTCATACGAGGACCTCATCAAGACACTCACTGGCCATTTCACACCACAGCCCACTAAGATGGCAAGCTGCATGGATTTCTTCATGCACCAGCAAAAGTCTAGTGAAGCAGCCACTAACTTCGTGGCTGACCTTCACCGGCTGGCCCTCAACTGTGTGTTCACAGATCTTGAAGAATCCCTGCTCAACCAGTTCATCATGAGCATCTGAGAACAGAAACTCCACTGCAAATTCATCGGCCATGAGGAGCTCACCCTGGAGAAGGTGCTACGAGAGGCCACCACTTTTGAGAAGTCCCAGCATGACCACCAGGCCCACTCAGTGCACCAGGCCTCTGCCTCCCTGGTTTCCAAGGCCTCAGATGAGGAAGAGACACATCAGGTTCATCAGCCAGCTTGCCACAATTTGCGACCATCGACCACTGCCACACACCCTGCAAAAACCATCACACTGGCTCCATGCGCCAGCTGCAGAGATGACCACAAACACTGCTCCTGCCATTTCTGCGATGTGACGTGCAGGACCTGCAGCAAGACCGGCCACATTGCTCATGCCTGCCACTCCAGAGGAACCCAGGGATGCTCTGCTGCCCACCAGGAATCAGTGGAGCTTCACACCCGCAGTCCACCACACCAGGTACTAAATTTGCCCCAAGACACCCCTGATAAGATTAAAGTGTGTTAATTTAGGAAACACCCTGCAAGATGGAGTTGGACACTGGGTCCTCCATCTCCATCATCTCCGAAAGACTCTCAGGAGGCTCTGTCCACAGGGGGGTCCCCGCCTGAGACCCACTGGCTTCACCCTCAGAGACTTCTAAAAGAACCCAGTGGCCATTAATGGGTGTGACAAATTCCATGTGTAGTACAAGGACTTTAAGGGGCTTTTGGACTTGATGGTGGAAGGGTGGCTCACCAGTTTACTGGGACTGTTGTGGTTTGCACCTTTGGGATTCAGAGTGATGGGGGTGCATCACATGCAGTCTACTGATTTTCATACCATGTGCAATGAGTTCCTGGCCATCTTTGATGGAACTCTTGATCATTACACCGGTCCACCCATCTCCCTAAACCTTGACCTGGTGGTGTGGCCCATCCGTATGAAGGCCAGGCACGTCCCGTTTGCTCTTAAGCCCAAGATAGATGGGGAGCTGGATCACCTGGTGGCCCAGGGAGTTCTGGAGCCCATGCCGCATGCTTTCTGGGAGACCCCTATCATGACCCCAGTTAAGCCCAATGGCAACATCTGTATCTGTGTGGATTACAAATGCATCATAAACAAGGCCCTACAGGACCACACCTATCTGGTCCTGGTGGTTAGCCATGTATTTGCATCATTGGCGGGAGCAAAGATTTTTGGTAAGCTGGACTTGGCCCAGGCATACCAGCAACTTCCCACTGATGATGTCACTGCAGAAGCCCAAACAATCATGACACACAGAGGCCGTTCCAGGTGTGGCGGCTGCAATTTGGGGTTAGCATAGTCCCGGGAATTTTCCAGAATTTAATAGACTCTCTCCTTAAAGGAATTCCCGGGATCCAGCCATTCTTTGATGACATCTTAATCATTGCACTCGATGCTGAGGCCTTTGCTGAAAGATTGTGCGCCATCTTACAACGTTTCTAAGCTGCCAGCCTCAAGGTGAAGTGGGAAGAGTGTCTCCTGGGGGTTCCATGAATCAAGATCCTGGGCTTCTCCATCAGCGCTCACGGCATCCATCCAACTTCAGACAAGGTCCATGCCATTGTCAATGCCCCAGCTTCTACATCCAGGTTGGAACTCCAGGCCTTCTTGGAGCTGCTCAACTTTTACCATTCCTTCCTGCCCCACAAAGCTGCAATTGCTAAGCCCCTGCATCACCTTCTAGATAAAAAGGCTCCCTGGGTCTGGGGCCAGAAGCAAGCTGCCATGTTCAGGGCTGTCAAAGATCTACTCAGATTGAATGCAGTCCTCGTGTACTTCGACGAGACGCTCCCTGTCATCCCCACCTGCGATGCTTCACCATATGGGATTGGGGCCATCCTTGGACACCAACTGCTCGACAGCTAGGAGGTTCCTGTGGCCTATTATTCCCACACCTTGTCCTCAGATGAGCGCAACTACATGCAGATCAACAAGGAGGCACTGGCGATAGTGGCGGAAGAAATTCAAGAAATTCAAGAAAGTCAAGAAATTCCATGACTACCTCTATGGGTGGCTCTTCATGATAGTGACTGATCACAACCCCCTGCTGGGTCTGTTGGCCCCTGATCACCAGATGCCATGGATGCTGTCTCCCAGTGTACTGCGCTGGTCTATCTTCCTGGCCGGCTACCAGTATTCACTCCTCCATCACCCCAGGAAGGTGATGGGTCACACCAACGCCCTCAGTCGACTTCTCCTGCCCCCCTGCAACTTGAACCCAGCTCCTGCACACATCAGCTCCTGCTCCTCAAGCACCTGTCTGGCTGTCCTCTTCAGGTATCTGACATGTCCCGCCACACTGCACAGGACCACGTGCTATCCCATGTTTTGGACTGGGTGGGGAGGGGATGGCCCATCAGCTGGCTGGGCCCAGAATTCATGGTTTTCTCCTCCTGCCAGGATGAGCTGTTGGCTCACAAGGGCTGCCTGCTGTGGGGAAGCTGGATGGTAGTGCCTGCCCTGCTGCGCCAACAAGTACTAGCAGTGCTAGACGAAATGCATCTGGGAATCATGAGTATGAAGGCACTGGCCTGCAGCTACGTATGGTGGCCCGGCATGGACAGCAAAATAGAGGACTGTGTTTCTTCATTGTAGTGGATTCCTACACTAAATGGTTGGAAGTGGTTCAGATATGCTCCATCTCATCCCAAGCAGCAATCCACACCCTGCAGCAGGCCTTCTGCACCCATGGCGTACCTGACACTGTTGCGATGGACAATGGGACAGCCTTCACCTTGGGTGAGTTCCAGGAGTTCATGGGCCACTATGCAATCAGGCACATCCACTTCACTCCCTTCCACCTGGCAACCAACAGCCAAGTGGAAAGGATGGTGAGGACTATGAAGGAGTCCCTCCAAAGGATCATCCATGGGGACTGGGATCACCAGCTTGCAGCTTTCCTTTTCAGCCACCATATAACCCCTTGCACAATGACCGGCTGCAGCCCCATGGAACTCCTCATGGGCAGGCACCTAACCACCTGCCTCGACAGACTGCACCCAGACCATGCTCTGGAACACAGCCTGACCCCTGAAAGCCAAGCAGCACCCCATGGATTCTTTCTGGGTAACCCTTTCTATGCTCAGAACATCTCCAGAAACCCAGCATGGATCCCTGCCAAAGTTATCAGGGCAACTGGGCCCCTGTCCTATGAGGTGTCAACCGAGGATGGCCAGGCACATCGACCAGCTCTGTCACCGTCTCCTCCCAACCGAGCCAGGGTTGCCCTCCCCATCCCCAGATAAGAGTGACGAGGAGCCCCCAGGAACTGGAGCCCAAGAGGAACACTCCAGCAGCCAGCAAGCAGCCGGCCCCTCAGCGGAACCAGTGGACTCCATTCCAGCAACCACAGCCCCGCAATTGGAGCCATGGCGCTCGAACCATGAGCTATGCAAACCTGCCTACCTAAGAGACATTATTTGTTAAGGCGGCTCTGAAATAAGGGGGGAGGGATGTTACCTACTGAGCCTGAATGGGACTTGGGGAAGGACCTAGCTTGGGTTTTTATTGTTTAGTAATAGATAGCCAGGATCCTGGAAAGAACCTATAGAACAGCAGTTCTTATGTAAATAGCCTATCACGGGGAGTGGGTGTGTTTTGGGTGTGGGGTTTTGCATGCATTTAAGCAGGGCTCCGCTTCTGCTAGAGTTGTCTTAGAGTTAAGCTGAAATCACTAATAAACTACGAGCTGATCACTCCACATGTTTGAACCCAGTATATTTCATTGCCAAACTCCCTTGGACTCATCAATCAGCTCAGAGGAGAGTGCACTTTCAGGAATGGACTCTCAGACATATAAAACTCTGGGGCACCACTGTATGTGCAGAGATGCCCATGATCTGCAGCTCTGTCTTGCAAGTTTGTCTAAACATTTCTCAAAACTCCCCAGCCTGGCCAACCATTCCTCCTACCTTTTACTTGTAAAAGATAGAGAAAAGGTATCTCACATAACACACCTTGTGATGGCACTGTCAAGGATGGAACAATTAAGTAGCACTCCAAGGACCTTAAAGTGGCACCTAATCCTACATATCAAGATAGTAAGGCAAATTGCCATTATGGTTTGTTGTAAGGCAATTGATATTACTGGGTGAGTGCAGCTGTGAATTCCTTTCCTACTACGAATTACTGCACAGCTGCCCTCTGACTTTATATTCATAGGAGCACTTAGAGCACATGTTGCTTTGGGGGAATAAACAGAGATTGGGTTCATATAGATTATTGTTGTAACATGCAATTCCAAGATCATTCTATCACTGGTCCTCTCCATACTTGGATCTCATCCCTGGTTTTATCAGAGTTCAACTCATGACACAATATCTTGCATTTATCCCTGGTTATAACAGCATCCGTTTATCCCAGGACAAGTGTGGGGCAAGACCAGGGTGACCTCAATGTAATGTGGAAACAAAAAATACCCTGAGATAATTACAGGAGTGAAGTTGGGTGTAGTGTAGAGTGTAAGTTTGGGAACAGGGCTGAACCAGGATTTAAGGTCTAGTGCTGAATCACGCACTATATGCCAATCTTCACTGGGTGTTGGATCTACAACGATAGCAAAACAACAGCCACGATTCACATAAGGGGAAGGGGAGTGCTACAAGAACTCATGGGCACTCCATGAAATTGCTGAGCAGCCAGGTTAGAACAGATAAAAGGAAGCACTTCTTCACCCAAAGAGTGATTAACACATGGAATTCACTGCCACAGGAGGTGGCGGCTACAAACATGGACAGCTTCAAGAGAGAATTAGATAAGCATATGGAACAGAAGTACATCAGTGGCTATTAGCCACAAGGTATAGATAGGAACTCTCAGGCTGGGGCAAGTGATGCTCTGTATTCTTGGTGCTGGAGGAGGGGCAACAGTAGGAGGAATTCTAGTGTCCTGGCCCCACTGCTGGACCTCCTGATGGCACCTGGTATTTTTGGCCACTGTGTGACAGAGTGTTGGACTAGAAGGGCCATTGGCCTGATCCAACATTGGCTTCTCTTTTGTTCTTATGTTCTTAACGCTCCTAGACACTGGAACTTCTTACTTCACACTACAAGATAAGTCACATACTTATCCCTTAAGGCAAGGGTACACAAATGTACGGTAAACTGTTGGATCAGCACCAGATAGAGGTGGAAAGGTCGATGCTGCTGTTTGCCTGGGCTTATATCTTTTGCTCCTAATGGAGTTTTCTTTGTATTTTTTACAGAAACTATGCTTTGATATGTGTTAAGCATAAGTAAGCTGTGTCCTCTAAGATTATAAAATAAACTTTGCCACTTCTTCAAAATTTAACATTAAACAGTTTAACAAACATGTAGATAGAAAATGCGAAAGAAAAGTATCAACATTCATTTAATTTCAGGAACAGCTTTCCAATTAAAAATATGTAACAAATTGAATATTAAGAAACAGGTGCACCCCCCAAGAGACCAGCCCCTGCCTGGTGTCCTCAATGCATCTCAGCAAGCAGGTCCACCCACATACTAGAACAAATTTGGTGAAACAAAGAAGTGAATGTAGTAGAACCTTAAAAACCATGAACAAAAACTTTATTGAAAAGCACAGCCAGCACCATGGAGAAACCCAGAGTTCACTGCCCCAGTGGCTCTTTTCTTGCCCAAGTGTTCATTGATAGAAACTGTCCTGTTCCTCTGAACAGAAGCACTCCATCAGGGGTTCATCCTATCATTATATCTCCCCCTCCTCCATCTCCTTCTCTTTCTCAGCCTGCCTCCCCGTCTTCTCCTTGACTGCTTGACAAATAGGCTGTGATGTTTTAGTGGAGGTTTTTTGAGAGTCATTGTCAGTTCATGTGCACAAAAGACAGTTCCTACATATGTTGTGCAGAAAGTTGGCAACTCTGTCACAATTTCCCCAGCATTGCTGAAGACATACTCAGAATACACACTCTTGGAAGGCAGGCCAGGCCAGGTAACTCTTTGCCACAACATGCAGTGATGGCCAAACAAACTGTTTTTCTTGCCAGTAGCAGCTGGGTTCGGATCCCACAATAGTGTAGTTTCCTATGTGTTCTCAATGGTAGCCTTCCCATTCCTGCTTGGCAACATTAGCTGCCTAGGAGACTTGCTGCTGCTGTGACTGATCTGTCTCTTTTTCTGTGGAGTAAACTGCCACCAATACTCTGTGTCTGCCTTTTGCCCCAGCATATGGATAATATTGTCTCTCCTCCACCTGCAGCAGTCCCACAGTGCCTCCTGGACCACTTAGTCCTCTACAGTATCCAGGTGCTGCAGGATTGCAGCTTTATGATCACGTAGGCTCCTGTTGCACAGGAGAGATGTATCACAGGTCAACAGTGCATGGAAGATGTGGCATACATGCACATGGGAGAGCACCTTCATGTATTTGATATTAATAAGGCCCTAGAATTGCATGCATCATGACATAAACCCCAGCATTATTAACAGCACAACTGTAGAGCAGCACACTCCATTCACTATATGAACAATGACTTGGCAAAGTACCTTCTTGACTCTAGCAATAACCTACACCATTATGGGGACATCTGCTTGGAAAATATACCTGGCAAATCAGTCTCTGAACTGGGATCCAAGTATGTAGTGGTCCAATAAGTGACGATATGCCTCATAGCTGTTAGTTGCTTGTGTTCCATGCTGGAAGCTGAGCTCTCAATGGTATTGTCCTGTCCTGACCACCTGTTCACCTTTTGCAGCTCTGACTTTATAACCACCAACATTTGCAGAACATTGCTTAGTGTTGCAGAGTTGATATACAGCTTGTTGGTAGCAATATCAAAGGGATGCAGGATGGCTATTAGCTGGCTCAGCATGGTCCACTGGCTGGGTGACAAGTGAAATTCCTGAGAATCCTTGAAGTATTCCCACAGAGGATGCCATTGCTCAGACAGTCACTCAATCATTCTCAGTGTGCTGTTCCAGGCATGTCCTAGATTACCTTGTGCTGTGCCACAACATGGTGCTATTGCAGCAATTTTAGGCAGCTTTTGGTGATGGCAGAGTGACAGGAATGTATGAACATTGATTGAACAATTTTAAGCATGTTTTTTATGTCCCTGCTACACTTCCCAAATCACCTCCTTCACCACCAGGTTCAAGAAGTGAGCCACAAACAGGATATGCTACAGGCCCTTGTGGAGTGCCTTCATTATATGACTGGTATTGTTTGTGGACACATTGTTAGCAGTCAAAGAAAGGGGACTCATACCAGCCACTGATGACCTCCTCCAGTCTTTGCCCAATTTTCACTGCTGTGTGGGCTTTGGAGAAACCTCCCATGTCCAGAACTATCTGAAAGAGCACAAGGAAGTCACTGTCATCTGGAGCCAACCAATGCTTCATCACCGACATGTTGTTCTGAACCTGGTAGCTGGTCCATGTGTCTGAAGTGAGGCGCATAACACCCCCCATGCACCACCTGAGCTCTTCCTGCAGAGTTATACTGACAGCACTGCAAAGTGCAGATACTGCTGGGTCAGGGAAGTAGCTCTATTCAGGTATCTGTCACTGTAATACCATCCTGTTGACCCAGTAATGAAACAACACCTCATCCACAAGTGAGTATGACTGAAGGCTCTCATAGAGGAACTCTGCTAACCACTGCTAACCATTGGCTCATCTCCAGTGCTCATGGGTCAGAAGTGCCCAGGTTTGGTACCTGGTTACTGTTTCAGGCAGAGTCACCTGGCCAGCTCTTGTCTTGGATGACCAACAGCAGGCTTGGATGGCTGACAGCCAGCATGGTGTAGTGGTTAAGAGCAGCATACTCTAATCTGGAGAACCAGGTTTGATTCCCCACTCCTCCACATGAAGCCTATTGGGTGACCCTGGGCCAGTCATAGTTCTCTCAGAACTCTCTCAGTCTTACCTACCTAGTCACAAGGTGCCTGTTGTGGGGAGAGGAAGGAAAAGGTGATTGTAAGCTGCTTTGAGACTTCTTATGGTTGAGAAAAGCAGCGCATAAAAACTTTCTCTTTTTGTTGTTGTTCATTCATTCAAGACACTCCATCCCTGATGATCTTTCGGGAACATCAGTTGATAAATCCCAACATAGAAACTGGATTTATGACTTTGACGCCCAGCCAGACTGCTCTTTGATATTAAAATCAAAAGCAGCACCATGGTACAAACTAATTAAATTGGACCATACTAGAACTCCATATCTAGTTAACATCTTCAAATATGTACTTAAAGAGTCCTTTACTTCCCTATGGTTTCAGTCAATGCTAACAGCAATTTTGGAGGGCCACTTTAATCAAACTCCATTGGCCCATCGTCTATGTATTTGTGGCACTTACCTCATTATATCCTCTTTTGCCCACTGTACTCTAGTCCGAGGGCTAAATTTTTAGCAGGAATTTTATCTGGTCTTAGTGTATACCCCGTTGAGGATCAAATCACATTTTTGTTATCTGACATTGAAGCATATGTTTCTTACAAAGTTTCGTTATTTGACCTTGCTGCAAAGAATATACGTTCCAAGGTGGCAACAGGAAGGGGGATTATCTAGGTTACTGTTTTAAATTAGTCTTATTTTGTTACTGACTTTTGGAACTTTTGTATATTCTGATATTAGCTTATACCTTGTTCATAATCTGTATTTTTATTGCTGAGAGTTTTGTAACCTTGTAATGGCCAATGGCTAATTAAATTGAATTGAACTGAGTTGTTGTTGTTGTGCCAGTTGTGTTGATGTCAGTGGTGGCAGGTCTTGTAAAGGCAGGAGAGGAATGAGATACCACCTGTGGCAGCTAATGTGTATGTTCAGGGCAGTTGTTCCTAAATGTGTACAGACACCTTCTTTTCCAATGAAGATGCAGTGTCAGCGGTGGTTACAGACAGCCATCACCCTTGAACTGGGAAGCATTTGGAAATGGTCCCACAAATGAAGGGTCATGAATGGCGGGGTGGCTATGTTGACCTGAAATGGCAGGGCAGACATTACTGTTGGTCAGGGCAGTAAGGGCAAAGCACATCTGCTGGTGCAACTGCAGGTTCCACTATGTGCTGGCCTCCTGTGTAGAGGTGCCAGACTTCTCAGGTACAGCTGTCATTAGGTAAAGGTAAAGGTTCCCTTGCTCGAAAGCCAGTCGAATCCAACTCTAGGGTTGCGGTGCTCATCTCCGTTTCAAAGCCGAAGAGCCAGCACGGTCCGAAGACATTTCCGTGGTCATGTGGCCGGCATGACTAAACACCAAGGTGCACGGAACGCTGTTACCTTCCCACCGAAGTGGTACCTATTTATCTACTTGCAATTTCTTGCTTTCGAACTGCTAGGTTGGCAGGAGCTGGAACTAGAGACGGGAGCTCACTCCGTCATGCGGCACTCTCGGGTCTCGAACTGCTGAACTACTGACCTTCCAGTCTGCAGTTCAGTGTCTTAACCACTTGAGCCACCGCAGCTCTTACGGCTGTCATTAGGGGTGAGCATAATGGAACTCCTGGGCCAAAAATATACAAAAAAATAATTGTTTTGGGTCATTATCCTGGAACATTATTAGAAATCCAGGATTCTTAGTGAAATGAAATTAGCCTACCTGAAAATCCATATTGTTCTGAGTTCAGGTACCTTCCAAGCCAGCAGAAGTATGCACAACACTTGCCATGTTGTTTTTCAAGTCTGCTTGCTTTCCTGGGCATCCTTCCTTCCAATCAGATCCTGGCAAAGGTCTAATGCTCTCAGCTAATCACCTTTGCAGACAAGCTGCAGAGAGGGAATGCACAGCATCCATGCACACCTGTTATTCTTTGATTTCGCTTTTTTTCAGAGCAATGATGGTGATAGTCAGAGAATTGTTGCTAAACCCAAGATCTCCAGAGTGGTGGAGGCAGGCATTGGTTGCCATGAAGAGCTATACTGGTCCACTGTAACTGTAGATGTTATGATATGATGTAGCAGCAAAGAAAAACAAGGTGTAGAAAAACTTTTTATTTTTTCTTGACTTCTTCTCTACATGATGTGATTGAAAACAGGTCAATGGAGAAGGCAGAGTCTATCTTTATTAGGCTTGGGAAAACTACATAGTTTTTTGGGCTGTTTACATAAAGCTGTAAACCCCAGGTTGGAGCTCTGGGAATGCTGAGCTGCTGTGCATTGAAGAGTCATTCTGATTGGTGGGAAACCAGTCTGGTTATATTTGTACTCAATGTCATGAGTCCTTCTCTTCCAACTCAAAACAGGAGAAGGGCAACTTCACCCTTATCCTACCTCTTTCAGTTAACTAATAGAAAATCTATAAGCCTACAAGTCTACATGTTGCTTCACATACTTTTTCTGCCCAGAAAAGCAGGCAAGACAATGAACTATGAAAAACAGAAGTACATGCATGGGGGATGCTGCAGTCAGTGTGCCTTTGTCCAGAGGATGGACAATAAGAATTGGTGCACAGAACAGAGGTGTCACCTCTATTAGACCTATGGATTCCAGGAGGTCCTGATGTATGAAGCTAATCTACAGAACTAAAATTAGGCCTATAGCCTAGTGATAATTTTTTTTTCTGTTCATTGAGAAAACGGAATATAGTTTCTATGGATCTGGGGTCTTCAGGTCTCTGCCTTTGCTTTGTTTCTGTCCCTGGTACAGCTTGTTCTGTTTGTAGTAACTCTGGGCATGGATCCCAGAATATTGTTGGCATTGAAGAAGGTCAGAAGTCAGAGCAGCCAAAAACAGTTGAGGCAAATACACCATGTTTGGAGAGAAAGAGACAAAGTATGGATGAAACGTAAAGTATTATAGTTAATTATTCTTTTTTTAAAATTTATTATTATTTTCTCAGAAAACAGGTGGGTTACAGAAAGGAAAAGTGGCTGGGGGAAAATATAAGTTCACCAAATATGAATTGTTAAGTACAACAAGATCAAATATATTACCATATATATTACATATTTCAAATATAGAGGCAGACATTAAAACATCAATATTTGGGGGTAGATTCTCTCTTTAAAGACAAGAACTTTAAAACAAGAACTTTCCTAAGGTTAGCGATAATCTATTAATGATAAAAGAAATGACATCTTTAACAATTGAATGAACTTCTATGCTAAAACTGAATCACTATAAAATCCTTAATAGTGTCTTAATTGTTTATCTAATATAGTTATGATTCTTAAGAGGAATGAAGCATGTATCTGAAGACACTCTGCCCCAAAGAGGCATGTTCCCTCCCTTTCCTATTCCCTTGCTTCCTCTTTCTTGTTGTGAGATAAGGGGTGGGGTGGCACCACTTTCTTCTTATGCATTACTGATTGGGAAATGGTCAGCATGGCATTACAGTCACTCCTCTAAACATCAGATCCCTTTTGGCCAGGCAATGCATGTCTTCTGTATTAATATTGGATCTGACAACATAAGGATTAATATAAATGAAATTTCCCCTTTGGAAGCCAGATAGATCAAGATAGGTAGCTGTGTTAGTCTGTAGCAGCAGAAAAGAGCAAGAGTCCAATAGCACCTTAAAAACTAACAGAATATGTGGCAGGGTAGTAGCTCTTGTGAGTCACTGCTCACTTCTTCAGATACTTCAGTCACAGGAGCAGCAAGTCTCCCAGGCAGCTAATGTTGCCAAACAGGAATGGGAAGGCTACCATTGAGAACACATAGGAAACTACACTATTGTGGGATACCAACCTAGTTGCTAGTGGCAAGAAAAGCAGCTTGTTTGGCCATCACTGTATGTTAAAAGGGTCTGGTGGAACTCTTCAGAAGGACATGAATGGCTGCACAGTTCTCTGCAATCCATGGCAACCTCACTCCCCCCACTTGAAATCCTCTGCAGTTGGTACAATAGTTTTATTTTCCCTAGTTTTTCCATCATTTCCATATTACCAATAACCTCCTTGACAGGACCCTTGGAACACCCTCCCCAACCAGCCCCAAACACTTTAGGACAAGACACGGAAGTCTGAGTTTGTTCTGAGGATGAGGGAGGAACTTAAAGTAACTAACTATTATTTGTCCCTAACACCAGCTACCCTCCACTTTTCTGCTGAAAGATGAGGTTACATTTGCCCACAAAGTAGCCAGAATGAGTCTTCCTTTTACTTGGCCAGTAGAAGGGGTCTAAATGTATGGTGCAGACAGTAATAATAAGATCCTATCAGGGCACCTAGCCATTTACCTGGAGATTGAAAAACTAATCATTTGGCTGGTAGAAATTGTTCAATTAAAAGTCCTGTTATTTCCTAGGAATTTAATTTTCCTTCCACTCCTCACTCATCTATATGATCCAACCCAACACCTCAAAAGGTGGCTCTTGAAGCCATGTAATTTGAATAACAGTTGTATTTGCAGTCACGCTTGGCCTTAGGAGTTTACAAATCAAGAGGAAATTCTGACTATAATGGCACACTGTGGAAATGGTGTGGCATCATCAAGCCCTCCTCAGCAAAGTGAGTGGCAATGTGACAAAATGGCAACCATAACATGTAGTATACCAGGTTGTGGAGGGGGCAGAAATTTTGGGGAACAAGTATCATCTGACTGATTTCCATTGCACTGGGAAGTCTACAGAGTACCCCATGGGACTGGTCATATAAGGGGAGAATCACCACAGTGGGCTTGGTGATGATCAGAGGACATGCAAGATGCCTACATACACTTCCTACATATACCAGTAAACCCCTCGGTATGCTGGGGGGGGGAGTCCATGACATTGATATATGTGCTATTCACACTGGGGTGAGCTTCTGTCTCACAACCCTACCAAACTAAGGCAATCTACGAGATTTATGCCACCAGTGCCTCGAACCAGTGACCATCCCTTTATCTTTTTAAATCCAAGGGAAAGGGACAGGAGCCCTCTCCCACCTTTCACTGGTAGAAAATTCCACTCCAACATCTATGAAGAAGATGACTAAGGGAAGAACAGTCACAACAGCCACAGTGAAGGATGTCAGAACAGCAGGTTTCTCAGTGCAAATGTAAGAAATTTTTATTGTCACTCATTCACTGTTACAATAGAAGAAGAAAATGATTGTAAGAAGGACTTATTTTAAATGCCAAGGTGGTTGTCACTGTCTGTCATTTTTCCACCACAGACATCTACTGAGAGGTGCACATGTGGAGAAATGACCTACTTGGGGGAGGGGGCTGGTAAAATAGAACCACTTCACTGCATGTGCTTGATATTGGGGGGGGGTCTGGAGAGAAGGAGGACTAAATTTCATGTATTTTTGGTGGAATTATGTTCAATGAGTGCTGTGCGGGAGAGCCTTGAATTGGCTGTGCATTGAAAACAATGGTATCTGTTGTGTGCTTGTGCATAAATTAGCTACTGAGGGGGGTTGGTAAAACAGAGCTGCTTTGCTGCATGTGCCTGAGATTTGGTGGGTATGAAGAGAAGGACTGTGTGCATTATGTTCGATGGCTGCTGTGAAAGAGACCCTTGAATAGGCTGTGCATTGAAAAGAATGATGTCTGTAGTGCACGTGCACAGAAAATGCCCCAAGAATCCAGATTATGAAAACATGACACAGATTTCTAACTTGAACTGGTAACACCATACCCGAAATGAAGAAAAAGAGGAGGAGGAGATTGGATTTATACCCTTTCCTTCACTACTCTCAGAGCAGTTTACAATCTCATTCCCTTCCTCTCCCCAAAACAGACACTCTGTGAGGTAGGTGGGGCTGAGAGAGCTATTTTGAGATCTGCTTGTGAGAGAACAGCTCTTAGAGAGCCATGACTGACCCAAGATCATACCAACAGCTACATGTGGAGGAGTGGGGAATCAAACCCAGTTCTCCCAGATTAGAGTCCACATTCCTAACCACTATACCAAACTGGCTCTCCTATCATAGAAGCTATCATAGTAAAAATTGCCTCCCTGGCACCCCAAAGCCCAGATCCAAAACTGAAATGAAATTTTTCCTGGCAACCCTCCTCCTAATTGTTGTTTTTTTCTGCAGCCAAGGTAGGATGGTGGACCTCTTCAGAAAATACCTTGATTTTTTTTCTCCAACAGTTATCTCAAGTTGGACACCATCTCCTGTGAAGAGACTTCCTGAAGAAGCTTCAGGGCCATTTCTTCTATGTCTATCTAAAATGGCAACTGCTGATGTGCTACTAGTGCTGACTGAGAGAGACATCTAAGATCAATTGTCATGACCTTGAGAAAGCTGATGGTTCCTTGCTGTGGTGGCTTGTGGGTCTTCCCTGTGGAGTCATAACAGGACTTCTGAAATGGGAAGGAGGGAATGAGAATCTTATGATAAAGTAGTATCAGTTAAAAAAAAAGTGTTCTGCAAATCTCTAAGCACGCACAGACACATCTTTCTTTACCTAAGTGATAGAGGTTAAAATGTCACAGACATGCTTGAATGTTAACATGTTTGAGCAAACAGCCTATGATGAACAACATGTGTTCTTTCCTACATAGGAAAGATGTTGCATAAATTCAAAAGACTGGATTATTCTAGCCACACCAGCAACAAATGATACTGAAGGAAGCTCATGATCCACCTTCCATCAAATACACATACCAGACCTAAGGGATCTGTGAGATACACAAATAATAAATACATCATTAAGGGTAAAAATAAACAGATGGATTGCTCAGAAAAATCATGTAGACACAATAGGAAAAAAACATTCTAGAAAAGTTCTTGTTATAGAAACAGAAGTAAAGAACTCAGGAGACAAATATTTTATACTGGTGAGATAGAACCTGAAGCAAAGGTACTTCTTTTGCTCCCTCAGCTTTCCCACAGAAAGCAACATCTTCAGGCAGAAGAAATCAGTTATTATCTGAACCCCACTCCACCCCCCAAACCCCCCAAGGCAGGCTTGGAAAAGAGGCCTTGTGATACCTTTCCTCTCCACCCCCAGCACCACTTTAAAAAGGCCTGGTAACAGGGCTTGTGCTGGCTAGCAAGACCCTCCTCCAGGGGCCCTGTTACATGAAGCCTCCCCACCCTGACCACTCCTTAAAAAAAAAAGGAGTGTGAATTTCACAGAAACCCTATATCCCTAGCCCCAGCAAGCCAAGGAAGCACAAAATAATACCGTCCAAGCCAGTCAGGAGACAGGAAGGGCATAATCTGAAATTGTGGTAAATCCCTAATCTAGCTATGCTAACTAGCAGTCCTTCAGCTGTCCTCTATAAATTGTTCTTCTGATCTTCTTCAAGTAGATGCACTATAGACCTTGCATATTCCAACAATTTCTATTTTTCTCTTTCTGGCAGAGTTGCTCAAGTATTTTTCCAAGGGGTCTTGTCTCTCATTCTTGCAATAGCATGCATGGAAAAAGAATGATCACCTCATGCCATGGCTTATTTTATTGATACCTGTTCCCTCCCATTGCTGGTGTCCAAGATCCCAACCTGACTGGCAGTTTCTATATGTCAACATTCATGATTGATTGATTTATTTGTAAACAGGTTGGTATGAAAAACCACCACCAGAACAATGCATGCATGTATGCAGTGAGAAATTGCACAAGTGCAAAGGCATGTGAAATCAGTATATAAGATAAGAAGCTGACAAGCCCGTGCCACAGGCAGGAAATCAAACAAGGAAGGAAGTGCAGCAAAACAAAAGGCAAGTTTGTATGGAGTTTGGGATGTTGGCTGAACCAACAAAGAACTCCTACAATTGGTTCACCATAGTCGACACCATCAAATATGGTAAATTCATCTGGCAAACCAATTTGCAGCCAAGACGGCAGTATCCCTAATCCTGAATCATCATGTGTAAAGGTCTATATAAATGATTACTGATTCAGTGGCAATATACCAGAATGCGTCTGTGTCTTGTTGATAACTAAACTCAGGCAGCAGCTTGTTGAACAGTGAAATCAGCTTTATTTACAGAGGTAAGAACAAGATAGGACGAAAGCAAAACTGGGGAGCAATAGGCTCCATTTTAGACAGTCTGGGCTTGCTAAACCATGCCCAATTTTACAGTAAGGACCAATCAAAGTATATACATAAAGACCAATCACATCTTCTCCCTCCTGTACATATCTTGTATCCTGATTGGACAGCTGCGCAGAATGTCCAATCAGACTTCAGGTTTCAGGATACCAGGCTTTAATGGGAGCTGGAATCAAGCTCCTACATTTATGTATAGCAATACATAACAATAACCATCATGTGATTCTTCCTTCCAGGTGTGACACCTTCTCCCCACACTGTGCCACTCTTCTCCATCTTGGCACCATGATTTCCTGCTTCTCTATCCATCCTAGCTAGTCAGACTGGATTAGAATCCTATTTCTATCCTGTCTAGAATGGAATTTCTTAGAAAAAAGGACTCATATTATTTTGCAAAGATAAAGAGACTCTGCGTGTAACTTTGTTTCTTGTCTGCACATAGTACCCAGATGGGTTCTGATGTGTTATATGCCTTGAGCACTCTGCTAACCGAACAATCCTTCATAAACACTCATGATACCTGGTTGCAATGCTCCAAGTTTAGTGGTGATTCATACCCAAGTAAGTATGCCTAGTAAAATTCATAATAAATTCTGCCTGCATGAGATATCTGTATACATTTAAGTCCTACTGAATCTTACTTCCAAACAAAATCTCTAACTTTCATATAAAGGTTCATAGGATCAGCAATAATGCTGTATTCCTTCACTCTAACAGCTGAATGCTGGTGTACACTTAACACCCTGTTGTGTACCAACTGAGGACTGCACATGTGGTTGGGTTAGCACATGGTCATGCGAAGAAGCAACGCTTCTCATCCAAAGACAATAGCCAGCCTGGATCCTAGAAGGGACCTATCAGGTAGTCAGGATCCGAGCAATGACCTATGGGATTTGGGGGCACTGTAATAATCCTATCATGGGGATGGGTGTGTGTTTGGGTGTGGTTTGCCATGGGGATTTAAGCAAGCCTCTGGTCCTGCTTCGTTGGCTCAGTTTTCTCTAACCGAATAAACTATGACCAACATGTCTTGAACCCAGTATATTATACTGGCAAAGAAGATGAGATCCCGATGAGCATGCCTGACCACACCAACTCTAAGGCTACTGCCACTGCCCCAAGCATCGCACTGCACATCAAGGACCAGCTCACCGCACCCCGCATAGATTCTCCGGTCATGGCTACTGCTCTGGGATAACTTTCCTCCTTCGACCCAGCTCACCCTGAGCTGTGGGAAGCCTGGGTCAAACAGCTGAAGCACTTCTTCAGGATCCAAGGCACCGAGGATGCAGAGAAGAAGAAATCCTGGCTACTCAGCATGTGCGGGGTCACCACGATCCACTTAGTCCATGATCTCATCACACCCAATACCTTGGACACCACCTCCTATGATGAACTGGTCAAAGCTCTCAACGACTACTTCGCACGGAAACCCTCCAAGATGACGATGTGAATGGACTTCTTTGCATGCAACCAACAGTCCAGAGAATTGGCCACCACCTTTATGGCCAACATTCACAGGCTTGCAATCAACTGCGAATTCCCAGCCGTCGAGGACGCCCTGTTGAACCAGTTCATCTGGGGCATCCGGGAACTGAAGCTCTGAAGGAAACTCATCGGCCACGACGATCTCATCTTGGACAAGACCCTCCAGGTAGCCACAGCCCCATCGTAATGCTGGTAAAACCCAACAGGGACGTCAGGATATGTGCAGACTACAAATGCACTATAAATAAAGGACTCCAGGATCATGCATATCTGATCCCCATCATTAGCCATGTCCTCGCCTCGCTGGAGGGCTCCAGGGTTTTTGGCAAACTGAATCTGGCACAAGCCTATCAGCAGCTACCGGTGGACGATGACACAGCTGAAGCCCAAATGATTGTGACCCACAGGGGGGTGTTCAGGGTTCGGAGGCTGCAGTTTGGGTTTAGTGTTGCCCCAAGGATCTTCCAAAACCTAATGGACTGTTTGCTTAAAGGTATCCCCAGGGTCCAGCCCTTCTTTGATGATATTTTGATTGCGTCCCCCAATGCCAAGACCTTCTCCGTGTGGCTGCGGTCTGTCCTGCAGTGCTTCAGTGATGCCGGATTAAAGGTGAAGTGTGAGAAGTACATGCTTGGGGTACCACAGGTAGAATTCCTGGGGTTTGCGGTCGATGCACAGGGCATCCACCCCACTCTGGACAAGATTCGTGCCATTGGGCAAGCACCTACCCCGTCCTCCAAGGCCAAGCTCCAGGCTTTCCTTGGCCTTTTGAATTTCTATCACTCATTCCTACCCCACAAGGCTGCCATCATGGAGCCCCTGCACCACTTCCTTGACAAAAATGCTCCGTGGGCCTGCCCCCCAGCACATAGCTGCGTTTTGACAAAACAGACCCTGTAGAACCATGGTAAAGGAAAATGACAAAGGCTAGGCAGGCTGTATTGATTCCCATCACAGTGCACGCCTGGACTGTGGCAATCTTTCTTTTCCTCACAGCAGACATTTTGTTTTTATATAGAATCAGTACCTCACCTTGCCATTTCCACTGACTACCAGATTACCTTTGCAGACCCCCAGGAGTGTGTGGATCCCAGCTTGAAAACCACTGGTTTATATTAGAACTATTCACAAGTCTTTTGGTCTGTTTTGATGTTCATGTAGTCCACACATGAACACCCACTTTATTAATAGGGTGAGTAACTTTTTATGGATGGAACTGGACCATTTCTTGTTGATGGTAAAATTGTATTTCCAATCAATCCTGCTAATTTTATGATACCTTTAAAATAACTGTATTTTTAAAACCTCATGGACCTGACAAAATGTCATTGCTATGATATTTCAAAATCCATGCTTCCAAAGGTCATGTTGTAATAAATGACATCTCAGTAGTGCAGGCAAGGAAATATACCTGCATTGTTTAGAGAAGCCAAAATGAAGTAGTTTTCATTTCTGGCCATGTTGACAATCACATCAGTATATCCCAATGAGTGCACACTGGTCTATGGATCTTTTCAGACCTACCAGTGCAAACCTACTTTTTAAAAGTGTTTTAGCTGTTCAGAGCTAAAATTTCTGTGCTGAAATCTAGGTACGAGCATGGATTTGGGAGCATGACTATTGCACTGCCACTGATCTGAAATGGGCTGTTTTGTATGAATGAAAATGGTGTGACTAACTCCTATTTTACTAAATGTGTAAATTAACAAAACTACCATTGATATAAATGAGTATTTCCATAATTGCAAAGCAATCCACATAATTATGATTGCAGAAGAATAGCTGACAAAAATTGTGCTTACCAAAAATTCTAAAGACATTTATTAGTCTAAGGATCAATTTCCATGAGATAAGTTCAGCATACAAATTCACCTCTGTCTCCATACACATTGCTCCTGTTCCAGATTAAGAGAATAGTTAAATGGAAGGATCCCAGCCAGCCCCTGCCCCATGCTGTTACCCCAAGCAAAAATCATCAGGAGTAAGAATGCCACGGGTACCACATTTTTTTCCATAACTGGCCAAATAGTTCATTTCCTAAAATGTTTTCATTCAGAGTAAGAGTATAGGGAAGATGTTTAAAGCTCCTTCTCCATGTGTGCCACAATCTCAGTCTAGAGTGGTGAACAAGATGCACAGGTATGAAAGAGAACATATATATCACATTTGGCAGTGTACCACAATCTGCATCCTATAAACTCCATGTTGTGGAAATCAACCCTCAGTGGTCAGATTCCACTCCCCTATTTAGGATGTGCTCAGATTGAATCTCCTGCATCTCAGGCTGTATTTCAGCCCTTTCACACTTATTTATTGATTAAAACATTTATATTTTACCTTTCCTTGTGGTTCAAGGTGGCTTACAATAATAGTTAACATTTTTCAGTTAAAAACTGTAAAAAATGATTAAAAACCCAGAATTGCAAAAAAGTCTTGCAATTAGCAGATACAATAGTAGCCAAGCCATAATACTATTCAGCAAAAAGTACTAAGTACGTGGCTCCAAAGTAGCACGTAAAAACAATTAACATCATTATAGAGATTTATTTCACAGTACTGATACCAAACATTAAATAATAAGCAAGAAATCAGAGGTATTCACATATCACGAAGTATCAGTTCCAATAAATACACAAAAGGTTGGTAATTTAAAAATCAAATTTGTCAGTAATTTACTGAAAAATATTGTAAATCTTCATAGTAATCAGCAGGAGATGTTGATGGGATGGGGTGCCAGCTCTACTCCCGTTTCAAAGGTTTTCTTCTTCAAGGCCCTTCTCTCACATTTCTATGGCAGCACATCAATAGCTGAACAAAATTAAACTTTGCTGCCAAATAGTTGTAACCAGTGTTCCCACTAAGCTGAGTTAGTGTGAGCTAGCTCAAAGTTTTTTAGCCTCCAGCTCACACATTTTTGTCTTAGCTCAGGAAGGATGGTTCCAGAACAAACTGATTTATGCAGCAGCCAAATTGCTTGCTCACAACTTCAGTGCCAGTAGCTCACAAAGTAGAATTTTTGCTCACAAGAAGGGCTCAGTTGGACCTGGAGTGCAGGGGAGTGCACCCCCTGCTCCCAGCAGCCCTCAGTCAGCCACAAGGCAGCAGAGAGAGAAAGGTAAGTTGCCTGCCTGCTCCAACCTCAGCCTGCTTGTCCCGTCCTCAGCCTGCCCGTGTGGTGCCCACACTCAGCGCCCTGGCAGAGGCCTGCCTGCCCTGTCCTCTGCCTGCCAGCCCCATCCTCGGCCTGCCCGTGTGGTGCCAACAATCAGTGCCCCGCAGAGGCCCGCCTGCCCTGTCCTCCACCCACCCACCCTGTCCTCGGCCTGCACATGTGGCACCGATGCTCAGCACCCCAGCAGAGGCCCGCCCACCCTGTTCTCCGCCCACCCTCTCTGTCCTTGGCCTGTCCGTGCAGCACCGACACTTGGTGTCCTGGCAAAGGCCTGGCCGCCCCATCTTCTACCCGCCCTGTCCTCTGCCTGCCCCATTCTTGGCCTGTCTGTGTGGTGCCAGTGCTCGGCTACCCAGGAGAGGCCTTCCCGCCCAGTCCTCCGTCCACCCCATCCTTGGCATGTCCATGTGGCACCAGTGCTTGGCTCCCTGGCAGAGGCCCTCCTGCCCTGTCCTCCGCTTACCCCATCCTCAGCCTGCTTGTGTGGTGCTGATGCTCAGTGCCCTGGCAGAGGCCCACCTGCCCTGTCCTCTGCCTGCCTGCCCCATCCTTGGGCTGTCCATGCAGTGCTGACTCTTGGCGCCCTGGCAGAGGCCCACCCACCCCATCCTCTGCCCACCTGCCCAATCCTCTGTCCACCCACCCCATCCTCAACCTGTCCATGTGGCACCAGCACTCGGCACCCTGGCAGAGGCCCGCCTGCCCCATCTTTGGCTTGCCTGTGTGGTGCCAGTGCTTGGTGCCCCATCCTCGGCCTGCCCATGCAGCGCCAGCACTTGGCACCCCCGCAGGGGCCTCCCCACCCCATCATTGGTCTGCCCGCCCCATCCTTAGCCTGCCCACACTGTCCATGGCCTGTCCATGCAGTGCTGACACTCAGCACCCTGGCAGAGGCCCACCCACCCTGTTCTTGGCCTGCCCATGCTGTGCCAAGGCATGCCGCCATGGCAGAAGGCCCCCCCTCATCCTCGGCTTCTGTGAGATTTATCCATTCACCTGCAAAGCAATCGGGCATTCATATGCACAAGACTTTTTTTTTTCTGGTTAACAACGGGGAAAGAAGGCACAGGACTTATTAGTCAGAAAGGATTATTCTTAAAAAAGCAAGAAAAAGAGGCAGCTGGGGGAATCACAAGGAAATCAGAACCTAATATTGAGCCTGTTGAAACCAACATTTTTTGGCAGCAATTGCTTATTTATCTTTTTAAAAAACTTTATATTTTGCCTTTTAAAAAAGAGCAAAGGGTTCACCAGGTCATCTCCCACCCCAGTACTAACCAATAGTAATGCTTTGTATTTTCATGATATTTACATTGTTCCCAGGGCTTCCCATACATTGCGGTGTTCCAATTGCCCTGTAAGGTAGACTAGGACCCTCATAGTGCACAGTGAGAATGGTTTAGGCAAGCCACCTCCATGGTACTATTGCAGAGGCTAAGAGCCAGTCAATTTCCTGTAGCCAGGGGAAAGATCAGGAGCCAGAAGCTACAGTAGCCGCTCAGCCAGAGTGGTGTAGTGGCTAGAATGTACAGCTAAGACTCTCAGCCTCCTTCTCATAGGGAAGAACAATCAGCGAGGGAGTTCAGGATTAGACAACCTGAACACTTCTTGGATGGGATGATAATGGGACACCAACCTTTCCTCACCCTTCTCTGTTTCCAGTGCATTATCCATTGCTGAATACCATCTCTCTAGACAAAGGGCTGCCTTCTCTCCAAAAGCGAAACTATGACTGTCATTTAGAGTTCTGTGTGCTGCTTCAAAGGCCTTAAATTGAACTATATATTGTTATGGATTTAAATTGTAAGTCACTGGCAACTCAGTCCTGAACTGTAGAGGCACGTACGTGGCTAGTAAATATCCAGTATCCTGGGCAACCATCGCAAAAAGAAAAAGACATACATCCAAAAGACACAACTCCAGGAAACTGAGAGCATAGCAATGGAGTTCATAATGAATGTTCACTAATCACGGAGCCAATGATGTTTCTTTCCCCTCCATGTCAACCATCTGTGAAAGCAGCCCACCAACACATGGTGATGCTGCAAAGGAATGAAGGAATCTACTTCTTTTATATTTGTATATTGATTATATGAATATAATTAATATATATTGATTATAAACATCTGTCCTCTTCTCCCCAGTAGGGATCCCAGTAGCTTATTTTTGTTATATTTATTATTGATTTATTTAATTCATTTATACCCCACTTTTCTCCCCAATGGGGGCCCAAAGCAGTTTACATCATTCTCCTTCCCCCCATTTTATTCTTACAAGAATCCTGTGAGATAGGTTAGGCTGAGAAAGTGTAACAGGCCCAAGGCCACCCAGCAAGCATTTATGGCCTGAGTGGGATTTGAACCTGGGTATTCTAGATTTTAAATTCTCCTGCCCAGTAATCTATTCAGAACTATCAGATCTGCTGTGCTCTTCTAATCTTCCTGTTGTAACATCTAGCCTAAAAATGCTGAACAAAAGTTGATCCTACTCAGGGGTCTTTTTTGGGGGGAGCACACCGGAGCACAGCTCTGGCAGCTTCAGAGGGCAGAAAGGCTCCCACATGTCAGTTTTGGCCGTACAAGCCAATTCAGGAGTCTTTCGGCCAGCCGAATGTCAATTTCAGCCCCATTATATCCTATGGGCCATTGAAGTCAATGGCAAAAACATAGAGTATATTCTGGGGGCTGGAGAGGAGGGGGTTTGAGGAAGAGGCTCCAAACTCACAGGGTAGCTATTGGACCCTCTACCAGGGGGTCCAATTCTATGGGCCCTCAAACAGGTTGCCCCGTTCCATCCATTATTCTCTATGGTGGGAAAAAAGTTATTTTCCCACGGTGCTGTTAGTAGCTCTGGGGGGGGGGTTGAGGGAGAGGCTCCAAATTTTCAAGGTAGCTTTGGAAGCCTCTCCCCACATACAATCCCATGTCTCAAAGCAATTGGACCAATGGGCCTAATTCTATGGGCACCCAAACAGGTTACCCCCATTACCTCCATTGTTTCCAATGGGAAAACCCAGCCAGCAGCACTTAAGGCAGGCAAGCAGGCAGCCACCCAGCAGTCAGACTCTCCCAGAGAATCTCAAGGAAAGTGAACTGTCTTGGGAGGTGCTTGTTTGCCATGAGAACAAGTGGCACACTCCAGAACAGGTGGCACTGTAGCAGTCCAAGCCACTGCTATTATTAGTGTCTGGGTTGCAGACTTTCTAATAGTTCCAATTCTGTAATACCATGAGCACTATATCATCATCCTTTTGCAGGATAGCAACATTTTAAAAGTCTACTACCCACCATGAAAAGAAAGACTATTTTGGACTACTTTGTTGGGACCCCAGCAAAACATGGAGTGAGTGAAGATTGTTCCTCAGCATCAGGGGAATCATCAAGCAATCCAGGTGGAATGTCAACTCCTGACAATAATCTGTCAACCACCGAGTCAAATCCATCGACCAGTGAGTCGAGTCATTGCATTTCTGCCTCTGCAGTTAATGAGAGCTTCTGGTCCACTTGTTGGACTGTAAAGCAGAAGAATGATAATCTCCAAAAAAAATGACTGGTTATTTTTCAATGGTGACAAATTAGGTTGCTCAGTGTGTAAAAACATTGGAGCCTTAGGGACAGAGAAGATGTCTGTGGGCATGCATCTTTCTAAAGAGTGGATACATGGTGAGGTGTCATTTAATGGAGAATTCAGGAAACAACAGCTATCATCTCTCAGGGAAAAAACTGTGAACATAAAGTACAGATCATAAAGCTGCAGTTAAAATCACAGCTGAGTGCCTGCCCACTCCAAAAGCACCGATTTCGGGAGGGGGTTTGAAAGACCTGAATCAGATTGCAGTGACAAGAGAGGAAGTCCTCCGACTGATGGACAATTTAAAAACTAATAAATCACCAGGCCCAGATGGCATTCATCCGAGAGTTCTGAAAGAACTCAAATGTGAACTTGTGGATCTCCTGACAAAAATATGTAATCTTTCTTTAAAATCTGCCTCCATTCCTGAGGACTGGAAGGTAGCTAATGTCACTCCCATCTTTAAAAAGGGCTCCAGGGGAGATCCTGGAAATTACAGGCCAGTCAGTCTGACATCGATACCGGGTAAGTTGGTGGAAACTGTTATTAAGGAAAGAATTAGTAGGCACATTGATGAACAAAAACTATTGAGGCAGACTCAGCATGGGTTCTGTAAGGGAAGATCTTGTCTCACTAACCTGTTAGTGTTTTTTGAGGGAGTGAACAAACATGTGGACAAGGGGGACCCAATAGATATTATTTACCTTGACTTCCGGAAAGCTTTTGATACAGTTCCTCATCAAAGGCTCCTAAGTAAGCTCAATAGTCATGGGATAAAAGGACAAGTCCTCTTGTGGATCAAACACTGGCTTATAAATAGGAAACAGAGAGTGAGTATAAATGGGAAACTTTCTCAGTGGAGGGTGGTAAACAGTGGGGTACCACAGGGATCAGTACTCATCCGATGCTTTTTAACTTGTTTATTAATGATTTGGAATTGAGAGTAAGCAGTGAAGTGGCTAAATTTGCAGATGACATGAAGTTGTTCACGGTGGTGAAAACCAGGGAGGATTGTGAGGCACTCCAAAGGGATCTGTCAAGGATGGGTGAGTGGGCGTCAATGTGGCAAATGGGGTTCAATGTGGCCAAGTGCAAAGTGATGCACATTGGAGCCAAAAATCCTAAATATAAATACACATTGATGGGGTCTGAACTGGCAGAGATGGACCAAGAGAGAGATCTTGGAGTCATAGTAGATAACTCAATGAAAATGTCTAGACAGTGTGTAACTGCAATAAAGAAGGCCAACGCTATGCTGGGGATTATTAGGAAGGGAATTGAAAACAAATCAGCCAGTATCATCATGCCCCTGTATAAATCATTGGTGCGACCTCATTTGGAATACTGTGTACAGTTCTGGTCAACACATCTCAAAAAGGATATTATAGCATTGGAAAAAGTGCAGAGAAGGGCAACTAGAATGATAAAAGTGTTGGAACACCTTCCCTATGAAGAAAGGTTAAAACGCTTGGGGCTCTTTAGCTTGGAGAAACGACGGCTGAGGGGTGACATGATCGAGGTTTATAAGATTATGAATGGGATTGAGCAGGTTGAGAAAGAAGTACTTTTCTTCCTTTCTCACAATACAAGCACTCGTGGGCACTCCATGAAATTGCTGAGCAGTCGGGTTAGAACACATAAAAGGAAGTACTTCTTCACCCAAAGAGTGATTAACATATGGAATTCACTGCCACAGGAGGTGGTGGCAGCTACAAGCATGGACAGTTTCAAGAGGGAATTAGATAAACATAGGGAGCAGAGGTCCATCAATGGCTATTAGCCACAGGGTATAAATGGGAACTCTCAGTCTGGGGCAGGTGATGCACTCTATTCTTGGTGCTGGAGTGGGCAGCAGTGGGAGGGCTTCTAGTATCCTGGCCCCACTGCTGGACCTCCTGATGGCACCTGGTATATTTTGGCCGCTGTGTGATAGAGTGTTGGACTAGATGGGCCATTGGCTTGATTCAACATTGGCTTCTCTTATGTTCTTAACTTGATCGTTACTCCAGAAACGTTCTTTTTGAAAGTCAAAACTATAACATCTTTATTGTTTATAAGAATTGTTGGACCTCCTCTAAAAGTCTTCGATCCAACAAAGTTTGCAAAGACATGGTTTCTTCTAGGTCATCGTTCAGCTTCAGACACTCAAAGCAAGACCCAAAAGAAGACAGAGGAGGAGTCTGATCACTGGATTAAACTTTGGAAAGCCCTGTGCTGCTGAGGTTAGTTGTCCTCTATGTGCAGTCTGTTCTAGAGCAAAGTATGCTGTCTTTCCATTTTTGTACTGATTGTTGGATCTCCTTTAACAGATTGTGGAACCTTCTTTAACAGAGCCGCAAAGTGGTGAAAAGTGTGCAGAGATATTTCTGCTTCAAGTTGATTGTTCATTGCTGGATGCCCAAGACCCCAAGAATGATACAGGAAGTTGGTGACATCTCCAAAGTCTGGCACCTCCAGTTCCTTCAAAGTTGAGTAAAAGTTTGAAGTCAAAATTCACTATGTGAACTTTTAACTAGAATTTGTATTATTTATTATATGTATTTATGTATTTATGTATGTATGTATGTATGTATGTATGTATGTATGTATTTATTTATTTATTTAACATTTGAGACTTTCTTATCTTTCTTCTTGCCAATGGATGCTATTGTTAAAACATTACGAGTGCAGACTCCAGTCTAGGAGAACCAGGTTTGATTCCCCACTCATGCAGCTGCTGGTGTGACCTTGGGTCAGTCACCAGTTCTCTCAGAGCTGTTCTCCCAAGGACAGTTCTGGAGAGACCTCTCTCAGTCCCACCTACCTCACAGGGTGTCTGTTGTGGGGAGGGGAAGGGAAAGGAGATTGTAAGCCACTCTGAGATTCCTTCAGGTAGTGAAGGGTGGGGTATAAATCCAATCTCTTCTCCTTGTCTTTCTGGAACCAGGATCCTGTGAGCTGCAAGGATGTTATATCAAAGTCATGTGACAGGAAGAGGGGGAGCTGGACCGTAACCAACAGAGCGAAAGGGCCAAGGACAAGAAACAAAAACCAGTCATCAAGAGGTTTACTGAACCCTGAAGGATTCCTCTTTGCTGCTTAGTGACCTCACCCTACCATCCTGCTCTTCTTCATGTGCATCCAAAGAGAAGTAAGAGCCATGACACCCTTGCTGTGTCTATACATGTGTGTGGACTTCCAAATGGCTTGTGGGGCGGGGGGCAAGTGGCTCTGTCTGCCACCCAACCCCTAGGTTGAAGACCACAACTCTAGACCATTGGGTTTTGTTTAGGCAAAAATTAGCGAATGTGATTTCGTTGTTGTTCTGGATCCAGACTTATCAGCATTATTTATTTAAAAATGGATAACCTGCTTTTCCTCTCTGAAAGTGACCTTGTTGTGGCTGATAAAAATAACACTAAATGTTGGTGATATAAAACCCACAGTCAACTATAACAGAGAGGAAGGCTGCCAGTCAAATAGAAAAGAAACACTAAAAGCACCTCAGCCATCAATGCCAAGGAGAATTAAAATATATTGATCTGGTATCCTGGTATCCCTCCTCTTCACTTGACATGGGTGGTTTGTTTGTTTTTCCCCACATGTGCCATCAGGTAGGCTCGCCAGCTCTGAGTTGGGAAATACCTGGAGATTTTGCGGGTGGAGCCTGAGTGGTGGGTGTTGTCTTCTGACACACTGCCAGTGATGTCTGGGGGTGTGGCATATGCAAATAATATATGCTAATGAAGTATGCTAATGAGCTCCTGCACCTCTTTTTCTACGAAATGACCCCTTCTCACAAGACTCCACAGCTCAGAGGGAACATTGGTTGCAACTAGCCAAACTCTGCATTCTGTGATTCCATTTGGGTTGAATGAGAAATGTGATTTGTTTAAGCATTATGGTATTATATATGACCCATTGTATTTTTAAGAAGTAGACTATCCTTTGAATATGAGAGATTTGCAGCTGATGCTTCTGAATGTTTAATGAAATGAAGTAATATTGCTTAATTGCTATTTTAATAAGGTATTTATAATTGATCTACATGTGAGCATTTTATGACTGCTGTTTAGAATATTGTTAAGCTATTGATGTGCTGGAATTGAAATGTGAAAGGTTGGTATCACGTTATTATTGTTATTCTATGGGAGAAATGATATGTGTTTGGCTTGCCCTAGTTTACAGATTACTTCAACAAAACTTCATAAGCACAGTCCCTGTTGTCTTATCACAGATGTTGTAGACATGAAGAAGTTACTGCAGATTGAACAAGAGTATCTAAAAAACCCAGGTTCTTCTTTTGGATAATTCATGCTACAATAAACCAGTCTTTTAAGGTACCATAGAGAATCTTTTTATTGAAGGAATTTCCATCAGTGGAACAGAATTTCCTTGCCTCCTCCACCCCACACAAAATGCTACCCAGTGCTGCTCCTAGAGGACAGTGGACCCCAAGGAACAGCACCAAGGAGAACCGGAGGTCTGTAGCAAGAAGAGGGAACTGGTGAAAATTGGGTTCCCTTTTCCTCCCCACTGGATCTATGTATTAGGATCCCCTAGTGTATTCTCAGAAGGTTATAAAAGAAATTGTTGGGGATATTTGTTTTTGCTTCTGAAAAAAAGAATCAGCTTGTTATGAAAGGGGAAAATGCCCTGCTTTTAGTTCAGTTGAGAAGCTGTGGTCATTTTCACACAGTTATTGGAAGCTTGAATGGAAAGAGAAAGTACCTTCAGGCATGAGAATGGCCATCAATGAGGCAGATGAAATGTGTCCTGCAGAAAAAAATTACTTTGGAGACAATTGGTTAAGAATGCTCTTAAGTGGGAAAGGAGGCAGGCCCAACAGTGTTTGTTCTCCTTTTCCTTTGAAACAATTAAGTGTTTTCTATTTAGCTGCAAGAGAACATTAAGGAAACTGTAAAGATTTTGAAGGACTATTTTGTGCATCTCTCTTATTTCACAGGTTCATCTATGTATATAAGATGTGATAGTTCACATGAACTGACAATGTACAAAATGTTTAACAATCTTTATCAGAATATTTCTGTGTATGTAGCTATTACCCCCAAGCTACACATATGCAACTGGAATTGGAAAATAGTGGTTTACTGACCAAGCATAAATGGAAAGTTGAACCCAGGTCAGGAAGATCAAAGTCCAATATTTAGTCACTGTACTATGATATCAGATAACCACAACTTAGATTAGTAGTAAGGCATGCACTTAGCATGCACAAAAGCCTAGATTCAATCCCTAACATGTCCAGTTAAAAGGATCTTGGGCAGCAAGACTAGAAAAAAGAGTGATTGTGTAGTGGTTAAGAGCAATGGACTCTAATTTGGTGAACTAGGTTTCATTCCCCACTCCAACTATATGCACCCAGCTGGGCAACCTTGGGTCAGTCACAGTTCTCTCAGGGCTGTTCTCTCAAGAGCAGTTCTCTCAAAGCCCTCAGCCCCACCCACCTCACAGGGTGTCTGTTGTGGAGAGAGGAAGGGAAGGAGATTGTAAGCTGCTCTGAGGCTTCAAGTGAAGGGCAGGGTATAAATCTAACTCTTCTTCTTCTATACCTGAGATGTGTTAGAGACAGCTCTGGACTAGATGGACAAGTTGTTTGACTTGTCCAGTATAAGACAACATCCTATGGTGAAATATGAATTTTTAGTGATTCTTGCCATTTGGGTTTTAAACCCTTGGGACTAAAATAATTGGATAGTCCTTCTTATCTTAACAGTCATCACAAATATCCTTTGACTAGAACAATTGTATGATCCTTCTGGGAAGTATAGTAGGAATGCTTAGCTGCAAGTACTATTTCTGCCCACTGCCCAAGGATAGGATCTTTTTTTTTATGCATAGTGAGACCAATGTCTGTTGGTCTCACCATGGTTCATGTGTCTCAGTATTTGGTTGCTTGACACATTAAGAATTTTCAGTTGTTTCTATTAATAAAAACCATTGTGTTAATACTAGGGATGGCCATGAACCAGGAAAATGCAGATCAGTTTATGGTTTGTGGCATGCACAGTTTGCAAACCATGGATTGTCACAAACTTTTTGGAGCTAAACAAACTGGTTTGGCTTGTGATGCATTAGAGTCCCCCCCCCCGGTGTGCTAGAGACACAAAACTCACAGGGGATCTCCGGTAGACTCTCCTCTACCTGCCTTCCAAGTTTGGTGAGGATTGGATTTATGGGGTCCAAGTTATGCCTCCCCCTCAAAGGTACCCACAGGGAAGTACTTTCTGGGGAAATGAGATGCAGATTCAGGAATGTCTAGAACAGATCCTGTGCAAGCTAGAGATACCAAACTCACAGCAGATCTCCCAGCCCCAGAGCATACTTCACCATCAGGTGAAATGTGTGCACCAGGGAGATGAAGCTCTTGAGGTGCATAGTCTTCAGCATTGCCAGCATATTGATGCCAGCTTCCGTGACCACATAACCATGGATGATGTTATCGCTGCCCAACATCTCCCTCAGGCTACTCTGTATCACGGTGGCCATGTTTTGTGTCATGTGATCTGCATCCATCCCCTGCACATGGAGCAGAACCACTTTGCAGCCCGGTAGTAGGACTGTCTCATCCTGGGACTTGGGCCATGCCTTGACAGTCTGTATAGACAGGTTCTCTGGTTGTCACCAGTGGGCAGTGTGGAAGAGGTAACCATGATGCTGTTCCAGAGGTCTGCTGTGAAGTGCACAGTTTTGCTTTGCACTCTGGAGAGCTTAGTCTTGACCATCACCACTGCAGACTGGTACACGGAGGACAAGACTCATTGTCTCATGGTCCTCCATGACGGGGCTGAGTACCTGGGAGCCAGGTGTTGATGTCCGCATGGGAATGTCCTCTTGAAAGATGGCCAGCCTTGAAGTCACATCACCCACAGCACCCTGAATGTGGGGAGCCTTGAGGAGGTGGGGCTACAATGCAGCGACATGGTTGAGTTTCTCAGGGGCCCTGAGACTCACCAATTTCTGGAGCATTTTTAGGAGGCCATTTGGTTTCCCTTGGTCCCATCAGTTCATCGGGAGTACGAACTGATTGCAGAGGACTTTATATCTGAGCCCCCCATTTGTGCCAACAATGGGTGTCGAGTCAGAATTGTCCTGAAGCAGGAAGCACCGAAGACCAGTCATGATGGCACGACTGACAAGCTGTATTACCCCCTAAACAAAGAGCCTTTAAACCTCATCATAACAACTAGGCAATGAACTTGTAAGTACTTTCTTTTTCTTGACAACTTCTAAGCTGGGAAAACAAATCTCATTTGCCCCTATATATCCTCCCAAGAAGCCAAAGGAGGTGCTGAGGAATTTTCTCTCCCTCACACATTCCTACGCTAAGCAGCCGAGCAGAGTTTCGGGGTGTCAACGTCATTATAAGTACAAGGGGCAGAGTAATATATTGAAATTTCCTATCTGCTATTTGGAAAACATCTTAAATATTGAAGAACAGTGACTTATTTGATTCATGGCAGAGAAACGGTCTGGATTTAAAATGGCAATGAAGCTAGCACTCTTAATGGCATAATTTCACAGAGACGACTGTTTACAAGAAACCCGGCTTAAGTGTGAAATGGCTCTCTCAGCACAAATCAGTGAGGACCTGCAACTGTCAGAATCTTTCTGGGAAGAGATCATTCTACGAATGCAAACTAAAATATGTGAAGCTATCTCTCCAATTTTGGAACAAATTATGAGCGATTTTGAGAGTGAGCAGACTAGTTTGCTTGAAATAATGGACCCTCCATTGCAGATGACGTCATCCTTGTCCAAAAACCTTGACCGATGCGGCCCACTTGGAGATGCGACTTTTAATACAAGAGAAATAACAAAAGGCTATCTTGACTGCTGGAAGTTTCAAGATTTCTCAGCTACCAGCCACAACGAGGCATTTTTACAAGCGGTGGGCTGTTTGATCTCTCACACAAGCAGACTCAAAGAGGAGGGGGTCAGCTTTACAGCGCTTTCAGAGATTGAGCAGGGTTTGAAGTGCTATTACATAAACAAGATTGAAAATGATTTGCTGTACAAAGATCAAAGGCACAGGAGACAAATAATTTTAGGGAGACACGTGCAGGGAAAACAGAAGAAAAATAAATTGTATGATTGATTTATAACAATATATCTTGATGGTTTGCAAGTTTAAACTGATTAATGAAAAAAATTATCTAAAGTGAAACTCTCAAACTGCTAAGAAATATCTGTTTGTATATTACTCCTCTCTTCCTTCTTTTCTCTATATTAATATTGATGCTTATATTTTTCCCTATATATATAAATGATTGACTAAGAATATAATCAGTAGTTACAAATATTTTTTATCTTCATTGTCTTAACTGATTAGTGAAAGTTATAAGTAATGGTGGGTTTATTTGAAATAATATGTGCTAGATATCTGTAATGATTTAATTGATATTTGATAAACAATTATAGGGCAGGTTTGATTTGTAAAGTGGGCACTGCAGGGAAAAAATAAATGCAATAGGTTGAGTATTTAGAGGAGGTGCAATGACTTAAATGCTGCAAGATAAAAGATGGATTTATATATAGGGTGAGGTGAAAGTATTTTGGCATTGTAAAGTTGGGAGAGAATAAATTACTATGTCTAGGCTTGCAAGCAAATGGGATTTTGAAAGCTAATAATGCAAAAAATATGAAAGAATATCTTGACTAGATTGATATTATATAAGAAACTAGGGAGCAAAGTCTGTTGTGGTGGGAGACAATGGGCCCTAGAAAGGAAGGGAGGGAGGGTGGAAGGGAGAGAGGGTTGGAGAAAGGAAGGAAGGAAGGAAGAGGGGGAAGAGTGAAAGAAAGGAGAGAGGAAGAAAGGAAAGGGGGAAAGGAAGAGAAGAGGGGTGGAAAAGGGCTTCTCTGGGCCTACTGCCCCCACAGAAGGCCCAGGGGATGGTGTGGGGGGCGGAAAAGGGCTTTTCTGGGCCTACTGCCCCCACAGAAGGCCCAGGGAGTGGTGTGGGGGTGGAAAAGGGCTTTTCTGGGCCTACTGCCCCCATAGAAGGTCCAGGGGATGGTGTGGGGTGGAAAGGGCTTCTCTGGGCCTACTGCCCCATAGAAGGTCCAGGGGTGGTGTGGGGGCGGAAAAGGGCTTTTCTGGGCCTACTGCCCCCATAGAAGGTCCAGGGGATGGTGTGGGGGGGTGGAAAAGGGCTTCTCTGGGCCTACTGCCCCCATAGAAGAAGAAGAAGAAGAGGAAGAGATTGGATTTATACACCGCCCTTCGCTGCCCAAAGGCGTCTCAGAGCAGCTTACAAACTCCTTTTCCTTCCCCTCCCCACAACAGACACCCTGTGAGGTAGGTGGGGCTGAGAGAGCTCTAACACAAACTGTTCTTGAGAGAACAGCTGTGCCAGAGCTGGCCCAGGGGATGGTGTGGGGGGCGGAAAAGGGCTTTTCTGGGCCTACTGCCCCCATAGAAGGCCCAGGGGATGGTGTAGGGGGTGGAAAAGGGCTTCTCTGGGCCTACTGCCCCCATAGAAGGCCCAGGGGATGGTGGGGGGGGCGGAAAAGGGCTTCTCTGGGCCTACTGCCCCCATAGAAGGCCCAGGGGATGGTGTGGGGGCGGAAAAGGGCTTCTATCACCTGTCTCAGCCTTGAGGGTCTGTCCCTGCACTCATACTCCAGACGGTCCTCTCCTGTTGGAGGACTGGAGCAGACTGAGCCGAACACACTGACTGGGGCTGACGTGGGCAGGACTTCGCCAAGCAGCCAGTCAGCCCTGGACAATGTCCTCTGACTGCCAGTTCTTGAGCTGAATCAATTATGGCAAGCATAGAATGTTGTGGAACCAAAATTCAAATATTAATAAGGACAGGATATGTGACCTAATCTGAACTGTTAAATTGTTCTGTAATACCTGTTTTCTTTTTTCTTTTCCCTCTTATATTTTCATAGTTATAAAATTGATTAACAATAGTTATAGCAGATAGGATATAGAAGAAAATGGTTTATTGGGAACAGACTGGTATATAATGATATTTGTTGTGGACTACAGATTAACAAAGGAAAAAAGGGAATTATGTACCTAATGAGGTTATGAACGAGACAATGGCTGGATATTTTGAAATGTATTGCTTTTCTTTTTTGTTTTCTATAATTTCTATAAAAAACTAATAAACCTTGCCCATTTGGGCAAGCAGATTAAAAAAAAAAGAATGTGGGGAGACTTTATTGGAGGGGCCTCCTGCACCCCCTCCACTTCTCACTGTTGAAAGGGAGTGGGCCTCTTCTTCCTCCCACTGGCCACCACTTTTTCTCCCAGTGGCAACATACAGGGGTGCACTCTTTCCAAATATCTGCAGAGGATGGAGAAGGACAAGTGTTGGTGGTTTGCACCCCTTTTGATGTGGGCATGGCACACCTGGCACTCTGCCACACAGGGGTCACTGGGGAGGGTACAGAAATCATTCCAAAGTGTGGGCTGGAAATGATGCCCCAGGACCGGAGAAGCTGGCAGAAGGGACAGCTGCTTTCTGGCATTGGCCTGGGAGGAGCAATGGAGGGATGTACTGGAGGCAGGAGCAGCAACAGGGAGTTGTATGGAAGAGAAGAATGCTTCCCCCCCCAAATCGCTGCTTTCAAACCTAGCAGGTGAAAGTTCTCAATCATAATGTGGATCCTCAGCAGAAAGATAGGATGGTTCAGATCCCTGAGTTTACCTAACACCCCCAAACCCCAATAAGGGAGAGGAATCACAATCAAAATGTGTTTCCTCAGCTGAGGAACCCAATAGCTAAGCTCCTCTGCTCAGCATGGGCAGAGACACGGGGTGGCTCAGATCCTTAAATCTACCTAATACCCCCAACCCCAGCAGGGGAGAGGAATCACAATCAAAATGTAGGCCCTCAGCTGAGGAACTTGCTAGCTAAGCCCCTCTGCTCAGACTGAGCACAGAGATGGGTGGCTCAGATCCCTGAGTTTACCTAACATCCTGAAACTCCAGCAGGGGAGAGGAATCAAAATGAAGATATGGGTCGTCAGCCAAGAAACCCACTAGCTAAGCCCCTCTGCTTAGCATGAGCAGGGAAACAGGGCCCTGAGTCCACCTAACACCAAAACTCCAGCAGGGGAGAGGAGTTCCCATTCCAAATCATGAGGGAATGTGTTTTGCTACTCTGCTTTTAACAAGTTCCCTGCCTTTCTGTGTAACTGTGAACAGGTGAGAGAAGAGAGGCTGTGGAGCTGAGCTGAGTGTATGTATAGTATTCTGATCTTATAGAGCAGAATGGGAATTCTGTTATTGGCAGTCAGTAGTACCTGTTAAGCTTTGGAGGATTCCTGTTGGTGTTCCCAAGGTTGAAGAATTCTGCCCCCCCTTGCCTTGGAGTTTTGTAACTGGTTTAATTGAGCAGAGACAGTCTGTCTGGAAATGTAATCATTTATGAACCACCATGAACCACTAGGAACAGCTCCAAAGTTCGTGAAATGTTCGTGCCAGGCATCCTTCCACGAACATCACTTTGCATACTTTGAACCAGCCAAAATTAATCTTTATAAACTTTTTATTATTTTCAACAACAAAAACAAACAATACAGGCAAACAAATATAAGTGAAAGAAATAATCATTTTACATCATGTTTCTTAATCAACCTCATACACATATATCTAAGTACACATATATCTAAGGTTCAAGGGTTCAAGTTTGTTAGGCACTGGGATGCTTTTTGGGACAAGAGGGAGCTGTACAAAAGGGACGGTCTCCACTTGTCCCGAGAAGGAACCAGGCTGCTGGCGCTCAAAATCAAAAAGGTGGCAGAGCAGTTTTTAAACTGAATAATGGGGGAAAGCCGACAGGAGATGAAAAGTCTCTGGTTCGGGATGGCTCATCTCAAAGAGATGAAGGGGTAGCTATTACTTTTGTACAAGGAAATGGATTACAATTGTCCACTGAGACTGTGGCTAATGATAGGAACTGCCTGGCAAGGTCTCGAGGCAGGAAGAGGAAGGCTGTGGGCTTAACAAACATGGGAAACTATAAGTGTTTATACACAAATGCTAGAAGTCTCCGAGGTAAAATCGGGGAGTTGGAATGCTTGGTGTTGGGGGGGAAATAGACATTGTGGGTATTTCAGAAACTTGGTGGGATGAGGAAGATCAGTGGGATACGGTGATTCCTGGTTATAAATTATATCGGAAGGATAGGGGGGAAGGGTTGGAGGTGGGGTGGCTCTGTATGTCAGAGAGGGTATACCGTCCAGTAAGATTGAGAGGGTAAGAGAATTGGATTCACTTCTGGAAATGCTATGGGTTGAAATAGTGGGTCCAAAAGGAGGCTTAACAGTGGGAGTTTGTTATCGCCCACCAGACCAAAAGATAGAGGAGGATTATAAAATGATGAATGAATTAAAGATAGCGGCTAGACAAAATAACTGTGTTGTAATAGGCGACTTTAACTACCCACACATTGATTGGGTCAATATGAGTTCTAGTCGGGAAAAAGAGATTGCATTCTTAGACACTCTCAATGACTGTGCTGTGGAACAGATGGTCACAGATCCTACCAGGGGAGAGGCGATCCTGGATTTGGTCCTAAGTAACACAAAAGACCTGGTGAGAGATGTAAAAGTGATTGCACCACTTGGGAACAGTGACCATAATGTCATTGAGTTTAACATTTGTACAGATAGGGAGTTGCCCAAAAAGACTGACGCAACCACTTTTAACTTTAAAAGGGGTAACTTCTCTGGTATGAGGGGACATGTGAGGAAGAAATTGAAAGGAAGAGCGGAGCACGTCGAAACCATTGGGGAAGCTTGGAGACTATTTAAAAAGACAATCCTAGAAGCTCAGAAAAAATATATACCGCAGGTTAGGAAAGGTACAAATAGGTATAGAAAAAAGCCTGCATGGTTAACAAATAAAATAATGGAAGCTGTAAAAGGTAAGAAGGATTCCTTTAAGCGGTGGAAAGCTAGTCTTAGTGAGGTTGATAAAAGGGAACACAGACTATGACAAATAAAATGCAAGTCTGTGATCAGGCAAGCAAAAAGGGAATATGAGGAGCACATCGCAAAAAACATAAAGGCCAACAATAAAACTTTCCTCAAATACATTAGAAGTAGGAAGCCAGCCAGGGAGGCAGTGGGGCCCTTGGATGACCAAGGGGTAAAAGGAGTAGTGAAGGATGATAGGGAAATGGCTGAGAAGCTGAATGCATTTTTTGCCTCTGTCTTCACTGTGGAAGAGGAGAAGTGTTTGCCCACTCCAGAAGCACCGATTTCGGGAGGGGGTTTGAAAGACCTGAATCAGATTGCTGTAACAAGAGAGGAAGTCCTCCGACTGATGGACAATTTAAAAACTAATAAATCACCAGGCCCGGATGGCATTCATCCGAGAGTTCTGAAAGAACTCAAATGTGAACTTGTGGATCTCCTGACAAAAATATGTAATCTTTCTTTAAAATCTGCCTCCATTCCTGAGGACTGGAAGGTAGCTAATGTCACTCCCATCTTTAAAAAGGGCTCCAGGGGAGATCCAGGAAATTACAGGCCAGTCAGTCTGACATCGATACCGGGTAAGTTGGTGGAAACTGTTATTAAGGAAAGAATTAGTAGGCACATTGATGAACAAAAACTATTGAGGCAGACTCAGCATGGGTTCTATAAGGGAAGATCTTGTCTCACTAACCTGTTAGTGTTTTTTGAGGGAGTGAACAAACATGTGGACAAGGGGGACCCAATAGATATTATTTACCTTGACTTCCGGAAAGCTTTTGATACAGTTCCTCATCAAAGGCTCCTAAGTAAGCTCAATAGTCATGGGATAAAAGGACAAGTCCTCTTGTGGATCAAAAACTGGCTTATTAATAGGAAACAGAGAGTGAGTATAAATGGGAAACTTTCTCAGTGGAGGGTGCTAAGCAGTGGGGTACCACAGGGATCAGTACTTGGTCCGATGCTTTTTAACTTGTTTATTAACGATTTGGAATTGGGAGTAAGCAGTGATGTGGCTAAATTTGCAGATGACACGAAGTTGTTCAGGGTGGTGAAAACTAGGGAAGAGTGTGAGGCACTCCAAAGGGATCTGTTGAGGATGGGTGAGTGGGCGTCAACGTGGCAAATGGGGTTCAATGTGGCCAAGTGCAAAGTGATGCACATTGGAGCCAAAAATCCTAAATATAAATACACGTTGATGGGGTCTGAACTGGCAGAGACTGACCAAGAGAGAGATCTTGGAGTCGTAGTGGATAACTCGCTGAAAATGTCTAGACAATGTGTAGCTGCAATAAAGAAGGCCAACGCTATGCTGGGGATTATTAGGAAGGGAATTGATAACAAATCAGCCAGTATCATCATGCCCCTGTATAAATCATTGGTGCGACCTCATTTGGAATACTGTGTACAGTTCTGGTCACCACATCTCAAAAAGGATATTATAGCATTGGAAAAAGTGCAGAGAAGGGCAACTAGAATGATAAAAGGGTTGGAACACCTTCCCTATGAAGAAAGGTTAAAATGCTTGGGGCTCTTTAGCTTGGAGAAACGACGGCTGAGAGGTGATATGATCGAGGTTTATAAGATTATGAATGGGATTGAGCAGGTTGAGAAAGAAGTACTTTTCTCCCTTTCTCACAATACAAGAACTTGTGGGCACTCTATGAAATTGCTGAGCAGTCAGGTTAGAACAGATAAAAGGAAATACTTCTTCACCCAAAGAGTGATTAACATATGGAATTCACTGCCACAGGAGGTCGTGGCAGCTGCAAGCATGGACAGTTTCAAGAGGGAATTAGATAAACATATGGAGCAGAAGTCCATCAGCGGCTATTAGCCACAGGGTATAGATGGGAACTCTCAGTCTGGGGCAGGTGATGCACTCTATTCTTGGTGCTGGAGGGGGCAGCAGTGGGAGGGCTTCTGGTGCCCTGGCCCCACTGCTGGACCTCCTGATGGCACCTGGTATATTTTGGCCGCTGTGTGACAGAGTGTTGGACTAGATGGGCCATTGGCCTGATTCAACATTGGCTTCTCTTATGTTCTTATGTTCTTATGTTACCAATTTCCCACCTTATGACCACCTTAATTTTTATATACCTAAATTTAACAAGCCAAAAATTCATCTATCTTTTTGTATAGTCTAGCTCTCATTGATCTTATAATTTTAAGAGCTATAATTTTTGCAAATCTATTGGTTAACATAACATTTTTTCTTCTATTTATATATTGTCTAACCATTCTATAATAACATTCTACAGCTTCATATTCAGAGAGAAGAAGAAAAACAGGAGAAAAACGGTTATCTAGTCTAGATCTTAAAATCAAATTACCTTTTTACTTTCAGATTTTAGTGTACTCTAAACATACATGAATTTCCTATACAATTTTCCCAATTCCAGAATCAATCTTAGTTAAGCACAAGTCTCCAAATATTCTATATCATCTATTATAAAGCAATGCATACACTAATAATCAATAAGTTCTCGATTATTTTTGCCTGCAGTTTCTCTAGCCAGTCTTAATCAGATACTCACTGTTACTCAATTACCAGTACCTAAAAATTCCCTAGTCCCTCTTAACCAATAACATATATACAAGCATTCTTTTCCCATTCTTAAATGGTAGCCAGTGTTTAATCAGTTACACATGTCTAGGGACATAGGCAAAGATTCCCTTATCCTATTTTATTTAAAAATTAATATAAACCAAAAAATTCAATGATAATCAATATTACTCAGTTACATTTGGCTAAGTATTCTCTAGGATATCTTAGTCAGTTACACACAGATAGACCTTCCTTTATCTAATCTTTGTTTGTAGGACTTAATTTTTTTCTTCTTGTTGTAACTTCTTATCTTTAGTAAAGTCATGATTCTGTGCCTTTTCCCTTTAAAGGTAGAAAAGGTTTCTTTTGAGTATCGCCTGCTCCTTGGGAGGAAAGCGATGGCAAACCTAAACAGCATGATAAAAAGCAGAGACATCACCTTGCCAACAAAAGTCCGCATGGTCAAAGCAATGGTATTCCCCGTAGTAATGTATGGCTGCGAGAGTTGGACTATAAGGAAGGCCGAGCGCCGAAGAATAGATTCTTTTGAACTATGGTGCTGGAGAAGACTCTTGAGAGTCCCTTGGACTGCAAGGAGATCAAATCAGTCAATCCTAAAAGAAATCAACCCTGATTGTTCCTTGGAAGGCCAGATCCTGAAGCTGAAGCTCAAATACTTTGGCCACCAAATGAGAAGGGAGCATTCACTGGAGAAGACCCTGATGCTGGGAAAGATTGAAGGTCAAAGAAGAAGGGGACGGCAAAGGATGAGATGGTTAGACAGTGTCATTGATGCAACAAACATGAAATTGAGCAAACTTCAGCGGACAGCAGAAGACAGGAGGGCCTGGCGTAATCTGGTCCATGGGGTCGCGAAGAGTCAGACTCGACTGTGCGACTGAACAACAACAACATCTATATGTTGTCGAAGGCTTTCATGGCCGGAGTTTATTAGTTGCTGTAGATTTTCCAGGTCGCGTGGCCGTGGTCTTGGCATTGTAGAACCTTGACATTGTAGAACCTGCTGTGACTGGCATCCTCAGAGGTATAACACAGAAAGATGGAGTACTCTCTGTGCCAAGGTGAGCAGAAAACTGGTAGGCAGGTAATTTATATCTACCCTGGAAGGTGGGGCAGGGCTGAGTCATTATCTTGTAGTAGTTATCCAGGCTATGAACATGCTAATGGAGGAGCTTTCCTGAGGAAGTTCTTTTGTCTATGGATTGTTTCCTGAGGAGGTTTCCTGAGGAGGTTCTTTTGTGTGTGGAATGGCTATTGAAACTCTAATCTTATCTGTAGTGCTATTGTCAGCTGTAGAGCTTTTGTGTTTTTCAGGACAGGAAACTATGCCCTATTTATTTTTAAACTCTCTTCTTTCCTGTTGAAGACAAAATGAAAGAGAAGGTGGAGGCGGATGGGATTAAATTTAGGATAAAAATGATTCAACATCAAATAAATATATTGTTAATGCAAGAAATAGCCAATAAGTTAGAGTACACTAAACTGTATTATTTTGAAAATGCGAATAAACCTACATGGTGGCTGGTGTATAAGCTTAGAAAGGAAAAAGAGAAAAAGACAATCCAGGCTCTAAAAAATGAAAACCAAGAAACAAAGTATAGAATTTAGGATTTGAAAAACATTGTAGAAAACTTCTACAAAAACTTATATGAACAAACTCCACCAAATTGGCAAAAAATTCAAGATTTTCTATTGTAACATAATAAAAAGAATTTTACTACTGATCAGAAAAAAATATTAAATGACCCAATCACCTCTTGTGAAATTGTAGAAGCGCTTAAAAAACAAAAGGAAAAAAAAATCCCCATGTCCTGATGGCATTCCAGCTGAAGTATATCAAAAATTTGGTGACAAAATTCTTCTCCCATTTAAAGAATTACTCCACAAGATTACAGAGACAGAAAATTTACCAACTACATGGAATGATGCCTTGATTACATTAATACATAAACCCAATACTGAGGAAAAAGAAATACAAAATTATAGACCCGTCTCGCTTTTGAATGTTGACTACAAGATCTTTGCAACCATTATTGTCACCTGTTTCAAAAAGATATTGCTTCAAGTTATACATTGAGACCAAGCTGGCTTTCTCCCAAAGAGGCAGATAAAGAATAACATAAGAACAATACTAAATATCTTAGAATATTATGAACAACATCCTGAAAGACAATTGGCTCTGGTCTTTTTAGATGTGGAGAAAGCCTTCAATAATGTAACTTTGGACTTTTTAAGATACAAATTGGAGACCTGGGATTGTGGCAATAATTTCATGACGATGATAATGTCTATATACAAGGAACAATTTGCAAAAATAATAGTTAATGGAGATTTAACACATAATATAGCTATTCAGAAAGGAACACACCAAGGCTGTCTGTTGTCACCATTATTATTTATTTTTGTAATGGAAACATTAAATGATATAATAAGAGAAAATTTGGACATAAAAGGTCTCAAATGAAAGAAAGGTTTTATCCTAAAATACCCATCTGGGTCTCACCTCTTGAGGCTTTTGTAAAACCAACTTTGATGTCTGAAAATAAAAGGGCAACCTATGAAATGTTACTGAATGAGAACAATGAGTTAAAATCGATTGAGGCACTACAAGCAATGAATATAAACCTTACATGGTGGGAGAATTCACAACTGCAATCAAGATTTACTAAAGACAAAACAATGAGTTTCTATAGTTCAAAAACAGATTTAGACAAAATATGGCTATCAACCTCAGATAAGCTGATTCAAAAGTTGTATAATTTTTTACTACATGATGTAATGCAATAGGAAGTAGTTAAATCTTCAATGGTTGTATGGATGCAGGATATAGGATATAGCCTGAACATAGATGACGGATCAAAAGTCTGGAAAGCAGCTAAATTACTAAGATCAATGTCATATAAAGAAAATATATTTAAAATGTTTCATAGGGGGCACTGGTCACCGGATAGAATGGCCAATTGTTATAAAGAGGTATCAAGAAACTGTTGGAGGTGCAAAAATAACATAGGTACATTTTTTCACATGTGGTGGCAGTGCGAGAAGATTTATAAATTTTGGAAAGATATTAAACAGCTAATATTAGAGATTATGGATATAGATCTACATCTGTTATCAGAAATTTATTTGCTAAATATAATACCAGAAGGGTTTGGGCGTGATGACACATGTATTTTGTCATATATCCTTACTGCAGCCAGAATTCTTGTTGCTAAATGTTGGAAGGCAGAGAAAGTACCCACTAGAGAAGAATTGGTTACTAAAATATCTGAACTTGCAGAAATGGTTAAATTGAATATGATACTTTCAGGAAAAGATGGAAAAGCTTTTCAAAAAAGATGATATAGAGTTAACAAATGGTTCAGAAAGAACTCCAAAAACTCCAAAAAATTAGTTATGTTCTGTATTTTTGTTTTTGCTTTTCTAACATAAAAGTCTACAAATAAATTTAATTAAAAAACTCTTTGTGACTATGATTTTGGCATAGGTCAACTTGTTGCGGCTATGATTTTGTGTTTTCTTTGTACTATGAAATATAATGCAGAGCAAAACTTTCCTTGAAGCCAGTTAATGAGACCACTCCAAACATAAATAGTGTGAGTGTTCATTATTGTGATTACAACCTGATTTAGAGTGACAGATTATCATATCTTAGACACAAGATATCAGTCTTCAAACATGAACATGCTTTTGCTTTTAACAGGATCTTTCTGCTAAGCTAATCTTTACCTTGTACTCCCTAGTTCAAGCTTCAGGGTGCTTGGATATGATGTTTATTTGGATTGATGAGGTCTGGGTTATATAACAATTCCCAAAATTTGTTTTTCCTTTGACATGATGAAGACAAAATGTCATTTGATTTTTATTCAGCAATCTGTTACATTACATATGAAAAGGGCAGCCCATTTTCTGACATAATTTAAAAAGCTTCTTATTATATGTGTCAATGACCTATTGATTAGAATTTATTAGTCTATTGGGTATTGGATTAAACTGTTTTAGCTACCATGTACTATCAGTATACTGTTCTGTTTAAATTGTATTCCCTTAAAAGTTTCCAGTTACTGTATGTAACAGCAGGTGAGTTTTGAGGGGTTTTTTAAAAAATAAAAAACAGTGACTAACTGGAACAAAATCAGTGAGAACCTGGGTAAAGAATTCATAAATCACATAAAGCAGATCCTCTCCTTTCTACAATTGTGTTCAGGAAGCAGATTACTTTCAGTGCTAGAGGCAAGTGGAATCTGAATGAATGTGATAAACGGTGGCTGTGATGTTATGACTCTTATTGTGAAGTTTATTTGCTGGTACTGAGAGTCGGAAGCTCAGTACAGAAAGCCTGGGGAGGATTCATTGTGCAGGTGAGGCTCTGCTAATCTGAAAGAAAAAACCCACAACATCAATAGTACTAGTACAGATGACTTCAGTCAGTACAGTGGCTTGTAAGTCCTATTTTTTTCATCCTTAATATTGGATTGGATCCTACAGGTATTCCATTTGTGGAGGCAAATCTTTCCTCACTGTTCCCTTCCCCCACCAAATCCCAGGATCTGCACAGAGAAAACAGCAATGCAGGCCACAGTGTTGCAGAAAGGGAGCTGAGCCAATCGAGTTCACCACATCTCTCTCTTCTGTTAGAAAAACAGCCATACAATCCTATCCATTAGTAAAAGGAAGAATTGTTTATTTTGTGTATTTATAGGCTACCTTTACAGGAGAACTGACTGAGGCACCTCACAACAACAGTTTGTCAAATAACAGTAGTTATATTAAAAGGAATAACCAATAATGAATCCAGTCAAAAAAATTTAAAAATCCAACCTAACACATCTTCATCTTCAATAACAAAGGCAGCTTACCTATTCACTGCCAAGACAGAGAACTTCAAAATATTGTCCAGATTATCATACACAGATCAGACAGAAAATGTAAAATAACACGGGCCATAAAAACTATAGTAAAATTTTAAGGAAAAGTTACTATTCCCATTTTACAGATGTCTGACTGAGTTGTTTGTGGCTAAATGTGAGCTGGAACTCATCCATCTTAACCCCCCCAGTTTCTAATATCTTCAATCAATTTTGAAACAAGTAAGCTAATAACAAAGAAAAGAACCCGTAAAAAGAGCTTGCAACTTTCATTATGGGTGCCTATACCCAATGCTCCCTCTAAGCTGTGGAGTCTTGTGAGCAAAAATTCTACTCTGTGAGTGACTGGCATTAAAGTGGTAGCCAGCAATTGGGCTGCTGCGTAAATTGGTTTGTTTGGAGCCATCCTTCCTGATCTCAGAAAAAAATATGTGAGCTGGAGGTCAGAAAATTGTGAGCTAGATCACACTCATTCAGTTTAGAGGGAACACTGCCTGTACCTGAGAGTGCTGGCAAAGCAAACACAAGGGGCCTCTGAACATGTTTGAACACTGGACTCTTTGATGTGTGTTAATGTTTTCTTAAAAGCTTTAATAACAGTGTCCTATTTTAATCTTAGTGATTTTCTTTTACTTAGTATAAAGCACTTGGATTAAAGATTTTCTAAAGTGACTAAACATAATGTTGAAATGACATTGTAATGTATGGCTTATGTGGAGCTTGGCTGTTTGCAAGATTTAGTCTTGTAAGAATGACAACCCAATGTACCACAGAGTGTCTCATCCTTTTAATCAGTCTTGTGGCACATGGTATTCTTTAAATATTCTCTACTATTTTATCTGTATCTTTAGGGAGATAGATCCCCTTAATTATAGACATGAGCATATTATAATACCAATCCATTCCCCACTACCCCCTTTTTTAAAGGCATACTGTCGTTGTATGCTGTGTTTGTGTAACTCTTTTTCTACGTTGCGTACAATAACTACTCTTCTCTAGTCTTATTTAACAGCTCAAACTAAAACTGTCCCAATCCTGTTCCACCTTGACTCCAAAATGCACTGTAGTGAAGCTAATGCACAGAACTGCAGCAGTCCCATTTTTTTAGATTGAACAAATGGTGATAAAAACATAGTGGGAATCCTATGAAAAGGTTCTGAAGTCAGAGGCAAAGCTAGTTAGCTCTGCTCTGTGGTGCTACCACTTTATGAAATTAAACTATATCCATTTCCTCCTGATCTGTAGTTATTTATTATTTATTTAGAAAATTTCTATGCCACCTCTCCAGAGTAACATAGTAGATACTTCTAGAACTTTGTTGCCTAACCCAAATATATGAATTATTAGCATTAGAAATGTGTGAAAAAGAACACTTGGTTTATGAGGCTCTTTCTGTCTAGCAAAGTTTCTGTTTCTTAAACAATCCCTTAAGTTACACTTTACACCCTTTAAGTATCTTGCCATTCACGCAGCCTTTAAGTATCTTGCCATTCACTTTACCATGATAATGGTGATACTGAAAAGGATCTTTCCTGAGTCAGGGGAAATCTCAGGTGGGCTGAAGTATGTGGGTAGCTTTTGGGGCCACTTCCATTTTTGGGGAAAGATGTAACTATCCCAACACTTTTTAAAACAAGAAAAGATTCTAGAAGCATGGTATCATTCTTTAGATGAAAACTATTATTTAAAAAAATATTTTCAAAAATTCTAATGCTAATGATAATAGAAAAAAGTTAAGTGGGGTGAAACAAAGCTACTTTTGGTTGTTGCATCCACTGTGACTAGTCTCATCCCACATGAACATAAGAACATAAGAGAATCCATGTTGGATCAGGCCAATGGCCCATCCAGTCCAACACTCTGTGTCACACAGTGGCCAAAAACCAGGTGCCATCAGGAGGTCCACCAGCAGAGCCAAAAGTCCAGAAGCCCTCCCAGTGTCGCCCCCTACCAAGCACCAAGAATATAGAACATCAGTGCCCCAGGCAGAGTGTGTTGGCAGAGCGGAAAACACAGAGGAAGAATAACTCCAGTGACTCAGTAGAGTAGTGCTCAAATACTTACAGTGGTTTTATTTTACAGTATTTACACAGTCCAAACAAGCACTTGAGAGAATCAAAATCTTCTCCTGTACAACAAAGTGCTTCGCCAGTAAATTCCAACATCAGAGTGATGCAGTCCACACTCTGTCAATATATATTGTGGCCAGCCAATCACCTATGCGCTGACTCACTTAGCACCAATTTATCAGAAACTGTTCCTTTAAGATACCTTAATACGCACTTTGCAGCGATCCAGTCCTTCTGGTAAGGACAGTGACAGTGCTGAGTCAACCAGTGGACAACCATTGCTATGTCCGGCCTTGATGAACATGCAAGATACAGGAGGGAGCCAACAAGAGACTGATATACCTCCCTGTGTGGAAACAAATTTTCATTTGGCTCTTTACAATAACTCGTTGTCATAGGAGTGTTCACCACCTTGGCATCTGACATGCCATACTTCTCCAGCAACTGCAGAATTTTCACCTCCTGACTGAGAGTAAAGTTGCCCTGCTCATCTTTCGAGATCTGAACCCCAAGATAGTTCTGAATTGGACCAAGGTCCTTCATCTTAAACACGGATTACAATGTTTGCACAAACCATCTGAGTTGTTGACCAGATTGATACACATAGCAAATATCATCAACAAACACAAGAACATAACAGTAGGCGTTGTGAACCTTCACACTATATAAACATGGATCAGCTATACTCTGGCTGAAACCAAGACCTGTTAATGTTCTGCTGAGACACTGATTCCATTCAAAGCTGCTCTGTTTCAAACCATACAAGGCTTTGTTTAATTTCAGAACAGTGTTCTCATTACCTGTACAAAACCCAGGTATCTGCTGCATATAGAGATCCTCTTTAGTCGGGGCATTCAAGTAGGCAGTTTCAAAGTCGAAATGGTTCACTTGCATCTTTTTCACAGAAGCTAATGCAAGTGCTACCCTAATAGTTTCACTGTGTACTGTACTAGAGAACATTTCATCGTAATTGAGCCCTTCTCGTTGTGCATACCCTTTAGCCATTAGGTGAGCCTTGTACTGTAAACTGCCATTTGGCATTTGCTTCAATTTGTATAGCCATCGACAACCAATTGCCTTTTTGTGCTCAGGCAATTCCACTGGTGAAAACACATCATGAGATTTCAGGGAATTGTATTCCGCCTCCATAGCACTCACCCATTTACTCCTTTGAGGTTCCTCTAAGGACAAAACATCAGAATAGGAGCATGGAATCTTTACATTCATATAATTAATGCCATACCTCTGTGGAGGGATTCCCTTAGTTGACCTGCTAGAGACTCTAGGTGCACTGTGTGAGGAATCAGTGACTTGCCTCTGAGGAGAAACAACTTCATCCTTAATTTCTTGCTCAGACACTGTGTCTTCAGACACTGGCAAGACAATTTGTTCAGGAGTCTCGTTAGCATGTATATGTGACCAATTTGCATGTTCACAGAACTTTGCAGACCTACTAAACACCAGCATATTGTTAGAGTCTACAAATCTGTACGCTTTCATACCAGTCTGGTACCCAATGAAAGTAAGTGTACATGCACGTGAGCCTGCCTTGCACCTTTGTTTTAAAGGTATATTCACCCATGCCTTGGTACCAAACACTCTGAGATGTTTTAATGAAGGATCCTTTCCATATAACAACCGAAAAGGAATGTCTCCAATGGATTTGCACCAAACCCTGTTTACATTATAGACAGCACATCTCAAACACTCAGCCCAGAAAGGTTTGGGCAAACCTGAGTCACAAAGCATGGAGTGCATGACTGTTTGTAGAACACCTGCTCTTCTTTCTGCTACTCCATTTTCCCCAGGACAGGCTACATTAGCCACTCTGTGTTGTATACCTTCATCAAGAAACCATTTCTTTAATTGATGAGAAACAAATTCCCCCCAAAATCAGTTTGGAAAGAGGCAATATCCTGGCCCAATTGCTTTTGTACACATTTGGCCCATTGTTTGATTGTTTCATAAATCTCAGACTTTTTTCTCTATGGGGAGAAACCAACTAAATCTTGAATAATCATCAACAATCAATAGCCCATATTTCTTACCCGAAAAACTACTTGGAAAAGGCCCAAGAACATCGGCATGAACAAGAGCTAAAGGTCTCTGTATTACCCTGTTGCTTACACTTGCCAAGGGATATGTTTGAGACTTGCTCTGTTTGCATATATTGCAATCCAGGTATTTGTCACATTTTTTCACATTTTTCATACCTAGACACTCGAAGGTTTTACTGAGAGTACCAAAGGACACATGGCCTAGACGCCTATGAAACAAATGAGCACATTCATTATGTAAGGCAGGGGTCTTTTCGGGGGAGCGCACCGGAGCGCAGCTCCGGGAGCTCAGGAGCCAAGCCCTGCCCCCAGCCGGAGTCCCGGAGAGTCTTTCAGGCAGCCGAATGTCAATTTCAGCTCCATTATATCCTATGGGCCATTGAAGTCAATGGTGAAAACATCGGGTATATTCTAGGGGCTGGAGGGGAGGGATTTGAGGGCGAGGCTCGAAACTCACAGGATAGCTGATGGAGCCTCTCCCCAAGATACCCACCAAGTTTCAAGAGCATTGGACCAGGGGGTACAATTCTATGGGCCCCTAAACAGGTTGCCCCTATTCCCTCCATTGTTCTCTATGGTGGGAAAAAAATAACTTTTTCCCACCATAGAGAACAATGGAGAAATGGGGCAACCTGTTTGGGGGCCCATAGAATTGGACCCCTGGTCCAATGTTCTTGAAACTTGGTGGGTATCTTGGGGAGAGGCTCCATCAGCTATCCTGTGATCTTGGAGCCTCTCCCTCAAACCCCTCCCCTCCAGCCCCAGAATATACCCTATGTTTTCACCATTGACTTCAATGGCCCATAAGTATAATGGGGCTGAATTGCCACTGAATTTCTTTCATTCCCTCCTTTCCTTCTTTCTTTTTCCTCTTTCCCTCATTCTTCTCTTCTCTCTCTCTCTCTCTCTCTCTCTCTCTCTCTCTCTCTCTCTCTCTCTTTCTTTCTTTCTTTCTTTCTTTCTTTCTTTCTTTCTTTCTTTCTTTCTTTCTTTCTTTCTTTCTTTCTTTCTTTCTTTCTCTTTCCCACCTTCTTCTCTTCTCTTTTTTCCTCCTTTCCCTGTTTCCCTCCTTCTTCCCTCTCTTTCTTTCTCTCTCTCTTTCCTTCCTTCTTTCCTTCTCTCTACTCTCTCTCTTTCCTTCCCTCTTTCCTCCTTCTGTGGCCCAACTCTCATGAGAAGGAGTTTAAACTTTAAACCCCTTCTCTCTTAGCTCCCCCACCCAGACCAGCTGGGGAAGGGAAGGGGAGGCTTTTGAAGATGCTTCCCCCTTTTGCTTCCCCTTCTGACATCACTTCCGGTGATGTCAGGGGTGTGGCATATGCTAATAGCCTAATAGCTCATTAGCATACCATATGCTAATGAGCTCCTGCAGCTGTTCTTCTACGAAAAGACCCCTGATGTAAGGCATTATTGTTTAGCACATATTGGGCTTGCTCAACCCCATTTTCAATGACATACACACCATTCTGTACTTTGGCTGTAGCAAGCACCTTGTTCCCTTTCAATATGTTGCATACCTGCTTGTCAAATTGCACAGTGAATCCACATTTTGTTAAAGCACATACACTCAATAAATTATGCTCCAAGCTGGGAACACACAGGACATTGTGAAAGGTGTAATTAAGGCTTGTGAAGAATAAGCTGCCCTGGCAATCAACCGGGGCGGAGGCACCATTAGCCAAACTCACATGCACCATTTCAGCTGGCTGTAAGTCATACAACAGCCTTTTGTCCTGCGAAAAATGTTGACTGGCTCCTGAATTGAGAACCCATGTCTGCAGTGTAGAAGCTTCACTCGCAGTCACCAGCATCACCTGCTGTCGAGCCACATTTTTAGGCTTAGTCCCTGTAGATTCCTTGAGTACGTTGGTGGCTGACAAACTCTTCCGAGGGCAAAATCTTTGAATGTGGTCCAATGACCCACACCGGAAACAACAATGCGTTTTCAAAGCAAACGAAGACTGGCTTGCTTTCTGCTCACATTTGAGTATGTTGGAACTCTCCTGCACATCAAGCCTGCACCTGGCTTTGCTGGCACGACTCCCAGAACAGTTGGCAGCATGCCCAGAAGAAGCTGTTAGCTGCTCACGCTGCCTCCACTTTTCTTCTTCTTGAATGAGATGACCACAAACTAGGTCAAGGGTTAACTCTGCCAGCTTCATATTTTCTAGAACTGAGACAAGGGGGTCGAATGTCGGGGGTAATGAACAGAGAACGACATAGATCTTATCTTCATCAGATATCTGCTTACTGCACTCAGCAAGCTGCTGGAAGCATTCTGTTAATGTGTTTAAATGCTCCTTGACACTCTGGTGCTCCAACATAACAGTTCTGTACAGTCTCCTCATCAAAGACATAATGAAGCTCGAAGATTTCTGCGCATACACCGAAGCCAGGCTATTCCAAGCATCCTTGGCCGTCAATTTGGTCGTAACATACACCAACTGCTCATCTGAGACACTTAGCACTATAGCAGCAAGTGCTTTCTCTATTTTAGCAGTGTCATCAGCTGTTGGGGCTGCTGGAGGGTCTGAGACATAAGTCCATAACCCTTCCCTTATCAGAAAATGCTTCATGCGCAACGACCAAACAGAATAGTTCTGATAAGTCAGCTTATCCACAAGTACGGCTGAAGGAGCAAAAGCCATGATGTACTCACAAGGATCACTCTGTGGAAACTGCTGGACAGCGTCCTCCAACTCCTCCAGGTCCTCTGAGTCAGAGAAAGATAAGCTGCCGTTCTTGGATTGCGATGCTGCCTCTGCCTCATTCAGCTGCTATTGCTGTGTTCCAAGCCTTTCAAGCCTTTCAGGCAAAACTTCACAGCACAGCTCAGGCAAAACCAACTGTAGAGCACACTGAAGTCACTCAGGGTGTAAAGAAGGCGTCAGGCTGGGCCCATAACCCTGTTGGCAGAGTGGAAAACGCAGAGGAAGAATAACTTCAGTGACTCAGTAAAGTAGTGCTCAAATACTTACAGTGGTTTTATTTTACAGTATTTACACAGTCCAAACAAGCACTTGAGAGAATCAAAATCTTCTCCTGTACAACAAAGTGCTTCGCCAGTAAATTCCAACATCAGAGTGATGAAGTGCAGTCCACACTTTGTCAATATATATTGTGGCCAGCCAATCACCTATGTGCTGACTCACAGTGACTTAGCTGATGCAACCTAGATCATGTGACACAGTACCTGTCAAAATAGACTGATCTAGTTACATCATTTGAAGCATCTGGAGCTGTCATCTTGTCAGCTATATGTTACAATATGACAACAGAGTGTTCCATTATTACCTTGTGGCTAATAACCACTGATGGACCTCTGTTCCATATATTTATCCAACCCTGATTAAAGCTGTCTATGCTTGTAACTGCTATCACTTCCTGTGACAGTGAATTCCATGTGTTAATCAGTCTTTGGGTGAAGAAGTACTTCCTTTTATCTGTTCTAAGCCTAGTGCTCATTAATTTCATTGAGTGCCATGAGTTCTTGTACTGCAAGAAAGGGAGAAAAGTACTTCATCTGCTTTCTCTGTCCCATGCATAATTTTGTAAACCTCTATTATGTCACCCCTCAGTCATTGTTTCTTCAAGCTAAAGAGCTCTATCCTCTTTAATCTTTCTTCATAGGGAAGGTGTTCCATCCCCTTGATCATTTTAGTTACCCTTTTCTGCACCTTTTCTAATGCTGTATCTTTTTTGAGGTGCAGTGACCAGAACTGTACACAATATTCCAAATAGATTTATCCAGGGGCATTATGATACTGGCTGATTTGTTTTCAATCCCCTTCCTAAAAATCCCCAGCATAGCATTTGCCTTTTTTATTGTCATCACACACTGAGTCGACATCTTCAGTGAGTTATCTACTATGACTCTCCTGGTCTGTTATTGCCAGTTCGTATATTTATAGTTAGGATTTTGGCTCCAATGTGCATTACTTTGCACGCCCATGTTGAACATCATTTGCCCATGTTAATGTCCACTTGCCCAGCCTTGACATCTCTGCAGATCTGAATGAGGTGAGAAGGACCATTATCATAGCTGTTAAGGCAAGCACTGCCAGTCTCAGATGATCAGCTTAAAGCCAGGTGGGTGGATGCAGTATGATGACTCTGAGCAGCAATATGGCTTAATATTGGTACAGGAAGTGAATTTAAAGTACAGCCAGACACAAAATAACTGTGTTTATAGCAAGGACATATGAATGTAGCAATTTTCAGCATACATAGCAGAAGTTGTATGTGTTCCTTTGTAGTGACGTTTTTAAACATTGTTATTTTGATATAAATAGGGTGCTAGCCATTCTGTTAAGTGCAGTTCTTTTCAATCTATGTAAGCATCACCTGAGTTTTTCAGAAACAGACCCATACAAGTTATCAGCAGATTGGTGCTATGCAGCAGTTGCTTTCTATGAAGAGACTCTATGCTCTTGGGAAACTCCCCAGGACTACTGACAATGTAACTTTGTAAACTGATCAAACTATCAATAGATTCTGCTGTTGGGTGTCATGTTAGGCATACACCTCCCCTTATCACTGTGCCCCTAGTATAGATTAAACTATGTGTGTTCTGTAAACACTCTGAGCCGTATGGAAAGAGCGGTATATAAATCGCAAATTTATTTATTTTTTATTTATTTATTATGAGATTTATACCCCGCCCTCCCCGCAAAGCAGGTTCAGGGCAGCTTCCAGTCAGTATAAATACATACATAAAACATATTTAAAATACAACAATTAACAACACATTATAGATACAAAATATAAAACAATTACAAATACAAAATACAAAGTACAAAAATGCTGGCGGTGGTTAAAACCATTGAACCAATGTTTCACGATATCTGAAGAGCTGGTGTTCCTTACTTGCCAACTCCAATGGCCCCTGCTTGGTAATAGGTGCTAGATGTTCCTGATCAGGCAGCTGCTCAGTTGTAACATTGCGGGCTGGGCACTCCAGCGGCGGTGGTCCCTAATTGAATGCCTGGCAGAAGAGCTCCATCTTACAGGCCCTGCAGAACTGAAAGAGGTCCCACAGGGCCCTGATCTCCTCCGGGAGCTCATTCCACCAGGTAGGGGCCGCTACCGAGAATTTCCCAGCTCTAGTGGCAGCTAGCCTGGCCTCCTGTGGGCCAGGGAGGGTCAAACAATTTTGCGACCCAGACCGTAGTGCTCTCTGGGGTATATACGGGGAAAGGCAATCCCGTAGATATGTTGGACCCCGGCCATATGGGGCTTTAAAGGTGAGAACCAGCACTTTGAAGTGGACTCGATATGCTATTGGCAGCCAGTGCAGTGACCTTAGCGCAGGCCGGATGTGCTCCCTTCTAGGGAAGCCCATCAGCAGCCTGGCCGTGGCATTCTGCACCAGCTATAATGTAATTTATTTATTTATTACTTTGATTTTTACCCCACCCTCCCTGCCGAGGCAGGCTCAGGGCAGCTTACATAAGAACCAATAAAACAATATACAACTCGATACAGTTACATAAACATTTTAAAACCATTAATCTATCAATGGCGATGCAAATATAATAAAGGGCATTTAAGAACATACATTCAATGGTGCAACCATTCTAGGCCGGTGCAACCATTCTAGAATTTTAAAAAGCCTAATGAGAACCCAATGCTGAGAACGGAGCTCCCGCCCGCCCGGCAACGCTGCTGGTGGGCGGGGGCTCATTTGCCGCTCCGAGGAAGGGAGACGGCGATGGATAGGGACGCTGTGCATCCCAACGCGGCGGGGGGCGGAGCCGGCTGCTTCAAAAGGCCAGGCTCTGCTCCCGCCCTTTGCAGTTGCTCCACGTGCTCGCGGAGGGGTGTGTGGGCGGAGGCCCGCTTGCGGCGGCCCCTTGCAGCGGCGGTGGTGGCAGCCCGCTCGCGGAGGCGGAGGCGGAGGCGGAGGCGGAGGCGGAGGCCTAGGCCTGCTCACGGCGGCAGCGGCGGAGGCTCTCGCGGCGGCGGCTCACTCCTTGCGGCGGGGGCCCGCTTGTGGTGGCGGCGGAGGCCTGCTCACTGTGGCGGAGGCCCGCTGCTGACGCAACCCACTCCCGACAGCGCTGGCCCACTCCTGATGGTGGTGGCCCATTTTCGCCAGCGGCGGCAGCCCCTGCATGGTGGTGGTGGCGGCGGCGGCCTGTTCACAGCGGGGGCGTCTGCTCCCAGTGGCAGGCAGCAGCCCATTCCCAAGGGCAGCCTATGGAGGCAGACCCTTGGGACCATGAGGCGGCAGCGCAATTGCTGGCCGCGCACTTCACCCTCGTTTATTACAAAAAAAAAACACAAAAACCACACAACACACTTTTGGTTAGGGGGAGTTCTTTGTAGGTCCCCTGGGTAGCGAGGGCGTAGTTCCCTCCTTCCCCCATATTTCCCCCCTTTCTGGGCACCAATTGGTGCCATTTGTAGACAACTGGGCAATGGGGTAGCCTATTAGTATTATTGATACTTCAGGAGGCGGCCATCTTGAGTGGAGCTCATGGGGGCAGCCATCATGAGTGGGATGACCCTGTCAGCCCAGTGATTCTTAAAGGGCTTGAGGCGCTAAAAGCCTCTGGTGGGAGCAGGGCCAGCTATAGTTCTGACAAGCGCTGTCCATGAAAGGTCAGCTTTTATTTATTTATTTCTAGTCACATTTCAAATCTTGAAAGAGCTCTGTCAGCCCCGCCTACCTCACAGGGTGTTTGCTGTGATGGGGGAATGGGAGAGGAGTTTGTAGGCTACTTTGAGTGGAGAGTGGGATATAAATCCAATCTCTTCTTTTACTCTCTGTCTTCAGAGATGCCAGTCCATAAAACATCAGATTTTAACTAGGTGGCTTCTCAGTACTACACCACAGATCAGTAATCAGTAATACACCACAGATAAGTGATCGGTTTCCATGGAGGTGTATTGGGGTTTATCTGTTAAAAATACATCGCTATATGTTACATATTAATTGTGGCTGCAGAATAAATGCACCGGGAGAAAGGGAATGATGCATGTGGCTGGTGCAGGGTTTGAAGTCAGGACTGAGGGCTTGCTGTGCTGAAACTGCTGTGAGATGTGTGTGCATAAGGGGCCATTATCTGAGCTGAAAGGTCCCATCTTTTCGTACAAAAGGCACACCAACCCTTTAATCATCCTGGCTCCTGTGTCTTTTTACAGATGTTTAAGACAGATACAGAAAGGGAAGAGGCACTGAGATCATATTGCCAAAATTTATGCTGGTTACTGAGAATTACAAGAGAATTTAAAAGCAAAAACGTCAGCTTGTGTTTTACGGATTACCACTAAGCTTCTGACTGTGTAAACCTTGACAAGCTGGTGTTGGTTTTAAAAGTAATGGATGTCCCATACATTGTTTTGTTGAGATGTTCAAACTTGTACTCTGGGCAAGAGGGTACTGTTAAGACCGGATAGGGACAAACAGGTTGGTTTCCAATCAGCAAAACTGTCAGATTAATGTCTTTTATCTCTCTCTTGATCTATGTGCAGAACACATCATAAGGACAACTGGATTAGACTGAAGTGAAGGTGCAGTAACAATTGGTGGAAGGCACATTAACAGTTTGAGAATATGTATTTCTTTATTTAGGTTGAAGGCACCACATTATTGGCAGAAAATGCTGTTAGTTGGATTACAGCTGACCATTAATGAGACAAAGTACTGACTACTGGAGAATTACACAACTTTAAGGGTGACATTGAAGAACTTGTTCATGATTCTGTTCATTTCTCCATCATCACCCAAAGGGGGGGGCAGAGCCCAGATCTGGTAATGAGGTCTGGTAGTGGCCATTCAGTTCAGTGATCCCAAGGCAGGCAGGTACCCACGCCCGGGCGGGTGGTTCAGCAATACCCATTTGCTGGGAGGCCCCATGCATATATATATATATTTTTGGCCCCAAAATAAAAAGACGGGTCGGGTGCTGGGGAGGTAAGTGTTCAGGCTACAACCCTCTCCCCCAGACATAATGTCCCAGCCCAATTCAAGTTAAGGTTCTGGAGCATGGGGTGAGGAATTACCCCAGCTGACAGGCTCACGTTTACCTCTTGGAAGGTTTTGCTTTAAGGTTTAGGTTAACTTAGCCGGAAAAAGGTGACTTTATAGTGCTCATAACTTGAACTCAGTTATGGGGAGTGAGAACATACTTTGGGGAAATTGCCAAGCAATGCAAGGAGGGTGGAGCCTTGGTGGTGTTCCTTCTAAGCTGTGTTGGAGCAGGCTAGCTCGGTTTTCTGGGCCTCTGGCTCACACAGTTTTTATCTTGGCTTGGGAGGGATGGCTCTGAGCAGGCTGGTTGTGTGGTGGCCGGGCCGCCTGCTCAAGGCTTTGATGCTGGTGGTCACAGGGTTGAATTTTTTGCTCACAGGACTTCACAGCTTACTGGGGGCATTGGTCCTTGCCCCTTTCCATTCCCCCCTTTTACCAATCTTAGTGTTTCCCCAATGGGAGTTGTGTTGAAAAAGGCACCTGGTGAGTATCGTCTCATTCACCACTTGTCATGCCTACGTGGGGAGTTGTGGAACGACGCGATCCCGGGGGAGTTATGTTCAGTTAGGTAATGTCATTTGATCAGGCCATCTGAGGGCACACCGTTGTGGACAGAGTGTGGAATTGGCAAAATGGGACATCAAGTCAGCCTTCTACCTCCCAGTCTACCTACCAGATTTTGTGCTGCTGGGTGGTGCTTTAGAGGGCAAATTCCACATGGATAGGACCCTTCCCATGGGATGCTCGGGGTCATGTTGGCATTCGAGAGGTTCAGTTCCTTTTTGGAATGGACCTTGCGCTGTAGGACAGGACTATGCAGCGCTGCCCATTATTTTGATGACTGCCTATGGGTAAGAAGGAAAGATGCAAGGCAGTGTGAATCTTACTGACCAGACATTTAATTGACACGGCCAGGGAGAAGAAGATTACTTTGCTGGAGCTGCAGCAGCTGGTTGGCTGCCTCGTCTGTGCATGCAAAGTTGTGGTGCCCAGCCAGGCATTTGTTATAAGACTATTGAGTCCCTGAAGGGCTTGAGCCTAACATACTATAGGACTAGGGTCCTCAGGGGTTATGAGACGAGTTTGTATGGAAAAATTTTGAATTCATACAATTGGATATTTTTGGTGGGAGGACTCTCTGGTCGAAGCCAAGTGGCAGGTTACGTCTGCCTTTGTTGGTCCTCTAGAGGCTGGCCAGTTCCCTGGTCAGATGCTTTCGCCCCTTCCACCTGGGGAGCTTATATGAGGGCTGGTAAGCCTTCGGGCACAACAGATCAGGGAACTAGTTGTGAAGTCGGGTAAGGATGTATCTGGCCTAGGGCTGGTCCTGCGGGATTGAAAATTTAATGTTATTAATGTGGTTCTTCTTTCAGGTACTGCAGGCCGGGGGGTGAGATGACGAGTCACCGTTTGCGGCCACAGCATGGCAAGGCCTTGGGTTACAAGCTGAGGTAGCCATGGCGATGATAGGAGCAAGATGGCCCAGCGTGCCAATAGCTGACCGGCAAGGCCCTCATGTTGTAGGCTGATGTGGTTCCAGTGGTGATGACACCAAACAGCATGGTGTGCTGATAGCTGGTTGATAAGGCCCTTATCTGGCCATTAAGGCCTTGTGCTACAAACGGAGGCACACCTTGTGATGATAAGAGCATGGTGGCCCGGTGTGCAGATAGTCAGGCCATAAAGGCCCTTGTGTTACATGCTGAGGCCGATCTTGTGATGATACGAGCAAGGTGGCCCAGTGTGCAGATCATCAGGCAGGCCTTGTGATGATAAGAGCAAGGTGGCCTGGTGTGCTGATAGTCTGGCTGGTGAGGCACTTGTGTTACATGCTGAGGCAGACCTTGTGATGATACGAGCAAGGTGGCCCAGTGTGCAGATCATCAGGCAGACCTTGTGATGATAAGAGCAAGGTGGCCTGGTGTGCTGATAGTCTGGCTGGTGAGGCACTTGTGTTACATGCTGAGGCAGACCTTGTGATGATAAGAGCAAGGTGGCCCGGTGTGCTGATAGTCAGGCCATTAAGGCCTTTATGTTACACGCTGAGGCAGACCTTGTGATGATAAGAGCAAGGTGGCCCGGTGTGCTGATAGTCAGGCCATCAAGGCCTTTATGTTACACGCTGACGCAGACCTTGGGATGATAAGAGCAAGGTGGCCCGGTGTGCTGATAGTCAGGCCATCAAGGTCCTTGTGTTACACGCTGAGGCAGACCTTGTGATGATAAGAGCAAGGTGGCCCGGTGTGCTGATAGTCAGGCCATCAAGGCCCTTGTGTTACACGCTGAGGCAGACCTTGTGATGATAAGAGCAAGGTGGCCCGGTGTGCTGATAGTCAGGCCATCAAGGCCCTTGTGTTACACGCTGAGGCAGACCTTGTGATGATAAGAGCAAGATGGCCCAGTGTGCAGTTCTTCAGGTTGGCTATTTTTGCCCCGCCAGGTATGGCACAATTCTGGGAGACCCTTGCTGGGCGTAAAGCCTAACCATCAGCTGAGGAAGTTTGTGGGGGATGGTTCAGGTTAGTTTTTGCTGCACCCCGCCATACGGGTCGGGTTTTAGACCTGTATAGGGTGATGGGGTGCACTTGTCTGATAAGGGCAATAGGATCTTTTTACAGGACTTGCAGCAAGGAATTAGGTCGGCACTAGGTTGCTGAGTGGGGAGCAAAGGCCAAAGCAGAGGCTTGACCTTGGCTATGGCAGGTTTATGCAAGCAAGAAAACGGAACTGGTGAGCACCCTTCGGCATATCCCGTTAGGGAACAGGCAGTCATCAGGAACTGCCTTCGGATTTCAGGGTCCAGGGTGGGGAATGGTGATCACCTCCACTGGGAACCTTTATGGCAGGCTCCTCCCTGCAAGTTGAAAGGCTTCAGGGGTAGGTGCTCCTAGAAGGCAACCAGTTGCTGGGCTGCTGGTCACGAGCCAGAGAGTAAATGGCTCACGGCTGGAGCTGGGTGACCCGCCCTTTAAGGGCAAGGGGGTTGGTCAGGGAAGTGACGCCTGCCTTGCCTGTTCCATGCTTGCTTAGTTGTGATTGCTGCAATGTTCTGTTAAATAGTTAATAAAGTGGCCCTTGTTTAATTCCAATCTGTTGTCTGTCTCATTATTCCGACTGGGGGGGCAATACAAAGTGTCAGTTAAAGCAAATGATATATTTTTAAAAAGTTAACACATGCTGTGCCCCCCAAAAGTTGTAAACTTTATCATAAGAACATAAGCGAAGCCAATGTTGGATCAGGCCAATGGCCCATCCAGTCCAACATTCTGTCACACAGTGGCCAAAAATTCCAGGTGCCATCAGGAGGTCCACCAGTGGGGCCAGGACACTAGAAGCCCTCTCACTGTTGCCCCCCAAGCACCAAGAATACAGAGCATCACCTGCCCCAGACTAAGAGTTCCCATCTATACGTTGTACCTAATAGCGGCTGATGAACCTCTGCTCTATATGTTTATTTAATTCCCTTTTGAAGCCATCCATGCTTGTAGCCACCACCACCTCCTGAAAAACTAACAAGTGCCTAAATATGACACACACAACCTACACCACTCAGGACAAATGGTTCTCCTGACCCTCCTTCTGAATGGCTGGGGGAGGGGTCAGCCTGTTCAAGCCCCTGAGAACTTATAAAAATGTAGATTTTGTGATTGTGAGGTGGTGTGTGTGGAGAAATTGCCCCTTTACTTGGAATGAAGAGACAGACACAAGGACTGGATAAAATATGGGCCACTTTATTAAACATATCAACTGTAACTCAATGGCAAGGGCCAAATGTTATTAGCAGCACGGTTCAGGCCAGGGGTCATTCCTGATCCCTCCCCAGCCATATAATGGGGAGCCACCCTGCCTCCAGCTCAAGCTAGCATATGTGGCTCAAACCAGTCAGGCACAGCAAAAGACAAAGCCATGGAGATCCAGCTGCGAAACCATACAATTTAGGTGGAGGATGAATCCATGCAGTCCCAAAGGCAGTCTGCCTTCTTTACCCCGGATCACAGGATCCAAAGGCTAATCCAGCCAGACCCCTGTCCCCCAGTGGAATTGTTAATTGGTCCTCCCCTAGCCACATATCACTCATCAACTCCAATTGAGCCAGATAAAGTGACCAACCTAACAAAAGAATTCCCACAACCCACCGATTAGCCGTATGAGCCAGTCGGGGAACAAAAATTCCTACCCGGCCCCAAAAAACAGGTGACCAACCAATGCCCACACAGCGAACAGGGTGGGCGGGTGGGCCATGCTCTAGGTGCCAACTGAAAAAGGGTGGGAGTGGAGCTGGCTGTTTGGCTGGCTCCACCTCCTCAACAGGGCTGTTCTTCCAAGACTGCTCTTCCTCCTTCAAAGGAGGGAAAGGCAGCCCCTGGCAGTACAGCTGGGATTGTCTGCCAGTGGGGCCGAATAAGTTCTCCACCAAGAAAAGAAATACTATTCATAATAATTTCAGAATATATCAAGACAGGTAGCCATATTAGTCTATCTGTAGAAGTAGAAAAGAGTATCTGTAGAAGTGAGCAGTGACTCATGAAAGCTCATACCCTACCACAAATTTTGTTAGTCTTTATTTGCAGCATATTTGTGGTGGGCCTCAAGTGAGTCTTCCTCAGAGGAAGAAGGTGGATACCCCTCAATTGATTATTGGTCTTCTGCAGTGCATGAGCTGGGGCTGCCAGCTTGGGCCATCCATTGCAGGGAGCTGGTTGCTCAGGCTGAGGGGGGACCCTGAGTAGTGTGGGATGGCATTGACATCTCAGAACCCTCTGCTATTTCTTCCACCTTCATGGATGATGAAGATCCACTGGGTATTCACTTGTCTGAGAAAGTTAAGGACAGCATTCTTGATGGCTATTATGTCAATGTCTTTACCTTGCTGAAACCAAAAGGGGAGGAAGGCCAGACAGTGAAATCTGCAAAGAAGGACAAGAAGGGAGACCAGCACAGGCCAGGGAGATCCTGCAAGATCTCCATCAGTATAAGGAAAGTCAGCAGCCTGCATGGGTAAGACTTCTTCACCAACAGCTTCCACCATCCCTCTACTGCCCTGTGGGCAGGAAAGGTGTTGGCATGGACCAGGAAAGCTTGATGCTTTGCTGAAAAACAAAATGGCAGCCATGTGCCTGTGTATGGTCTTGGTGGCAAAGCCAAGCTCCTGGAAGTGAATACCCAACTGCTGGATACTGGCCATTCACTAGGGCCCCCCACTTCCGTAATAAAGGCTAATCTCCTGGATTGCTATTGGAAACCAGTTATCCTCAGTGTGGGACCTATCCAATGGAGTTCCAAAGGGCACAATTCTATCCCTCTTGCAATCCTTTGAGTCCAACCTGCAAGGAATGATTTTAACCAGTTCAATAAACACCCTGTAATATCAAATCAGTCAATCCTAAAAGAAATCAACCCTGACTCTTCCCTGGAAGGCCAGATACTGAAGCTGAAGCTGGAATACTTTGGCCACCAAATGAGAAGAGAACACTCACTGGAGAAGACCCTGATGCTGGGAAAGATTGAAGGTCAAAGAAGAAGGGGACAGCAAAGGATGAAATGGTTAGACAGTGTGATCAATGCAACGAACATGAAATTAACCAAACTCCGGAGAACAGCAGAATACAGGAGGGCCTGGTGTGATGTGGCTCATAGGGTTGCAAAGAGTCAAACTCAACTGTGCGACTGAACAACAACAAAGCAAATTTAATGCATAGCCCCTCATCAAGCCTTCCTTGGTGGTCTGCTATCCAAGTACCAATGCATCTGAAATCAGATGAGATTGGACTATGCCAAACTGCCTTCTCTCAAATCTCTTTTTTATTCTCCTAACAAGGTATGTCTTGTCTGAAATGCATTTTCCCTATTGTATATCAAAGCCATCTAAAGGGGCAAATTATTTTCAAATATATTTTTCTACCAGATATAGATTCACAAGCCATCGACATTCATAGAGGACAGAAACTTCAGAAAGAATTAATGTCTTGGTATAACTCCGAAAGCCTTCCAGGCTAATACATAACACCAGGAAAAAATGAATTGCTGATTTAAATTGGAGAAAACGTACCTTGATTGAAAAACAGTTAACAGAAAGCTGTTCAATGAATCTTAAAATGCATTAATCCATCTGACAATTAAGGGTGATAATGGCTTATACAGCCAGTCGAGTTTTTTCCTACCCCACCCTTTTTTGGAGAGGTGAATGAAGATAAATGGACCTTTTCTGGGAGCTTGACATCTTTCACTGGATCACTGGTGAAATATTGGTTTTGCAATAGATTGGAGGGGATGTTCTTGGACTGAAGATGACCTGAATTTCAAAGTACATTTGTTTGTAAATAAAATGAGAGAGACTAATAATGTGGCAGCCTCACAACGTGGTACAAAACTTGAAAGGAATGGAAGTAGGGAGGATAGTTCATGATGGAAAGGTTATTCTGCTTTTAAGCTGCTACAGTTTGAGTTAAAAAGTGGGCTAGACATTTTAAAATAAAACAAATGGATTCCATAGACTGCAAAAGCTTTTTAAAATATTAGTTCTAGCTCTCCCTTTAATGCACATAGAAACATGTTTCCATTTTAAGGTATTTTGTCACTCTAAGCAAGGTACAATTTTACATCCCCAATTAGCTTCTGAGCTGCATAACATGGGCTCATGGAAAATAACTTATACATCATAGCTTTGTGTTTCCTGTATCCTTTCCCTCTCTTTGCTCCACTTTCATCCTCCAGTTTGGTGTAGAGCCAGTTTGGTGTAGTGGTGTAGCAGACTCTAATCTGGGAGAACCGAGTTTGATTCCCCACTCCTCCACTTGCACCTGGCTGGATGACCTTGGGCAAGCCATATTTCTGATAAGAGCTGTTCTTGAAAAAGAGCAGTTTCTGTCAAGAACTCTCTCAGGCCCACCTACCTCACAGGGTGTCTGTTGTGGGGAAGGGAAAGGAGTTTGTAAGCCGCTCTGAGACACCTTTGGGTAGTGAAGGGCGGGGCATAAATCCAATATCATCTTCTTCTTCTTCTTCTTCTTCTTCTTCTTCTTCTCTTCATAGTTTACTTGCACACAACAGACATAACACAAATGGCCAAGACAGCCAACTATATACAGTCCCTGGGGTGACACCCATAGGTCCCATTAGAGGGTTTAAACTTCCTGCCACAGTTCCTATAGGTGCTAACTAGGAGTCTCAGGATCCTAGTCCCTATTGTCATTCAGAGCCAAGCTCCGGTTGCAAACCGCTGGTGCCTAGTGGCAGTCTGCGGACATAGTGCCCCTCGCTCTGTAGTTCAAGCCCCCCCCCCCAGGTGACATAGTCCTTGAGACAGGATGGGGGCCGGTGCTCCCACGCGGTCTGCCTTGGAGCAGGAACTAGGGCATCTGGAGCCCTGATGGGTGGATTCACCTGGATGCTCAACTTCAGTTGTGGAGGGGCCTCTTCAGGTGATGAGGCAGAGGCAGGCATTCTGTTTTTTAGTTGGGTCACGGGGGCAGGAGCCTGCTCCGGGTACTCACCATCAGCTATAGCACTGTTGGGGCTGTCTGGCAGGTCTGTGTCAGCTGTATCTGGAGCCGGGGCATTCTCCAATGCCAGGAGCAAGCACCGTCTTAGCTGATCCACATGCCTCTGCAGGACCTGGCCATCTTCTGTGGAGACTTCGTAAGACATGGGACCCATCGTGTGGATGATATGGCCAGCTAGCCAAGTGGAACCCCTGCCATAGTTCCAGATGTAACTCCTCTGGAAAGAACCCCCGTGGTGCCTTCCTCTGTTCTGACAGGTCGTGTGACTCCAGGGACCTGTTCAGGTGAAGTCTGTCCAAGAGGATCGTGGGTTTCTGACCCATAAGGAGTTCTGCTGGGCAGCGGCTGGTGCCCGGGTTAGGGGTTGTCTGCTGCACTAATAGGAAGCGGGTCAGGCGGAACTCCCAGTCTCCCTCCGTTAGGCGGCTGAGGGCTTCCTTGGCAATATGCACCATCCGCTCCGCCTAGACGTTGGTGGTGGGGTGGAACGGAGCAGACCTCACATGGTGGATCAGATTGCAACGCAGGAAATCCTGGAATTCCTCTGCCATAAACACTGTCCCGTTGTCTGAGCCAATGGTGTTGGGCAGTCCATGTGTCACGAAGATCTTGCGGAGTGCTCGGAACATGGCCCTGGTAGAGGTGGTGGAGACCGGGCTAATCTCCAGCCACTTTGAGTATGAGTCCATGATGACCAGGAACAGCAGTCCGTGGAATGGCCCTGCGAAGTCTATGTGTAGCCTAGACCACAGCATCCAAGTAGACTCCCAGGCTTGGGTGGGTGCGCTGGGCAGATTGGGCCGGATGGCTTGGGAGAACCGAAAAGGGGAGGGAAAAAAACCTGAACCCAAAATAAATAATTCAGTACCTGAAAAGGTTAGTCCAAAACAAAAGAGGGCCAAATTTAAAATTCACTTAGAAAACATACAAAAACATACATGTATTTATTAAACACAAATTAGAACCTTATATGAAGGCCCATTCATACCTCATAAAAATTATAAAAATATACACAAGGGCTGATGAGATAGACCTGACGCGTTTCGGCCTGAGCAGGCCTTCTTCAGAGGTCGAATACAAAATACATATGGAACACATTGGCTATTACATAAACAGAAATGCATACAACCATACATACAGAAAGTTTAGAATCCATAAAGACCAGAAAACAAAGGTTTCAAAGTTTATCCACTGGGCAAGGGAGAAAAATACAAAATTGCAAATGAGGCCTCCACTACAATCACATGTCCAGTGGTACTCCTCTCTGGTTAATTATATTTTTTTTTCTTTTCAAAGATTGTATGGCCAAATGTTCCAAAAAATGTTGCTTCAGTTAAAAGCAGTGTTGGTCAAAAGAATGTTGGACCTATATGGCACATTTGATAGTGCTTCACCCAATCCTGCATCGATCCCTGGCCACCAAACATAGCTTCTGGTCAGGGCCTTCATGTGGACGATCCCAGGATGCACTTCATGAAGGGCCATCAGGACTCGGTGTCGCAGGGCGCTGGGGACTACCACCTGGTCCCCTCACAGTAGACATCTCTTGTGGGTGGACAACTCATCCCAGCGAGCTGCAAAAGCTGTAAATTCTGGGCCCGCTGCAGCCATGGGCCACCCCTTGAAAACCCAGCCCAGAACTCGGGAGATGACAAATGGTGGATGACGTCCCCAGTCTGGAGGGGAGAGTTGGGGAGGTCCTCAACCTGGAGGATGTGGTGCACAGGAGCTGGGTCAGTGTCAATGGCTAGCAGGGGCAAGCAGCTAAGGGTGTCGGCGAGGCCCATAGCCTTCCCAGGGTGGTGCTCGAGGGTGTAGCCAGACAGGAAAATGGACCACCAGAAGACCCATGGGGAGAGGACCTGTGGCATCTGCTTGTCCGCGGCAAAGAGGCTGAGAAGAGGGCGATGGTCTGTGGCGATGGTGAAGGGCCAGCCATAGATGAAATTGTGGAATTTTTTTACACTCACCACGATCTCCAGGCCCTTGAGGTCTATCTGGGTGTAGTTTCGCTCTGCTGCTAATAGCATCTAGGAGTAATACACGACGGGCACCTCCCGCCCTTCTGGGAGACGGTAGGCCAACACTGCACCCACATTGTAGGGGGAAACGTTGCAGGCCAGAACCACCAGCAGTGATTCATCAAAATGCACCAGGACCTTGTTAGATAGAAAGCACTTTGACCCCTTTGAAAGTGGCAGCCTGGCGGGGCACCCAAGACCATGGGGCTGGCTTGTCCAGGAGGTGGTGCAAGGGCTCCGCTACCACCACCTTGTGGGAGAGGAAGGCGTGATAGAAGTTCAAGAGTCCTATGAATGCCTGGAGTTCCGCCTTTGATTTTGGGGGGAGAGCCTCAACAATGGCCTTTGTTTTGTCCCTAGCCGGATGTAGGCCATCTGCATCAACCGTGAAGCCCAGGAAATTGACAGACGGAACCCCCAACAGGCACTTCTCCCACTTAACTTTCAGGCCGGTATCATGGAAATGGTGGAGGACGGTGTGCAGTCAAGCAGCGAACTCATCTGGCATCCGACGGCGATCAACACATGGTAAAAGAATGGCGTGACCCCCAGGATCCCTTTCAAAAGTGAGTCCATCAGATGTTGGAAGAGCTTCCCTGTGTGTCCACGCATCCACGCTCACCCCAAACTGCAGTCTCTTTACTTTAAAATCTCCCCTGTGTGTCACTATTGTTTGCACTGCAGTAGTTGCCTTGTCAACTGGGAGCTGTTGGTTTGCTTGGGCAAGATCGAGTTTGCCAAAGATCTTTGCCCCTGCCGAAGTGGCTAGCACATGGCTCACTACCAGGACTGGATAGGCGTGGTCCTGAAGAGCCTTATTTAACATACATTTGTAGTCCATACAGATGCGGACATCCCCATTCGGTTTCACGTGGGTGACTATAGGGCTTGCCATACGAGGTGGTCCAGTTCTGCGTCTATTTTAGGCTTAAGCATGAATGGGACTTTCCTGGAATGCATGCAGATGGGGGCCGCTTGTGGGTTGAGCTGCAGTGACATGGGAGGACCTGTGTAGAGCCCTAGAGTCCCGTTGAATATAGCTGGAAACTCTCAGCATATCTTGCCAAAGTCTTGCGGGACATAGAGCTGGACACCCTCAATCGAGATGCCCAAAGGGGCAAACCATATGCGGCCCAAGAGACTGACAAGGTTGCCCTCAACTACAATTAAGTCCAAGTAGTCATCAAAGCCCTGATACTGGACCTGGAAGCTTCCCATGCCCAGGACAGGAACACGGTTCCTCTGAAAGTCTGTCAGGGTCACGAGGGAAGGGCATAAGCAGAGATGCTCCCGGGCACAGTCTCTTAAGGGTGTGTGCCAAAATGATGGAGGCCGTGTAGCTGGAGTCCAGCTCCATGGAACAAGGGGATCTCTCTATTTTGACCCAGACCTGGATGTTTGGGGCTGAGGTCTGGCTCAGAAGCAACAGTACCTGCTCTGATGATTCACACACCAGAAGGTAGAGCTCATCATAGGATGCATCGTCCTCATAATGTGCGGCAGCCCGGTGGCCCTGCTGGGATTGTGATGGCAGGGCTTGGGACCCCCGGGAACAGCCGGCCCGGGTGATGTGTCCTGTGCAGCTGCAGCTCCTGAAGACCACATCCTGAAAGTGACATGTTTTCCGGTCATGCTTGTCGCCGCAGCTGGCACACTCGTGTTGTCCGGACTCCTTGGCAGGAATGGAGCGGAGCACAGGCACTGGATCTTGCCTCCGGTCGGGCAGTTGGGTCCTCATAAAAGATCAGGATGGACTTGAGTCCCTCGACCCAGGCTTCCCAGTGATGCGGTTTGGTGGGGTCAAATGGAGGGACGAGTCCTGCTCCCAGAGCGACTGCCATCGTGCTACATGTTGGTTGCGGGGAAGTGGATTGCATGCCTTCGGTGCTTATTGTTTGAAGCAGTGGCGGTTCCCGGTCTTCCTTGGATGCCCAGCAGCCTGGCCAGCTCAGCAGGATCCCACCTTCATCGCCATTGTTGTGTACTGGGTTCGATGCATAACCAAGACAGATGCTCAGTGATTATCAGCCATAGTTTACTTGCACACAACACACATAATACAAATGGCCAAGACGGCCAATTATATACAGTCCCTGGGGTGACACCCATAGGTCCCATTGGAGGGTTTAAACTTCCCACCACAGTTCCTATAAGTGCTAACTAGGAGTCTCAGGATCCTAGTCCGTATTGTCCTTTGGAGCCAAGCTCTGGTTGCAAACTGCTGGCACCTAGTGGCGGTCTGCGGACATAACAAGGATGTTGGATGAGGGTACTATTCCTGTGTAGATGTAAGCTGGAAGATATTGAGGTGGGGGCTGCGAAAGCTGGATGATGAGACATAACTATGCATGCTTCTTACCTAACAATTGTTGTATCCCTAGGGATGCTGCTGCAAGGGCAACTGCTGTCTCCACTTCTTCACTGATATTGTGCAACACCAGATTGGCAAGGAATAAAAAAGTACTCCTGTCTGGGTTACTGGAGGAGGGGAGCATTAATCTGGTTTACAAGACAGAGATTTGGTTGGATTAAAATGATGGGGTTATCTGTCCCAGTTAAATCTGCCTGGTTATGCAGTTTGTCCTTCATCAAACCCACAGGGGAGGTGGGGGGGGGGCGCTGGCTTTCATCCTTCATTAGTCCCCACCCCTCACAGATTCTCAGTGCAAATTATAGCTGACATTGTCTGTTCCTTATGTTAGGTAGATTGACCATTCTATTTATTTACTGGCTGCCTGCTTCCCTATTGGACAATGTGTCTGACCTGGTGGAACTAATCTTGGGCTTCATGCTGCAGACACCTAGATTGATTGTCCTGGGTGATTTCAACATTCATGGCAGTTGCTTCTATCTAGGCCATTTCAGGATGTTGTATCTTCCATAACTGCTATTGGTCTCTCTCAGGACTTCTTTTTTGCACTGAATATCTGGGGGAAGATCTGGTATGGGGGCTGAAGGTTCAAACTATGCAGGACCGCTAACTCCTCAAGGTATGGGTGAAAATTGCACTGACACTTTGCAGGGCTGGGGGGTCAGTTACAGTGGTCTGCTCACAGAGACTAATGAATATGACTGGTTCTGGAATGCCTAGGTGGAATTTTAAGACAACAATGGACAGCTCTGTCAAGGCCAAGGTGGAAGTTTGGAATGAAGAACTCCTGAAAACTATTGAAGTGGTTCCCTCCCCCCCCCAACCCTCAAGGCAGAATCTGGTACTTTGGTTTACTATGGAGTTGGGTGATATGAAGAAAGCTGGGAGAAATCTTGAATGGTGTTGGTGGACCCTCTGAGCAAAGTCTTCCGAGTGTGCCACCATGCAAATGAATAAGACCAGCAACTTCTCATTTGTGCATCTTCTATGGTGGAATGTCCTGCCTGAGGAGATGAGGAAAGCCCCCAAACCCTGTTATTTTATAGAATGTGCAAACCAGAAATGTTCAGGAGGACATTCTTATAAAGGGATTAGAACTGTTATATAACCCATTTTCTAGGCATTATGGTATATCATGCTTTAGACAGATTTGTTTATTTGCATTGTTTTTCAGTTCTGTAATCCTAGTCCTACTACATGGTTTATTGGATGATTTATGCTGTCTGATTGAATTTTATACATATAATTTGTAATCCATGTTGAGTTTTATGGAGAAAGGTGGGCTATTAAATGAAGTAAAGAATAAAGAATAAACAAATCATCATCATCATTATTATTAATCACATGGCAAAGTTATACACAGTAAGCATATGCTCCCTATGTAACTCTGCCATACGATAAATAAATAAATAAATAAATAAATAAATAAATAAAATTGGTAGAGAAAAGAGGGGTGTGTTCATATAAATCATCATGGCAGCATATGATTTGTGTGGTTCATTATGATATCCTACTAATTAGAGATTATTTTTTCTCTTCCTTTTTCTTTCTCATAAAAATTAAAATGTTTCATGAATTGTGATTTGTGTTTTTTAAAATCAATCTATTATACATCTGAATTAAACAATGCTTTGTCTTTGCAATACAGAACTTGTAAACAATAACATTTCAGTGGTGAAATATGGAGAACAGTGCATAATGTTTTCTTTAATTTATATTGTATGTTGCATTGAGAAATCATTCTGAATAAATTGAGGTATGTTTCCTGAATATCGAAAACAACACAGATCCTATTACTTCTTCTTGTTCCATTTTCTCTTGTTTCCCAATTCCAAAAGGTATAAATTATTCCTTGTGCTTAGCCACAAAGCCATCACAGTCTTTGAAGCACTTCTATTTATCCAGGACAGGTGAGAGAGGTCATGGTTTCAGGAACCAGAAGCTCTTAGTGGCGGCAAAATCAAGCCATATCTACATTTTCATGAAATATCACCAATGCAGCAGAAAGCAAAGTGAACAGAAACCTGTGGAATAGTATTAATCATCCCAGCTTGTCAACTTTGTATGGCAGCAATTTGTTGTGAATGGAAGAAATGAATGGGACAGTCTGTATTTTTGTCTACTGCAAGGGGTTTTGTTTGTTGTTCATTCTAGCATTTCTTATATTACTATACACAGCCTTTGGAGAATTTCCTTTATATCTATTCTTAATGCATTATTTATAATTCAAGGTTTCAAGCTGAAGTACTGAGAGCTGCAGTCAATTACAAAGTAATTTAGCACCAAAGTAAATAGGACTTTGGAGCTCTGGCCTGAAAGTCCAGATTAGAGAAGCTCGGCGTCAGAAGCCCTAACTTAGTCAGCCAAACACCAGGTCTTGTTGTTCAAGCAAGAATAGTGTTTATTGTTAAGCTGCAATGGAAAGGTTACTGGAGCAGATACATTGTTCAGAATAACTTGGTTACACAAAGCAGGCAGTTATACTGGAAAGGGGGTGAATGGGGACCCCCCCTCTCTACCAATCAGGGAATAACATGCGAATGGGAATCAAAAGTTACTACACTAATGAAGTTCCCACCGCCCCCATTATTCTCAGCAAAGCTGCAGCTTTGAAAGCGATAGGAAAGCTCGCAGCCTGTCTCCTCCAAGGTCAGAGTGTTAAGTCTACCCAAGATAGAGCCTGCCAGACTCACATTCCATTCTCACACACCAGGTGCATAAATCTACACCCCCACGATCCCAACCTCCCGCCCTCCACGCCACCATGGCGCCCATAGCCATCCTCCCCCCCTCCATCCATCATGGCAGGACTACCTGACATGCAGCCCTCTCAAAAATAAATCTACCCCTTTGGCTTGTGGGGGTACAGCTTGTGAAAAGCCCGGATCATCCGGGGGGCCAGAACATTTTCCGCCCGTACCCACTCCCTCTGTTCAGGCCCGAAATCCACCCATTCCACCAGATAAAATAAGCGATTGCGAGAGATCTTAGAGTCCAAAATTTGTGAAACTTCATAGTGAGGTTCCCCCCCCCACCAACAGCGGAGGCGGGGCGGGTTGCTTCGGTCTCCATTTGTTCTCCTCGGGCGCCCGGCGTAGAAGCCTTACATGAAAGACAGGATGAACAGACTTTAGAGATTTAGGCAAGGCAAGTTCCACAGTTACATTGTTAATAACTCTCACAATCTCAAATGGTCCAACAAATTTCCAACCGAGCTTGCGACTCGGTTGAATACCACGTAAATTCTGTGTGGACAAATAAGCAAACTCCCCACACTTAGGAACCCAGGATAGGTTGCGTTTCTTGTCAGCCTGGGTTTTATAGGCCTCTTTTGCATCCTCCAGAGTCTTGGCTAAAGACGACCATGCCGCCTGCAATTGTTTGCACCAGTCTCCAGCATCTCCCTCCGGGAGGTCGGGAGAATTTAAAAATGGTAAAGGCGGGGCGTCATATCCATGGACCGCCTTAAAAGGAGACATCCCCGTAGAAGAGTGCTGAGTATTATTGTAACAGAACTCAGCCAAAGGCAAAAGGGAGTGCCAATTGTCCTGCTGAAAGTTTGTAAAACACCGTAAGTATTGCTCAAGGGTTTGGTTCACACGTTCAGTCTGCCCATCGGTTTCTGGGTGGTACGCACTGCTGACCGCCCGCTCCACCCCAAGCAGTGACATTAATTCACTCCAGAAATGCGAAACAAATTGAACCCCCTATCCGAGATTACTTTAGCAGGTAAAGTGTGGAGCCTCACGACGTGTTGCAAGAACGCTGAGGCTAGTTTCTTGGCAGAGGGGACGGAGGCAAACGGAACGAAGTGGGCCTGTTTAGTAAACAAATCCACTATCACCCAGATGACAGTATTCCCCCCACTAGGGGGTAAGTCAGTAATAAAGTCCATAGAGATCACTTCCCATGGACGAGCCGGCGTGGGGAGGGGTTGTAGAGCTCCTGGGGGTTTACCGGGTCTGGGCTTACTCATCAAGCACGTTTGGCAAGCAGACGTGAATAACGAAATATCTTTTCGTAGCCCAGGCCACCAAAATTGTCTCTGTAGGAGCTGGAGAGATTTCACAAACCCCGTGTGCCCAGCCAGTTTCGAGCCGTGCGCCCAGCCCATCACCTCCCCCTGAAGGGAATTGGGAACAAACAGTTTATGATTCTTCCTCCAGCAGCCATGCGCATCTTGAGAGACTCCTTCCTCCCCCTCACCTCCTCCCTATCAGCGTCAGACATAGCTGTAGAGAATTTCGTCACCCAGTCATTGGTGGGAGGGGTTGGGGACGGAGGGGAACGTTTGGCTTGCTTCCGAGTGGTTACTGCCCCTCCCAACTGGGAAGGCGTGAAAACCGAGTCATGAATCTCCTCCCTCTTACTGTCATGCTGTGGGAGGCGTGACAGTGCATCGGCAAGCGAGTTAGATGTCCCAGGGAAATGGTGTAGTGTAAAATTGAACTTGGAGAAGAAATCAGCCCAACGCAGCTGTTTGGCGTTCAAGGAACGGGGGGAGCGGAGAAGCTCGAGGTTTTTGTGATCAGTCCACACCTCAAAGGGAACCCGCGCCCCCTCCAGCCAATGGCGCCAGGTTGCCAACGCTAAGCGGATCGATCCCGCTTCTTTTTCCCACACCGACCAATTCCGTTCAGTATCGTTAAATTTTCTGGAAACATAGGCAAGGGGGTGCAATTTACCATCCTCCCCCTCTTGGAGGATCGCTCCTCCCATAGCAACGTCAGAAGCGTCTACTTGTACAATGAATTTCTTAAGTTCATTCGGATGGGCTAACACAGGCTCCGAAGTAAAAAGGGCTTTTAATTGGTCAAATGCCCGTTGGCACTCCGGAGACCAATCTAGCTTGGCACCGGGTCGAGTGCAGTCAGGTGACTTCCCTTTCGTTTTAAGCAGATCAGTTAAGGGGAGAGCCACTTGAGCAAAGTTCGAAAGAAATGATCTGTAAAAGTTCGCGAATTCGAGGAACCCTTGGAGTTGCCTCCGGGTCTTGGGTGGCTCCCACCCCACCACATCTTTTATTTTGTCAGGGTCCATCTCAATCCCCTTTTGGGATATGCGGTAGCCCAAGAAAGGGATCTCCGACTTGTGAAATTCACATTTGGACAGCTTAGCAAAGAGTTTATGCTTGTGCAACGTCTGTAAAACTTCCCGCACCAGTTTCACGTGGGATTTCAGGTCAGGGGAATACAAAAGGATGTCATCAAGGTAAACAAGGACCCCCTTGAATAAATACTTGTGGAGCACCTCATTGATCAAATTCATGAAGACCCCTGGCACTCCCTGAAGCCCGAACTGCATGACTAAGTATTCAAATTGACCTAGGGGGGTATTGAACGCCGTTTTGAATTCATCCCCCTCCCTTATTCGCACCCTGAAGTAGGCATCTCTGAGATCTAGCTTCGAGAAAATTTTCCCCCAGCCACCGCAGCTAACAAGTCTTTGATTAGGGGCATGGGGTAAGCGTTCGTGTTGGAGACTGCATTCAAGCCTCGATAGTCGGTGCACAACCGCAACCCCCGTCCTTCTTTTTCCGGAAAAGAACGGGAGCTGCGAACGGGGAGGATGCCGGTCGTATAAACCCCCTGCTCAGGTTTTTGTCAATAAATTTCCTCAGCTCCACCTTTTCCGAAGGACTCATAGAATATAACTTCCCTTTAGGCAATTTCTGGTTAGGCAAAATCTCAATTGCACAGTCCGAGTTTCTATGGGGGGGCAGTTCATCGGCTTCCTCTTCCCCAAAGACGGAAGCTAAGTCGCGATACTCTGATGGAATCCTCTCGAGTTCTGCTTCTGCCACCCCCGCCGTCACTAGGGGCTCCCCCCCACCATGGCCCCCCACTCCTGCTTCCACAGGTGGGACTGGCATTTCTTGGAAATGAAATTCACTTTCCCCTCCCCCCATAAAACATGTGGGTCGTGATCGAAGAACCACGCGCTCCCGAGTACTAGGGGAAAGCGGGCAGACGGGGTAACAATGAAGGGTCTCTCCTCCCAGTGATGCCCAATCCCCACCCGCAAGGGGACAGTCTCGTATTTGCAAGGTTCTTTCATGGTGGAGCCGTCCATCTGCGTAAAAATCAGGGGGTCATTTAGTTTAACTACTTTTGCCCCCAGTCCTGTCACTAGTGTGGGGTTGATGAGATCTCTCCCACACCCAGAGTCAATGAGAGCTCACACTCTCACGTGGGTCAATAGACCCGGGTCCACTAAAGTCACCGTGAGAAAGAAAAGAGAGGGAGGTCTGCTCACCGGGATTTGCGCCTGGAAGTCCGTGTTCAGCAGGTCCGTCTCGTTTCCCGGCGGCACGGTCTCGCCATCCGATGAATCCGATGCCTCGCTGAGCGGCTTGGCTTGCAAGGCTTTCGCCCCTCTTGGCTTCGCCACCGGCTTTGGTGTGGATGTTTCGAACTTTTTCTTGACTCCCTTGGGCACCCCAGGTGATGCAGGGGAGCCTGGGCAGCTCGCTGCGAAGTGGCCCCCTTCTCCGCATTTAAGGCACAGACCTTGCTTCATCCGGAGTTCTCTCGTTCCATCCCTCGGTCTCGGGTTCGGTGTGGGATTTTTCCTGCGCACGGCCGGTGTAGGGCCCGACTGGCCTCGGTTAGTCATCGCTGCCGCATCATCCAGTTTGATGGTTTTCAAGCGGTTCTCCATAGTGATGGCTGCTTGTATCCAACCTGTCAGTGTGTCCGGGTCTTGGGTCTTTGTGACCGACCGACGAATCTCCACATTGAGCCCCAACTTGTAGTGCTCCGCGAGGGTCCCATCTTGCACCCCTCGGATTTTAGCCGCACACCTGCGAAATTCCGCTGTATAATCCCTTACAGATTTCGTGCCTTGCTTGATGGCCCGGATTGTTGCTTTGGCTGTCTTATTGGCGTTCACATCCTCGAATTGCTCTTTCATGGCCCACATGAAAGAGTCGATTTCCCTCAGCTCCCGCCCGTCAGCCTGGTGAAGCCCGACATACCAGTCAGCTGCCGCGTCTTTCAAATGGGATGCTATGACATCTACCATGCGGTCTTCGCGTTGAAATAGGTGGCCCCAGGTTTCGATAAATCTTTCGGCCCTCACGAGGAAGAAAGGGAACTTTTCTGGGTCTCCATCAAAGTCCGCATCAAGGAGTTCCGCAGGTTTCGGTGGCAAGAACCCCCATGGGCGAGGGGGTGGCTGCCCCGGCGGCCCCGGCCCCGCGGGCTGAGCAGGGGGTAGAGCTGGTACGTTCTGCTGGTCTGGGCCTGGCACCGGACGTTGGTCTTGGGGAGGTTGATCGGGTGGTTCCTCTCGTCGTTGCCGCTCTCGCTCTTCCCGGATGCCCTCCGCGATCATCTGGGGAATGCGGGCGAGGGATTCATCTAAGAAGCGCATCAGGCGGTCTTGGCTCGGCTCCCCACTCCACCTCCGTCTCACCACGACGCCTTCCAGGTCCTCGGAGTCCCGGCCGATGTCTTCCATACCCTCGGCCGTAACCAGTCTGCGGACCGATCTCTCGGTATGGCTCACCCTCACCGATGCTCTTGGGGTTCCAAACCACGTTTCATGGGTTTCTGCCAGGGGCTTCACCCAGTCTCGTCTGTGTTTGACTCGGGTGGTCACCCCACCATAAGCTGCCCCATATGGATCCCCGTAGGGCCCTTCGAAGTTGTACTCCTGGCCCCGTGTCACCGGCACATAAGTGTCAGGGGTCTCCGTGGGTACGTTCTTCTCCAGAGGTTTCTTATCCTCCTTCTTTTCATCTTCGATCGGGAGAGTGTCTTCTTCACCGCCACTCATTTTGGAGCCACGGGTTTCCGACCAGTCCCGAAAATTGATGATTCTGAACAAACTGTCAGAAGCCCTAACTTAGTCAGCCAAACACCAGGTCTTGTTGTTCAAGCAAGAATAGTGTTTATTGTTAAGCTGCAATGGAAAGGTTACTGGAGCAGATACATTGTTCAGAATAACTTGGTTACACAAAGCAGGCAGTTATACTGGAAAGGGGGTGAATGGGGACCCCCCCTCTCTACCAATCAGGGAATAACATGCGAATGGGAATCAAAAGTTACTACACTAATGAAGTTCCCACCGCCCCCATTATTCTCAGCAAAGCTGCAGCTTTGAAAGCGATAGGAAAGCTCGCAGCCTGTCTCCTCCAAGGTCAGAGTGTTAAGTCTACCCAAGATAGAGCCTGCCAGACTCACATTCCATTCTCACACACCAGGTGCATAAATCTACACCCCCACGATCCCAACCTCCCGCCCTCCACGCCGCCATGGCGCCCATAGCCATCCTCCCCCCCCTCCATCCATCATGGCAGGACTACCTGACACTCGGTGACCTTCCAGTTCGGTTTGCATCCTGCTTGTGTGAAATGGCCAGGAAACTGATTGTTCACCAAGATGCTTGGATACTTCAGAGCATATTCAAATGTGCCTATGTGCACTATTACAGATTACTTTGTCATAGCTGCCTCCTCTCACTATCTGTCTACCAGCACTACCATCACTTGCAGTTAGTGGAAAGCATATCTTTAAAGGGGTGGGGAGTAAAATTTTTCAGTTTAGACTTACTACTTAGGTGTCTCTGTTTGCCTTTGTTGCCTTTCCATGAATATTGCAATCAATTCTTGCAGTCATCTCAAGATAGATGCTGCTGACTTCACAGTACAAAAACATGTAAAATATTATCTGTAGGGTTATTTAAAAGATTAATCTTATTACACAGGCACAAAAAGTGAATGGCATGTAAGTCATTCCAAACTATGCATATAGGTCACTTTAATGACTTAGCCATGACCCTGTCAGTGGTATATGCCTTTTCTTCAGTAATGGAGAAGATTCAGTTTGCATACTGTGAAACTGCAAAAACAAAACAAAAAAAAGCAGCCATGAGCTGCAATTTATCACCAAGATATGATCTGGCCCTTTAGCACAAGTGGATACTGTACAGGCACAAAACTAGTCGGGATGGTTCTCCAGATGACAGAAAATATCGAGGCAATCTGCCTATGAGTTCACCTCATGTATAGGCAAAGGAATTCATTCAAGGTAAGTACACCTGACAATTGTGCCCATGTTAACAAATCTCAGTATTTCTGCTCCAGTCATGTTATTTAACTTTACAAAGGAGCTACAGAGGGTCCTGATATAAATTAGGGCCAAAACAGTCCCTCCACGCTGATCTCAGTCAAAAGTGGTACTTGCCTAAGATGTGTTAAATCCTGTTTAGAAAGAAAATGAGTACCTGCATCATGACTGTTTTACTGTTCCCTATCAAGTCTTCAAGCAAGCAGGGAGGGATTTTTCTATTGGGAAAATGGAATTGCGGAATTTAACCCCCCTTTAACCAAAACCATGGTTCCACTCTGTATCGGGGGACCATGTCTGGAGTTCCAATCACTGAGTGTGAACAGTTTCATACAGTATATAAGAAGAAAATGTCCAGTGCATTCAATGGAACATGTTAAGAGAGCCAGTATGGTATAGTAGCTAGTGTCAAACTAGGAGACCCAGGCTCAGATCCCCACTCATGCCATGGAAGCTTGCTGGGTGACCTTGGCCAAATCACACACTCTCAGCCTCACCTACCCCAGAAGGTCATTCTGAAGATAAAATGGAGATGTGGAGAATGGAATAAGCTGCTTTGGGTCTCTGTTGGGATGAAAAGTGGTTATGAATGAAGTAAATAAATGTTTACTAGTAGCTGTATTAGTCTGTTGAGGAACAAACCATAGAGGTCTATAGCACATCAAACTCCAATGATTTTTCACATGAGGATTTAAATGCTGTTACTTCAGTTGTCCGGTAATGCAAAGGTAAGCACTCCATCCATCAGAATACTAATTCCCAATACACAGTCCCCTCCTCTGCTCTTTCTTACAAATAACCAATGATCAAACATCTAGTTAAAATAGTGAAGGCAAGGCTCAAAGGGAATTTAAGTCTCATGTGAGAAAATGCTCTAATTTATCATAGAAATAGTTCCTGTGGGCAACAGCCTACTTCATCCAAAACTTGTTAAAATAAATTAGTCTTAAAAGCTCCACTAGCCATTTTGTCTCTCGCACACAATTCTTAAAATTACTAGTGATGTCACCGAATTACATGGTTCAGATGTGAATTTGACCAGCTTGTAATACCTGGCTATTAAAAACTTAGAGTAATTTTCCTGAGAAGTGCTTCTGCAGCTTGGAATGTAAAATTAGATTCTGCACACAAAGCTAGAAAGTAGCATTCTAGGGGGAGAGAAGGAGAAGTTTTTATGAAAGTTCTTTGAGAAGGCTTGTAAGTACTAAGCTGATTCTGAAATGAGCTGAAGTGTGCAAGATGACATCTTTGTATTCTGTTTTGAAGCTGGCTAACACTCAGTTGATATTTGCATTTGTAGAAATACTATACAATATTATAGGTGGCAATAGGAATTTGTTTGGAACTGATAGTCTAATGTACATCTTTGATTAGCTGGTGCAGGTTTCAGAATATTCAACAGAGTACTGACAACAGAAGCACACAAAAAGGAAATGCACGAGTTTCACAGGGGAGATTGAATTCTTTGCCTACCTCTCACCAACTTAGTGGGCAGCCTACTCACTAGGTCGGCCACTCATAGTGCTCATGAGGCATCAGTGCTTTTCCAGCCTGGCTCACATGGCAGTAGCAGCTCTGGCTCCAGCTACTCCCCTGCCAGCAACACTGCCCAAGGGTCCCATGAGGAGTTTGTGGGGGAGAAGGAATCCTGGAGAGAGCAGTGCTCTACTACTGCTCTGCCCTCTTCCCCATCTGGCTGCCTGCCACAAGCTACTCTGCCTGGAATGTGGTGGAGAACTCAAGAAATGGCTCCCTGCCCTCCAGTGTCTGCCATTTTGGAAAGTAGATATGTTGATGCTTTAAATGTGTGCCTGTATCATACTTTATTTCATAATTCTGTTAATGTGGCTAGAGTGAATTTCTACTCTGGTTGAATTTTTTTTTGGCAAAATACATAAAGAAGTTGCTCTAGAACTCTTACATTTTAGGACACTGTCATCTGCACAGTCATACAATGCAGACATTGCTTACTTTGTCAACTTCTGTGAACAAAATATGCACATGGTGTATAAAATAACTTTAGAAATCTCTTAATTTTGACATTTGAGTGCTTTGTTACAAAAGCGTGGGGGTACAAAAAATATCTTGTGAGGGTTTTTTTTTTTTTAAGGAAGGTGATGAAGAGGCATTTTAAGTGCTCTGGAAAAATATAGCCAGTCCAGATAACCTCACAACCTTTCCTGACAACTTGGAAAATGCTAAAGTACAGAGTGTGCATGGGTGGATTCTTGTATGACCTTTAAAAGTAAGGTCCCCTTATAAGTGGGTGGGATAAGGGAATAAGAAAAAGAAGAGGATACAAACTGGATTGGGATTGGTTTTGGTTTGTCAGTTGTGTAGATGGAAGAGAGTATAATATATAAGGATATGAATTACTTTTATGAAATATGAAATATATATTCAATAAAAATTATATTAAAAAAGTAAGGTCCCCTTAAGGCACTTTGGGGTGAGGTGCATGACAGCCCACTTTGGTACTAGCATGTTGACCATGCCCTCAAGAGGCTGTTAATGAAGAGGAACTGTCTCTGACTTTAAAACTAGCTTTCTTCAACAGGCAACTAGGGGAGGGAGATTTGCTGTCTGCAGTGAAGCTGACACCTGCAGCCACTGTCCCAGCCTACACTGCACAAAGACCTACGGAACCTATGATCAATAAAGTTGTTGTCTGATTTTTTTTTCAAGTCTCCTGTGTCATCCTTCTCTCCCTCCCTTTTGGTCTGGTCCCTGTTCTAGCCATATACTTAGCTCCCAGTCCTAAGCTGAAGCACCAACTGTGCCTGGGTCGGGGTGGGGGTGGAGCCGGGGAACTGGGCAGTTGTGTCCAACACTGGCTCTTAGCCAGGCACCTATTGCACTGCTTTCTGTGCCCTCACCCATTTTGGCCAGCTACACAGTGAGTGGCTCAAATTTGGTTTGTACTGCAGGTTTAAAAGGATGGAGCTTCAGGCACGGTGAACATTTTTTTGGGGGGGGTCAGATAAAGCAGTGCCAGCAAAACTCACCCCCCCCTACACATTTTCATATTTTAATTCTGGTGTTGTGAAATTGTTGTGTCCGTAGACCACTACGGGCCATCAGCAAAGAGCCTGAGCTTGAGTACCTGTGAACAATGGGACTGGGGATCCTGGCTCCCACGTAGGGGAACCAATGGGAACGGTGGCAGGAATTCAAACCTGCCAATGGCACCAGGGGGCATCCCCTTTGCTTGTATATAGTTGGCCTCCTGGCCAGGTAACTTTGTCTTGTGTTGTATAATAGCGACCCATGCTGATCACTACATTGTTGTCTGTGGTTTCATTATGTGTCTAACCCACTATACAACAATGGTGACGAGGATGGGATCCTGTTGAGCGCTCCAGCTGGGCTCTTGGACAATGCTACCGAAGACTTGCTCCGCCACTCCATGTGCTTCGACCATGAGCACTGCCGAGGGTGAATCCAAAGCCGTGTCACAGCCGCCGACTAGCACAATGGCCATCGCTCCAGGATCCAGGGTGCTGCCGCCATTCTACACCTCCCAGCCCCAGCAACGGGGAGCCTGGGTTACGGGTCTGCGACAAGCCTTTGTGTTCTACCAGATCATGGACGAAGACCGAAAGAGGCCTGCTGCTTTGCTCTTGCGGCCCCGTGATCGTAGAACTGGCTCAGTACCTTCTCTCTCCCAAGAAGGTGGAGGAGTGCACAGTCAACGAGATTGTCAAGGCCGTGCAGAACTACTATTTCCCGAAGCCGTCAGAGATGACCTGCCACATGGTCTTCCAGCATTGGAACCAGCAGGGCAAAGAGACCGCTGTGGAGTTCCTCGAGGAGCTCTGCCATCTGGCGGCCAACTGCGCCTTCGGGGTGTACTTGGACATGGCTCTCCGCAACCAATTTGTCGCGGGCCCCAGGGAGGAGAAACTCCGGCGCCGAATAATGGAGGGCAAGAAGGTGACCATCGCCTCAGCTTTAGCCACCACCACCGCGTGGGAGAGGTCACACCCGGCCGCCGCCACTACTCACCGTGTGGCCTCCCCCGGGAACAGCAACCCTGATGACCCCGAGGTACACCGCACGCTAGCACAGCATCGCCCACCAGCACCGCCCGCCAGCACCACACGCAAGCAACCTGGCTCGGCGGCACAGGAGTGTGCCAGCTGCGGCGGTCAGCACGAGAGGAAATCGTGCTGGTTCAGGGACGCCACATGTTGGGACTGTGGCCACACAGGCCACATTGCGAGGGTTGGCCGCTCCAAGCCATCCCACGCAGCGCAAGAACCGCCCCGCCGCAGGACAGAGGTGCACTTCAAGGACTGCGCGGCCCCAGAAGAGGATCTCTACCTCCTGACCAATGCCCCGGCAGCCCAGGCACAGGTACTGAAACTCCCCAGTCAGGCCTCTACCCCCGAAATATACATCCGGGTTAAAGTAGAGGGGGTCCCCTTACAAATGGAACTTGACTCGGGCTCCGCATGCTCCATCATTTTGGAGGCCACGTTAAAGCAGATTTGCCCAAAGGGGGCCCCCCGCTTGCAGCCATCACCCGTGACGCTCATGGACTTCCAAAGGAACTGAGTGCCAGTGAAGGGGGTCAGGAGTTTCAGGGTGCAGTACCATGGCTTCAAGGGTCACTTGGACTTACTAGTAGTCGAGGGAGACCTATTCAGCCTCCTGGGAAGGGCCTGGTTTGAACCCCTGGGAATCGCGATCAAGGGGGTCCAGCAATATGCAACCCGCAACTTCCAGGAGGTGTGCCGTGAATTCCCGTCTGTCTTCGACGGGTCCCTGGGCCGATACACAGGCCCCCTGGTCTTGCTACAACTTGACCCCACGGTGGCCCCTATCCGCATGCGGGCCAGGTCAGTTCCGTTTGCCTTAAAACCAAAAATTGACGCGGAACTGGACCACCTGGTGGCCCAGGGGGTCCTGGAGCCAGTCTCCCATGCCGTGATTATGACCCCAATTAAGCCTAATGGGAACATCTGCATCTGCGCGGATTATAAATGCCCGATCAACCGGGCATTGCAGGACCATTTCTACCCAGTTCCGGTGGTGAGCCATGTTCTGGCCACCTTGGCAGCGGCCAAGATCTTCAGCAAATTAGATCTGGCCCAAGCTTACCAGCAACTGCTAGTAGACGGGCCGATCGCAGAGGCCCGAACCATTGTAACTCACCGGGGGGCCTTCAGGGTCAATCGCCTGCAATTTGGGGTGAGCGTGGCACCCGGGATATTCCAGCAACTGATGGACTCTCTCCTCAAAGGGATTCCTGGCATCACACCATTCTTCGATGACGTGATGATTGCCGCTGCCACACCGGATGAGTTTGCCACCCACCTCCACATGGTCCTCAGCTGTTTCCGCGACGCCGGCCTCAAGGTCAAGTGCGAAAAGTGCCAGCTCAGGGTGGCATCCATGGACTTCTTGGGCTTCACAGTGGACGCGGAGGGCCTCCATCCAGCCCAGGACAAGGTCAAGGCCATTGTGGAAGCACCACCCCCAACCTCAAAAGCTGAGCTCCAGGCTTTTCTTGGACTTTTAAATTTTTATTACGCCTTCCTCCCCCACAAGGCGGTGATAGCTGAACCCCTGCACCGGCTACTCAACAAAAAAGTGCCCTGGCTCTGGGGGCTGCACCAGGCCACCGCGTTCTGGGCCCTCAAGGCCCTCCTCATCTCGAACTTGGTCCTGTCCCACTTCGACGAGTCCCTGCCCATGGTCCTGGCTTGTGACGCATCTCCCTATGGGGTGGGAGCCGTGCTGGCACACCATCTCCCGGACGGCCAGGAGGTCCCGGTCACATACTACTCACGGACCCTATCTGCGGCCGAACAGAACTACGCCCAGATAGACCGCGAGGTACTGGCAGTCGTGGCCGGGGTGAAGAAGTTTCATGACTTCGTCTACGGTCATCCCTTCACCATCGCCACAGACCACTGGCTGCTGCTGGGCCTCTTCGCAGCAGATCGCCGGACGCCACAGGTACTCTCCCCTCGAGTCTTGCAGTGTTCCATCTTCCTGGCGGGCTACAATTACATGCTGCAGCACCGGCCAGGCAAGGAGATGGGCCACATGGACGCGCTGAGCTGCCTCCCTCTGCCAGACGAGGGGGAGGACCTGGACCCGGCTCATCACGTCCTACAGATGGAGAGTCTTCCGGACGCCCCCCTCCATGCTGCAGACATTACTTGCTGCTCCGCCCGTGACCCCATCCTCTCCCGGGTTCTCAGCTGGGTGGTGAGGGGGTGGCCTATGGCCCTAGCGGGCCCAGAGTTCAGCGCGTTCACAACGCAGCACGAGGAACTGTCAGCGCACAAGGGCTGCCTGCTGTGGGGGGACTGGGTGGTAGTCCCCAGCGCGCTCTGACACTGAGTCCTTCAGACTCTGTACAAGGCACACCCGGGCATCGTGCAGATGAAGGCCCTTGCCCGGAGCTACGTCTGGTGGCTGGGCATGGATGGAGAAGTAGAGGCCTGGGTGAAGCATTGCCAGACCTGCCAAGAAGTCTGGCCAAGCCCACCAAGCATGCCTACGCAGTCCTGGGAGTCGACAAGGACACCGTGGTCCCGGCTCCACATCGACTTCGCCAGCCCTTTCCGTGGACTAACATTCCTGGTAAACGTGGACGCGGACTCAAAATGGCTAGAGGTGAGTCCTGTCTCTACCACCTCCATGAGCGCTACCATCCGGGCCCTCTGGAAAATCTTTGCCACACACGGGTTGCTGGACACGATCATCTTGGACAATGGTTCAGAGTTCACGTCCGAGGAGTTCCAGGGGTTCTGGTCGGCGCCTTTCCACCCCACCACGAACGGCCAAGTGGAGCGCATGGTCCGCACAGCTAAGGAAGCCTTAAGCTGCCTGACAGAGGGTGACTGGGAGTCATGCATAGCCTGGTTCCTGCTAGCAAACTGAACAACACCCAATCCGGTCAGCGGCTGCTGCCCCGCGGAGCTCCTTATGGGCCGGAGACCAGCCATCCTCCTGGACTGCCTGCACCCCGACAAGGCTCCAACAGCACGCAACAGGGTCGAGGACCAGGAGGCGCCCCGGGGCTTCTTCCCGGAGGACCCGGTGTTCGCAAGGAACTATGGCCGGGGTCCGGAATGGCTAGCAGGGAAGGTAATCTGCCCCATTGGCCCCGTCTCCTACAAGTTGTCGACGAATGATGGGCAGATTCTGTGGCGCCACATGGACCAGCTGAGGCGGTGCCTACTTCCAATGGTAGGAGATCCAGGGGACCAAGGGGAGGTGGAGCAGGCCCCACGAGAAGCCCAGGGAGAACCCGAAGTGGAACAGGACCTCAGGGAGGCGGGCCCCAGTGACTGGCAGCTCACAACACCAGAGGACATGACAGCCGAGGGCCCGACAGCGCACCCACCCCCAGAGGAAGGAAGCGAGGCAGCAAGCCCCGCCACACACCCACGACTGGGCTGCGGGGAAACCCCAATGCCAGCACCGCGGCGATCCACTAGGGAATGCATAGCCCCCGCATACCTGAAGGACTATGTCATCTAGACAGGGTTGGGACTATGGGGGGAGGGGTGTTGTAGCCGCAGACCACTACGGGCCATCAGCAAAGAGCCTGAGCTTGAGTACCTGTGAACAATGGGACTGGGGCTCCTGGCTCCCACGTAGGGGAACCAATGGGAACGGCGGCGGGAATTCAAACCCGCCAATGGCACCAGGGGGCGTCCCCTTTGCTTGTATATAGTTGGCCTCCTGGCCAGGTAACTTTGTCTTGTGTTATATAATAACGAACCATGCTGATCACTACATCATTGTCTGTGGTTTCATTATGCGTCTAACCCACTATACAACAGAAATCTTTGCTATTTTCATAGAGGGACACTTGTTGACATTGCCAGGAACCAATTTTACTCATTATCAATGATTAACTGGCTAAAACACCTTGAGTTTTTCACTTTACCTGTAGTAAAGCAGTATGTTCTGGCTATGTGTGACTGTGGTATTAAATGTGGTTAGTGCAAGGCACATGGCAGCCACCTTTGGGGCTGGTACGTTGACCATCCTCCAAGAAGCTAATAACAAGCTGAAATCATGGCTTCTACTGCTTCTGGCCCTAAAACTAACTGTCTTTCCATTACCCCACACAGGCTGATTGATGCAGTTCACTGTCAGCTGCTGAACTGTCTGCTGCATCCATTGTCCTCAGCCTACACGGCACAAAGACCTGAAAATATGCAATCAATGAAGTTTGGCCCTGATTTTCCTCAGTCCAGTGAGTCTGTGTCCTTTTTCTTTCCTTCTACTTTGGGTTGGTTCCTACTCTGAGCACAAGATAACCCTCTCCTGATAACCCAGTGACCCCTCCTGATAACCTGGATTGTGTTTGCCTCATCACAGAGAGATATATTCTTGAGGCAGAAAAATACTCCAGATGCAAATGTTAGCAATGATAAGATAGATGTTTTACTCATGTAGTAGTGAATTTTCAGGCTCTGGTTATTTGGGTATATGTGCTGCTGAAGTGAGCATGGCTCTGGGTACTTGGGCATTGTGAAACACGATGACATTTGTGGGACATTTTTCTTCCCCACAACAGAGCAAAATTTGGTGTGGGGTATAATTTTGACCCAGAATACAATTTGTGTAAGGTCCACACCACCAACATGTCAGTAGTGTTAAGTGATTGCTACCGTGATATTCAATTAATTTTCCAAAGAACTGTTTGGGTTTACAAAGGCATGGCAGAAATTATGGCATCATGTGGAAAGAAGGGCTGGGAAATCTGAGTAATATCACACTGTGCAATGCAAAAGCAAAGAATATTAAGAAGCAACCCTAAAAAATAAAAATAGAAATACTTTTTAAAACTGATTTGCTAACTTGCATGAAGACAGATGTGGTGAAGTTCTGGAAACAAGATCAAGTACCTTCAATGGACACTTGGAAGTGAAAGATGTAAAATATTATGCAATTTCCTCCCCTATAAGCATCTTTGCAAAAGGAAAATGGAACAAATTATGCTGCACTGTCCTTTCATTTTCTAATGGAACAGTACTGTGCCCAATGAAAACATTAGATAAGAGATTTTGTCAGTAGTTTAATAAGCACCATGACAATAATTTAATATTAATATGAATATGTTTGTTCTCAAGTGTGAATAATTTTAATCACTGTATATGTATCTTTTGTCTTCTCATACAATAAAAGTTAAAATTAAAAAAGAAAAGAAGTATCTCAAAGTAGGAGAATAATTAAAGGCAGTAGTTGTTCGGTATTTAACAACAGGAAAGAAACCTGGTGCTTGTTTATATTTCCTTCTGATCAATAGGCTTATCACTCAGTCTTAGAGTTAGTTGAAATATGAATATAGAATCATAGAATCATAGTGTTGGAAGGGGCCATTCAGACCATCTAGTCCAGGGGTCCTCAAACTTTTTAAATGGGGGGCCAGTTCACTGTCCCTCAGACCGTTGGAGGGCCGCCGCGTTCGCCCCTCCCCCCACCAGCCTGCTCGCCCCGCCGCCGCATTCGCCCCCTCCCCCCACAACCAGCCTGCTCGCCCCGCTGCCGCGTTCGCCCCCTCCCCCCACCAGCCTGCTCACCCCACCGCCGCGTTCACCCCTCCCCCCACCAGCCTGCTCGCCCCCGCCGCTGCATTTGCCCCCTCCCCCACGACTAGCCTGCTCGCCCTTCCTCCTCCTTAGCTCCTGGGCGCTCTTGCCGCCCAGGGCTGCTGGAGGAAGAAAGAGGCCGCGGGGGGCAGCTTTGGGGGGCGGGGGTGGCACATTTGCCGCCCCTAAGAGCCCGCCGCCCTAGTGAGCGAGCCGGCAGTGCCTCTCCCAATGGGGCTACTTGGGAGGAGGAGCCCGGCAGGCGGGTGGGGGCGCTGCTGCTGCGCTCCCCGAGGAGGAGGCGGCTCCGGGCGGGGGGACAGGCATAAACACTCCGCGGGCCGCATAAATGTCCTCGGTGGGCCGCATGTGGCCCGCGGGCCGTAGTTTGAGGACCCCTGATCTAGTCCAACCACCTGCCAATGCAGGACCCAGCCTCAAGCATCTCTGGCAAATATTCGCCCAGCCTCTTCTTGAAAGCTGTCAGTGAAGGGGAGCTAACCACCTCTCTAGGCAGCTGATTCCACCTTTGAACTACTCTGACTGTGAAAAATTTTTTCCTAATATCCAGCCAATACCTTTCTGCATGTAATTTAAACCTGTTGCTTCAGGTCCTATCCTCTGTTGCCAACTGGAACAGCTGGAACAGAGACTCAGGATAGTAGCTGTTATCATTTGATTATCTGTATAGGCTCAGATATGACTGGGTTTCTGGTTCTGATGCAATAGAACACTATGAGGCTGTGCTCTGTCCTTTGGGACATTTTATTTTTATTTTATTCTGTTTTATTTTACTTTTTAATCTTTTGTTTGTGCTTTGTTCTCTGTTTAATTTAGCCTTGACTTACCTAGTTTTTAGTCTTACCTCTCTCCCTCCTCTTTTGTCTTATAGTATCCATGCCAAAATCTCCTCTCCCTCCCTTTTTGGGTGTGGTTGGAGTGGCATGAAAGTTGAGTAGGTGAAAAGGGTTGGAGGGAGTATTGATTGTTAACCTATTATTATTTAGCTTGTAAGTGCAGGGCTTTTGCTTTGTTTATAATTTGAAACAGTTGAGATTTTGGTTTGTTTTACCTTGTTTTAACTATTGTTTTAATTTATTTTAATTACTAGCAGTAAAGCCTGTTGTGAAGGCAATACAACAAGCTCTAGAAAGATGTGATGTGTAATGAATGCATAGGCTGGAAGCAGGTTAAGTACATATTAGTAGTATGTAACAGAAAGGCACAAATGTGGAAGTAAAGTCTCACATACCTTATATTATACAATACCTGGTGTCCAAGATCACACAATGTGGGCCAAAAAATGCAGCACACAGGTCTCCGTGGAGTCATTTCTACAACTGGGCACCCTCAATTGCTCCCTCTAAGCTGTGGAGTCTTGTGAGCAAAAATTCTGTTTATCAGCTAACCATCAATATACCCTTATCTGCCCCTCTGACTGCAGCTGACTTCTGCCTGCCCTCCCTCCTGGAAATCAGTTGTAATTCTGAGTGATCTCCACCCCTCACCTGAAGATTGGAAACAATGGTTCCCCAGGAGGGAATGGTTGGTTTGGAGGGTGGAGTCTATGGCATTGTACCTGTCTGAGGTCCCACCCCTACTCAAACCTCACCCTCTCCAGACTCCACCCCTGAAATCTCCAGGAATTTCCCAAACTGGAGTTGACAAACCTATCTCCTTCCCAGCCAAGTATCAACCTGCCATTATCTGCCCCTCTGATTTCAGCTTTGTATCTCCTCCCCCCTCCCTCCCTCCTGGGGATCAGTTGTAATTCTGAGTGATATCCATCCCTCACCTGGAGATTGGCAACAGTGCTTCCCCAGGAGGGAATGGCTGGTTGGGAGGGTGGAGTCTATGGCATTGTACCTGTCTAATGTTCCACCCCTCCTCAAACCTCACCCTCTCCAGGCTCCATCCCTCAAATATCAAGGAATTTCCCACCTGGAGTTGGGAACCCTATCTCCTTCCCAGCCAATCACCAACCTACCTTTATTTCCCCCTCACTCTTCAGCTTTCCATCTCCTCTCCCCACCTGCAGCCTCCACTGTGCTCTGAAGCCCTGACTGCCATGTCACATTGGCTGTCATGGGGGGGCCCATCTCAGCAGGATATAAGGACATAGAGTCCATCATTTTCTCCAGGGGAACTGATCTCTGCCATCTGGAGAGCAGTTGTAATTCTGAATGATCTCCAGCCCTCACGTGGAGATTGGCAACAATGGTTTCCCAAGAGAAAAAGTAGTCTTTCTCTGCAATGGGGAGCAAAGCAGGTTACATCATTCTCCTTTCCCCCCTTTTGACTTGCACAAGAACCCTGTGAGGTAGGTTAGGCTGAAAGTCTGTGACTGGTCCAAAATCACCCACTCAGCTTCTACAGCAAGAACCTGGATCTCAGAGACCCTGCTCTGAAACACTGACTGCTATGCCTAGCGTAGCCAACCTCCAGGTGGAGCCTGAGACCCCCCACAGGTCCCTCTCTGGAACTACAGCTCAATTAAACCTTATGGCAGTTCTATGCACCTATAGAATCAGGTTACATGTGTCCATCATGAACAAATGAATAAGGCAGTTTTGAGACATTGCTGTACAATAAGACAGTTTGGAGGCTTTCTGGCAGAGAAGTTCCTGTGGCTGTGCCTCTCTGGGAGTCCCCGTGTGCAGTCCTGATGAAGGCATCGAAAACTCATTGAATAATCTGGAGGATGAGTTGACTGCAGCCTATTTCTTATTGTTTGTCTCAAGTCTTAAGGACTGGATCTACTTGCTGTTGACAACATACTTTATATTGTTTAATATTGTTTATCTTAAGAAGTGGATGTACTTGCTTTATGGACATTTGAAGTCCATTGAAATTGTAAACTTAGAATTTGTGAAGTCTTTTTTTTTGAGAGTGTTAAATAGTAAATATTAGATATTGCTTTAAATCTCCAGCCTATTGATTGTGGTAGATAAGAATTCTGACAGGGCAGAGTGGCTGAAGGGGGAGTGGGCGGGGAAGACCCAGCACCTGGCCAATGGCACATGAGTACTCTTAAGTGGCGGCTGATGGGCCAATGGCTGAGGGAGGGCATTGCACAGCCAATGGGAACGCATGGAATGTTGCCACCTTAAAACAGCATTATTATATAGAGAGATTTGCTCACCTAAGTGATTTTAAAGATTTTTAATTACCATCAGTAAAAGCCATTTAGAGGCTGCACTCTATGCTTGAGTTTCCCCCTTTTATTAATGCTCGTTATGAGTTGTTTTGCTCATCTTTAGTTTGTCTTGGCCTGTCTTTGTTGTTCTATGTTGGAGCTGATTTTATTGTAGTTTGGTTGTTTTTAGTAACTGTAGCGTTCTATCTTCTTCACTCATTTCCTCCTCCCTTTCTGCCTGACTAATTAGACTAGAGAGTAGTGAAGAATAGCTTCTCAGGAGAGAAGAGGAAATAGTTCAGCTATTCTCTGTGTAGTTAGCCCTTGCATATATATGTTATGTGCCTGAAATTTCTGTGCTGAGCCATGGAGCTTTTATTTTACATATGCCAGATATATAGATTTTCTGACCTTTTAGCTATATTTTGTCTTGTTAGTATTTTTTAGTACATTTTTATTTTTATTTTCTTCTTCCCTTCTCATTTTGGTAAATTTCTGTTTCAAGCGCCCTTTAATTCAATGAGCCAAAAAAGGTCATGCCCTTTTGAGGATATGCAAGCTCATAATGTAAACGAAAAAGAATGGATGATTTTTTAATTCTCCAGCTGGCAACTAAAAATAGATTTCAAGGCTTAGGTAATAGTTCTTCATCTTTGACTCAATTCATGAAGGAATCTCTTGATCCAGCAGGTGAGATGCCAGGTCCAGAACCAAATCTATGCAATGGTCACCTCCAGAATAGACTTCTGTTAACTCACTCTGTGTGGGCCTACACCTGAGATTGACCCAGAAGCTCCAACTGATCCAGAATGCAGCTGCACAGGTCCTTACAGGGACCCCCAGATGGCACATATCCAACTTGTGCTGCGCGAGCTGCACTGGCTTCCAGTGAAGCACCTGATGAGGTTCAAGATGTTGGTTTTGACCTTTAAGGCCCTCATAACTTCAGGACTGCCTCTCCCAGTACATCCCAAGAAAAGCACTATGCTCAGGAAGCAAGAAACTCCTGGTGGTCTCTGGCCCAAGAGAGATCTGACTATCCTTGACCAGGGCCAGGGCTTTTTAGTCCTGGCCCCTACCTGGTGGAACTCCCTGCTGGAGAACATCTGTGCCCTGTGGGATTTGTTACCTTTTCATAGGGCATGTAAGGCAAAGGTGTCCCAGCAGGCAAGCTGTAGTCTGGTGCCCTCCTATCTCTGCAAGCCCTACCCTCTAGAGAGGGTCCAGGAAAATATGAAAACTGAAATTCTTACCATCTTAGAATGATTCAACCACCATCTTGGAATGATTTAATCGCATTATTGGTGTAGTATGTATTGTCAGTTTTTAACCCTTTAATTATTTATTGAGTACCTTTTCTGTTGTTAGCCTCACTGAGCCCTGCTTTTAGGGAAGGGTGGCCTAAAAATCTAATTTAATAAACAAATAAATAAATAGGCAGGACTTTCATTCTGGCCCTAGTCTTGCTATGTCTGTATTAAAGATACTGGAAGATCAGACTTTTCTTATATTGAATACCTTACAGAATATTTTCTGCAATATAAGGAAATTAGTAATAAACTGGTTTTCTTTACAATCTAAGAATAGTCCAGTCGTTTCAATCAGAGGTTTGCAAAGTAGAAAGAGCTTTAAGAAGGAGAAATCATTAGTTATCCATCCACCTCAGATTACCTTGAAAGTCTGTCCTTCCAGAGGCATAGTCTAGGTCCTGCTAAAGCTAGCTTGAGTTAGTTGGTAGCAGGGCCTTTTTGTAGAAAAAGCCCAGCAGGAACTCATTAGCATAATAGGCCACACCCATCAGCAGAAACTCATTAGCATATTAGGCCACACCCTGACAGCACAGTGCATTAGCCTATTAGGCTACACCCCCATGTTGCCAGAAGTGTGGTCATCCAGCCACACCCACCCCTTGCTTCTTATTCTGTTTGTCTTGTTTGTTGTCAAAACCCAAGTCTTTTTTTTTGTAGCAGGAATTCCTTTGCATGTTAGGCCACACAGCCCTAATGTATCCAATCCTAATTAGTTTCAGCTGCTGGGTGTAGCCTATTATGCTAATGAGTTCCTGCTGGGTGTGGCCAACTTGGGAGCCAGCCAGAACTCCATTCCTGTGCATCCCTGCCCAAAAATAGTCCTGGTTGGTAGAGATACCCATAGATGCCATTGATCTGAAACTGGTTGTGTTTCCTACCTAGTCCTTTATGAGTGAAAAGATTTTTACTCTCTTTTTATTCCACAGAAATACCTAGAGCTACCTGGGCTAAGAAAAAGAGGTTCTTTGATCATGGGGTGTACATGATTCATGTTTCGAAGCAGGAAGGAATCTCCCCCTATTAACTCTATAAAGACTGCTTGCCCCATCAGACCACTTGTCTGATTGCTTTAAATCCCTATCAGGGTCTAACAAGTTGCCACAGCCCAATTCTTTGGAATTAAGGCTGTACCAATCATGTAAACACCTCCCTCCTGCTAGTACTCAGTCAGCAGAAGCAGGAATACAGGGTGTTCCCCCCAACCCCCCAAAAGTGTAGTCGTAAGAAACTAAGCCTCTAGTTTTTCATTTTTCTGCTACGCAGTCTGTTAAGGGACAAGGGGAAAATAGATTATTCAGGTAAGGAGAAGTTCCAGGAAAAGGGCCACTTTCTAAAGCCTTGAAAAAGAAAAAGCCAGCTCCTTTGGACGTTAGTATTCCTTCCCTGTTCACACAAAGGAAGTCTCCTGGCCCTGATTATTTGTTTACTCCCCCAATTGCTCCAAATAAAACCTGTGAAATTCACAAGCCAAGTAAAAAGAGGGAATTGGATGGAAAGCATGTTTTAGATAAGATCCCTTCTCAACTGATCAGTGTTTCTGAATTAGCAGCTGATTTGATTACATTCTTGCAAATGTCCCCACCTAAATTCTTGTTTAATCTAGTTGACTCACTGCCACCCCGGCAGTTGATCTGCCCCCTTCCTCACAAGTGCCTTCTCTTAAGTGCTTTTCTATGGTTGTTGATACCTCCCCCCAAAAAAAATTGACTACTGAAAACTGAGAATGGGGTTCTGAAGGTATTCTCTTGGAATCTAGTGGGCTGAAAGAGTCACTTGTTGGATTTAGAGGCTGTAGATAGACTAAGGAAATTCTAGGTGATGCGTCTGCAGAAAACTTGAGAGCCGCATTCCTTTTATTTTCCTGTATATAAGATGATTTACACATCCAGCCACTATAGGGACTAGGGGGGGACACCCCCAGGTCAGGCTGGCATGCATGACATTAAGGTTTTAGAAATCAGCTGTCAGTTGTCTTTGGCCTTACCAGCTCTTAATTTTTAATAGTCTCTTCTTTGTATTTATCTCTATCTATATCCCCCCAATTGGTTCAGTATAAGCTCCCTATTCTAATCAGGCAGCATTACACTGTCTACTTGAAGGACTTCATGAAATTCCCTAGAGCTAAGGGTTTTTTTTGAGGAGGGAATTTAGATGCTAGGATGGGCCCCTTTCCAATGAGACTCCCATTGGTAAAACCTAAGAGTTATCTACTTACCTTAACTTACTGAGGTTTTTCAAAAGAACTAGAAATCAAAAGATCAACCTGAGCTGGGACTCAGCTGACCCAGCTGAGCTCTGAGAAGGAGCAAGGTGTTTGAGCTGCCAGAGGGGTGAGTGGTTTTTTTATTTATTTACTTTCAGCTGAGGTGCTTTAGCTGAGAAGGTACTGTGTGGGGGACTGTATTTGGGAGCGTGTGGGTGAGTTGTAACAGACTCCTGGCTGCTGGAGTTAGGGTGTGAAAGGGTCATTGTTTGCCTATCATTAAGTGCCTAGGGTGAATTTGAGTAGCTGCTGGCCACACCCTCTCTTGGGGGACACTTCTATTTAAGGCAGGAAGCTTGCAAGAGGCATGAGCCGAAGGGTGAGGCTCTTGGGATTCTCAGTTTTGGGGCTCTGTAAGAAGCCCAGGAAGAGCCAGAAAGCGCCAGAAAGCCAGGGACCTTGGCTCCTTGGGTTCCCAGTAAGGTAAGTAGACTTCTACAACAGTGACCATATAAATACAAAGGGTTTTAAAAGGGGGTTATAGAAAAGTATTTGTTTTTAAAAAATTATGAAGCCAGAATGCCAGCAGGGGGTTGGGGGCTATCCAGTGTTTTGCATGAAGTGTCACATGTATGACTATCTGCCCACTGGTCAGAAGTCTTGTGTTAGCCGAAATGCTTATTTACGCATTTACTGGGCTAAACTTATATTGAGTTCTGGTCTATGTATACAGAGGAAGCAACTTCGTCCAGAGAACCCATTTCCCCAAAGAGAACACTTGACAAGGTTTCTTTAGTAAAATCAAATATTCTCTTTACTGAATAATATCTTTTTAGTACACGGGCAAACAATACTGATGCACTCACACATACACACAAGTTCCTTTAGATACAATAGCAATGGAAACAATATTGGGGTTTTAAACTAAAGGTGTTTAGGAAAGGAATACATGTGATACTTATCTGATCCTGTAGCTCAACCTTCCACAGTGAAGAGTGTGGGGATAAAAGTTCTTACTAAAGGAAAACTCTCACTTCACACAGTTGGGACCAACCAACACATGTGAAGGGCTCCTTGGTCGCGACTCCAAGGAAACACAGTAGAGTTTAGGTAGGTACAAGGGGAGGGGAGGGCCAAAGCGATGAACAAAGGTTGCACCTTGTTTTATCAGCTAGTATTGGGGGCTGGCTTTGGGGTCTCTCAGTCCGTCCCATCCCTATATCATTGGCTATAGGATGTGGGGTACCCTCCTACTAAGGTGGGGCAATATTGAAAGTCTACACCTTATTACAGGGGAACCTTTTGGTCCAAGGTGAGAAGATGGGTTGTCATGGAAACCTTAGGAATGTAGATGACTCTGGCTTGGTCCAAGTGACAAACAGGAAACAGTCTTAAAACATGTAAATGCCAAGCATCTTGTGGGTTACATGTGGAATTCAGATTCCTCAATGGTGGACAGGTTGACATTTATAACATCCTTCTAGCAGACCGTAATGGAGATGCTTTCTTGTTCCCAGTGCATGTTGGGTAGATGTATGCATATGTGTGTGTCTGTGACTTCATTAGCATGAAAGTGCAGTCTGCAAGCAGCTTTCTAGTGCATGTGGTCACATCAAACAAGGCACACAGTGCTCCCAAACCTAAGACATTTGCTAGCACCATTCAGGTGTGTGTGCAGGTCAGAAAATAACAAATAAAAGCATTTTCAAAGTACATCTCCAAACACTTGGGTGTGTGCTCGGTGCAAGGAGCTCCTGGTTCTCAGGGAGAGAGTTTGCTCCCTTGAGGCCAAGGTGGCTGACCTGGAGAAGCAGAGACAGTCAGTTAGGTGCATGGAGAAGACTCTCGGGGACTTGTTAGATATGTCCCACTCTGGATCTGACAGCCCAGCTGCTGCCAGGGAGCATGAGGGTCAAGGGGAAACAGGGCACCATGCTGAGGATAAGGAGAATGTGCCCTCAGAAGGGATCTCTTCTTCAGCTGGTGAATGGGTATCCTTTCGTACCAAGGAACTGTCCCTGGGAAGGGTGGGAGGGGGGCTCTTGGTAGTTGGTGATTCGATCCTTAGGCAGGTAGACAGCTGGGTGGCGAACCCGCATACTGACCGTATGGTGACTTGCCTGCCTGGTGTGAAGGTAGCAGATATTACGTGTGTTTTAGATAGGCTGGTAGATAGTGCTGGGGAGGAGCCAGTGGTTGTGGTGCACGTCGGCACCAACGATGTGGGGAAATGCAGTCGTGAGGTCCTGGAGGAGAAATTTAGGCTGCTGGGCAGGAAACTCAAGGCCAGGACCTCCAAGGTAGCCTTCTCAGAAGTGCTACCTGTTCCAAGCGCAGGGCCAGAGAGACAGGCACAGATCAGGAGTCTCAATGTGTGGATGAGACGGTGGTGTAGGGGGGAAGGGTTCAAGTTTGTTAGGCACTGGGATGCTTTTTGGGACAAGAGGGAGCTGTACAAAAGGGACGGTCTCCACTTGTCCCGGGAAGGAACCAGGCTGCTGGCACTCAAAATCAAAAAGGTGGCAGAGCAGTTTTTAAACTGAATAATGGGGGAAAGCCGACAGGAGATGAAAAGTCTCTGGTTCAGGATGGCTCATCTCAAAGAGATGAAGGGGTAGCTATTACTTTTGTACAAGGAAATGGATTAAAACTGTCCACTGAGACTGTGGCTAATGATAGGAACTGCCTGGCAAGGTCTCAAGGCAGCAAGAGGAAGGCTGTGGGCTTAACAAACATGGGAAACTATAAGTGTTTATACACAAATGCTAGAAGTCTCCGAGGTAAAATCAGAGAGTTGGAATGCTTGGTGTTGGGGGCGGGGAAATAGACATTGTGGGTATTTCAGAAACTTGGGATGAGGAAAATCAGTGGGATACGGTGATTCCTGGTTATAAATTATATCGGAAGGATGGGGGGAAGGGGGAGGTGGGGTGGCTCTGTATGTCAGAGAGGGTATCCCGTCCAGTAAGACTGAGAGGGTAAGAAAATTGGATTCATTTCTGGAAATGCTATGGGTTGAAATAGTGGGTCCAAAAGGAGGCTTAACAGTGGGAGTTTGTTATCGCCCACCAGATCAAAAGATAGAGGAGGATTATAAAATGATGAATGAATTAAAGATAGCAGCTAGACGAAATAACTGTGTCGTAATAGGCGACTTTAACTACCCACACATTGATTGGGTCAATATGAGTTCCAGTCGGGAAAAAGAGATGGAGTTTTTAGACACTCTCAATGACTGTGCTATGGAACAGTTGGTCACAGATCCTACCAGGGGAGAGGCGATCCTGGATTTGGTCCTAAGTAACACCCAAGACCTGGTGAGAGATGTAAAAGTGATTGCATCGCTTGGGAACAGTGACCATAATGTCATTGAGTTTAACATTTGTACAGATAGGGAGTTGCCCAAAAAGACTGACGCAACCACTTTTAACTTTAAAAGGGGTAACTTCTCTGGTATGAGGGGACATGTGAGGAAGAAATTGAAAGGAAGAGCGGAGCACGTCGAAACCATTGGGGAAGCTTGGAGACTATTTAAAAAGACAATCCTAGAAGCTCAGAAAAAATATATACCGCAGGTTAGGAAAGGTACAAATAGGTATAGAAAAAAGCCTGCATGGTTAACAAATAAAGTAATAGAAGCTGTATAAGGTAAGAAGGATTCCTTTAAGCAGTGGAAAGCTAGTCTTAGTGAGATTGATAAAAGGGAACACAGACTATGGCAAATAAAATGCAAGTCTGTGATCAGGCAAGCAAAAAGGGAATATGAGGAGCATATCGCAAAAAGCATAAAGGCCAACAATAAAACTTTCTTCAAATACATTAGAAGTAGGAAGCCAGCCAGGGAGGCAGTGGGGCCCTTGGATGACCAAGGGGTAAAAGGAGTAGTGAAGGATGATAGGGAAATGGCTGAGAAGCTGAATGCATTTTTTGCCTCTGTCTTCACTGTGGAAGAGGAGAAATGCTTGCCCACTCCAGAACCAGCGATTTTGGGAGGGGGTTTGAAAGACCTGAATCAGATTGTGGTGACAACAAGGAAGTCCTCCGACTGATGGATGATTTAAAAACTAAAAAATCACCAGGCCTGGATGGCATTCATCCGAGAGTTCTGAAAGAACTCAAATGTGAACTTATGGATCTCCTGACAAAAATATGTAATCTTTCTTTAAAATCTGCCTCCATTCCTGAGGACTGGAAGGTAGCTAATGTCACTCCCATCTTTAAAAAGGGCTCCAGGGGAGATCCAGGAAATTACAGGCCAGTCAGTCTGACATCAATACCGGGTAAGTTGGTGGAAACTGTTATTAAGGAAAGAACAAAAACTATTGAGGCAGACTCAGCATGGGTTCTGTAAGGGAAGATCTTGTCTCACTAACCTGTTAGTGTTTTTTGAGGGAGTGAACAAACATGTGGACAAGGGGGACCCAATAGATATTATTTACCTTGACTTCTGGAAAGCTTTTGATACAGTTCCTCATCAAAGGCTCCTAAGTAAGCTCAATAGTCATGGGATAAAAGGACAAGTCCTCTTGTGGATCAAAAACTGGCTTATAAATAGGAAACAGAGAGTGAGTATAAATGGGAAACTTTCTCAGTGGAGGGTGCTAAGCAGTGGGGTACCACAGGGATCAGTACTCGGTCCGATGCTTTTTAACTTGTTTATTAATGATTTGGAATTGGGGGTAAGCAGTGAAGTGGCTAAATCTGCAGATGACATGAAGTTGTTCCGGGTGGTGAAAACCAGGGAGGATTGTGAGGCACTCCAAAGGGTGAGTGGGCGTCAATGTGGCAAATGGGGTTCAATGTGGCCAAGTGCAAAGTGATGCACATTGGAGCCAAAAATCCTAAATATAAATACTCGTTGATGGGGTCTGGACTGGCAGAGACAGACCAAGAGAGAGATCTTGGAGTCATAGTGGATAACTCAATGAAAATGTCTAGACAGTGTGTAGCTGCAATAAAGAAGGCCAACGCTATGCTGGGGATTATTAGGAAGGGAATTGAAAACAAATCAGCCAGTATCATAATGCCCCTGTATAAATCATTGGTGTGACCTCATTTGGAATACTGTGTACAGTTCTGGTCACCACATCTCAAAAAGGATATTATAGCATTGGAAAAAGTGCAGAGAAGGGCAACTAGAATGATAAAAGGGTTGGAACACCTTCCCTATGAAGAAAGGTTAAAATGCTTGGGGCTCTTCAGCTTGGAGAAATGACGGCTGAGGGGTGACATCATCGAGGTTTATAAGATTATGAATGGGATTGAGCAGGCTGAGAAAGAAGTACTTTTTTCCCTTTCTCACAATACAAGAACTCGTGGGCACTCCATGAAATTGCTGAGCAGTCGGGTTAGAACAGATAAAAGGAAATACTTCTTCACCCAAAGAGTGATTAACATATGGAATTCACTGCCACAGGAGGTGGAGGCAGCTACAAGCATGGACAGTTTCAAGAGGGAATTAGATAAACATATGGATCAGAAGTCCATCAGTGGCTATTATCCACAGGGTATAGATGGGAATTCTCAGTCTGGGGCAGGTGATGCACTTTATTCTTGGTGCTGGAGGGGGCAGCAGTGGGAGGTCTTCTAGTGTCCTGGCCCCACTGCTGGACCTCCTGATGGCATGTGGTATTTTTGGCCACTGTGTGACAGAGTGTTGGACTAGATGGGCCATTGGCCTGATTCAACATTGGCTTCTCTTATGTTCTTAAAGGTAAAGGTAAAGGTTCCCTTGCTCGAAAGCCAGTCGAATCCGACTCTAGGGTTGCGGTGCTCATCTCCGTTTCAAAGCCGAAGAGCCAGCGCAGTCCGAAGACGTTTCCGTGGTCATGTGGCCGGCATGACTAAACACCACGGTGCATGGAACGCTGTTACCATCCCACTGAAGTGGTACCTATTTATCTACTTGCAATTTCTTGCTTTCGAACTGCTAGGTTGGCAGGAGCTGGAACTAGAGACGGGAGCTCACTCCGTCATGCGGCACTCTTGGGTCTTGAACTGCTGAACTACTGACCTTCCACAGCCTGCAGTTCAGCATCTTAACCACTTGAGCCACCGCAGCTCCTTATGTCCTTATGTCCTTATGACTCTGTTATTCAAGCTGATTATTCAGTTTGGTTTAGTAACGTTACATGAACAGCTAGGTCTTGATCTCCGTGGAGAATTTACTTTTATTTCTATAAGAGGATGTAGTATCATAGATTATTGTTTAGTCAAATTTGCTGCTCTTTCTTTAATCACTGACTTTGGGGTTGGTGAGGTCTTGAGAAGTGACCATTTGCCCCTGATAGCTACTCTCTACCTATCTGGTCCTCTTTATCTAGGAAAAGGTCCAATGGACCATTTGGAAAGTCAAGGGAAGGGTTTGAGAGCATTCTTTGGTCCACAACCCTAGGTTACCTTTGAAAGTAGTCTTGGACTCAAAAGAATGTCAGACTTTTTATACATTGATAATGAGTATAGGAAGGGAATTGATCTCTTTTCTAGATGGAAATTTTCTATCAATTTTTACTTAAGCCATCTGTTTGTAAAACAGTTCCAAGAAATAATTTGTTTGACAGAGCTTGTAGGGCTCCTGTCTGGTGTTCCATGAATTGTGACTTATGAGACAGCTTTGGACCTACCGTTTGGTGAAAGATCTCCTGGCTGCATGTACACAAGGCCTTCCAGGGCACCGCTGAAATGCTGTATGCTGATACGGTCAGCCTGCGGCAAGTCATCCCTTTGATTCAAGGGCTGGACAGGCCACTGTACCGCAGTGGTGCCCTGAGGAGATGGTTGTATTCCCATGGGTCAAGGCCTTGGCAGAGAGGTTGCAGGTAGGCATTGTCTCTGTAAGGAATGAGAGTACAAGCTGGCCTGTATCCACAACCTATGGATTAAAGGCAACATTGCTCTCTGTAATGCAGATCTCATGGAGTGGAAGTGTGAGCTCTGCAAAGAAGTACAAAGGATTCAGGCCAGCAGATGTGGCCAGAGGGAACAGTGGATAGAAGATACTGGGGAGGGGGAGGAGGAAGAGTAATAGGAGGATGAGAGGGAGGAGGAATTGCAACCCAGCACCTCTGCCTCAAAGAGATCAACCAGGTAGAAGCCCCACTATTGGTTGTCAGTGTGAAGTGGGATGTCAGCAGCAGCATTGGGGAGGCGAAGCATGCCATAGTGGAGGATTCGGCAGAGGTGGTGGTGAGGGAGTACCTTGCCAAGTCTCCTGAGCCTGCAAACGCCAATCCCCTCAAATACTGGTCATGCTAGTCTGTCACCTGTGCTGACCTCTCTTGCATGGCCATGAATCTCCTCTCCTTCCCTCCCACCAGTGTCCAGAGTGAGTGGGTATTCTTCCAACCTGGAGAAATTCTCAGCTCCCATTGCTCCTGCCTGGACTTGGCCAGGATGGATGAGTTGGCCTTCCTGAAGGTCAACCTCCCCCTGCTGGGCCATGATACAGAATCTGGACCTGGTGGAGTAAGATCCAGGTCTCCAGTTGTCCCCTCATGTGTCCCCACCATTCCTCCTCCTCTCTAGGTGATCCCACATGCAGTATGCGGGTTGTATCCTTAGTGCTTGGGTGGGAGGATGGCTACCTCTGATGGGTGGACTTAGCCCCACACCCAACCCAAACAACATCTACCTCATAACAAAATGTCTACATCATGAAAAACATCTACCTCATAACAAAACACCTACTTCAGGAACTAACATCTACCTCATAGCACAACACCTTCGTCATGGAATGACATACACCTCAGCAAGTATCTACCTCAGCAAACATCTGCCTGTACAAGAAATCTCCTGTTTGAATACCCCTTTCCATTGCTTTTGTACAGTTCAGAGTCACAACAGGTGATCTCTTACCTGTACAATGTGTTCTGCTAATGGTGAAGAACCAGAAATTTCACAAAATAAGATCTTTTTCTGTTTTAGTTTTTCAGTTAGGAAGGCACAATCTTTTCTCTTACGTAGAATTCTAATTGGGATTTATCTGTATTATCTATTTTCAGTCTTGTATTAAAATGCTATCTCTGGTCCTTGGTCTCTGGTCCTCTTCCTGACAAAGTGCACCAAAATATCCCTTGAGATATTTCTTATTTTGGCAAAGCTGGAGTTTATTCTGTAAACCTTTTCAATTTCAGTATCCACATCTTCCTCTTTCAAATCCAGAAAATCTGCCAAAGCTTTAATAATCTTTTCTCTAAGACTCTGGAATGGATCTAAATCTCAACAAAATTCTTTCTCTCTCAGCTGCAGTAAAGCCAGATTATCTAATTCTCATTCCAACTATTTAAAACTTCTGTCTTACTCTTCAAGATTTTTACCTTATCAATGGTTTGCTTTACCTCCCCAGATATTTGCTTTATAAAGCTTTCCAACTTTTTAACCTCCTCTGTCATGTCCTCTTTCATTTTTGCCAGTCTTTTTTCCATTTTTACAAATCTTTCATCCATTCTTTTTTCAAAGGCTTCCATCTTATTGCCCATCTGTTCAAATAATTTCTGAAGCAACTCAGGTGTGACTACTTTTTCAGAGGGTAGATATATAGATCTTCCTTTTTTCCTAGTCATTGCCATTACTAATTAATGGTTATTAAATCATTAAGTCCTTAGAGTCTCTTTTTACTTTTGTAGTCTCAAAAAAGGATTATCTCACTGTAAGAAGACTGTTCTTTGTTGCAGAGAAAATCTCTTTTTGTCTGTGATGTTAATTGTTTCCTTTAGAGCGTAAGAAATGAGGATTGGCAAGGTGTAATGTCCATATAGGCTCCATCACAGCTGTGAGGGTAGATGTATTCCCAGCCTCCCTGCTGCTCAGACTCCTTGGCTAGCTGTAAAGATCCCCATTTCTACATTTTGCCCAAGAGAAGCTGCCATCTGGAGGACAAGTGGGTTATCTCATGATTTCCCTTTGATCCAGAGAGATTACCTTAGGCAGAATTATGCCTTCTAACCAGTGTTCTTGGCTGCAGTGTTTCTCTGCATTTATGGAGACATCAGCCCTCCTTAGATCCTCACTGGAAGTCCCTGTTGTATTGAGAAGCTTGTGAAGAATATGCCATAACAAGTTTGAGCAAAATTATGTTTAATGACACCTTGTATGCTTGCAACTAAAGAGGAATATAATGAGTTGTTAGAAGAGCTAAGTGGATAGATTGACAATTACAATAAATTCATCAATTGTTACCCAATGATTAAAAAGTTATATTAAAGAGAACCACATGGAAATTTTTAGCATGTATCCAGCCTTCTCCCTCCTACTGCAGTCCACTGAACCCCCTAAAGGTTTTTCTAGAAGTCAGTATATCATCAGGAACAGCATAGGGGCCAAAGTGGAGGTCCATTGTGGAAGGAAGGAATTGGCAGAAATCCCTTCCTCCCCTTCTGCAAACTAAATGCCAGTCTGTTGGAGGAACTACACTGTTGGATCTATGCCTTTGTATGTAAGTAATAAGAATTTTTCAATATATTGTAAAATGAATGTTAATTAACAAGTCATTTTTTTGCATTTTTTCTTAATTTACAATCTTATTTAATTTACTGTTTATATTTGACATACAATTCTCATTTACTTTGGTCTCTTTGTTATCAGAACTGTATATGAAAAATTATCAGAGCTGTATATGAAAAACTGGACCACAGGTATCTTTAGCATTCTAAGTGGGAGCTTTTTGCTGCATCCTTTTCCCCCTGTACTTTAGTCTTAACTAATTGGTTTACATTTTATTTGTTACAGATTCATGATTTTAATGTCCCCTTTTTCCTTCTCTGCTGTGAAAAGTCCACTTAGAAGTTGTATCATACATGTAGATGTTTTCACTGTTGTCTTTTATAGACAGTTTACAACTACTGTACAAGTCTAGACTCCAATGAGACTATAATAGAAGAAACAATTCTGAAGAAGATATCAAAATGGTGTCTTAATTAGCTGGCAGACCATTGTTACTGCAGTGGTCCCTTGTTGTTGGGAGAAATTAGCTATGTGGCAGGAGAGGCCAGAGGTGTACAAGGGACCACACATCAGTTTATACAAAGGTCCAGTACAATAGGAAGACTCCAAATTTAAAGGCTAAAGTAAATAGATTTTATTAAAGAACTAGGAGTAAGGCCCATTGTGGGAAGAAATACAACGAGCTCTAGAAGGAAGCTCCAGATGAGTGTCCCAGCTGTGGCTGGTGGGGTGGCAGAGGGAAGGGGAAAATATAGGGAAGCAAGCCATGTTTATTTCCTTCGGCTTAGCTATAAGGCAGGGCTGTCTCAAGTCATTTTGCTGCCCCAAATGGGTAGTATGGGAGGACAGCCTGATGGTAACTGATATGGTTCCCTCCACCCCTGACTTTGTTGATTTGGGGTTATGCAGTGGCAGCTATGGTAGAAAAGCACCTCCTCCTATGCCATGTCTTCTGGTTCCAAGGGTCTGGAAAGCGGTTCTATAGCCAGTTACAGGGTTGCCAACTCTGGGTTGGGAAATACCTGTAGATTTGAGGGGTAGAGCCTGGGGAGGGCAGGGTTTGGAGTGTGGAGGGACCTCAGCAGGGTATAATTCCATAGAGTCCATTGCCCAAAGCAGCCATTTTCTCCAGGAGACCTGATCTTGGAGATCTCCAGGTGCTGCCTGGAGGCTGGCAATACTAAGGGGAGGGCCAGACCTGTAGATCTGAGGGGTAGAGCTGGGGTAGGGCAAGGTTTGGGGTGCAGAGGGACTTCAGCAGGGTATAATTCCATAGAGTCCACTGCCCAAAGCAGCCATTGTAGTAGCTGGGAAATTTTCTGTAGGGGAAATTATGTGCTGTGGCTGGGGAACATGGTGATTTCTGGGAGATCTCCAGGCCCCACAGGGAGATTGGCAACTCCAGTGACCATTTAAGGGAAGATTGGGCTATATATTTTGGTAAATCCACTCATCATTTAAGGGAAAATTGGGATATGTATTTTACCTCAAGACACATTCAATGACTCCCAACAGCAACAACAAACTGTTTAGAATGTTAGAGGCAATAGCCAATCAGGGCGCATATGCAAATGACCTTTGTGTTCTGACTGGGTATTGGGGGGAGAAGAACTGCAAACTGTTTAGAATATTGGAGGCAAGACTCAGGCAATACAGCCAGTTTATAGGGACAGCTTCTGAATGACAGATCAGGGAACCAACTAAGCATTCAAAAAGAGCAAGCAATACAGAACTAAGAAAGCAGAGGTGATTGATAGTGAATGGGGTGGGTGGGAGCAGAGATTGGATTTCCCCTCCCCAGTGGGTACTTGTGGGCCCTCTTGTTTATTATAATGAAAATTAGACCATTCCCATGGGTTCCATCTTGAGAGCCAGTTTGGTGTAGTGGTTAAATGTGTAGACTCTAATCTGGGAGAACCGGGTTTGATTCCCCACTTCTTCACATGCACCTTGGGTCAGTCACAAATTCTCTCAGAGCTGTTTTCTCAAGAGCAGTTCTATCAGAGCTCTCTCAGCCTCACCTACCTCACATGGTGTCTGTTGTGGGGAGGAGAAGGGAAAGGAGATTGTAAGCCACTCTGAGACTCCAGGTGAAGGGTGGGGTATAAATCCAATCCTCCTCCTCCTCCTCCTCCTCCTTCTTCCAGGGTAATACCTGTCCAGATGTACAGAAGTCCTTGAAGAGAATAGCACCAACTCTCAGTGTTATGCACTATAGAGGGTCCAGAAGAGAGAGAGAGAGGACAGATATAGATCTTGGAGAACAACACTGACCAATAGGAGGTCCTGAGGGGCTTGTCTGAGGTGAAGACAAAAGATTACCTGGGCCAATCCTGGGTCCCAAGGAGTGCAGCATCAGGAGGAGCCAGTTCTAGGTATGAACAATGAGGTTCCAGAGGGGCAGAGTCTGGATTAACAATAGCCTTGATGGGTTTAAGCCAGGTTCTGGGTGTCTAGTTGAATGGGTTATCTGACCACTAATGGTCCAGTCAAGGCAGTTTGAAAAGGCAGGGGTCTTTTCGGGGGGGAGCGCACCGGAGCGAAGCTCCGGGAGCTCAGGAGCCAAGCCTCGCCCCCAGCCGGCGTCCCGGAGAGTCTTTCAGGCAGCCGAATGTCAATTTCAGCTCCATTATATCCTATGGGCCATTGAAGTCAATGGTGAAAACATAGGGTATATTCTAGGGGCTGGAGGGGAGGGGATTTGAGGGAGAGGCTCGAAACTCACAGGATAGCTGATGGAGCCTCTCCCCAAGATACCCACCAAGTTTCAAGAGCATTGGACCAGGGGGTACAATTCTATGGGCCCCTAAACAGGTTGCCCCTATTCCCTCCATTGTTCTCTATGGTGGGAAAAAAATAACTTTTTTCCCACCATAGAGAACAATGGAGGAAATGGGGCAACCTGTTTGGGGGCCCATAGAATTGGACCCCCTGGTCCAATGTTCTTGAAACTTGGTGGGTATCTTGGGGAGAGGCTCCATCAGCTATCCTGTGATCTTGGAGCCTCTCCCTCAAACCCCCTCCCCTCCAGCCCCCAGAATATACCCTATGTTTTCACCATTGACTTCAATGGCCCATAGGGTATAATGGGGCTGAATTGCCACTGAATTTCTTTCATTCCCTCCTTTCCTTCTTTCTTTTTCCTCTTTCCCTCATTCTTCTCTTTCTTTCTTTCTTTCTTTCTTTCTTTCTTTCTTTCTTTCTTTCTTTCTTTCTTTCTTTCTTTCTTTCTTTCTTTCTTTCTTTCTTTCTTTCTTTCTTTCTTTCTTTCTTTCTTTCTTTCTTTCTTTCTTTCTTTCCCACCTTCTTCTCTTCTCTTTTTTCCTCCTTTCCCTGTTTCCCTCCTTCTTCCCTCTCTTTCTTTCTCTCTCTCTTTCCTTCCTTCTTTCCTTCTCTCTACTCTCTCTCTTTCCTTCCCTCTTTCCTCCTTCTGTGGCCCAACTCTCATGAGAAGGAGTTTAAACTTTAAACCCCTTCTCTCTTAGCTCCCCCACCCAGACCAGCTGGGGAAGGGAAGGGGAGGCTTTTGAAGATGCTTCCCCCTTTTGCTTCCCCTTCTGACATCACTTCCGGTGATGTCAGGGGGCGTGGCATATGCTAATAGCCTAATAGCTCATTAGCATACCATATGCTAATGAGCTCCTGCAGCTGTTCTTCTACGAAAAGATCCCTGTGAAAAGGTATAGTATAGACAAAAAGTGGGGGATGAGTCCCTGATTAGCATCAGGAAGGACTGCTAAACATTTGAATGTATGATTAGTTTATCTTGGTATCCTGAAAGATGAAGCAGGAAAGACAGTTTTGGAGACCAAGGATTCTCACATAGACATGGGGTCACACAAAAAGGGCTACCTGAAGTTCTGGAGATAGAAAGGCTATTTGCCAGGTGGCCTCTGAATAACTTTAAAAATGCAGATGCACTACCTGGTGGAACCCATTGTTTCATATGCATACTTTTGCTGGATGTGGGGAGGAGACTGGAGGTTTTCCCTGAGGGCGGAAAATGGAGAGCCTTTCCCAGAGCTACAACTTACTCTGTGTTTCAGAAACGGGGGGGGGGTCTTCCTTGGTTTGAGTTTGTGGGTCTCTGGCTCAGGTTAGAAAGTCGGGTGCCTCTGTTGTTGGGGCTCCCATAGGGTAAGGCAGCGCCTCTGAGCTATATCATCAATTGCTATACTTTGCTGTATCATTCACTGAATTATTGTACTTCAAGTATTATACTTCACTGTATCATGAACTGTATATAGAGACCATTTGCACTGTATGCACTGTATTGCTGGCACTGTATTGTTGGCACTGTATATATCAACAATATGGTTTTACACAGTTAAGGAGAATTGTTTTCTTCCCTCTCAGTGACAGCTCAGCAGCAGTAAAATATGACATTGTGCCCCTCACTGCTCACTGTTATTGGATGAGAGTATTTTAGACTTTTCAACTATTCTATTGTTTACTTCATTTATATAGGTTGTCTAAATTAGTGTGGAAATACAGAAAGAATATGCAAATAGAGGCAGTATATTTGGCTATAAAACACCTGATTAGAATATATGGCTGGTAGGCCATAAACTTCTGAGAGGCTGTTCATTTAACAAGACTCAGTTGAAATTCTATTCCCTTCCATGGGACGATATTGTTGGAACTGATCAGTGAATTGCTGCACAATTTTAATTAATTTTGTATGTGTGTAACATGAATTCTAATATTACAACTAAAGCAGCTATACAATCCTCTATATTTTGTAAGCAACTGTAATAGACACAATTTGTTCACCCAGAAGGGGCTAACACAATGAAATTAATTGGAAAAGGTAGTGAAAAAGCATTATTTGCCCAGGGCATCTGTTCTACAGAGAACAGATGCAAAGTTGATATGGATTTAACATGCAGTAGCAATACATCTTTGTTTAGAAAGCAGCCCTGGGAGAAACATGTCAATGAGGACTGACTCTCAGGTTTTAATGCATAACTTTTCAAAGAACACAGCAGTGGTTACATATGTATTGCTTTCTGCAAGTGTGGGAAAGAGTGACAAAGTATGGCATTTCAACTTTATTCGGGGTGGGAAAGTAGAGAGATATAATTAAACTAAATTGCACGAGTGTAATGCAAACTGAATGTGTCTCATGATAACTGTGTTTACCAGCCAATGGAAATATATTTTGAATGTAACTATATATTGATAAAAAGAAGATTCTTCCTGAATATATTTAATTAGAAAGAAAATATTCAGATTAATAATTTCTAAAAATGCATCGGTTATATTGATAAGTTTATCCTTGATTTTCATAATTTTTCAGTCTCAGCATTATAACAATTAATGTTCTATATGCTTTAATTAGATTAAATTAGAGACTTAATTTTCATCTTCTTTGCTGGAAATGTTGCATTGTGCTGCAAGATGCTTGGACAGCTATACATGTTTTTGGAATACTAAGAAAACTTCACAAGAAATAAAAAAGAATAAATGTGTCAAAAGCTGATAAAGAATACAAGTGTTAAATCTACAGCTTGGTGGGGAAATAGCTGTAGATTATCACACTAACTTTTCCCATTATTTGATGTTCTAGCAAAGAAAGCCAGTCTTTCATTAAGATAAAAAGTGTAACATCTCCTATTAAGGTTCAAGCTAAAACATACACCAGCAGCTTAAAAACCAAGTCAAGAAGCAAATAAAATTGGAGAAATATGTTTAGAAATCAGGGATCTTCTGACCAGATGGTTTGTCTGCATGCAGAGAACTTTTCCTGTCTCAGCTATTCCTCCATGTTAAGTATTTGAAAGCCTTGTAATATTATAAAACTTTATAATCTTTAAAGAGTTGGACCAGATAATAACAAAGTTTGTTTGGCTGGGAAAAAAACCTAGAATCAGATTGAAGGCTCTACAAGACCTAAAAGAAAGAGGCGGTTGTGGGCAATTATACAAATGAGATGGTTTATGAACATTTCTAAACTGGCTGTACCGCTAGAGGCGTTTACTCTACCCAGACTAGATGATGAAAATCTGCCAAGGAGATATATAAATATATTGAATTCAAGAAATGAGCTTAAGTTGCAAGAAAATTTAACACGGTGGCAGAGAGCTCAGATAGAATCGAAATATGTCAGGGATAAGAAGACGGGCTTCATTGAGTCTGTTAGAGTTGGAGAAAATATTGAGTGTGCCGGAGAAGTTCATAAAAAAAATGTATACACTACTTTTAGAAGATATGATGGCAGATGAAATAGTGAAACAAAATATGATTCAATGGAGCCAGAATTTGGGGTACAATATAGCACTGGAGCAATGGGACCAGATATGGAATAAAAATGTTAAAATAACTAAAGAGATTTCTTATAAAGAGAAAATGTATAAAATGTTTTATAGATGGTAAGTTACACCGGAAAGAATTGCTAAATATGATAAATGTTCCAATAAGTGTTGGAAATGTGAGAATAAGGTGGGCTCATTTTATCACATGTGGTGGTCGTGTAGCGTTATTAAAAGCTATTAGATATGGGTGCACAGACTGATACAGAAGATCCTAGGGAGCACAATTCCTTTTAAGCCAGAAGTATTGTTGTAATGTATTTTACCTAAGGAGGTAAATAGAGATTATCGTTATTTGTTAATATACTTGGCAACTGCTGCTAGAATTTTGTATGCAAAATATTGGAGAACCACCCAAACACCATCAAGACAAGAATTTATTGCAAAGATATTTGAGGCGGCAGAGATGGATAAGCTGTCTTTGAGTACGAAAGGACATTCAGATCCCACTTTTCAGAACACTTGGCAACGTTTTTATGATTGGTACAAATTAAATGGATGAGAGGGTAAAGAATTGTTTAAAGAAAAGATAAAATCAGAGATGAAATATATTGTTTGTAATAAGAGATACTCATGTAAAGGGTAACATTAAATTGAATGATAAAGTGCTTTAAATATGCTATACAAATGGAACTTAAAAACCCCCATATGTGTTCTATGTTTGTGGTTTAGTTTTTTGTGCTGTTTTTCAGTGTTGTGTTGTGATATTGTATTGTATTGTACTGTGTTGTATTGTATTGTTCAGTTGTAGTTGGTTACAAAAATAAATAAAATTCTGCCTTTCAGGGCGATTTCCAAAAAGAAAAAAATTTGAAAGTCATCCTGAAGTTCCAAGTTCCACAAATACAAATTCCCTGTTATATTCCTTTTAAATTTGCTTATATATTCAGATAACCAGTTTTTGGATCATCACCCTCCAAAACTGGCTCATTGACATGTTCCAATTCTACTGTATGCAGATGATGCTGTTATTCTTTCTAGGACCTCCAATGGACTAAGAAGAGCTCTTCACAGTCTTGCTGTCTACTGCCACACTCAACAGCTTGTGATTAACTATCATAAAACTAAGGTCATGTCCTTTGGCAAGCATTCTAAACATAGAATCTGGTCTATAAGGGGCCAGAGTCTAGAACAAGTCAACTCTTTTAGTTATCTAGGGATGGCCGTGTAGGCTACCAGCTCCAGAGCACTACACAGTGATTATGTTGTGGCCAAGGGAGAAAGGTCAGCTCACAATATCATTAAATTTCTCCGCACTAAGGAGGGCTATTTCTCTCCAGCTGCCCTTAAGCTCTTTCAAGCAAAGACATTCTCTCATCTCCTATATGGGACATTTATGGATCCTTAGTGTTCTACTACTTATAAATAGCCATTCTATAACCAAAGCATTCTAAAAATAATATACTAACCCTAAAAAAGAAACATACCTAATTCACATCCCTTTAAGATTATATTTTACTAGATTAAACTTCACATTTCTTATGAAAATTTTCATACAAGTACTGATCACGTTTATCTTTAGGATTTTCTAAAATAACACATACAAATGCCTTATAACAAATATTTCTTTGACATTTAATTTATTTTCAATTTTAATTCAATTTAACCGTGGTTATTTTATTAGTTATCATTAACCATCCTTTACCCTATTACAGCCATACTAAATTCCATACAACTTTTATTAATATTTGTTCTTGAATCACATTACAAAGTTTTGAGCTTTTCTATAATTACAGATAAAAAACTGTCTTGTGGCACTTATTTCTCTTAACATTTAATTTTAGTCACAATTTCTCTTGTTTTATATCATTCTCATTAAATCTCCTTAAATTCCATTTTAAATGTCATTTGGCCTGTTGTAGCAATTCCACCTTAAGTAGTTCTTCCACCATTTTTCCTCCTTCTTGAATCCCCAGCATTTTATCTTCTGTAGTTGTGGATTATTCCTGTAGTATTTCAATCTGGGAGTAGAACTCTCTCCTTGTTTACTTGCTGAATCTAAAAAAGATGTATTAGTCATGCTTAAAATTATCTTCCGTTCCTCCATCTTGGTATCTTGTGATTCTTTCACTTCAGGCAGGCATGCAGCTATTTCCCCCATTTTCAATCTAAACAGTTTAATCTCTTATATTTCTGCCTCTTCCAATCTCAGTTCCTGCCTTGGTTCTTGTGCTTCATTTGGTAGTTGTTTTGGTAAACTTTCTGCTTGGTGAAATTTACAAGAAAGCTCCTGGACATAGTCCTCTAAAAGGCACAAATTGTACTGTATTGGAAGTATAGCTATGTTAAAAATGTCCTTTAATGTTTCCATTATCACTTGAAAGGTAGCCATTGTTCCCATGGAGCAAATTAGCTAGATAGCTGAACCCACAAAGTTTGTTTAGAGAGAATCCAAAGAAGCCAGAGAATCCAAATTAGTTCTAATATTCATTAAATCTTCTTCCAGCAACAATCCTTCTCTGAATCCAATTTAATTTCAATATAGTCCAAATAAATTCATTATAGAGTCATATTAATAATATCCAATCCACTTTTTAATTTTCATCCAGTTAAATCAATAAGGGACAGCACAGTCGAAACTCTTCTAAGAATTGTAGTGCCTTTAAAATGTTAATTCCATTAGTTTGAGAGCCACTTCCAAATCAGGGGGGGAACAGTTCCCCCTCTCCCCAAGATCTTTCTAATCCTTTTTACAGTCTGGTTAAATCCTTCAGCTCTATTTCAGCAGGCCTTTCATGAAAAAAAGAGAACTTACTTGTAGAATATCTTCTTATAGTTTATGTAGAGGGTCACTTGATGTAGAAGAATACTTAGTTTCAGTTCTTAAAAGTCTGGTTGTCACAACTTGGTGCCAAAATAGTGACTGCATCCACTGGGGCTTCAGGGCAAACAGGAGACTCCAGATCAAAGTCACTGCCAGGATCTGGCTCTCTGTCATGCCCCCTGCTTCAGGTATCCCTCTCCTGAGGTAATCCTAGGGGTCCCCAAACTGCACAATTCAGGTGGCCACTGGAGCAGAGCTCTGTGGCTCCCCCCAATCTCATTGTGCTGAAACAAAAAACTGGACTCTCTGGATTTTTTTAGGAGAGGCACCAGCAGCTATGCTGCAAATTTGGTGCCTCTACCTCAAAAACAGCCCCCAGAGCCCCAGATACTCCCAGATCAATTCTCCATAGGGTATACCCCATAGGGCAAAATGAAGCAAAAAAAAAATCAGGTTTCCTGAATATTTCCCAAATCTGAATATCATACCTGTACTGAGATTCAGGAATATTGGGAAATACCAATATTTTAAGGGTTCAGTATACCTGAACCAAAAAAATACCATTTTTTTTGCACACCCCTTGTAATTTTTAGGAGTGATGTTCACATGTTCCCATCTATTGATAGATGCAATGAACTAATAGTATTCTTAATAGTTATTGCAGATGTGGGGAGGAGTGGCAGCTGAAAGAAATGGGGAGTATGAAAGAAGTGGGGAGGAGTGGCAGCTTTGTACCAGGGGTTCAATTACACCAATTTCACATAATGGCAAAGGAAGCACAATAGTCCGGTCTACTGAACAATAGCAAAGCAGTTGGCACTGTGAATGAAGAACAGTGATAAGTGATTGTCTGGCACTCATAAAATAGTGAGTCAGTCACTGCTTTGAATGGGAATATGGATTTAAAAAATAGTTTGGCGACATGTGAAGTAGCAAGACAGTGAGCACTTTGAAAGAGAACTATGATGGTTAGTGTTTGGCAGCGGATGCTATACTAAGCTAATCAGATGCTTTCTTGAGAATCCATGAACAAATTTCTCCATCCACCCCCATTCTCTGGAACATTCAAAAAGTTACTAGGAAAATATATATTATTCAGTAGGGATAATGTGTCCAGGTCTTTCTGATTTGTTATGTTTGGAAGTCCATATCCTTCCCACTTTTTTAGTTTCTTTCCTGATTTTGGTGCTTTGTTTTGCAGCTATTTTAGGTCTATTCAGTGTCTGTTTTTATGACACATATGTGGGAGAAAGGTGGTTTTTTAAAATTTATGTAATACATGGTAGATCTCCTTTAAAATGGAAAATCACAAAAATAGGAAGAAGGGGCAGTGAGGGCATGCAAAATGGAACACAAAGTTTTTACTCATAGGTGAAAGACAGTGACAGAGAGAGCAGGGGAATCTGCCATTATTTTGATGGCATGACAAAATAAGACCTTTCCTGGGTTGCTATCTCTCTAGCTTCAGGTGGCAGGGTAGCCTGAATCATGGGTAGCCTGAAAATGACTATATTGGTAAGGTAGATAGGTGATCCTTAAGGTATGTTGGTCCCGAACAAGACTGGATGGATATGGTGCCTGTGACCCACTCCACTCAGCATTCTGACCATGGCATTCTGTACTAACTGTACGCAACCCCACACAGAGTGCATTGCAGGAGTATAATCCAAGAGTTACCATGATATGCACCCAAGAGGCTCAGGAAAGTCAATAGCTGGCTCATCAGCCAAAGTGATGGCAACTGCTGCCTCCTACCTCATATTGATGTTTTCCTTCTCTGCACAATGATATTAGTGCTCTCAAGAAATTCAGTGACAGTAGAGGAATAATTCCAGGGGTCTTTTTTAGGGAAGGGAGCGCACCAGAGCAGAGCTCCGGCAGCTTCTGAGAGCAGAAAGGCTCTTGCATGTCAGTTTTGGCCATACAAGCCAATTTGGTAGTCTTTCGACCAGCTGAATGTCAATTTCAGCCCAATTATATCCTATGGGCCATTGAAGTCCATGGTGAAAACATAGGGTATATTCTGGGGGCTGGAGAGAAGGGGTTTGAAGGAGAGGCTCCAAACTCACAGGGTAGCTGTTGGAGCCTCTCCCCAAGATACCCACCAAGTTTCAAGAACATTGGACATGGGGTCCAATTCTATGGGCCCCCAAACAGGTTGCCCTCCATTGTTCTCTATACTGGGAAACAAAGATACTTTTTTCCCACAGTGCTGTTAGTAGCTCTGGGGGGAAGGGAGTTTGAGGGAGAGGCTCCAAATTTTCAGGGTAGCTTCAGGAGCCTCTCCCCACATACACCCCACGTCTCAAAGCAATTGGACCAATGGGACTAATTCTATGGGCACTCAAACAGGTTACCCCCATTACCTCCATTGTTTCCAATGGGGAAACCCAGCCAGCAGCACTTAAGGGAGGCAAGCGGGCAGCCACCCAGCAGTCAGACTCTCCCAGAGAATCTCAGGGAAAGTGAACTGTCTTGGGAGGTGCTTGTTTGCCAGGAGAACAAGTGTGTGGCCACAGTGCCACACAGAAACCCCAAAAGACCAAAAGGAACATCATTTATACATGTATAAATTGATGGTGCAACCTCATTGGACCACCCACACCACACACACCTCTAAAATAATATTTATAGCACTGGAAAAAATGCAGAAAAGGGCAACTGCAATAATAAGAGGAGGACACTTTCCCTATGAAGAAAGGTTAAGGTGCTTGTGGATCTTAGCTTTGAGAAACAATGACTGAGGGGTGACATGATAAGAGGTTTACAAGACTATGCATGGGATAGAGCAGGTAGAGAAAGAAGTAGTTTTCACCCTTTCTCACAAGACAAGAACTCATGGGCACTCAATGAAATTGCTGAGCAGTCAGGTTAGAAGTTAGAACAGATGAAAGGTTTTTTGGTTCTTACAGGTTTACAACTTTAAAAAGTTCTGCTGGTTGCTGTTGCTTGGAGGGAGGGGGTTGTTTGTTTTTTTCCTCTCTGCTCCATCCTCCATACATTTGTCAAATTCCATCTGGAAGCTGTTCATGCCAATCACCACCACCTCCTGTAGCAGTGAATTCCATGTGTTAATCACTGTTTGGATGAAGAAGTACTTCCTTTCATCTGTAGTTGCCCTTTTCTGCATTTTTACCAGCTACCCTGAAAATCTGGAGCCTCTCCCTCAACCCCCCCGCCCCCGGAGCTACGAACAGCACCGTGGGAAAAAAGTAACTTTGTTTCCCACTGTAGAGAACAATGGAGGGGATGGGGGCAACCTGTTTGGGGGCCCATAGAATTGGACCCCCTGTCCAATGTTCTTGAAACTTGGTGAGTATCTTGAGGAGAGGCTCCAACAGCTACCCTGTGAGTTTGGAGCCTCTCCTTCAAACCCCTTCTCTCCAGCCCCCAGAATATACCCTATGTTTTCACCATGGACTTCAATGGCCCATAGGATATAATTGGGCTGAAATTGACATTTGGCTGGCCGAAAGACTCCCGAATTGGCTTGTACCCTATGTTTTCACCATTGACTTCAATGGCCCATAGGATATAATAGGGCCAAATTGTCGCCAAATTTCTTTCATTCCCTCCTTTCCTTCTCTCCTTTTCATGTTTCCCACCTTCTTCTCTTCTCTTTTTCCTCCTTTCCCTGTTTCCCTCCTTCTTCCCTTCTCTCTCTTTCTTTCTCTCCTTCTTTCCTTCTCCTTCTTTCCTTCTTTTTCTTTCCCTCTTTTCTTCTCTCTACTCTCTCTCTTTCCTCCTTCTGTGGCCCAACTCTAGTGAGAAGGGGTTTAAACTTTAAACTCCTTCTCTCTTCACTTCCCCACCCAGGCCAGCTGGGGAAGGGAAGGGGAGGCTTTCAAAGATGCCTCTCCCCCCTTTTGCTTCCCCTTCTGACATCACTTCTGGTGATGTCAGGGGGTGTGGCATATGCTAATAGCCTAGTAGCTTATTAGCATACCATATGCTAATGAGCTCCTGCAGCTCTTTTTCTATGAAAAGACCCCTGAATAATTCTATGGGATCCTAAATACAGTCCAGTAAAGTGTAACATTGCTCACATTTGGACACCAGAATTTAATAAGACTCAGGTTTAAAAAATAAGAAAGAATGAGTGTCAACATCTGTTTTGCCTGAGAGCTGTGAAATGCAGAACAGAACCTGACATTGGACATGAAATGAGTTCACATGGAACTGAGGCCTTCAGGGGGTCAGTATAATTGGTCATCAAAATGTGGTGACATATTTTGTGACACTGGCCACTAGTAGTAAGCATCAGAATAAGCAGTTTTGTCAGACATTGAAGGATGAATAGCCCACAAGGACCTAGTGGATTTAAAATGCTGTAGTTAGCTGTGATGAGATGCTGGTCCTGCTTTTGAAACCATTAACTGATGAAGAATAACACTATAAATTATCTTTATTATGATGATCTGTCTGTTTTTAAAAGCCATTTTGACAAAGGGTGGGAGTTAAAGAATCCTGATACAGAAGAAAGAAACAAGGCCCTGGTATTAATTTTCAGTACATATATATGAAACCAATATGGAATACTGATTACCTGTATATTGTATTCCATACTTGTGTATGTGGAAACCAGCAATGAAAAACCTGTAGTGCAGGAAACCAGATGTAATACTCACAAAATCAATGATGCTAAATAAGCAATGATTTCCTGTTAATAAAAATAAAACAAAAGAAAGTGCAAAGTAGTAAAAATATGACTGAAAATTAATTATAAATTAAAACTCAAACAAGAGAGAAGGCTGTGGCCTGATTGAAAAGTGCTAAGAGAAATTTCCCCCATAACCCAGAAAATCAATCTGGCATGCAACAAATGCAATTAAAGATAACAATGTACAATCTATGATCCATTCACTCCTACATCATATTAACAAGTGGATATGAATAGGTTAAACACCCTGAAAAACCAGGTTGTGCATAAATCCAGATCGATTTCATCTGGTCAGGTTTTTGCTCACCTCCTTATGTATCCTTCTGGTTGCTGTTCATGCTCCCAAAACTTTGCCTTGGCTGCAAGCCTGTTGAACTCCAACTTTTGTGTGCTGTGCTTGCCATGGGAAAATGGGACAACACACTGATACTTTCTTATAATACCACAAGGAATAAGGCCCATTGTGGAATTAAATACAAGGAGCTCTGGAAAGAGGGTCTGGCTTTGCACACTCAGCATCAATTTGCTGTGGCAACCTCAGCAGGGTATACTGACAGAGAGTCCAACATTTTCTCAAGGGAATTGATCTCTGCCATCTCAGTGATCTCCAGCCCTCACTTGGAGATTGGAAACAATGGCTCCCCAGGAGGAAATGGCTGGTTTGGAGGGTGGAGTCACATCCCAGCCAGCCATCAGTGGACTGTTATCTGTCCCTCTGACTTCAGGTTTCCATCTCCTCCCCCCCTCCCTGCAGCCTATATGTAGGAAAAATATAGTCTTTCTCGGATTTCCGGTCAACAGCATGGCAATGGCAGCCACTACTCCCGAGCCTCGGGAGAGTGGCTAGCACATCAGTGGTTTGGAGGGGGGCTACAGAAGTGGCCCCTCCATGGAACCCTGTGCAAGGGTTTCTAGCCAGAGGGCTTTTAAGGAGTTGCCTCTTCGGCGGCGGAATGCCACGGAATTGAGGCGCTCCTTCGCCCTAACGGTCCTACCGCTGGTGGCCGAATGGCACGAGCTAGGCTGATTGGGGCAAGCGGAGGAGATCGGGTGAGATGCGACAACTGAGGCGAGGCTGCAGGCAGCCGAGGATGAACGTGAGTTCAATGCAAGCGATTTAAGGAAGAAACAGCGAATTCCCTGCCCCTTTGTCTCACCGGTTTGGAGGGAGTTCCCTCCCCACACGAGCGGCAAATAGAAGGAAAAGGGTGGGCACAGGGAAAAGAGAAAAGCAGTTTGGTTTTGAGAGACTTACCAGAGCGGATTTTACGCATAAGCGAATTTCAGAGGCGGTGAAGGAGCGGTTGGTTCCTGTAAACAATAATCCAAGATGTCGGGCGTTGGGAAGAAGGTGACGAAACTGAAACCTCCAGGCAGTCAGAGTCCCAGGCCGGAGGAGGGGCCAGATGTCATAAGACTACTAGCGGATATGCTTAAGCCAGTCATGGATCAACTCGCTGGTATTAACCAGCAGTTAGCCGTTTTAAATCAGACGATGGCAGAACAACAGCTCCAAGTGGCAGAAACGGTTAAACAAACAGAGCAGATGATTGCAGAAGTGAAGGAGATGCACTTCGAACACAGAAAGTTGAAGAAAAGAGTGGATCAAGTGGTGAATAAGCAAAACCATCAAGAATATAGGCTTTTGTCCTTGCAAATGGAAAAAGCTAATATGATCCTCAGGTTTCAAGGGGTGCCAGAGACTTCAAAGGAAGATTTAAAGACGCTCCTTAGTGATCTTCTCGCACCAGTTGTAGGCTTAAAAGCAGAAGAAATTATGCACGACATGGAAGCAGCATATAGGGTGTATTCAAACTACACCAAAAAGAATAGCCTACCTGGTGAAATATCAGTCAGATTTTCAAGAAGACAAACTAGGGATGCAATTTTACGAGAAACTTCGGCAGCTCCATTGAAAATGGGGAATGACAGTATCAAGGTTCTAAAGGACATACCATTCGAGATTCGTCAGAAGCGGAAAAGTTATAAGGACTTGACACTCTTTCTCCAAACCAACCAAATTAGATACAAATGGGTAGATCCGGAAGGAGTGGTCTTTAAGATGAATGATAAGAGAGAGAAGATCGATTCTGTGTTTAAAGCCAAGGAATTTCTCAAACGTCACCTGGGGACTAAAGAAGATGGCGAAACTGGTTCGAGTGGCTCTGTTCCCTCCGAGACGGACGAGGACCTGGCGGCAGAAGAAGGCGCTGATGCCCGAAGACCAGCTTATCTACTTAGGGACAGGAAACTTAATTAAGGCAGAAGGAGTCTGAAATTGGCCTTTATGAAGCGAGTTAGAGAGATGCTCTGGAATACTCTCATAACAATTAATCAGCTAATTTTGAGACAGGGAAAGTTAGGAACTCGCGGTATTCATGCATACTAACTGTGTTGTACTAACATAGATACTAACGGGGTAGAATGATCTCCTACTCTTGGGTTTTTAGCTTAGTGTGGGTTTGCTTTTCTTTCTCCCTTAGTGTTTAGTTCCCCCTCCTTTTTTCTTTAGTTTGTAGTCTATATAAAATGCAAATAAATAAAAAATCCCCTTCGGGGTTTTTGTTTTTTTTTTAAAAAAAGAAAAATATAGTCTTTCTCCACAGTGGGGGCCAAAGCAGATCACATCATTCTCCTCTCCCCCTTTAGATCTGCACAGCAACCCTGTGAGTAGGTTAGGCTGAAAGTCTGTGAGTGGTCTGAAATCACCCAGTCAGCTTCCACTGGAAGAACCTGGGTCTGGCAGACCCTGCTTTGAAGCACTAACTGCTATGTCACACTGGCTGTCACAGGGGGCTACCTCAAAAGGGTATAATGACACAGAGTCCACCATTTTATCCAGGGGAACTGATCTCTACTACCTGAAGAGCAGTTGTAATTCTGAGTGATCTCCAGCCCTCCCCTGGAAATTGGCAACAATGGTTCCCCAGGAGGAAATGGCTGGTTTGGAGAGTGGAGTCTATGAAATTGTACCTGTCCAAGGTCCTACCCCTCCTCAAACCCCACCCTTTCCAGGCTCCACCCCTGAAATTTCCAGGAATTTCCCAACCTGGAGTTGGCAACCCTATCTCCTTCCCAACCAAGTATCAGTGGACCATTATCTGCCCCTCTGACTTCAGCTTTCTATTTCCTCCCCTCTCCCTGCAGCCTATACCAAGGAAAAGTATAGTCTTTCTCTGCAGTGTGGACCAAAGCGGATCACATCATTCTTCTCTCCCCCTTTTGATTTGTACAACAACCCTGTGGGGTAGGTTAGGCTGAAAGTTTGTGACTGGTCTGAAATCACCCACTCAGCTTCCACAGCAAGAACTTGGGTCAGGCAAACCCTGCTCTGAAGCGTTGTTATGACACAGTGGCTATCCTAGGGGGGCTGCTGCTGGTGAACAGGAGCAAGCAGCCATGCCTAGTTTATTTATTTATATTCTAATTTATATCCCACCCTACCCCTCTGGGGCAGGCTCACGGCAGCTTACAGATTAAAACATTAAAACAATCAAACCATTAAACATTAAAATGCTTCATTAAAATGATACAGTATTACATATTGAAGTGCTAGCAATGTTGTTCCAGTATCAAAACTATGGCGGTGCTGCATGAGAGCATACCATGTGATGTTCCTTCCAACACTGATCTTGCTCGGCACATGCAGGCTGACAATAATTCACCGGGAACCAGGCTTTACAGTTGCATACTTGGCAATTCAATAAATCAGTGTAGTTCCTTTAAGTATTTAGGAATTACATTTAGAGGGAATCTGAACTGGAATGCTCATATTGCCACAGTAAAAGCATCTGCAACAAGGATTGTGGGGTCTGTTTTGAAGTTTTACTATACTAAGGGAGGTTTTCTTATTGATCCTGTTTTAAAATTATTTTAACCCACCCCCCCCAACTTCTGTATGGTGCTGAGGTTTGGGGGTGGAAAGAGGATATCCTTACTAGTATTTAAACAATTCAAAATCAGTTTTTAAGGTGCATGCTGGCTCTTCCTAAGAGCAGTTGCCCTGATAAGAGCAGAAACAGGCCTGCCTTCCTTAAGGGTGTGGCTGCATCTTGCTGTTCTAAAATCTTGGAAGAAAATCAGAGCTTCCAGTACTGACTGTTTCAGCCAACTGGCACTTAATTCAATGCTATCCAAAGACTTAGAGCATTCTTGTTTTCTTAATAATTTATTATCAAGTTACTCCATCCCTGATGACCATCTTAGTTCTTTAACAAACAGTTCAGATCTCAGAGACTGGGTATTTAAGTGTGATGCTCTGTTAGACAGACACTTAATTTTAAAATGACAGTCTGCTCCCTGGTTCAAATCATTTAAGAATGACCATTTTAGATCCCCCTACCTAGTTAGTATAGATAATCATAACCTCAGAACAGCTTTCACATCTTTGCATTTTGAATCAATGCCAACGGCCATATTAGCTGGCCGCTACAGTAGAACACCCAAGGAACAGCGCTTTTGTATTTGTGGCTCTTCTGTTATTGAGGATCTTCCCGATTACATTCTTGAATGCTCAATGTATACCCAACCTAGGTTAAAATTTCTCTCTGGTATTTTATCAGACAAGATTTTATTCAGAATCTGAGAAGATTGTATTCTTGTTAGCTGATTCCAATGCCAATATATCCTATAGAATGGCTCTATTTGCCTTGGCTGCAAAGAAAATATGGGCCAATGCTGCTCTTATGGGAACTAATTAACATTGATCTTAGTGGGTACGTTTTGATTCAATTAATTGCTTATAACTTCAGTTTTATGGTTTTATAATATCTTAGATTTCACTCAATTTTATACTCAATTTTATACCATTATTCATGTTTATAGTATTCCGCACTGTTGTTATCTTTGGTTTGTAATGGCCTATGGCTAAATACAATAAATTTTGATTACAGTCAGTACTAGTGGTACAGACTAGTGATGGCAATTAGTAATGGTGATGGCTCCTAATTAAAAGCCTGGTGGAAGAGCTCCATCTTGCAGAACCTGCAGAACTGTAAAAGATCCTGCAGGACCCTGATCTCCTCTGGGAGCTCATTCAACAAGTACGGAGCTGCCACTGAAAAAGCCCTGGCCCTAGTTACAGCCAGCCTGGCATCCTTTGTCCCTGGGAGGGCCAGTTGATTTTGATTTCCTGACTATAGTGCTCTCTGGGGTACATATGGGGAAAGGCGGTCCCTCAGATAAGTCGGACCCTGGCCATAAAGGGCTTTAAAGATAAGAACCAGCACCTTGAAGCAAATCCGGTATGTTATCAGCAGCCAGTGCAATGCTTTCAAGGCCAGCCGGATGTGCTCCCTCAAGGGGAGATCCATCAGAAGCCTAGCCGCTGCATTTTGCACTAGCTGCAGCTTCTGGATCTACAACAAGGATAGCCTCATGTAGAGAGCATTACAGTAGTCTAATCTCGAGGTGACCATTGCATGGATCACTGTCATTAAGTCGTTGCATTCGAGGAAGGGAACCAACTGCCTAATCAACTGAAGATGGTAAAAGGCCGACTTTGCATTGGCTGCTACCTGGGCCTCCATTGTTAAGGATGCATCCAGGAGCACTCTCAACTCCTAACCTCCAGCACTGGCACCAATGACGCCCCATTGAAGGTCAGGAGTGGGATCCCTAACCCTGGACCACCCCAATTCAAGCACAGGACCTCCATCTTTGTTGGATTCAATTTCAGTCAGCTCAGCCTAAACCAACCAGCCATAGCTTATAACGTCTGGTCCAGATCTTCCGGTCCAGAGCCAGACTGACCGCCCAATGTCAGATAGAGCTGGGTGTCATCAGCATACTGGTGACACTCCAGCCCATGACTCCGGAGAATCTGGGCAAGGGGGCACAAGTAGATGTTGAATAACATCGGGGAAAGCACCGCCCCTTGAGGCACTCCACACTCTAGTGGGTACCTCTGGGAGATCTGTTCTCCTAACACCAACCTTTGCCCCTGACCATGGAGAAAGGAGGCAAGCCATTGCAAGGCAAGCCCCTGAACTCCTGTGTCGGCAAGGCAGCTGACCAGTAACTGATGGTCGACCATGTCAAATGCAGCTGACAGTTCTAACAGCAACAGAACTGCCATACCGCCTCGATTCAAGTGCCTCTGGAGATCATCCATGAGGGCGACCAGTGCTGTCTCTGTCCCATGGCCTGGGAGAAAACCAGACTGGAAGGGATCTAAAGTGGAAGCATCATCCAAGAAGCTCTGTAGCTGGATTGCCATGGCCCTCTCTATTATTTTGCCCAAATAGGGCAAATTGGAAATTGGCTGATAGCTAATTCGGCTAGGTCCAAGGATGGTTTCTTCAAGAGAGGACGCACAATCGCCTCCTTGAGCGCCCCAGGGAACAGTCCCTCAGTGAGGGACTTGTTGATGATTTCCCTTACGGCACCTCAAACCCCATCACGGCCAGCTTTAATTAGCCATGACGGGCATGGATCAAGGCAGCACGTAGTAGGGCATACCGCTAAGAGCAATTTATCAACTTCCTCTAGACTGAGTGGACTAAATGAATCCATAAACTGACTTGAAGACATGCATGGAGCCTCGAGTTCACTTTCTGTATCAACTGTGACAATTTGTGACAGAGTGACAAGACTTTATCTGTGAAATAGTTCAAAAAAGCCTCACAGCCAATATCCAATTCCCTGGAGTTTAATCTGCCCTGTGGCAGAACAGTTAAAGACCAAACTGTCCTAAATAATCGGACTGGGCATGAGCTGGCAGACGTGATCAAGGCCGCATAGAACTTCCTCTTTGCAGCTTTGACCACCGTATCATAGGATCTCATAAACATGCTATAAGATGCTCTTGTACCTTCATCGTGAACACGTTGCCACTGTCTCTCTAACCGTCTCAGCCCTCACTTCATAAGCTGCAACTCCTGGGTGTACTAGGAGGCCAGCCTAGAGCAAGGGCACAGAGGGCACCAGGTAGTGATCTCATCGATGGCTGCAGAGAGTCGGCCATGCCAGTCCTCTACAAGCTCATCCAACGAGCCGCCAGGGGCATCAGATCCTGCAGAGCTGCCTAGAACCATACAGGGTCCATTTGGCTCTGCGGCTGAGCTAAAATATGCTCGCTGCCCACACAGGGTTGGAGTGGAACATTCAGACAGGCCCTAAGGGCATGGTAGTCCAACCATGGTACTGCCAAAGCAGTAATCCGGTCGACTGTTACCCCTGCCACGAAGATCAAATCGAGCGTGTATCCAGCCCAGTGAGTGGAGGCCATTACAAGTTGGGAGAGTCCCAGCACTGCCATGGACAACACTAGGTCTGTAGCCTGCATGGAAGCTGCATCATTGGCATGACTGAAATCACCCAAGACTAATAGCCTAGGGTGTTCCAGTGCCTAGCCTGATACAGCCTCCATCAGGGATGGCTAGCTATTGGCCAGTGCATTGGGTGATCAGTACACTAGCCAAATCACCAAACTCTCCCTGGCCTCCCACAGCACAATCAATGCCCATCATCTTTGGCGGCAGGAGTGTCCTAAAGGAGTAAGGCTCCTGAATGACTATAGCAACTCCCCCTGCCTCTTAGTCCACAATTGGTGAAGAACCGAGAACCTGGGAGGGGCAAGCTGGGAAATAGCTATTGTCTCCCCATCCAGTACCCAGGTTTCAGTCATGCACGCCAGGTCTACATTCTGCTCCAGCAGAAAGTCCTGCAGGACTATGGTCTTATTATTTATAGACCTGGCGTTACACAGCACCAATGTCGGAGAGGGGTTATTCATCCTAGCCACACTGCCAACTACCTTTGGGATGGGATGCCAGCTGGAAGGGTGCCGAGCTAACCTATTTTTCTGCTCCTTTCCCTTCATGCTATGCCTGGTCCTGCTGCTATACTTTCCTCTCCCTAGGAGCACCAGAATCCCTTGCCCAGGCATCGCCACACCTAGAAGTCTTCATGCTTTCCTCAGATCACCTAGCTGGGCTAACAAGGATGCACTCATTCTAAGACCACCAGTAATAAGTTACAGCTTCCAGTCCCCCAACCTGTCCTACTATGTAATTCACTTTGATTGCCAATAATTATTAAGTTAAGTCATGCCTAGGGGTGTGCATTTGGTAAAGCTGAACCAACCCCCCCCCTCAGAAAAATGCCTTTTTGGCATTTTTTCAGGAATTTGGAATACTGAATCAGATTCCCTGATCTGATTTGGCTGCTCAATACTGAATGCTGGAAAAAATATATATTGATATATGTTTGTTTTTTTTCAGCATTGGCAAATACAGGCTCTGGGAGGCTTTAAACTTTAAAGGGCCCCACTTACCTTCTTTTTCCTGCTGTTTTTGTCTCTTCCCTGTCCTTTTATACTGAAGAGATCCTCAGATTTGACCTGGGTTTGGGCACTGACTGCCACAGGGGCACTGGTTCTGGTGGACACATTGCACTGGTTCTACTGCTGGCCTTGCAAACATGCCCCCAGAGATTCTCAGATTTGACTTGAGTCCTGTTGGGTTTGGGCACTGACTGTCACAATGGCACTGGTTCTGGTTGGCACATTTCACTGATTCTACTGCTGGCCTTGCAAACATGCCCCCAGAGATTCTCACATTTGACCTGAGTCCTGTTGGATTTGGACACTGACTGTCACAGTGGCACTAGTTCTGATCGGCATATTGCACTGATTCTGCTGCTGGCCTTTCAAACTGTCCCAGTTCCGAGGCCCTGGGATGGAGCCTTCACCCCCTGGGGACCCCCCAGACAGCTGACTCACCCGGATGGACAGCGGCTGCAATAGAGCAGAGGATGGGACTGCGATGAGGGAGCAGTGCAGTGCCAGCCACCCCCGCCACCAGTGAGATGCGATGTCCTGGCCAGGCCCACCCACAGTACAGGGAGCCCTGAGGAGCCACATGGGAAGCCGGCAACCCAAGGACCACTGAGAGGAGCTGATGGTGGGCACACGTCCAGGCTTATCACAAGAGGCAGGGCTAGGAGGATGGGAAGAGAGGCAGGGATGGAGGGTGGTGCTGGAAGCAGGGATGGGGATAAAGGAAGGGGAAAGCGAAGGGGCCAGGGAGGAAGGAACATGCTCAGAAAGACCCAAGAAGCCAGAGAGAAGGAGAGTCCATGGGGATGCTGAGCAAAAAGGGATCCAATGCACATGGGCAGAGGGACCTACGGGGTGTCGTTAACCCCATCCCCTGCCTTTCTGAGGCCCCATTGCCTCCCCTCTCCTTTGGCAAGTCCCTGCTCCCAGGACTGGCTGACCCACTGCATCAGGTCTGCCGCAGCCACGGGAGGCGCAAACACAAACATGCCCCCTCACACTACCACACCTCACTTACTTTCTAGTGCATAGATTCTTGGGGAGACACTGCTGCCTGCCTTTTCCCCCTTCCATAGGAAACAATGGAGGACTGGGGTCACCCTCTTTGGATGCCCCTAGAATTGGAGCCCCTGGTCTGATCTTTTTCCAAACTTGGGGGTTCTTTTGGGGAGAGTCTCCAGTAGCTACAGTACAAATTTGGTGCCTCTACCTCAAACTTCCTCCTACCTACCCCCTGGATATTTTATATTTTCTATTTTTCCAATTTATACCCCACCCTCCCCACAAACACAGGCTCAGGGTGGCTGACATAGGGTAAATACATAAATGACAATTAAATAACAATAAAAACATCTAAAAACAGTTCATTATAAAATAATACAGTATCAAAGTGCTAGCAGTGTTTTAATTTCATAATGGTGGCATTACCATATGAGTGCATTCAATAAATTATTTAGATGTTCAGTTTGCTGATCTTTCCCAGATATAATTAGCAGGTGCAGCCTGTCAATAGCAAACCAAGGGCCAGGGCTCTATAAATTTCAGTTGTTATTGATAATGGTGGCAGCTCTTAATTGAAGGCCTGGTGGAAGAGCTCCATCTTACAGACCCTGCAGAACTGTAAAAGGTCCCACAGGGCCCTGTGTCACGGGAGTCAAAGGGAGTCCAGAACAGGCCAAGGTCAGGAGCCAGAAACACAGAGCCAATTCCAAAATCACTAACCAGAAATGTAGTCCAAAGCCAAGCAATAAAATTTTTCCCATAATCACAAAAATATTTATAATCATTTTGTTTGGATGGTTCTATAGCCTTGTTAGAAGATTTTTGCCTTTGACTACAATGGCCCCATAGGCTATAATGGAGCCAAAAAAATTTGGGAATACCAAATATTTTCATGTACCAATACAATACTGATATTGGTATTTGGGTATATTTGGGAATACTGAAAGAAATTGGCTTTATTATACCCAAATCTGGGGGGAAAATGAATTGTTTCCCCTGCACACCCCTAGTCATGCCAGTCAGGTGTCATCAAGTCATCCAAAGGGTGCTTCCAGGCCTAGAGTAGCCAATCTTCAGGTGGAGCCTGAAGATTGCCTGATTAAAAAAACCCTGTTTTGGAGAGCAGACTGTAGCATTCTGTCCAGCTGAGGCTTCTCCCCTCTGGCTTTCGTGGACTCCAACACAAAATCTCCAGGAATTTCCCAACCTGGAACTGGCAAACCTACTCAGGACTGGCCTCAATGAGTTCCCCACAAAGGCCAAAGTAGGCCTGGAAAAAGCCTCCTACCCCTGTCTTTTTACCGACAGAACTAAGTGTGGTTGCCTAGCAACAGCCACTGGGGAAAGTGAGCCCCACAGCAGGAGGAGAAGAGAATGGTTTGACAGGTGGTGGCTCACCTCAGTAGCCAGCCAGCTGCAGAGGAGCCAAGCAAGAGAAGCATCTTCATCAGAAGAGATAGCCATTTTGGCAGTTATTTCTGATGGGGAAAAGTGGTCAAGCTGGCAATTGACAGGGGAGAGGAGTGGATCCAGCACCCAGTCAATGACATACAAGTACTCTTGAGTGGTGGTTGATGGGCCAATGGCTGATTGAGTGCACAGCACAGCCAATGGGAGAGCTGGAAAGTGCTGTTACACTTAGGTAACAGCACTTTCCAGCTCTCCCATACACATACACACACACATAGGATTTGGAGATGTATGACTGGAAAAGGGAAAAGCTGCTGAGAATGATCCTGAATTGACTCAAAAGAGATCAACAAGCTGGGAGGGTGCGACCCTATCCAGCTGCACAGTTTCAGTAAATGAAAAGGAGCCTTGCCCTGAATGTTGTTATTAGTCACAGAAGAGAAAGAGAAAAGCCATGCAGAAATTAGGTGACCTGAGACTAGTATTGTAGAATTGGGTACCTCTTAATTTCCTTGATTTACTAATATGTTTTAGGTTGTGGTTGAAGTGAATCCTAAACACAATTCATTCTTATTACAAAAATATCCTGATGTTATTTTTGAAAAAACAGTGTCCAAGACTTGCTTTCTTTAACACTAGATAAGACCTTACTTTTCAGATGTTTTATCTGTTTCTGAAGTTGTTCATCAACATATGCATGTTAGGAATAATTATTATAATTTTCTAGTTCATACAGAAACTAATATAAACTCCAAATTGACTAGTGGTTTGTTAATCACTAACATTAATATTAGAGCACTTATGGCACTTACTTATATAACATTTCTTGTATCCCATAATACAGTGCTTTTAAGAAATCCATTAAATACATTTTTAAATTAAAACAAAAATGTAATACTGAACATGGCTGTAATCTGAAAAGAACATTTTTAATTTTAAATTATGCATTAGCAACCATGTGGTTAACTAACATTAGGGACCTGGAACCAAATTTTGCTTTTTGGCTGAATTTGGGCCTCAGTATAGTGATGAACTTATACTAATTAAATTTTCTGGTAAAAGCAATAGCTGCTGCCAATTTGATGATGACATCTGAAAAATGAAAAAATAAAGCAGTAGATGAATACCCATGAAAATGTGGGACATGGAAGTTACGACTTTGCCCAGCACTCTGATCTGTCATCCAAGCCCTCATGGCTTCCTGTGAAGAGGGATGGAACTAGGCACACTGAGAATGTTGCAGGTGAAGATTTCAACAGCAGCTTTCCTACATGAGCAGAGCCTCAGATCACCTCCCCTCAGCACCATCAAATGATTTGCAAAAAGCTTTGCAGTTGTCCAGGAGAGATGGGAGGGGGTTTCACTTCTTTTTGTCTTGCAGCTCCTTTTCCACCTTTGCTATCACTGAAATGGATTTTTCCACAAGGGCATGGCTGGTTGGGTCAAATAATTAACTAATGCCTGGAGGCTGGGAAATGGAAGTCTCATAAAACTGTGAGAAAATGCATATGCACAAAATAATATAATAATGATAATATAAAGTACTAAAACTTTTTAAAAGGAAGATTTTATCTATAACTAACTGGTTTGTTTGTTGTTTGTTTAAACAATTGGATGCAGATCTGAGTTCAAAGATGACAGGCCATCATGTGTGGGAAGCTCACTGGGCTGTGTGAGAATATGCCTGTGTGGAATGCTGCCAGTTGAGCTGCACTGTTTGAATACACAGCCTTGAGTTAGCTGTTCACAGTTGGCCAAGCAGCCCTCCATCATAGAATCATAGAGTTGGAAGGGGGCACACATACCATCTAGTCCAACCCCCTGCCCAATGCAGGACCAGCCTAAAGCATCTCTGACAAATATTCATCCAGCTTCTTCTTGAAAGTTGTCAGTGAAAGAGAGCTAGAATTGTTATGGGGAGTGGATCTGCTTTTTTCTGAAAGTCACTTTTCAAAAAAAGATATAGACAATTATCCTTCTTATTCTCCTCTACTCCTTCAAAAGAAGAATTTCTCTTTAATTTCTTGTTATCTTTCTTCATAGTTTTCTCTTATGGCTCTATGCATTTCAGTCAATGAAGATTTTTTTTTAATGTTACACATCACAGGGTGCTGTGGCAGGAGGGTGGGAAAGTTTGGGAAGACATTGCCTGCTTCTGAGCATCTGCAGAGTGAAATTCTGAATATTTGTACCACATCCCTCCCTACCCCTCCTCTCTTCAAATTTCTCTTTGATTAAAAAAAGGGGAAAAGAAAAGAAAAGAGATGTTGGATTTCAGAGGAAAATTGGGTGAAAAGGATTTAAGAGCATCCATATTAACAATGCTACTCTTTGCTCATGACTGGCAAGCAAATTGTTAGCTGAAGCAACTGTTTATTGAGCCTTCACAGCCGAACATTGCTTGTCCCACAACACAGACCACAACTATAAGTGTCCAGTAGGAAGTAAAACGTGTCCATTCTTAAGCTCTGCAGCCCATTGTGAAGATTGTCCTTCCACAGGAGTGAAGGATCTGACAGGCTAGATCCAGTTTTTTAAAGGACAACTTGCCTTTCTCATGCTATGGTGGCTGAAAAGGTGCTCTTTACAAGCAGCATCCTTAAGGGATTAATCTAAAACAAAATATTTTTATAACATTTTATTTTTAATTGAGACAAACAAACATACACAAATCGGGGGGTTCCATTTCATCAGTAAAGTATCTAGTTTTATATCTCATACAATATCTAAATACCTATTTTCTATATTCCACCTTATTTTTATGTATATTCTTTTGCAATTGGCTAAAATAAAGTTCCTGCTCCTTTCAAATTGGTTATATATCAGTCTAATTTATAAGATCTTGAAAAATTGTATAGTCTCTCTTGTCCAAAGGGTTTTGATCTTCTCCTCTTAAAAGTATGCGTAATCTCACATATCTAGAAATTTGTAACCCTTTTTGTAGGATTTCATTCTCTTCTTCATTCTCTGGTTTCTCTTCTTAAGTTTTAAAGTCTTTATTCTGTACCTTTCCCCCTTGTATGTAAGGAAAATAGCTTCTGGAAGCAGCCCTCTATATTCAATTCTTTGGATGATTTGAGGTTCCATATATTCTTTACTTTTCTCTCTCTTGTCATTCTTTCAAAAATATAAGTTGCTTTGTCCATTTCTAGCTTCATAAGAGCCTCTTCTATGGAGTTCTGTCTGAAATTTACATCTTGCAGTTTAAGTTCCATCTTTTCTGATTTTTTCTACTTTATTTGTTGTCTTTTTTAGATCAGCAATCTCATGATGATTTTCTTGAAGTTGTTTCTGCATTTCTCCCATTTGAATTCTCATTTTCTGTATTAAGGAGTCCAATTTAGTTTGCATTGGTTCTACAACTGCAGATACTGTTTCTTGCACAGCTGCTTTGACTAAATGTCTACACAATGTGTAGCTGCAATAAAGAAGGCCAACGCTATGCTGGGGATTATTAGGAAGGGAATTGATAACAAATCAGCCAGTATCATCATGCCCCTGTATAAATCATTGGTGCGACCTCATTTGGAATACTGTGTACAGTTCTGGTCACCACATCTCAAAAAGGATATTATAGCATTGGAAAAAGTGCAGAGAAGGGCAACTAGAATGATAAAAGGGTTGGAACACCTTCCCTATGAAGAAAGGTTAAAATGCTTGGGGCTCTTTAGCTTGGAGAAACGACGGCTGAGGGGTGACATGATCGAGGTTTATAAGATTATGAATGGGATTGGGCAGGTTGAGAAAGAAGTACTTTTCTCCCTTTCTCACAATACAAGAACTCGTGGGCACTCTATAAAATTGCTGAGCAGTCGGGTTAGAACAGATAAAAGGAAATACTTCTTCACCCAAAGAGTGATTAACATATGGAATTCACTGCCACAGGAGGTCGTGGCAGCTGCAAGCATGGACAGTTTCAAGAGGAAATTAGATAAACATATGGAGCAGAAGTCCACCAGTGGCTATTAGCCACAGGGTATAGAATGAGAACTCTCAGTCTGGGGCAGGTGATGCACTCTATTCTTGGTGCTGGAGGGGGCAGCAGTGGGAGGGCTTCTGGTGCCCTGGCCCCACTGCTGGACCTCCTGATGGCACCTGGTATATTTTGGCCGCTGTGTGACAGAGTGTTGGACTAGATGGGCCATTGGCCTGATTCAACATTGGCTTCTCTTATGTTCTTATGTTCTTATGACTTCTGGTTTAACAAATGATGCCACTGATTCTTGAATTAAGGTTTGTAAGTCCTTTAAGGGTTCACCAGTTTGGTTATTCCTGGGGAACTACCTGAGAATTTCTTTTTTTGCTCTGTTCCACTAGCCATGTCAAGAGTTTCACAATTCCTGTTACAGAGAACACCTGTAAACTCAAACAGTTATCTATGTTTCCATAACAATATTTTTTATCCTAATGTCAAAACCAAGAGCTTTCCCAGAATTTCAAAAAGGCTTATCAACTGTTTACAGTACAATTGTAACACAGTCATCTTTTAGTAATAACAATGCACAGAGAGAAACTCACAGACACTACAAAGTTTCTAGTTTATATTTTGCAGAAATGACACTTAAAAAACAAAAGTCAAATGTTTTTCCAAATAATTTTAAAGTTAATCTTCTTTCTTTCTTCTTCTCCAAACAGAAAAAAGCCACATAGGACTTCTGGTTTTCAGCACGGCAAGGATGGTCACTCATGGGGCATGCTCCCATGAGACAGCCAGATTGCTGATTCTTTAGAGGAGCCTGAGGGCTCTCAGGCTCCATTGGGCTCCCTGAAGGGAAGCTCAATGCAAGGGCCTTAATCTGGACCCTCCGTGAGTGGCAGCAAGTGGGCAAGGAGTCTGAGATCGCCCTGATGCAGGAATTGGCAAGAGTGTCCATGCCAGACATGGACGCATAGCTGTGAGTCCTGGGACAGTGGGGAACCCTGAAAAAATCTCCTACAATTAATTTAAGAAGATTTCAAACACTCTGAGTAACTTTGAATGCACCAGATCCAGGGCTTCTCTTATCTGACTTCAAGCCCCTTTAAAATATTGTAAGACAGATATAAGAAAATGGAGGGATTAGGAGCTCTTCCTCCCCCTCCTTTTCCCTTCCAAGTGGCTTGCAAAAAAGCTAAGAAGAAAATTAGTTTGATAATTGGGCTAAGGGAGAAGAAAAGTTATTAAAAACTGGAGATTTAATAGTTTTGACACTGAACAACTCTGCAAGACCCTATAGTGGATTATAACATCTATCTTTCTCTGTTCTCTGGGCTAAGTCAACCTTTAATGGTTTTTTATCTCTGAAGTTACTTCATTCTTGAAGTCTCTCTTGTTAGCATTTACAACTGTGTTTTTTGGAATTATACGTTTAAACTGCTTGCAAGACCCTATGTTGGAGTACAATTACTTTCTTTGGAATGATATCAGCATTTTTACCTCTGCGAGACCATGTTGTGGATTATAATACTTGGTTATTCCCTTGGATTTACTTTGAACTTTATGAACCCTTAGTTTTGGCTTTATTAGGGTTTTTTTAAACCTTTTAATTGGATTACAAATGATTATTTTTATTGCTATCTGGATTACAAATTAAGGTGACTAAAACAAATTATTCAACCAAAGGTAGATAATTACTTTAAAGTCCCATACATTTCAGTGGTACAGATTTATGCATATAACTGATTTTTACTTGTTGTTCTGCTATGTCCTATCAATAGCTTCCATTTGTATTTAAATTGCTAGTTTGTGGCCAAATGATGACCAGCATTTCTGAATCAAAATCTGATTTTATTTATTTTGGATATTTATATCTTGCTTTCCTATTTAAAATAAATACTCAAATTGTTGTAAATTATTCATTTATTTCTTTGTTTATTTTGGTTGTTTATAGTTCACCTTTCTGGCTAAGACTCAAGGTGGATTAAGTCAAGTACAATCAACAGAATGGGACATCCAATAAACAATACAATAGTGTTTGGAGTACTGAAATCTGAAAACAAAACAGAAATTTCAAACAGAGCTGAAACAAATCATGAACTTTTAAACATTATATATTAAGTGGTATAGAAACTACCTAGTCTGGAGCATCCTTGGAACATTAGGTAGCAATACAGTGGTGTTGGTCAAGGTCCCTTTCCCTTTACCAATTCAGTTTCCTGACTATTTCATTATAGTACAACTCTATTTATCGATGCAAAAAGCCCTCTTCAATAATTCCATTTTGCATAGTTTGAGGAAAGCCAGGAGAGTGGGAGCACTTATAACTTTGTTAGGGATGCCATTCTATAAGGTGGGAGCCACAACAGAGTTTGGGCATGAGTTTGGGCATGAGTTTGGGCATGAGTTTGGGCATGAGTTTGGGCAGTTATTGATTTTGCCCAGGTTGGCATCTGCAGAAGGCTGTGCTGAAATGAGCAATGTTGGCATGGTAGAGCATAGGGAGAGAGGCAATCCTGCAGAGAAGCGGGATGAAAGGCTTTAATGTCATAGTCAAAATCTTGAACTGAGCCTGGTAACTGATGGGCAGCCAACAGTGTGACTGCAGAATGGGAGAGATATGAATGTTCTGATTAGCTCCCAGTAAGAACCTAGCTGCAGCATTTTCATCTAAACTGGAGTCTCCAAAATGACTTTGATAGAAGACCGATGTAGAGTGCAAAGTGAGAGCCAGTTTGGTGTAGTGGTTAAGTGTGCAGACTCTAATCTGGGAGAACCGGGTTTGGTTCCCCACTCCTCCACTTGCACCTGGCACCCTGGGCAAGCCATAGCTCTGGCACAGCTGTTCTTGAAAAAAGAGCAGTTTCTGTGAAGAGCTCTCTCAGCCCCACCTACCTCACAGGTTGTCTGTTGTGGGGAGGGGGAAGGGAAAGGAGTTTGTAAGCCGCTCTGAGACACCTCTGGGTAGAGCAGGGCAGGGTATAAATCCAATGTCTTCTTCTTCTTCTGCATTATAGTCTCAATGTTGCCATGGCATGGATCTAAGTCACCAGACTGGCTGAGTCAAGGTAGAGGACCATCTTGCAAGCTAAACTGAATTGGAGAAAGTAGTATTATTTTTGCAGCTGCATTGACTTGCTTCTTCAGTGGTAACATTGGATCCAGTATAACCCCAAGGTTCTTAATTGAGTCAGCAAGTATTGGCTGAATTCCATCGAAAGGAGGAAGTACAAAGTCCTTCAAGGCATCCACCTTCCCAACCAGCATAACTTCTTTCTTGTCTGGGTTTAGTTTCACAATATCATCTAAAATCATTTAGCATCTGAGCTGCCTTAGTATTTGTGGCCAACCTTGGTTGTGGGGTGAGGGAGATAGCTCAGGGGCCAGTGGGGTGCACCTTATGCCACTCTTCAGCCTCCTGTGATCTTTGGGACAGCTGGGGAGTTGCCTTTCCCCAGTTCAATGAGTGCCTATGGGCTACATCACTGTTATTAGAGGCCTAGCTCCGTGCTGTTTCTGGGCCTGTTCCCGGGCTTGGGCTGGCTCAGGAAACTGACTAATTACTGCCACACCCCCAGGCATGCCCCTTCCCCCACTGCCACAGAGGGCTGCACTGGCAGTACTCTTGCAGAGTTCTGCAGTGTTGCTGTGCTAGTGCTGAGCCACAGTGTGGTGGCATTGGGTAGTTGCACTGGTGTATATCTGAGATGCACTGGTGTGGCAGTTGCTCAGCTTGATATGTGCTCCTCACCATGGTCCTAACAGCTTGGAAGTAGAAAAATATGACTGCAAGACACCAGGTTTACTTTTATTCAGTTTTCACAAGTGAAACTTGAATTAATGTTTGCATTTCCTGTGTCTGAATTCATATTGAAAAAACTACATAGGCCTGAAAGTACATTTAATTTTTCCATTGGCTCTCTTTGGTTTTCTGTCCTATACTCCCAACAACCTCATTCCATACTAAAGGACATTCCTAACTGTATTTTTTCTAAAAACAAACCAATATAATAATTTATTGTTGTGATGGCCCAAGAAGTAATCTTTAAAAATGTAGGCAAGAGTTTTACACAAAAGCCTCATTCTGTGAAAATGAGCTAAGGTCACAGCTGGGCTGCAGATGAAAGCAAGAATGAAAGTTAAACAAATGGAGCTAAACAAAAAATTCCTTGTCAGCTTGTAAGAATTAGCCCATAATACTTGTATTCAACAAAGTGAAATTGAGAAGTGTTGTATTATTGTCTACAAATATTTTACCTTTTTACTAGCAGAATGGAGCATAGCAATAGGAAATTATTCTTTTAAAAAATTCTATAACAAATCAGTGAAAAAATTCCAAGGACTATCTTTTAAAGCATTTTAGAAGCGCAATGTTGGAGCTTCAACATGTTATAACATTGAGCTGTTATGATCCATAAATACATAATGGAACTTTCTATTTCATACATATGTTTTAATTCACCAACCTCATGTTGCAACTGACTTTACCCTCAGCCCCTGTCCAGTTGAAGGGCAGTGAAATAAAGGGTAGTAGACTGGGCCTCTGTAGTCTAGCAGTCAGGTCTACTACTCATGGGAAATAATAGCCCATAAACTTTAAAGGGTTATTATTTTCAATGTGGATAAACCTGGTCTCTCTGGTGAAAATAATGGCCCTTTAACGTTTAAAGAACAGGTGCTGTGGAAAAACTGGGGAGTGCTCCCTCTTCCCTAGCCACTTCTGCCTTTCCAACATTTTTTGCAGTTTCAATATTAGGGTTATTTAGAGAATCAATGTCCTACAAGTGAAAGTATCAAATATAACTAAAAGCCTGCCAGAACAAGAAAGGTTTTTCCTTGAGCTTTAATGTTCATAATATTCATCATCATAATAACATCAAGTGAACATGTAGCTTGGTATCACCACAGAAAAGGCCCTTTCTCTATACTTTGTTGCTTAGCTTACATGATTATTCTCTCTCTGGAGCCAGGTATCCTAAACAGGTGTATCAGGTATATTGTAAAAGCAAGTCTCATATGATTCCGTCAGGCTTATTCCTAGACAAATGTCCTCAGGATTTCCAAAATGTGAACCTAAAAGCAGAATGGAGCCTGATTGTACTGCCCACTAATACCAAATATGCATTGGTTGATTTGGTCACTCTAAGGCATAAAAAAATAATAAGCTGAAGTTGTTTAGTAACTTGCAAACTTTGGAACCAATGAATGCTCTGTTTTGGGGATAAACTGCTCCATTTTTTATCCAGATTTATTTATTTTTTATACCCCACCCTCCCTGCCAAGGCATGTTCAGGGCAGCTTATATAAAAATTTCTAAAGAAATAAAACAAATGAATCAAACTATAAATATAAGTAAAAACACAACATAAAGTGCTAGTATATGAGAATGGTGAAGCATTGGTAGTATTGACATAGTAGGAGTACAGTCAGCAAATTAATCTTACAGTGATCTCTCAATCCGGGCCATTTTGGTGGAGCTCGGCTGTCAATGATGGTGTTAATGGTCTTGATGGTACTGGGGCCAGGGCCTTAATTTATTAAGTGCAGCTCATTAGTCAAAGGCCTGGTGGAAAAGCTCCATCTAACAGGCTCTGCAGAACTGTAAAAGGTCCTGCAGGGCCCTGAGATATTCCAGGAACTTGTTCCACCAGCACAGAGCCACCACTGTGAAGGCCCTGGCCCTTCTTGTGGCCAGCCTGGCATCTCTAAGGCCCAGAAGGGCCAGGTAGTTTTGGGACCCTAATCGTAGTGCTCTCTGGGGAACATGCAGGAAGAGGTGGTCCCTCAAGTAGATAGGCCCCTGGCCATAAAGGGCTTTAAATATAAGAACCAGCACCTTGAAGTGAATTCAGAATGCTATGGGCAGCCAGTGCAATGCTTTTAGCTCAGGCTGAATGTGCTCCGGCATAGGGGGGCCAACAACAGCCTGGATACCTCATTCTGCATCAGCTGTAGCTTCTGAGTTTGGAACGAGGGCAGCCCCATGTAGAGAGCATTACAGTAATCCAATCTCGAAGTGACCATTGTAGCCCATCGCGACCAGCTTTAATTAGCCATGATGGGCACGGATTAAGGCTGCAGGTGGTCAGGAGCACAGTCAAGGGTAATTTTTTTTAAAAAAAAAACAGTTTTATTAGTGGGATACACTAACATGTTCAATCACATTACAATTTCTAACACCTAACCCCTTTCTATCTCCCCTCCCTCCCTCCCCTACTCTTGGCTTCCAGCAGTGCTTCCACCCGTTCAAAACATTTAATTTTAAGTTATAATTATTCAGGCAATCAATCTATTATCACAATAGGTAACCTTATCATTATACCTTATTTCCCTTTACATATACCGTTCCTAATAGCTATTAAAACAGAGTAAATTATTTTTAACATCCCAGTTTTTCTCCATATATTCTTTAAAATCCTTCCATTCTTCAATTTTTTTTTCATCCTCTTTATTGTTTAGTTAGCAAAGGCTAACAGAGTTTTGTCAAGAGAACACGCTGGTCATAGCGAACACCCTTTTCCAACAACCTAAGAGGCGTCTCTACACATGGACATCACCAGATGGGCAACACCGAAATCAGATTGACTATATAATTTGCAGTCAAAGATGGAGAAGCTCTATCCAGTCAGTAAAAACAAGACCTGGAGCTGACTGTGGCTCAGATCATGAGCTACTCATTGCAAAATTCAGACTTAAATTGAAGAAAGTTGGGAAAACCACAAGGCCATTCAGATTTGACCTAGATCGCATCCCCGATGAATATACAGTAGAGGTGAAGAATATGTTTAAGAGACTAGATTTGATAGACAGAGTGCCTGAAGAACTATGGACAGAGGTCTGTGACATTGTAAAGGAGGCAGCAATCACCGCCATCCCAAAGAAAAAGAAATGCAAGAAAGCAAAGTGGCTGTCTGATGAGGCTTTACACATAGCAGAGGAAAGAAGGAAAGCTAAAGGCAACGGTGAAAAGGAAAGATTTGCCCAACTGAATACAGATTTCCAGAGAACAGCAAGGAGAGATAAGGAGGCTTTCCTGAATGAACAATGCAAAGTAATAGAGGAAAACAATAGATTGGGAAGGACTAGAGATCTGTTCAAGAAAATTGCAGAAATCAAGGGAACGTTCCATGCAAAGCTGGCCATGATAAAGGACAAAAACGGTAGGGACCTAACAGAAGCAGAAGAGATTAGGAAAAGATGGCAAGAATACACAGAAGAACTATACAAGAAGGACCTCGATGTCCTTGACAACCACGATGGTATAATCACTGACCTCGAGCCAGACATCCTGGAAAGCAAAGTTAAATGGGCCTTAGAAAGCATTACTAACAACAAAGCTAGTGGAGGTGATGGTATCCCAGCTGAGTTATTCAAAGTCTTAAAAGAAGATGCTGTTAAAGTGCTGCACTCAATTTGCCAACAAATTTGGAAAACACAACAGTGGCCAGAGGATTGGAAAAGGTCAGTTTACATTCCAATCCCAAAGAAGGGCAATGTCAAGGAATGTTCAAACTATCGCACAATTGCACTCATTTCACACGCTAGCAAGGTCATGCTCAAAATCCTACAAGCTAGGCTTCAACAGTACGTGGATAGAGAATTGCCAGAAGTACAAGCTGGGTTTCGAAGAGGTAGAGGAACGAGAGATCAAATTGCCAACATTCGCTGGATTATGGAGAAAGCAAGAGAGTACCAGAAAAACATCTACTTCTGCTTCATTGACTATGCTAAAGCCTTTGATTGTGTGGATCACAATAAATTATGGCAGGTTCTTAAAGAGATGGGAGTACCGGACCACCTCACATGTCTCCTGAGAAACCTGTATAAGGGTCAAGAAGCAACAGTTAGAACCGGATATGGAACAACTGATTGGTTTAGCATAGGAAAAGGAGTACGACAAGGATGTATATTGTCACCTTGCTTATTTAATTTATATGCAGAGTACATCATGCGAAATGCTGGCCTGGATGAATCACAAGCTGGAGTTAAGATTGCTGGGGAAAAGATCAATAACCTCAGATATGCAGACGATACCACTCTGATGGCAGAAAGTGAAGAGGACCTAAAGAGCCTCTTGCTCAGGGTGAAAGAGGAGAGCGCAAAAGTGGGCTTGAAGCTCAACATCAAAAAAACTAAGATCATGGCATCTGGGCCCATCACTCCTTGGCAAATAGAAGGGGAAGTCGTAGAAGTAGTGACAGACTTCACGTTCCTAGGATCCCAGATCACTGCAGATGGTGACTGCAGCCATGAAATTAAAAGACGCCTGCTCCTTGGGAGGAAAGCGATGGCAAACCTAAACTGTATGATAAAAAGCAGAGACATCACCTTGCCAACAAAAGTCCGCATGGTCAAAGCAATGGTATTCCCCGTAGTAATGTATGGCTGCGAGAGTTGGACTATAAGGAAGGCCGAGCGCCGAAGAATAGATTCTTTTGAACTATGGTGCTGGAGAAGACTCTTGAGAGTCCCTTGGACTGCCAGGAGATCAAATCAGTCAATCCTAAAAGAAATCAACCCTGATTGTTCCTTGGAAGGCCAGATCCTGAAGCTGAAGCTCAAATACTTTGGCCACCAAATGAGAAGGGAGCATTCACTGGAGAAGACCCTGATGCTGGGAAAGATTGAAGGTCAAAGAAGAAGGGGATGGCAAAGGATGAGATGGTTAGACAGTGTCATCGATGCAACGAACATGAAATTGAGCAAACTTCAGCGGACAGCGGAAGAAAGGAGGGCCTGGCGTAATCTGGTCCATGGGGTCGCGAAGAGTCGGACTCGACTGTGCGACTGAACAACAACAACAAATTGTTTAGTTTCCTTGTTAACATCCATTTCTGCCATAAAAAGTATCTTCTTTATCCAAACCCCCTTGTCTGGTACCCTATCTTGCTTCCAAAATTGGGCATAGGTCACTCTGGCAGTTGTAATCAAATACCACAACAATGTTCTCTTATCAACATGTATCTCTTCCATTTTAAGACCCAGGAGTAGAACTTCTGGTTCTTTTTTAAAGGTACATTTCAGTATTTTTTGAATCTCTTTGTGGACCATAGCCCAAAAAGTCACAGCTTTTTCTCAGGTCCACCACATATGGTAGAAAGAGCCTTCTTTTTTTTTTTTACATTTCCAACACTTATTGGACATATTTTCATTCATATTAGCTATTTTTTTGGTGTCATATACCATCTGTACATCATTTTATAACAATTTTCTTTCAGGTTATTACATGTTGAAATTTTCATTGATTTTTTCCATAAACATTCCCATGATGACATAGTTATTACTTTATTTACATTTATAGCCCATTTTATCTTTTGCTCTTTTTACTGTTTCATCTTCCGTGTACTATTTTAATAAAACCTTATATATTTTTGATATCATTTTTTCCCTGTTCCACAATATAACCTCTATCTTGTTGTTTACACTTCTGAAACCAAACTTTTTATTATCAGTTTTGAAAAGATCACGAATCTGCCTATAATTTAACCAATCATATTCAAAGTCCAATTCCTCTCTACCTCTTATCTCAAAATTTTTACCTTCTTTTTTAAAAATGTCTCTATATGGTATCCAGTCTGTATCTTTATGTCCAGAATGTGGTTTAATTACTTCTGCTGGTACAATCCAAAGTGGTCTTTCTTCCAAAAAGTATTTTTTATATCTCATCCAAGTTTCGAATAGTGATCTTCTTATAAAATGATGTTTAAAGAGGCTATCCAATTTAACTTTATCATACCATAAATAGGCATGCCATCCAAATTTACGATCGTGGCCTTCTAACATTAACATTTTTCGATTGGCCAAATTAACCCATTGTACCAACCAAGTTAGGCATACCACATCATGGTACAACCTAAAATTAGGTAATTGTAATCCACCTCTCTCTTTTGCGTCGCATAGGATCTTCATTTTGATTCTCGGCTTTCTGCCAGCCCAAATAAATTTCGATATTTCCTTTTGCAATTCATTCAACACCTTAACATCTCTTACAATTGGAATAGTCTGAAACAAAAACATCAGGCGCGGTAGAATATTAATTTTAACCACCGAGATTCTTCCCAACAACGACAAGTTTAAAGAGTTCCATTTTTTAATGTTTTGTTGAATTTTACTCCAAACCTTTCTGTAATTATTCTTATAAAGATCTATATTCTTCGTTGTCAATTCAATTCCTAGATATTTTGTCTTAGAAACCACCTCACATTGTATTTCTTTTTGCAATTCATGTTGTTTCATTTTTGTCATATTTTTACACATCACCTTAGTCTTCTTATTCACATAAAATCCAGCCAGATCACCAAATTCTTTAATATTTTGCATCAATCATGGCAAATTATCAATTGGCTCTTCAACCAAAAACATCATATCATCTGCAAATGCCCTATACTTATAAGAAAAACCTCTAAGTGTAAGTCCTTTAACTCTTTTTCATCTCTTATTTTGCCCAACTAAAATCCAAATAAACAATAATGGTGATAGTGGGCATCCTTGTCTCGTTCCTTTTTGTATTTTAAAAGGGTTAGTCATCTCTTTATTCACATTCAGCAATGCTGTCTGTTCTGAATATATTGCTTTAATTAAATTTTAAAAAGGCTGTCCGATGTCCAGTTTTTCAATTACTTGAAACATAAAATCCCAATTTAAATTATCAAAAGCTTTCTCTGCATCCACAAAAAGAAAGGCAGCTTCTTTCTTTGGGTGTTTGTCGTAATATTCAATTGCATCGACCACCATTCTTAAATTGTCTCCAATTTGTCTATTTGGTAAAAAACCAGCTTCTTCTTCCGCTATAGCTTCTTTAAAATAATTTTTCAACCTTTCTGAAATTATTTTGGCAAACAGTTTATAGTCATTATTAAGAAGAGAAATTGGTCTATAGTTTTTAACATCAGTTAGATCAAACCCTTCCTTTGGTATAAGTGATATATTGGCCTCTTTCCACATCTCTGGGATTAATTTTGTCTCTTTTATGTCATTCGACAAAAGTTCAAAGATCGGGGTCAGCTCCTCCTTCAATTTTTTATAAAATTTTGCAGTAAATCCATCAGGTCCTGGAGCTTTCCCTAACTTTGCTTCATCTATCGCAACATATATCTCTTCTTTGCAAATTGGGCCATTCAGCATTTCTTTAATCTCTTTCTGAATCGTTGGTAGTTTTGCTTGATCCAAATATTTTTTTTGTTTTTTCCAAATCTATATTATTCCTTTGAAATAACTTCGTATAGTAATTAAAAAAAACTCGTTTTAGGCCATTTATATCCACAATTTCTTTTCCATTTTCAACTATTTTACTTATTAGTCTTCTTTCTTTTCTATTCTTCAATTGCCAAGCCAGGAATTTCCCTGGTTTATTTGCACCTTCAAAGGATTTTTGCTGCAATTTTTTTAAATTCCAATATATTTCTCGACTAAGTATCACATTTAACTGATCTTGTAAAATATGAATCTCTAATGATTTTCTTATTTCCAGGCCTTTTCTTTAAATCTTTTTCTTTCTGTTTAATACTTTCTTGTAAGTCACACTGTTGCTTCATTTTCTCTTTTCTGTCTTTAGTATTTAATGATATAAGTATTCCTCTCATAACAGCTTTATAATTATCCCATACTGTCTGTATTCTAACTTCTTTATTTAAATTCAACTGGAAGAAATTTAATGTTTCTCTTCATAGAGTTTCAATTATTTCTTTCTTATCTAATAAGTCTTCATTTATTCTCCACTGAAATTGTTTATTCTTCTCATTTGACATCCAAATTAACGGGTTATGGTCTGAATTACTTTTGGGCAATATTTCAACCTTTCTGGTCTTCAAAGCCAAATTTCCTGACATCCATATCATATCAATTCTAGAAAAGGAAGAATGTCTATTAGAATAAAAAGTAAAATCCTTGGTTTTTGGATTCCATTTCCTCCAAACATCCTCCAGTTTCTCTTGTTCCATCAACTGGAAAAAAACCTTAGGTAATTTTTCTATTTTCTCTCCAAATTTTTTCAATTGTCGGTCTAGTGTGTTGTTTACAGTACCATTAAAATCTCCAGCCATAATAATCTGATCATAGTTCACTTGGTCCAATTCATTCATCAATTGTGCAAAAAACTTTTCTTTAGCTCCATTTGGTGCATACACATTAACTATCAATGTTTTTTGTTGATGCATTTTAATTTCCACTCCAATATACCTCCCTTCTTTATCACAGAATATTTCTTTTGGTTCCAAACCTGAATGTACATAAGTCACAATCCCTTTATTCTTTGTTAGCGCCAAGGAGTGAAATTCTTGTCCCAATTTTTTATTAATCAAGTACTTATAATCTTATATTACATTTTTGGTTCTCCAGCCAATGTTTGACACTTTTCCTTTTGTTGGGCGAGTTAAGTCCATTCACATTCCAAGATAAAAATTTGTAATCCATCATAGTAAATCTTAAATGTTAGCAAAGTCCTGTGCGTAGGCTTCTTTGAATCTGTACATGTCTCCCTCAGACTTGATTATATGTCTTACCGCCTGGTAATTAAAAGAGAGTCCTTGAGTTCTCTCAATATTATTATCTTCTTTCCACCGATCTCCAACGGTTGTGTAAATTGTTTTTTTTAAATATCATCTTTCATTTTCCTTGTTATTAACTGAACAATCACATCCCTTGGTAATTGCTTCTTTTTAGCATAAGCAGAATTAACTCTATAAATCAAATCAAAATCCACTTCTAGTTCTCGCTGGTCTTCTCCCAAATATTCTGTTAATGCTGTTATCACTACTGAATGTATATCTTCATCCTCTACTTCCACAATTCCTCTTAACCTCAGATGATTTTGCATCGCTCTGTATTCCATCATGGACTCCAATCTTCGATTATCCTGGACTACTGATTGTATTTTCCTGTCTGCCTCTTGGGTTTTTTGTTGATTTTCCTTTGATTCTGTCACTAGACCTTGAACTGTGTTTTTCACCTCTGCAATTCTTTTTTAATCTCTGTTACTTCAGCTGAAACCAATTCTCTTATTGCCTCCACATTCTTTTCGTGAATTTCCTCTAGTTGCTCCATTTGTTTAGCCATTTGCTTGTCTATATGCTTTGTCAGTCCTTGAATTGCCTCCATCATTCTCTTTTCCATAGCTTCTGTTGCAGCTTGCCACTCTCTTTTTTCCTTCCCTGCCATTGCTGGGCTTGTAACTGATACTGCCCTAAGCCTTTGTTTTGGCTCTATTTTGAAACTTTTTAAATATCAAAATTATTTGCTTTCTTTTATAAAGTCCAATAGTTCTATATGTATATAGTCAAAACGCTTCTTTTTCAAATTTGTTTCTATTTATTTTCAGCTTAAAATTCAATTTAAAGTCCAGACCTCCCAAAAATGGCAGGCGCACTTTCTCTATGGTTATTTTGGCTACAGTAGATTTCTTTTAACTTCCTTTTAACTTCCTGGTACCTGGTTCCTGTCTGTCTGGACAAGTGTTCCTCCGTTTCCGGTCTGTCAAGGTAAACAGTCCCTCAGTGTTCTTTTAAAATTTCTGATCTTCTTCCGGCTTTTCAATGTTTGCTCTAGCCTTCCTCTTGTCGTCCCTCTTTCAAACCAGACCGGATAGTTATAAATGCAACACCTTCCTTAAAGACAGTCTCACGATCGTTCCAGTTAGTTTCGCTCTCAGCTTTGCCTTAGTCATTTAGTGACCACAGGAATGTTAAACAAAGTCACCTTTTCTTTGTTTTCTCTCTTATAACAATGCTTTTTCAATCCATGATGAATGGATATTTTTTTCAAAGATCTTATGTCCTTATCCACTTAGTTCAATTCTCGTTAGAACTTCTTTCCAGTAAGTAAAGAGTTGTTACCTTGCATGTTTATCTTTGGATTTCTCACTGCTTCTTTTAACTTCCCTTCGGTCTTTATGCTTAAAAAGTCAGGAAATGACGGATTTATCCTGAATTCTCAGCTTGGTTAGCTCCTGTAGTGCTGGGTTGCAAACGTCTGCTTGGGGGGAGGGGATCAAAGCATGACCGAGCCTCCTTCAAGACTTGATCAAGCCAATCTCAACTCCCTCTTGGACCTTGGTGCATGCTTGTCAGCCCCCTGCCTGGGGGATGCTGCATTGGGCATGGAAAGATGCCCAGACTGTCAGAAGGAGCCACCGCTCACCCTGCGTGATTGCAAGGTGTGTTAATTTGCCATTTTACTTTGACCGGAAGCCAGTCAACAGTAAAACAATCCAAAACCTGACAAGAAGACATGCATGGAGCCTCAAGTTCCCTTTCAGATGGGTCTTTATTCAGCTGAAGATGAAAAAGAGACCAGATAATTTTGTGATATTTGGAAAAAAACTTTTTATCTGTCTTTGTCTCTTAAATTCTTTAAAGAAAAGTGAAACACCTTGGTGACCTTGCATTTTTGTTTTTAACTTGCAACTTTTTTTATAGAGGCATTTGCAAAGAGTTCCAATTTATTATCCAACTACTGCCTGTCAGAAGTAGTCATGATAACTCAGAATTTATGTACATAAAAACACAATATCAAGGAAGAAAAGAAAGTGGGAAATATATTTCTGAGCCAAATTAAAAAATATATATCCTTAGAACTCATGTTAGATACTTATGGATTCTGTCCCTACTGCTCATATCTTTTTGCATAAGACTGGAATGTTGAGCAACTAATTTTCTAGATTTTTACATTTAGTTTTCTTAATACACAATGTATCCCAAGAAAGAAAACATGACAGTAAAGGCAGAAAAGTCATTTTAATTCAGCAATTTCTGTTTAATTTGCTAGAAGAAATTCCATTAACAATGCAATTCAATCATACCAGCACTGCTGAAATAAAAAAAAATCTTTTCCTACTTCAGTATGCATACTTTCTTCCAGTACTGCAGATACATTAAAATAATGGCATTCTTTTTTTATGCATTAATTTGATTTAAGGTGGAGACTGAAGCATTTTTTGTTGCAAATTATTTGAGTTCTTTTTGTAAACGAATTATTCCTAAATCACAAGCTGTCCTTAATTCTTCGTGAAAAAATGGGAGTACTTCCATTCACTGATACATCATGCCCATCTCTGCCTTCTGTGAATAAACACAAAGCCATTAAATAAATGTTTGATATGGTGATGTACTCAAAATACATGCTAATTTGCTTTTGCATAGAATAAGATGAATTCATTTTATAGCATGCAGATTCAGCCCTTCAGGTGCTATTCTCTAAAGGCACTGGTTGGTTAAGAGAAATGTGATTCCTGTGTGCTGGCCTGGGACATTTGGTCCCTGGGGGAGAGTTCTGAGGACAAAGTAAGAACAGGCTTGTTCTTCCATCTCATTTACCGAGAATCCAGCATGCAACACTGATATTTTAGCAAGAGCTCTAGTTTTCACATCTTCATTTTTGTTTGGCTACTCTCCTGATTTCATTTCATCTGTCAGTCTTATTTAATATTGAAAATTGCAGTAATGTGGAATGGATGCAAAATAAGGATTTCCTGTTTCCTATGTTACAGCATATTGCATGCATTTTCCCCACTGCACAATCCAAAAACCTTGATGCTTTCATTTGCTAAAAAAAGCTATTGTCAGAAAACAAGGAGTGACTGCTTTGACATACCAATAATACTAGCTGATTTGAACCCTATCTTACTTCTGCTATGTTTATATATTGGTGTAATATTTCAGACAGTATTGTCTGAATGCCAAGCTAACTGAAGTCAAAGTGGAAAGAGGATCAAGTTAACAGTTTGGTGCTTCTATCTATATGACTAATTGGCCAGGTTGAGAAAATGCCATTGTTTTTCCATAACATTTTGCAACCAAGTCAGTATAGCTGCTAAATCAAATCAATGCTGTTGCAAAACTCAACCATATCCAATTGAAGCTAGCTCTGTGTTAAAGTAAGAGCACAATTAGATGGCTCTATAGTCACTCATGTATCAGTGTATGTAGAACTGAGTGAGTCAGAAAAGTAGATGGGGGAGTAACTCAAAGATACAGGGAAACTAGAGTGTGAGGGAACAGCTACAGGAAGTTACTTAGCAGAGAAGCAGAGTGAGAGAGAGAGAGTTTAGGAGATAGAAGCAGAGTGGTTTAATAAAGTCTTTTCCTTCGTATTCTTGCCTGACTCTCATTTAATACCTACCTCACTTAAAACATGGTGGCAGCAGTTTAGCAGTAGAACCCAGCTAACCCAGAAGCAGGAACAAGTAAAAGCAGCAAAGAGTTTTGCAACATGGACAAAGGCTTGAAGCCTGCAGCACTACTGGACTTTACTGCAGTCAATCTAGCCCAAGCATGGAGATACTGAAAAGTCTGATATGTACATGGAATGAAACTGGTTAGAAAGCCATCAGGAGGCATTTGAGAAGAACACAGACCTGCTGGCTTTCCAGGCTGGCCCATTGACAGATATCACAGAAGCGGACCTATCTAACAACATCTGCCTGTACCTGAGGTCACCAGAACTCCCAGGTTTAGTAAGTGGAGCGTCTTGTATCACCCAAAATGCCTGGCTGGCTTGACATCATGAGTGATGTGCAGGACTTCCAGCCTCAGTGATCCAGGTGGTACGTAAAGCTGACCTTGATGCATAAGCATCCCCCTTTGCTCTATATATTCTGCTGGAAACTCTTGCTTGGCCTCCCAGAGAGTCTTGAGTTTCCTTCATGCCCAGAGGTCATCTTGCTGCTGTTTCTGTGTCTGTTCTCTGAGTGTGGATGCTAGAGGCATGGTGGCAAATACTTCAACTGTGGTCAAGGGTGGTTCCTGGGTCAGGGAAGCAGAGTATTCCAGTTTCCTGGATTAGGAATTACTGCCCACTTATTTTGGAGCTGGGAATATAGGTCACAGTGAAATGGAATTTCAAAAAGAACAGGGACTACTGGATCTGCCTTTGATTCAGCCAATGCACCATTTCTAGATGCTCAAGGTTGTGATGGTCCGTTCATACCTGCACTGGGTGTTGGGTGCCTTCTAGGTGGTGGTGCTAGAATTCAAAGGCTGCTTTAATTGCCAGAAGTTCCCATTCCCAAATCGTATAGTTCTGCTCAGCAGGATTGAGTCATGAGTAGGAGGTGCAAGGACATAGGAGCACTATTGTTGTTTCCTGTTGGGACAACAACTCCAATTGCATATCTGTAAGCATCTGTTTTGACCACGAATAGTAACCTGGGATCCAGATAACACAGCAATGGTTTGCTAGTGAACCTTTTCTTAGGTCTGTCCAGTGGATCTCCTGCGGCCTTGATGCGAGCAGAAACAGGACTCCCTTCTATTAAGGCAAGAGTACACCTCACAATAATAAAATACTGGAAGAAGACCAATCTGTCTAGATCTAACTCTTTAAGCCACTAATCTGTTAGATCAACAAAAGACCCTACACACTCTGATTTTTCCAGCAATATCCTTACTAGATATACCATACCTGATGACCTCTTAGGGGCCTCAGGTGACAACTCTCAACTCAGAAAATGGATATTCAGATTAGATGCTGCGATAGACCGTGTTGCTATCACAAAGTCGAAAGTAGCTCCTTGGTACAAAACTGTCAAATTTGACCACTCTAGAACACCCTATTAATCTAAAATTTCCAACTTTAACCTCAGGGTGTCTTTCACTGCCTTGCATTTTCAAACAATGTACACAGCATTGCAGGAGGGTACATATATTTGTGGCTCACTTGCCATTGAGAACCTTCCTCACAGTATCTTAGCCTGCCTGTTATATAATGCATCTAGAGACAAATTCGTGACAGGAATTTTATTTACCATAAAAGCATATTCTGAAAACGAGAAGATAGCATTTTTGTTATCAGATACCAATGAGTTTGTATCCTATAGAGTTTCCCTCTTTGCAGCCTAAAAGATTAGAGCCAGGGTGGCACCATAGGGGTCATTCTTATAATACGCAGGTCATTCTAACCTTTCATGTATGTGATTCTAGGTTTTACTTTTTATGTATCTTTTATACCATTTGACTGCTGTATTTACATGCTCCATAACTTTGTTATGGCCTATGGCTAACACAATAAATTTTCTTATGCTCTTATGCTTTTTAATTCCTGGAAGGCTTTTTGGGTGGTTGGTGTCCAATGGAATGGCTCCTGGGGCCATAATAATCTGGTTAATGGCACCGCTAGAGAGACAAAGTCCTCAATAAACTGGTGATAATAGTTGGCAAACCCCAGGAACCATTGGACATCCTTCCAGACCAGTTATGGGGGATCTGCCAAGACAAAACTGCCTCTGCTTTAGTGGGATCCATCTAAATTCCCTGTGGTGAAATATGGCGACTGAGGAACTCCACCGAGGATAGATCGAAAACACACTTTTCCGATTTTGCGTAAAGAACATGTTGATGAAGATGCTGTAACACCATTCAGACATGGTTAGGATGTTCTGCAGGGTCCCAGGAATATATCAGAATATCAACCAGATACAAAGTACCACCCAGTGTCTAATCTACAGTTCCTGGGTAAGGTAGTGGAGAAGGCAGTGACAACACAGCTCCAACCTTTCTGGAAGATGCTAATATCCTGGATCCCTTCCAGTCTGGTTTTTGCCCTACCCATGGGATGGAGACGGTGTTGGTTGCCTCAGTGGATGACCTTTCCAGACTCCTGGATTGAGGTGGATCAGCGCTGCTGATACTTCTTGATCTGTCAGCAGCGTTCGATACAGTTGACTATGATCTGTTGACCCACCACCTCACTCATGTAAGGATAAGGGGGCTTGCCTTGCAGTGGCTGACCTCTTTTCTCCAAGGTAGGGGACAGAGGGTGGCACTTGGGGGGAGGATTATCTCAGCAACACCTGCTAGAATGTGGTGTGCTGCAGGGCATTCTCTCCCCAATGCTATTTAATATCTACATGCACCCCCTCTCCCAGATTATCCAGAGGTATGGGCTGGGTTGTCACCAATATGCAGACGACACCCAGCTCTATCTACTGATGGATGGCCACCCGGACTCTGCCCCAGAAAATCTGGAGAGGGCATTACAAGCCATGGCTGGTTGCTTACAACAGAGCAGAAGGAGGTCCTGTACCTGGGCCGTGGGGGACTGGGATCGGGGATCAGGCTTCCAACCTTTGATGGGGTCTTATTGGTGCCAGTGCCAAAGGTGAAGAGCCTGGGTGTATTCCTGGATGCCTAACTATGGAAGCCCAAGTTGCCGCCACTACCAGGTCTACCTTCTTCCATCTGAGACAGATCAAGCAGTTGGCCTAACATCTCAATCCCCGGGATCTGGCTACAGTGACCCATGCAATGGTCACTTCCAGATTAGATTATTGTAATTCTCTTTAAGTGGGACTGCCCTTGATTCTGCTCTGGAAACTACAGCAGGTGCAGCAGCACGGGTACTAATGTTGCTGCCTATGCAGGCACACATCCACACGGTGCTGTGCAAACTGCACTGGCTGCCTATTGAATACCGGATCTGTTTCAAGGTGTTGATGCTTACCTTTAAAGCCCTATACTCTGCATATCTATGAGATCACCTCTCCCTCCATGAGCCTCAAAGGGCTTTACGATCTTCCAATCAACATCTTCTCATGGTCCCTGGCCCCAGGGACATCCGTCCTGCCTCAACTAGGGCCAGGGCCTTTTCAGCCCTGGCCCCTATCTGGTGGAATGAGCTCCTATATGAGATCAGGGCCCTGTGGGACCTTTTATAATTCCACAGGGCCTGCAAGACAGAGCTCTTCCACCAGGCTTTTAACTAGGGCAATGGACATCCCTCTTTTTACTGGGTCTCCCCTCAGCAGGTCAGAACTGCATACCAGAGATGGCATCTGTGAGGTTTTAGTGTCAATGACAATGACACCAGATGAAGGTTATTGTGGTATTTTACTAGTGTTTTAATTGTGTATATTGTATTTTTATCAAATTTGATGTAACCCACCCTGAGCTTGCTATGTGGGGAGAATGGGATATAAATTGAATAAAATAAAATAAATGATGACAAAACAGTCTAGCAGGTCCTTGAAGATGTACATAATTTTCTGGAATACTGCTGGGGCATTGCATAGGCTAATGGGCATCACTAGGTATTCATACTGCTTACACCAGGTACAAAATGCAGTCTTCCAGTCATCTCCAGAATGTATGTGGACTATGTTATAGGCCCCATGGAGATCTAGTTTGGTATATATCCTGGCCCCTTTCAGTTGCTTTAGCAACTCTGGGATTAAAGGCAGGGGGTATCGATCCTGGAGCGTGAGCTTATTAAGGCCCTTATAATCATTACATAAGCACAGCTCTCCTCTCTTCTATTTTACAAAGAGGATGGGGGCTGATGTGGAGAGGTAGATGGACATATAGAACCCCATTGTAAGTTCTTGGTCAGGAACTCTGGACCCAGGAACTCCCATAGGGCCTCTTGTTATGGCTCAGATAGGGAATATAACTAGACTGATAGCACAATCATAGGGCCAATGTGGGTAAAGCCAATCTGCCCCATTTTCCTCAAAGATATCCTGAAACTCAGTGTACGCTGCTGGCAATGTTATTGGAGCTGGAGATGTCATGGCCCCCAATATGGTTGGTAGGTTTTCATGCAGGCATAGGTTTTTGAACTGTTTCATTTGTATTCTATTTTATCTGTTTTAATTATGCATTTATTATATGAATGTATTCCACTGTTGTACAGTGCCCTGAGCCCTGTCTTTATGGAGGAGGATGGTTTAAAAATCCAATTTAATAAATTAATAAATAATAAATTTCCTGCCCGTCCCAGTCAATTGCCAGGTTATGCATTTCCAGCCATGACGTCTCAAAACCAGAGGGAATCGAGGTATGCAGGCAATGTCAAAACAGAGTTGCTCCCAATGGTGCTTTATGTGTGCAACCAATGGTACAGTTTTACTGACAACAGGATTGGATTGCAAAGGGCACCCGTCTATGCCTTCAACTTGCAGCACAGTGGGACTTGGTGCTATTTAGCAAAGCTGGCATCCATATAAGAACAAGATGCCCTGGAGTCTAATAAAGTGTGTGCCAGTAACCAACACCAGTTAGGGAGCTAGAGCTTCAGTGGAACCAGGAGGTGTTGAGGACCTGTGTTGGGGAACCTCCAGATTCTACAGCTCTCCAACTAACAAGGCCTATGCTGACTTGGGGGCTGGTGTTTAACTCTTGCAACTGGGGCTTCTTTTTCTCTAGACAGTGGCTTACATAGTGGCAGGGTTGCCCACAATATAGGCACAGATTCAGGGAGCAACATCATACTTTCTCTTCCCTGGGTAGCCATAGATGGGCTGTGCTCAGCTGCATGGACTCCCTATTCTGGGAGCAGGGAACACCAAAGGGGCTGGAGAAGGTTGCAGTGTGGACCCAAAACTCTAAGACAAGCCCTGCTATGGGCCTGCCTTCAGTCCTCCAGATGCCCATCAATGTGCAAACAGAGTTGTATCAGGGTGGCCAGGGTTGTGGGACATTCCACCCAAGCTACTTCGTCCAGCACCTCTTTTGATAACCCTTCCAGATATTAGTCAAAGGGCAGCCTCACTCCAACCCAGATCATGGGCCAATAGCTGGAACTCCATGGTGTAGTCCAGTCACAGAACCTTTCCCCTGATGGAAATGTTGAAAATGATGATTGGCTTGCTCAGCTTTCTGGGGATCAGTGAATACACTACTCATGTGAGTAACAGAATCTGAGAAATTTGCCAGGAAAAGAAAGTTGGAAAGAAGTAGAGAAGTTGCCCACTTGGCAACTCTCCCCTTTAAGATACTCAGGACAAAGCCCACCTTGTTTTTGTTCCTGGGAAGTCCCATGATTGAAGCTTGATATATAGCTTGTATTAGGGATGTGCATTCAGCTTGGCTGAACCAAATCAGTGGCCAAAAGCCAAAAGAAAGCTGCCAAATTGTTCAATGGCTTTCAGCAGTTTTTCATCTGCCCAAAAAATAGCCAGGAAAGGTAGCAAGAGCCTCTTGAGAGCCAGTTTGGTGTAGTGGTTAAGTGTGCGGACTCTAATCTGGGAGAACTGGGTTTGATTCCCCACTCCTCCACTTGCACCTGCTGATGTGACCTTGGGTCAGTCACAAGCTCTGGCACAGCTGTTCCTGAAAGAGCAGTTTGTGTTAGAGTTCTCTCAGCCCCACCTACCTCACAGGGTGTCTGTTGTGGGGAGGGGAAAGGAGTTTGTAAGCCGCTCTGAGACTCTAAGTGAAGGGTGGGGTATAAATCCAATCTCTTCTTCTTCTCTTCCTGTCTTGCTGCCTTTCCCACCTAAACTGGCCTATTCCCACCTCTTCCCTGGTTCCAGGGAGGAGGAGGAGGGGAGGAGGCCAGTTTCAGCCAATCACTGCCATGCATTTGCAGCTTGCATGTCCAGCCTGCAAGGTTGGTGGTGTTGCTTTGCACACCACCTTCCTTGCTTGGGAGGGGGAGGGAGACTCAACTCTACCCAATAGGGGTGATTTGCATCATCTTTGGGCCAATCACAGGACAGTGTCATTTTTTGAAACTGTCCTGTGCTAGGCCCAAAGAGCATATAAGGAGTCCTGCCTAGTGGTTAGACTCCATTGCTATTCCTTCTTACCTGGCTGCCTGAGAGAGATTGTGCTGTGCTGGCCTTTGGCCTCAGCTCTGTGCCTGTCTGGCCTGGCTGCTGCCTCCCTGGACTGCTGCTGGACTCCTGGACACCAGAAGACATCAACAGGTAGGAATTAAAGTGGGATCTTTTAAATATTTAAAGGGCTTCCCCCACCATTTTTAAGTTTCTTTGGGTTGGTTGAATTGGTTTGGGATCTCTTTAATTTTTAAAGAGCTTTTCTCTTTTTCCCCTCTATTTTTCAGTTTCTTTGGGTTGGGGTGTGTGAATTGGTCTGGGGGTTCTTCTGGGTTCACTGGGGTGGAGTGTTGGGGGGTTTAAGCCTTTTCTTTTAAACAGTTTAAAAAGTTTATTTTTAACAGTTTAAAAGTTGTATTGTTTCTTTTTAAAAGTTGTGGTGTTGTTGCTTGGGTTTTAAAGGTTTATACATTTTAAAAGGTGTGCTTACACATTGCCTAGGGTCAACCCTAGCTTTTTAGTCCATCTCACAGACACCTGCATTTCCTTCCTAGGAAATCAGGCTTGTCCTAGTACATTAGCCTGGAGAAATGTAATAAAGAGACACAAGCACTTCTGAAAAGGTTTGTTTCCATCTCTAGGATAGCTTTATAAAACTTTCAGCTAGGGAGAAGCAGGTTCACCAAGTTTTAAACCAGTCCAGTTCTAAAAGGGAAAAAAAATCTGAGGAAAGGATAGGTTATGGTCATTTGAAAATCAAAGTAGATATTTGATGGGAGGGTTCTTAAAAAGGTGTCAGGCTCTGTCAGGTTCAGGTGTCAGTGCAGTTAGTTACTTAGGCACCTAAACATCCCACTTCCTACAGTCAGATTAGGCAGAGTTTGGCCCAGGGTGACATGAGTGGCAGGAAAGAAACAGAGGGGCCCTGGGGGCTAGGCAAAGCAGAAGACCAGGGGCGGAGGGGATGGGGAGGGGGAAGACTGCAGTCCTCCCCCCCACCTCCACATAAGACCACAGCAGAGCATTCTGGCACCACTCCAATCTCTGGCCAAAGTGGTGCCATGAAGAAGCCACGTCTGGCTCTCTTCCCTAAGAAGGATGCTCCTGGGGTGGCCCCAGCAGAGGTGCCTGCAGGTTCTGGCACTGGGCAGAGGTCTGCTGCTCAGTGGCAGGAGGAGGGGCAGCAAGAGCAGTCTTTGGGGTTGACTTTTGGGGACAGTTCTCTGTTTTCAGAGCTTACTCCATGGACTAAGAGGGCTATAGAGGCACTGAAAGAGAAGCTGGCTGGCCAGCCCACTGCTTCAGTTTTTCTAGGCTCCAGCAGGCCTTCTGGTGAGGGACAAGAGGGGATGCTGGAGGGGGGGGGAGGAAGAGATAGAGGAGTGCCCCCATCTCAACCCCCTCCTCCCAGTGATCTTCTCATGCCCCCCAAGACACGGTGTGCCTGCCCCAAGGAGGAGCCTCAAGTGATGACTGGAGCTGCTAGTCAGCATGGTTCCACTTCCCACTTCACCTCTGATATCTGGAAGTACTTCCAGCTGTTGGAGGACCCATGTTATGCACAGTGCCAGCTGTGTAGGGCCCGGATCAGCCATGGGAAGGATCCACACCATCTCACGCCTGCCAGGATGTGGTACCACCTGCAGAAGCACCACTAGGTGGAGCTTCTTCACGGGGAGAGACTTGCTGCTGCTGAGGTGCCCAAGCAGCCATGACCAGCAGCCAGCCAGGAGGCAAGTCCTACAGCGACCACCTCCAGTGTTCTCCCACAGAGTGCCGTGGCAAGGGGGGGATGCCAGGCATCTCTCACTGAGATGTTTGGTGAGGGTGGCACTAGCATGCTGGGAGGGGGAGGAAGCACGGTAGGAGGATGGTCACTTGCTGCATTGCTGAGATGATCATCAAGGGGTACCCCTTCACATTCATCAAGAATCCTGCATTGTGACAGTTGCTCAGGTATCTCGCACCCTGGTACATGGCTCCTTCTCGCACCACAATGAGCAGGACCGTGATGCCTTTGCTTTACAAGGCTGCCAGGGACTTCATGAAGGAACAGCTCTCCTTTGTGTTGGATATCTGGATCCCCAAACAGGGGCATGATGCATATCTCTCGCTGACTGCCCACTGGTGGCAATCCAGTGAAATCATGGATGGTGAGCGGGCAACAGCTTATAGGCAGGGACAGGGCTCCCAGGCTGGCTACTGTTAGCTGGATTGCATGTAGTTATTAATAATAATAGGGGAAGATGATTGAATATCAATAGGCAATCGGCTGCAAGAGCAAACACCTGTGTATACAGAAGTCCAGTTATATGGTTGAAAATAAAGTCTTTTATTGGAGTTCTTCACAAACAAACAATACACAGTCTCACACACAATTACTCAAGTCTAGGAAAATACAGAGAGAGGTATAAGCACATTTGCATTAGCAGGTAAATCGTTGGTGGGCAATACCTACCGGTCCCGTCGTGCAGAGCGTTCCTCAGGAAAAATGGAGGGGAAGAAAACTAGAAAAAATGGGGAATCACATGGCCTGGCCAGCAGGTAACACGTGGAAACTCAGGCTGCAGACCTAGAGTTTAAAGATGGAGGCAAGGGTTGGGGATAGCAAGCTGGACATAAGAGGGTCAAAGGTTCAATAGGGGTCGAAGAGCAGAGAGCGAGCCGGTGGTCAGGCATCTCCTTATATGCAGGAGGAAGGGGGCTGGTCATAACCCCTGGTTCCACCTCCTGGTAAGTCCGTCCCTGAAAATACCCTATTGGTTGGGGAGGTGTACCTGAGGAGTGGTCAATATTGAGAGCTAGAAGCTTAACTCATGTCTGACACCTGGTAGCAGCTAGGATGAGTCACCAGGCTGATTCCATTGTCTTCTTGATTACTTTAGCCAGGCTGCTGACGGCCATCAATTAGTTGCCGGGCAACAGTGAATAGTCTCTGCTGGGTCTATGTGAGGTCTTGCAGGTGAGGGGGGAGGGAAAGTGGCTGCCTGCCTGAGTTAGAAGGAACTCTTAATGAGAGTTTTTGGAGTTCTTAGTCCTTGTATTTCATCAAGGCATGGTGCTATGTATAATGCAGACTGGGGCTGTTCCATTCTCCTTCATGAGGAATGGGCTGGTAACCTGTGCTGGGCACTGGAGCTGCTGGGGATGTCAGGAGAATGTCTCTTGCCTAGGTGCAGTCTCTTCTGGCATCGTGGTGGGGTTACTATGTGGTTCAGTCCCTTATGCATACACTGGCACAGTTTATTATTTATTACAGTTCATAAAGAGGCTCAAAGAGCCTTGCAGGGCAACATTACCACCAGGCTCTGCTACACACTGAACCACTCAACGTGATGCACACAGGGGCCAACATCGGAGCCACCATCAGTAGGCAATTAGAGGAGTGGGTAGGGAGGGACATCATCATGGGCTTCATGGTGACAGATAGTGGCACCAACATGATGGTGGTGGTCCAGGCAGTGGGCCAGAAGTGCATTCCCTGTGTGGCCCACCTTCTCCACCTCATGCTAAGGATGCCTTGGGCCAGGGATCAGAGAATCCCCGGCATGTCGCCAGGTACTACACTTACCGGTATCTCCTCCAGAAATGCCAATACATTGTGGGCCACTTCTCATGCAGCAATAAGGACATGTATCGGCTGCGTCAGAAACAGCACCACCTATTCGGTGATGTCAGCACACATTGGAACTCCACCTGTGCCATGCTGGAGCACTTGGTGAAACAGAAGGGAGCCCTGAGAGCCCTGTTCTCAGAGACCCGGGTCATTCGGGAAGTGACTCACCCAAGATGAGTGGGTGATTGTTTCTCAAACTGTGGAGTTTCTTGCACCCTTCAAGAGTCACACAGACATGCTCTCATCTGACATGGTGAGTCTGGCTCTGGTCATCCCCATGTTCCATGTGGCATGTGAGGGACTGGCCTCATTGTTGGAGCCAGGAATGGGATGTGCAGACCTTGTTCCAGAAGTGAGAGCACTGGTGAGGAGGCTGAAAGAAGGCCTTGAGGAACATTTTCAGCCTGTCTTCTCCAAGCAGAAGGCATACATGTTAGCAAGCATGTGTGACCTGCACATCGAGGGCAGGATTGCCAAGTGGGTCAATGAGTTGGACCTCTGGAGAGATGTGCTCTCCTGGCAGGTTGAACACAAGCAGGCCAGTGGAGTTGAGGAAATGGGGTGCAAAAGCAGCACAGCTGTTGCTCTTCCCCAACCTCCTCAGCCAGGCGACATCTCCCCCAGCCCCCACTTCGAAGAGTGGAGAGATGGAACTCTTGGAGTGGCTCGCTGGCCCCTCTGGGAGCAGTAGCAGGCCTGTGAGATGGGACATGGTGGCTATGACGGTCAGGGACTACCTTTTGGAGCCCTGCAAGTCACAGTCCACCTGCCCACTGAGCTACTGGGCCATGAAGGAGTCGGTCTGGCCAGCCCTCTCTCTCATGGTCCAGGGGCTCCTCTTATGGTCTCCTATGAGCGTTCAGAGTGAGAGCGTTTTTTCTCATGCAGGCTACATTGTCAACCCACATCGCCTTTGCCTGAAACCCTGGAGGGTGGAGCAGTTGGTCTTCCTGAAGGTCAGCTTGCCACTGTTCGGCTTCCCGGACCTGGATTTTGAGTGTGACTCAGGTGAGCACAGTCTTTTTGTGCCTGCATCCCCTCTCAGTCTCTGTGCTGGTAAGTTTGGTTAGAAATGCTCTTCCCAAAATTAAAAGTAGAGAGAGAGAGACCAGAGAGAGAGACCCCCCAAAAAATCATTTCAATTGGCAGACAGATGCCCCACCAAACTCCCCCCCAATGGCATTCTTTCACCCAGGCCACCCCTCAAGAAAACCTCTGTAACCCCAGTAGCTGTGTAGCACTGGGTACCATCCATCCATTCCCCCCAAAAAATTGAATGCTGCAAAAACAGTTTTCACTCAAGCTAGTAGAATAAATTCAAAAACCAGAAAAACCCACAGGACCGGAGTGCCACAGAAATTGACAATTATCTTTGCAGGGGTGGGTGGGCATTGGGCAATACTCCCTCTAAGCTGTGCAGTCCTGTGAGTAAAAATTGTACTTTGTGAGCTATTGGCATTAAGGTTGTGAGCAGGCAGGTGATTTGGCTACTGCATGAATTGGTTTGCTCTGGAACTATCCCTCCTGAGCTAAGGCTTTGAGCTACTTGCATTAAAGTTGTTGTGTGTAGGCAGGTGATTTGACTACTGCATGAATTGGTTTGCTCTGGAACCATCCTTCCTGGGCTAGGATAGAAATGTATGAGCCAGAGGCTAAAAACCTGTGATTTAGCTCACACCAACTCAGATAATCTTAGAGGGAACACTGGAGGCAGGTGAGGGAGGGGCAAAATGAGAGGGGCAGCCACATCTAGGCTAAGGTTCCTCAAATGGGAGAATGACAGCTGGTGCATTGCTGCAGAGAGAAGAGGATCAGGGTGGACAAACAGCCAAACCTCTCCCTCTCTCTTTTTGAGGCCTTCCTTCCCTGGCTTGAATCAATGGATAAGGGTATGTTTGTGGACTGACAGGGCAGTAGTCCCACAAAATACTACTACCCACATTTTGAGTCTTTTTTGGGGAGGGTTCTAATCTAGCTTGCCTCTCCATGGTGCATCCTGGGTCATGCTAAAGAGCTAGAACATCCCTCAGGTAGGCAATCCTGGGATCCCTTATCCACACTGCCCAATGGACCATAGACAAGACAAGCAGTCCTTCTCAGGACTACTTGACAAGGAGTAAAGGGGATACTCAGTCTTGTAGAGCTGCTTGGAAGGGAGGAAGTAGTTGGGGAGGATCCAACCCAGGTAGGTAGGCTCGGGGGGCCAAAAGGTACATGGAGCCATGTTTTAAGTTTAACAGACTACTACTAGTCTCTTTATTGTGAGAGATACAATGCAGGTAGGAAAGTTGAGAGATAGGATAAAGGAGTACTAACTAAGGGAGGAGGCAGGTGTGGGACAGGTGAAAGGAAGAAAGGAATATTTTCCCCCGAGATCTCCATTCTACAAAATCAAATGGGTAGTGAGGTACAGGAGAGAAAACACAGGAAGGTCAGTGTAGGAATGACTATTCAGCTATCTGTCTCTTGCTGCAAAGTCTGAAGGAGGCTGACCCAGGGAAACTCCCAAGCAGTCCATTCTGCAGTCCATCTGATCTTACAGGTGAGGTGACAAGCTAGGGGTGTGTCAGGGAAGAGAGAGGTTAGATAAAGTTGTGTGGAACCCACTTCCACCTATCCTTCCTTTCCCAGTTTCTCCAGGTCCAGGGGGAGGCCTGTCTTGAAGCTTTTGAATGAAATACTGCTGTACAGGTTGGCAGGCAGGCAGTGGCAGGCACAGGAGACCAAGAGTTCCTTCCTAGCCAACCACTGATGGACCACTGCTCTGCTCTAGCCTTCATATGTTCATCAAATTCCATCTGGAAGCTGTTCATGCCAGCCACCACCATCTCCTGTGACAGTGTATTCCATGCGTGAATCACTCTTTGGGTGAAAAAGTACTTCTTTTTATCTGTTCTCTAACCCAACTGCTCAGCAATTTCATTGAGTGTCCACGAGTTCTTGTACTGTGCGAAAGGGAGAAAAATACTTCTTTCTCTACCTGCTCTATCCAATGCATAATCTTGTAAACCTCTTATCATGCCACCCCTCAGTCGTCATTTCTTCTCTAAGCTAAGAGCCCCAAGCGCCTTAACCTTTCTTCATAGGGAAAGTGTTCCCAATCCTCTTATTGTGGTTGCCCTTTTCAGCACTTTTTCCAGTGCTATAGATAACCCTTCTGAGGTGTGTGGTGAGAGCAGTATTCCAATGAGGTTGCACCATCGATTTATACAGGGCAGGGCTTGTATAAATGTTGGTCCTGTTGGTTGGTCTTGTTGGGTTTCTGTGTGGCACTGTAGCAAACTTGCAGTGCCAAAGTGCCACTTGTCCTGGAATGTGTCACATGTTCTCCTGGCAAACAAGGCCAACAGTTCACTTTCTCTGAGATTCTCTGGGAGAGTCTGACTGCTGGGTGCCTGCTTGCATGCCTTGCTGAGTGCTGCTGGCTGGGTTTCCCCATTGGAAACAATGGAGGGAATGGGGACAACCTGTTTGGGTGCCCATAGAATTGGACTCACTGGTCCAATTTCTTTGGGACCTGGGGGTTTATGTGGGGAGAGGCTCCTGAAGCTACCCTGAAAATTTGGAGCCTCTCCCTCAACCCTCCTCCCCCTGACAGCCACTAACAGCACCATGGGAAATAGTATTTTCCCACCACTCTAGAGAACAATGGAGGGGATGGGGCAACTGGTTTGGGGGCCCATAGAATTAGACCTCCTGGTCCAATGTTCTTGAAACTTGGTGGGCATTTTGGGGAGAGGCTCCAGCAGCTACCGTGTGTGTTTTGTGCCTCTACCTCAAACCCCCTCCCCTCAGCCCCCATAATATACCCTACAAATTTTCGGCATTGACTTCAGTGGCCCATAGGGTATAATAGGACCGAAAGTCATTTGGCCGCCCGAATTACTCCCGAATTCGCTTGAATTGCCAAAAGTGGCATTTGGGGGTTATTCGGCCGGCCGAATCACTTTTGGCCCAATTCGGCCGAATCTGAATTGGGCTGATATTATTTTTATTTATTTTTTGCACACCCCTAGCTTGTATTATGGCAAAAAAGGCAGGGAAGTCTTCTTGACTTGCACCAAATGTCTCTGGAGGTCTTACTGGACATTTTCCTGGGGAAGTAGCAGCAGGGAGCACAGTAGCAGCAGCCACTTGCTGTTGTTGGAATGCAGACAAAGAGTTGGTCAGCTGCTGTATTTGCATCTGGAGCATATATTTCTGGGAGGCCAAGTCAACCAGTGATGCAGCTGCATCATCCATGCCACTACGAAGTTGGACGGATGCAAACTGTACTGGTTTGCAGGCGCCAAGTTTCAGATGCCATGGGTCAGGCAAGGCAGGGTTGTTCAGTCCCAGGCCAGGGTTCCAGAAGTCAGGCAAGACAGAGTTGTCAGATTTGAAGAATCAGGCAAGGCAGAGTTGGTGGCTTAGCATCTAATGTACGCATTGAGTCCATGCCTAACAGCCTCTCTTGGGTGGTTTTATAGCCAACCATCTAAGGGTCAGGCTTGCAGCTAGCTGCTCAGAAGCAGTCTTGTAAGTATTCATCTTTGTTATCAGCAAGCAGCTGGCATCAATCCAGGAGATGTGCACTTTGCCGTCTTGTTCTCTGTTCACAGCCTTTATCTGTGGTGCTCTAAAGTAGTAGGTGATACTACTTTAGGGAATGGCCTAGGGGTGGGCTGGGAATGGCCAACTGAGGTTCACCTGCTGAACCAGGGCTGGAGGGTGTCAGTGGCTCTGCCCAACTGTTAGCTGTGAATCTTTATGCTGTGAATCCTGATAAGCCTGCAGCTCAGTTTCCTGATGGTCAACTTATGTTGACTCAAAGTTGGTTACACAGGGCTCCTCTTCTGAAGTGTCTTCTTCTCCTGAGGATTCCTTGCTATCGCTGAGCCCTGGCTGACTCATGACATTGTGCATGCATTTTTGTGCTTTTAGTTTTTGCTTTCTATTGTTTTAACCTCCAGGTGTTTTTCTGTTTCCTTTGACATCACTTCTATCCTGATATTTTTCTAGAAGCTAATTTGGAGTCACCTTCATCCTCTTGCATACCATCTTTGTCAGTTTTCTTCTTTTGTATAATGTTTCTGTCAGTTTTCACCTGCTTCTGTTCACCTCCAGCCCACTTTTCAATGATCGGGCTGTTGTCATGGTCAAACCACTCCCTCTCCTCCTCTTCTGCCCTGAAGTGGTTTAATTTTTGATTTTTTTAAAAAAAAGGCACTAAAATACTGATATATTGATATACTGCTGTAATAAAAGGTCAAGCAGATTCTCTGAATTCCCAGCTTTCATTTATTTTTATAGTCAGTCTCTGGTTCCTTCCCTCACAGAGATATAAGGAAAAAGGCATGTCATTATCGTGGTATATTGATAAGCATGCAAATAAATAAATAAATAAGGAGGTGATGACAGCACTCTCTCTTGACAATCCTGATTATTTAAGGCATGCAAGGAAGAAACTAAGCTGACTCTACAACTGTGAAAATGCAGATGGATGGCCAATGTGTGGAAGAATTGTGCCCAGATTGATTCCTATGCTTGTGGATTGACTGCCAAGAAAATCATATGGAAAAGCCCTGTTTATAGGATTTTTAGATGCTAAATTGTTGTTTTTTAATATAGTTGTAGATAAGCATTATCCTTATAACCAGTTGCACCTCTTTGCGACAGAGGCCTTTCTCATGTACTCCATGAGAGTCTTTCAGAAAACATGACAGGCTCTGACCCTAGGATCTTCAGGGCTCTTTTTGTAGCAGGAACCCCTTGCATATTAGGTGACACACCCCTAATGTAGCCAATCCTCCAAGAGCTTACAATAGCCCCTGTAAGAAGAGCTCTGTAAGCTCTTGGAGGATTGGCTACATTAGGGGTGTGTCGCCTAATATGCAAAGGAGTTCCTGCTACAAAAAGAGCCCTGGATCTATTACATGCAAAACATGTACTTTACCACATTGCTGTACACTCTTCTGCAAAGGCTGACCTCCAACAGACATTTTATAAATGCCAGGTCTCAGTAGATGGGGAGCGTGAGACTTTCTAACATACAATTCATTTGGAATTGGACTTTGGATATGTATTGTTATTGGCTTTTGACTATTTTAATATCTTGTCAACTAATAAATTTACTTTTATTGGACTGAATCATGTATCTGTTCAGGGTTGAAGTTGTAAATTAGGTTGTAATTTATTATTTCATTGTTCTGATTGTTGGGTATTTTTGTTAGATTTAATTATGCAAAGTAAGATGGTACACTTCTGGGATGTAAAATAGACTAAACTATTTCATATTCTGGAATGCTCTCAGTTGTGAAGAGCTCTCTGCAAACAGAAAACTAGCACAGAGAAATATGCTACAAGTTAAACACACACACACTAATAAGCTGGACTAGAATCCATTTCAAGGGCTAGTAATATAGCTTTAAAAATCTGCAGGAAGTATTTTAAGTGTGAGAACACTAAGATATGAATATTATCCTGCTGCTAGAGGAAAAATCTATTATCTTATTTACTGTAATAAAATGAAGCACGTTAATGATTCTGTGCAGCAACTACAAGAGATTTAAAATGGATAGCTGTGGCCTTTCAAATATGTTGTTTGTATTCATTATGACTCTTTAAAGCTCTCAGATAAAATGGCTAAAACTATTTTAATATGGGGATTATGATGGTCACTATAGTTGGCACTTTTTCTTTTGATGCTTAATGGGGATTTTTCAGAAAGAAGTGTTGCTATGGACACAATAATTAAGCATCAGGAAGGGGATAGGTATTTCACAAGTCCACCTGGAGAAAGCTTACAGATTTTCAGACAAGTGATGGTACCTGTAGAAAATGGGTCTAATATAGTAAGAAAAACTCTGCAGTTTAAGATTACACATGTTTTGCTCATGAAAGCAAAGGAGCAGCTGTTCTTGCTTAAGGCAGCAAAGATGTGACTAAAAATAACACAAGCATCCTTGCTGCATTCTTGTCAATGTCTTCACAGTCTCTTCATGAAGTGTTCTTGCCTCTAACACTTTTACAGAAACCTTGACTTTTGTTCATAAAGTAAAAAATCTAAGTGGGAAAAATGCTTCTTAATCTTCATAAATTCTTCACTTCTGATTGTTTAGAAAATTGTTCAGAATTGTTCATTGCAACGTGTCAGCTCCATAAGGAAAGTACTGAGGTGTTTCACAAAAGGATCTCACCAAATCAACAGGGACTGGTGGTTGAAACTTCTGCTTAAGCTGTTGACCAGTGGCAGAGAAATGATCATGTTGTCAAGTCTTTGGCAATAGCAATAGGCCTTGTAGGGTGCTTCACTATCACCAAAGTTACATTACCTTTCCAGTGAAGCTCTCAGGGCTGGAATTTGGGGCAGAACTTCAGAACACTGTCTTATGGACTCAGCAGGGACCCCCCCCCCCAAGCAGGCTGTATTTTCATATAGATATAGATCGTCTTTGTTAAGTATGAGACTCAACAATGATTTCAGCTTCAAGAGTGATTTCAGCTTTATTTGAACAGCAAACTGTAAGTCAGGAACACACAACAAACAAGTGGAGCACAGCTCCCTTTTTAAACTCTCCCAGGCTGTCAAAGCCACACCCACAGTTAGCTAAAGGCCAATCACAACACAGGGATAAAAGCCAATCACAACACAGAGATAAAGGCCAATCATAACACAGGGATAAAGGCCAATCAGGACCATTCCCTCTTTGCAAAATTCTCACACAGTGATTGGGTATTTACAATGGTTTCACCAAAACCAGTCAATGGTAATGTGACAGCTGAAGAGCCACATTCAAATTCAAGCTTAACATGGAAATGTATAGCAAGGATTCACATCCCAATACATAACAATTCCTCCCCCCTAAGATGGCGCATTACCCTGCCAAACATAATCCTTCAGATAGGAGGGGGCACAAGGATTTCAGCTTGACTGTCGCAGCAGTCTCTGCTCCAATGGTGGAGTTGGAGCAGCACACCCTTCGGGGACCCTGGTCACTTCTCTCGCAGGAGAAGGGGGAACAAAGACAGGGGTCCCAGGCTCTGGAGTTGGGGTCTGCCCAGACTCCGAATTCCATTCTGCAGCACTCACCTCCTCGGCGGGAGGCCCCTCCTGCTCGGGGACCAGCTCAGAGTCAGGCAGTGACTTGGCGCTTGAGTCTGCCCAGCGCTCTCTGAGCTGGTCTACGTGGCAGCGTATCTCCCGTCTGCTGGGAAGCCAGACCACGTACAGCCTGGATCCTGTGATTTTGGTGACTATGGCTGGTAGCCACTGATGACTTTCCGCATAGTTGCGGGCAAACACCTTGTCCCCCACTACAAAGACTCTCCCCTGCTCTGGGGTCTCGGACTGTTGCTTTGACTGGTCTAAGTCGGGGTGCAAACGGTCAAGTAGGGAAACCAGTTTCCTCCCCATAAGCAGCTCTGCGGGGCTCCTCCCCATCGCAGAGCAGGACGTGATGTGCTGTCGCAAAAGAAAAGAAGCGATCTTCTGGCCCCAGTCCCCGCACGTCAGGCGCCCAAGTGACTCCTTTGCTGTTCTAACCATCCGTTCGGCCTGGCCGTTGGAGGCCGGATGGAACGGCACAGAAGTCACGTGGCATATGAGGTTGTCCCTCAAGAAGCCCTCGAACTCGGCTGACATGAACTGTGGCCCGTTGTCGGAGACCAAACAGTCCGGCAGCCCATGAGTCGCAAAAAGTTTGCGAAGGGCGTTGATCACTGCCCCTGACCCAGTCGAACACAGATTAAGCACTTCCAACCATCTGGAAAAAGAATCTACACAAATCAAAAACATTTGTCCCTGGTAGGGACCAGCCAGATCAACATGGAGGCGGGACCATGGCCTCCGTGCCTTTTCCCAAGGTTGAACGGGTGCTTCAGGTGGTTCAGGGCGTGACTGCTGGCAGGCCATGCAGTTCCTGACCCACCCCTCGATGTCTGCATCCAAGTTTGGCCACCACACATATCCCCGGGCGAGGGCCTTCATGTGTACCATCCTGGGGTGGCCAGTGTGCAAGGCTTCCAGGACCCTTTCCCTGAGCCTGGAGGGAACCACCACCCGGCTCCCCCACAGCAGACATCCCTTTGCCACTGATAATTCATTTTGGCGGGAAATGAATGGTTTGAATTCCATGCCAACCTTATCCGCCGGCCACCCCCTCAATGTCCAATTGAGCACATGGGTGAGCACAGAGTCCCGTGCCGTCACAGCGGCAACGTCCTTGGAGGTAACTGGCGCCTCTGGCAGCTCGTCAAGAGCAAGAATGTCTGAGTCCTCAACATTTTCTGAGTCCTTGGGTGGTGCAGGGCAGCGGCTGAGGGTGTCCGCGTGCCCAATAGCCTTCCCTGGCCGATGTTCGAGTTTGTAATCGTACGCCGACAGAAACACCGCCCACCTTAACATCCTGGGCGACAGGATGTTAGGTGTCTGCCGGTCAGGAGAGAAAATGCCCCAAAGAGGTTTATGGTCCGTGACAAAGAGGAACCGTCGCCTGTAAACAAAGTCATGAAACTTTTTGATGCCCGCAACCAGGGCGAGGCCCTCCTTGTCAATTTGGGTGTAATTCATCTTGGCACTGCTGAGCGATCTGGAATAAAATGCAACCAACGCCTCAGTTCTGTCCGGCATGAGGTAGCTGAGTACTGCGCCCACCCCGTAAGGGGATGCGTCAGCTGCCAGGACCAACAACTTTTCTTCAGCAAAGTGTGTTAGAACATCGTCCAATGACAGCAGGTCTTTCACAGCCACGAAAGCCCGCTCCTGACGCTCCCCCCAATTCCACTTGGCATCCTTGTGCAGCAAGGCATGCAGGGGTTCCGCAACAGATGCCTTGTGTGGCAGAAATGCGTGGTAGAAGTTCAGGATGCCAAGGAATGATTGCAGCTCCTTTTTAGACGACAGTGGGGGAGCGTCTTGGATGGCAGCGACCTTATCGGGCATGGGGTGGACCCCCTTGGCATCAATAAGGAACCCAAGAAATTCCACCTGTTGCACACCCACAACACACTTGGACCTTTTTACTCGTAAGCCCGCTTCCCTGAAGCGACTTAGCACTGCCCGTAACCGAGCCATTAGTTCTGTCTCGTCAGCAGCCGCTATAAGGACATTGTCAAAATAGGGCACCACCCCAGGTAGCTCACGCAGGAGCCCCTCCATAAGCCCTTGAAAAATGCCTGGGGCGACACTTACCCCAAATTGCAACCTCTTTACCTGAAAAGCCCCTTTGTGGGTGACGATTGTCTGAGCATCAGCAGTTGCATCGTCCACCGGCAACTGCTGGTAAGCTTGAGCCAGGTCAAGCTTGGTGAAGACCTTTCCTCCCCCCAGTGAGGCCAGTACGTGGCTGATTACTGGCACTGGGTAGGAGTGTTGCTGGAGGGCTTTGTTGACCGTACACTTATAGTCGGCGCAAATACAAATCGAGCCGTCGGACTTTACAGGCATCACAATGGGGGTTTCCCATTTGCCATAGGGCACCGCCTCAAGGATACCCTGTTTAACTAGTTTATCTAGCTCTGACTCAATTTTCGCCTTTAGCGCAAGCGGAACCTTTCTATACTTCAATCGTATCGGATGTAATGAAGGATCGAGATCAAACGATACCGGGGGACCGGTGTATGTGCCGAGCCCCTCCCCAAGCACCTCAGGAAACTCGCTATACAATGAGTCCTGTTTATTGACACTTAGTTGATTGACACCAGTAACAGCGATGCCCAATGCCTCAAACCAATCAAGGCCTAAAAGGCTGACAATCTCACCCTCTGTGATCAGTAGAGACAGCTCGGCCTTCTGATCCTTGAACTCGACCTGGAACGTTGCTCTTCCTGCCAATGGAATGCGTCGTCCCTGGAAGTTGATCAGGCGTGTCGATACTGGTGTTAGGCAGCGACAGCTTCGTCGTGGAAACAAGCACTGCCACGTCTGAGTGGAGATGACGGTGACGGCCGAAGTCCACCTCCATCATGCAGGGCACGCTGTCGAGTTGAAGCGTGACGTGGATCTTGTGGCTGGGCTTGTTCCCTGTAGTCAGGATCATTGTCGGGCAGCTGCAGGTGTCGGTTCGATGGCAGTCGGATGACCTGTCGTTGTCTCGGGGCTGAACCCTGGGGTCTGCACGTTGTGAAGATGGTGAGGGTTTCTGTGATGCCCGACAAACTCGGGCCAGGTGACCTCTCTTTCCACAGGAGTGGCAGACCAGCTCTTTTGCCCAGCAGAAATCCCTCTCATGCTTTCCGTTGCAGCCGGCACAGGAACGCGCTGCTGCAATTTTCGGTCTGGTCCACGCTGGGCGCGTCTCCCGGGTTCTGCATACGCCGTCGACATCGCTGTCAGATTCACCAGCAGATCGCTGGTGAACTGCAGGCTCCTTGCTGATTGGGGCCTGCTGTTGTCACATCTCTCGTGTCGACTTATCAGCAGCCTCGGCGGCGACGGCCTCGGCATAGGCCACTGCATAAGTGAGCTCGGTGCGGGTGAAGAGACGCTGTTGGAGGCGCTCATCCTACAGACCACACACTAATCGGTCAAGAAGGACTTCTTCCAGGTCGGCGAACTCACAGGGCCTGGCCGCTTTTCTCAACGCGGAGACAAACTTGGCTATCGATTCCAACAGCCCTTGGCACCGCTTGTAAAAAGCATGCCGACATGCGATCTTAGATGGTTTGGGTGAGAAATGGCCCTTGAGTTTGGCAGTGATAACCGCCCATGTTGCTGCGCTAAGCTCGGTAGGGGCGACCAGCGACCGAGTGATGTCAAAAACGGTCTTGCCGCAGGAGCTCAGGAGCATCGCCTTCTTCCTCGCCTTGTCAGTGATTTGGTTTGCCTGGAGGCGGAACTCAAACCGCGCTAGGTAAGAGTCCCAGTCCTCCGTCGCTGGTTTGAAGACCTTGAACGCCGGGTTGACGGCCATCACAACCAGGGAAGCAACCACGACTGCTGGTGGCGCTGTAGCCGGTCCGGCCGGGTGTGTGTCCTCGTCTGCCATTCTGCGTCAGTTCAGCGGGGCTGCCTACCCGCTCTCAGTATCCCATCCTCGTCGCCAATTGTTAAGTATGAGACTCAACAATGATTTCAGCTTCAAAAGTGATTTCAGCTTTATTTGAACAGCAAACTGTAAGTCAGGAACACACAACAAACAAGTGGAGCACAGCTCCCTTTTTAAACTCTCCCAGGCTGTCAAAGCCACACCCACAGTTAGCTAAAGGCCAATCACAACACAGAGATAAAGGCCAATCATAACACAGGGATAAAGGCCAATCAGGACCTCTTTGCAACATTCTCACACAGTGATTGGGTATTTACAATGGTTTCGCCGAAACCAACCAATGGTAATGTGACAGCTGAAGAGCCACATTCAAACTCAAGCTTAACATGGAAATGTATAGCAAGGATTCACATCCCAATACATAACAGTCTTGAGAGGGGAAGTCCCTATAAGAACATTTAGATGAGACACTAAAACTACTTAACTGTACCACTGTTGTTTCCCATAGGATCAATGCCAGGACCCACTTAGAAGATTACAGAGGATCTATCTTTTAAATATTTCTAGACTTGGGACTTCTTTGTTTCTTGTTCTCTCCCATGTTTGTCTTCCTGATGACATCTTTTGTCTTAAAATCCATTCGTTCTGCTTTACTCTTTGTTTATTCTGTTTTGAGCTCCCTGTAGTCATTTTAAGAACTTAATAAATAATAAGATAATACTAAATAAAAGGTTTGCCCTCAGTTGCTTCATGAACAATAAAAATAAGCATATGGGTACTTACGGTGGTAGTAATCAAGCACAATCCTATGACTGGATTGTGAGTATGGTGGGACTATTTTCACATGGAGGACAGCAATTTAAATATTCACATTCTGTCCCTCTAGCCACGATAAATGCTGCTGCAAACAAGCTAGTGGAAGACCAAGTTAATCAGATGTCTTCCACAACTCTTACTAACTGTAAATAAATATTCATATCTGGATATGGATACAAAAGTGCTAGCCTTCAGGTCATGCAGAACCCTAGGGCTGTACATTTTAAAAAAAATGAAAGAAGCCAAAAAGGCCCTATTTGTTACATTCATTAGAATAAGACAAACAATGCAAATGAATTAGACAAATGCCTATTACTTCAGTCAATTATCTCATTTCATCCAGCAGCCTAGCTTAAAAAGGTTAAAGAGGTCAAGGGGAAGGAGAGAGAGTTAGGAGAGATTCAGGAGAAGCAAATCTGGTATTAAAACATTCCGAACATTACATTCAAACATTATTTGCCCCAGAACAGCATTGTGCTGATAGGTCTTTGTTTCTAACACTGTTTCCACCAGTCATTGCTGCCTTAGTGGTTAGTTTCAGTCTGTCTATTACTCTATCATCTTGTGTTATGGATTTATGATTGTGCTGAGATTTTTATACCTGCTTTGTTCTTTATGGCTGTGATGCCCCCAAAAAGTGAGTCTGTAGATGCTGTGGTGAAATGCCTTCAATCCCAGGAGTTTAATACCACAGTTTACATATTCATAGGGTAATTGTTGGGTTTATACTGTTTACACACAGAAGCTATAAAGTCCTTATGATGGACCCCCTGTTAGTCTCTCCACTCTGAGGCAGTTTTTTCCATGGTGGCTGGGGATCCCTCTGGATTTGCTGTTTCTTCCTCTTATGGAGTATCTTCTGGCAGACAAGATCTGGGAGGAATCACCAACACAGGAGGGTGAAGTACTTTCCAATGGCTAGTCCAGCCTGCAGGTGTCAGAAGTCACAGCAGGTGGCCCCCTAGAGTGGGTATGGTGCCCACATTATCCACCACTGTCATGCCCTGCCTGCCCCTCAGTGGGTGGGCTGTCCTCCACCATGGTGCCTCAACTCTGAAAGGGCTCCCTCAAGGTCTCAGAAAGAGAGGGTAGGGGGTTTATTTCACCCTGCTCCTTCTCCTCTATGACCCCTCTATGACCTGGACTCAGCGGCTTTCTTCCTCCATAGCCTGTCAGCAGGAGCCCCATTTTATTTCCTTCCTCCACTTGTCAACCTTGCCCCCTTCCCCAGTGAATGGCTGCTTTCCCTTCCTCCTGGCACTGTGAAGGCTGGCTCAGAGCCTGCTGGTTCAGTCCTGGGCATCACCCCCACCACCTACCTGGAGCATCTTCTATGCTCACCCTGCTCTTGTCTGTTCCAGTCTGGCTGCAGGCAGCATTAGATGAGCTACTCTCAGCTTCCATCTGTTCCCTGCTGATGGGGCCACCTCCTCTGCTGCCGCCTCTGTCTTGTTCTCAGAGATGGGCTCTACCTTGGCCTGCTGTGGTGTGACTGGCTGTGGTGCTACTGTCTGTCTCTTTGCTGCCAACTCACCTCATCTCCTGGATGTTGCTGCTGCCCAATGATAGCTGGGCCCTGCTGTCACCACAGGTGAGTGCCTCTAGTCTTTCTACTCCAGACCAGGTGGAGTTGGGCTCTCAGGAAGTCTGGGCATTAGGACTGTCTGCAGTTCTGCCTGCCTTCTTGGGCCCTTTCCTGTCTCAGAGGTTGTCAGCATGGGCAAGTCCAGGTGTGGGCTTATCCTCTCTGGCTGTGATGGCACTGCCGGACTGGTTGCTCTGCCACTCACCTCACCTCTCACCCTGACTCCAAACATGTCATGAACTTCACAGACCGGTTTGGTTCATATGAGCCTATTTTAGTTCAGTTCGGTTTGTGGTTCGGTTTGTGAGTACACCGCAAACTGAACCTAACTACATTTCCCCAGTCCATCCGTAACCATCCCTAGTCTTCTCACAGCAATGTGGAGAGAGAGGGAGTTGCAAAACTGGTGCTAAGTTCTTTTAAGAGAATAAAAAGCACAGGTCCTCAGGCTGGAAAAGCCTCTGAGAACTGGTCTGCTGGTGGTGGTGAGAAAAGTGGCAGTGGGGTTGTGGCACCTTGTTGGAATCTAGTGCCTGGAGATATGGGTTGGCTGAATAACTCCACCATTGCCTGTGGTTCAGAAACAGGCACTGGCAAAGACCTGTTTTACTGCAAATGTTCATAATACAAATTAGAGTATAGCTGGGTGCAGGAATTTTGGCTGCAAAGCATTCAGTAAATTTTCAGAGGTTCCATTCTTCAGATTTTATTCAGCCCAAGTTTGACATAATTAAGTTCCACTGAGTTTAATGTAAGAATGATGCATGAGCTTAAATCTATCGAAACATCTAACTAAACATGAATGATAACCTGATTTTCTTTTGACTTAAAAATGAGTATGGTTCCATGTAACTGAGAAATACATGTCAGGAACACGTCACACTAGAGCAGTATTACTGAGACCTGCAATCCACCCACGATGAAATAGTGAATACAAAACAAAAGTGAATAATATTTCACTGTTGAACTGAAAGAGAGACTAATGGTCAAAAGCCAAATGAATTTTTCACTTTTTGTGAACCAATTTAGATAACATTGAAGTGATTAAAAAAAATTAGTCAGCCAATTAGTCATTCTGTGTTTACTTGGAAAGCTGAAAACTATTATCTGAAAAACTAGTACCTGAGCCTCCTTATGAAAATCCCTGCAGTTTTATTGTTAGGCTACATTAAGAGGAAAAACCTAAACATGAGAGTATTTCTTATTGAAGCCAATAAAATGCAACAGTGAGATATAATGTCAGAAAATGTCTAAGTTTACTCTCCAGGAGATGATGAAGTATCCAAAAAGCATAACCCATCCCAAATTAATCACTGTGAAATAAGGACCTTAAAAACACTTCAGTTTGGTTATATTGTGCCCCCAATCATTTAACAAGCTGGAGCATGCAGAATAAATTAACATTCATGAACCATATTTAATTCAATGTTTTCAAAATGTTTAGGATGGCTCAGTGTAACATCACTTTAAATTACAGTGCTATGGTACAATGTAAAATGGTGAAAGAAAGCAATTGTTCTGGAAAGATTAACAAATGCCATTTATTGCATCTGACTTTAAACACTGAAGTAATTGGAAGAAAGCCTGGAAATGCCATTATGGTGTAATCATTTTCTATCTGAGTAAACTATGGCTAATGTAAAATTTTTAAAGTGTCTTGTATATATTGTATGGACACAAACAAGCCCACTGTATTGTGTATCAAATGGCATTCGGGTTCTACATATATCTAATCCAAACATATTTATCAGAAATAACAACAACAGCAACAATACTTGCTGATGGAAATGTGTTGAATCTAGTGTGGAGGATTAGAAATTATTGCTATGGGTGTGCACCTGGAAGTCATGGCGACCTCTGGTGACTAACTGTGTGTGCACCTGGAAATCATGACTGACCCCTACTGGGGGCCTGGAGGATACTCAGTGAGATGGCTGAATAATGCCTGCCCCCACCTCCTGACTGCTAGTACTCCAAGGAGATCTCCCATCCAAGTATTTGTGAGAGTTGACCCTGCTTAGCTTCTGAGATCTGACGAGATCGGGCTTGCCTGGGCTACATAGGTCTGGGCAAAAAATATTATTTTTTTAATTACCCTGAATAGTGATAAATAAAAATATAACAAAATATAGTAACAATGGTGGCAAGTCTACAGATAAGCATTTATAAAAGGTTTCTAGGTATCTAAAGATATGTCCATGTGGAATTGTTATCTGTATACCATACATTCAAAGGCTGATAAGGTTGTATGGTCCCCAGTCTATTGGATAAGGTTATATGGTCCTCAATCTATTGGATTACTGGAGGTGGAAAACACAACAGTTGCCACAGGATTGGAAAAGGCCAGTATACATTCCAATCCCAAAGGGCAATGCCAACAAATGTTCAAACTATCACACAGTCGCACTCATTTCACATGCTAGCAAGGTCATTCTAAAGATCCTACAAGCTAGGCTCCAACAGTGTGTGGATAGAGGACTGCCAGAAGTACAAGCTGGGTTTCGAAGAGGTAGAGGAACTAGAGATCAAATTGCCAACATTCGCTGGATTATGGAGAAAGCAAGAGAGTACCAGAAAAACATCTACTTCTGCTTCATTGACTATTCTAAAGCCTTTGATTGTGTGGATCACAATAAACTATGGCAGGTTCTTAAAGAGATGGGAGTACCAGACCACCTCACATGTCTCCTGAGAAACCTGTATAAGGGTCAAGAAGCAACAGTTCGAACCAGATATGGAAACAACTGATTGGTTTAGCATAGAAAAAGGAGTATGACAGAGATGTATATTGTCACCTTGCTTATTTAATTTATATGCAGAGTACATCATGCGAAATGCTGGCCTGGATGAATCACAAGCTGGAGTTAAGATTGCTGGGGAAAAGATCAATAGCCTCAGATATGCAGACGATACCACTCTGATGGCAGAAAGTGAAGAGGACCTAAAGAGTCTCTTGCTCAGGGTGAAAGAGGAGAGCGCAAAAGTGGGCTTGAAGTTCAACATCAAAAAGACTAAGATCATGGCATCCGGCCCCATCATTCCTTGGCAAATAGAAGGGGAAGTCGTAGAAGTAGTGACAGACTTCACGTTCCTGGGATCCCAGATCACTGCAGATGGTGACTGCAGCCATGAAATTAAAAGATGCCTGCTCCTTGGGAAGAAAGCAATGGCAAACCTAAACAGCATGATAAAAAGCAGAGACATCACCATGCCAACAAAGTTCGCATGGTCAAAGCAATGGTATTCCCCATAGTAATGTATGGCTGTGAGAGCTGGACTATAAGGAAGGCCAAGCACCGAAGAATAGATTCTTTTGAACTATGGTGCTGGAGAAGACTCTTGAGAGTCCCTTGGACTGCAAGGAGATCAAATCATTCAGTCCTAAAAGAAATCAACCCTGACTGTTCCCTGGAGGGCCAGATCCTGAAGTTGAAGCTCAAATACTTTGGCCACCAAATGAGAAGGGAGCGTTCACTGGAGAAGACCCTGATGGTGGGAAAGATTGAAGGTCAGAGATGAAGGGGATGGCAAAGGATGAGATGGTTAGACAGTGTCATCAATGCAACGAACATGAAATTAAGGACAGCGGAAGACAGGAGGGCCTAGCGTGATCTGGTCCATAGGGTCGCGAAGAGTCGGACTCGACTGTGCAACTGAACAACAACAAGCATCCTCAAACATCAATTAATATTCTGATACAAAATTGATATAAGTAACTGCTTTCTTCCAAAAGGCTGAATAACTGGATAAACCAAAAGCATAAGTTTAAGAGATATGTCTTGTAAGTCACAGCACTAGCATTTAAACATTTTTCTTAGTCCATTACTAAAAAGGGGCTGTGGTGTCCAGTATCCAGCAGCTTGAATTGTGCCTGGAAATGAATCAGGAGCCAGTATGTAATCTTCCTTGAGTCTCCATGACAAAGGCAGACTATAAATAAAAATAAATAAAATTTTCTCCCATATTTCCTCTTCCATCAATAGTCTCTTTTGATGCAATGATGGTAATGATATAAACAGACCAGATATTGCCATTTAGCAAGTGGTGCTGAGGTTTTGCATGTTAGACATACTGCTAGACTGCCTTTTTGATTGGTAGTGAAGTAACGAATAGACTTCTGTAGTTCTCTCATGTCTTTTTTTAGTTGTCTTTTCTGTAAACTAAAATGTCCTAGACTCTGCACCTTTTTTCATAGGAAAGGTGCTCCAACATCTTTATCATCTTAGTTGTCCTCATCTGTCCTTTTTCCAGCACTGCAATATCTTGTTTTGAGATGCAACAACCACAACTGTACACAGTTAATAGTGTTGCTAGGTGTCCAGTTTTGAAGCAGACAGTCCAATATTTCCCCTTCTGTCCAGTAAATAAACTGAGAAAATACGAGACATGTAGAGGTCTAGTATTTTCTGTTTAAATAAGCCTCCAGCCACCATGGTCAAACTCTGGGCATGAGCTCTTTCATCTATCTGCATGTACTCCATTGCAGACAATAAAGTTTTAAAAGAAACAAATCCACCTCTCAACAGCTAGGTAGGACACTCTTGGAGAAATCATATTGGTTCAACGAAACAATGCTGGAAAGGGACAGACTTTCATGGCCAACCAATCTGCTTCCAGATTAAGGTAGGTTGGCTGGTGGGCAGGAAGAAGAGAAAAAAGCAGGAAAGGGGAGGAAAAAATGAGAATGTGGAGGAATGGATGATTGGCCCCCCTCTCTCTCTCTCTCTCTCTCTCTCTCTCTCTCTCTCTCTCTCTCTCTCTCTCTCTCTCTCTCACACACACACACACACACACACACACACACCCCTTTCACAATAGCCCTGAAGATGCAGGGTAGCAGTGATCTCCACAACATTTCAAAACCATGTCCAAAATTTCTGACAGCCTCTGTCTGAAAGTCTCAGTGTCCATCTGGACAAAAAAGACAGCACTGTTAATACAGCACCTAAATATCTGCTCCATATTCTAAATGATGTATTAGGATGGAGTGCCAACAGATCTATCAAAATCAGCAAGGACAAATGTTTCATAGTTCACCAATGCAACTGAAGCTGCCTTGCTCAGAAAAACCAGGCCTGGAGCCAATCTGAAATGGACACTGTTATCCTGAATACCTGTAATTGCTCTGCTACCACATGTTTGATTACCATCCCTAAAAAGGACAAGTTGGTAACTGGCCTATACTCAGACACTTTGGTAGCCAGTGGAGGTTGCTTAAACAGATAACTGCTAACTGCTTCCACAGAAGTTCTGAAAAGACCCCCGCTCCAAACCAAAAATTTATAATCCACATCAGGGACCCCATCACTTTTTCTTAAAGCAATTTAACAAATGAGGATGTAGTAAGCATGGGGGTTTCCCTGTCAATATCTGTTCCAAGATGCCATTCAATTTCATTTAATAATATTAATATTTTATAAAGTGCATTTAGTTTTGGGAGGAGACTGTGATAGAGCTTCCCTCATTTTTAAGACAGCTTAGGTAGCATGCCATGGAAAATGCCACTGGAGTCATCTTTTCCAGAATGTCAAATAAAAATGTACTAAAAACAAAATGGTCCCCTAAGTATAAACCTTTATCAATGCAGTACTGTAGCGGAATTGCTACCTTTCCCTAACTCACAAAAGCAGAAATAAAAGACTCCTAGCTCTTTTCTGGTTCTTTAAGATAAGCCAATGTAAAAAAATAATAATATTAACTTCACAGTTGTAATAAAAAGGGAAAGTACAAAAATGTCTGAACACAAACCACTGCAGTCTATTTCAATATCACTCTCAAACTGTTGTCTATCAATTTGTGAAGGCATCAGTGCTCTGTAACTTCAGAACAAAAAACATTTTACTCTTGTAAACACTCTCATCTCTTATTTCAGCTTAGTTAATAACAAACCCTGTCAGGTGATCAGACATTCTGAGGCATATGCAGCAGTAAAATGAGAAATAAAACTTGAAAGGGTGGAGACGTACTCTGTGCTATAACTATTCTCATCTATTCAGGCCTAGAAATTAAAGTATCATGTACAGTGGTTGCCAACAGAAAGCTTTATAGCCTTCTGCTTGACAATTCCAGAGCCATTAATTCCTCAGACCTAATCAGGATCAGCTTTCAAGGATGCTTAAATGACCCAGAACTCTGGACAGATTTCATGCTGTAGATGAAAAGAGATACTAATGTTCTGACCCTTCTTTTTGAATGAAAATATTTATTTTTACTGCAGTTCAACTTAAAGTAGGCTCTGTCCTATACTCCTTTTTAAATCATGAAAATATATACATGCCTATGTTTTGCCGGCAGAGAAAACCCACCTCACCCCAAGGAACTGTGATTTCCAGAGATGTAGGTTTTAATTCCCTTTTATGAACACATACTCTTTTGAGAGGCTGCCAGGCAAGGAAGGAAATACGGACAGTATTACCTAGCCATTCCACATCTCACTCAGGAGAGCTAATCATGAGGGAAAACCCATGGACTCACTCTCTCAGGGTTCAGAGCCCAGATAATGCCTTAAGGAGAAGCTTTTTGCCAAGCAAGGACAAAGACATTAAGCAGCAATAAGAGAAGATGTGACTGTATGTTCACAGAAAGCCTAATGGCTCACTGGGAAGTTTCCCATTATAGGATACAGGGGCAACTGGATAGAGTCCCAGCTCTGGTGAATATAAGGCAAGCTCACATTCTGACTTTTCTGACATAGCTTTCCCGCTCTCAGGTTGAGTGGCGTAACAAGGGGTCATAAGTGTTCATTCTGGCCTGGACATGGGGACTTCAGCCGAGGTCCCGGGGGCTTCAGTCTGAATTGGGGAGTCCATGTGATCTTGAACATGGGCTGGCTCCATGTTTGCATCAGCCCACATGCTCAGCTGGATAAGGGTCGGTTCTTCTACCTCAGGCTCCCTCATTTCATGGCGATCTGGGGTTGGACCTTTGTCTTCACCATCCTCAGGCACATCCTGGTCGACAGGGAGGAGCTGGTGGCACAGTTGATTGATGTGCCATCTCATCAACTGGCCAACTTCCACAGATACTTTGTAGGACAGGGGACATGTGACCTGGACCACCCAGGCCGGGATCCAAGCCGCACCCCAAGCATAGTTCCTGGCATACACCAGGTCCCCTGGGAAGAACCCGTGTGGGGTTTCCTGGCTTGCTGGGGCCAAGTTGGGTTCCGGGGCTCTGTTGGGGTGCAGGTTGTCCAGTTGGGTTGTAAGGTACTGACTCCAGGAACTCTGCGGAGGTGAAGGCTGTCTCGTTGTCAGTAACTAGAGAGTCTGGGATGCCATGGGTACTAAAAATCCACCACATCGCTTGGATGGCAGATCTAGATGAGGTGGAGGGAACCAGAGCCACTTCTAGCCACTTGGTGTAAATGTCCACCAGGATGAAGAAGAGTTGTCCCTGGAAGGGACCCACAAAGTCCAGATGCAGTTGGGCCCAGGGTTTGTTGGAGGATTCCCACAGCCACGCCAGGGCCCCGGGGGACATGGGTCACGATTCCTGGCAGGCCTGGCAATGCTGCACCTTGTCCTCAATTTCCTTGTCCATCCCTGGCCACCACACATAGTTCCAGGCCAGTGCCTTCATGAGCACAATTCCTGGGTGCGCCTCATGCAATGCAGTGAGCACTCTCTGGCGTAGCAGCACCAGGATGACCACCCGGCTCCCCCAAAGCAGGCACCCCTTGTGGGATGACAGCTCATCCCACCATGATGAGAAGGCCATGAATTCCAGGCCCACAGGATCTGTGGGCCACCCCCCACCCCCCAGTCCAAGATCCACAAGAAGAGGTGACACCTCAGATAACTGGACCAGGTGGTCGGGCAGTTCTTCCAGCAGAGAGATGGAGTGGGCCAGAGCTGGGTTGGGGTCGTAGCTCTGTAGCAGAAGGTGGCTAAGTGCATCAGCATGCCCCATCACTTTGTGGGGGCAGTGTATGTGCACATACTGGTACCCAGCTAGGAAGATGGACCAGCAGAGCATCTACGGCAACAACATCTGCGGGGTCTGGTGGTCCAGGGAGAGCAGACCCAGGAGAAGCTTGTGGTCTGTGACTGCCATGAAAGGCTGGTCGTATAGGTAATCATGGAATTTTTTTTTACACCAGCCACGATAACCAGGGCCTCCTTGTCGATTTGCACATAGTTGAGCTCAGCCGCCGACAGGGCACATGAGTAGTAAGCTACCAACACCTCACGGCTTTCAGCTAGCCGGTGCTCCAGGACCACACCCACTCCATATGGGGAAGCATCACACACCAGGACCACAGGGAGGGACTCATAGAAATGTGCCAGAACCACATTGGAGGTCAAGAGTTCTTTCACAGCCCTGAAGGCAGTGGCATGTTTGGGGCCCCAGGCCTACAAGGTGTGTTTATCCAGGAGGTGATGTAGAGGCTCAGCAACCATGGCCTTATGGGGCAGGAAGGAATGGTAGAAATTTAGGAGGCCTAAGAAAACCTGGAGTTCTGTATTGGATGAGGGGACTGGTGCTTGAACGATTGCTCGAATCTTGTCCTGCGTGGGGTGGATGCCTTCTGTGTTGCCAGTGAACCCAAGGAATTCCACCCCCAACAGGCATTTCTCATGTTTCACCTTCAACCTGGCATCATTGAAATGTTGGAGAAGGTCTCTGCATTGGGAGCCACAAATAAAACATCATCAAACAAGGGCTGGACCCCGGGGATACCTTTAAGTAAACAGTCCATGAGATTCTGGAAAATCCCCAGGGCAACACCGACCCTGAACTGCAGCTGCTGCATCCTGAACACCCCCCTGTGGGTGACTATGGTCTGAGCCTCGGCAGTGGCATCATCTACCAGTAGTTGCTGGTATGCCTGGGCCAGGTCAAGTTTCCCAAAAATCTTGGTGCCTGCCAGAGAAGCAAGGACATGGCTAATGATGGGGACAGGATATGTATGATCCTGGAAAGCCTTATTGATAGTGCATTTATAGTCCACGCATATCCGGATGTCCCTGTTTGGCTTCACTGGTGTGACGATGGGGGTCTCCCAGCAGGCATGAGGGATGGGCTCTAGGACCCCTTGTGCCACCAAGTGGTCTAGCTCACCATCTATCTTTGGCCACAATGCAAATGGGGTGCGCCTGGCCTTCATGCGGACAAGCCGTACCGCTGGGTTTAGGTCGAGGGAAACTGGAGGTCCGGTGTAACGGCCAAGCATCTTGTCGAACACCACGGGGAATTTGTCGCAGACTGCGTTAAAGTCCTGCAGCTATGCTTGATTGATCCTGGTTGCCCCAAACCCCAAGGGCCCAAACCACGACAGTCCAAGCAGCCTAGTGAGCCTTCCTTCCACCACCAGCAGATCCAACTGTCCCTTAAAGTCCTTGTATTGCACCCTGAATTTGCTCCACCCCTTGACAGCCACTGGGTTCTTCTGGAAGTCCCATAAGATGAGGCCGCATGATTTGTCTAGGTGAGGCCCCCCTTAGGGGCAGAGTCTCTGGAGAGTCTCTGCAGAGATGATGGAGAACGAAGAGCCCATGTCTATCTCCATCTCACACGGGGAACCCTCTATCAACACCGTTACATATATTTTGTTGGGGGCATCTGGGGGCAAATTCATTACCTGGTGCTGGTGGCTGAGGCTCATGGTGTGTAGTTCCATTGCCTCCTGGTGTTCTGGCACCAATCATCCTCGGTTACCTCAGGATCTGCAAACTAGTGCTATGTGGCCGGTCTTGCCACAGGACTGGCAGGTCGTGTCGCAGAACCAGCAGACACAACGTTCATGGTCCTCACTGCAGCTGGCACAGAGTGCTTGGGTGCTGGACTTGGTGGGCACTTGAGCGCTGGTCCTTGCTGGTGGGGAGACCGTGGATGGAGCATATGAGTCGTGGCATGTGGACTGTCGAACTTGGAGTACTTCTTTTTTGTCTGAGGTGTCAGGGCTCTGAGCAATGGTGAGCCTGGTGATCCTGCTGGGCCTTTTCAGACGCCATGGCCACCCGTAGTGCCTGGTCCAGGGTAAGGTCCTTGTGGCCAAGTTTTCTCCAGAGCTTCAGGTCCCAGATGTCCCAAACGAATTGGTTTAAGAGGGCATCCTCAATGGCGGGGAAGTCGCAGTTGATTGCCAACCTGTGAATGCCTAATTGTGTAGGACATCTTCTGAATTTGATTTTGCTACTGTTCCAGTATTCCCTCTGAGCTGAATTAGTGTGAGCTAGCTCACAGTTTTTTAGCTTCCGGCTCACACATTTTTGTCTTAGCTCAGGAAGGATGGCTCTAGAGCAAACTAATTTATGCAACAGTCAAATCACTCACTCACAAATGTAATGTCAGTAGCTCATAAGGTAGAATTTTGCTCACAATACTCCACAACTGAGAAGGAGCACTGCTCTGTTCCCAAATAAAAAAATTCACTCCTACATCTCAACATAGTTTTGCAAATGTGAAGAAATTTGCTTATATTGTTTCTTTAGGTCAAATTGTCTTAACAAACAACTAATATGTAGTCCTAAGGCTCTTGCAATCCTCTCCACTCTTATTGTTCAAGAATGAAGCTGTTCATGTCCTTGAGATAGTTGTCTGTAGGGATGGGCATGAATCAGTTCACAAACTAAAGTTTGTGATGAATTTTGGCTGGTTCATGGTTCACAAACTGAAGTTTGTGGCAGGTCAACCAGCACAAACTTTCCATGAATTTTCAAGCAGTTCATGGAGGTTCATGCAAGTTCATGAATGGATACATTTCCAAACAGTGTGGCTCTGCTCAAGCAAAATATTGACCAGACTTCAAAGCAAAAGTGTGTGTGTGTGGAATTCTCCAGCCTTGGAAACACTGTTGTCAGTTTTAGATTAGTCATGTTAGTTTCAAGAGGGAATTCCCCCCTCCTTTGATGGGGTTCCTATGTGTTCAGTTCCCATTTTCTTGTATAGAGCTTGCAAAATCCCACCCCCTTTACTTGGATTTGTGACTCTGTGCTTTGAGATCAGTCCTTCTAATCTTGCAATGTCAGTGGCACTGAGTTCTGCTGGGCACTCTGTACATTGTACTGGTTCTGCTGGGCTGGCAAATATGCCCCCCTTGCTTGGATTGTGATTGAGCTGGCATTGCCACATTGGCACTGGGTTCTGCTGGGCACTTGTACATTGCACTGGTTCAGCTGGGCTTGCAACCTTTGCTTAGAGTGTGATTCTGTGCTAGACATTAGTCCTATTGAGCTGGCATTGCCACACTGGCAGTGGGTTCGTTTGGTCACTAGTATGTTGCATTGGTTCTGCTGAGCTTGCAAAAATGCCCCCCCTTCAGTTTCTACTGCAGATATTCTCTGGTTTGACCTTAGTCCAGTTCTGTTTGCACTGCCATAGTGGCACTGGTTCTGCTGGGCTTAAAAAAATGCCTTCCAACGTCAGTTCCTACTGCCGAGATTCTCTCAGACTTTGATTCTATTGCCCTTGCTTTCTTTTTCTTTCTTTTTTTTTTTGCTGTTTTTCCCCTCTATTGGAAACAATGGAGGATGGGGGCACCTTCTTTGGGAGGCTTTAACTCGGACCTTGTAAATTTAATCCTCACCAATCTTGGAGGGCAGGTAGAGGAGAGGCAGCTGGAAATCCTCTGTGAGTTTGGTGTCTCTAATATGCTGGGGGGCATTCTACCATGTCACAAACCTCATGAATGGAATCCATTCATTTACCTCTTAAAAGTTTGTGATGATTCATGGCTCATGTACCAGGCACACCACAAACCATGAACAAAAACAAACCACATTTTCCTGGTTTATGCCCATCCCTAGTTGTCCAGAGGGCATTGATTACCTTTAGTTTGCCAAGCCAGTACCTAAGAGTCTCACACAATAGACCTTCTAATTTATTAATATTTACTCATAGTTGTAGATCTAAATTTACATGTTATGTGCTATAGTTGAATACAGAAATCACTGATGCACTGGAGAGAGATATTAGTGAGGTGATTCATGACATTCACAGTCATATGTTTAGTGATGGTTTGAGAGCAGACTCCTAGGGTTTACTGAATTTGGTCTACAGAGAAAATTACTTATAGTTAAAATTAACCATAATGCCTGCCAACTTAATGATATGTTGGATTCTGGCTAACATCTTTTGCAACAATAGTAATGCATGATGTGTTACTGCCAATATAAATGGCAAGATCTTTTGAACAATGTAAATCAAGAGGCAATTTATGTGTGGTGTCTGATCTGTGTTTCTTTATTGCTATTTGTGAATACATTTAAGTTTTGAAAACAACATGTCAAGTAGCTATTGTGACTTAACTACATAAATAACCCCAAGAGACTTGTAATGAAAATGCTGGCACAACCATGTAATAAAGCTACAGGCACTCATTATTGTAAGGGACTTGAGCTGGAAAAAAATAATATCTTTATTCTGATTTTGCAAGGTTTTCATATTTTAGTTGCACTGAAGGATTTGAAAATATTTATGCAAATCAATAGGTTATGTATATCATTTTATTCTACACACTTCTTTATCTTCTCTTTCAGCAGGTAATTACTTGTATTTTAAAGTTATTTGTGCTCTTGATCCATCAGCAGTCATTTCAGATCTGAAAGGCAGTTAATTTTCCACTCCTTATTAGCATATAAATTATACGGATAAAAACATTTGTTCTTAAATGGATTGGAAGACTGAAGTTGCAATTTTATTATTGTTATTATTTCACCATTTATATTACTTACTGGATTTAAGGGCCAGAATTTTATTTTAAAAATAAAAACCAATGACAAGAAGAGTAGTTTTTTTAATGTAGAAAGACTTCCTCTCTTGAAAAACAGAAAGCTGTCACTAACAAATGAACTGAAGAAGGACTGCATAGTAAATAATGGTTTGTATCCTCCTGCATGTTTCTGAGCTTGGCAGACCACTTCCATTATGGAAGTCAGGAGACAGTCCCCCCAGGTTTCCTTCTCCCAGTGCTGACATCCAATTTGCCCCTATTCTATTCATAAAGGTCCCAGGCAGGAGCCATTTCATAGAAAAAGAGGTGCAGGAGCTCATTAGCATAATTCATTAGCATAACTTATTTGCATATACCACACCCCCAGACATCACTGGAAGTGTGTCATAAGGCAACACCCACTGCTCAGGCCCCACTGGACTCTTTTGGATTGCTAGCTGGGGGGGGGACATGCAGATCTGCCCTCCCAGAGCAGGGAGAGCTGGTACCTGAATAAACCTTGGTCTTAAGGGTGCCACTGGACACTTTTGGATGGCTGGCAAGTGCAGGAAAGTGCGTGGCTGCTCGTGGGTTGAGGAGGGTGGCGCAGAGGATGCACATGGCCTCGAGCAGGTAGGGGGCCAGGTTGGTGGCAGGGTAGAGGTGCAGGAGGAGGCCAAGTAGGCACAGGAGGCCAGGGCAGAGCTCGTCACAGGCCTCGTGGGAGTAGCTGGGGCCCACCTTGCAGAGGTGCCACGCCAAGGCCGGCATGAGGACAGGCAGAGCCTGGGTGGGCTAGGTGCCATGGCCCAGGCAATGGCAGAGCAGCTCTAGGGCCAACTTGTGGCAGTGCTCTGCTGGGTCAGCCAGTGGGCCAGGAAAAGCGAGGGGGCTGCTGGGAGCAGGGGGTGGGGCTTGCTGCATGTGCCCGCCCCCTGGGCTCCTTACTGCCGGAGCTTCGCTCCAGTGCACTCCTGCAGGAAATGAGCCCTGGTCCCAGGTGCAAAACTGAGGGGTGAGCTCAGTGGGCTGTAGTGGGAGGGGAAAACAGGAATAGAATCAGTTTTGCTGGGTTTTTTTATAATAGGTTTTTATTAGTTTTCCAGAAATACAAATAAAATGAGAGTAATATCTTGTGATACATTCCGATTGAGTCTCTCCTACTAATCTTACAACAGAAAATTTATCTAATAACCTAATAATAGTTACCGCTACAAATATCAAGAATACATAAATGATTTCATTCAAAATTATCTAAACATTCTAATATTAATATATTTTAGTAATATATCTTCAAAGGCTCTTACTGTAAAATTTCAGCTTTTCTTGATCTATTCTTATCTTTACTAAGGTCATTTCCCTCCTGTTTTCCCTTACATGTTCAAGTTTCCCTATAAAGCAAATATATCAATTTTTCTTCTGAATTGTTGCCTTATTTAAAACACATAACAATAAATGCTCCTTTATAATTCACCTACAAATCTATCTTATCTAGGTAAAGGTAAAGGTTCCCTTGCTCGAAAGCCAGTCGAATCCGACTCTAGGGTTGCGGTGCTCATCTCCGTTTCAAAGCCGAAGAGCCAGCGCTGTCCGAAGACATTTCCGTGGTCATGTGGCTGGCATGACTAAACACCAAAGTGCACGGAACGCTGTTACCTTCCCACCGAAGTGGTACCTATTTATCTACTTGCAATTTCTTGCTTTCGAACTGCTAGGTTGGCAGGAGCTGGAACTAGAGACAGGAGCTCACCCCATCATGCGGCACTCTCGGGTTTTGAACTGCTGAACTACTGACCTTCCACAGCCTGCAGTTCAGGTCTTAACCACTTGAGCCACCACAGCTCCGATCCTATCTTATCTACTATTTTACTAAAAATCCTTACATTTTCACCTCTCTCAATTAACTTCTTGTCAAAACAGGCCATTCTGATTAATTACTCTTTAATAAAGACTCCATAGGCACTCTTATGTAGAGAGATGATAGATTTTCTTAATAACACTTTAGTACATAGAGCTTAACATCTTTTCCTTACATTTTCACTTCTCTCAGTTGATTTGTCACCAAAACAAGCCATTTTGTTTGGTTACACTTTAATAAAAACTTCCTAGGGTGGTCTTATATGTAAAGAGGGTAAATTTCTTAGTATTTTTAAACATAAAGCTTAACATATTTCCCTTACATTTTCACCTCTCTCAGTTGATTTCTTATCAAAACAAGCCATTCTGTTTAGTTACACTTTGTTAAAAACTCCCTAAGGCATTCTTATATGGAGTGAGGGTGAATTTCCCTAATGATAATTTTATACAAAAAGCTTAACATCTTTTTTCTTTGTCTGGTATCTTCTCTTCAGAAGGATCTTGTCTCCGAGTCTCTTGCCCTTGTGGACTGCATACATTTGGTTTAAGGATCGCAGTAAGTAGTTTAAAATAAAGCTTGATTGGATGTTTTTTGTCTTCTTCTCTTCCTGAGTTGGCTCTTGCATAAAGAGTTTGATTGCCCCTGCATATATCTGTTTCTTAGAGTCTATAAAACATAGTTCCATGAATTCCATATGAGGTGTGGTTTGCTTTTTTGGTGTGTTTGTCTTCTTGTAGGGTATCTTCCTGTCAGCTGAAGAGAGGTCCTCTTGCTTGCAGTTTTGATTAGTGTCTCTCAAAGAATGCTCCTACAGTTTATCTGGGCTGCTTGTAGATTTCAATAGAGCAGTTGAGCATATGTCATATAGTTCAGCACATGTTTCTTTGATTGCTAGCTTAATCAAGTCCCGAATCATGTATGTAAGAGCATCCCATGAAAGTTGAGTCAGCTCAGTGCCTGCAGTATCATCTGTATTTGGGGCCATTTTAAAAACAATTTCTGCAACCCCCATACCAAAGAAAGTATAAGCAGTTCAGTCCGTCAACAATCTAGCAGCTAAACCGCATTTCTGAGCATAATAACAACCAACAGTCTTTCAGTAGAGAGCCAGGTGATTGCTTTTAACCAATGTCTTCTGAGCCCAGAAAACTTCAAAAGCGGGACTGACATTACAGGAAGTCTATTACCATATAAGGAAGTTCCTTTTAAAATGCCTGTATTTTTTTCTTCTTGTTGATAAAAGCCAGCGATTTGGCTAATATGTAATTCCAATACGCATAGTAGAATGTTCAGATAAGATTATTTATGTCCCTTTTCTTCCCCCCCTTATAATTCTTTAAGAAGTTTTATACCTGGTGCTTTTGCTAGCCAATTATGCGAAGGCGAGGGGGACGGGAGTTTCTCCTCCCCCTTTCCTCATCATTGTGGATGCAAAGGGGGTTTAATCAAGGGTCTTTTGCTTCTTTGATGTTGCTTTGTAAGAGTACTCACTGTTTCTTCATCGATGTTGGAGATGAGGTATGGTGCTCTCTTAGCCAGATGTTCACCACTAAGCAGTCATGGTGGACTGTGACTGTGCTGGTTTGTGCTCTTGCTTCGAGATGATCCAGCTCCTACCCACCCACTGCCGCTTGTGGGGGGCTCAGATCAAGTCTCCTGCTCCAGCCCTCGCTACGGGAGGTCTGGTGAAACTTGGGAAGACCCAGAGTTCCAATAAAAGCAACAAACAGCCTGCTGGGCTCAGGAGCGAGCACCCACTGCCTTGTAGTGCCGCAACCCGGAAGCTCCCAGTTTTGCTGTTGAATAAAGCCAGTATATACAGGACATTTTGTGAACTGCTTGATGATCCTTTGGTATATGGCTGGTATAGCATTTTTCAACTTGCCACAGACACCAACTGATATTAATTTACAAATACATGCATACAGCACACAAACTCATGAAGTCTGCCCTAGTCTGACACTTCAACCCTCTAAGAAGGTAGAACAAAAAATAATTCATGCAAATTTATTTGCTTGTTTTCCTTTCTTCCATTTATAAAGAAGTGTGTAGAATAAAATTACATTGTTATCCTTTCCTCCATTTTTTCCTTACCTCAACCCTGTTAGGTAGTGTAGACTGAGAGTCTCTGGCGGGTCCATGGTCACCCAGCAAGATTCTATGGCAGAGCAGGGATTTGAATCTCAGCCTCCCATATCCTAGTCCAGGGACACCAACCTTTTTGTACTTGTGGGCACCATTGGAATTCTGACACAAGATGGTGGACACAGCTACAAAATGGCTGCCACAGGAGCTTGAGCCAGTCACAAAACAGCTGCCACAATTTACGTTCATCCACATAGTGAAAATCCTTGTGCTGTGGTGGCAGCTGCTGACAAAACAATGGGTGATTTCCCACTAAAGCTGCCGCGGGGTTGCGCCGCCGTTTGCCCCGAGATTTTTAGTCAATTTCACACCGAAGCCGCGGGGCTGCATTTTGACCCGCGGCTTAGCCCGATTTCCCCCGCAGTTTCGTAATCCTGTTTTTTGAGGATTACGAAACTGCGGGGAAATCGGGCAAAGCCGCGGGTCAAAATGCAGCCCCGCGGCTTCGGGTGTGAAATTGACTAAAAATCTCGGGGCAAACGGCGGCGCAACCCCGCGGCAGCTTTAGTGGGAAATCACCCAATATCTTTAAAAGTGAATCAAATCTCCAATGACCTATCAGAAGCCTTGCTGGGAAAAGCTCCATCTAATCCTGCCCACTTGCTAAAAGCACTCAGCAGGTGCCAGGAAAGGTGTTTGCATGCAGCATGGTTCCCAGGTGCACCATGATGGAGACCCCTGCCATAGTCTGACATTCTAACCACTATACCACACTGGTTTTCTTCATAATCACATTCCTTTTCACTTCCTACCCAACCATGTCCTTGTGGAAAAATGAATTCCCTAATAAGAAAAACAAATACTGTTGGTAATTTCAGAATATCTATTAGCTTTGTTTTACATATGTGCAGATATTTATGAAAGCGACAGCAGGACATTTCAAGGAAAGATGTTTTCAGGGGCCTCCCAAAGTCTTGACTTCCATAACCAATCAGACTTGACCAAGTGCTAGCAAAACCTTCCTGAGAGGATATATAAGGAGCAGTTGAGAGAGGCAGGGAGGAAAGGCAGCAAAGAAGCATCTGAAGCTGGCCAGGAGGCAGAAGATCTTCATGAAGAAAAAAGTGAAGAAAACTACCAGTAGAGGCCTTCCAAGAGCTGGATGAGAGAGGCTGAAGGCAAGAAGGATTTGCCACCAAAGTGAAGGCAGGTAGCCTATGAAAGAACATCGCCTATGAAGAGGCTGGAAGATCTGTGTCTGTGTCTGTCTGAACAGATGAGAAGAATGCCTCAGAAAGACTAGAGGGAAGAGGTGATGTTCTACCAGCATCAACAGGAAGCTGCCAGGTTAATCACAACATCATCTCTCAGTAAACCTGTGGAGTACTGGCTAGGGTGGAGAAGTAGAGAAATCTGCCCTTTTTTATTTTAGTAAGGGGAGTGACTATTAGACCCTCATCTTGTCAATAGTCCTTTTTTCTGACAGAGTGACATATATGCTTGATTTACAGTTTAAAAATAATTTATTTTCTATTGAAGACTGAAATTTTTATTCCAGGGAAACTTGACCAACAACCTGATGAAGCTTACAAGCATGTGGGGTCTTATCAGGTTGTCACATCCCTACTCCCACATAATAATTATTGTAATTAGCCTTAGAATGGTCTTGTGCAACTCACTACATACTTTACTTGCTATAAAGCATATTTGGAACCCAATACTGGCAGTATGGGGGAATATTTTGAACTTTGATTGAGTTCTTTGAATTTTTTTAAGTACTCCATACAAAGCTTGTTATATCATGTGAAGTCTTGGTCTGGATAGGTCAGTACTTTTTTGACAGCATCTCAGATTAAGGTTATGTAGAGTGTGGATCTATTAACATACAATAGTTTGAGATGTTCTACGATTTTCTACATACAAAGTGCCATCCTAAGCAGAGTAACATAGTTCCAACTAGGGATGGGTATGAACTGGCTGATAAATTAAAATTCATAACAAATTTTGGCTGGTTTGTGGTATGCAAAGCAATCTTTGTGAACTGAAGAGCCGCTGTGAGCATCTAAACCCCTGCTTTCTGCTCTTCATGAAAAACAGCTGAGTGTTGGGGAGTTCCCTGTTGCTCAGCTGTTTGGTTTAAGTGACTTGGAGCATGTTTGGAACCCATTTAAACCCCTGCTTTCTGTTCCCTGCCACTTTTTGTGAGGAACAGAAAGCAGGAGTTTAAACTTTAAATGGCTCACAAACCAATACAAACCTAGTTCAGTTCACAAACTGTCCAATTGGTTTATAGTTCCATTCATAGTTCAACTGCAAACCAAACCAAAGTGCAAAAATATGATTCATGCCCATTTCCTAGTTCTAACCCAATTGACTAAAACTTGGCTTACGATGGCTCTTGTCGTTATATAACATTATTCAATATTGCTGTAGTGGATATTCTCATGCAACTAACTTTTACCCAAAGTTCATGTGTGTTGGCAACTTTGGTTGTGTTGGAAAAAGTATAATGGTAGGAGTCTCTCCCTATCCTCTCCCATTCAAAAGATGAGAGTAATGCATCAATTGTCTTAGATAAAGATTAACTGGTTTCAGTTGGCTCTGAACCAAATGTTTAGGAATAAGCATTTTGAATGTGAAGATTCAGCTTTGGGGAATTTCAAAATGTTTGAACAAAAGCTCCTAAAAGTTTACTTTTGTCACTGCTGTTTGTGGACTCTTTTCAAAAGTAGTTATAGCACTTTTTTTAAAAAAATAGAAGAGTTTGTTAGCTACATGATTCTAACCAGTCAAGAATAATCTAACTAGACTGATGATGACACAGTGCCACATAGCCAATCAGGTGAATAAAAGGGGGTGGGAGGAAGAGAAAATAAGGCAACATATTGCTGAAGCAGCCTGTTGCACTGTTTTAGTGCAGTGCAAATTCAAAATCAGCATTGTTGTCTCAGCAATTGCACCCCTTCGAGACTTCCTCCAATCTCTAACAAGAGAGGTATTTTTCAGGATCTCCATTTTGGTTCAGTTTGTGTTTCAGTCCAGTTGTTGTATTAATGATAATGAAAGTCACAATGACGGATTCCCTACTTTCATAGACTGCTAATATTTGGGCTTCATGATTGATCACTTTAGTGAAGAAAATATAATTTCCTTTAGGAAGGTGAGAAAAAAGAGCATTGAGTGTGTTGTATGTTAATCTCCAGTAGCTAGATCATTAGGATCTAGGATGACAGCTACCTGTCAGATAGTGTCAGCTGATGTACTCAGAGGACAAGTCCCAACTTGTTCTGCCTGGCACTGAACAGTGTGCAGTCACTGTGACTCAGCAGTCCACTGATTGGTGGAGGTTTGTATATATGTCTTTGTATTACTGCCATACTTTTTCCTTTTGTATATTGAATGCCTGGCGTAGCACTTTGCTTGTGAATACTGTGAATAAAACTCTTGTATATAGTGTACCACTGGACTGCCTTTGTGTGGTTACTATAAGAGGTTCCTCTGCTGGATCTGCAGTGCAAGCAGGTGAGAGACTGAGGTGGCTGGGAAGTCCTAGTAAAGGTTTGGGGGCTTGAACCGTTAAGACACGAACCCCGCAACAGGGTTATGGTCCCAGACCTTAACGGGTTCGAACCCAGCCTGCTAAGGACCCAGCCCAGTCTGAAGGAGAGCCAGCTTGGTGCAAACAACCAGCTCTGCTTTCCAAGGAACGCCTGTGAGCCGTGCTGAAAGGTGGTGTGTGCAGCTGTGCGTCCAGGAGCTGAGGTGGACGGTTACTGCATTCTCCAGGAGTGGGGGAGTGACCTGCCCAGATAAGCCTGTATGCAGCCAGAGCCACGCCGGAGAACAGACGGCAGTTCCAGCTTGTGAGTGTTGGTGAGTCGGGAGTGAATTATGGCTCTCATGCCAGCTATGCAAGTGGTGGACAAATTAACTTCTACAAACTACGATGTTTGGGCTTTTAAAATGAAGCATTACCTCATTAGAGAGGGGATTTGGATGTATGTTGAAGACCCTCCTGACCCTGTGCCTGTGGGAGACCAGCCGAAGGCTAAACGAGCCCTGGCATGCATCGTTTTGTCGGTGAGTGACGATCAGCTTATTCATATTACGTCAGCAGCTGATGCACGGGAGGCTTGGCAATCACTTAAAGATGTTTATGTGCAAACAACTGCTGGAACCGTGATGTCTTTGACACGCCGTTTGTATAGAAAAGTTCAAGCTCCAAACGAATCAGTTCGGGAGCATATCAACGCGCTGACTGAGCTTTATCAACAGCTTGAAGGCAGAGGTAAACAAATTAGCACTGAAGATAAATGTTATCTCCTACTCAGTTCATTAAACGAGGCTTTCGACCCCCTTATAGTAAATTTGGAGGGGCTGCAGCCTGCCCAATTGAACCTTCAGCATATAATTGGGAGAGCTTTGGAATATGAAGCAAAACTAAAATCTCAGCAGTCTCTGTCTGCTCCGGTTGCCTGCCAGCGAACTAATGACTGTGTGGGAGTTGCCAGTGGAAATAAAGGCTTCATCAGAAGTTTCAAAGAGGAAAAGATAGAGCCAGCTAAAGCTCTGCGAGTAAAACGCTGTTATCTGTGTGGCTCAACAAAACATGTAAAAAAATCCTGTCCTTCAAACAAAAGGAACAATCTTGGTGGTCGCTCTGACACGTCGTCGAGTCGTCCTTTTGTGTCTCTTGTCACTACCAAGGAGGAAGACAAGTCAAAATGGGTTCTCGACAGTGGGGCAAGTGTCACAATTGTAAACAGTCCTGACTTGTTGATGAATGTGCGTGATGCTCAGCTACAACATGTAAGCCTTGCAGATGGTCATGTAGCAGAAGTGACTTGTTCTGGAGAACTAACCCTACAGTGTCTAAACCACACCTTCCAGGACGTAATCTGTGTTCCAACTCTGGAAAGTAATTTACTTAGTGTTCTGGCACTGGATCGTGCCAACTTTGAAATTATTTTTGGTGGGGAGCAATGTCTTATTAAGAAAGGTGGAAGGGAAATTGCAAATGCTAACCTTGTAAATGGGGTGTATGTATTGAATAGCTCTGTTCTTGCAGCTACAGCAAGTGTTCCTGGAAATAAGGATCCACATCATGAGTGCCTACATCTCCTCCATCGCCGGTTAGGCCACGCCTCCTTCAAGGCAATTAATGAAACCCTTGCTTTAACAGGTAAAGAAGGTGTTAAGGCTTGTAATACTTTTCTTGATTGCCAAATATGTAAACAGGTTAAATCTCATGCTTATCCTGTGGCACGCCAAAGTGAAAGGGAGTCAACTTATCTTTTGCAACTAGTACATGTTGATATCATAGGTCCTTTTGCACCCAGTGTGTCTAATAATCGCTTTGCCCTGACAGTGGTTGACGATTTTTCAAAATATGTTTGGACTTATATTTTAAAACATAAGTCTGATGCCTTTGAGTCACTGAAATATTGGTACAAGAAGGTAAAGAACCAATTAGGGGATCTCAAAGCTATACAAACTGACATGGGTTCTGAATTTATGTCAAACAAAATGAAACAATGGTTAAGAAATCTAGGGGTGAAACATAGTGTGGCAAATGTTAGCACGCCAGCTGAGAATGGGGTTGTTGAAAGAAAAAATGCTACTTTACAGACAGTTATGTATGCCATGCTCGCTGATGCACAATTGTCTAAACAGTATTGGGCAGAAGCCTTAAAATATGCCACTTTTGTTACAAATAGGCTGTGGACAAGAGTAACAAATTCCATACCATATGCAATGTTGTACCAAAAAATGCCAAAGTTAGATTTTCTGCGTGTGTTTGGTTCCCAAGCATGGGTAAATGTACCATTGAATCAGCGCAGGAAGGGTGGTCAGAGATCCAAACTCTTGACTTTCATAGGATGCCAGTCTGGTATGAAGGCTTATAGGTTTGTAAATGATCATAACCAACTCAGTTTTAGTAGGTCTGCCAACTTCACTGAGGGAAGGAATTGGCACAAGATTCATGGTAACTCACTATATGAAAAGGCAATGTTACCACTCTCAGGTGATCAACAAACTGTGTCAAATTCTGAGGAGTCTCAACCTGGCTCATCTTCTCAGTCTACTGTTTCAAGTGATGTACAGGCTGAAACCAGTACTCTTAGAAGGTCTGAAAGGAGCAACAAAGGTATTCCTCCTCAGAGGTATGGTTTTGAAACACAAGTTGTAAATATGGTCTGTGTAAAGGAGCCTACATGTTATTATGATGTTACTGTAATGCCTAAAGATGAAAAACAAGCCTGGATGCAGGCGATGCAAACTGAATATGATTCATTGTGTTCAAATGATGTGTTTGAACTGGCTGAAGCACCAGAGGGTAGCAGAATCATAGGTTGCAAATGGGTGTACAAATTAAAACCTGTACAGGGTGGTCAACCTCAAAAGAAAGCTAGGTTAGTAGCTCAAGGCTTTTCTCAACTTATTGGTGAAGATTTTGATGAAACTTTTGCACCCACAATAAAAAGTCATACTTTAAATGTGGCCCTGACTAAAGCAGGTATAGAGGGAATGCATGTTCAACACTTTGATTTCACTACAGCATATTTGAATGCAGACTTGAAAGAAGCATTGTACATGCAACAAATCCCTGGTTTTGTGAATGAAAATCCAAATTTGGTATTAAAACTAAAGAAAGGTCTTTATGGTTTACGTCAATCAGGTCATCTCTGGAACCAATGTTTAACAAACACTTTGACTGATATGGGGTTCAAACAGAGTCTTGCTGACCCATGCATGTTCAGTAAAGTCATCAATGGAAACAAATGTTATTTGGTACTTTTTGTCGATGATGTGTGTTTTATCTATGGGCAAGCAGAAGATCTGACATGGTTTGAATGTACAACAAAACAATATTTTAAAATGAAGAATCTTGGTACAATTAGTCATTATCTGGGAATAGATATCAGCAGAAACTCTGATGGTTATTTTGAAATATGCCAAGAAAACAAAATTGTGAAATTGTTGGAAAAATATAATATGCTTGATGCAAAACCTGTGTCCACACCAATCTCTACTAGCTATGCTAGAGAACCTGAAGATGAAGTCTTTGAACAAAAACAATTGTACCAGTCATTGATAGGTTCTTTAAACTATTTAGCTACATGGTCTCGGCCAGATATTTGTTATGCTGTTCATGCACTTAGCCAAAAAAGTGCTAAACCATACAAACGGGACTGGAATGCAGCTAAAAGGCTTTTAAGGTATTTAAAGGGAACCAAGAAATGCAAACTTGTATTGGGTTTGAACAGTGCACAACAGGTTCTGGGTTATAGTGATTCAAATTGGGGCTCCAATCTTGATGCAAAGTCTATAACTGGCTATGTAATTTTTGTGCATGGATCATTGGTGATATGGAAATCTGTAAAACAGAGTCTAGTTTCAACCAGTACGTGTGAGTCCGAATTTGCGGCCTTGAATGAATTGACTGTACAAATGGAATGGCTACAACAACTGTTAACAGATTTTGATGTAAAGCATGATATGCCTATGATTGTAAAATGTGACAATACTGCAGCTGAAATGTTAGCAGATGCCCAAGGTATAAGGCCTAGATCTAGGCACATTAACATTAGATACCAAAATGTTAGGGATATTGTACAAAGAAAAATAGTATCATTACAACACTGTATGTCTAGTGAGAATGTTGCAGACATGTTTACTAAGGGCTTGAATGAAGCACAATTCTTGAACCTTAGGGGAGACTCAACATGATCCTACCTACTGAAGCTTAAGGGGAGTGTTGTATGTTAATCTCCAGTAGCTAGATCATTAGGATCTAGGATGACAGCTACCTGTCAGATAGTGTCAGCTGATGTACTCAGAGGACAAGTCCCAACTTGTTCTGCCTGGCACTGAACAGTGTGCAGTCACTGTGACTCAGCAGTCCACTGATTGGTGGAGGTTTGTATATATGTCTTTGTATTACTGCCATACTTTTTCCTTTTGTATATTGGATGCCTGGCGTAGCACTTTGCTTGTGAATACTGTGAATAAAACTCTTGTATATAGTGTACCACTGGACTGCCTTTGTGTGGTTACTATAAGAGGTTCCTCTGCTGGATCTGCAGTGCAAGCAGGTGAGAGACTGAGGTGGCTGGGAAGTCCTAGTAAAGGTTTGGGGGCTTGAACCATTAAGACACGCACCCCGCAACAGAGTGTGTAGCTGAAGGCTAGAAGAATGTAACACAGACCACCCCTATGTTCTGTTAATGACCTTGGGAAAAACACAACCCTTATAAATGTCTGGTTCTTGATAGTAAAACCTTAAAATACCACTTTTGTTGACTTGCACATTGCAGAATTGTTACAGTATTGCTGCTGCTGAAATTGTATATTAGGCATTTAACAAACTGCTCAAAGGTTACAATTGTTCTGAAAATATTTGCGTATAGTCAATAGCCATTATAAGTCAAGTGTCACTATTGTCTGTTGGAAGAGTATCCCAGCCTTGGGAATAAAGAGGAAAGCCATTTTTCACGTAGCTATTTTTCTTATCTAAAATAAAGTAATGTTTATGTCAGTAAATAAGGAAAAGCCCCAAGTAATGGCCTAACATCATGAGATGCTGTTACATTTTTGGCATTTTTTCTTTTAAAAAGTAGGTGGGTGAGGTTGGTTCTGATTGGGACAGTGATATGGGGAAAGGAAGGCTAAGTAAATGGAGTCAAATGTAGCTCTGCAGATCCCTTTAGGTAAGGAAAACAGCAGAAGGGAAAGGCTTGTCACCTCTCTAATGTGACGGTTCTGATCCAGATTTGGACCCACATGCCTTGTTTTTCAAAGAAAAATGCTCCATACAAGAACTCCTGGGGTCTGGTCACATGCAGAATTAGCCGTGATCACACAGGAACATCTGGCAAGTGTCCTGCACCTGTCAGCAACCCATATCAGTCAGCCAAAGAAGCAGAGTAAAAAGATACCTGGGAAAGTGCAGTATCTCCTGGAAAATGCAGGGCGTGGGCGGGTGTCAGATCACACAAGTGTTGGTATTCCATCGCATCCGGTGCCCATCTGCATCCCATCTCACACCAGATTTGGTCTTGTGCTTCCGTTGTCATGCGCATACGGGAACTCCAGCTTGGGGGGAAAGCCTGTCGGGAAGCAGTGGATTATGATCACTGCATGCGTGATCACGCTATGCCGCTTGTCCCCCCCCCCGCCAAGCTTCACCACCAACGTGTGATTGGCAGCAGACCGCTTAAGCACGAAGCCTCAGGGGAACGTCTGATCACACTACTGAGCTTCATTTTGCTCCAGAGCAAAAATCCTCACTCCACCCCCCGGATTATCTCACTTGTGTGACCGGGACCCTAGTCTCCCATGCATGTTTGCCCTAAGAATTAAATTAACAAACAGTGATAGAGTCCATAGTCAAATATGGGCTTGTATAATGCTTATAGAAGTGATTCTTTTTATAAATCAGATTCAGGGCATTTCAATATCACAATGGAGAAGCAAGCTAAATGTTTGTTTATGTTACTGCACACAGATGGTATAGCCTTTTATGAATAAAAGTTTATTACACTTTCTGTAATTGAGCATATGAAAACATCAGGAAATTATGGTCTTGATATACAAGGGTAAAAGCATAATAAAATGTTATATTATCGCATTAGTGGAAGTAAACCCATACCTTTTAAAATTCAGATTTGACCCTGAATGAAAGAACTGTTGGCAGAAGAAAGGAATATGAATAGGATAAAGTTGTTGTTTTTCTTAAGCATAAGGGCAGTACTTTGTTTTATGTATGCATTCTTTTGCCAGATTTTATTATTTTAATTGAAGTTGTTGGCCTGCAATTTTTTAGAGGATGAAGGGAAAGGCTTTGCTTGTTTTTAAATAGCAGTTTTGCTCATTCAGTTTTGGTTCTGCAAATTGTCCCGTCTCAGATGTTTTTGCCTCTATTGAGGAAATTGCATGTATCTGAAAGTTGTGCCCAGCATGGCCAAAAAGAAACCATGCCTAAAGAACAAAAGTGTTGACTGATGGAAGTATTTAGGTCCTGGGGTGTTAAATACTGAGATATATTTTCAACATTAGGAGATACTGACCTGTAAACAAATACAGAAGTGCTGCTGGCAGAGGTTCCCCCCCCCTGCTTCTTCCCATCTGCTGTAGACTCCCACATTCCCCTTAGCTTTGAGGTTCCCTGACTTCTGGGTGTAGAATCTGGGGGAGAGGGGACAGCAAACTGCAGTGGAAGAGTGGAGGTGGAAAAGTTCCATTGCTGTACCTGAGCTCTGCTTGCATTACTTTTGATCCCAGCTGCTATGTTTAGTTTCCCATATGACTAGCATCAAGTTAGATCTTCCTTCTGTGGAAGAAGCCATTCGCTACTGAGGAAAGTCTTTTTTCTTCAATGGAAGACTTAATATAAGAGAGACACTGGGATCAACTTGTCAGAAGAACATTGGATCTAACCCATGGTGTTTTAACATTGAAAAAGTTAATTGTGGCTGCAGTCACACAGACAGGAGAAAATGTGGGCAGGAAGCGAGGCTGTTTGCCCCGGCTGCAATGACGCGCGTTTGCATGATCATACTTCCGGCCGCATGCCCCGCAGTTCCCCATAATAGTAGGTTTTAACCAGTAGCTTTTATCCACGCTCCTGCGGCATGAAACGACACCCCGCTGACAACTCCCAGATGCCAGACAGATGTGTCTGTCTGATTGCGTCCCTTTAATCTGCGGGGGAGTTGCATGTCTGCCGCGGCTTCTGGTAAGTATGATCACACCCTGTGTATTGTAAAGACAAAATGGGAGCTGAAATTTAAAACAAGTTCTTTATGACTATTTACATGCCTGAATAATGATGAACCAACGTACATGTCAAATGAGGAACTGTATAGATTGTGTTAATCTTTCATATATTGCCTTCCCCATTATGTTGTTAGTGGTTCCTTTCCCAATGTTATCCCAGGCCAACTCAGTTTGTTTTACAGAAAAAACCCTGGTCCTGGTTACTTGGTGGCACACTTCACCACTGTGGAGTCTTTAAAGAATAGCAGCTAAAGCAACTTATTGAAAGAGGATATAATACATTATTGGTCCTCCAATGCATTTATAGCAGGTGGTGTATAAATACTTCACAGAATGTAATTGTTATATGCAGGGGTCTTTTTTTGGGGGGAGCGCACCGGAGCACAGCTCCGGGAGCTCAGGAGCCAAGCCCCGCCCCCAGCCGGCATCCCGGGGAGTCTTTCAGGCAGCCGAATGTCAATTTCAGCTCCATTATATCCTATGGGCCATTGAAGTTTAGGGGCCCATAGAATTGGAAACCCTGGTCCAATGTTCTTGGAACTTGGTGGGTATCTTGAGGAGAGGCTCCATCAGCTACCCTATGAGTTTGGAGTGTATCTGTCAAACCCCGTCCCCTCCAGCCCCCAGAATATACCCTATGTTTTCACCATTGACTTCAATGGCCCATAGGATATAATGGGGCCGAATTGCCGCCGGATTTCTTTCATTCCCTCCTTTCCTTCTCTCTTTTTCCTTTTCCCCTCCTTCTTCCCTTCTCTCTCTCTCTCTCTTTCTCTCTCTCTCTCTCTCTCTCTTTCTTTCTTTCTTTCTTTCTTTCTTTCTTTCTTTCTTTCTTTCTTTCTTTCTTTCTTTCTTTCTTTCTTTCTTTCTTTCTTTCTTTCTTTCTTTCTTTCTTTCTTTCTTTCCCACCTTCTTCTCTTTTTTCCTCCTTTCCCTATTTCCCTCCTTCTTCCATCTCTTTCTTTCCTTCCCCTTTCCTTCTCTTTCTTTCCCTCTTTCCTTCCTTCTTTCCTTCTCTCTACTCTCTCTCTCTTTCCTTCCCTCTTTCCTCCTTCTGTGGCCCAACTCTCATGAGAAGGAGTTTAAACTTTAAACCCCTTCTCTCTTAGCTCCCCCACCCAGACCAGCTGGGGTAGGGAAGGGGAGGCTTTTGAAGATGCCTCCCCCCTTTTGCTTCCCCTTCTGACATCACTTCCGGTGATGTCAGGGGGCATGGCATATGCTAATAGCCTAATAGCTCATTAGCATACCATATGCTAATGAGCTCCTGCAGCTGTTTTTCTACAAAAAGACCCCTGGTTATATGACGGCAAGTTACAGTAATAGAGAAAATAAATAAAAGATGTTGAAATCTTGGCCTGTAAGTATATGTATACTTAACTGTGTCTATTTCTGAACCTAGTAGAAAATGAGTATATAATTGACTGACCTAACATGGAAACTTCAATAGAGCAATTTTATCACCATGGACTAATGAAAACAAACTAACAAACCAGTGCCCTGATCTGGATAGCTAGCCTGATCTTGTCTGATCTTGGAAACTAAGCAGAGTCAGCCCTGGCTAGTATTTGGATGGGAGAACTTCAAGGAATACTAGGGTTGTGATGCAATGGCAGACAATGCAAACCACCGCTGAACATCTCTTGCCTTAAAAACCCTTTGGGGTTGCCATAAGTCAGCTGTGACTTGAGGATGAATGCTAAGAGTTGTACCTAAGAGAGAATGTTGCTGTCATAATTTTTCCCTATATATATGAAAAGCCAGTATAATCTTTTCTCCCTGTACTGCTGCTTCTATGTACTACTAAGTCCTCTTCCTTCATTGGCATAAAATGGCAAATTAAGTTTCAGTTCTTTTGTTCTTCACGTTTCCCCATAAAACTGTATTTATTGTTCAGGCTGCCAATTTTTGGTCTTAATAAGCACAACTAATGAAGTTAACTTTAACACTTGGCTGTACTTTAAGAAGAACGTCTGAGCAAAATGAAGCTGGGATGTATTTTGTAAGAACAGCACGGGGAAAAAGTCTTTCAGAACACTGTGAAGATTTATTGTCTTGTCTTACTTCACCCAAATTACCATGCAGTGTGCTTTGTTCAGTCAAGGATGAATTAATTAAAATATTTTTTATAGAGAAGCTTTTCAATGTACTCGCCATTTTATCCGGTATATTCATGCTGGAACAGCAAGACAGTCTCCCAGAACAAACTTTTAATACAGAGTCACTAACATTTAATGCATCAGCAGCAGCCTATAAACAATACAGCTTTCTGAAATACAGTCTCAGGTAAGGGATTGTTTGTCCCTAAAAATGCAGAAGAAATATGAACCATGATCAAGCTTTATAATTGTACTACAAAACATTATGCCTTATGTTCTTTTGGAATGCCTTGATAGTCATAAATGGCAATTTTGAATGTAAAGATAGGAGACCTTTAAATCTACCTATTGCTATTAAAGGTTTGTTTTTTTGTTGTTGTTAAATTCAATACGCTAAAGAATTTTTTGTCCTTTGCCTTTTCTATAGACCATAAAACCTTTTAAAATAAAGTGCTTTGAGCCGGTAACGATAAAAACTTTATCACTGATGCTTTCATTTCTGGGTGACCGCCCATTAAAAAGAGATGATCATGTGAAGGGCTTTATGCCATTTTTTTGCCATTTCTTTGGCCATTTTTGCCATTACTTTTCAATGACAATGTTCTAAGCAGACTATGCCAGTCTTGCCAATACAAATGCAGTTAATGAATGAAATCAGGTTGTTCTTCATAGCCATTTTGCTGCTTTTTCATACCTAAATTTTTAAAGCAGGTTATGGAACAGCAGTTATAATTCCTCTGTCTACTTGTGTGTACCTTAAGAGTTTCATATAAATTCTCAACTCTAGGGGCCTCCCCCCACCTTTCCAGTGGGCTTAAAATACAACAGAACCAAATGACTTGAAAGAAGTAGGAGACTGAATATGTGTCAGGATATTTTGTCAAGTGAATTTTCTGTGTGTGTTGCTACAGTAAATTAGATTGTCTGACACTGTGAGTGGTGTCTGTGAAGGACAGCTGGTTCCTGGATGAGAACTATTAAACATCACTGGGAGTTAACAGGATGGTAAACCTGGATGGGAGAGGCAGGAGAGCTCCAGTTTGAAATCCTTGTAGTCTGTGGTTCTGAGAAGACTTGATGAAGCAATCTCTATTCATTCCCACTGAATTCATTTCCTTTGTTTCATTGGGGAACTTTGGCAAAAAGGAAACTTTACTAAAATGAAGGGACTGGTCAGAAACCGTAAAAATGGAGAATTAAGAGAGCCAAATCCCTCCAGAATGCCTGGAAACTATTTAAAACTATATTGAGTGGGATCCAGATAGAATGTATAAAAGGACAGTCCTGCAATGGAAGGAAATGGGCAGTGGGGTTCACAAGGGTCAGGATTTGGGCTGGGGCTATTTAATTTGTTCATAAATGATTTGGAATTGGCGGTAAGCAATATAGTAGCCAAGTTTGGAGATAGTACCATATTATTCAGGATGGTGAAAACTAAGGCCGACTATAAAAAGTTGCAAGAGAATCTCTCTAAACTGGGTGAGTGGTAACCATGTGGCAAATGAAGTTCAGTACAGAAGAAGAAGAGATTGGATTTATACCCCACCCTTCACTTGGAGTCTCAGAGCAGTTTACAAACTCCTTCCCCTCCTCCTCCCCACAACAGACATCCTGTGAGGTAGGTGGGACTGAGAAAACTCTGACAGAAACTGCTCTTTTTCAAGAACAGCTATGCCAGAACTTGTGACTGACCCAAGGTCACATCAGCACATGCAAGTGGAGGAGTGGGGAATCAAACCCGGTTCTCCCAGATTAGAGTCCACGAATATTGGAAGAAAAAAACCTGATTTTAAATATATGCTGGTAAACTCTGAACTGGCTGAGAGTGGAATTAAAGGTATCTTAGGGTTGTTGTGGAAAGTTCAATGAAAATGTGAACCCAGTGTGCAACAGCAGGGAAAAAGGCAAATTCCATGCCATGAATTATTAGGAAAAGGATTGAGAATAAAACAGCCATCATTGTAATGTCCTTATATAAACCTATGGTGTGGCCTCATTTAGAATACCATATACAATTTTGGTAACCATATCTCTAAAAGGACATTGCAGAACAGGAAAAAGTAGTAAGGGGTACGAGCAAGATGATTAGAGGTTTGGAGCGCCTTTCCTTTTATTAAGAGCTGGAAAGTCTGGGATTTTTCAGTCTAGAAGATGGCTAAGGGGAAACAATTTAGAGATTTATAAAATTATTCATGGAGTGGAGAAAGTGGATAGAGGGAGATTTTTCTTCCTCTCCCATAACATTAGAATTCAGAAGCACCCAATGAAATTGTTGGGAGACAGATTCAAAATAGAAAAAAGGAAATAATTTTCTACTCAACAGGTAATTAAACTGTGGAATTCACTGTCAGAGGGGATAGTAATAGCTATGAGCATAGACAGCTTTAAAAGGGGGTTAGTTAGACTTATGCAGGAGAGATACACCAATGTGTTGGCTGACGCTCATCTCACCACTTTCCTCCCTCCTCCTGGTGCTCCTCCCTCCCCTCCTCATGGTATGCACTCCTGGTTTCTTCCCATTATCTCTTCCACGGCCTTGAAGCTGTACTCAGTCATGCCGCATTTTCCTGCTGGGAGCCAAGAGCCATTTTCTTGTGTGCCCCACTTATTGGTCTATGACCATCAGGGGGACCTGTATGAACTGGGTATAATTGTCTATATTCCTGCCTAACCCCCATTCCTGACACAAAGTGTGTTGTATGATGACCTGAGTATCTTTCTCAATAAACTGCACTTACTTAAAGACTGTTGTTGAGCTTGATTGACTTGGGACTCTGACAAAGTGTCAGGAATCCCTTATTAACCTCTACCCGCCCCTACAGCAATGAATGGAGAAGAGGAGCTGGTTGTACCAGTGACTACAGCAGAGCAGTTGCCAACTACTATGGCCCTCGTTCCCATCACCACTGTGGAGGATGCCCCAGTGACACTCAGCATGGCTGTGGGAGCACAGGGGGGCATGGAGAGCTGGCAGTTCAGAAGCCTGAGCATCCCCTCATGGGCTAACCTTTCTACACGGGCACAAGAATCATGGATGTTAACCCTGAAGCCCTCGGGGGCCAGACAATATGACTACAAGCCCCCACCAAGACTCTAGGTCCAAACGGTGCCAGTCAGGTGGTGAAGAAGATCAATGGGAGGAAAGGTTCTCTTAGATGGAGCCAGCTCAGGTTAAGATGAGCCAAGAGTTGCAGGAAGCATTGATGGACATTCCTCGCCTGGTAGCCCAGGTAGTACAGAATGAGTTGTGCTTATAGCCCTCCAGTCCACCCGCGGGGCTGCCAGCAGGGCTGCCACAGGCACTGATCCCTGCTCCAGCACCAGCACCTCTGCAGCACCCACCTGGTCTCTCTGAATGTGTGGATGCAAGAGACTGAGGATGCTGAGACCTGGATCCAGATTATCAAGATTGACAGCAGCAGCAGCCACCCGAAGACTGGGACCCCTGTGGTGAAAAGCAAGGTTTCCAAACCTCAGGAGGGGATGAGGGAACAACACCTGCATCAAGGGTTGTGCCTATGATGTGGGGAGGCTGGCCACTATGCTGCATCCTGCCAGGGGGGGTTCCCCCACTGACTGGAGGAAAGGAGCCTGAAAAGAAGTGCCAGGACCTCCCGGCAAAGAAGAGCTCCACAAAACCCAAGTTCCAGAGAGCTCTGCAGTTCATAGTCCAGGAGGGCAATCTCACCTCCAGCAGTGAGGAAGAGAATGAGCCAGTGGGAAACGGCCAGGGCTTGTTGTGAAAGGTGTGAAACAGCAGGTCCGAGATCAGTCTGCGCCAGGAATGGTGAGCAACTACCTTTCCCTCTTTTCTTTTTCGTGACTTTGACTCTGTTAAACCCAGAGCTAGGGACCCATGTGAGGGTAAGGGCTTTGATCAACTCGGGGTGTGTTAGAGACTTAATTAGCCCCTTGCTAATAATGGGGCTGGGGGCCCATGTTGAAAAGCTTCCAGAGCCCATAGTGTTCACTCAGATGGATGGCTCGACCATGAAGGAGCCATGTAAATACCAGACTGTCCCATTGCAAATGGGTGCAGGGGGCCACTGGAAACACCGATAGTTTGTGGTCACCCCAATGACCTGCTTCCCCTTGGTGTTGGGGAGTCCCTGGTTGCATGGCCATGACCCCTATATACTGTGGGATGAGGGGAGAGTTCAGTTTATTGCCCCTAAGTGTAAGACTTATGGCTGGGATCCTGGATGGGGCCATCCCCCAACAAGCCACCTGTTTGGCACAGGAGGAGCTGTCAGCCATTCCCCCTGAGTACTGGGACTTAGCTCGGGTGTTTGAGGAAGAGGAAGCTGATGAGTTGTCCCCCCCATCAAAAATCAGACTGTGCTATAGAGTTACTCCTAGGACACAAGTTACCGAAAGGAAAGTTATACGCAATGAGTGCCGGTGAGAAAGAGGAACTGAGAAAGTTCATTGACAAAAACCTGGCATGAGGTTTTATTAGACCTGCCTCTTCCCCTTTTGTGGCACCTGTCCTATTCCGGAAAAAGAAGGGCTTAAAGTTGTGCATGGATTATAGAGGGTTGAATGCAGTATCAGCCACCAATGCCTACCCCCTGCAGCTGATCAAAGACCTGCTGGGGGAAACAGCCAAGGGGAAGATCTTTACCACACTTGGCTTGTGAGATGCGTACTTTTGAGTGCACATTAAAGAGGGGGATGAATAGAAGAATGTGTTTAACACTCCCCTAGGTCAGTTTGAGTACTTGGTCATGCCATTTGGGCTCCAAGGGGCCCCTGGTGTATTCGTGAACTTGATCAATAAAGTATTGCATGAGCACCTATTCAGGGGGGCCTCCTTTATCTAGATGACATTTTACTGTACTCCCCCATAATGGAGTCCCATGTGAAGTTAGTGTGGGAGGTGCTTTAGACTCTGTACAAGCATAAGCCTTGTACTCTCGAAGTGCAAATTCAATAAGCCTGGGGTGGATTTCCTAGGCTACCACATCTCCCCTCAGGGGCTGGAGATAGACCCCGCAAAGGTGCAAGACATTTTGGGGTGGGAGGTGCCCCGCACCCACCGCCAGCTCCAATCCTTCTTAGGATTCGCGAATTTGTATAGAAATTTCATTTCAAACTTTGCCCAAGTCAGCCTCCCCCTCACTGATTTGTTAAAAAACAAAGGGAAGGGGCCAGAAAGCACCAGACCCAGAGCAAAGCTGGTCTGCATCCCTGAGTGTCAGGAGGTGTTTGATAAGCTTAAGACTTTGTTCATTTCTGAGCCTGTGTTGGCCCATCCTGATGAAAATAAGAAATTCGTGGTCCAGGTACATGTGTCAGATGTGGCCTTGGGGTGTGTGTGTGTGATCTTACAAGAAGGAGAGGATGGCAAGCTGCACCCCCTGGCATACATGTTCCGTAAGTTCACCGCGACTGAACACAACTGGGCGGTGTGGTACAAGGAAGCAGGGGCCATCAAGCTCACTCTCTCCACTGGTTGGAGGGAGCCAGGGTTCCATTTGAAGTCTGAACCATTCACAAAAACTTGGCTGTGCTACACGCTCCCCGCAACTTGAACGCTCAACAATTGCGGTGGGCAGACTTTTTCACAAAGTTCCAATTCACCTTGCACCACTTCCCGGGCAAAGCCTTGCTGATGCACTCTCATGCCTCCTCCAATATGACAGCCAGAGGGAGGAGGTAGTGGACTTGATGTTCATGCCCGCCCAGCTGGGGGGGCAGTGCTCACTTGCAGTCAGGCAAAAGCTGAGGGGGGAAGGGAGTGTGGGTGGCTGGAAGCATGAATTAGCCTCAGCTTTCTCTGAGGGGGACTGGCAGGAAGTGGAGAGCGATGGGTCCCTTGTGCAGAAGGACAATGGATGTTTGTATAAGGGATCCTGGTTGTTTGTCCCCCTCTCCCTATGGGGAAAAATCATGCACATAACACATGGATCCAAACTCACTGGGCATTGTGGGCATCTGAAGATGTTCCACTTATTGCAGTGCCAGTTTTGGTGGCCAGGCATGTGGAAGGATGTTTCTCTGTTCATGCAGTCCTGCCCGATTTGCATTATGCGTAAGCCCCAGCCGAGGAGACCGCTGGGGCTACTGCAACTGCTGCCCAGCCCGGGTTGCCCCTGGGAAGTGATTTCAATGGACTTCATCACTGACTTACTGCCCAGCAAAGGGAAGACGGTTGTGTGGGTGGTGGTAGACCTGTTCTCCAAACAGCCCATTTCATACCATTCCGACAACTGCCCACTGCCAAAGCATTGGCCAAACTGTTTATGCACCACATTGTGAAACTGCATTCACTACCAGCAAAGGTGATCTCAGACAGGGGGGTGCAATTTGTTGCCAAGTTTTGGAAAGGCCTTATGAACTTGTTGGGAGTGGAGCAGGGACTCAGTAGTGCCTACCATCCCAAAACCAATGGGCAAACTGAGATGGTGAATCAAATCCTGGCACAATTCTTATGATGCTTTGCTAACTATAGGCAGGATGATTGGGTAGACTTGCTGCCTTATCCTGAATATTGCTACAATAATTCGGTGCATTCTTCCACAGGAACCTCCCCTTTTAAGGCTGTGTTTGGGTATGAGGGGAATCCGCTGCCTCTCCTCACAGAAGATAGTGGGGGCCCTAGCAGTGAGGTGCAGATCTGGTGGAAAACCCTCCAGGACACCTGGCCTGTCATCCAAAAGACCTTAGACTGGGCTAAAGCTGCTTACAAGACCCAGGCCAACAAGAAACGATCAGTGGGATGGGACTTGAACCCGGGGGACTCTGTTTATATATCCACAAAGAACATGTGGGGATTGCAACTGAGACGGAAGCTGGGGTGGAAATATATGGGACCCTTTAAATTTTTGCATATACTTAATGATGTCACTGTTGAACTTGACCTGTCCAAAACTCTGAGATATTTATATCCTGCTTTCCACCATAGCCTCTTGAAGGACACGGGACCAAATGTGTGGAGACTGCAATGGCCAGACCCTCCCTCCAGTGATGTTGGATGGACAACAGCATTTCAAAATGGCTCAAATCCTGGACTCTAAGTTTAAAAGGGGGGAAATGTTCTATCTGGTTGAATGGGTGGATTTCGGACCTGAACACAGGGAGTGGGTAGAGGCTTCCCATGTTCATGCTCCTAGGTTTGTACATGCATTTCACATGTTATTCCCTCTCAAGCTCGGGGGAGGAAGGTCTTTGGGGGGGCAGAATGTCAGCTAATGCCATCATGATTGGGCTGTGTTGTCCCTGCTTCCCCTTCAGCTTCCCCTTTGCTCTCATCTTGCTGCTTTCTTCCCTCCTCCTGGCACTCCCCCTCCCCTCCTCATGGTATGCACTCCTGGTTTCTTCCCATTATCTCTTCTGCGGCCTTGAAGCTGTACTGAGCCATGCCGCTTTTTCCCACTGGGAGCTGAGAGCCGATTTTTTTTGAGCATGCTCATGTGCCCCCGCTTATTGGTCTATGCCCATCAGGGGGACTTGTATGAACTGGGTATAGTTGTCTGTATTCCTGCCTAACCCCCATTCCTGACACAAAGTGTGTTGTATGACGACCTGAGTACCTTTCTCAATAAACTGCACTTACTTAAGGACTGTTGTTGAGCTTGATTGACTCAGGACTCTGACACAATAGATACTAGAAGTGATGTTTGAAGGTAGCCTCCATATTCAGAGGCAGAAAAATTCTGAATACCAGTTCCAGGAGGCAGTTGCCCAGATTGCCCTCCAAGTCAACTGGTTGGCTGCTGTGAGTGTGCCCCCCAAGTATCATCACTTCAAGCCTCCCCGTGTCTACACATCTCTTCACCATATCTGTTGCCTCAAGAATCGTTGCTTCCAGCCTCCCCCAGTCCCCATCTGCCACCTTATGATTTCTGTCCCCCATCTACCTCATACTGCAGAACCCACCTAATGGACCAAGATCTACCTCACAACTCAACACCTACCTTGTGGACTGATATCCACCTGTGAAAACTTCTACCTCATCAAACATCCACCCATACAAGCAAGCTCGTTTCCTCATCTTCAGCCACAATGTCCACAATGAGGAGTCAGGTGGGTGACTGCCTTCAGGGCATGAGGAGAAGGGTTCATTCACCCTCAGAATCTATTTTCACAAGTGGGTATTGCTTCCCGGACATGAGGTTGGCTATCCCCAGAATTCATCTTCACAACCAGTTGACTGCCTCCCAAGCACGAGGGGGAATATGGCAGGCCAATCTCCCCAAACCCCAGTCACCAGGGGAAGGTGGGCAAGTGACCTGCCTCCCAGGCCAGAGGGGAAGGGTTGGCCACCCCAGAATCCATCTTCACAATTGGGTGAATGCCTCCTGAGCATGAGGGGGAGTGTGGCGGGCCACCCCGAAGCCACAGTCACCAGGGAGAGGTAGGCGGGTGGCCACCTCAATTGGCCAGAAGAGAAGGGTTGGCTGAGCTTTCCCCAGAGAGCACTTTCCTGGGGGTACCTGCTTTGGGGGGCTGCTACTTAGCCTCCACAGCCAATCCTCATCAACATTGGAGAGCAGATAGAGGGGCATCCTGGGGAGGTCCTCTGCATGTCTCTAGCTTGCAGGGGGTCCGTTTGACACACTCCTAAATGAGCACTTTCCTGGGGCACCTATTTGAGTTACAGCCCCCCATATCTTCACCAAACTTGGAAGGTGGATATAGAAGAGTTAGTTGGAGACTCACTGTGAGTTTGGCATCTCTAGCCCACAGGGGGGCTGTTCTACTACACCACAAACCTTACAAACCATGAATCACAAACTAGTTCATTAAATGGAATGGTTTGTGGAGGTTTGTAGTTCATAAACCTCCACAAACCTCTATGAACCTTCATCTTTCCTGGTTTATGCTCATCCCTATTCAGAGAATCATAGAATTATAGAATCACAGAGTTGGAAGCAGCCATACAGGCCATCTAGTCCAACCCCCTGCTCAATGAAAGACCAGTCTTGAGCATTCCTGACAAGTGTTTGTCCAGCCACTGCTTAAAGACTGCCAGTGAGGTAAAGCTCACCACCTCCCTAGGCAGCTGATTCCACTCTTGAAAAACTCTTACTGTAAAAAAGTTTTTCCTAATATCCAGCAGGTACCTTCCCGCCCTTAATTTAAACCCATTATTGCAAGTCCTATCCTCTGCTGCCAAAGGAGCAGCTCCCTGCCCTCCTCTAAGTGATAGCCCTTCAAATACTTAAAGAGAGCAATCATGTCTCCCCTCAATGTCCTCTTCTCCAGACTGAACATTCCCAAGTCCCTCAGTCTTTCCTCATAGGGCTTGGTCTCCAGGCCCCCGTTCATTCTCGTCACTCTCCTCTGCACCCGATCCATTCTGTCCACATCCTTTTTGAATTGAGGCCTCCAGAACTGCACACAATACTCCAGGTGCAGCCTGTGGTCCACCACAGAAAGGGCAGTCGTGCCTGTATTGGCATGCCTTCCTGCTACAGATCCCATGTGATCCAAACTCCCAGCATAGCAGGCGGGGTTGAACCACCTGACCCGCAGCCTCGCGGGAACTGTGAGTCAGCTGCGCACGCTGTACTAAGTGACCACTATGCGACCTCTCCCCTGTCACTGGGCGTGCTGGGGACAAAATTTGAATCCACAAGAAAGGGTGAATCTGATCCCAGGGGAGAGAGGGGCAACGTGCTGCCCTCATGCGGAACTCTTCATCATACTGCATCCAAGCAGGGCCCACGAATCCCAAATATCCCTTATAAATTATGTCCATATATTGAATTAAAGAGGCCGCACGGTAGGGTTGTGCACGAGCTATAACGCCTGCGTATACAAAAAACCCTGCCAGCCAATTAGCCCATGTTCTGTCCACCGACTGCCTCCTCAACCTCTCTCTATCCCTATCATCCAGGTCTTCCTTGTCCTTTTTCTCCAACTCCTGATAGAGAAGGGAGAAAACATCGACGTATTCGCCTTTCAAAATTTTTTCTCTCGTGGCCGGCAGCAAGTGATCCCCCAATGGCAAGGCCATATCACCTGAAGGCAGGTCTTTGGCTGGCACCTGGTTTAAAGTCATACCCCACGGGGCTTGAGAGCCCCATGCACCCCAAGGCGCTGACTGTCCAGCATGACCCCACTGCGGTGGCGGTGTAAATGGCCCCGCCGCCCAAGCCCAATGCAGAGGGGATGAGATGCTGGTAGAAGAACCTGCCCCCTGAGCACTGGCTGTTGCCCCTGCTGCTGATGACTGACCCCAGGGGCCCCAGGGCCAAATAGGGCTAGGGTGTGATGCATTAACCGACTCACCTGCAGCATCCGAAGCCGCCACTGTAGTTGCATTTCCGTTAAATGCAGACATTTCCTTCCTATATGCCAAGCCTGCAGGCACAACATCTTTGCTGCTGCCAGGATCCGGCTTCCCTCCATCACCAGCTGACTTGGCTATTTGGCTTTCGACAAGGGACAAACGGGTCAATACGGAAGCTTGAAATTGGGTACTGGCATCCAGCACCATCTGGTTCCCATTCCCCTCCCCTAGGCCCTCAGCCCCAGCAGGTATATGCAACCCCATCGCCCTCTCCACAGCCAAAAGCCTCTCAAGGATGGCCTGCTGAACCACATCCCTCCCGTCTGCCTTTTTAATGAGGGGCTTATTGCGTGGGGCCACCCGTTTTTGGAGGGCCCAGCAGGGGGTTCCGTGGGGGAGGGGCGTCAGAGGCAGCTCCTTGCCCTCCTCCCCCTTCCCTTCCTCCATGGGATCCATGTGGTCAAGGCAAAACTTGCTGGATTGCACACCCAAAGTGGAGGATTTGTGCAAGGAACGCCCCTTCCTTCAATCCCGAGAGTGGCTTCTCTCCCTGCTAACGTCCAGCTCAGACCCCTCACACCCAAAAGTGAAAAAAAAACGGCTGGAGAGCACAGCAAAATCCTCCCAGGCACATAAATCACCCTGCCTGCACTTGAGAAAGATAACTGTGCAAGGAAGAAGTTTGTGTTCCTCACGCTCAAGCAAAGGGAGGGGGGATAACGGGGGGAGGGTTTCCAACAAACCTGCCCCTGTTGAATGCCTGCTCTGCAAAGAGAAATAAATGCCTGCCACCCCCAAATAAGCCCCGGGTCACCGTATAGCCCCAACAGGCTCAGCTCTCCTCCTGGTCCTTTGTCTCTGTGAAGCTCCGGCAGGCCGAGGGAGCTTGGGGGAAGGACAATGCCTCCGTCCACGCCAAGCTCTTTGAAGAACTGACCCCTCAGGGACAAAGCCGGCAATTAACTGCAGGCTCCGCCCCCTTGTAGGTCACGTAGCCAGCTAAGCCTACATGCAGACCCGTTCCTCCTTCAATGAAGGCAAAGGCTGCCCCCAGCAGTATGCTTCGCCACCTGCTGGTCTGGCCAGAATGCAATGTACAGCGGGACAATGACATCTTTCGATTTGGATGTTATGCCTCTGTCAATACACCCCAACAATACACCCTTGTAGTTGCCACATCACACTGGCTGCTCATATTTAACTTATGGTCTACCTGTAACCCAAAATCTTGTTCACACACACTGCTACCCAGAAGCTTATCCCCCATTCAGTATGTGTGTTCCTCATTTTTGTTACCCTGATGTAGAATTCAGTGCTTATCCTTGTTAAATTGCATCTTGTTCACATCCACTCACTTTTCCAGTGTGTTCAGATCTCGTTGAATTGTATCTCTATCTTCTGGTGTGTTCACTGCTCCTTCCAATTCGGTGTCATCTACAAATTTAGTGAGTAGCCCCTCCACACCCTCATCCAGATCATTTATTAAAAAATATTGAAAAGTACCGGGCCCAGCACTGAGCTCTGTGGCACCCCACTGGATACCTCCCTCCATTCAGATGAAATGCTATTGACAACTACTCTTTAAATATGGTTCTCCAGCCAGTTCCCTATCCACCTAACTATCCTACAGTCCAGTCCATAGTCCTTTCATTTACCCATCAGAATGTCCTTACCAACTTGCCTTGTACCTTGCCAGAAGCAGAGCTGACCCAGCTGAGCTCTGAGAAGGAGCAGGAGCTAGAGTTGCTAGAGGGGTGAGTGCTTTTTATTTACTTTCAACTGAGGTGATTTAGCTGAGAGGGTATTGTGTGTGGGGACTATGTTTGGGAGTGTGTGGGTGAGTTGTGAGTTGTTTCAGAGTCCTGGCTGCTTGAGATAGGGTGTGAAAGGGTCACTGTTTAAATGTAATTGAGTGCTTGGGTGAATTTGAATAGATGCTGGCCAAACCCTCTGCTGGGGGAAGCTTCTATTTAAGGCAGCACCTTGCCAGAGGCTTTTGGCCTAGGGACTTTTACACTAGGGACTCTGTAGCCCAGGAAGAGCCAGAAAGCCAGGGCCCTAGTCTCCTTGGATTCCCAGTATGGTAAGTAGACTTCTACAAGGAGAACCACATACATTCGAAGGGTCTTAAAAATGGGATTATATATAATTATTATTTTAAAAGCAATTAAAACCCAGCAGGGGATTCAGGGCTATCCAGTGTTTTGCACGGAGTGTCACATGTATGACTGCCTGCCCATTAGACAGAAGTCTTGGGTGTGTGCCTGGTGCACAGAGCTCCTGGTTCTCAGGGAATGAGTTTGCTCCCTTGAGGCCAAGGTGGCAGTCCTGGAGAAGTTAGTTAGGCACACAGAAAAGACTCTTGAGGACTTGTTAGATATGTCCCACTCTGAATATGGCAGTCCCACCACTGTCAGGGAACATGAGGGTCGTAGAGAAACAGGGCACCATGCTGCAGATAAGGGGAATGTGCCCTCAGAAGGGACCTTTCCTTCAGCTGGTGAACGGGTATCCTCTCGCACCAAGGAACCATCCCTGGGCAGGGAGGGAGGGGGCTCTTGGTAGTTGGTGATTCGATCCTTAGGCAGGTAGACAGCTGGGTGGTGAACCCGCATACTGACCATATGGTGACTTGCTTGCCAGGTGCAAAGGTAGCGGACATTACACGTGTTCTAGATAGGCTGGTAGATAGTGCTGGGGAGGAGCCAGTGGTCGTGATACATGTTGGCACCAACAATGTGGGGAAATACAGTCGTGAGATCCTGGAGGAAAAATTTAGGTTGCTGGGCAGAAAACTCAAGGCCAGGACCACCAAGGTAGCCTTCTCAGAAGTGCTACCTGTTCCACATGCAGGACTGGAGAGACAGGCACAGATCAGGAGTCTCAATGCGTGGATGAGATAATGGTGTAGGAGGGAAGGGTTCAAGTTTGTTAGGCACTGGGATGCTTTTTGGAACAAAAAGGAGCTGTACAAAAGATATGGTCTCCACTTGTCCTGAGAAGAAACCAGGCTGCATGCGCTTAAAATCAAAAAGGTAGCAGAGCAGTTTTTATACTGAATATTGGGGGAAAGCCGACAGGAGATGAAAAGTCTCTTGTTCGGGATAGCTCATCTCAAAGAGATGAAGGGGTAGTTGTTACTTTTCTACAAGGAAATTGATTAGAATTGTCCACTGAGACTGTGGCTAACACTGTGAACTGCCTGGCAAAGTCTCGAGGCAGCAAGAGAAAGATTGTGGACTTAACATGCATGGGAAACTATAGGTGTTTATACACAAATGCTAGAAGTGTCCAAGGTAAAATTGGGGAAATGGAATGCTTGGGGTTGGGGGGTGGGGAATAGACATTATGAGTATTTCAGAAACTTGGTGGGATGAGGAAAATCAGTGGGATATGGTGATTCCTGGTTATAAATTATTTTGGAAAGAGAGGGGAGGAAGGGTTGGAGATGGGTGGCTCTGTATGTCAGAGAGGGTATACAGTCCAGTAAGACTGAGAGGGTAAGTGAATTGGATTTGCTTCTGGAAATGCTATGGGTTGAAATAGTGGGTTCAAAAGGAGGCTTAACACTGGGAGTTTGTTATTGCCCACCAGATCAAAAGATAGAGGAGGATTATAAAATGATGAATGAATTAAAGATAGCGGCTAGATGAAATAACTGTGTCATAATAGGTGATTTTAACTAACCACACATTGATTGGGTCCTGGGGTCTTTTCGGAGAAAAACAGCTGCAGCAGCTCATTAGCAGCTCATTGACTATGCTAAAGCCTTTGATTGTGTGGATCACAATAAATTATGGCAGGTTCTTAAAGAGATGGGAGTACCGGACCACCTCACATGTCTCCTGAGAAACCTGTATAAGGGTCAAGAAGCAACAGTTAGAACCGGATATGGAACAACTGATTGGTTTAGCATAGGAAAAGGAGTATGACAAGGATGTATATTGTCACCTTGCTTATTTAACTTATATGCAGAGTTCATCATGCGAAATGCTGGCCTGGATGAATCACAAGCTGGAGTTAAGATTGCTGGGGAAAAGATCAATAACCTCAGATATGCAGACGATACCACTCTGATGGCAGAAAGTGAAGAGGACCTAAAGAGCCTCTTGCTCAGGGTGAAAGAGGAGAGTGCAAAAGTGGGCTTGAAGCTCAACATCAAAAAAACTAAGATCATGGCATCTGGCCCCATCACTCCTTGGCAAATAGAAGGGGGAGTCGTAGAAGTAGTGACAGACTTCACATTCCTAGGATCTCAGATCACTGCAGATGGTGACTGCAGCCATGAAATTAAAAGATGCCTGCTCCTTGGGAGGAAAGCGATGGCAAACCTAAACAGCATGATAAAAAGCAGAGACATCACCTTGCCAACAAAAGTCCGCATGGTCAAAGCAATGGTATTCCCCGTAGTAATGTATGGCTGCGAGAGTTGGACTATAAGGAAGGCCGAGCGCCGAAGAATAGATTCTTTTGAACTATGGTGCTGGAGAAGACTCTTGAGAGTCCCTTGGACTGCCAGGAGATCAAATCAGTCAATCCTAAAAGAAATCAACCCTGATTGTTCCCTGGAAGGCCAGATCTTGCAGCTGAAGCTCAAATACTTTGGCCACCAAATGAGAAGGGAGCGTTCACTGGAGAAGACCCTGATGCTGGGAAAGATTGAAGGTCAAAGAAGAAGGGGATGGCAAAGGATGAGATGGTTAGACAGTGTCATAAATGCAACGAACATGAAACTGAGCAAACTTCAGCGGACAGCGGAAGACAGGAGGGCCTGGCGTAAACTGGTCCATGGGGTCGCGAAGAGTCGGACTCGACTGTGCGACTCAACAACAACAACAAATGCTAATGAGCTATTAGGCTATTAGCATATGCCACGCCCCCTGACATCACTGGAAGTGATGTCAGAAGGGGAAGCAAAAAGGGGGGGAGGCATCTTCAAAAGCCTCCCCTTCCCTTCCCCAGCTGGCCTGGGTGGGGGAGTGAAGAGAGAAGGGGTTTAAAGTTTAAACTCCTTCTCACTAGAGTTGGGCCACAGAAGGAGGAAAGAGGGAAGGAGAGAGGGAAAGAAAGAGAAGGAAAGGAGGAGGGAAAGAAAGAGAGGGAAGAAGGAGGAAAAGAGGAAAAGGAGAGAAGGAAAGGAGGGAATGAAAGAAATTTGGCTGCAATTTGGCCTCATTATATCCTATGGGCCATTGAAGTCAATGGTGAAAACATAGGGTATATTCTGGGGGCTGGAGGGGAGGGGGTTGGAGGAATAGGCTCCAAACTCACAGGGTAGCTGATGGAGCCTCTCTCCAAGATACCCACCAAATTTCAAGAACATTGGATTAGGGGTCCAATTCTATGGGCCCCCAAACAGGTTGCCCCCATACTTTTTCCCACTATTGAGAACAATGGAGGGAATGGGGGCAACCCGTTTGGGGGGCCATAGAATTGGACCACTAATCAATGTTCTTGAAATCCAATGGTATCTTGGAGAGACTCCTCAACTCCCTCCAGCCCCCAGAATATACCCTATGTTTTCACCATTGACTTCAATGGCCCATAGGATATAACAAGTGGAGACCTGGAAGAAACTTGCGGGATAGTTATCTCATTCATCACACCTTTGCTTCCTCTCCTCGCCCCTACTTCTCTCACACTATTTCTCCCCTCTGCCCCCCTTTTCTTACTCTCTATTTCTCCTCCATGCATGTGACTTCCTCTCTCTTTCTGATGTGTCATCTTTCTCTTTGTTTTTCTGCCTCTCTACTTCATCACTCTTTCTCTCTCTTTCTGCCCCCACCCTATCATTCTTTCTTTCTGCCCCATCACTCTCCCAGCCTCCTGCCTGCTTCCTCCCCCACTCTGCAGAGCAGCAGCAACAGTGGTGGCATTGCTCTCAGCCACCCATCTGCTTCCTCTCCCCCCACAGGAGCAGTGGCAGCACTCTGGGAATCACAATGGATCTCCCAGCTACAGAGATCAATTCACCTTAGAGCTGCTGGCTCCAGGTTGGGGAATTCCTCGAGATTTGGGGGTGAAGCCTTGGGACAGTGAGGTTTGGGGAGGCAAGCAGCCTCAGCAGGGTATGATGCCATAGACTCAACCCTCCAAAACAGCCATTTTATACAGGGGAACTGATCTCTGTCGTCTGGACAACAGTTGTAATTCTGGGTGATCTCCAGTCCTCGCCAGGGGGCTGGCAATGGTGGTTCTCGTGGAGGAAATGGCTGTAGGGTGGAATCTATGGCATTACACCAGTCTGAAGTTCCGCCCCTCCTCAAATCCCACCCTCTCCAGGCTTCACTCCTCAAATGTCCAGGGATTTCCCAGCCTGGAGTTGGCAACCCTATTTCCTTCCCAACCAACAGTCAACCTACCTTTATCTGCCTCTCTGTCTTCTGCTTTCCATCTCCACCCCCAGCATTTACCTAGGAAAATTACAGTCTTTCTCCATAGTGGGGACCAAAGCAGCTTTCATTATTCTCTCCTCCTTTTTATCTGAACAACAACCCTGTGAGGTTGGTTAGGCTGAAATATGTGACTGGTCCAAAATCACACAGTCACCTTCCACTGCAAGATGGGGATCTGAACCTGGGTCTTGCAGACCCTACTTTGAAGCTCTAACTGCTGCACCTCACTGGCTTTCACAGGGTGGCTGCTAATGAACGGTAGCTAGCAACTGAGGCTAGGTGAGTCATGCAGATCAGGGGGGACCTGGCAACTCTAGACTACTGCCAGGCCTAGAGTTGCCAACCTCCAAATAGGATCTGGAGAGCCCCCAGAATTACAACTGGCCTCTAGACAGCAGAGGTCTGTCTCCCTGCAGAAAATGGCTGGTTTGGAGGGTGGACTCTGTGGCATTATACCCTGCTGAGGCCTCTCCCTTCCCAGACCCAGCCCTCCTTAAAGTCCACCACAAAATATCTAGAAATCCCCCAGCCTGACACTGGCAACTCTTGTGAGGTCTGGCCCCAAGGCTCCCTCCCTCCCTCCCTGAAAGGCCAAAAGAGGCCTGGAAAGGGTCCTTCCCCCAGCCTTTTACTGACAAAGCCAGTTAGAAGCCTCTCCCCCCCCCCGCAACGTTCTAATCTCTCACCGTTGATGCCTGGAGTTAGGTCCCTGCAGAGGCCATTTCAAAATAGCTGAGAAGCTGAATGCATTTTTTTGCCTCTGTTTTCATTGTGGAAGATGAGAAGTGCTTGCCCACTCCAAAACTGCTGATTTCAGGAGGGGTTTTGAAAGACCTGAATCAGATTGAGGTGATGAGAGAGGAGGTCTTATGACTGATAACTTAAAAACTGATAAATCACCAGGCCCAGATGGCATACATCTGAGAGTTCTGAAAGAACTCAAATGTGAACTTGTGGATCTCCTGACAAAAATATGTAATCTTTCATTAAAATTTGCCTCCATTCCTGAGGACTGGAAGGTAGCTGATGTCACTCCCATCTTTAAAAAGGGCTCCAGAGGAGATCCAGGAAATTACAGGCCAGTCAGTCTGACGTCGATACTGGGTAAGTTGGTGGAAAATGTTATTAAGGAAAGAATTAGTAGGCACATTTATCAACTCAGCCTAGGTTCTGTAAGGGATGATCTTGTCTCACTAACATGTTAGTGTTTTTTGAGGGAGTGAACAAACATATGAACAAGGGGGACCCAATAGATGTTGTTTACCTTGACTTCCAGAAAGCTTTTGATAAAGTTCCTCATCAAAGGCTCCTAAGTAAGCTCAATAGTCACGGGATAAAAGGACAAGTCCTCTTGTGGATCAAAAACTGGCTAATTAATAGGAAACAGAGATTGAGTATAAATGGGCAATTTTCTCAGAGAGGGGTGGTAAGCAGTGGGGTACCCCAGGTATCAGTACTCGGTCTGATGCTTTTTAACTTCTTTATTAATGATTTGGATTTGGGAGTAAGCAGAGAAGTGGCTAAATTTGCAGATGACACAAAATTGTTCAGGGTGATGAAAACCAGGGAGGATTGTGAGGCACTCCAAAGGGATCTGTCGAGGATGGGCAAGTGGGAGTCAACATGGCAAATGGGGTTCAATGTGGCCAAGTGCAAAGTGATGCACATTGGCGCCAAAAATCCTAACTATGGCCGAGGACAGACTGGCAATTTGCCCCGGGAAGGGACCTGGGCCGACAACGATTCAATACTGGAGTAAATGGAACGTTCACACAGGCACATCTGCCTGGCGTCCCCCACCTGTAGCCTACCGGTGCTCTTGCGCTTCACTGCCGGATTAAAAAAACACCTGATAAAAGCCATTGCAAATCCGAAAGCCCGCATTCGACGTGCGTTTCTTCGCTTCCGGGGAGTCTGAACGCGCAGGCGAAAAGCCGGGAGCAACCCGCGTTGGGCACAAGGCAGCAGCGGTGTGATTGGCTGCGCTCTGCTCCACTGCCCAATGCGGTGCCGGCATTGCAGGGCAAAAAAAAAAAAATCGGCAAAATGTGCTTATGCACACATACACCCATACACCCACAGCCGAATTAATGGGGAAACGGCGAATATAGCATGCCTCCAGCACGGCAGTCTGAACGCTCCCGTGCGCCTCCGTCCCGTATCTTCCAGCAGCAGCCCCCGCTGTGTGGATGGGAAAACCCGGTATAGTTTAATCCGGGGTTTTTTTGTGACGACTGGCTACCGGGGCAAACTGCCAGTCTGTACTCAGCCTATAAATACACATTGATGGAGTCTGAACTGGCAGAGACTGATCAAGAGAGAGATCTTGGAGTCATAGTCGATAACTCAATGAAAATGTCTAGACAGTGTGCAACTGCAATAAGAAAGGCCAACGCTATGCTGGGGATTATTAGGAAGGGAATTGAACACAAATCAGCCAGTATCATAATGCCCCTGTATAAATCAATGGTGCAACCTCATTTGGAGTACTGTGTACACTTCTGGTCACCACACCTCAAAAAGGATATTATAGCATTGGAAAAAGTGCAGAGCAGTTAGAGAAAGAGGTACTTTTCTCCCTTTCTCACAATACAAGAACTTGTGGGCAGTTAATGAAATTGCTGAACAGTCGGGTTAGAACAGATAAAAGGAAGTACATCTTCACCCAGAGAGTGATTAACACATGGAATTCACTGCCACAGGAGGTTGCGGTGGCTACAAGCATGGACAGCTTCAAGAGGTAATTAGATAAGCATATGGGGCAGAAGTCCACCATTGGCTATTAGCCACAAGATATAGATAGGAACTCTCAGTCTGGGGCAAGTGATGCACTGTATTTTTGGTGCCAGGGGGGCAACAGTGGGAGGGCTTCTAGTATCCTGGCCCCACTGCTGGATCTCCTTATGGCACCTGGTATATTTTGGCCGCTGTGTGACAGAGTGTTGGACTAGATGGGCCATTGGCCTGATCCAACATTGGCTTCTCTTACGTTCTTATGCCTGTCTCCTTGGCATGCTAGTGATATCCCTGCAAGGCTGGCTTTAGGCAACCACCCTAGATAGAGGGGAGCTGGATTTTATCTGAAATGGTGGCAGTGACCAGAAAGTGGTGGGGACGGGACAGAACTGAGGCTAGTCTTGCCCACAATGTGATAGAGACCATGAAATACCTCTTTAGGGCCATCTCAAGGACATCTTATCCCGAAAGTTGGGCAGTCTTCCCTATATGGTACATTTGTAGATTGTAGCTCTCTGGAGTTAAGCCAAGCCAATCTTTTTAGAGCTTAATGCAGAGACTGAGTGGCCCAGTAGGAGCAAAAATGAATGAAAATATAGAACACTAGCAAAAAAAAATCAATTCAAAACTTGTTAAATTGAAAATGAAACCCAAACCTGGGAACATGTTTTTGACAGTGGAACATTTTACACGACTGAATTCTATGCACCAGTGTGCTTTTCTTTCCATTTGTCATCAAACACATCTAAGCAATTGGGCAAGGAAGGCTGACAAATTCCTATTTTATGATTAATTACTAAGTTTGCTTTCAGGGCAGGAACTATGTGGAAGTTTTACTTTTTGGTTTCTGTAATCATGTAATTCCAAATGAGGATTGGAAGAAATGACTAAAAACACCAACGTATTTTAAAATGCAATATTAAAGCCCTTGCTGCCTACTTTTAAAAATGGCTCATTAATAACAGCTAGTGTTCCTTTGTCCTGCTATATATTATCTGATTACCTTACACTTTTGAAGTCTTTTGAAAATAATTTATTCCTTTCAGCCTGTTTTTGGTGTTTGGTTTTGATTCTGTGTTGATAAAGGTGCAGGAAATGCTGTTCGATATTTTACTTCCTTTGTTATTGGAATTCCATAGTATATGTACAGAGGTCCTCAATCTGATGAGCTGATCTGAGAAGTCATTGAGGGGAAATTTTTTGGAAACCACTGTTTGTATATATAACACATGTTTATCCAATCTGAAGTAGCTTTACAGAAACTGAGCAATCCTGTTTTTACATTCTGCTCTGGGCAAGGATATGATCACCCATAAGTCTTTTGCAGTGGCAGAACACACAGAGAAATTCCAGGGAACAAATGATGTTGGTTTACCAATATCCCTACACTTAATATATCCAATGCCAGGTGTAAAAAACAAGGCTTTTCGCTATGCTATTTCAGTGCTAAATCCTATTAAATATGTAAGCTGGGGCTCAGCCTTTCCAGTTGCCCAGCAAAGAAGGTGATTATTACATCTGTCTTACAGATATAAGAAATTATTAAGTTAAATTACTTGCTGAAAGATATCAAAGGCTGGATTGGATTGTTTTGCACATATTAATTTCCTATGTATAGTGCGGAGTGAAGGTAAGAGTACAACACACTTTCCCCCCCAATTTATCTGCCATATCTATCTACCCTGTCTGTACTGGGAACTCAAGCACACGTGTATTTTCTGGTAAAATTATACTAGGTACCACTGCCTATGTATAGTGGGGTCCTGAATTTGGGTAGCACTTCACTATGGGAATGGGAAAATTCCTAGAAATAAAAGATGGAAGATAGAATAAAACTTAAATCTTTATTTTGAAAAACAGGAAAATAGGCAAACAGGTACACAAGAAATTGCACCCTCACACAAACACACACAGAGTGAATTCCAGCACCTAAACAACTTAACACCTAACCAATTCACACAAAAATAATACAAAGAAGGGGGCCAGATGACACATACAAGCTTGTCCTTCAGATGCTTCAGAGGGGAGGAAGTCTGGAGTGGAGGACACACAGCAGTGTTGTATGTTAGGTGATCCCAGGAAAGAAAGTGGGCCAGAGACTGATACTGGCTGTAAATCCCTGGGATTTTCCTATGATGAGCCACCAGGTAGAAGGTAGATAATCCAAAAAAGTCTGTGAAATACTGACGTTTTAGAGGCTATATTTATACAGGGAAAAAAAATCCAGAAACTATAATAGTCTGTGGACTTATGGATCAAAATTGGATTGGAGCCAAGAAATTTGAATCTTATTGGCCTATTGAATTTAACTGCTAGGCAGAAAAAAATAGATGATGAGTCACTAGCATGATCAGATCACTTGATGGTCTGGAGGGTGGACAAAAGACTGACAGTGTCCTAATGTTGTATCCAGGGAAATAATGGGTTTAAGATAACAGGGATTCCTGGTTGGATCCTACTGTGCATTTAGAGAATGTTATCAGTAAATCATGAGATAACTGCTGGAATTTTAGTTGGGGAAGTGACTGAACCAATTACCTTCCAGTGGAACTATTTAGGCTGCTTCCCTTTTTTCCCCATGCTAGAAATGCTTTCAAGCTGTGTGGAATTTTTCTGGAATCCCATCTCGATTTACTGCATGCCATATCACTATCATGCCCTAACCTGGATGGCCCAGGCTAGCCCGATCTCATCAGATCTCAGAAGCTAAGCAAGGTTGGCCCTGGCTAGTATTTGGATGGGAGACCTCCTAGAATACCAGGGTCATGATGTGGGGGCAGGCAATGGAAATCCACCTCTGAATGTCTCTTGCCTTGAGAACCCTGTGGGGTCACCATAAGTAAGTTGTGACTTGACAGCAATTTCCACCACTGTATCATTAAACTCAAGAGGAATTGAGGTATTTCTCATGCAATTATATGGAGGTATAATATCTGACTAGGGATTGCAAGGTTACAGTCTAGCACTCCTGGGCTGAAATCACACAGTTGATTCTCACATTTTTAATAGAAAACTGATTGCACAAAATGAGCCTATTTTCATTAGACTGTACAAGTGGGGTCCTGCAAAACTCGCAGTGAGGGGAAATCCCTTTTTCCCCTTATTCATGAGCCTTCGGGAGCCTAACCACCCACCTTGAAGCCCAATGGTAGCAGTGTCTGGGACTCTCTCCAAGCCTGGAGCTACTCCCAGTACCTGCCATAGCAGGGCCCAGAGCAGCTTCTGGCATCCTTCTGCCACTGTGTCAGGGCCTGGAACAATTCCCAGCATCCCGCTGCTAGTGCAGCAGGGCCTAGAGTGGCTCCCAGTGGCTGCCACAGTAGCAGGACCTCAAATGACTCCTGGTCAATGCTCCCTCTAAGCTGCGGAGTCTTGTGAGTAAAATTCTACTTTGTGAGCTACTGGCATTAAAGTTGTGAGTGAGCAATTTGGCTGCTGCATTGATTAATTTGGTCTGGAGCCATCCTTCCTGAGCAAAGACAAAAATGTGTGATCTGGAGACTAAAAAACTGTGAGCTAGCTCACATTAACTCAATGTAGAGGGAGCACTGCTCCTGGCACCCGCCTCTACTGGGGGAGGGCTCAGTGCAGCTCCCAAATGGCTCACTACTGCTCCCAGGCTCCAGGCTTCTTTGCTCCCAGGTAAGAAATAAAGAACATTATCTGCACTTGCATGGAGAGTGCCACTACTTTTCAGGGGATTTAACCCCCCCCCCATTTATTTACTTTTTGAATTCAGATTTTTCTGAAAACCTGGGGAGGGCCCCAAGTTTGCAGAAAGATCTGTTTAACCTCTGTGTAGATCCAGTCTACAGATTTAGCTATCTCTACACCCCACAACATATAGATAAGACTCCATGGAAATATGTCTGATACAATTCTTTCTCCAGTATGTGAAAATTCTTGGTTAAAGAATCCATTTCACTATTGTAATAGATACACTTTCCAGAAGACAACATAAGCACAGCAGAGAAAAGTCCAAGCAACATGTGAAAAGTCTTCAAAACAATTTATTTGGTAAACATGACAATAAAAGTTATTTGACAAAACACATAACTAAAAAAAAAATGGTGCCACAACACTTTTCAGACTGTTTGCTGGGAGCCTTTGGATTGTTTAAAAGCTTATAAAAGGCAGTTCAATGAGAATATTGGTAACAATGGACAAACTTCCCTGAAAGACATCTTGTCAATTATTATCCATCTTTTGCGATGTCCAGCTGCAAGTGAAGCCCAACAGATTTGCCAAATTGCTTTGAATATGGCCCAGAATCCTTTGCACTGCACTAGTGTTTTATGGTGGATATACACTGGTACTGATATTGATGAGCTGATGTGGAAACAGTTTCTTGAAAGTAGAAAGTTTGAAAACCATTGCTTTAATATATAATAGAAGAGATAAACTGTCCTTTGGCCTGAACTACATGACATGTTTGGCCACAAGCCGGGTCAGAGTTCCTGTGTCCTGCAATTGGTCAAAATAGGACTGTTTCACCTTGCAAAAACAGTATGGAGGGACTGTGGTCCCAATCCAAATTGGGCCCTGCTGTGATTAAGTTGTCTGTATCTGCTGTGTGGTTGCCAGGAAAGTGATTCAAAGTGAGGGGATCCCCAACTTGTCTCATGGCCATATGTACTGTGTAGCTTGGTCCTTTGTTTCATGGACCATGGGAGTCACTGGAATTTATTTATTTATTTATTATTAGATTTATAGCCCGCCCTCCCCACAAGCAGGCTCAGGGCAGTTGACAAACTGGGCACATATGCCAACAATTAAAACAGTTAAAAACAAGATAAAACAATCATTTATAATCATTTATAATGGTACAAAGTGCTCTTGCTGTCTCAAAAAGATCTTCAGTAACAGGATGGCATCCTGGGGGTGGTGGTCCCTAATCGATGATATCCGTTCCAGGCAGCGCTTTCATTCATTTGTCACAGGGCCATCTCACCCCCCGATGTTACCCAGCCCAGTTGGTGGTGGTGGTGCAGCAGTGGCAGCTCCTACTCGAAAGCCTGGCAAAAGAACTCCGTCTTACAGGCCCTGTGAAACTGCGGAAGGTCCTGCAGGGCTTGGATGTCCTTTGGGAGTTCATTCCACCAGGTAGGAGCTACTACCGAAAAAGCCCTGGCCCTGGTTGCTGCAAATCTGGCATCTTTGGGGCCTGGAATCACCAGGAGATATTGCGTCCCCAACCATAGTGCCCTTGGGGGAACATATGGGGACAGGCGGTCCCTTAGATATGTCGGGCCCTGGCCATATAGGGCTTTAAAGGTAAGAACCAGCACTTTGAAGCGAATCTGGTACGCTATTGGCAGCCAGTGCAGTGCTTTCAGCACAGGCCAGATGTGCCCTCACCTAAAGAGACCCATCAACAGCCTGGCTGCGCATTCTGCACTAGCTGCAGCTTCCGGACTTGCAACAAAGGCAGCCCCATGTAGAGAGCATTACAGTAGTCTAACCTCAAGGTAACAGTCGCATGGATCACTGTGGCCAGGTCATCGTGGTCAAGGAAGGGGACCAACTGCTGAGCCAGCCGAAGATGGTAAAAGGTCAACTTGGCAGTGGCTGCCACCTAGGCCTCCATCGTTAAAGAGGAGTTCAGGAGCATTCCCAAGCTCCTAACCTCCAACGCTGGCACCAGAAGTGCCCCATCGAAGGTCGGGAGAGGGAACCCCAACCCTGAACCGACCTGACTCAGGCCCAGGACCTCCGTCTTCACTGGGTTTAGTTTCAGCCGGCTCAGTCAGAGCCACCCAGCCACAGCTTGCAATGCCCGATGAAGATCGTCTGGACTGGAGTTCGACTGGCCGCCCAACATCAGATAGAGCCAGGTGTCATCTGCATATTGATGACACCCAAGCTCATATCTCTGGACAATCTGGGCAAGGGGGCGCATATAGATGTTAAACAGCATCGGGGACAGCACCGCCCCCTGAGGCACCCCACATTCAAGCGGATGTCTCCAGGACTGCTGCTCCCCTATCACCACCCTTTGTCCCTGACCTTGGAGAAAAGAGGCAAGCCATTGAAGGACGAGCCCCTGAATCCCCGTGTTGGCAAGGTGGTGGGTCAGCAACTGGTGGTTGACTGTGTCGAACGTGGCCAACAGATCTAACAGCAACAGTGCCACCACCCTGCCTTGATCCAGGTGCCTTCGGAGGTCGTCAGTAAGAGCAACCATGGATATTGAAGTCTCCCAAGACTACCAGTCTATGGTGCTTCAATGCCCAGCCTGATACAGCCTCCGGCATCGGCTCCACTATGATTGTTCATGATGTAAGGGTCAAAGGAGAACCCTGACTTTTATAATAATTGTGAAGCAAGATGGTGACGAGCAAGGGCGCCGTTCCCCAGTCAAGTTTATAAACTTCTATAAGAGAATCATGTTTCAGTATGCTCTGATGAAGCTTCCTTGCAATACATGATTAGTAGTTGACCGCATGTCAGCAGCAGCTGGAAGTAACAGTGGAACCGGCCAGGAAGCTTGGTGACCAGTCAAAGAGAACTTGGACACCAGCCAAGCATTTTCTAATCTGGTTACATTACTTCCTCCATCATTTGACTCCAACATTTTTTCTGAACACTTTGGAATATTTTGATTCTTCATTATTTAAGGACTTCCTATGCATTTAGCGGTGTCTCCTGATTGTATTGATGTATTTGTTGGTATATGAGTTATATGTTATGATTTCATGGTTAAAAACTATTGCGTTTTGAGTGTTTATACATTGGTGTGATTTCATTACACAGTTGGTTTTTTTGTTGTCAGTTTGTACTGTGTATTCCCCCTATTTTGGCTGAGCTCAGGTAGCTCCAGCATGCTGTATAACTGGGATGCTAATTGGAATATTAATGTGGGATCAAGAAAACCAATTATATGAACCACTACCTTCTCTGCTCCAGTGTGACTTGCAGTGCAGCTCCTCAGCACCCAGAGCTGGCCCAGCTTGTGTGAGGACAACTAATGGAGCCCCAGCCTCACTTGAAAATTGCACCTGTGGCAGACGTGCAATCACTGTTAATGCAGGTGGTGCCTTTGTGTCTGTTCCTGGTGCTGGAGTGACAGCTGGGTAGCCTGGAGGGGGACTCTACCCCCCAGGATTTGCTCAGCTGAGCTCGAACTCGCTGGGCCACTGATGGCACTACTACCCCAGCAGCTGCATTTATCACCAAAGCTGACACCAAGGGAAAGAATTTTCAACCTCCTTGGGACGCCGACACATAACTATAAATTATGGAGTCAGGAACTGGGGTGCTAGGAGCCGGGAGGACAAAGACTAGGACTAGGACCTGCTGCGGTCCAAGAAATTGACTGCCTTTGGCATGATACTGGAGAGGGACAGAGAGACTTTCCCACTGGAGCTACTATTTGGACTAGAGAAGACTACAGGTTTATAGCCGGCTGGCAAGCAGAATTCTCTTTACAATCTGACTATTAAAATATCATATCACTGCTAATCCAAGAGGGATTGGTTTGTTAGACCTAATTAAATTGAGTTGTTATCTAAATTGATAATTGTTTATAGGGTTAGTTAAATTATTTGGGATCTAATCAAATAAGTAAATTGAGTGGATAAATTAACAAATCAAATTCTTGGGTAAATTGAATGATTTAAGTTGAATAAATTGAATGAATTGAATAATTTAATTGAACAGATGAATGAATTAATTAATTGTTCATGGATATGGCTATCCTACTGAATTGAAACTGATTTATATTTGATAAATTATGAATTGATTTTGTATCTGATAAATTTGGAACCAGAAATTACAGTGTAAACTGAGTAGACTGTGATTGTCACTGGCCTTTATTTAATTTACTGGCCAGGTGAATTGAATATTATTTGCACCAAATTGTTGATTAGCCAAATAACATGGTATTTATTTGCTAGGATTCAGTCAGGGATTAGCAGCATTGGGAGAATTGTTAATGGCTACTAGTAGAACTCATACTTGGCATTCCATCTGTCGGTTAGCCTATTAGTCAGTCTGAGGCTTTGGGAAGACCACTAATAGTGGTGATGACTGGGCAAAGGGATACCAGTGCTCCTAGGGAGGGGAAAGTATAGTGGTGGGACCAGGCATGAATGGAAAAGAAGGGGACAGAGAAGTAGACTAGCTCAGTCCCCTTCCAGCCTGCATCCCATCCTGAAGGTGATCAGTAGTAGGGCAAGTATTAATGACCTCCCTCAAAGACTGGTGTTGTGTAACACCAGGTCCATAAATAATAAGAATATGGTCCTTTGGGATTTCTTGCTGGAGGAGGGTGTGGACCTGGTGTGCATGACCAAGACTTGGGTTCGAGACCAGGAGACAGTAGCTCTCTCCCAGTTCTTGGTCCTTCACCAGTTGCAGACTAAGGGGCAGGGGGGCTCTGTTCATTCAGGAGGCTTACTCCTTCAGGGTGCTCCTGCACTGAAGCTCACAGGCATAGAGTGCACTAGCCTTGTGTGGGAAGCTAGGGAGAATTTGACTATTTGGTTAGTGTACCGTCCACCCAATGCACCAACCAATAGCCTATCATCCCTGGTGGAGGCTGTGTCAGGCTGGGCATTGGAGCACCCGAGAATGATAATCCTTGGTGACCTCAATGCCCATGCTGATGATGCGGGCTCCACACAGGCGATGGACTTGGTGTCATCCATGGTGGCTCTAGGGCTCTCCCAATATGTAATGGCCCCCTCTCATCAGGCAGGGCACATGCTTGATTTGATCTTTGCGGTGGGGATTACACTGGACCAGATTACAGCCTCAGCAGAGCCATGGTTGGATCACCATGCTCTGAAAGTCCATGTGAATGTTTCACCCTGACGCTGTTTGGGTGGTGAGTGTATTTTAGCTTGCCTGCAGAGCCAAATGGACCATATGCAGCTTCAGATGGCCCTGTGGAATCCAATGCCCTCTGGTGGCTCATTGGATAAATTTGTGAAGGATTGGCATAATGGATTCTCTTCAATAATGTTCACTACACTACTATATAATGATAATAGAAGACAAAAACAAGTGTAGTTAACAGACTCAACAATTACAACTTGCCAAAAAGCTGAAGAACATGTTGGAGATTGGCGTCCGATTTTGTATTGAATTGTTGTGAGTAGCTGCAAGAAATGCTTTAGCAATGTTATACCAATTTACATTGTACTTATACTGAATGACTTATATTTTCTGTTAGCACAGACTGTTCCCAATGCATGTTAGTATGAGTATGAAAATCACAGCAGCTTAAAGGGGTAAGCTGTTGGTTAGATTTACACATTGACCTTGCAATTTCTTTGTATGGATCTCCTTTGAGTAATAAGTTATGTATTTTATTATAGAACAGCCTGATGAAGGATGAACTCTGAAACATTGTTATCAAATATCCGGACACAACGTTGAATTATTTAGTAGTTCTCCATTGTTTATACATTGTAGCACATACCAGTTCTCCATTGTTTACATTTTGTACTCTTTCATTGTAGCTGCTTTGTATACATAATTCTCCATTACATGTTCTTCAGCTTTTTGGAAAGTTGTAATTGTTGAGACTATTAACTACACTTGTTTTTGTCTTCTATTATCATAATGGACTCTCAGCAGCCATCAATGAGATCACTCCTCAATGCCCTCTGCACCCTTGCTCTAAGTTGGCTCCTTGGTTCACCCAGGAGCTGTGGCTGATGAATTAAAGGCTTAGACAGCTAGAGAGACAGTGGTGGCATGCCTGTGATGAAGCTACAAGAGAATCCTACAGGACATATATGAGATCCTATGAAATGGCAGTCAAAGCTGCTAAGAGAGAGTACTATGTGGCCACGATTACATCTGCGAGCTCACGCCCAACCCAATTATTTAGAACAATTTTGTCTATGACTACTCTGCCACAAAGCAGACCAAGTGCTAAGGAACTGGACATTGGCTGCGAGGCTTTTGTGAGCTATTTCACAGATAAGTCTTGCCACTCCATCATGACCTCCCTGCCACAGCTGAGACAGTGAGTGAACTCGAGGCTCCATGCATGTCTTCTAGTCAGGTTTTGGATTATTCTAGCCCACTCAGCCTAGAGGAAGTTGACAAATTGCTCTCAACTGTATGCCCTACCACTTGCAGCCTTGACCCATGCCCATTGTGACTAATTAAAGCTGGCTGCGATGGGTTATGAGGTGCCCTAAGGGAAATAATCAACAATGTTCCCTAGGTCACTCAAGGAAGCAGTGGTATGCCCCCTCCTAAAAAAAAATAAAAATTATTGGATCCAGCTGAATTGGCTAACTACTGGCCAGTTTCCAATTTGCCCTACCTGGGCAGATTAATTGAGAGGCAATCCAGTTTTAGGGTTTTATGGATGACACTTCCATATTAGATCCCTTCCAGTCCAGCTTTCAACTAGGCCATGGGATGGAGATGACAATGGTCACCCTCATGGATGACCTTCAGAAGCATCTGGATTGGGGCAGTTTGGCAGTATTGCTGTTGTTAGATCTGTCAGCAGTGTTTGACATGGTCGACCGTCAACTACTGATCCACCACCTCACCGACACTGGGATTCAGGGGTTTGCTTTGCAGTGGCTTTCCTTGTTCCTTCAGGGTTGGGGGCAAAGGGTGGCATCAGGGGAACAGCTGTCCTGAAGGCTCCCAGTGGTTTGCAGAATGCCCCAAGGGGTGGTACTTTCCCCGATGTTACTTACATCTTTATACATCCCCTTGCCCAGATTGCCCGGAGGCATGGGCTGGGATGTCACCAGTATGCAGATGACACCCAGATCTATCTGCTGTTGGGCAGCCAGTCTGACTCTAGACTGGAAGATCTGGACCTAGCATTGCAAGTCGTGGCTGGTTGGCTTAGACTGAGCTGACTGAAATTGAATCCGATGAAGACGGAGGTCCTGTGCCTGAGTTGAGGCAATTTGGGGATAGGGATCCCACTCCTGACCTTTGACGGGGTCCTGCTGGTGCCAGAGCCAGAGGTGAGGAGTTTGGGAGTGGTCTTGGATGCCTCCCCAATGATGGAGGCCCAGGTAGCAGCCACTGCTAAGTCAGCCTTTTATCACCTCCGGCTGATCAGGCAGTTGGTTTCTTCCTTGAACACAATGATGGTTACCGCAAGATCAGACTACTGTAATGCTCTCTCTTTTTTCTATTTTAAATTTTTATTAATTTTTAAGAGGAAAGGAAGATATGGGAATAGGGAATGTGGGGTACAAAGCAAAAAAAAAAGTGCTTACAATTACTTCCACAAACTCTGTTAAATTACATTAATCATTCTACTTATATAATCAGGTAATTCTTTGTATAAAATTTAGTTACTGAAGTCCATAAAATTCTAGATATCTGCAAAAACCCAGATTATTGCCTTTATATCACATAACCATTCTATAACTTCCTAGACGAAGTGTATACCCTCTTGTTGCCTTGATACTTTTTATAATCATGTTCCAATTGTATTAATTTCATATCTATGGATTCTCATAGTCAAATCTTTAAGAGTCCCTTAATCTTTTAATACAAAACCCATCTTTACTCATATAATTGTAAATCCTTAATATCTTAATGCTTATAAATAGCCATTCTACAACCAAAGCATTCTAAAGATTATATATTGACCTTAGGGAAAAAGACATACCTAATATTAAATTCAGTTTCACATTCCAAGCATTCTAAAAATTGTATATTAACCCTAAAAGAGAAACATGCCTTATAACTAAGTTCCATACAGCTGTTATCAATATTTGTTTATAAGTCACATTTTAAAGTTTTAAACTTTTCCAAAGCCGCATATAAAAATACCTTATAACACTTATTTCTTTTTACATTTAATTTTGAACCCAATTCCTCTTAAACTTTATATCCCTAAATCTCATAAAATCTCCTTAATTTCCCTTTAAAATATCTCTTGCCCTGCTATAGCCATTCTCCCTCCCTCCTCACTTTCCTCCTTCTTGCATCCCCAGCATTTTATCTCTCCTTATATATATTTGAGTTTTTGTGTCCCTCTTGCCTGAATGTTCCACATGCCCCCACAGCCTTTGGCTCCCTGATGCATCCCTCACCAGGGGTCTCTACCCATTGGTGGCTGCATTGCCTGAGTCCTACCCTTCCCTTTCATCTCACACCACAACGGAGGACGATGACGTTTCAGCTGGGATGGAAGCAAAGCTGCACCACTTGGAGCAAAACCTCACTCCAGCCTTCAATGGCCTGCTTACGGGGGTGGGGGGAGAGGAAGTGAAGCCAAGCCGGGAGGCCCCTTTTGTCAGCCAAGCTGCTGGCCTGTCCCTCATCTGCCACTGGAGTGCAGTCTTGCAGCCACCACCCCCGCACAGAGCAGCAGCTGTAGAGAGCTCTTGTCCCCATCCCAGCTGCTGCTTCCCTTTCCTTGGCTGCCCATGGGACGCCACCAAAGCTTCTCTGCGGGCAATGTGAATTTCCTCCCCGTCCGGCTCATCCTGGAAAATGCCAGTTCTTCGCTCGGAGTGCTCAGCCTTGGGACACGCCTGGAAAAATGATGATAAAAAGACTCCTCAAGCCCGGGCCACTCACCCACAGCCTATTTCTAGAGCTCATATCTATTTCCACAATGAACCTTATTCCTAGTTTTCTATAACTGAGGATTATCCCTATATAATTTCAATATGGGAGTAGAACTCTTTACCTTTCTTTACCTTTCACTAAATTCAGCTTCACATTTTAATAAAAATTTCATTATAAATACTGATAATACTTATCTTTACAGTACATACTAATATCTTAGAACATAATTCTTTGACCTCTAAATTTAGCCATACTAAATCACTTTACAAGGTTTTAAGTTTTCGTAAAATTAAGAATCAAAACTATTTTGTGACATTTATTTCTTTCTCTTAAATTTCATACCCTTAGCAATCCCACCTTAAAAAGTTCTGCCTTCTCCCTGCTTTAATATCTACCTAGTAATATATATTTCTCTTAACCTTTGTAAGTTTCAATTTCTCCTAGGTTCTATATCATTAGGTCTCACTAGAATTCACTAAATTCCATTTTAAATTATACTTAGCCTATTGTAACAATTCCATCTCAAACACTCCCCCCCTTTTTTCTTCTTAAATTTCCAAATTTCTTTTGGGGTTGTAAATTGCTCCTGTACTATTCCCTTATGTGGTTAGAACTCTTTCCTTGTTTGTTTGCTATGTCCAACAAGAATATATTAGATGTGCTTGGAATTTTTTTCCGGTCCTCTATTCTGATATCTTGTGATTGTCTTGCTTCAAACAGGAATGCATCTGTATTCTCCATTTTCCCATTATGCATTTTGATTGGTATTTCCTCCTCTTCCAAAAAGAGTTTTTCAGTCAATTTTTTTAGTTCATTTAAGGGTTGTTCCAACAGACTTTCCACTTAGTGAAATTTGCAAGAAAGCTCCTGAACATGGTCTGCCAAAAGACACAAATTACTCTGCACTGGAAGCAAAGCTGCATCCAAAGTGTTCTTAAGTGTTTCTGTTATCAGCTGGAGACTAGCCATTTTTTTCCACGGAGCAACTTTGTCAAATAGTCAGACCATCCAGGTTTGTTTAGACTAGACCAGAGAATCTACCAGATACTCTTCAGTTTACAACCAGTTAGGTAAATAAAGAACAGTAGAGTCAAATTCTTCTAATGATTCTATTTCTTTGATGTTATTTCCTTTAGATTGAAAGCCACTTCCAAATAGAGGGAGGAGGAATAGCTGGATAGCCCCCCCTTCTGAACTTTCTCACAGTCTGGTTGAGTTCCTCATCTCTGTTTAAACAGCCATTTCGTGCATATACAGAGAAAAAGGACTTACTAGTTGAATATCTTCTTGCTGATATGTAGAGAGTGATTTATTGTAGAAATACGCTTAGTTTCACTTCTCATCTAATCTGGCAGTCACAGCTTGATGCCATCATGAAGATTGCTTCAGCTGGGGTTTTGAGGTAGACAACAGACTCTCGATCCAATCCACCACTGGTGTCTGGTCTTCGTTGAGCCCCCTGCTTCAGGGATCCCTCTCATGAGGCCCCCCTAGGAGTTTGGATAACCCAAACTCCCCCAAACCATGTAATTTGAGTGTCCACTGGAGCAGAGCTCTGCAAACTACCTTGATCGCACTGTGCTGAAAACAAAACTCCCAGCTACTGTAATGCTCTCTACAGGGGGCTGCCCTTGTCCCAAATTCTGAAGCTTCAGCGGGTGCAGAAAGCAATGTCCAGGCTATTGTTGGACCTCCCCATGTGGGAGCACATCCAGCCTGCACTAAAAGCACTGCAGTGGCTGCCTATAGCGTACCGAATTTGCTTCGAGGTGCTGGTTCTTACTTTTAAAGCCCTTTATAGTCAGGGGCCTACATACCTTAGGGACCGCCTTTCCCCACATGTTCCCCAGAGAGCACTGCATTCAGGGTCCCAAAACTGTCTGGCCCTCCCGGATCCCAAAGATGCCAGGCTGGCTCTGACCAAGGCCAAGGCCTTCTCAGTGGAGGCTCTGCACTGGTGGAATGAGCTCCCAGAAGACACTAGTGTCCTGTGGGACCTTTTACAGTTCTGCAGAGCCTGCAAAACTGAGCTCTTCCACCAGACCTTCAATAAAGGAGCCATACCTAATACACTTAAGACCCTGTGCCCTAATACCACAACCAGCAGCCTGTGCTTTGCCGGCATAAACCAGATTGAGATGTCAGTCCTAACACCAATGCTGATTGCATTCCTCAAAATGTTTGATATTAAAATGCCTCGCCATTGTTATACAAATTGTTTACTATCACTTTACGATATGTTTTATATTCATATTTGTTTTGTTTTTATCTGTCTAAAATTTTTTATGTAAGCCACCCTGAGCCTGCTTCAATGGGGAGGGTGGGGTATAAATTAAATAAATAATAAATAAATAAATGTCTTTTAACCATTTCAGCTTGTACAATAAAAAGATACTATGTCTGTCCATTTTGTTTCTCATGAACTAAAAAGAGTAAAAATATTTCTATTAAAATTATATTACAGCAATTAAATGTCCAAACAGTATTTTTAAGCAAATGTGGAAAGCCATTCAAACATTAAGAATGTAATTATACATGAATTGTTGAGGTAATTTGACTTTGTGACTTTGCTTATCTCTTGCATTCATTCTAAATCTCAATAAGTGCTTTTTTTAGTGATCAATATTTAATTAACTTGCAATAAAGCTGCTTTTTAAGATGCAAATTAAATACATGTTTTGAGACACTTAAGGAGGAATAATGGATGGGCCAAATGCAGGAGAAGAACTGCATAATTGTCAGCTGAAAGATGTTATTTCATCATTGGTGTCAGCAGCTATGGCAATTTATCTAGGTAAATGAGGAATATAAGCATTATTCAGCAAAAATATGAAATAGAAAATGTAATGGACTCCTGGGGAAGGTTTTAATAAACAAAAAAAGCTGGCATCCCCAAAATGTAAAGATGCAGAGCTAAAATTTTCAACACAATTCAGCTTCTGAACAATACATTGGGAAGGGAACTACAGAATTCATAGCAAGGCAGTACCTTCAAGTATCCTCCCTGGTTACAGTTATGTAATTAATTCTTTGTTATGAGTTGTTGGAAGAATTCTCAGCTGAGTATGTTGGAAAAGTTGGAGATGCACATCTGTTGTTCTGACAGAAAAATTAGGTTTATATCAGATTAGAAAACAGTATTCTCTCTTTTATTATAAAAGAGTTCATATTCAGCATGTAAGAGGAGCACAATAACTATTTTATGGTGGGGGTTATTAAACTAAATCTCCAGTTTTTGTATCACTCAGGGTTTTTTGAGTCTCTGAGAGGAGTAAAGCATGGTAAATATCATCACACACAGTTCTATTTATTTATTGTTTATTTCTCCTTAATATCCTGTGGGGGCGGCTGGACTAGTGTGCTGGATGAAGCCCACTTCTCTTTTCCTTCACAAAAGTGGTAGTTGTTGCTGCTCTTCCTTGTTGCCACCAGTGGATTTTGCTCACTTCCTCTTCCTCTGTGGACCTAATTCAGAGTCAGTGAGGAGACAAAGCAAGAGCAAAGATTACTTCTGATGTCCTTTAATTTGTATCCATTAGGGTTTTCAGATCCAGGCTGGGAAATTCTTGAAGATTTGGAGGCAAAGCCTGGTGAGGGGAAAGTTTGGGGTGGGGAGAGATGAGCAGGAATGTGATGCAACAGGGACCACTCTCTGAAGCTGCCATTTTCTCCAGGGAAACAGATCTCTGTAGCTTGGAGATCAGTTGCAATTCAGGGAGATCTTCAGGCCAGACCTGGAGGTTGTCAACTATAGCTGTGCATGAGCACTAGTGCTCTTTGTCTGGTCCAGTTGGAAAGGTTAAGGGTGAGAACAAGGAGGAACAGCAGCAGCACCTTCCATTCCATTGTTCCTAGAAAGTGAATACAGGTGAAAAAGTGAGGAAGCAATGGAACAAACAGCAGTAGCAGCTGCTTATGTTCTTTCTCTTCTTTGCTATGTCAGATTATGACCAAGAGGAAATAAGCAAAAGTGTGTGGGGGGGGGGATATGTTGGAAAAATAGGCAAAAATATTTAGATATTCAGAGTTTGCAATGGATCTTTGCTTCACTGGAAAGGAGGCATTTCTTTCTATGTAAAAATCTTTATTTCTAAGGGAAGGGTTCACAGGGAAATCTACAAAATAACAGAGAATAAGGCTACATCTTCAGAGCTACAAACAGACCGACCATAAGGTCTCTCAATAAGGTAATGGAGATTGTTCTTCTTCTTGACCCCTATAAGGAAATTACCTAAATGCATTAACCAATGATTGTGAGTAAACAGACTTTTGCCAGCTGTGTTTTCATTGGCTCTGAGCCAGGTTTCCCTTAAAGGTCAGTCTAAATAATAGCACACAAGGTAAAGCAGATTAACCCTATAATGACTGAATTAGACCTTGTAACACACACATTTTTCCAACAAAGGAAAGGTGTAAAAGCAATCTAGCAACAGAAGCAGCGAACAGGATCATCTAGTAGATTATTTGTGTACTTTGATAAGTAGTGTGGCACCTTCTAGAGTGTGATGCCTAGTGCAAATGTCTGGGTATGCTGACCTCTGGTAGCATTATATATATTTGAATTACCATTTTTTTTTATCCAGTACTTACTTTGGAATGCATATACTATACTTGGTGATAGAGATGTATTTATTTATTTATTTATTGGATTTATATCTCGCCCTTCCACATGGGCTCAGGGAGGCGAACAAGAGGCAGCAAGCCATACATTGCCAATAACACATGGGGGCAATGACATAAAAAATACTTAAAAGCATAAATAATCAACTAGCAATAAAACCATTAGAATAGCGGAAAACAAAACATATATCTCAGTTAGAAACGGTCAATGCTCAACACTCTGGCAGCATGTTGCCCCTGCTCCAATGATGTCCCATCAAGTTGTAATCTCATATCAGGGCCAATACGCCTCATGGTATCCCCATGGTGATGGTCCAATCGTAGTGGCAGCCCCTACTCGAAAGCCTGGCAGAAGAGCTCCTTCTTGCAGGCCCTGCGGAACTGCATAAGGTCCCGCAGGGCCCTGATCTCCTCTGGGAGCTCATTCCACCAGGTAGGGGCCGCCACCGAAAAAGCCCTGGCCCTGGTAACAGCATATTTGGCTGCCTTGGGGGCTGGAATAGCCAGCAGATGTTGCCCCCCAGACCGTAGCACTCTTGGGGGAACATATGGGGAAAGGCGGTCCCTCAGGTAAGCTGGACCCTGGCCATATAGGGCTTTAAAGGTAAGCACCAGCACTTTGAAGTGGATCTGGTACGCTATTGGCAGCCAGTGCAGTGCCTTAAGTACTGGCTGGATGTGATCCCGCTGCGTGAGTCCCATCAACAGCCTGGCTGCTGCGTTCTGCACCAGCTGCAGCCTCCGGATCTGTGACAAAGGCAACCCCATGTAGAGAGCATTGCAGTAGTCTAGCCTCAAGGTGACCGTCGCATGGATCACAGTGGCCAGGTCATCACGGTCGAGGTAGGGGACCAACTGTCACGCCAGCCAAAGATGGTAAAATGCTGACTTGACAGTGGCTGCCACCTGGGCCTCCATCATTAAGGAGGGGTCCAGGAGCACCCCCAAACTCCTAACCTCTGGCGACAGCACCAAAGGTGCCCCGTCAAAGGTCGGGAGAGGGAGCCCCAACTCCAGACCAGTCTGACTCAGGCCCAGGACCTCTGTCTTCACTGGGTTTAACTTCAGTCGGCTCTGCCTGAGCCAACCAGCCATGGCCTGCAATGCCCTATGTAGGTCATCAGGGCTAGAGTCCGATTGGCCACCCAACATCAGATAGAGCTGGGTGTCATCTGCATATCGGTGACACCCAAGCCCATAACTCTGGGCAATCTGGGCGAGGGGGCGCATATAGATGTTGAATAGCATCAGAGACAGCACTGCCCCTTGCGGTGCCTCAAGGGGTGCCTCCAGGACTGCTGATCTCCAATCACCACCCTTTGTCCCCGACCTTGGAGGAAAGAGGCAAACCATTGAAGGGCAAGCCCCTGAATCCCCACGTTGGCGAGGCGGCGGGTCAGCAGCTGATGGTTGACCATATCGAACGCGGCCGACAGATCTAACAATAGCAATGCTGCCACACCGCCTCGATCCAGATGCCTTCGGAGATCATCAGTCAGGGCAGCCAGCACTGTTTCCGTCCCATGACCCGGGTGAAAGCCGGACTGGAAGGGATCTAGGACTGAAGCATCCTCCAGAAAGCCCTGCAACTGTACCGCCACCACCCTCTCTATCAATTTGCCCAAATAGGGCAAATTAGACACCAGTTGATAGTTGGCCAATTCGGCCGGGTCCAAAGATGGCTTTTTTAAGAGAGGGCGGACCATTGCCTCCTTAAGTGCTCCGGGGAACCGGCCCTCAGTAAGGGACTTGTTGATAATGTCCCGCAGAGCACCTCGTAGCCCCTCATGGCCTGTACCAAACTGTGATGAAACAGAAACTACATAAAATATTGTGAGGCCATTTGTATAGGGCATGGTCTTATAGCCTGGTACAGACTTTTTCACTGTCTACCCCATGCCTATGGAACAGCATCCTAAAGGATGTCAGAGGGGCTTCTATCCTCCTAGCTTCCTAGCAAGGCTATAGAACAGAACTGTTTCCCAGAACTATTGAGCTAGTCTGAGGGCCAAACTAGACGTGATGGCATCCATGGGTCCAATCTAGGGATGGGCATGAGCCAAATGACAAACTAAAGTTTGCCATGAATTTGGGCCTGCTCATGGTTCATGAATGGAAATTCATGAACTGAAAAATTGCAATTAACTTCCACAATTTTTGGTGTGTTTCATGGTGGCTCATGACAGTTCATGAAGAGCAGGTTCATGACTGCTTTCTCCTCTTCATGACAAATAACTGAGTGGTTCCTTCTGGTTTAAATGGCTTCTTGACTTTTTGTAGGGAGCAGAAAGCAGGGGGTTGAATGGCTTGGAGCCATTAAAACCAACAGCTGAGTGGTGGGGAGAAGCCTCCCTCCTGGCCCAAATTCAGGCTCTCTTGTGTGGTTAAAGGGTCTACACAAGTGTCACAACAATGAGGTGTGCCCCAATGTTTATTTGATTGGATTAGCTTGGGGTGTGAGGAAATTTGGGTAGTGTGCCAATTAAAAAATCAATCCTTTTTGGTAGCATAGTTCTAGGCACTGGTTTTAACCATAAACCTGGGTTCTGGGCCAGTAACTCACTCAACTTAAAAAACAGAATTAGAAATTTATTTACAAAAGAATTACATGTATAAAAACATATAAGTAAGGGAAAGGGTGTATACACTGAAACAAAGACAAACATAACAAACTTAATTGTCTAGCCACTAACACTGACCCTGTGCAGCAGTCTTCCCAGCAGCACTGACACAGAAGCACTGAAGAGAGTGACAACCTCTTTCTCCAAGTTCACAAGCTCTTCCTGCAGAAAGTTCTCCCCCATCATTCTCTGACATCTTCAGTGCAAATATCCTTACCCTTTTTGGTAGTTTCTAACTCCTGGCTTTATCCTAGCTCAGCTGTCAGTTCTTGATTGACTTACCAATCACAAGGATCAGTCAATTGATCTAGATCTTGAACTGTCAAGATTGTCTGCTGTCAAGCAATTACTTTGACAGCTCGCAGCTGGCCACTATCATGCTAACTGGTAACTAACTGCAGCTGCTCATTAGTAAGGTACATTGCAGCTTGGAAACAATCCAGACAAAATTTAGGGATTAACAATTCTACAGAAAATGCAAATCCTTAGTCCCGAGGACCCACTTTTGTGACAACAAGGGAACATAATAGAACTGAGCCTGCGAGGAGAAGCCTCCCTGCTGGCCAGTTTTGGGCTCTCTTTGGGCTGGAGAAAGCTGTGAACAAAAGGGGGGGGACTTAACCCTGAAACCTGGGAACCAGAACCTAAAAAGGTAAGTCAAACAGAATAGAGGGCCAACAATAAAAACTTCATGTTTATAATATAAAAAGGTACATGTATTTATTAGCAAAGAATTAAAAACAAATAAGGGCCCAAGCACACCTCATGTAAAAATGCCAAAATCTTACACACAAGGGCCAATGGACTTGACCTGATGCGTTTCACATTTTTAATTCTTTGATAATAAATACATGTATCTTTTTATATTATAAACATGAAGTTTTTATTGTTGCCCTCTATTCTGTTTGACTTACCTTTTTAGGTTCTGGGGAAAGCTGTGGCCAGCAGAAAGGATGTGGTGAATTGCCTCCCAAGGGGTATTTCACCACTTCCTTTCTGCTGGCTATGGCCAGCAGAAAGGAGGGAAGAGCCATGTGGGAGATCGCATGGGAAACCCGTAGCCAGCAGACAGGAGGGGTGAAATACTCCCGGGGAGGCACTGCACCCCCATGTTTAACCTTCTTCTCCCACCTGCTTCAAAGTGGCAGGGAGCAAAAATGGAGGGTTAAGTGGCTCCCAGCCGTTTAAACTCTCTTGATCTAATCCCTACCACATTGAGTAGGGGAGCAGAATAAGAGGGTTAAATGTCTCCAAGCCATCTAAACCTAATAGCTGAGCAGTGGGTCCCACCTTTTAGGTGTTTGTTTTAAATGTCTCAGAGACATTTAAACCCCTGCGTTCTGCTCCTCACTGTTTTCACGGGGAACAGAAAGCAAGGGTTTAACTTTAAATGGGTCATGAACCTATATGAACTGGTTCAACTTGTGAACTGGCATATCAGTTCATGTGGGTTTGTGGTTTGGTTCATTGTTCAGCCATGAACCATGAATGGAACCACAAAAATGTGAAGTTTAGCTTGGCAGTCTACAATATCACATTCAGTTACACTCCCCATCTTGCCCTCCTTTTGCCCTTTCCATCTTCATCCCTGTGGTGGCAGCACAGGGAAAGTACTCAGAATACAAATATTTCCTTATCCCTTTGTCTTTTCCTCCTACCCTTTGTTGGGACACTCAAATGTTTAATATACCAGAATATCAAGTACAAGAAACCCTGGGAAATAGTTCTCCAGGATTTTTGGATCCATTCTATTGGACTCAGGAAGTCTGGAGAACTAAGTTTCTCAGTGTTCTATGCACCAAGGATGCTGCTGTAGCAACACACTAGGCATCCCAACATAGGCAAGGCAGAGAGCTTATTGCCACAGCCATCATTGCCATCCCACTTCTAGATAACTCTCAAGGAAGGAAAATAGGATGTTGGGGGGGAGGATTCTTAGATGATGAAGGGGATGACCAGTTGGGAAAGCCAGTGAACAGCAAAATACATTATTTTTGCAGTCTTAATTCCCCCCCCCATACTAATAAGGAAATACTGCAAAAAGCAAGTGCAGATTCAAACAAGCAAAGGTTAGTTTGCCTATGACTGCTTTCCCTCCTTTAGCCCTACATCATGTTTTATGTTTAGGATTTCCATAAGGTTGAAATATTTAGAGGGTCCATGAAGATAAATGTTCCCCATTTAATAACAGTGCACTAAGATAATATTCTCTGACCATTAAAAGAGTGGGAACAACCCATTAAGTTTAATTGGAATTAAGTGAGCATGGCCAGCATCAGGCAATCTAAATATCCATAATAATTACAGTCTTCTTCAGGCTTGCCTTTCCAAATACAGGAGGTGATTCTCATTTTCATATTGTATTAATCTGAACTAAGTTAATGCTGAAACAGCACTTGGTGGATTGCACACTTTTATCCTGCCCTTCTCCCAAAGGATACATGGTTCTTCCCTCTCATTTTACCTTACAACAACCGTATGAAGTAAGTTAGACACATTATGAAATGCATCACTGCATGTGACTTGCAACTTCTCTTATATTATCCTGCACATGGTGCCCAATTCAGATGTGACTGGCATGTATAGAGAGAGATCTTCAGCCTCTCCTACCTGCACTGTTTTCCTGAGCTGTAATGGTCCCTTGGGATTGTGACTGTCCCATTGCAGAAATCTACATATATACTCACAGGTTTCCCCAACTGGCCAAATAGCACCTCCCAGATACTTTCTGGTCAAGAAACTTGGGGGGAGGCAGAAGCCCCTTCTCCACATGTGCTACAGTTGTAATCTGAATTAGACATCACACAGAGAGGAATTGAAAAGAAACTGCAAGTCACACATGATTGTTACCTGCAGGTGACTCCAGACCCAACCTACCTATCTTAGAATGTGTCTATAAAGCGCAATTTGTCTCTTATGAGACAGCCAGTTTGGTATAGTGGTCAAGAATGGTGGATTCTAATCTGGAGACCTGGGTTCAGTTCCCCACTCCTCCACATGAAGCCAGCATGGTGACATTGGATCAATCACAGTTCTTTCAGAGCTCTCTCAACCCCTAAAAAGTTTAGCTTGCCACCTGCATAACACTAAGAGCTAGAACTTGTGGCTGACAGACAATATTTGGATCTTCTGGCTATTCTACACATAATGCCATACAATAATTATTGTCTCTTATGATTTGTTTATTTTATTAGGTTTCTATCCCACCCTCCCCGCAAAACAGGATCAGGGTGGGTTCCATCAAGTATAATATACAAACAATTAAAAACAATTAAAAACCAGCAGATTAAATACAATAATATTTCTATTAAGGAGGCCATTCCCTGCTACCACTTAAGAGGGTGGTGGGAGAAGAATGGGGTTTGAGTCAGTATCACACCAATGCATAACATCACTTTCAGCTCAAAACTAGAAGTGACAGATCAATGTAACACTCTAGGCTTCACCTCAGATGCTATCATAAATTCTCCCAACAGGGTGCCAGCTAGGACTGGCAACCCTACTTACAATCGAAGCAGTTATACTTCTAAAACTGAAGGAAATCATTGCCATGTCACATTATATTTATTTGTTCTCATTATTTATAGTTTGCCTTTCTCACAGGGACTCAAGAGAGATTACAAAGAATGAGTCAATACTGTCTTGTCAGGATACGGTTTCAACTTGTTGACTTTTAGCCAGTTACCCACAGCAGCCAAGCAGCTATTCAGGACCTCTACCACATCACCAAGAGATTTAGATAAGGATATATAGAGCTGGGCATCATCACCATATTGATGACAACCAACGCCAGAACTACACATGATTCATCCTAGAAGCTTTACATAGAAATTGAAAGGCATAGGAGATAGAATTGCACCTTGTGGGACTCCACAGGATAGGTTCCACACTGAGGATAACTGGTTTCCAACAGCAGCCTTTTGAGTCCAATCCATGGGGAATAATTTAAACCAGTTCAATGCACATCCCCGGATAGCTATTTCTGTCTGCAAGTACCACAACTTAATGGCATGATCTACTGTATCAAAGGTTGCAGATAAATCCAGTAGGGATTTTTTAAAAAAAGTAGAGGATGGATAACTGTTGTAGTAAAATGGATAGTAAAGAGTTAACTAGGACCTGTTTATGGGTTGGAGGAACACTCCACACCTTGGACTGTTCTCTTTTCTTACTTTCAGTTTCTGTGTTAATTTGAAGTTGGCTGCAGTAAAGCAGTTGTGTTACATTCAGTAACTCATGTGAGTAACAAGATTTATTTAATTACCACAACTCCCCCTCTTTGAGAGGCTGAGGGAAGGTGCCCTGAGTTAGTTACTGATTTATAATAGATACTAAGGAATCTTTTAAAATGTGGTCCTTACATGATTTTTAGCAGCCAGGGTGGGCAAGGATCCACGATACAAGTAAAGACCTTCACAGATCCCAGGATCTTGTCGACATCCATCAAAGAAACTGTGTCAAAATGGTTCACAAATAGACCAGGCAGTGTATTAGGCCTTTCTTTTGGTGTACCTGTGTTACAACTGTCATCCAGATCAGACCATATTCTCAATATTTTATCAGTAAAAAACTTGGCAAAAATATCACAACAAATTGTCTGTTCCTAGGACCACAAAGGCTCAGATTTAGGTGTCAGCAGATGCTGAACCACTTTGAACTGTTAGGATAGTTGTGAATTAGCTAATGCTATAGTAGCAGAGAAATAACATTTCTTTGCCACCATCACCATTGCTTTGTTGGTCTTATATTCAGTATGATTTCTCCACCAATGCCATTCTAAACATCTCCTAACCCTTTTCAGATCACCCAGCTCTGTGGCAAACCTGGGTTTCACCCGAGAGGTCGACAAGAGGCAAACACCCGAGAGGTCGACAAGAGTGTGCTTGTTTGGAATCCTGAAATCCCCCAGAGCATCCTGGAATCCAATAGGATTCATGAGCCTCTGTGGGTAGATCATTTTAACCAGGCCTCCTCTCATGTGGAGTGTTAGAGCTACATTGAATTTGGCTTTGAGTACGTACTGGTCAGATCATAGTTTAGGGTGAATCTCTAGTCCTAAAACCAAACCTTCCCTCAAAGGCTCAGGCTGTGATCTCTTTCATGTGTTGGGCCAGTCACAATTTTCTAGGTCGTGCTTCCTGTAGATGGATGCCTTCATTCAAACGAAAGCAAAATAAGCAGTAATGACAGCATAAAACTATAAACAGCAGCAACAGAACATATTTTATCGTTACCTTTTCAGTTGTACATCATGCCAAGCAATGGACTTTCCCCTCATCTTTATACTGTGCAAGGAAAATCATATAAGGCCTTCTTTGTTCACTGTCTTTCTATGATGATATTTGTGCAGTAACTGTTCCCATGTAAAGAACAAAGCATTTCTACTTTGCAATGAGTATGAATGTGGAAGGCTTTAAGGCATGCAGAGAGCCACTCCTTTCAGTATGCTTAGCATTATTCAGAAAATAATAGAAAGAAAAGATGAAACTGTAGAAAGGATTGGACAAATACATGTTAGATGGGTTCATTTTTAGCAAAAGACATGCTAGGATTCAAGGCTGTCCAGAAACCATTTGGTTTAATATGGAAGTCTTCCCCCTTAATGGAAGATTTATCCTACAGATGAACATTTTGGTGCCCTGCGTTTTTTTTTAAAAAAAACCTCTTCAAGTCTGCTCACAACTGTATAAAGTCCAGAGGAAGAACTAAAAACATCCTAAAACCAGGCAATAGGTTAAAGTAGATTATTAAATGGCAATTAGGCATTTAACTTATATAGCTAATATATTTTTAAAGGAGCAACACAACTTGGCAGCCAATCATTTCCCAACATTTTGGGCAACTCTACCCTGGCTCCAAATAGCTGGTGGCCTTGATTAATCCTGCCTGTACACAAACAGACACTGTAGGCAGGGACAGACATGTTGTTCTCTCTGAGATGGTAGAAAAGAGCAAGAATCCAGTAGCACCTTAAAGGCTAGCAAAATATGTGGCAGGGTATGAGCTTTCGTGAGTCACTCACTGCTCATGAGTTACTGCTCATGAAAGCTTATACCCTGCCACATATTTTGTTAATCTTTAAAGTTCTCGGACTCTTCCTGTTTTCTACTGCTACAGAAAGATTAACGTGGCTACCTATCTTGATCTGTTTCTGAGATAGGTAGCACTACACTGCAGAGAGGAGTTTACATTTGGTGTCCTGCATTCCTTTTGATATTTTCTGCATCTATGTGCCTAAGGCAGCCTATAAAATATAATAAGAACATAAAACTTCATAGAAGTTATTAAAACACACCACTCAAAACACAATGCAGCATAAAACATGAAGCAGTTTAAACATTTATCAAGCTAAAAACAGACTATAAAATGATTCAGAAGTCTAGAGATAAACAGGATTGTTTTGGCCTGGTGCCTAAAAAGAAGTAGTATAGGCCCTAAGTAGGCCTCAAGAGGAAAGGCATTCCACAGGCAAAGTGCCATCACTGAAAAAGCTCTGTCTCTGGCTAGGGTTGCTAACTCCAATTTGGGAAATTCCTGGAGATTTGGAAGTGGAGCCTGTGAGGGGGCACAATTTAGTGAGGGAAGGAAACACCCTTGATGTTTGAGCAACTTCAACCATAACTTTAGTTGCTGCAGGGGCATATGGGAGAAGGAAGATGGTGAGCCTTAATAATGATCAGCCCTGTTTCAGGTGAGCATAAACAAAGCAAGGGGTTACTCTGGCTAAATCTGGAGGCAGGGTGAATTTTTCTAATATGCTGGCAGTTAGGCTTGCCAAACTCTAGGTGGGGCCTGGGGATCTCCCAACAGAGATCAGCTCCCTGGAGAAAATGGCTGCTTTGAAGGGTCAACTCTATAGCATCGTACCATGCTGAGGACCCTCCCCTCCTCAAACCCCACCCTCTCCCGGCTCCAACCACATTGTTCTAGCAGTAGAGATTGGATTGCTATTGAAGACTCACTCTGTATTGTTAGCTGGGAGTTTTCAGAGTGATGTGTTGGCATGCTGCATTGTTCTACCTGCAGAGATTGAACAGTGCTTGAAGGATGTGCATTTTATGGTTGTTGTGGTATGTTAGCATGTCTTTTTGGTGTATTGCGTTTTGGACGCCTTGCCTTGTCACGTATAAACTGCTTGCGTTTTGCCTCAGCATGTTCTTCTGGAGTAAGTTTTCTTTTTTGGCCTGGTAGGCACTTGTAATGTTGTTGTGTACAGTGTTCCTTCAACTGGTAAATGCAAAGCAGGAATGTGGGCAATCTTAGTATGAAGAAGCTGTTGACTGGAGTTTGGAGTGTACTTTAGGAAGCAGGAAACTGAAGAATGGTAGGTGGGCAGCAGTGTGATTTTGAAACATGTGTAGGCAGGAAGGATTATTGAGAATGGAAAGTGGCCGTAGTGAAAGAAGACAAAGTGTAGGGATAAGCAGCAGGGTCAGGTGAAGATTGGGTGAAGGGGAGAAATGCAGAAGAAATCAATGAGTGGGCTGTCAGACCATGATCATAGGATACATTGACTTATTTTCCAGTAAGTGAATGGTGAACAGAATCCCTTGGTTATTTCCCGATGTACTGCCTCCCTTATCTCCTAACCTTGCAATTAGTGTTAAACTGTAAAGCAGTATCTGTTTACATGAAATGTGTTTTCTGAGTGCCTTGTATTGTCTCCGAGTTCCCCAAGTTCCTCTTGTCTTGTTATACCATGATCCCCCCGCTTGTTGCACTGTCACTTTTCTATTAAGGATTGGAATCATTTCCTCCCATGGTAGTGTGTTTGTTGGGGTTATGTAAGTGGGGTATTTTTTCTTTGTCTACTTGTTGCATCATTTCACAGGTACCCACAGCCTGCCATCACCTTGGTTGTAGTTGTAGACTTACCTGGTTTTGTCATGTAGAATGTGTGTTTTCTTAGTTCCCCTCTCGTCTGTGCTGCCATTTGAGGTTTCATCTGTGTCAAGTGTAGTCTGTGGAAAGTAAAGAGTCAGCTCATGTTAGCAAGGGAGGATTGATGTTGTAAATGAGTCAGAGCTGTTTTGTCTAAATCATCTCCCCACTCTGCTCTCCCAAGTGTCTCTTAATCTTCCATTGTTTGTAGACTCCTCACTTTCCTTTGTCCCAGTTTTCCCATAATTTTCTCCATGTCTTGTCCACACACCTGGTCCTGTGATAAGTACGGCATGCCTTCTCAGAGCTGTCTGAGTCTCCTGTGAGTTTTGAGGTTCTCTGAATCTGATGTGTTATCTGTAGAAAGTAAAGCATTATGTCAGCCACCAAGGATGGATGTTGCAGCCATGAGACATTGGTTTCTTTTTGTCTAAAGATCTCGTGTGCTGTGACCAACGTGTGTATCAATTTTTCCAGTTTTGCAGAACTAATTGGTTTGATCCACAGTCCTGCATCTCTTACTGTATTCTGCATGGCCACAACTTCAGTCAACTGATCAGGACCTTTGGAAGTTCTAAGGAAAGGGTTCTCCAAGCAAAGTGGGAAAATCTACAATGTTCCACTCATGTACATACTCTGATGGTTCTCATCTTGTGGAGCAGCATGCCTGAGAAGGCCAGAAAGGCTCCCACAGTGCCATCATTCCGTAAACCATGCACAGAAATGTGCAGGAGGGCATTCTTGTACTGGAACACTTTCCCCATATTGTGTCCACTTACCTGGTCCTGTAATGTGTACAGTGTGTCTTTTCACAGTTGTCTGAGTCTCCCATGGTTTTTTGTGGTTCTTTGAATGGGAAGTGTTGTCTGTAGAAACTAAACGATTAAGTGATGTTAGCCACCAAGTATGGATGTAGCATCTATGAGACATTGTTTTTTTTTGTCTAAGGATCACATGCCCACAGGACCATCATTCTGCAAACTATGCACAGAAATGTGCAGGAGGGCATTCTTGCACTGAAATACTTTCCCCATATCTTGTCCACTTACCTGTTCCTGTAACGTGTACAGTGTGTCTGTTCACAGGTGTCTGAATCTCGTGTGGTTGTCGTGGTTCTCTGCATCTGAAGTGTGGTCTCTAGAAAGGAAAGCATTAAGTGATGTCAGCCACCAAGGATGTATGTCGTATCCACTTACCTGGTCCTGTAACATGTACAGTGTGTCTTTTCACAGTTTCCTGTGTTTTTTTGTGGTTCTCTGAATGTGAAGTGTTGTCTCTAGATAGTAAAGAAGTAAGTGTTGTTAGTCACTAAGGATGGATGCAGCATCGCTGAGACATAGGGTGTTTTGGTCTAAAGATCTCACGGCCACAGGACCATCAGTCGGAAAACCATGCACAGAAAAGTGTAGGAGAGCATTCTGGTATTGGTACATTGTCCCCATGTCTGGTCCACTTACTGGTCCTGTAATGTGTATAGTGTGTCTCAGTCTCCTGTAATGTTTGTGGGTCTCAGAATCTGAAGTGTTATCTGTGGGAAGTAAAGCAGTAAGTGATGCCACTTACCAAGGATAGATGCTGCATCTATGAGACAGTGGGGTTTTTTTTGTCTAAAGATGTTGGCTGCTGTGGCTGAAGTGTGTATCAATGTTTGGGGGGTTTCCACAGTGAACTGGGTTTGATCTGCAGTCCTGTGGGACTGCTTCTGCTATTGGAGTGCATGATCAGAAGTTCAGTCAAGTGATCAGACCCCCTGGGCCTGTAGAGAGAGAACACATGGAGCCGCTGTATACTGAATCAGACCTCAGTCCCCTTTTCATGAGAACACGTGCAGCTGGCCAAGACAGAATCAGATCCCGGGCTCTGATGCTCCAGCCATATTGATGGCCTTTGTGTGGCAAAGAGCGTGGAGGTGATGGTGTACATGCCATTGCCCCCCCCCCATCCTGCTACAATGCCTGTTGAAGCAACTACCAGTGGATTGAGGCAACCAGGGCCAGAGCTAGCCTCACAGCCTCCCAAGTTGCTCCGGCTTAGGGGAAGGGGCCTTGCTTGTGCTGGCCAGCCACCGCTGTTCCATCTGCGTGTGGGAAAGAAATTCTCTGGAGCAGTGCTGTGACCTGGCCACTGAGCCCACAGTGGCTTGGAGGGCTGGCATCAGAGCATCCCAAGCCCATCCTACTGAACTCAGAGTGACTTCCTTTGAAGTAAAAGTGTGCACAAAATTCACAAAATCAGTAACAGGAAATAAGGAATAATGGAAGGATGGAAGGAAGGAAGGAGGGGAAAGAGGGAAGGAGAGAAGGCAAAGATATGGGGAGGAAGAAAGGAAGGATGGAAGGGAAAGAGGGCAGGAAAGAAGGGAAAGAGATGGGGAGGAAGGAAGGAAGGAAGAGAAAGAGGAAGGGAGGGAGGAACAGAGGGAAAGAAGGCAGAGATGGGGAGGGAGGAAGGAAGAGAAAAAGAGAGGGAGGCAGGGAGGGCAAAGAGATGGTGAAGAGGGGAGGGAGGAAAAGAAGATAACCGACAAGGCCCTGCCAGCCCAGTGGGGGCAGGCGTGGCCTCACTGGCCCAGTGAGGCTGGCCATGGGCCTCCCCTTGATCCAGGCCCCACTGGCCCAACGAGGCTGGCCATGGGCCTCCTCCCAAGCCAGGGCCCACCGGCTCAGTGAGGGGAGGCAAGGCCTCACCGGGTAAGGACCCCACTGGCCTAGGCTGGTCGACTGTGGGCCTCCCCCCAGGCAGGCCCCGCTGGCCCAGAATGGCTGGCTGTGGGCCTCCCACCCTCCCAGGAAGGCCCCACCGGCCCAGGCAGGCCAGCCGTGGGCCTTCCACCCCCCCAGACAGGCCTCCCCCCAGGCAAGCCCCGCCGACTGAGGCAGGCTGGCTGTGGGCCTCCCACCACCCCAGACAGGCCCTGCCAGCCCAGACAGGCTGGCCATGGGCCTCCCCCCAGGCAGGCCCCGCCAATCCAGGCAGGTTGGCTGAGACCTCCCCCCACCCCCAGACAGGCGCTGCCAGCCCAAGTAGGCTGGCCGCAGGCCTCCCCTCCAGACAGGCCCTGCCAGCTCACCTCAGAAGCTGCAAGGCTATCCTGAGGGCTGAAGAATGGTCAGCAGGCAAACAGCCATGGCTATTCCTTTTCTGATCTTCTCCTGACGGCTGAAGAAGGCTGGTCAGGCAAATGGCTGCTTGGCTGCTGAGGTAAACTGTTCAGATTGGAGTTTTGGTGGGAGCTGGCTCTGTGGGCAGGACTCAGGCACACTTTCTGATGGGTAGTTCAGGCAGCCAACTGATTTTGGCAAGCATAGAACATTGCCATGCAAAAACACGTTTATATATAAGGACAGGATGTCAAACACAGTCTTTGGGGAGCTGCATTGTTCTCCTGCCCTCCATTTTATCCTCACAACAACTCTGTAAGTTGTGTCAGCCAGCAATCTTCTATGGTGGATTGAGAATCTGAATATTAGAGATACATGACAGGTCACTTGAAAGCTCTGTTATTACATGTTGCCTGTCATGAAGATAACCTGATTCAGAGTGTTCTAATTCTCTTCATTTTTGGCACTGCAACTTCCACCATCATTCTGGGGCTGGTGGCCAGTTTTTAAACATGTAACATTATTTTCTGTTGAGTTATGCTTGGCACAAACAGAGACCCTTCTCTTCCAATGCAAATAGCCTGGGGCAGGGGAAAGTTTCACCTGGGCCAGGATATTCCTGTGCTTTTCAGTTTTGGCACAGAACCCCCACAATCAGCTGGTGGTCAGTTTTGCACCTTCTAGCTTTATTCTCTGATTAGTTATGCCTGCCATAAATTAATGGGTGGACAGAAAGGGTTGATTCTTTTATCACTATAGATTCATGGGGCAGGTGATGCACTCTATTCTTGGTGCTGGAGGGGGCAGCAGTGTGAGGGCTTCTGGTGCCCTGGCCCCACTGCTGGACCTCCTGATGGCACCTGGTATATTTTGGCCGCTGTGTGACAGAGTGTTGGACTAGATGGGCCATTAGCCTGATTCAACATTGGCTTCTCTTATGTTCTTATGTTCTTATGGTAACAGCAAGTAAAATGACTTGTTTTGTTATGCTGTTTGGTTTGGATGAGGGCCATGTGGGGGGCCCAGATGGAATCTTTGTCTGGGGGTCCATGGTGGCTATCAGCAGCACTGTTCTTCATAAATCTGACCTCACCACATTGATCTCCTCCCTGCAGTTATTGCTTACAGGATTATGTAGGGTTGCCAGCTTTGGGTTGGGAAATACCTGGAGATTTTGGGCATGGCACCTGAAGAAGGCAGGGTTTGGGGAGGGGAGGGACTTCAATGGGGTATAATGCCATAGAGTCCACCTTCCAAAGTAGCCATTTTCTCCAGGGGAACTGATCTCTGTTGCCTGGAGATCAGTTGTAATAGTGGGAGATCTCCAGCCACCACCTGGATGTTGGCAACCCTAGGATTATGATTTACAATCTCTTCTATTCCCACTTCTGTGATTTCATGTATTTCTGATCCCCTCCCCATCATCTTTATTGTGATAATTAAGTGGTAGATAAAGCTTATATGAGTAGAAAAGTGATAATCGGGTTTTCTTTTTCTCCTCCAAACCTAATCAGCTTTCTCCTTTCACTTTAGAGGTAAAGCATGTCATTGTCTATTTTGTTAATTAGGTTTAGAGCCTTCATATCACCCTCAGCTCAATTTGCAAAATCTTACTATCTTTGCTCAGATTTGCCAAAACACATTATTTCCTTTCATTAGCTTCTACCTGGACACAGATTTTGGCCTTGTTTGAGATTCTAATTAGCTTTAAGTGTTTTCTAATCTCTGTTATAAATTATGTTGCTTGCTTAATTTACCTTCCTCATGATCACATTTCTTTTCACACACACCCTTGCACTTTCTTAAATTTTATTTTCTCTGTCATACTTGCTTGACCTGACAGAATACCCCCATTGTCAGTGATGAGTAAGGATGTGCATTCAGTTTGGACAAACTGAAAAAAATGAATTCGGCATTATTCAGCCTACGAAAGCTGAATCAGATCCCTTTGCTGGGTGAGGGGATGGCATTTAAATGCCTCCCCACTCCTTCCTGGGCCTTCCCCAGCTTGCCTGCCTCTGCGAGTGGGCCAGGGAAGGCACAGGGAGGCATTTAAATGCCTTCCCTTCAATAAAGGGAGCACGCTGCCTCTGCGGTGTGACTGGGGGGATTTAAATGTTAGCATTTGAGTCACGCCGCAGAGGCGGCACACTCCCTTCATTGAAGGGAAGGCAATTTGCCTTCCCTTCAGTGATAGGAAACCTGCCCTTCAAGGGGGGGGGGGATTATTATACCCTATGGGGACAGTCCCCATAGGGTATAATTGAGCTGAATGTGATTTGGCCAGCTGAATGCCACCCCAATCGGCTTGCATTGCCAAAAGTGGCATTCGGCTGGCCAAATCACATTTGGCCCTATTCGGCCAAATCCAAATGGGCAGAAGTTTTGTTTTGTTTTGTTTTGCACATCCCTGCTGATGAGGCCATCAAAGCAAAGGCAGGAAGTAACTAGGAATCCCTACATTGTGCTTTTATCTGGTATCTTCCTTTCTGTGGGATTTTCTGTAATAAACTCTGTATCATATTTATTACATTTTAATGCTTGTAAGCATCATTAGGAGATTTCCCCCCTTAAATCTGGGATCCTAGTCTGAAACTCTAACCACTGTACATTTCATGGGGTGTCTGCTGTTGAAAAGTAGCAAGTAGCAGACAGTCCTGAATAAGTCATGTACATCAAGTGGTAATAAATCACCTAGTGGTTACTGCTAGCCCTGGCCTGATGATTCCTCCCCCAAAGGACGAAACTGCCCTGCAAAGGGCCTTGCTGCCCCACATTTACTGACAGAAACCAAGGCTTCAATTGGTAATACTGTTGTAAAAGGTAAAGGTTTCCTTTGCTCAAAAGCCAGTCGAATCTGACTCTGAGGTGCAGTGTTCATCTCCATTTCCAAGCCAAAGAGCCAGTGATGTCTGAAGAAGTTTCCATGGTCATATGGCCAGCATGACTAGACGCCAAGATGCATGGAACACTGTTACCTTCCCACCAAAGTGGTACCTATTTATCTACTTGCAGTTTCTTGCTTTCGAATTGCTAGGTTGGCAGGAGCTGGGACCAGTGATGGGAGCTCTCTTTGTCATGTGGCACTCGGATCTCAAACTGCTGAACTACCGACCTTCCGGTCTGCAGTTCAGTGTCTTAACCACTGAGCCACTCAACCACTGTTGTATTCCCCTATAGAAACCACAAAGCACATTTTTTTCTTAAAGCTGTGGGGGTTACTTCTATTATTTTGGGGCTTTTAACCTCCCAATCATTTTTTAAAAAAAATTATTTTAGATTTCAGATTTTTTGGGGAGGGGGGCAATGGGGCTTTTCTGATGTTTATAGAAAGATCTGTCCTGTCTGTTTATGGGTCCAGTCCCTGTATTTAAATATCCACAGATTTGGTCATGATGAGAATTAAGTATATTGATATTAAAATTAGGGAGGGGCTGTGGCTTGTCATGCGGAAGATCCCAGGTTCAATCCCTGGCATCTCTAGTTAAAAAATCTGGCAGTAGGTGATGTGAAAGACCTCTGCCTGAGACCCTGGAGAGCTCTTGCCAATCTGAGCAGACAATACTGACTTTGATGGACCAAGGGTCCGATTCAGTATAAGGCAGTTTCCTGTGTTCATGTACTACTGTAACCTTTAATGCCCCCATTTTGCAGCCCTCATCATGTCTCTTGTGCTATGTCACTGCTCTCACACTCCATTTCCTCTTACACTTGTCCAACCTCATACCTTCATCTCTTGTTTTGTGTCTTTCTCACCTTCCTGTCTCTCTGTATGGATTCCTTTCAATATATATATATTTCAAAATCTCACCATTATTCTAGCTTTTTTAAAAAAAACAAAATGGCATACAACTAACACCATTACCAAGAATTGCTAGTGTATAAGGACATTTACTGATGTCTTTCTCTCTTGCCTTTCCTCCCATGTCTTGTCCTTTTTAAAGCTATAAGCTGTTTTGCTAGGCATCTTTTATTCAGTGTTCAGTGCTTAATACAAATTTAAGTACAGTAATCATTAATAAATAAATAAACAAGTTAATGTAAAATTCTGGGTATGCTTGTTGTTTCTCAAAAGTGATCATGATTTTAGAAATCAAATCTGCCATAGATAAATATGACCATATACAGAGGTACTGTCACTATGTTCAAGGCATATCCGCAGGGCAGAACACATTTCAAAAGTGTTTTCTTACTCCTTATTGTGAGACATGGCATTCTTCATTAATATCTCAGCCAAGGCTTATGCTTGTGCAGGAGACACCTAATAAATGTCTATATATTTATTATATAGAAATAATCCTTATATTACATAGAAATAATATGTAATATTTGACAAATGAGATGGAACAATTAACTTATGATCAGGTTATCTTCGCAGGAGATTTTAATGGTACAGTGAACAACTTACTGGACAGACGTTCAAAAAAAGTTGGAGATGTGGCGGGGAAATTACCAAAAGTTTTCTTTAAACTGATGAAACAAGAGAAACTGGAAGATGTTTGGAGAAAATGGAATCCCAAAGTAAAAGACTATACTTTTTACTCCAATAGACATGACTCTTTCTCAAGGATTGATATGATTTGGATGTCGGAGGAGTTAGCATTGAAGACTCAAAAGATTGACATTTTAACAAAAAATAATTCTGACCACAGCCCCTTACTTTGGATGTCGAGAGAAAAACCTAAACAATTATACTGGAAAATTAATGAGGACTTATTGGACAGAAAAAATAGTTAATGAGACGTTGCGTAGGGAAACACAGAACTTTTTTGAAACAAATTTGAACAAAGGCACGGAATTACAAATTGTTTGGGACGCATATAAAGCGGTTATAAGGGGACTGCTTATTTCATTAAATACTAAAGATAGAAAGCAAAGATTGCAACAACAAAATGATTTACAGGAAAAGATCCGACAGAAAGAAAAAGAGTTAAAGAAAAAGCCTGGGAAGAAAAAGATTATAAGAGAAATCCATATGCTACAAGACCAGTTAAATGTATTGTCAAACTGAGAATTGTATTGGAACTTAAAGAAGTTGCAACAGAAATCGTTTGAGGGTGCTAATAAACCTGGAAAGTTCTTAGCATGGCAATTAAAAAATAGACGTGAAAGAAATTTAATAAACAAGATAATAGAAGATGGAAAGGATATTGTGGACTTGAATGGCTTAAAGAGAGTCTTTTTCAATTTTTATGCCAAATTGTTTCAAAAGAAATGTATTGATGCACAGAAACTTAAGAAATATTTGGAGAATATTGAAGTACCAACATTGGGACAACAAATGAAAGAAGTGCTTAATGGTCCAATTAAAAATGAAGAAATTGTTAGTGCGATAGAAGAAGCAAAATTGGGGAAAGCTCCAAATCCAGATGGATTTACTGCAAAATTTTATAAAAAATTAAAGGATGAGCTAACCCCAATTCTTGTACTTTTGTCAAATGAAATAAGAGAGACAAAACGGATTCCAGAGTCATGGAAAAAAGCAAATATTTCGCTTATACCCAAAGAAGGTTTGGACCTAACTAATGTGAAGAACTATAGACCAATATCCCTCCTGAATAATGACTACAAACTGTTTGCTAAAGTAATCTCTGAAAGGCTGAAAAATTATTTGAAAGATGTTATAACAGAAGAACAAGCTGTCTTTTTACTGAATAGCCAAATCAGAGACAATTTAAGAGTGGTGATAGATGCAATTGAATATTGTGACAAACACCCTGAAAAGGAAGTTGGATTCCTCTTCTTGGATGCAGAAAAAGCTTTTGATAATTTGAACTGGGACTTTATGTTGCAAGTGATAGAGAAAATGGAAGTAGGTCAATCTTTTTTAAACATGATTACTGCAATTTATTCAGACCAAAAAGCGGCATTGAATGTTAACAAAGAGAAAACGGAATACTTTAAAGTGCGAAAAGGGACGAGACAAGGTTGTCCCCTATCTCCACTATTGTTTATTTGGACATTGGAAGTATTATTGGGGAAAATAAAAGAGGTCAAGAACATCAAAGGATTGACAACGAGAGGCTTTACATATAAATATAGAGCTTTTGCGGATGATGTAATGTTTATGATTCAAGACCAACAGAGAATATACCATGACTGATGCAAAAAATTAAAGATTTCGGAGATTTGGCTGGCTTTTATGTTAATAAAAGCAAAACAAAGGTGATGTGTAAAAATATGACGAAACAGAAGCAAATGGAACTTCAGGAGAAAATCCAGTGTGAAGTGGTTACAAAGACAAAGTATTTAGGGATTGAATTGACTATGAAAAATATAGATTTATTTAAAAATAATTATGAAAAAAATTGGTATAAGATTCAACAAGACATGAAAAAATGGAACACTTTGAATTTATCACTAATGGGAAGGATTGCAACAGTCAAAATGAATATTTTGCCTCGGTTAATGTTTTTGTTTCAGACTATCCCAATACTACGACAAAGCAAGATATTGGATGGATGGCAGAAAGAAATATCAAAATTTGTGTGGGCAGGAAGGAAACCAAGAATTAAAATGAAAATTTTATGTGACGCTAAGGAAAGAGGAGGACTTCAACTACCAAATCTCAGACTTTATTACGATGCGGTCTGTTTAACGTGGATAGAACAATGGATTAACCTTGAAGATATGAAGCTGTTGGCATTAGAATGTCATGACAACAAGTTTGGATGGCATGCGTATTTGTGGTATGAAAAATCAAAAAGCGATAATTTTTTTAAACATCACTTTATTAGGCGATCACTGTTCGAGACCTGGATGAGATATAAAAAATTCTTTTATGAAGAACGACCACTTTGGATAGTGCCGGCAGAAGTGATTAAACCATATTCGAGACACGAAGGATTAGATTGGTTACCTTATAGAAATCTTTTAAAATCTGAAGGGAAAAGCTTTGTTATGAGAGACAGAGATGATGTGGAATTTGATTATGATTGGTTGAATTATAGACAGATTTATGATTTGTTTAAAACTGATAAGAGAAAATATGGCTTTAGGGCAAAGAACAATGAAATTGAAACTATATGGGTGGAAAAGGGAAAAAAAATGATCTCAAAAATGTATAAGGTTTTATTGAAGTGGTATACAGAGGATGAAATTGTAAAAGAACAAATGATAAAATGGGCTGTAAATGTAAATACTGAAATAACTATGGCATCATGGGAATGTTTGTGGAAAAAGTCAATGAAAATTTCAACTTGTGTTAATGTCAAAGAGAATTGTTATAAAATGATGTATAGATGGTATATGACCCCAAAGAAAATTGCTAATATAAATGAGAGTATGTCTAGTAAATGTTGGAAATGCAGAAAGAAAGAAGGCTCATTTTACCATATGTGGTGGACTTGTGATAAAGCCATGAGTTATTGGTCAGAGATTCATAATGAAATACAGAAAATTTTGAAATGTACTTTTAAGAAAGATCCACAAATCTTGTTGTTAGGTCTTAAACTGGAAGAATTAAATGTAACCAAAAGTACATTGCTATGGTACTTGGTTACAACAGCTAGAATGACTTATGCACAATTCTGGAAACAAGAAAAGATACCTGAAACATGGGAATGGATTAAGAAGATGCTTTTTATAGTAGAAATGGACAAAATGACAAGAAAGCTTAATAATGAAGAAGATGAAGCGTTTTATGAACAATGGAAAGATTTCAAAGACTATCTTGAGAAAAACTGGGACGTTAAAAACAAATTGATTTGCTTCGATAGTTATTAAGGAGAAAACAAGAAAAAGAATGATAAGATTGTTAAAATGTTACCTAATTTGATAATGGAAGTGAGACATTTTGCTAATGGTAATTAGATAATAGAGTTTATAAGGGGGTAAGAGCATTGCGGGAAGCCTTGTACTGGGGAGGGTGGGGAGGAAAGAAAAAGGTATGTGATATCTATAAGATGCAATTTTAAATATGTGAAACATACTCTATAATAAATGGGGTTTTATAAAAAAAAGAAAGGAAAGATCATTTGATATGTTCATGTGGCAAATAAAATGCAAGTCTCTTATCAGGCAGGCAAAAAGGGAATATGAGGAGCATATCACAAAAAACATAAAGACCAACAATAAAACTTTCTTCAAATACATTAGAAGCAGGAAACCACCCAGGGAGGCAGTGGGGCCCTTGGATGACCAAAGGATAAAAGGAGTACTGAAGGATGATAGGAAAATGGCTGAGAAGCTGAATGCATTTTTTGCCTCTTTCTTCACTCTGGAAGATGAGAAGTGCTTGCCCACTCCAGAACTGTTGATTTCAGGAGGAGTGTTGAAAGACATGAGTCAGATTGAGGTGATGAGAGAGGAGGCCCTACGACTGATGGACAACTTAAAAACTGATAAATCACCAGGCCCGGATGGCATACATCTGAGAGTTCTGAAAGAACTCACATGTGAACTCATGGATCTCCTGACAAAAATATGTAATCTTTCATTTCAATCTGCCTCCATTCCTGAGGACTGGAAGGTAGCTAATGTCACTTCCATCTTTAAAAAGGGTTCTAGAGGAGATCCGGGAAATTACAGGCCAGTCAGTCTGACATCAATACCGGGTAAGTTGGTGGTAACTGTTATTAAGGAAAGAATTAGTAAGCCCGTTGATGAACAAAAACTATAGAGACAGACTCAGCATGGGTTCTGTAAGGGAAGATCTTGTCTCACTAACCTGTTAGTGTTCTTTGAGGGGGTGAACAAACATGTGGACAAGGGTGACCCGAAAAATGTTTACCTTGACTTCCAGAAAGCTTTTGATACAGTTCCTCATCAAAGGCTCCTAAGTGAGCTCAATAGTCATGGGATAAAAGGACAAGTCCTCTTGTGGATCAAAAACTGGCTAATTAATAGGAAACAGAGAGTGAATATAAATAGGCAATTTTCTCAGTGAAGGGTGGTAAGCAGTGGGGTACCACAGGGATCAGTACTCGGTCCGATGATTTTTAACTTGTTCATTAATGATTTGGAATTGAGAGTAAGCTAAATTTGCAGATGATACAAAGTCTGTAGGAAGTTGGCAGATTGCTTGTATCTGTGCATCCAACCACTTGCGATCTTGATCCGTGCCCCTCCTGGCTAATCTCCCAGGAGATTATCAACACATCCCTCTCAGAGGGATGGTTCCTGGGAGCACTCAAGGAAGCATTGGTCCACCCTCTCTTGAAAAAGCCATTTCTAGACCCGCCCGAATTGGCCAACTATCGACCGGTGCCCAATTTGCCCTATTTGGGCAAACTTATCGAGAGGGTGGTGGTGTTACAGCTACAGGGTTTTCTGGATGCTGCTTCTGTCCTCAGTCCCTTCCAGTCCGGCTTTCACCTGGGTCATGGGACAGAGACGTTGCTGGTCGCCTTGACTGATGACCTCCATAGGCATCTGGATCGGGGGTGTGTGGTGTGGCACTGGTGTTATTAGATCTGTCAGCCACATTCAACACGGTCGACCACCAGTTGTTGGCCCACCGCCTCGCTGACGTGGGGATTCAGGGGCTTGCCCATCAGTAGTTTGCCTCTTTTCTCCAAGGTCGGGGACAAAGGGTGGCGATAGGAGATCAGCAGTCCCGGAGGCACCCCCTTGAGTGTGGGGTGCCTCAGGGGGCTGTGCTGTCCCGATGCTGTTCAACATCTACATGCACCCCCTTGCCCAGATTGCCCAGAGTTGTGGGCTTGGGTGTCATCAATATGCGGATGACACCCAGCTCTATCTGATGCTGGGTGGCTGGTTGAACTCTGCGCCAGATGACCTGCATTGGGCATTACAGGCTGTGGCTGGGTGGCTCAGACTGAGCCGGTTGAAACTAAACCCAGCAAAGACGGAGGTCCTTGGACTGAGTTGGATTGGTTCAGGGTTGGGGCTCCCTCTCCCGACCTTCGATGGGGTACCTTTGGTGCCAACGTCGGAGGTTAGGAGTTTGGGTGTGCTCCTGGACTCCTCTGTAATGATGAAGGCCCAGGTAGCAGCCACTGCCAGGTCGGCCTTCTACCATCTTCGGCTGGCTCGGCAGTTGGTCCCCTTCCTTGACTGCAATGACCTGGCCACTGTGATCCATGTGACGGTCACCTCAAAGCTAGACTACTGTAATGCTCTCTACTTAGGGTTGCCTTTGTTGCAAATCCGGAAGCTGCAGCTACTGCAGAATGCTGCAGCCAGGCTGCTGATGGGTCTCTCTATGAGGGATCACGTTCAGCCAGTGCTGAAAGCGCTGCACTGGCTGCCAATAGCGTACCGGATCCACTTCAAAGTGCTGGTTCTTGCCTTTAAAGCCCTGTATAGCCAGGGTCTTGCTTACCTAAGGGACTGCCTTTCCCCATATGTTCCCCCAAGGGCACTTTGGTCGGGGAGCTAACATCTCCTGGAAATTCCAGGCCCCAGGGAGGTCAAATTTGCTGTCACCAGAGCCAGGGCATTTTCGGTGGTGGCTCCTACCTCGTGGAAGGAGCTCTCATAGGAGATCCGGGCCCTTGCTCAGTTCCACAGGGCCTGTAAAATGGAACTCTTCTGGCTAGGCTTTTGAGTAGGAGCCACCGCCATCACTATTCCATCATTGCTAGCCATGCATCATCGCACCGCTGCCATCATTGTGTGGTTCCATCGGGGTGCGGGGTGACCCTGGAAGGAGAAGGGATGACAGGCCACTGGGATGCTGCCATGATTAAGATCTACCCCATCTTGTGGTAAACGTTCTGTTGTGGTATTAGGTGGTTTTATTCTGTTTTAGACTGTTTTAATCTGTTTTAACCTTGGCTTTGTGCCTCGTTGTTAGCCGCCCTGAGCCTCCGGGGAGGGCGGGATATAAATCTAAATAATAAATAAATAAATAATAACAGATAGCTACAAAGGCTAGTCTAAATTTATAAACTGCTGTTCCAAACTCTCATGATGCTCTGCTGACACCACGATTCATATGAGTTACTGGAAGCATATGGTTACTGCAAGTGTTTGGGCTGACAGATAGCACAGGATACCTGCCTACTCTGTCACCAAACCTTCTGGTTACTCTGTCAACACCGACTACCAAAGTCAACCTACAAAAGATACAGCCACCTTCTAGAAGCAGCCAGCAGAACAAATGGCCTGGGGAAAGGAGAAAGTGCCATCCTAAGTTCAGTGATGTTCATTGACTTTGGTTGACTTAGAAAGGTAGGATGGCACTGTATGTGTGTACTGAAGAATGCCTGTGTAGTTTTTGAGTGCTCATGTCTGGGATCCTTTTGTGATCAGCTACTTCGCACAGAATGTCTGTCTGTCTGTCTTTCACTGTCCTGTATTTGTATCCTGCCTTTCTCCCCATTGGGGACTCAAAGCAGCTTACATTATTCTCCTCTCCTCTGTTTTCTCCTCAAAACAACCCTGTGAGGTAGGTTAGGCTGAGAATGTGTGACTTGCCTAAGATCACCAGCAAGCTTCCATGGCTGAGTGGGGATTTGTATCTGGGTCTCTCAGATCCTACTCAAACACTTTAACCACTAACTGGTCCACTGTTGTGGATTCATTTCTGTAATATAGTTCAATTTCCCCCTAGAGATCTGGTCTTCATGAGCGTTGAGATTTCTGCATTCATTTCTATTCATTTTTAGACTTCTATATTCATTTACTATGTTTTGAATTAGAGAATCTCAGCAGCATCATTTCCAATCTTAAAATGGACAAATTGATTTTTAGAATATGTTCTGAGGAAAAAAAGCTGTGTAAATGAATAGTGTTTTCTGTTGGCTCTGAGCCTTTATTTCTCAGCTCTACCCCTGAGAGCATGGTCTCCACGCTGCCACTTGCCAGATTTGTCTTCTATCAGTGCCATCCTAAGCAGATCTCCTCAGAATCCTATTCAAATCTACTCAATAGGGCTTACTCCTAGGAAAGCATTCTTAGGGTTGCACCACTACAGTTAGCAACCTTAGGTTTAGTTCATCACTCTAACACTATTGTGATGTATAGGAGAGAAAAAGATTACAAAAATTAAACCTGGAAACTTTTTTCTCTGTTCTGTTTGAAATAATAGGGAAGTAAATTTTGCTTTTTTTGGTTTCTTTTGCATATACAGTGGCCTAAATGGTAAACATCCCTGTTAATGAATCTCACCCCAACCGCGATATATTGAAATGAATGCAAACCGTGGCAATGATTTAACTGTTAAGCATATGTTTAATTATCTCCCTTTGCAATATCCAGAACACAAAGGCATTTAATGTAATCTGAATAGTTCTGGATAATTATTCAGATTAGCCAAAATCCAGCAAAGAGTTTAGTGAGTTTAAATATTGAAAACAATGGGATTAATCAGCTAAATGTGTGCCAGACTGTTGTATTTATACTGTATTTGACTGCATGTATTGTATTTATTGAATTGTATGCTGTTTTATAGGTTTTTAAATTGCATTTTATGGATTGATTTTACCCACTCTGAGCCAGCTTTGGGAGAGTGGGCTATAAATAAAGTGGTGATTTGTTTCTTTTGACATTTACAGAGTCATAGTTTAAAGTTTGCTTTGAAACATCCTAAAAATACAGTCACATTTCTTGTGGTAAAATGTTGTGCATGAGTTTCACACAAGGAATGTTTTGTCTGAAACATGAAAACTACCAAATTCATTAGAGGAACAGTACTTAATCATTATGTGGATTCAGACCTGCAATAATGTAAAGAGTAGTCCCAAAATAAAGCTTGATGGCAGACAAGGTTACTTAAATTACAATTTTTTTTGGACAGGATGTTATTTCCACAGGGTTAGTCACCTTGTAAACATTAAGGATATCTGTTATCTTTTTAACTTGGAATATGAAGTTGAACATTGCAGAATTATATTTGACATAGGTCTGTCCAATTTTTCAAATTCAGGAGACACAGGTAGCTGCATTTGCTTTTCCAAACTCACCACAGATTTAATGATCACAATACATCTCTTTTTAAAACTGCTATGGGAATGAAGGTACTGATGACTGCAGTTCATGTCAATGTTTTTCTTTAAAAAAGAAACATTCTAGACGATGCTTGCAGAACATTAAACAACTGTAAGTTGTATTGTTTACGGAATTTCTGTCGATAATGTTTCTTTGTATTTCAAGGCTCACTTTTTTCATAATGGAATCATGGGTCTTCCACTTCAGAATTCAGGGTAAATTCAGATCAGGAATGGGAGATAGCTTGTCTTCTTCACATTTACAGTATTTAGTGCAGAGTTACGAGTGACAGATGTAACTGCCCAATAAATTCACACATTGAAACATAAGTTGTCAGAACTTGGTATGTGTTGATAAGCATCTGAATGAAATATGACTCCCAGGGTATCAGAGAAATGTGCATGTTCAATGAAAGCAATCATGGGAAGTATATGAACATCTGCCTGCTTTACCAGTCAATATACTATACTATTAAAAGCAGAAGCATTCTGAACCAAAACAGTACAAGAGGGCACATGTCATGAAAAAGTTGTCCCTGTGAAATATGATTTCCATTTCCGTTATAATCTAGGTGGGCCTGAAACTGTCCTTCCATTCAGAGAGATGGAAGGAGACAGTGCCCTCTGGTTTGGCATCATGTAATCAAGACACATATGATTGGCTGCATGGTACAATGATTTCTTCATGACACCTTCATTATCCTTGATTGGCTGGACCATATTCACTTTAAAATAAAGCACATTGAGCCACATCACCTGCTAACAGGGGGAGTGAAGACAAGCAAATCAGTGTGAAAAAAGCAAGGGATTTTTTGGGGCGGTGGGGGAAGAAGCATATGCCCATGAACTCCTGTCTTTTCTCAAAAATATTTGTCTGGAAAAAAAGTCTCTATCCTATGTTGAAGGCTATTTTAGTTCAGTTCATTTTAATATATGATCAGCTTGGAAAGTATTAATAACGCAATAAAAACTAGAATGCGAGCCCCAACCCCCGCCGAGCCTGCGCTGGCGGGGAGGGCTGATTTGCCTCCGCGAGAGGCATGAAGATCAAGGAAACCAACAGGGGGCAGAGCCAGCCTTTTAAGACTGGCTCTGCCCCCCCCCTTACCAGTCCTTTGGCGCGCTCGGCCCACCCTCCCACCCTATTTTTAGTGCAGGTCTTACCGGCTGCCTTTTCCTGGAGCCAGGTAGGAATTTTTCGCTTCCATCGGTTTGGCCATGGATGGGGGTGTTTTTGCCTACCTTGCACTGATGATGGTGGTGTTGGTATATTGGCTTCGGGGGGCGGGTTGTTAAATAGTTTGGTCACTTTAAGTTTGGCGGGGTAGCGCGATCAGGATGGAAATGGTGAGCACCAGGGCATGGTTATAAAGGAAATTAAGGGTCCTCCAGGAACGGCTTTCGGGCCTTTGCGGCTCAAGGCCGGGAAGGGGTGATCTTCCTTGGAACAATCTGGCCCGGCCTACCTTAGCGGGCCTTTGCGGCTTCTGGGGTGGTGGGTCAGGGGTTCTTTTCAACATGCCAAGCTGCTGGTCAAAAGCTACCTTCGGTGGCTTGCGGTCGGAGCAGGTGCATCGCCCAGAAGGAAATGCAGGTGGTCAGGAGTTTGACACCTGTCATATTCCTCAGTACATTTCTGACAACCCCTCGCTGGTATTTGTTCTTATTAAATAATTAATAAAGTGGCCCTTGTTAAATCCATATTGGTGTCCGTCTCTTCATTCCGACTGGGGGGGCAATGTACAATACCAGGACCCCCCCAAAAAGACTTATATGTGCCATTATATTCCAACATTTCAAAATTCTTGCACTCATTTCACAATAGAGGGGGTCAGTTATTTCAAGACTCAACCATCTGCTGTTGTATTGCACATGTGTATAACCTCTTTAACTCCATTTTGGTTTTTTGCTAGTGCCTGACCTCTGGGAGGATGGCCAGCAGGCCACTCCCAAGAGAATATTTCTCCCTGTTCTCATTAGTACTTTCCCAAGTTCTTATCTAAGAAAGCGGACTTGTTTTTCTCAGCTTCTAGATGCCAGGTGCAAGATATGGCCTGGCTCCTCTTGGTGTTTAGGGATGTAGTTTTGATTACAATATTCTTGTCTTGTAGCTAGTAGTTAGGATATAAGATGTTTAGTTTTAACTATGTGTCTCATCTCAGATTCTGGCTAGCTTTCACTGTGTATGTGTGTTGGAGGCCCAGTAGATGGAAGCTTAGCCTGCTATTTCTGTAAGTCTGCTGATTTATTAAAATCTCCTTATAAACAAACCCGGATCTTGCATATAATTTTCTTGAGATTGCTGCAATCCTCAGAGTTTCTGGCCAGGGCTCCACACAAAATGCCATTATACAAAATTTTGTTACATTATGAGTGCTGTCTTTAAAGGAGTCCAAAAGGAGGAGGGAAGTATAGAATTGCTCTGATCTTCCAGGGGAATTTATTAAAATCAGCATAATATATTGGGAACATATATCATTATAGTAGGTACAGTGTAATTATATCTGATCAATTGTCTCACCTGTTCCCATTTGACAAAGGCAAACCTGTTGGGAATAAAGAATGTGAAGATATCTGCCTTCCACGATGTAGGAGACTATAGTACCATTTCCTGGCTTAGATCACTATAAATGTGAGCAGAATATCTGAAGCCTTATGTTAAAAGAGCCTTGAAACTGGGTAATAACAGCACACATTGTTATTCCCTCCATTTTGTCAGCTAATCTGGCCTAGAGTTCACAACTAATAGTTCTATGCAGGCTTCCATGTAGGCTTCTATGTAGCAATTGGCCACAGAGACAGACACAATTTCATGTGGCTTTTTAAAAAAAACAAAAACAAAACACACCTATTTGTTTTAATAAGCATTTAATTTGCTATTCTGAGAGAGAAAGTATTTCTTAAGAGATTTCATCAAAATTTCCAGTTTTTCAACTGGAAATTTTGTTCAAAAAACAGCTTTAGAAAACAATTAAAAACTGTTTTTGCATCTCAGTTTTTCCACTCCTCTGTAGAATCTTACTTACACAAGTGGAGGAACATATAGGAATTCACAGTTTATTGGGTGAAGACATTTCTGGGACTTGACTATGCAAACATTATAGGCAAGGATTACTGGCAGTCATTAAATTTCTATATATTGAATGCTGTTTAACTGAAGTATAAACATCTGGTTCATGATGTCATAAAAAACCCATCTGGTCTAATTATGAGAGCAACTTGATTCAATTCTTCTAAGCCCTAAAAGAACTAGAGATTGCTATAGAGAAATTGCTCATGGTGTGCCTATGTAAAATACTGAAGTAACTCAATTAGCACACTTGATATTTAGACTCACATAATGCTGACAAGGGCCCAGGACAGACTGGCAATTTGCCCCGGTAGCCAGTCGCGGCAAAAAAAACCCGGAGTAAACGATACCGGGTTTTCCCGTCCACACAGCGGGGGCCTCTGCCGGAAGATACCGGACGGAGGCGCACGGGAGTGTTCAGACTGCCGTGCCAGAGGCACGCTATATTCGCTGTGTCCCCATTATTTTGGCTGTGGGCGTATGTGCGCATGAGCGCTTGAGCGCTCATGCGCATAAGCGCATTTTGCCGATTTTTTTTTTTTGCCCTGCAATGCCGGCACCGCATTGGGCAGTGGAGCGGAGCGGAGCCAATCACACCGCTGCTGCCTCATGCCCAACGCGGGTTGCTCCCGGCTTTTCGGCTGCGCGTTCAGACTCCCCAGAAGCGGAGAAACGCGTGACGAACGCAGGCTTTCAAGATTTGCGCCGGCTTTTATCAGGTGTTTTTTTAATCCGGCAGTGAAGCGCGAGAGCACCGGTAGGCTACGGGTGGGGGACGCCAGGCAGATGTGCCTGTGTGAACATCCCATTTACCCCGATATTGAGTCATTGTCAGCCCGGGTCCCATCCCGCGGCAAATTGCCAGTCTGTCCTGGGCCAAGAACTTGCTAAACTTGACTATTCCTGTTCGATAACAATATGTTCGAAAAGTATTAGTGGAACTCTCAGAGATATGTGAAGTATTACTTAGAATAAATGTTACCTTGGCTGGAAAGATATTGCAAAATGAAAATGTTGATAAAGAGAATGAATGGAACTTCCTGCCAGTATACACCAAAACTGTAAACTAAACCAACACTCACAGTTTGGTTACTCATCTCCAGCTACAGTGCTACAACTATCATTGTTATCTGTTGCTTCAAAAATACAAAATTCTTAGATTCAAGGAATCTGCATTTTTCTGTATGAGATGTCTTAAGAATATCTTACTGATTAGGAAAGGACAACATCATGCTTTCTTCTCCCACCACCCTCACAGTACACTCCTAAGAATACTGCCCTGGAAGTAAGCCGTATTGACTAAACCAGAACAATGCTGTATTCTGAATACTAAGAAGTAGAATAAGGAGGAAGCAAAGTATGACACAGGAGCACAATTTAATAAGCCTGGGTCTTTCCCTGTATGGAGCTGCAGTAACAACAACTTACTTTTCACTGGTCTTGGCCACACTGTCCTGGAGTGGACTAGAGCTGAATTTGCCAGTCTCTAGGTTGGAGCTGCGATGGCTCAAGTGGTTAAGATGCTGAACTGCAGGCTGTGGAAGGTCAGTAGTTCAGCAGTTCGAGACCCGAGTGCCGCATGACGGAGTGAGCTCCCGTCTCTAGTTCCAGCTCCTGCCAACCTAGCAGTTTCAAAAGCAAGAAATTGCAAGTAGATAAATAGGTACCACTTCAGTGGGAAGGTAACAGCGTTCTGTGCACCTTGGTGTTTAGTCATGCAGGCCACATGACCATGGAAACATCTTCGGACAGCGCTGGCTCTTCGGCTTTGAAACGGAGATGACCACCGCAACCCTAGAGTCGGATTTGACTGGCTTTCGAGCAAGGGAACCTTTACCTTTACCTTTAGGTTGGGCAAAACATAGAAAATACCATGCAAACAAAAACAAAGCATACAGTTCTAATATATTACTATAGCTTCATTAATTAATTGAATCATATACTTGTCATATACAATAAAGACTCTAGTATAACCTGATTATTATAATTAACAACAATAGTATAGAGATACAATAAAATATAACAATATTCAATCTTGAAGAAATGTCCAAAGTTACAGAGATGAATGTGCAGACAAGAAGAGATGTAGCAAATATCATGCTGGCTGTCTAGCTCTCAAAAAGTATGCTGCAACATGCCTCCCAGGAGAAAATTGCATGTTTTGAGAAATTCTTCTTCAGGCAAATTATTTCTCCTGGAACCAAAGCTCACAAATGCTACAATGCACAAGTCAGAAAATTCTCTATGTGGCTTCTCTGGTTCTCCATGGAATTTTCTGACTTGTGCATTGCAGCATTTGCGAGCTTTGGTTCCAGGAGAAATAATTTGCCTGAAGAAGAATTTCTTAAAACATGCAATTTTTGCATAGGAGGCATGTTGCAGTGTCCTTTTTGAGAACTAGACAGCCAGCATGATGTTTGCTACATCTCTTCTTTAAAGCAAAACAGTCACAACATTGAACCTTGTTTGCTTATTTGTCTCTGTAACTTTGGACATTTCTTCAAGAGTGAATATTGTTGTCTTTATTGTATCTCTATACTATTGTTATTAATTATAATAATCAGGTTATACTAGGGTCTTTCTTGTATATGATAGTTATATGATTCAATTAATTAATGAAGCTATAGTAGTATAACAGAATTGTGTACTTTGTTTTTGTTTGCATGGTATTTTCTACATTTTGCTCAGCCTTGCTGTGTTTCCCATGTGTTTGTTGCTAGTCTCTAGGTTGGGTCCAGACTGAAGGGATCAGTCTCCCAGGAGACAATGGCTGCTTTGTAGGGTGGAGTCTGTGACATAACAAGGTCCCTATTCTCCCAAAACCCTGTCCTCCTAGGCTTCACTCCCAAATCTCCAAGACTTTTCCAGTCCAGAGCTGGCAATCCTAAGTAGGATGGTCTGAAACCCTAGCCTGGATTAATGGAACAGAGTTGTCACAAACATCACAAGTAGGATTCTGAGTAGGCCTGTTTAGGATTGTCTTGTGGAAAAGAAATTTCCTGTGGTAGGCATCCTGGCCATTCTTTCTTTGACGGTTAGAGTTGCCATCCCTCAGGTCTGGGCAGGGCTTCCCACACTTTTGGGGGCTCTAATCTCTTCTGGCCAGCTGGCTGTCAGGGGAAGCCCCCCAAGCCCCACCCCTAAGAGTGACCACCTGCCCAGCCACCCCTCTCCCTCCCCTCCTGCCCAATTTAAAGGACTTCAGCTGATCAGTGCGGTTCACATGGCCCACTGACCAGCTGGAGGGCCCTTTAAATCTAGCTGGAGGGAGGGAGAGGGGCAGCTGCAGGCCACATGCTTGGCTCACAAAAATACTCTTTAAAGAGTCTTTTTGCAAGCCACACATGCGGCCTGCAACTACCCCTCTCTCTCCCTCCAGCTAGATTTAAAGGATCTTTCAGCTGATTGGTGGACCATGTGGTCCCTGCTGAGCAGCTGAAGCCCTTTAAATCAGGTAGGAGGGATGGGAGAGAGAAGGCTCAGTGGGTGGTCACACCTGGGAGCTGGGCTGGGGGACAGGGCTTGGGCATCCATGCCCATCCCCAGAACACCCCCCAAATCCCGCAGCCAGAGTGACAAGGGGACCTGGCAACCCTATTGAGGGTGTGTATTTTGGAAATCAATTTATCCCTGAGGTCTTCTGCTAGCTGCATGTAGCTTCCATTCATTTTAGCGGCCCAGCTATCTTCCAGGTTTTTTCTGCCCTGTGGTATACTATTGGTAGAGAAGTAGAGGTGCACCCACACTAGTAATATAATGTCTAAATCCTCTCTTAGCTTTGTTGGAGAAGAACTTGTGCACTTCTTAAAACATCTTTCCTCTTTCACCTTTTATGTAGTTTAGCTGCAGTTTACTTTAAATTATTTAGTTTAGTTCTGCTGTGCTGTATTCTTTGGGGTTTAAACATGCAGCTGCAGTATCACAGGTGAGAGCCAGGGAGCAGAAATCCTTGGTTTGGAGCCCCTGTTCTAAATGTAAGCTATATTCAAGCAGAATCCACATACCAAAATTCATGATGATGTTTCATATCAAATTATAATTTATAGGCTGCTGTTTATCTGTGTCACTAAAAGGAAATGAACACAGCTTTTGCTGTCTCCTTGAAGCATACTGATAAATTATAACAGGGATTCCACTTATGCCGCAGATATACTGTGACATATACGCGTTTCAACACAAATTAGAGAATTTATTTTTTTCTAGTGAACAGTTTATGTTTATCGGTTTTTGCAAAAAAACCAAGACATGATGGAACATTTAGAGTTTACAGTTTTGAATCACAGGACATAAATAATGCATCAAGTACATTGTGAATAGTCACAGTGCATATTTCAGAAAGTCAGAATTTCTTTAAAAAACTTGAAATCATGCAGCCCAATCCTTAGAGTGATGTACTATGATCTGGGTTGCAGCTTTCCACAATGGGTACATGTGTAGGGCCTTTGCTAACTGGAGCATCCCGCTTGTGTGTCAGGTCCAACACATGCATTTCCGGGCAATCTATATTTGGGATCACTGTCCAGTGTATACTGGGATCCCAACTTGGGCAGTGCATAGTAAATGGTCAAAGGGGGATTTAGCAATAAGACAGATAGAAAATAATACAATTTTACCTTTATTGGGAAGTGCAGAAAGCAAGACAGAAAATAAGACAGACATAAAATAATACAGTTGTCTTTACTGGGAAATATAGAAAGCAAGAACAGTGAGAGGCAGAATGAAATATGCAAGTACAACACACACACACACACACACACACACACACACACATCTATAACCTAAAATACCTGAGTCCTAGATTGGGATTGCTGAAGGGGCAAAAAAGGGGAAAAGAAAGCATATGAGCCTGATACTAATGGGAGGAGAAGATCCAGTAAGGTCCAGTAAGGTCCATTGAAGGGGATGACGAACACATAATGATGCTGCCTGGGATCATCCTAGGCAGTGATTGTGGTCAGGGGTTAAATAAGGAAGAGGGGACTGAGGCCTGCTACAACTCTCTGTAGAAATTGTGTGCAGTGTCACAGGGGCAAGAGGTTGAGTGATCCTCCTACAAGTTACTAGGAGAACTGGAGTTACTTTTATAGAGACATAACCTCATTATATGGAGCTTTTAGTCCCCCTGTATCAGGATTGGACTACAGAGAAAAATCTGAATTAATGGCTTACAATTAATTGCGTTCAAATTCAGGCAAGAAGATTTGAGGAGTATTACAGGAATTTAGATGATCTCGCTTAACGGGAAGAGGTTTCCAGATGACTCTGGTTAGACATGATTTCAGATACAGGCATGACTTAAGGAGCCTAGGCATCTAATGATCTATTCTGCATCACTGATCTCCTAGCAAGAAATACATCCCAAACATTTCTTTGTTGGTTGCAGTACTGTTATGTATTCAGTTTACTGTGTTATTAGATGTGAGCTTAGGTCACAGCTCCATAGAAGCCCAGCATTCTAAAATATGCAACCGGATTGGTCAGTGCTGCTAACAGACAAATCCGGAGAGACCTTGACTTTCAGTGGGAACAGTTCTCATTGGTCCCAAGCACTGTTTTATGATTGGATGTTATTGTTTCAGGAGGTGTGGTTTTCCTAGCTCAAAATGTATATAGTTGGCTTGTTCTGTGTGCTGTTTGTTGTGTTCTGAGCTGAATAAAGAAATCACTTGTTTGAACGCTGCCTCGATCTCAGTACATAATAAGTACTGTATAGATAATTGTACTTTCATCTTTATCTTTTATTAAAACATATTTACTATGATCTAAGAAAGGTAAGGGAGCTGCGGTGGCTCAAGTGGTTAAGGCACTGAACTGCAGGCTGTGGAAGGTCAGTAGTTCAGCAGTTCAAGACCCGAGAGTGCCGCATGATGGAGTGAGCTCCCGCCTCTAGTTCCAGCTCCTGCCAACCTAGCAGTTCGAAAGCAAGAAATTGCAGGTAGATAAATAGGTACCACTTCGGTGGGAAGGTAACAGCGTTCCATGCGCCTTGGTGTTTAGTCACGCCGGCTACACGACCACGGAAATGTCTTCAGACAGTGCTGGTTCTTCGGCTTTGAAATGGAGATGAGCACTGCAACCCTAAAGTTGGATTCGACTGGCTTTCGAGCAAGGGAACCTTTACCTTTTACCTAAAAAAGGCAATTCTTAAGCTAATATTTCATGGCATAGTACACAGTATTTTGCCTTCCAAGGATATAACTTCAAGAAGTAAAATACTGCAAAATCCATGGAACAAGAGAAAAAATTAGAAAAGGCAAAATGAAAAACTGTGCTCAGAAACCTGTAAAATCAGAAACTTACATGACTGGACCTTCCCCACATTCCCAAAGGGCCTCACATGCATCCTGAAAATCTTGTGATGAGGGCTGGATCTTTCTAAACAAAATGCACTGTGACACGGGGAGGCGGGGCTAGAAAGGAGGAGGAAATCAGGTGAACTTGTCTTCCCTTTCAAAATAATGCCTGTGCAAACTGCATTTACTACTTTCTATATAACATACTTGCTTTAGTGGTTATATATGTGTGTGTGTAATATTTATTATGCATGTATCTATTTATATAATTTCCTGCTATTGGACTTCTTTCATTGTCTTTTTTTACCCCCCTTTTTTTCTTTGAAAAATTAGGGGATGAGATAATTTGGAAATGTTGTGATTTGTTGATTCAGCAATATCCAAACAGAGTAGAGGGTTGAGGCTGTTTTTTCCCCAGTTAATGACTGACAGGAATGTTCTTCTTCTTTAACATTTAAACTACAGGGATAAGAATAGACTATCAAAAGCCATCGCTGCCTCTAGATGATGTCACTAGTAGGCTGACACTGAAATAGTTTCTGATCATGTTGTGCAGGATAATTTTAGACTGAGGCTGTCAGTGGTATAATGAAAGATTGGGAAAAGTAGAGGAATACCCTGGTTACCAGGCATAGCTTATCTTCTTTATTTTTTTACAGTCTATGACTGTACTTTGACTGGCATCTCATTCTGTAAATCAGAGCCTTAGTTAGATTTTTTCCTGTATATCTTCAAGCTATCATTTTTCTTGTGTGATCTCTTGCTTATTGAGAATTTTTATCACAAGCAGAGCTTTTCATACATAAAGTCATGGTCGACTTCCATTAGGCACAGTAGGCTCAGTGCCTAGGGCCCACAATGCTTTTAGTGGCCCATGAAAATGTTTAAATTTCTGTTAAAACAGAAGAGAAAGTGAATTTTTAGGGTTGAATAAAATGGGTTTTTTTAATCACATCAGAAAAAAAAGAAACGTTTAGGGCCCATGAAAATATATTACATTTTGCAGAAAAAAACCCAAAGTATTTAAAGTTATATAAAAAATAATTTTAATAATTATATTTTTATGGTGGGAGGGGCCTACAAAGGCAAAAGTGTCTAGGGTCCACAAAAGTCATAATGTGGCCCTGCATAGAGTACTTGTCAGTGTAAGGAAAGCTAGCTGTGATATACATACAGTGATCGCTTTTGCTACTGGGACAGCCTGGATGATCCCTTTGTTTTTTTTCTTTTCTTTTTTTAATCATAAAGTTGGAAGGGACCTGCAGGGTCAACTAGTCCAACCCCATGCACAATGCAGGAAATTCACAAATACCTCCCCCTTCACACCTGCAGTGACTGCTATTCCATGCCCAGAAGATGACAAAAAACCTCCAGGATTGCTTCCTGACCCCAAAGTGGCAATCAGCATTTCCCTGGGCATGTAAAAAAGGGCCACAAGAAGTAAGCACTGAGGCAGCCCTTCCTATCCTCCCTCTCATGATCTGCCTATGTTCACAGAATCCATATTGCTGTCAGATGGCCATCTAGCCTCTGTTTGAGAACCTCCCAAGAAGGAGAGCACACCACTTTCTACTTGCCATATTCCTGTATCAGTGTCAGGTCTATCCCCAGAGGCAAACCAGAACATCCAGAAAAGCACTGGCCATTTCATCTGGAAACCCCCCAAGGAACAGCAGGAAGCTTTCTGGAAAAAAACTGTCTTAGTGCTTGCAGAGTGTCCCTGCACATGCACACATGTGCACACAGATGCATACAAAGATTGTGACCCATACCTTCATAATGCTTCCCCACAGGTTTCCACCCTCTGTCACATGCCACATTCTTTTAGGTACACAAAACATTTATCTACCGCAATGACTTAGAGATGTTTAATTTATTGAATACCCCGTCTTGTTGATTGTATTGACTCACTCTGTGTAATTTGCCATGAGTCCAAGTGAGAAAGGTGGATTATAAATGTTGTAAATAAAAATAAAATAAATACAGAATTACAGATGTGAGGTATGTCTCTATGTCCCTTATGAGTCAGTGCTGATGGCAAAGCAAAACTGAATGTCTAGATCACTTAGTACATGCACATTTTAACACTGTTTCAGGACACAGGAGGGTTTTATTTTTGTCCCATCCATCTTCACCAAATTCTTATTGTCAAAATTTGTTTGTCTAACAAACAAAAAAAAGATGTCTTGGGACTAGGTGGCTTCCTATTCTTGGTCCATCATATTTGCATGATTATTTGTAGTAGCAAAACCTTTGTTCAAATTGAGGGCAGCAACCTGAGCTGTCTCAATTCCCACAGAATCACAGAGCACATTGCAGCTTTTTGGCTGAAAGCATTGCATGTTTAACTTTATAAGGAATAAACAGTGTACAAATTACTTTAAGGAGAGATGGAAATGGCAAATAGGCAAGCCGGTATGATCAGTTGATTTTTTAAAACGAATAACTTTATCATGAATGTTAAATAGTGGGTTCCATGGATGAGCAGGCTGAAATTTGTGATTTCAGCAACAGCAAGACAAGACTCCAAGCCTTAGCTATGTTAAATAGCATGCAATTGCCACACCCAAACACACCCCACTCCCAGTGATAAGCTATTTACATAACATTACAACTAGATTGGTTACTTTCAGAATCCTGGCAGGCTATTGTTCTTGTGCTTCAAGTTCAACTGGTCTCTGGGGTGATTCAATCAGGGATGATTCAATCCCAGTACACAACAATGAAATTTTAGATTGAGATACATATGCCTGTTTTTAACATTGAATTCTGCTTCTCCTTAGAAGAGGGACTGTGAATCCTCCAGCTCTGGGGTGGATGGGAGGAAAAATGATTCTGGAAAAGCCCTCCCCAAGGCAGCCTGACTACCCCCAAATAGGAAGTACATGACCAAACTGTGCAGTTCAGCAAGCAGAAGGCTGGGTTGGCACATCCCTCACTGTGGCTGGACTGGTCCAGGCATATCCCTCTCTATATTGAGGCCAGACAACATGGACATGTCCCTTACTGTGCAAAGCTGGGCCAGGCAGGTGCAAGGCCAAGTGAACACATCCCTCACTGTGGGAAGGCAGGGTGCATCTCTCACCCTTGTGAAGCTGGTCCAGGCAGGCACATCCCAACCACGGTTGGGCTAGACAAGGCACATCCCTTGTGAAGAAGAAGAAGAAGAAGAAGAGGAGGAGGAGGAAGAGGAGGAGGAGGAGGAGATTGGATTTATACCCCACCCTTCACTACCCAAGGGAGTCTCAGAGTGGCTTACAAATTCCTTTCCCTTCCCCTCCCCCCAACAGACAGCCTGTGAGGTAGGTGGGGCTGAGAGAGCTCTGACTGAAACTGCTCTTTTCCAGGAACAGCTGTGCCAGAACTATGGCTTGCCCAAGGTCATCCAGCAGGTGCAAGTGGAAGACTGGGGAATCAAACCTGGTTCTCCCGGATTAGAGTCTGTGCATTTAACCACAACACCAGACTGGGGTAGTGGTGATGAGTGCGGGCTGGGCACATCAAAGGATGGGCCATCCTTTACCACTCTGGGCAGAGTGAAGCTGAATCAGGTACCTCCTTCCCCACACCTCTGGATCACAGTGATTGTGGAGTGTACCCACCTCTCTGTTGTGTGTTGCAAAGGGAAGTAACCCACAGGCCATCAGCCCCTGGACTTTTTGTGTAGACTTTAATGGTGAATCTGACACTGCTGCTGCTAGTGTGGATTTCTCAGATTTAGAGTTGGATCCCATGGATCCTTTCTGCTGATGGCAATGCCTTTTGCATCAGGGAAGGCCTTTGTTGTTGTTGCTGCTGCTGCTGCTGTTGTTGGAAGAAAATGCCACCAACTAACATAATAGATCCACAGGATTTAAACTTTGATTTGTTGTTGCAAACCCTGTGGTGCTGCACTGTTGTAATTCAATTTGGACAGACAGCAATATTTCACATCATTTTAGTCGCTGCTTTGCAGAAGTTGTCACTGTGTTTATATTTAGCCCATAGATTCTAAGATAGTTCACATATAATTGTTGTCTTGAAAGCTCAAAGCTCATGTTTGCCAGATGGCTGATTTACAATCCTTGCCCTCTGCAATCATCTTGTGAAGTTTAATTACAAATCATGCCAAATGTAGTTGATCTGATTCCTTCTTTTTGACTAACAAACATGCACTGACATGATTGACTCCCTTAGAACTGATCTTTTCTCCTGTAAAAGTAGGCATTTACTGAATTTATCCTATGAAAAAAGTAACTCAATAGTCCATTGACTAAAATGAAATTAAACTCATATTTTATTTTACATAATGGTGCTACAACCATATTATATAGCTGGAATGTGAAATTCTCAATCTTTAAGATTATGTAAAGCTCTTGTCAGTAAACATCTCATTTAGTCAAGAGACAAGTTTGGTGTTTTTTTGACTATCCGAGTATTGCATTAATGACAGAAAAATAGAAAGATCCCAAGTGCTCTTTTAAGCTCACAATTACAATTAATAAGAACTAAAGTTATTCTTAAACGGCTTTTACATTCTGCTTCTTGGCTGAGAACTGTTTTACAAATATCATTTTATGCTGCTAATTTTTTTGCTATCTTTATGCTGTGGGTAGGTTTTATTGGTTGTTACATTAATCATTAATTTTATTGTTTTATGATTTTATCATATATCATATAACTTGAGTAGTTCTGTGGGAAGGTGGTATATCAATATTTGAAGGACTGTCATGTAAAAGATGGAGCAAATCTATTCTCTCTTGCTCCGGATTGCAAGACTAGATCTAATGGGTGGAAATTACAAGGGAGTCATTACCGGCTAAATAACAGGAGAAACTTCCTAACTGTAAGAGTGGTTGAGCAGTGGAACAGCCTTCCTCGGGAGGTGGTGGATGCTCCTTCACTGGACGTTTTCAAGTGGAGACTGGATAACCATCTTTCGGGTATGTTGTAGGTATGTAGGTATGTAGAGCTATCTTTCAGCTATGGTCCTGCAGAGTGCAGGGGGTTGGACTAGATGACCTGCAAGGTCCCTTCCAACTCTAACATTCTATAATTCTATGATTCTATGATTCGATATCTAATTCTCATTGTGGCCCCATATGTACATATTTGAATGTGGATACTGGAGCCACAGACAGATTAGACAGATCTTTCTAAAAACCTGAGAAAAGCCCCAGATCTGCAGAAAAATCTGAAATCTTAAAAATAAAATAAAATTGGGTGGTTAAGCCCTCCAAATAATTTTAGGGGCATCAGTACCTTTAAAAAACAGATGCCCCAATGGCCATTGATAGCCAGACACAACAGTATTTACCAGCCTTCAAGCCTTGGTTTCTGTCAGGAAAGGATGGGGGAGGGAGCAGGGACTATTCCAGAGCTGCTTCGGGGGGGCTCATCAGGGCCAGGCCTGTAAGCAACCACCAGGTGACTTGCTAGTGCTACTATTTGACTTTCATGACTTACTGAGGACTGGTTGCTTGCTATTGTTCAACAGCAACCACTGCACAAAGGCCAGTGTGGTATTGTGCTTGCAACTTCAGACTAGGATTTGAGAGACTAAGATTTAGAGACCCAGATTAGAATCTGCCATGGTGTTTGTTTGTTTGACTTATATCCCGCCCTCCTCTCTCAGGGTGGCTTACAAAAACTGTATAAAACACTAAAACAAGAAAATTAATTAAATCACAACAATATGATCCTAAACATATAAAGTTATAAAATGCTAGTACAACTAATATAATGATGGCAGACGTTTGCAGCATTCACAAGTATGCAGTCAGCATAGTCTGGGTTGTATCAGGCAGTTGGCACTGATAATAATATTTATATTGATGTTAATATTGACGTTGGGGCCAGGGCCTCGCTTTATGTAGTGCTACTCCCTAATCAAAGGCCTGGTGGAAGAGCTCTGTCTTATACACCCTGCGGAACTGTAAAAGGTCCCACAGGGCCCTGATGTCCTTCAGGACCTCATTCCACCAGTATGGAGCCACCACTGAGAAGGCACTGGCCCTTGTCATAGCCAGCATGGCTTCCTTGGGGCCCAGAAGGACCAGATGATTTTGGGACTCCGATCATAGTGCTCTCTGGGGAACATGTGGGAAAAGGCAGTCCCTTAGGTATGTAGGCCCCTGACTGAGGTAAGAACCAGTGCCTTGAACCAAATTTGGTATGATATAAGCAGCCAATGCAGTGCTTTTAGTGCAGGCTGGATGTGCTCCTGCATAGGAAGACCCAACAACAGTCTGGCCGTCACATTCTGCACTAGCTGCAGCTTCTGGATTTGGGACAAGGGCAGCCTCATGTAGAGATCATTACAGTAATCCAATCTCGAGGTGACCATTTCGTGGGTTACTGTTGCAAGGTCATTGCATTTGAGCCAATCTCCAATTCCTTAATGTTTGGTCTGCCCTATGGCAGGGTAGTAATGGACCAAATAGTTCTAAACAATTGGGCTGGGCAGGAGCTCGCAGGTGCAATTGTGACCACATAATATTCTCTTTTAGCGGCTTTGACTGCCATCTCATAGGATCTCATATACGTCCTATAGGATGCTCTTGTAGCTTCATTGTGAGTATGCTGCCACTGTCTCTCGAGTTGTCTGAGCCCCCACTTCATTAGCCGCAGCTCCTGGGTATACCATGAACTGAGCTTAGAACGAGGACTCAGAGGATGTCAGGGAGTGATCTCTTAGATGGTTGCTGCAAGCCAGCTATGCCAGTCCTTGACAAGCTCATCTAATGAGCCACCAGGGGCATCAGATCCTGCAGGGCTATCTGGAGGCACACAGGGTCCATTTGGCTCCACAGGCAAGCTAAAATACATTCACCACCCATTCAAGGTCAGGGTGGAACATTCACGCTGGCCTTCAGGGCAAAGTGGTCAGACCATGGAACTGCTATAGCAGTAATGAGGTCCACAGTAATCCCTGCTGTGAAGATCAAATTGAGTCTGTGCCCTGCATGATGAGTAGGAGCTGTTACATATTGGGAGAGTCCTAGCACCACCATGGATGACACCAGTTCCATTGCCTGTGTGGAAGCTACATCATTGGCATGGACATTGAAGTCACCCAGGACTATCACTCTAGGGTGCTCCAATGCCAAGCCTGATACAGCCTCCAACAGGAATGACAGGCTATTTGTTGGTGCATTGGGCGGACAGTACACCAACCAAATAGTCAAACTCTCCCCGGCTTCCCACACAAAGCTGGTGCACTCTATGCCAGTGAGCCTCAGTGGCAGGAGCACCCTGAAGGTGTAAGCCTTCCAGATGAACAGAATCACTCCTCCCCCTCCCCCTCCCCTCAGTCCGGGATTGCTGGAAGACTGAGAACCCAGGGGAAGCCAACTGGGAGAGAGCAGCAGTCTCTCCATCTTGCACCCAGTTCTCAGTCATGCATGTCAGGTCCATATCCTGCTCAAGCAGAAAGTCCAGAAGGACCGTGGTATTATTTATGGACCTGGCATTGCACAACATCAATGTCGGAGCGGGGTCATTAATCCTAGCCCCACAACCTACTTCCTTCAGGATGGGACGCAGGCTGGAAGGGGACCAAACTCTTCTGTGTCTCCTTCCCTTCCATTTTTGCCTGAATCCACTGCTATACTTTCCCTTCCTCAAGAACACAGGTATCCCTTGCCCAACCATTGCCCATTAATGGTCTTTGCTAATAGGCTGTCTGACAGTCTGATGTTATTTAGGTGCTGCTAACGATAGCAGTTCTCCCAGTTATGTTAATCCTAGGTAATCTCAGCAATCCTGATCTATCCTAATAGGTAATAGAATCTCAATTCATCTCACAATTTGGTGCAGAAATACTCTAGTTCATCTGGCCAGTGAAATAAATAAAGGCCAGTAATAATAACATGATTTACATTAAAATTCTAACCCCTAATTTGTCAGATAGGCCAATTATAAATAAATTCCAACAACAGGATAGTCGATCTCTAATAATTAATTGACTAATCAAACAAAATCCAATTTAATTCCTTCAATTAATTACATTTCCCCTCCCAATTAGAACTTAATTAATTAATTACAATAATAACTTACAATTAAATAACACGAAGTAACATCCCTCCTTATAATAATTATCTTTTGGTTTCGTAAGATTCCATGCACTCCCATTGGCTGTAAAATGCCCTCCCTCAGCCATTGGCCCATCAGCCGCCACTCAAGAGTACTCGCGTGCCATTGGCCGGGTGCTGGGTCTGCTCCTCTTCCCCACCCACTCCCCCTTCAGACAGATTTGCATGTCAGATTTACTGGAAGACAGCGCTCTCTCCTGAGGAAGACAGTTCTCTTGACTCCTGTGAGGGACTGTCCCCTCAGTGGCTGTTGGTAGGCAACCAAGCTTGGTTCTGTGAGTAAAAAAACAAAGGACTTTCAGCATAACCCCCTCCCCCACCCATAACCCCCTCCGCAATGGCCACTTTCCTGTCAGAATAAATGGAAAAAAGCTCTCTCTCCTGCTTAGCTTCAGCATGGCTGGCTGGCTGGCTAACGAGGTGGGCCAGTGACCATCAAACCATTTTCTTCAACTCCCCACTGTGCGGCTGACTTTCCCCTAGGGTTGCCAATCTCCAGGTGGGAACTGGAGATCTCCCACTGTTACAATTGACCTCCAGATGACAGAGATCAGTTCCCCGGGAGAAAATGGTTGCTTTGGAGGGTAGACTCTATGGCATTATACCCAGCTGAGTCCTTCCACACACACCCCAAATGCTGCCCTCCACAGGATCCACCCCCCCCCCAATCTCCAGGTATTTCCCTAATCAGAGTTGGCACCTGTACTTTCTCCTCTGTCAGTAAAAGGCCCTTTCCACACCTATGTTGGCCTTTGGGAGAAAACTCATTGGGCCCAGGCCTGATCAGGTTGCCAACTCCAGATGGGCAATTCCTGGAGATTTGAGGAATGGAGCCTGCAGAGGGTGATGTTTGAAGAGGGGTGGCACCTCAGACAGGTGCCATAGACTCCACCCTCCAATCCAGCCATTCCCTGATGGGGAACCATTGTTGCCAATCTCCAGGTGGGGGTTGGAGATCACTCAAAATTACAACTGCTCTCTAGGAGGGATGGGGGAGGAGATGGAAAACTAAAGGTAGGTTGATGGTTGGCTGGGAGGGAGATAGGGTTGTCAACTCCAGGTTGGGAAATTCCTGGAGATCTGAGAGGTCGAACCTGGAGAGGGTGAGTATTGAGGAGGGGTGAGACCTCAGAGAGGTACAATGCCATAAACCACCATCCAAACCAGCCACTCCCTTCTGGGGAACCATTTTTACCAATCTTGGGGGTGGGCTGGAGATCACTCAAAATTACTACTGCTCTTCAGGCAGCAAAGATCAGTTCCTCTGGAGAAAATGGTGGACTCTGTCATTATACCCTGCTGAGATTGCCACAGCAAATTGTCACTGAGTGCCCAAAGCCAGGGCACTCTCCCAGAGCCTCTTTCTAGAGCCCGTTGTATTTATTTCCACAACGGGCCTTATTCCTAGTCAAATATAAATTAATTAAGTCTAGCAACACTCTAACTAGGTAACAATTCCTGTAATGTCCTGGCAACCACTTGTAAATCCTCTAGTCCAGGTTTCAACTTTGGTGCAAGAGTCTCCAGGCTTCTGTCTGGTGTTGTGAGGAGGCAGTCACTTTCTTGGGTCACTTTCAGCCTAACTTACCTCACAGGGCTGTTGTGAGGATCAAATGGAGGAGAGAATATGATCTAAGCTCCTTTGGGTTCCCATTGTGGAGGAAGGAAGGGCATAAATGAAGTAAATCATTAATAAATATAGAAGAATGGGGGGCAGATAAAAAGACTTGACTGATGAGGAGAAAAGGAAGTAGGGAAAAGTGAGGTTATGAGGGCTACCAGAAGGAGAGAAGGGGTGCAGAGGAAAGTGAGATGCTCCCCACAAGTTCTTGCAAGTTCCTGAAAATGCAGCTGGGCTGAACCGAGCCCAGGGGTGAGAACCACATAGTTTTCCCAGAGAGAGTCTGGTAGGGGAAGAAAGGTAGGGGAAATTGAACAGAGGAGACAAATAAAGGTAGTTTGGCTGTTGAGTGGAAAAGAGAGGAAAAAGCAGGAAAAGAACAGAGGCTAAGGGGGCTTTCAGGGAAGGCAAAGAGGAAATAGTAGGAATTCAGGGGACAATGAGATCCCCCCCAGAAGTCCTTGCTGGTCTCCCACTTGTGAATATATCTAATTTTTAACATAGCCAAATTTGTGGATACTTAAATCCAGACACTGGAGCAGACAAGACAGATCTTTCTACAAATCTTAAGATAGCCCTAGGTTTGCAGAAAAATCTGAAATCTAAAACATAAAAAATTGGGAGATCCCCCCCCCCAAAAAAATAATAGAGCTATACCTGTAGCTTTAAGAAATGAATGCATTCTGCAGTGTCCATTGTGGCAACCACAACAGTATTAGTAGCCTTCAATACTAGGTTTTTTTCAGGTGGGCTGATAAAGGCAGAGTGGGAAAGAGAAGGAAATAGGAAAAAAGGAAAGGCTATAGGGGCTTTCAGGGAAGGAAAACAGGAAATAGTGGGAAAGTGTAAAATGAGACACCCCCTGTAAGTCATGCAGGTCCCTCTCTTGTAAACATTCTAAATAATTAAAATAAAATTGTTTTATGTGGTCTGGTTTATCAGAGGTATGCTTCTCACGGTATGCTATAGTTTGATTAATATTATCCTACTGCGTCGATAGATAATTAGGTATCACTTTGGTGGGAAGGTAACAGCGTTCCGTGTGCCTCGGCATTTAGTCATGCAGACCACATGACCACAGATAAGTCTTCGGACAGCGCTGGCTCTTCAGCTTGAAAACAGAGAGGAGCACCGCCCCCTAGAGTTGGATTCAACTAGCTTTCGAGCAACGGAAACCTTTATCTTTACTGCATCCAGCAATTACAATATATCTTATCATATATATATATATGTCACTTAAGAGTACTTGCATACCATTGGCTGGCGACTGGGTCATCTCCCCCACCCACTGCTGGCTTGGCCACTCTTCCCTCTGTCAGAATAAACTATGAAAACGGCTGTCTCTCCTGACAAAGACACTTCTCCTGCTTGGTTCTCTGTGGCTGGCTGGCTACAGAGGTGAGTCAGTGGCCATCAAACCATTCTCTTCTCCTTCTGCTGTATGGCTCACTTTCCTCTAGGCTTGCCAACCTCCAGGCCAGACCTGGATATCTCCCGCTGTTACAATTGATCTCCAGATGACGGCTGTTTTAGAGGGTAGACCCTATGGCATTATACGCTGCTGAGTCCTTCTCCTCCCCGAACCCTGCCCTCCACAAGATCCACCCCCAAAATCTCCAGATATTTCCCTACTCAGAGCTGGCAACCTTACTTTTCCCCAGTGGCTGTTGCTAGGCAACCAAGCTTGGTTCTGTCAGTAAAAATGCAGGGGGAGGAGGCCCTTTCCAGGCAAACTTTGGCTGTGTGGGGCCAGTCCTGGCTAGGGTTGCCAGCTCCAGATTGGGAAATTCCTGGAGATTTTGTGGTGGAGTCTATGGAAACCAGAGTTTGGGGAGGAGAGAGGCCTCAGCTGAATAGAATGCCATAAAATCCACCCTCCAAAGCAGTTATTTTCTCCAGGGCAAAAGAGAGCTCTGTTCTCTGGAGTTCAGTTATGATACCAGGACAATACCTCAGCCAGTGTGACTTAGCAGTTAGCGCTTTGGAGCAGAGTCTGTCAGACCCAGGTTCTTGCTGTGGAAGCTGAGTGGGTGATTTTGGACCAGTTACAGGTCGAATCTGCATTTGCATTTTTAAATCAGTTTTGTGCTGCTGTGACACTGTCAAGCATAGAGAAATACAGCATTACAGCAGCATGAAACTGATTTAAAAATGTAAATGCAGTACAAAACTGATTTAAAAATGCAAATGCAGATTTGACAGAGACTTTCAACCTAACCAACTCACAGGATTGTTGTGCAGATCAAAAGGGGGAGAGGAGAATGATGTGAGCTGCTTTGGTCCCCACTGCGGAGAAAGACTGTACTCTCCCTAGGTAGGGGCTTCAGGGAGGGGGGAGGAGATGGAAAGCTGACATCAGAGGGGCAGATAGGTTGATGGTTGGCTGGGAAGGAGATAGGGTTGCCAGCTCCAGGTTGGGAAATTCCTGGAGATTTGAGGGGTGGATCCTGGAGAAGGTGGGGCTTGAGGAGGGGTGGGTCCTCAGACAGGTACACTGCCATAGACTCTACCCTCCAAACCAGCCATTTCCTCCTGGTGAACCATTGTTGCCAATCTCCAGGTGAGGGCTGGAGATCACTCAGAATTACAACTGTTCTTCATGTGGCAAAGATCAGTTCCCCTGGAGAAAACAGTGGACTCTGTGTCATTATACCTTGCTGAGGTCACCACAGCAAATTAATGCTGAGTGCCCAAGGCCAGGACAGCCACCCAGGGCCTCTTTCTAAAGCTTGTTGTATTTGTTTCCACAATGGGCTTTATTCTTAGAATATTTATAATTCTCTTGAAACCATCTGTTTCATATGAGTGCATATCAATTCAGTATTAATAGATTCCAAGGTGAGCAACATAAGATAAAAGATTCACAATGATGGACATGGGTTAGGGGGACTGAAATCTGTAATTTAGACATATAATACTGCTTAGCATGGGGGTAGCCAGACTTCATGCTACAGAACCTACTCTGTGGCTCCACCAATGGGTACCAGTTGCAAGTTACCTCTTCTAGAAGTCATAACCTATAACCTGCTCCATACATTGGCACATTAGCTTCTACAAGTACAGATCTGTATCTAAGTTGTCAAGCATCAGAAATGTCAATATCAATTCTTAAAGTCCTGATGATAGGTAGCCAAATAATACTAACATTTTACAAATGAAGAACACTGAAGATGCAAGATAAATATTCTTATTTACAATTTTTAAACAGCAACCTGTACTACAGCAACTTTACTAGAGAGGAGAGGCTGCAAGGTGACCAAGACTAAGACTGCTTCCCCAAATTTTATGTGAGTCCTTTTTGTGGCAATATGGCCATTATTTTGATCACTTAAGCAATCACGTTAAGTGACAGATTTGTCCATGGCCACCAAAATAATTGCAAATTATTTGCAAATCTTTGCATTTTGAGCAAAATATCTATAATGGAGATGTTTTCTCTCTACTGGAGGGTGAATATAATACAAACATTAAGGTTTTGTAAGAATTTGCAATACCATTCCCCTGAGGTCTCCTCACATACTACAAAGCTTTCTGTTGTTGGGTGGTCGGTCTGACTCCAAACCAGGAGATTTAGACTGGGCATTTCAAGCCATTGCTGGTTGGCTTAGGCTGAGCTGGCTGAAATTGAATCTGATGAAGCCGGAGGTCCTGTGCCTGAGTTGGGGCAGTTCAAGAGTAGGAATCCCACTCCCGACCTTCGATGGGGCACTGTTGGTGTCATCACCGGAGGTGAGGCATTTGGGAGTGCCCCTAGATGTCTCCTTAACAATGGAGGCCCAGGTAGCAGCCACTGCCAAATCGGCCTTTTATCATCTTTGGCTGATCAGGCATCTGGTTCCCTTCCTCAAATGCAATGACTTGGCAACAGTGATCCATGCGAAGGTCATCTTGAGAATGGACTATTGTAACGCTCTGTACATGGGGCTGCCCTTGTCTCAAATCCAGAAGCTGCAGCTAGTGCAAAATGCTGCAGCCAGGCTTTTGATGGGACTCCCTATGCGGGAGCACATCCAGCCTGTTAGGAAGGTATTGCAGTGGCTCCTGATAGTATACCAGATTCATTTTAAGGGGCTGATGCTCACCTTTAAAGACCTTTGTGGCCAGGGACCTGCATACCTGAGGGACTGCCTTTCCCCACATGTCCCTCAAAGACCACTGTGATCAGGGGCCCAGAACCTACTGTCCCTCCCGAGTCAAAAGGAAACTAGACTGGTAACAACTAGGGCCAAGGCTTTTTTGATGGTGGTGTCAGGTTCTAAAGCAAGTAGATCCAAGCATTCTTTGGTTAAGAAGGGCTTTATTGGAATACAGTGCTAAAACCCACAGTGAAGGGTCATTGTCAGGAATGGCGGGAGAAGCTGCTCAAGCAAGGTTATAGTGTGATGCAAAGTGCAACTAGCAAATGAAATGTAAGCACGCGCGCGGGAAACTCCCGGCGGGAGAGTTACTTAATGGGCGGGAGACGACTCCCTCCTCCCCTCATGTTCACAGGACTGGAAAATTCTCATAAGCTCAAGAATAGCCCAAAGCCCGCATTCAAGGCCACTGTGATAAGACTGAGCAGCAGAGAAGAAGCTCCCACGTTACAGCAAGCATACCTACGCAAGCGCAATGCCGGGACGAGATAGGGAACACAGAACAATGGACTCAGTGAAAAATAGCAAACAGACATTTCTGACAGGTGGCTCCATCCTGATGGAATGAGCTCCCAGAGGAGATCAGGGCCCTGCGGGACCTTTTACGGTTCTTCAGGGCCTGTAAAATGAAGCTCTTCCACCAGGCGTTTGGAGCCACTGTCTCTACTAAAACCACAGCCTACAACTGATAGTTGAAGGTGAGAGCCTTGTTGCGCCCTGACAACAGTGAGACAGACAACAGTTTGGAAGTAAACGCGGGCCACTTTATTAACTATTTAACATAACAGTGTGGCAAGGGATAACTAAGTGAGCATGGAACAGGCAAGGCAGGTGTCACTCCCTGACCAACCTCCTTGCCCTTCATGGGCTGGTCACCCAGCTCTGGTCCACCAGGCATTTGGAGCCACTGTCTCTACTAAAACCACAGCCTACAACTGATAGTTAAAGGTGAGAGCCTTGTTGCACCCTGACAACAGTGAGACAGACAACAGTTTGGAAGTAAACGCGGGCCACTTTATTAACTATTTAACATAACAGTGTGGCAAGGGATAACTAAGTGAGCATGGAACAGGCAAGGCAGGTGTCACTCCCTGACCAACCTCCTTGCCCTTCATGGGCTGGTCACCCAGCTCTGGTCTTGAGCCAACGGTCTGACTCATGACCAACTGGCAGCCCAGCAAACTGGCCACCACCTAGGAGCGCCTACCCCCGAAGCCCTACAACTTGCAGGTAGGAGCCTGCCCTAAGAGGTTCCTAGAGGTGATCAACATTTCCCACCCTGAACCCTAAAATTGGAAGGCAGTTCCTGATGACCCCCTGTTCCCTAATGGGAAATGCCATAAGGTGCTCACCAGTTCTGCTTTCTTGCCTGCACAAAACCTGCCAAGTGACCAATGTTCCCTCTAAGCTGTGGAGTCCTGTGAGCAAAAATTCTACTTTGTGAGCTACTGGCATTAAAGTTGTGAGCAAGCGATTTGGCTACTGCATATATTAGTTTGCTCTGGAGCCATCTTTCCTGAGCTAAGACAAAAATGTGTGAGCCAGAGGCTAAAAAAACGTGAGCTAGCTCATACTAACTCGGCTTAGAGGGAACACTGCAAGTGACCAACCTATTTAGATGTCAATCACCACAACCAACTGTTCAATCCACTGCCCTCAGTGCAAGGGAGGTGAAAACACCTCCACCCATTCAGCCAATACTGGGTAGAAGCGTAAAATTCCTACCTGGCCCCACAGGCAACCAGCAACAGCCTACACTAAGAAAAGGGCAGGAGAGTGGGCAAGCATGTGGAGGCAACTGTTTGGGTGGGAGCAGAACACAGCCATTTTGCAGGCCTGGCTCTGCCCCCCACCCATGTCACAACATGCAGTGTCATGCTTCTGTTACCGCCCTGGCTTCCTCCAGGGAAGGCCAGGAGCTTAGTTCGGAAGTTGCTGGGAGGCCAGGAGCGGTTCGGAAGCCCGTATGGGCAAGTAGATAAATGGGTACCTGCTCCTTATGAGCGGGAGGCACCCTTCCCTCCCTCCCTTGGGATCGTTGTTAGCAGTGGCTGAAGCAGTGGCAACGGGCTGGCGAAGATGGAGGCAGCAACAGCAGCAAAATGCTGAGTGGTGAGCGCGAGCACAGAGACTGGTCCCAGAGAGGCATGGCGGCACAGCGAGGCTGGAGCCGATTGGATGAGAAGCCGAGTTCTGCAATCACACGCTGAGGGGGCCATTTCCGAAAGAAGTCGCTATCGCAAGAAGATCTGTGCCTCAGCATCGAGATGTCTTCGCCCAAAGAGAGAGAGAATCTACCACTGAAGCCAATAGATCCTGCTGGTGGCTGTCGGGTTAGGCATACACCTCCCCTTATCACTGTGCCCCTAGTATAGATCAAACTATGTGTTCTGTAAACCACTCTGAGCCGTATGGAGAGAGCGGTATATAAATTGCAAAATGTAATGTAATGTAATGTAGTTTCCTTGGAATCTTTATCTATAGCCTATGCGACCCACTGGAAAGACAACTATAGAAGATTGGGGAGGCTGCTATGAGGAAACAGATCAGAGCACCAGCTGCCATTGTGGAATCATGGACACTAGCACTTTATTATATTATGTTGAATTGATTTTAGAACTATTTTAATTGTAATTTATATTTTATATTTTACTGTGAACTGTGTGCAGATTTTATGTAAGCTGCCCTGAGCTGGCCTTGGCTGGGAAGGCGGGGTAGAAATTCAATAAATAAATAAGTAAATAAAAAAATAAAATATCACAAAGAATACTGTGCAAAAACTGAACAATAGAAGTATTATAGATAATCTGACAAACATAAACCAATGAATATAGGGATTCTAAGTCTTAACTATTTTTACTGGATGTAAATACAATTATGGATGGCTGCAATCCAATTTTTTTACATTGTCAGGATTTTGTGTTTCTGTTTGCAGATTAAGAGGCGCCACACATAGATGTATAAACAATTCTTGATTGTTGCATCCTTGATGAGTGGCAGCAGAATGTATGAACAGGCTCAAAGCCCAGAGAAGCAGACTTCATATAATGCATTTTACCTGTGGTTATGCCAATAATGAAAGTTCCATCTATAGTGGTGGACTGAAAGGGCCATCACAACATATGTAAGCCATTATTTGAATTTGCATGAGAGAATCCTGACAACTGCGCTAACTTGCTACTTGCTTTTTCATATACCTTTACTATCTAGGCTTTGAAAAGTGATTACCTTCTGTGGGGGAGGGAGAATCCAAATGTTTTTCCAGATCTAAGGATAATAATGTTGCCAAAGATACCTCAAGGGAAAAGTTGCCTTCATAATTATGAGACATATTTCTTCTCAGAGAATTAATTTTTCGCCACAGTGATCAAATTGTTGCTGGTGGTGGCATGAAGCTGAATAATTGCTCTAGTAGAATTGTCAGCTATTTGCTGTCATCTCTTCTGTTTTGTTCATAAGTTCCATCTTCCATTTAGCTAATAAACTGCTGTTTCCCTAAAATTATATGCTGCAATAATGCCACACATGTTTCACAAAAGGAAGTTGATGCCAAAATTCTTATATTTGATATTGTTGTATTTAGCTTCATCTTCTTTTCACTTCCTCAAGAAATTCTACCTAACTGACACATTATAGCAGCATGTGTGTAAAGTGCCATCAAGTTGCAGCTGATTTATGGCAACCCCAGCATGGGGCATTCAAGGCAAGTTAGAAGCAGAGGTGGTTTGCCATTGCCTTCCTCTGCAGAGGTTTCCTTGGTGGTCTCCTTTTCAAGTACTGACCCTGCTTAGGCTTCATGATCTGATGAAATTGGGCTTTACCATACGGCCTTTCCTCCCTCATAGCTGCACAGCCATACATATTTATTTATTTATTTAGGGTAGCTTACATGAGGGTTAAAACACACAAAACAACAATTTTAAAAGAATTCTAAAACAATCAAAATGATCATAAAGTGTTAGTACTGATAATAATAGTATTACATAATGATGGCAGAACAAATCATGATGGAATGGTCATAATGGGATACAATCTGTGTTTATGATCAGCTCATCTCAGTCTATCTATACCAGCGAGCACAGGCTGGTGGTGGTGGTAGATTCCGGGGGGACAGGGTCAGTTAGATGTGGCTCCTTGGTTGAAGGCCTGGTGGAAGAGCTCCGTCTTGCAGGACCTGTGGAATTGTAAGAGGTTCTGCAGGGCCCTGATGTCTTCTGGGAGCTCATTCCAACAGCATGGAGCTGCCACTGCGAAGGACCTGGCCCTGGTTATGGCTAGCCTGGCCATAAGTCAAACAAACTGAGCTGGTGAGAATACCATCATGTAGTCACCTTAAGTAGTACTACTAACTTGAAACCTTTGCTCTTATTAGAGCATGTTCCAGCACTTTAGGATCATTTTAAATGAAATGTTATCTCAATTTATGTTTATGTTATTTATGACCAGTTTTAATTGTATTTATATGGAAATTTATGTAAGCCACCCTGAGCCTGCCTTGGTAGGGAGGGCAGGGTAAAAAGTAAATAAATAAATAAAACTTTGGGACCCAAAAGAGCCAATCGATTTTGAGACCCTAAACACAGTGCTCTCTAGAGAACATGTGGGGAAAGGCAGTGTCTCAGGTATGTAGGCCCCTGACCATAAAGGGCTTTAAAGGTGAGAACCAGCACCTTGTAGTGAATTCAATATGCTATCAGCAACCATTGCATTGCTTTCAACACAGGCTAGATGTGCTTTCACATTGAGAGCTGTGTTCCCTCTAAGCTGAGTTAGTGTGAGCTAGGTCACAGTTTTTTAGCCTCCAGCTCACACATTTTTGTCTTAGCTCAGGAAGGATGGCTCCAGAGCAAACTAATGTATGTAGTAGCCAAATCACTTGCTCACAACTTTAATGCCAGTAGCTCACAAAGTAGAATTTTTGCTCACAAGACTCCACAGCTTAGAGGGTGCATTGATTGGGAGACCCATCAGAAGCCTGGCTGCAGCATTTTGCACCAGCTGTAGCTTCCAGATTTAGGTTAAGGGCAGCCTAATCAGCTGCAGATGGTAAAAGAGGCATCCAAGAGCACTCCCAAACTCCTAACCTCCAGCGCTGGCACCAATGAAATCCCATTGAAGGTTGGGAGTGGGATCCCCAAGCCACAGGCCACCCCGGCTCAGGTACGGACCTCCATCTTCATTGGATTCAATTTCAGTCGACTCAGTCTAAGCTATCCAGCCACGGCTTGTTGCCTCTTAGGTTGCTGGAAGAGGGTGTTTGCTATGACCAGCATGTTCTCTTGTCTAAACTCCATTGGCCTTTGCCTGGCTTCATTTTGTTCTCCAAGGCCAAACTTGTCCATTATTCTGGTTACCTTCTGACTTCCTACTTTAGCATTCCAGTCCCTTATGATGAGGAGGACATCTTTTTTTGGTGTTAGTTCTAGGAGGTGTTGTAGCTCTTCATAGAACTGGTCCACTTCAGCCACTTGTGCATCATTGGTTGGAGCATAGACCTGGATTACTGTGATGTTGAATGGTTTGCCTTGGATTCAGACCAAGATCATTTACCACAGCTACAATATAATTATAATTTTAAAAGTTACAGGCATTCAAAGCACTTTGATTTTATGATTTTCCTGTAGAATCATGCCAGTTCTTTTAACATAATTCAAACATTAACAATTTGATGGTTTTATAAAGTTAATTTAATGTGTAAATATGAAAGTGATTTCTGACACAAATGATTAAAAAAAATTGTGAGGAACTTGTTAACACTATGAAGAACATATAGCAAGGACTTCTCATTGACCTTAACCTGGCATTGCTTTCCTCATAGTTTTATATAAATCTATCTCTTAGCAGAGCTGCAACTGTGTAAAGCACTTTTCATAAACAAACAGCAGAACACTCCCCAAAGGACCAAGTATCTGATGAGTCCAGAGGTTAAGGAAGGGCAAAAGTGAAGGGAAGAAATAAAGGTCAAAAGCATTTTTTAAAATAATCAATAGTTCTAATACCACACCATGTTGCCCTTCCCAACTCCTTTCTGCTCTGTTCAGTGACAGAGAGACTGTATGAGGTGTGGCTGTCTCTGATCATAGGCATCTAAGCATATGATCCTTCAGAGCTCAAACCCTCCCTGTAGGACAAGGGACCAATTAATGTGCTTTATAACTGTGATTTCTGACATTTCTCTTGACGTATAATGTCAGCTGTCATTGTGTTTTATTAAGAGTTTGCTTTTTAGTATTTAGCCCAAACAGAAGAGATTTAGAATAGAAGCAATTAGAGTATTTTTAATTGTCAAAGGTTCTTTTAGATAATTCAAAAAATAGTGGAATGGAATGTATGTTTTGAAATTACGATTTCCTGAGCTGAAGGACACTTGAGAAGAGAAGTTAGTGTTCTCTAAACAAATAACTTTCTGTGTAGAATAGAGCATCTGGCCCCACTGAGTCTGCCCAGAGCTAAGCTTCATGTGCCTTATCAGAAAAATCCCTAGCTCCAGGCTGAAGCAAATAAGCCAGGAATGATGCCAAAAGAAGACCAGATAAGTGATCAGAGAAGAAAACGTGAAGGCTTGTAATTCTGATCCAGGTAGGAACTTGCCAATAGAGGAGTGCCAGCTCAATTGATGCTTTGATTATGAGACCCGTTGGACACCAATTAAAGATTTCTTAATGTATAAACTGTAATGATGTCATTTGGGGTATAAGACCTATTGTCCTTCCTGGTTGGGGCAGAATACAGCTTGGTGGTACTGGGTGCCAAGGTATTCAGTCCTGTATCCTCCTGATTATTGCAATAAACAGATATCTATCCACTCCCTGGACTCCAACCATGTGTTCCTTATTCGGCCCCAGGGGCACACAGGGCACTGATTTGTGCATCATCCCCTTTTGCTTCCCATTTCTAACAACAGGAAAGCAAACATTTGTCCCTGTGCTGCATATGCCAGGGGAAACATGAGGTGAATTTCTTAATTTGTATTGACTGTATGCAATTTTGGGCTTATTTTTCTTTCTGAGCAAGTCCCTTCTACAAAAATGGATGGAAAATATCAAATGGTTTTACTTTCCTATAAATATTTTCTGCAGAGTCTCATTAGAACATCCAGTCAACAATGATTGGTTCACTGAAACACTAAAATAAATGTAGCCTAGCTAGCTTTTTGACCCAAAGGTATTTCTGAATTCAAATAGGAATCTTGTTCATTTGCTTTCCTCTTGGGTATCTGTTTCTTGCTTCTCCTGGGTATCCCTTTATTATTTTAGAGGTTATAAGCAATTGAACATATTGTCAAGAAGAACTAGAGAGAGATGGGTTCCATCCAAATGAACCAGGTAAGTACAGAAGAGATTGTTTTAGTGGTAATAATTATAAAAGTTAAAATGCTTGTGAAACACAATGGCTGCGATCACACACACTAGATAATCCACTTTCAGTGCTTTACAACTGGATTTTATTGTGTGAACTGGCAAAATCCAATTTGAAAGTACATTGAAAGTGGATTGAAAATGGATTGTTTAGTGTGTGTGATCGTAGCCAATATTTGCAAACATAAGAAAGACAGTAGCTGCTCTGAAGTCATAAATTAAAATAAGCATTCTAAAAATATATATATCTTTGATACAGGGACAAAAAATGGTCCAAGAATATAATCAGTCCAAGTAAGAATATTGTGTAGAGAAGTGGAGTAAGGAGGGGCTTGTTTTATTGCTGAGAAGCTACATGATATTTCTGGGAATCTATTTGCGATGTGAAAACAGATGCACATTCATTACAAATCCTTCAGTCATTACCTACATGTGCTTTCATTCTACCATTCCCTTGTCCACTGTTCTCCCTGACTACTTCTTTGTAGTCTGGAACAAGGTCAGGATCAGTCCTACCTGCTCAAGGACAAAACAGCAACAACAGTACAATTTTTCCAATGTAAGTCTTAAGGAACAAGCCAAGAACACATGAAATTGATCTCTGGATTAACCTTTACATTTTAAAATAAATTTAACTATGGTTCAAAACATATTTACTGTTTCTATAGAGGTATTATATCCAAAACAAGGATTTTTGGCACCTTAAAAACTAACAAACATCTAGGGTGGATTGTTGAATACTGTGCAAATAACACATTATTGTCATCATTCACGTCTTGCATTGTCCACACAGGAAAATCCATGAGTTAATGATTACTGTGTGGTAGTGATGTGTTGATCCAGCCCCAGCCTAACATGTGCGGACTGAGAAGACAATAATTCAAATTCAAATCATCATTCCACCAGTGCCATCATAATTCACTATGCTGTTGGGAAGAACCAGGATCCTTCAGTTTGGTGTAGTGGTTATAAGGGCAAACTCTAATCTGGGAGAACCAGGTTTGATTCCCCAATCCTCCATATGCAGCCAAGCTGGGTGACCTTGGGGCAGTCACAGTTCTCTCAGAACTGTTCGCTCAAGAACAGTCCTCAAAAGAGCTCTCTCAGCCCCACCTACCTCACAGGGTGTCTGTTGTGGAGAGGGGAAGGGAAAGGAGATGCTGCTCTGAGACGCTGAGTGAAAGGCAGGGTATAAATCCAATCTCCTCCTCCTCCTCCTCCTCCTCCTTCCCTGTGAACCCAAATATCTGGTACTATTTCCCTCATGAGGATCATGGGACCTTTAAAGTGCAGCATCTGGGGCAAGAGGGCAAGGGAAAATACATATTACATCATTGCTCATCCTCCTGGCATCTTCATAGCAATCACTGCCCTTTCAATTGTATCTATTGTATCTCTTTTTATTCTGCGTAAGCCATCTTGGGCACCTGTTGTCATGCAGCAAGGCAGCATAGAAATACCTAAAATGAATGAAGAGGTAAATGCATTACATGATTTTACACAAAACAATTTCAAAAGGCCATAAAATCATATTATTAATTATTGACTTTCAAACACATTTAGTGGTAGCAATGAACTAAATAGATGATGACCATTGTGGAAAGATTAATTTAATCCTTTAATAAGGAATCATCAGCTTTCTCTAAATGATTGCACTTTTAATTCCCATGGTTAAACCAAATGTGACAGAGATCCCAGATCTCTATCAGTCCTTTATAGGGAAATTAAAGCTGTTCAGGAACTCATCAGAGCTGTGTGGATTTAGATCTTTTTCTATATCAGTGTGCATCCAAACTCGAGGTACTTGCTATTGTGGTGCATGTGCTGGTAATGTATAGATTAGACTATTGCAATATATCTAAGAGGAGCTGACCTTAAAGAGTGTTCAGAAGCTATAACTGATACAGTATGCTGTTACCAGAATGCTGACTGGAGCTAGTTATAAAGACTGTATCACTTTGGTCTTCTTTCACTTACATTGGCTCCCAATTTGCTTCCAGGCCCAATTCAATATTATTGTATTGATCTTTAAAGTCCTATATGGCTTGGGGCCAGTATACCTTATGGCCTGCCTACTCCCATGTGAGCTTACCTAACCACTACAGTCCTCTTCAGAGGCTCTGCTTTGGGTGTCTAGGCCTTGTCAATCATAGCTTTCCCTCCCCAGGAATATTGTCCCCCACTATTGCTGTCTTCCACCAGAACGTGAAGACTTTTAAGTTATGTTCTCATTCCCTCAGTGATTGTCCTTCGCATTTATGTGTTTATGGATTGTTTTTTCTTTTTCTGAATCTTTTTTTTTAGTGTTATATATACTGCCACCTTGGCAAAAGAGACCTGGGTGGAAAGACTACAGAAAAATGTTTTAAATAAATAAATAAATGGATCTTGCATAAGAGGGGAGATGATTTTTAAAAAAATCGAAAGAAGGGAACAATATTAGATAGTAAACTACTACTTGTTGTTGCATTTGAGACTTATGCTCGGTTATGCAAAATACATACAACTTAGATTTGCCCCACATATCTTCAATAGTATCATTCTATTTTTTTAAAAAAGAATGAAACTTCAAAAAGCAACATTCCCGGTTACATGTGACCCTCAACTGTGTAATATAGTTCAAAGTCACTGCTCTTACAGAGTGTGTTAAGATGCATGCTATCTGCTAAACTCAAGCAATTGAATGGGAGAAAAGAAGATCAGATCAAAGGAGTTAAACATGTAAATAAAAAATGAAGTGAAAAATGAGTGCAAAATAATATGTAAAAATAAAAGCTCGCTGCACTGTGCATAATACATGTATGGCCTATTTGCAGACATTCATTGCTTTTTAAGTGACTCAGCATGTTCTTGACCTAACTCTTGTTAGTTTATACACATTTAAATATCCATTAGGCTGCATGGTTTCTTTTTTCACGGAATTATATGAGCTCAGGTTTTGGCTTAATATAATGGCTGATGAAATCCATGGAACATATGGGATGCCTGGCTCAGCTGAAATTGTTTTAGATTGCAATAACATTTCCAGGAAAAAAATGTGGGTTTATTTGGGTAAAAAACTGCAAAATGGTTCTTCCAAATTCCTGTTGTTTTATTTGTGTGATTGGTGAACATGAGTTGTTGAATTATCAATATTTGAAAGAAGCTATTTCTTCCAAAATTATTCCCAGCCCTGTTTTTAACTCAGCCATGACTGGAGGAATGTAACAACAGCTTGGGAATTTCTACCATAAATAATTTTATGAGGCATGTGTATGTGTAACGGGGGGACAACCACCATGAACCCTCAGACAAAGATTTCTTCTGGGCCCCAATTCACATTTATAAGCACTCACACAGAATGCTTGACTATGACAGGTAAACTATAGCACCTTGCACAGGGCAACCCAGGTCTCCAAAGTTTTGTACTCCTAGTTACCCATCTGGACAGGCCTGCCTTTTACAGCACAGGTAAAAAAATTAATATGATTTGGAATTTATTCTGTAAAAATCAGTGGAACTAATCTTCCATAATCCTAAAATACAGCAATCTTATTTGCATATCTGTTTCTATTGTGATTATAACATATCTGCATGGCTAACATGGTCTAAGACATTGCTGTCTATGAGTCAGATTTTTAAAAGGGCACTATTGAATGACATAGAATAAGTTAAAGAGTTTAAAAAGGCACAGTGAAAGCAAGTTTATATTATCATGTCATTAATGGAATTTGCATTAATCAAAGGCAAAACATCTGGTAAAATGCATGATGGATATAGTGTTGGATAAACTGTCTAAAACAATTCCATTTAAAATACATGGTTTTAATAATGATTTTATTTATATGATTTGTACTTTATGGAGCTTTACATATGCCAGATAAAAAATTACTCACTGAATAAAAAACAACTTCACTTCCAGCATCTACATCTACCCTAGTAGTGTTCCTGAAATATGAGCTTACACCTTGTATCAATAACAGTTCTTTAAAGTTGTTTATTAAGTATGAGACTTAACTCGATTTCAGCCAACAAGTGATTTCAGCTTTATTTAGAAGTGATAGCAGCTCAACGATAACCAGAACAGCGAACAACCTAAACAGTGGAGCACAGCTCCTTTTAAACAGTCCGGGCTAATATAACCACGCCTACTGTACAATAAGTAGCCAATGAGATTACAAAGATAACGTCCAATGAGGTTTGTTCCCTTCATAGCATTATACAGAGTTCTGATTGGATGGTAATACAAAGGCAACCAATAGGAGTTCAGGGGTTACAATCCCTGCCTTGGCTCAAGCTTAACTTTGCATTTCAATGGGAACATAACACTGTTACATTGAAATCCCCAGGAACACCTCTAGACAGAAAGGAAGAGGCAATAAGTGTAACACACTTAGGGTTGCCAGGTCCCTCTGAGCAGCCGGCAGGGGATGGGGGGGTGCACTTACCTAGAATAGGGAGGAACGCTCAGCATCTCAGCAACATACCTACGTGACCTGGAAGTGATGTAAGCACATTGGGGGGGAGCAGCACTCTGGTCTGGGGGCAAAACTCTATGGTAGAATTAACTTCTACCATAGAATTTTTGTCCAAAAACCAGAGCATCGCCTCTAACTCCCCAACATGTCTACATCACTTCCAGGTCATGCAGTAACATCACTGTTCCTCACTTTTTTTTGGGGGGGGGGGGCGGGTAACAGAAAAGTGGAGTCTGGCACTTGGAGACCCCCGCCCCCACTGGGGGGGTCTGACATCCCTAAACACACTATAGTTCCAGTGTCTGTGTTGGAAATGTGTAGAAGATCCATTTTGTTGAGGTTAGTGTGGGATAGACACCTTGTGTTCAGTCTCTTCAAGTTCCAGAAATCTTTTAAATTCTGCGTTGCAATATTCTTCACCTCCAGTCTGCAGGAAGAGAGGGCAGGTTCAGTACCGAATACTTATAGGTAGTGTGTACTTTAATTGTACTAGTCTTGTCCAAGTACACCAATAAGAAGGAAAGTAATAAAAATGAATGGAGAGGATGTAACATTTAAATATTTTTTAGATGAACAAAACCTTAAGTTAATAATGATAAGCCTATCCAAGTTCAGGCTGGGTACATGAAAGGGCACACAGACATTTCAATTATAGATGTGATGTCCAGACAGTAACTGGAAAATGGCAACTGCTCCTTTCTTGAGTTCTTGAATCCCCCTCCCAAATTATTCAAAGCAGGCTTTTGAATCTACAAAATCTCTGTAGAGAAGTGGCCAGGGCTGTAGCCAGTGGTGGGGCACTGAGGGTGATGCCTCATCAAATCTGCAGTGCCCCCCACCAAGCCACAGCCCAGCCTGCAATGGGGAGAGGGCAGCAGCTAGCCTTCCTCCTCCTCCTCCTTCCTTCACTGCTAGTCCCAGCAGTGGTTACAGCAGCCGCATCTCCTGCCTGGCCACTTCTGCTTCCTCCACCACCACTGACTTTCCTCTCCTCATCCACAGGGATCGCTGGAAGCCTGGGAATTTGCATGCTGTTGGAGGAAGGCAGGAGAGCAAATGGGGGGCAGACAACCTTTCTTTCTGTGCCAGAGGAGAGTTCATTGTTGGAGCAAGGGAAAGGGGATACTCCATCAGGTGGCATGGCTCAATGGAGAGGTTTGCAGGCTTTAATTTAATTTAATTGGCACCCCCCCTGGTGCCCCAGCACCCCCAGAAAAAATCTTGGCTATGGGCCTGACAGCAGCTGGCAACTTCTGGCACACATGCTGACAGCGGCACTTCTGGCACGCATGCTGACAGCGGCACACCAGATTATTTTGCCTGGTACCCAGGGCCTGATCTCTGCTCAAGCAGCTGAGACAGAGGAAGCACTGATGGGGCCAGCAATGTGGGAGAAGGAATAGGTTATGCCTATTTTTGCCTTCCAGACCAGCATGCCACTAGTTGAGTCCAAGAAGAATCCCTGAAAAGCTCAGTGTTGTTTGTCATCTTCCTCTCCTTCTGCTAGCTCATGTACATGTACTTACTTTGCAGACAAAATCACCGACATCTACTCTGGGGTAGATGCCTAGTTCTGAAGATTCTGTTGATGTTCTGAACTAGTGTTTTGAGTCAGTAATGGGCTGGATAAGGGTGAACAGGCTGAAACTTAATCCTGACTAAACCAAGGTTCGCTGAGTTAGTAGAAAGACAGATCAGAGACTTGAGCTCTCTCCTGTCTTGGGTGGGATTATGTTTCCCTTGAAAAGTCAAGCTCACAATTTGGGAGTGCTGCTTGACACAGAAGTCATCTTTAAAAAAAAAAGTGGCTGTGGTGGTTCAGAATGCTTTCACTTAGTTGTGGCTGATACGTCACATGTGTCTATTCCTGGGTCAGTAAGATCTAACCACAGTGATCTATGCCTTAGTTACATCTATTTCAATGCACTTTACTTGGGGCTACTCTTGAAGAGTGTTTGGAAGTTGCAGCTAATGCAGAATGCTACAGCTATACTGCTGGTTGGGGCCAACTATCGGGAAAATGCGACCACAATACTACAGCAATTACACTGGCTACCAATCTGCTTCTGAATCCAGTTCAAAATATTGGTTTTGTCCTTTACAGCCCTACATGATGTGGGACTGAGGCATCTGAAGAAATGTCTTCTCCCATATATTTCTGCATGATAATTAAAATCAGAGGGGGAGGCCCTCCTAACTGTCCCACCAATCTAAGAAGCTTGTCTAGTGGGCACATGAGACAGAACCTTTTTGTTGGCAGCCCCACAATTATGAAACAACCTATTTAGAGAGGTCCACCTGGCACCCTCACTTTTGATTGTTAGGAGGAAGCTAAAAACAGTTTTATTTAGGCATGTTTTATTTATTTATTTAGTCATGTAGTTTTTAGGCATGTAGTTTTTTTTATTTATTGGCAGTCCTAATTGAGATCTTTATGTGCTTTATAGCTGTTATTTTATTGCAAGCTACCTTAAGTTCTGCAAGGTGGAAAGGTTTTTTAATAAATCATTTGCAGTTTTGGATTAGGCTGTCATCGATATACTGATGACTTCCCCCTCTATATCTTTTTATCCAAATCACCTGGCAGCGGACATCCAAAATCCATCTTTGGCCTCCCCTACTGAAATTGCTGACCTTATGATCAGCTTAAACTGAGCATGGCAACATAAACCTGATTGTGGTTCCTAGTACTGTTTTAAATTACTGTTTTAATTATTTTAACTATTGTTATTGAGATTTTGTAACTTGTAACCCACCCTGAACCCATTCGTGGGGAGGGCAGGATAAAAATCGAATTAAATAAATAAATACTATAAAGATCTTAAACTGTGTGTCTTACTGCTGTGATTCATAGGCTAAGTTGAAACTGAATCCTGATAAGATGGAGATAATGTTGGCTGGGAAGGCTGAGGTCTTGAAGAATGCTGTGCTCCCCACTTCTGGTGGAGCCAGCTGACACATTCTGATTCAGTTGAGCCTAGGGCTTAAACTGGACTCAGCATTACTACTGGAAAGCAAGCCAATGCTGCTGCAGAAAAAAAACGGTTCCTGCTCATGGAGCAAGCACCAGTGTTTGCCTGCCCCCCCATTTCCTTGTATGAGGCATGAGGGTGGGGTGAGCCAATTATGGCTCAGCACAGGAGCACTGGCCAATCAAAGGCTGGCTCACTGGCCAGGTCTGGCAGTGGCTGCCCTTCCTCTGCAATTCAGCCTGGCAGTTGGCCCTCTACCTTGACTTGGCTGATCTGGTCACATGAATTCATGTCATCGTTCCCTCAGGGCTTGACTACTCTAATGCCATTTACATGGGAGGGGGAATTTACATGTGGCAGCCTGATTACTTGTGCATACCAGGCAGCCTGAAAGTCATTCCCATCCTGCAGTCACTCCATTGACTACCAATCACCTCCAGGCACAATTCAAGGAACTGGTTATCACCTGCAAGGCCCTTGATGGCCAAGACACACATAACTGCAGGACCACTTCTCCTACTATACTGCATGGTGGCAGCTTCAGTCATCTGAACAGAGCTTTTAAAGGTTCACCCATGCAAACTGTTAAGATCTGCAATGTTCCATTCTCTGTACATTCTCTGTGACGGCTCTAACTTTGTGGAACAGACTGCCCAAGGAGTCCAGGAAGGCTGCCATAATACTCTCACTTTGCAAAATATGCAGAACAGAAATGTGCAGGACAGCATTCTTATAATGGAACTGTAGTGGGACAGACCTGCATTGTCTATAATTTTGTAATCCTACATTCTGCAGTGTTCACACTATGCTGGCCTGGGCAAGTTTGTGTTCACATTGTCATTTAATTTTGTATTCCTAATCCTACTGCATTGTTTATTGCATATTTTATACTGCATAATCACATTGTCACTGGCATTGTTCTGTTTTGTACTCCAAGTCTTATTGCATTATTAATTTGATGCCCTACACTATATGATTGCATTTTTTTCTTTCTATGTGTGTATTCTGTAATCCAACTAAAGGCTCAGTGAGAAAGGTGGGCTATAAATAAGCTAAATAAAATAAATTTTAAAAATAAAGATGCATAGAATTGGACTGAATAGAATTCTTCAATAGCATCAGATATACAAGCAGTTCATATGTATTATTTACCCCATCTGCAATTATATTCCTTGGAAGATGTATGCTGTAATCCTTTCCTGAGAATAAACCCACTGAATAAAATGAGGCTTAGATCTGCTTTTGATTGTTCCCCTAGTAACTGAGTTTTAGTACATTCTAGATATTTAACATAGAAATAAAACATGTTAAATGTCTAGAAATAACATTGAAATAAAAAGTCAGTATTAAGAATTTTAGTACTTTAAGATTTGATTCCAAAAACTTCAAGAATTAGATGGAAAAGGCAAAGATGGAGTTTGTTCAGACACTAACTTTTGTATCCAAGGCAACCAACAGATTTCCTCTAGATTAAATGGGGGAAAGGGTTCCTTACCATATGGAAAAGAAGATTTATATTTCCCCCCTTCCTTCCTTTGGAGCATAAATCTAAACAGATAGGGTATTTTCCTAATGTGTGTATGCATAGGAATCCTTAGGTAGACAGCTACTGTCTTGTATTATATTTTATTTTTGAAGCTTCAAGGCAGGTTTTTGTTTTCCTACTATATGAAGTCATTTCCAGCTGTGCTGGTACTTGGCAGGTTGCCACTGGAGTTGTGCATCCCTGCTTTGGGCTTCTCATTTTGAAAAAGGATGCCAATAAATTGTTCAAAGTAGAACAAGTAAGATGATGAATGTTTTGAAAAGCAAGATATAGGAGGAAATGTGAATGGAACCAGACATAAATGCTAAATATCTGACTAATTCAGCAAAGCTGGATGGGCATATGCTTGGACTGTATTAGAGATACAGGAGAACTAGTACCAGCAGCTGAGACACAGTAGCAAGAGCTGATAATTCGGAATCAAGAAGTTGGTGGTGGGATGCTTTCAGATGTCAGGGTTTGGGGTCTTTTTTAAAAAACAAAAAACCACTTAAACGAAGAGACTCTGGATTTAACAAAGGAGACTGTACAAACACGCTTCAATTTTTTCTTATTTATATCCTGATTTTTAAAAAAATTGTCAGAAGCAGCAAACAACTGGTACACCTAGAATTCATTTAAAGCAAACTATATTTAAAATAATTTAGACTACACAACCATCTGTAACTGTATAACGTTAAGATAATTCACATGCCATTCCTCTTAGCATGTTCATCTAAGAAGGAAGATTTTGTTATTAAAAGGACTAAAAGGAGCTAAATGCCTGTCCACATTTAGAAGAATGGGAAAATAAACTTGCTGAATATGCAGTAATGGCAAAATTCACAACCTATTTTAGAAACAGGTCTATTACGAAATTTGAGGAGTGTGTATTATGTATATTTTGCTAGCAGGAGTCAATCTTAAAGTGATAAAATATCATATACAAATGTAATGAAATAAAAGTAGAATTAAAATCTATAGAATTACCATGAGAAGTCTCCAGTAATTTCCCAACCTGGAGCTGGCAGCCGGATTGGGAAGTGATATACTACAGTTTATTCAAATTTGAATTTTGAAAGAAGATAGTGACTTGGCCTTCCCAGGTGGGCCTCTGCTGTTTGCTTTCCCTTATTGAAACCCCTATGTTGGTCACCTCCTTCCCCTTGTGGTGTGAGTTTAAAGCCCTTCTGATGAATCTCCCCAGGTTCCTGCCAAACACATTCTTCCCCAACCTTGATAGGTGAAGTCCATAATGTGTTAATAGGCCATCTTCCAGAAAACCTAGCCTGTGTCCCAAAATCCAAATTGCACCTGTTGGCACCATCAGTACTGCAATGTTTCACCTCCATTATCTTCTGTTACCATCACATTCCTCTTCTTCTGACTGAAAGGATTGAAGAGAATACTACTTGTGTCCCCATTCCCTTCAGCTTTCTGCCAAGAACTTCAGAGTTAGCCTTAATGCTTGTGATGGAGCTCATGGCCATGTTGTTCGTTATAACATAGACTATCACAAATCAGTAATGATCTGTAAAGTAAAGGTAAAGGTTCCCTTGCTCGAAAGCCAATCGAATCCGACTCTAGGGTTGCGGTGCTCATCTCCGTTTCAAAGCCGAAGAGCCAGCGCTGTCCAAAGACGTTTCTGTGGTCATGTGGCCGGCATGACTAAACACCAAGGTGCACGGAACGCTGTTACCTTCCCACTGAAGTGGTACCTATTTATCTACTTGCAATTTCTTGCTTTCGAACTGCTAGGTTGGCAGGAGCTGGAACTAGAGATGGGAGCTCACTCCGTCTTGCGGCACCCGGGTCTCGAACTGCTGAACTACTGACCTTCCACAGCCTGCAGTTCAGTGTCTTAACCACTTGAGCCACCGCAGCTCAATGATCTGTAGGTTTGATCAATTTTGGCACCCAGTCTGCAATATCTTTAATCTTTTCCCCAGGCAAGCAACACACCTATCGGGCTAGAGGGTCAGGCCTGGACACATGACATTCCATACCCCTCAGCAGACAGACACCAAAGACCAACACTTTCCTTTTCCATCCAATGCCATTATTGCATATCCTCATGTTCTCCTCACTCTGTCTGTCTTGTCCTTGTGTTTCTTCCTCTGCCAGTGTTTCCATTTCAGTCACTACCACAGGAGCCTGGAATTAATTCCTGAGTTCCAATGGTATTGATTGCTGTCTTGCCCAGTGCCTTCAAGTGCATGCTGTAGTGCTCAGAGGAGGTCTGTTAGGAAATTCAACCACTGTGTTGTCCCTTTGACCAGTGTCCACGTCCCTATGTAGGGCCTCATGGCTTCTGTTAATGAAATCCTCCCCATCCTTAATCTCATGAAGGGTAGTAATCCTTACCTCCAGGCTCCAACCGCCCTATCAGTTTACACTTCTGACAAGTGAAGTCCATTTTCTCCTCAGAGGAAAACAAGTCCCTGCAGGTAACTGGAAATTGGCCTTGAGCATTCATCATCATTTGTGCCTTGTGGGGCAAATTTTTTTTCTGGTGGGGCTGCCATTATTTGCCATTTTTTTCTGTCTGTCTCTAAGCAACTGTACTTTTAAGTAATGATAAAGACAACAATACTAATAATAAAGACCACTTTTTTAACACTCAAAACTGTTTCCAGTTTATTACAAAATGCTAACCATTACAGAACTTGTGGGTTGTCTGTCAAAATTGTTTTTGTTTTATCACAAATATAAAACCATTCCATCATTACAAAGATAAAACCATTCCATTTTCAGGCCATTATAGCTGAAGTCTGCATGATTGGGCACAATATTTTTCTATTATTTTTCCATATTGATTTTTGTTATGTATTGTTACTGAGACTGAGCTTCGTGTCAAGCCTCATGGACTGCAAGGATCCTGAGAGTCTCCCTGTGGGCCAATCAGAGGAGGGCATATTTTGGAGGGAATCATTGCTATTGGCTCTTACTATGTAGAGGTAGTTGTATTGAAGCAGCTAATGCCTCAGCCTTGTGTTAGATAGCATTGCTTGCTAGCATGATTGAGCACTTGTTCTGATTGGCTGCCCAAAAAACAGACCAATCAGAGAAATACAGAATGAAACAGGAAATGCAAATAAGGTATGCTGTAGTGTTCACTATGATTGGTTATTACTGTGTCAGGAGGTGTGGTTTTTACTACTCTTGACTGTATATGAGTGGGGATTGCTGCTGGGTTGTTTTGTGTGTTGTGTTCTGAGCTGAATAAAAGAAATCACTGATGATAAGAGCTGCCTCAAGCCCAGTATTTAATATTTTTTTTGTGAATATGACTTTTTAAAAAATCTATTAGGTCAGCTAAGTGAGGGTGTGGGAAACAGGAGAACTGGGGAAGGTGGAGGACAGAGGGAAGTTAGAGGAGGCAGCTCCACAGGAAATATCCATTAAAGAACAGCTGTGAGTATTCTTGGGTCTGTTTTGGCCACAGCAAGGCTCAGGAGCAATCGCTTTGTAAAAAAAGTTTAAACTGTTTAAAAAAAAAAAAAAAACCTTTTTCAGGAGGAAAGCTTGTAGGGCTGGCCCTTTAAGGAAGGGAATGGAGCTCCAAATAGCCACACCATAGCTATGGGCCAGATTATGTGCCAAGTGGATTCCTTCACCCTAGAATTATTTTCACATGTTGATGTAACCTGGACCTAACGTCTACTGAAGCCAAAACCTGTAATACATATAGGAATGTAAAAACCTCTTAGCTTCTTACAGGGTCCCTGAGCCTGATCCCCAGCCTAAAGGCCACTGGCCAAGAGCCCTTTGTTCCTTCTCTTGTGCCCTTCAGCTTTTGCCTCTGATGCAAAGGAGCCTTAGAGTTCAAAGGCTCACAGCCCCTGCATCTCAACAGCAGAGGGTGGGACCAGCAATCAGCCCCAGGCAAACAGAAGGCAGGGCCAGTAATCAACCCCAGGCAAATGGACCCCCCCCTTATCAGCCTTTGTTGTTGTTCAGTCGCACAGTCAAGTCCGAGTCTTTAAAACCCCATGAACTGCATCACATCAGGCCCGCCTGTCTTCCACTGTCCCCCAGAGTCTGCTTAATTTCATGTTCGTTGCATCGATAACACTATTTAACCATCTCATCCTTTACTGTCCCCTTCTTCTTTTACCTTCAATCTTTCCCAGCATGAGGGTCTTCTCCAGTGAGTGTTCCCTTCTCATTTGGTGGCCAAAGTATTTGAGCTTCAGCTTCAGTATCTGGCCTTCCAAGGAACAGTCAGGGTTGATTTCTTTTAGGATTGATTGATTTGATCTCCTGGCAGTCGAAGGGACTCTCAAGAGTCTTCTCCAGCACTATAATATGAAAGCATCTATTCTTTGGCGCTCAGCCTTCCTTATGGTCCAACTCTTGCAGCCATACATTACTACTGGGAATACCATTGCTTTTACCATATGGACTTTTGTTGGCAGGATGATGTCTCTACTTTTTATTATGTTTTCTAGGTTTGCCATAGCCATCCTCCCAAGGAGCAGGCGTCTTTTAATTTCATGGCTGCATTCACTGTCTGCAGTGATCTTGGATCCCAAGAACATGAAGTCCATCACTGCTTCTGTGACTTCCCCTTCTATTTGCCAAGGAGTGATGGGGCCAGGTGCAATGATCTTAATTTTTTTGATGTTGTTTCAAGCCAACTTTTGCAGTCTCAGCCTAAATCAACAATAATCAGCAACAAACCAGACAAAAGAACCAAACAGAACATAAATCACTCTCCAGCAGGGTACAAGCACCCACTCACCCACAGATACTGTTCTCTCACACAGCAACCTCAGTTACTGCTCCCCAGCAGTTTAGGAAGGGCAACCCCCCCCCACCTCACCAGCAGCTTTCTCTTGTGCTCCTTCTCACAGCCCAGCTGTCTCAGTTCCAAGTCAGCAACATGCTATGATACCTGAAAAACCATAATTCTGGGCCGGAATAATATGTTTTGTAGTTTGTGAGGTTGCAACAACAATTGGCCAAGTACATAAGCATTTGGTACATTCATTGTACATGCTATGTTTATAGACTGTATATGTGTGTGGAGATTAGTTTGGCCAATTTCTCCTCTTTTTTTGCTCCAATACTCAGTGCCACAGATCATATTGTTCTTGCAGTTCTTTGGCTTCAATGGCACCAGAAGGGTGTAATGACATCATCAAAGTTGTATCTGTGGACTCATTCAGTTCATGAAAGTTTAGATGTGCACACCAGGACAATAATTAGTGTGATATGTTATGTTTAAGTCATTAACTTTTGTTACTGTATGAAGTAATTAATTAAACGTTAATTTGAAGATGTCTAGTTATGGCATAACTTAAAAATGAGAACTAGTGTGGTGAAAATATGTTTTGCTGGCTTCTAACAATCTCTCCTTATATATAATTCTGTTTTGGTCATGGACTCCCCTGAACATTCCAACATGCTCCAAAATCAATTGGCTGAACGATCTGTCATTCAGAGGGTCTCCCTATCCACCGGCTGCATTGCCTGAGTCCTGCCTCTAACATTCTAAACAGTTTGCTGTTCTTCTCCCCCCCCATAGCCGGTCAGAACACAGAGGTCATTTGCATATGCGGCGTGATAGGCCTTTGCCTCTAACGTTCTAAACAGTTTGCTGTTGCTGTGGGAGTCACTTGAATGGGTCCAGAGGTAAAATAAATACCCCAATTTAGCTGTGGAGCCTTGAGATCTCCCAGAAATCATCATGTTCCCCACCCACAGCACAGAAAATTTCCCAGCTATTACAACTGATGTCCAGATGACCAAGATCAGTTCTCCTGGAGACAATGGCTGCTTTGGCAGTGGACTCTATGGCATTATACCCTGCTGAGGTCTCTCCCCACCCCAAACCCTGCCTTCCCCAGGCTCTACCCCTCAAACCTATAGGTATTTCCCAAGCCAGAGTTGGCAACACTGTAACTGGCTACGGAACTGTTTTCCAGACTCTTGGAACCCAGAAAACATGGCATAGGAGGAGGTGCTTTCCTACCTTAGTTGCCACTGCATAGCCCCAAATTAACATAAGCCAACCTCCAGCTATTACAACGGATGTCCAGATGTCCATGATCTATTCTCCTGGAGACAATGGCTGCTTTGGACAATGGATTCTATGGCATTATACCCTGCTGAGATCGCCCCCAGGTTCTACCCCTCAAACCTACAGGTATTTCCCAACCTAGAGTTGGTAACCCTGGAACTGGCTATGGAACTGTTTTCCAGACTCTTGGAACCCAGAAAATATGGCATAAGAGGAGGTGCTTTTCTACCTTAGCTGCCACTGCATAGCCCCAAATTGACATAAGCCAACCTCCAGATGGCACTTGGAGATCTCCAGCTATTACAACTGATGTCCAGATGACCAAGATCAGTTCTCCTGGAGACAATGTCTGCTTTGGCCAGTGCACTCTATGGCATTATACCCTGCTGAGGTCCCTCCCCACCCTAAACCCTGCCCTCCCCAGGTTCTACCCCTCAAATATACAGGTATTTCTCAACCCAGAGTTGGTAACCCTGTAACTGGCCTATAACTTTCCAGACTCTTGGAACTCAGAAGACATGGCATAGGAGGAGGTGCTTTTCTACCTTAGCTGCCACTGTATAGCCCCAAATCAACGTAAGTTGGGGTGGAGGGAACCATACCTGTTACCATGAGGCTGTCCTCCCATACTACCCACTTGGGGCAGCAAAATGACTTGAAAGAGCCCTGCCTTATAGCTAAGCAGAAGGAAATAAACATGGCTTGCCTCCCTCTATTTTCCCTTTCTCTCTGCTGCCCAACCAGCCACAGCTGGGACACTCACCTGGAGCTTCCTTCTAGAGCTCATTGTATTTCTTCCCACAATGGGCCTTACTCCTAGTCTAAAATATAAAAATAATTTCAGCTATGTAGTATATATATTTTACCATGGTACAGACTCAGTTATATTTTCATATACTAATTTGGTGCTGAGTTGTGCCTTTGGGAAATGGAAGAACTTGATTTAAGCTGTTTTTAACAGGATATTGCATGGCTCAGACTTTGGAAGAACCCTATGAACTGTTTTGCAGTTTGTCTCTGAAATATCTGTGAAATGACGTACATATTTCAGGCCTTCTAGGGAAGAAAATCTTGGTCTGTGTAGTTTCAGAGGTGTTAGTCTAGATCAGAACAGCTAGATTTGAGTCCAGTAGCACCTTAGGGACCAACAAGATTTTTCAGGGGGTATAAGGGTTAGAGAGTCAAAGCTCCCTTTGTCAGATACAAGTTGGAATAGAGTTCTTTGAGTCCTTATATTCCAGTCAGAATGTGGAAGGGTGTTGCAAAGGAGGAACTCAGGATTCAGAGGACTTTGTAGTCAGCTTAATTAGACAAGAGGGGAAATGCTTGGGGGCAGAAAATTAGCATCTATAGTGAGATAAGGAGCCTATGTCCCTAATCAGCTGGGGGGGGGGAGGTCCATGATTCTGAACTTGTGAATGAACTCAGGTTCAACAATCTCATGTTGTAATCTCCCCTTGAAGTTTCTGTTTGAGGACTACCATTCTTAGGTCAACAATGGAGTGACCTGGAAGATTAAAATGCTCTCCCACTGATTGCTAAATGCTGTTGTTTTTAATTATGGGTTTATACCCATTTATTATTTTGCGTAGGGACTGACCTGTTTGTCCAGTGTAGAGAGTGGAACACCATTGCTGACATTTGATGCCATATATAACATTGGAAGATGAACAAGTAAATAAACCTGAGATGGTATGGAAGGTGTTGTTATGTCCACTTATTGTGTTATAAGAATGGCTACGGGGACAGAGCTGGCATCTTCATTTGTTTGGTGTAGTGGTTAAGTGTGCAGACTCTAATCTGGGAGAACCAGGCTTGATTCCCCACTCCTCCACTTGCAGCTGCTGGTGTGACCTTGGGTCAGTCACAAGTTCTTTCAGAGCTGCTGTCTCAAGGGCAGTCCTCAAAAGAGCTCCCTCAGGGTGTCTATTGTGGGGAGGTGAAGGGAAAGGAGTTTGTAAGCCGCTCTGAGATGCTGAGTGAAGGGCGGGGTATAAATCCAATCTCTTCTTCTTCTTGCAGGCTCTTGTCCCACAGTCCATGTCCATGTTAGGAAGGGCATTGTTGTGGGTGAGAAGTTGCTTAAGGTTAGGAGGCTGTCTGTGGGTAAAGAAAGGCTTGCCTCCCAATGCCTGTGAGAGAGAACTATCATGATCCAGCATATTTTGTAGGTTGTTGATGATGAGTTAAACCAGTTTCAGCTGAGAGCTGTATGTGACCACCAGTGGTTTTGTTTCATTTGGGCCTATCATGTAGCAGGCTATCCCTTGGTAGGATTCTGGCTTTCTTGATCTGTTTCCTTAATACATCAGGTGGATATTGTAATTCCAGAAATATCTGTTGTAGGTCCTGCAGATGAGAATTTCTGTCTGAAGGATTGGAACAGATATAACTGTAGTGTAGAGCATGGCTGTAGATGACAGACCATTTGAAGTGTTTAGGATGGTGACTGGAGGCATGCAGATATGTTTGGCACTCAGTGGGTTTCCACTATAAGGTTGTCCTAATGCTTCCCTTATGTACAGTGGAGTTTAGAAAATATATTTCTTGTGTGGTTTGGTTCATGGTCAGGTTGGGCGGGGGGGAGCTGCTGAAGGCCTGGTGAAATTTCTCCACTGCTTCTTTCCCATGTGTCCAAATGATGAAAATTTCATCCATAAATCTCAGGTACAAGAGGGGTATTAATAGATGGGAGCTGAGGAAATCCTGCTCCAGGTCAGCCATGGAAATGTTGGCATATTGTGGTGCCATACAGGTGCTCATAGCTGAAGAAATAAATCATCACCAAATCTGAAACAGTTGCTAGTGAGGACAAATTGCCAGAGTTGGTAGTGAGGTCCTCTGTGGTATTGTCAGAAGTGGTATTCCTAACAGATACTAATTTTCTTCCCCCAAGCATTTTCCCTCTGCTCTAATCAAACTTATTACAATGTGCATTGAATGTCTACATCCTGAAGTTCTGGGATACCTTCTGACTGGGATATAAGGACTCAAAGAACTCCATTCCAACTCGTATCTGGCAAAGGGAGTTCGAGTCTTGAATCCTTATACCCCCAAAATCTTGTTGATCTCAAATTTTGTGCTATTTTTAGTAACTTTATTTGTGCTATTTGTAGCAACTTTTTTTCCTGCTGTACACAACCTACACCTACCTACCTAGAAAAAATATACTAAACTCTGTTGAGCACTGGTGAAACAAGTTTTTTTTTCTTCACTTACACTTCCTCCTTACCACTTCAGTAGAATATCTGAAGTCATTCTTGGTTATGGTGAAAACGAGATTGATATAGATACTTCTTCCACATATGGTGGTGTTGTTCTTCATACATAATTCCTTTAAAAGCACATCTATGTAGCTGTCATTTCTGCTCTTGGAAGTTTCTTTGGCTGTAAAACAAAATCTGTTCCATAGGCTTCCTGAGAATAACAAACCAGGACTGAAAAAGTCATAGACTAATGTTAATCCAGAAGAGTGCAGATGCTCTTATGCACTACCTAACTCCTGTTGTACATTTTCCCATCTGGGGCCAGGGGAGTACAGTACATGACATGAAAAATACATTTCCTGTTCTATACACTAGTCATGAGGAAATAAATAAGTGCAGTAGAGGCTTCCACAGTTCTAGCAGAAAGAAAAAGGAGATCTCTGTAGCTCAGCTGACAACTTTTAAAACAAGGAGTACCACACACTGGCACCAAATGTGAAGCAGATTGGGAATACAGGCTGTCAGAATCTCATAATAATTGTGGCTGAAAACATAGATCCTTAAGAGTTAGCCAGAGGCCCTACTTTTACTTGCATTTCTAGCAAACCTATGCCTGTGGGGTTTGGATGCTAAATTAAATCTGTCAACATTTCTTATTTGTAGGAGTAATCTCATACTGTAGCTTTTTCGAGCATTAAAAAAATAGTGGGTTTGGGGAGATCCTAGGCTCAGATCACTACAGGATCACCTGGTCATGCATGCAGATTGGAACAGCACAGAATTCCATGGGAGTTGATATATAACAATAACAATGATTGTGATAGTGACAATTGCATCATATTGACCAAGACAAAAACAAAAGGCTGCTCCGTGGAGATCACAATTATTTTTTGTGTTAATGTTCAATATGATATCACCAAATTCAGTGCTTCAGGTGACTCATAAACCCTGAATATTTGTTACAAGGAATGCAAGTGTAACCCATGTGCATATGCCGCAACCTATGCACAATCCTTTGTACACATGTTGTGTCATTTTGATACATGTACAGTGATCACACAATTTAAATCCCATATTTATCCAGGTACTGTTTCCCTGATTTTATTTTTGAAGTCAATGCATTTTGGTTCTTTCTTAAGCCTTTTCATATGTTTTTGCTGCTCTAACTGCATGTATCAAGAGTGTGTCTATGCATAATCCTTCTGATATGAACAGCCAGAATCTGATGTGAAATTCGACCACTGTATCAGTAGAAAGAAGAGTAGCAAATGTGACACAAATTTTTTAAAAGGAATCCAGACGGGAATCAGGAAATTACAGGCCAGTCAGCCTAGCATCTATCCCAGGCAAATTAGTAGAAAGTGTAACCAAAGGTAGAATTGTTAGGCTCATAGAAGGACAAAGCCCTCTGTCAATAATCTGATTCAAAATGGTCTGTTTTTGTATTTTAGGTGTTTTTTTGTAATCTACTTTTGATGTCTGTAATTTAGAAGGCTTTTTTGGTTTTTTTCTGCTGCTTGCTTGAAAGATTAATACAATTATTTTTAAAAATAGAGAGACGAAGCCTGCTAAGGGAAAATTAGCATGGCTTCTGCAAAGGGAAGTCCTACCTCACCAACTTGTTAGGGATTCTTTGAGAAAGTGAACAAACTTGTAGACAACAGTGACCAGGTAGACATTACATATTTGGACTTTCAAAAGGCTTTTGACAAGGTACCTAAACAAAGACTCTTGAGTAAATTTAGCAGTCATGGGATAAGAGGACAGTTTTTTTATGGATTAAAAATTGGTTAAATGACAGGAAGCAATGTTAGGAGATGTACTTTGAAAATGCTTTTATTTGTTATTTTCTGACCTGCACGCACACCTGAATGGTGCTTGCAAGTGTCTTTGGTCTGGGAGAACTGTGTGCTTTGTTTGATGTGACCACCTGCACTAGAAAGCTGCTTGCAGTCTGCACTTTCATGCTAATGAAGTCGCACACATACACACACATACATCTACCCATCAGGCACTGGGAACAAGAAAGCATCTCCATTATGGTCTGCTAGAAGGATGACAAAAACAACAACCTGTCTACCATCCAGGAATCTGAATTCCACACGTAACCCACAGGATGCTTAGATTTTGCAAGTGTTAAGACTGTTTCCTGTTTGTGACTTGGACCAGGCTAGAGTCATCTGCACTTCTAAGGTTTCCATGACAGCCCATCTTTGCACCTTGGACCAAAAGGTTCCCTTTAGTGAAAGGTGTAGATTTTCCAATATTGCCCCACCTTTGTAGGAGGGTACCCCACATCCTATAGCCAATGATATAGGGATGGGACGGACAGGAAGACCCTAAAGCCAGCTCCCAAGATAGCTGATAAAAACAAGGTTCATCTTTTGTTCTGGGCCCCCTCTGCTTCTTCATCATCCTACCCGTACCTTAGTAACCTAAAGGTAACTCTGGTGTGCTCTCTTGGATCCGGACCAAGAGGCCCTCACACGTGTTGGCAGGTTCCAACTGTGTGCAGTAAAAGTAACCTTAGTTAGAAACAATTCTTGTATTCTTCACTGAGAAGGTCAAGCTTCAGGAAACAGATAAGTATTACGTGTATCCCCCTTCCTGAATATCTTTAGTTTAAAACCCTAATATGGTTTTCCATTACTACTGTATCTAAAGGAACTTGTGTGTATGCATCTGTTTTGTTTGCCTATGATTCAAAAGATATTATTCAGTAAAGAGAATATTTGATTTTACTAAAGAAACCTTGTCAAGCGTTCTCTTTTGGGAAACTGGTTTTCTGGGCGAAACTACTTTCTCTGTATACATAGACCAGAACTCAATATAAGTTTAGACCAATCAATGCGTAGATAAGCATTTCGGCTAACAGCAAAGAGTAGGAGTCAATGGACAGTTCTCACAATGAAGGGAAATAGTCAGCGGGGTTCCACAAGGATCAGTATTGGAGCTGGTACTATTTAATTTATTCATGAATGATCTGGAATTAGGGGTGCACAGTTTAATGGCCAGGTTTGCCGATGACACAAAATTATTCAAGATGGTCAAAAACATGCCTGACTATGAAGAGCTCCAAGAGGACCTTATGGTGATCTCACCCTCTTCTCTCCTTCACTCACAGGATTCCCCCTTTGTTTCTTTTTTCTTTCTTGCTGAGCAGTCCCTCTGTCTATTTTCTTTTGTGTTGGCTTATGGCTGACCCAGCCATGTTATTATATATTTCAGTGCTTGCCCAGCCCAGGGACTTGAAGGAAGAGACAACCTTCATAACCTATACTTCTGAAATGGCACACAAGAGGCTCTTGAAAGTTCAAAAAATAAACAAAATATTTTATTTAACTTGGAGAGGAAAAGGTCAAATGGATTCAGGGATAGAATGTATGAGGTGAACAGATGATAATAACTGAGGTAACTTTGTAATCACACTAAATTTAAGATAATACTTGCCAACAAGTAGGCGTTTCTGCTTTTCCACAAGGTCTTTGAAACTCTGAAGAGAGAGGCTTTATTTTCACTTCTGAGTTCCGCTGAATCATCAAGATATTAGAAGGCAGGGATACACAACCATGTACCCCAAAATCCTTCTCTCTAAACAAACCAGGGATCACTCCTCTCTTTTGAACTATTTCCCTTTTCAATGGGCAGGGAATTAAATCTTTACATTAGAAGCTCTTTCCCTTTCTCTGCTTGAATGGGGTTCTTCAGCAATCCTCCCACTCCTCCTTGCTACCTTCCCAGTCCTCAGTTAATGCTAAACTGCCTTCGTCTACTGTCAGTTCCCAACTGTCATTTCTTAATTGATGCTTTTCACAGAATTCTGTTTGAATTGTCTGTCAGTTAAAGGTTCTCTGACTCTGCTAGGCATTAACCCTTGATAGTCCATCACAGACCTTCACAAACTGGGTGAGTGTGTGACAGCGTGGAAAATGAAGATCAATGTTGGTAAGAAGAAGAAGAGAAGACTGGATTTATACCCTGCCCTTCACTACCCAAAGGAGTATCAGAGTGGCTTACAATCTCCTTTCCCTTCCCTTCCCCACAACAGACACCCTGTGAGGTAGGTGGGGTTGAGACAGCTCTTTCAAGAACTGCTTTTTCAAGAACAGCTCTGAAAGAACTTATGACTGACCCAAGGTCACACCAGCAGCTGCATGTGGAGGAGTGGGGAATCAAGCCTGGTTCTCCCAGATGAGAGTCCCCACTCTTAACCACCACACCAAACTGGTAAGTGTAAGGTGATGTACATTGGGACAAAAATTCCCCACTGCAAGTATAGGCTAAGGGGGTCTGAACTTGCTGAGACTGAGAGGGGAAAAGATCTTGAGGTTGTGGTGGATAGCTTAATGAAAGTGTGTGTTGCAGTGGTAAAAAAGGCAAACTCTCAGTTAGGGATTATTAGGAAAGGGATGAGAATAAAAAGGCCGATACTGTAATGCTCCTGTATAGATCTATGGTGCAGCCTCATTTAGAATACTGCGCACAGTTCTGATCCCCATATCTCTAAAAGGACATTGCAGAGCTGGAAAAAGTATGGAGGAGGGCAACCAAGATGATTTGGGGGTTGGAGTACCTTCCCTATGAAGAAAGTTTGAAAAATTTGGGACTTTTCAGTTTAGAAATGAGATGACTGAAGTGGGGGGCATATGGTACAGGTTTATAAAATTATGCATGGGGTGGAGAGAGTGGGCAAAGAGACCTTTTTCTTCCCTCTCCCAAAATACTAGAACTTGAGGGTATCAAATGAAACTGATGGGCAGTCAGTTCAGAACAGACAAAAGGAAATACTACTTTACACAGAGAGTGATTAAAATGTGGAATTCGCTGCCAGAGGAGGTAGAAATGGTCACAGGAATACATAGCTTTAAAGGGGGATTGAATAGATTCATGGAGGATAAGCCTATCAATGGCTACTAGCCATGGTGACTGATGGGAACCTCCACATTCAGAGGCACTAAGCCTCTGAATCCCAGAGCCAGGAGGCAACATCAAGGGAAGGCCTCAGCCTCTATGCCCTGGTGCTGGCCATCCAGAGGAACTGGTTGGCCATTGTGTGAGACAGGATGCTGGGCTAAATGGACCATTGGTCTAATTCAGTAGGGCTCTTATTATGAATGGAGTAAAACATGTATTTTACACGCTTATAGACCTTTGATATGCAGAAACACATCTGTCAAAACCAAGAGTTTGTTTTGTATATACCAGAGGTATACTACCAGGGGCAATATGCTTTTAGCCCCTTTCGTACAAAATGGCAACCCCGTGTACTGGAAAATAACATGTAGTGTTATTATGTACATTTACAACATCAAAACAGAATGTCTGAAAAGGGCTTCAGAAACTGATCCTATGCCCCCTGGCAGCTCATTAGATGAGCTAGTCAAGGATTGGCATGGCCAACTCTTGGTTGCCATCGATGAGATCGTTCCCCAATGCCCTCTGTGCCCTTGCTCTAAGTGGGCTCCTTGGTTCACTGAGGAGATGCAGCTGATGAAACAAGTGCTCAGATGACTAGAGAGATGGTGGCAGTACGCTCGTGATGAAGCAACAAGAGCATCCTATAGGACGTTTATGAGATCCTATGAGATGGCAGTCAAAGCCATGTAGAGAGAGTTCTACATGGCTGCAGTTGCGTCTGCTAGCTCACACCCGGCACAATTGTTTAGAACTATTCGGTCATTAACAGAGCTGCCACAGGGCAGACCAAATGCTAGGGAATTGGAAATTGGCTGTGAGGCTTTTGCAAGCTATTTTGCAGATACTCCTCAGCGATCTCCCCACCACAGTTGAGACAGTGAGTGAACTTGAGGACCCATGCATGTCTTCTGGGTCTATTCTGGATTATTTCATTCCACTCAGCCTTGAGGAAGTCAACAGATTGCTCTCAACAGTACGCCCAGCCACATGCTGCCTTCACCCATGCCCTTCATGGCTCATAAAAACTGGCCGTGAGGGGTTGCGAGGTGCCCTCAGGGATATTATCAACAAGTCCTTCATTGAGGGACTGTTCCTGGGGGCACTCAAGGAAGCGATGGTCCACCCTCTTTTGAAAAAATCATCCTTGGACCCGGCCAAATTGGCTAACTATTGGCCGGTCTCCGATTTGCCCTATTTGGGCAAATTACTTGAGAGAGTGGCAGTGATTCAGTTGCAGTGCTTTATGGATGACACTTCCATGCTAGACCTGTTCCAGTCTAGCTTTTGGCCAGGCCAGGGGATGGACACTGCACTGGTCACCCTCACAGACGACCTCCAGATGCATCTGGATCGAGGCGGCACAATGATACTGTTGTTGTTGGACCTGTTGATGGTGTTTGACACGGTTGACCATCAGTTACTGACCCACTGCCTCGTGGACACTGGGATCCAGGGGCTTGCCTTGCAATGGCTTGTCACCTTCCTCCGAGCTTGGGGACAGAGGATGGTGTTAGGGGAACAGACGTCCCAGAGGTACCCACTGGTTTTCGGGGTTCCTCAAGGGGTGATGCTATCCCTGATGTTATTTAACATCTACATGTGCCCCCTTGCCCAGATTGCCCAGAGGCATAGGATAGGGTGTCATCAATACACAGATGACACCCAGCTGTATCCATTGTTGGGCGGTCAGTTCAACTCTACCCCAGATGACCTGGAGTGGGCGCTTCAGGACGTGGTAGGCTGAGCCAATTGAAATTGAATCCAGTGAAGATGGAGGTCCTGTGCCTGAGTCGGAGTGGATCAGGGGTAGGGATCCCACTACCAATCTTCAATGGGGCACCATTGGTGCCAGTGCCGAGGGTCAGGAGTTTGGGAGTGCTCCTGGATGTCGCCTTAACAATGGAGGCCCAGGTAGCAGCCAATGCCAAGTCAGCCTTTTACCACCTATGGCTGATCAGGCAGTTGGTTCCCTTTCTTTTTTTTAAAAAAAAAACAATTTATTATTGGATATATCACATGTTCATACAATTTAAACAAACCAATACATATCCATTTTTCTTTCTCCCTCTCCCCCCAAACAAGGCTTCCCGCACTGCTCCAACCCCCTTGATATTTCTCTTATACAATTACATTTACTACTAAACATATTTCTTTTACTAATGGTAACAATTCAAAGATCTGAGTCTCTTTCCACTTCTCCTCAATAGCTGTCAAAACAAATCAAACCACGTTTTACATCCTAATTCTTCAACAAGTATTCTTGAAAGTCTTTCCAGTCTCCGAAAAAGGTTTCGTCTTCTTCATTGTTTAATTTTCTTGTTAATTTGTCCATTTCTACCATAAACAACGTCTTTTTAATCCATTCCCATGTTTCAGGTACTTTATCTTGTTTCCAACATTGAGCAAAAGTCAGTCTAACTGCTGTAATCAAGTACCATAGTAGTGTTCTCTTGGCTACATTTATTTCTTCCATTTTAAGACCTAACAATAACATCTGTGGGTCTTTCTTAAAAGTACATTTCAAAATTTTTTGTATCTCATTGTGGATCTCAGTCCAATACTTTACTGCTTTATCACATGTCCACCACATATGGTAAAAAGACCCTTCATGTTTCTTACATTTCCAACATTTGTTAGACATACTTTCATTTATAATAGCAATTTTTTTAGGCGTCATATACCATCTGTACATCATTTTATAACAATTCTCTTTAACATTTACACAAGTTGAAATTTTCATTGACTTTTTCCACAAATATTCCCAAGATGTCATTAATATCTCATTATTAATATTTACCGCCCATTTTATCATTTGCTCTTTTACAATTTCGTCCTCAGTATACCATTTCAATAAAACCTTGTACAGTTTAGAAATCATTTTTTTACCTTTCTCAAGCCATACAGTTTCAATTTCAGTGTTATTTTCTCTAAAACCATATTCTCTTTTATCGGTCTTAAATAAGTCATAAATCTGTCTATACTTCAACCAATCATATTCAAATTCCACATCAAATCTGTCTTTTAACACAAAGTTTTTCCCTTCTAATTTTAAAAGACTTTTATAAGGTAGCCAATCTAACCCTTGATTTCTTGAATATGGATTAATCACTTCTGCTGGTACTATCCAAAGTGATCTTTCTTCTGAGAAGAATTTTCTATATCTCATCCAAGTCTCGAACAGTGATCGTCTTATGAAGTGGTGTTTGAAAAATTTATCTATTTTTACTTTTCCATACCATAAATATGCATGCCATCCAAACTTGTTATCATGCCCTTCTAGAGCCAATAACTTTTTATTTTCTAAATTAATCCACTGTTCCAACCATGTTAAACAGACGGCATCATAATACAGTCTTAAATTTGGTAGTTGTAGACCTCCTCTTTCCTTTGCATCACATAAAATTTTCATTTTAATCCTTGGCTTTCTTCCTGCCCATACAAATTTCGATAGTTCTTTCTGCCATGTATCCAGTATTTTCCTTTGTTTTAATATTGGAATAGCTTGAAATAAAAACATCAAACGCGGCAAAACATTCATTTTTACAGTTGCAATTCTTCCCAATAGCGATAGATTCAAGGTATCCCATTTCTTCATGTCTTGTTGAATCCTGTGCCAAACCTTTTCATAGTTATTTTTGAACAAATCAATGTTTTTCATGGTCAATTCAATTCCTAAATATTTAGTCTTTGTAACTACTTCACATTGAATTTTCTCTTGAAGTTCTGTTTGTCTTTGTTTCGTCATATTTTTGCACATCACTTTGGTTTTACTTTTATTAACGTTCCCTTTCTTGAATGCAATGACCTGGCAACAGTGAGCCACACTATGGTCACCTCAGGATTAGACTACTGCAATGCTCTCTACATGGGGCTGCCCTTGTCCCAAATTCAGAAGCTGCAGCTAGTGCAAACTGCGGCAGCCAGGCTGCTGATGGGTTTCTCTATATGAGATCATATCCAGGCTGTGCTGAAGGCACTGCACTGGCTGCCAATAGCATACTGGATTCGTTTCAAGCTGCTGATATTGGCCTTTAAAGCCTTATATGGTTGGGGGCCTGCCTAACTGAGGGATGGCCTTTCACCATATGTGCCCCAGAGAGCACTGAGGTCAGGGTCGTAAAATCACCTGACTCTCCCTGGCCCAAAAGATGCCAGACTGGCCATCACAAGAGCCAGGACCAGTCAGAATCTGACATCAGAATTTGAACATACTATGGCCCTTATGGTTCATCACTGGATATTGCCTTTCTTCAATGGACCATGTATAGTAACCACTGCTATCAATATTACCAGCACTTTTGCTGGTAAAATTGTTTGTGAATTTTATTGCATTTATTGTTATGTGAAATGTATTGTATTTATTATTTTATCACATTTTAACTGTGTACGTCTCCTTGAGCCAGATTCCCCTGGCATAGCCAGGATATAAATTGAAAATAATAAATAAATAAATAGTATGCCTATATATTCAGGATATATGAGTTCAGTGCAATCTGTGTATAATGTTCACCTTCAGGTGACCATTACAGGTCTGAGGTAAGGATTACAGACCTCTGGTTCAGATTTTAGACTAAGACAGAGAAGAACTTCTCCCTCCTAATTATTTGGTGCCTCTGGCAGCTATGGCTTATAGCTGTCTCTTTCAGTCTCCTCGTTTTCATCCTCTGCGGTGGCAGTAGCTCTGTCTCTTTGTCCTTCTTAATCCTTCACATTCCCTCTTAACCCTGGAACTGCTACATTAGCATTCAGGACACCAGGAAATCTGGGCATGTAGTTTTTCACAGGGAGCCTGACAGGAAAGAGAACTGGAGTCACAAGGCTAACACTTATGTACCATTTAGAACTTTCAGGGAATAAAACATTTTGTTACACTTTGCTTATAATTACCAGTCCAAATATGAATCACCCCTGGGAATATTAATCCATCACTGATGTTAAACAATCTTGGGTATTAGCTCTTGTATTAAAAACTGTCCACAGACAGGTATTCTGATTATTGCCCCAGTTACAGTCTTCTGCATTATGACTGATTTTCCCTGAAATTATATATGAACAATTAAGGAAGACAAAAACAGTGTTTTAATTACTTTATTATTGGTGTTATTTCTCCATGTTGATGAGGCCTATCAGGAAATGCCATCTCTATGATTCTGGTCCAGGGAAGCCTCATCTCCCACTTTGGCAGGAGACCTCCCACCCCCCGCCCATTCTGCCTGCCACTGCTGAACTGGAGGACAAATGGGTGCAGGGATGGCAGCAAACACTGTTGCCAGTTATGTCATGAAATCACTTCCTGTGCAACCACGAAGTGATATCACGATGTTTGGTAATGCTTCAGCATTCCATCAGAATTCTATGGTTAAACATTCACCCCAGACTGTATGGCAATGCTGGAAGTGACTTCATGATGTCACTGGTGACATTGATCCTCTCCCCTCAGCCAGGCGAGTCTCCTGCTGGTTGCTAGCCACAAGCTTGCAACCTTATTCTGATCTGAAAATGTAATGGTTGCAATTAGCTACATTTGAGAATTTGCATCTTTCTTCACCCTATCAAAGTGCGTATACATGTGAGAAACATTATTTTCTGATGACCTATAGTTTTAAAGAAATAAATAGAACTCAATTTGTATCAGCATATCACTGTTACCTCAATTCTTTCAAAAGATTGCCTTTATTGTGTCAAAGAAAGCTGCATCCCCCACAATATTTCTTCCTGTTTCTTCATATAATTTCCTCAGAATACCCATTTTGGGGATACTGGCTACTATGCTTATATCCTTATACACAGAAATGCCACTGACTCGTGCATTTCCTGGCTTTTAAACCCTCTGTTCACAATTATCTCTCTAGCTCTGTGTGTGCTTATATCTACTGACTAAGAGTTACTTCATGCACCTGATGAAGTAATTCTTCAGCTCATGAAAATGTCTGGTTTAATTAAAATTTTAATCTTTAAGATGCCATGAGATTCATTTTTTTGGCCTTTTCCTTTCACATAAGGAATGATCCCATTTTGTTCTCATACCAGTAGTTTCAAGGCTCTGATTTCTCAAGAGGTACTACATACTAAAGGGCTTGGCATTATGGCAGCGGTCTAAAGACTTGAGGATATTGGATTAAGACATAATTGATGAGCAAAAACTAAATAAGATATCATAGGAAAGAAACAATGTGTAGCCTTGTGGATATTACAATTTACTAGCAGGGAAATATGATAAGTCTAAGACTGTTGCTTCTGTCCCAATGTGGTTTCCAATTATCTTGCATAAAAGCACCTCAGGATTAGAAAAAAATTGCTAATGAACATCCCTTTTAGTGTCAAGAGGCATTTGCTGAGAAATACAGTGTTAATTCTATAGTACTTAGGTCCTTTGGGTAGGAAAGTACAGGAGATTTATGGTGTCTTTCTAATATCTGTTAAAAATAATAAAGAAGAAGCAAATGGCCTTCTGAAATAGGCCACAAAACTACTGATATGGATAAGTGTACAGTTCTGTAGTTCCATAGCAATATTTGAAAGTGATTCTGAATACATTTGTCAGGATAGGCAGATATTCCAGAAGACACAACTTATATTGGTCATCTCATGGTTACTGAGGCTTAGAATAAGGCAGTGCTGCTGAGGTCTTTTTTAAAAAAGTGAATAGAACTACACATATGGTAACTGACTGATGCTTCGTTTGAATTGTATATTGCCCCCCAGTCGGAATGAAGAGACAGACACCAATATGGATTTAACAAGGGCCACTTTATTAATTATTTAATAAGAACAAATACTAGTGAGGGGTTGTCAGAATGTACTGAGGAATATGACAGGTGTCAAACTCCTGACCACCTGCGTTTCCTTCTGGGTGATGCACCTGCTCCGATCGCAAGCCACCGAAGGTAGCTTTTGACCAGCAGCTTGGCATGTTGAAAAGAACCCCTGACCCACCATCCCAGAAGCTGCAAAGGCCCACTAAGGTAGGCCGGGCCAGATTGTTCCAAGGAAGATCACCCCTTCCAGGCCTTGAGCCGCAAAGGCCCAAAAGCCGTTCCAGGAGGACCCTTTATTTCCTTTATAACCATTCCCCGGTGCTCACCATTTCCATCCAGATCGCGCTGCCCCGCCAAACTTAAAGTGACCTTACTATTTAACAACCCAGCCCCCCAAAGCCAATATACCAACACCACCATCATCAGTGCAAGGTAGGCAAAAACACCGCCATCCACAGGCCAAACCGATGGAGGTGAAAAATTCCTACCTGGCTCCAGGAAAAGGCAGCCGGTCAGACCTGCACTAAAAATAGGGCGGGAGGGTGGGCCAAGCGCGCCAACGTACTGGTGAGGAGGGGGGGCAAGAGCCAGACCTAAATAGGGCTCGCATAATGTGTTTAAACTAGTTATTTTCTTCGTCATGCTAAGCATTTGGTTGAATCATTGCTAGGTTAGCATTTTAGGATTTAACCAGGATTTGACAATTTTGAATGGTAAACAGATGACTGCCAGATGTTAGCACTGTATTGCACTATTTTAATATGCTAGTGATGTAAAAACAAACACACATTGTTTCCCCTTTACAGATCTCTAGAACATTGCTTCAGGGTTAACACAATACAGAGATGATTCATTCCACCTCCACAAATAATAACAAAATATTAGTAGATGTGAGCAGGGGTCTTTTCATAGAAAAAGAGCTGCAGGAGCTCATTAGCATATGGTATGCTAATGAGCTACTAGGCTATTAGCATATGCCACACCCCCTGACATCACCAGAAGTGATGTCAGGAGGGGAAGCAAAAGGGGGGAGATGCATCTTCGATAGCCTTCCCTTCCCCAGCTGGCCTGGGTGGGAGAGTGAAGAGAGAAGGGGTTTAAAGTTTAAACCCCTTCTCACTAGAGTTGGGCCACAGAAGGAGGAAAGAGGGAAGGAAAGAGAGAGAGCAGAGAGAAGGAAAGAGGGAAAGAAAGAGAAGGAAAGAAGGAGGGAAAGAAAGAGAGAGAAGGGAAGAAAGAGGGAAACGGGGAAAGGAGGAAAAAAGAGAAGAAGGCAGGAAAGAGGAAAAGGAGAGAAAGAAAGGAGGGAATGAAAGAAATTTGGCGGCAATTCGGCCCCATTATATCCTATGGGCCATTGAAGTCAATGGTGAAAACATAGGGTATATTCTGGGGGCTGAAGGGGAGGGGGTTTGAGGAAGAGGCTTCAAACTCAGAGGGTAGCTGTTGGAGCCTCTCCCCAAGATACCCACCAAGTTTCAAGAACATTGGACCAGGGGGTCCAATTCTATAGGCCTCCAAACAGGTTGCCCCATCCCCTCCATTATTCTCTATGGTGGGGGAAAAGTTACTTTTTTCCCACAGTGCTGTTAGTTGCTCGGGGGGGGGTTGAGGGAGAGGCTTCAAATTTTCAGGGTAGCTTTGGGAGCCTCTCCCCACCTCCACGTCTCAAAGCAATTGGACCAATGGGCCTAATTCTATGGGCACCCAAACAGGTTACCCCCATTACCTCCATTGTTTCCAATGGGGAAACCCAGCCAGCAGCACTTAAGGCAGGCAAGCAGGCAGCCATCCAGCAGTCCGAGTCTCCCAGAGAATCTCAGGGAAAGTGAACTGTCTTGGGAGGTGCTTGTTTGCCATGAGAACAAGTGGCACACTCCAGAACAAGTGGCACTGTGGCAGTGCAAGCATGCCACAGTGCCACACAGAAACCCCAAAAGACCAAAAGGAACAACATTTATACATGTATAAATTGATGGTGCAACCTCATTAGACCATTCACACCACACACACCTCAAAAAGAATATTTATAGCACTGGGGAAAATGCAGAAAAGGGCAACTGCAGATGAAAGGAAGTACTTCTTCACCTGGAATTCACTGCTACAGGAGGTGGTGGTGATTGGCATGAACAGCTTCCAGATGGAATTTGACAAACGTATGGAGGCTGGAGCAGACAGGAAAAAAACAACCCCCCCCCAACCAAGCAACAGCAACCAGCCATTTGTTTATAAATCCTCTTGTATTCTTTTTGAAACCATTGACTTTTAGTCCTTGCATAAGCAAAAAGCTTTGGGGACTTAGCTAAAGATATACTCTTGATTTGCTTCTTTCTGTTTTTTTATATTTGTATGTGTGTGCACATGTGCGCCTATGTCTGGTGATTTTCATAGTGAAATGAAAAAATAGTACTGAAGTATACCATTCATGATTCCTGAGAATGGGCTTGTGTTGGATTTTCACAAGCATCTTGTATGTAATATGCTTCCTTTTTTATTCTTTGGCAAGCTGTAACTAACATTCCATTTTAATTATATTAGTTCTGCTTTATGTGATATTTGTAGTTACTGCAATGTTTCTGACCACAAATAGGTTCAGATGTCAGTCTAGATTGCTCTAATTTTGTACAAAATCAAAAGAGAGTTCAGCCCCTTACCATTCACAATAAGCTCTCACAGATAAACCTTCACAACTTGTATCATTACGAACCATGAACAGAGACCAATTGCACAAGAAAATTGCTTCCAGAACAAAAAGGTGGTTTAAAAAAGTGAGTGAAAAGATATATTATAGAGAAAAGCCACAGGTTCACTAGCTAATGAAATCTGGTGGGGAAAATGCCTTCCTGATCCCAAATATGGCAAGCAGTGCCTACCTAAGAACAAAACCAAACTTGTTTCAATTCCACAAATAATAATTTTATGTTTGTAGTTGCACGGCACTCAATGTCCTCTGATTGTCTGAAGGGTGAAACTACAAGGTCATTTGTGTGTATTGGGGAGGACCTTTTATAAAATATCAGTCTTGAGGCAGCTCTTAACAAGTGATTCAGCTTTATTAACCATAACAATCAACAACAATACAGTAAGTAGCTCAACTTATACTCTTTTGGCCGGGCAAACCATGCCTCATAACTCAAAGATAAAGACCAATAGTTGTTTCTCCCTCCAAACCATCCCTAAGCTCTGATTGGCCCCATATGCAAGGTAGCCAATCAGAACGTGCAGCTTAGGATACCAGGCCTCTATGGACTTGTGGGCTATGGAGCTCAAGTCACACAACTGTATGTATTAAGACAATACATAACACCTTTCTTGATCCAGTAAACCTCAATGAAGGACCAAATGGAATGTTAATTTTTACATGAGTGCTCGTTGGAGACTTGTAGCTGCACTGCAGCTGCAAGTTCCTGCTGGTATCTCCATTTAGAAGGACTGCAGAAGCCCAGTGTGGATTGTGAACTGTGCGGCAGGGTGCGGAAAAACTCTAGCCTTGCCTGGCACCATTTTCCTGACCCTAAACAGTCCAAGGGGTATTATATACTCCACTGGGGGATGCATATACAAGCATTTGGTACACAGGCAGCCCATAACAGGGCAAATAATGCTCCAGGTCTGTTTTCGCTTGGGAAAACAGTGAGGGTAAGCAGGAGTCCTCTCCCCTTCCCTACAGTACCAAACTAAATTGGACCCCTAAGGCTATTCTAAATGAGGTGGCCATGGGGAATTAGCATCTGTAGTATGGCTGCAAGTCCTCATGACAAATTTGTGTAAAAAGTAATGTGTATTTTGGCCCTAAGACTGATTTTAAGCAGCCGTATTTGATATATCACACTCCCCTCCCCTCCTGATGCAAGATTTCTTTACCATGCTGGGATTGTGTTACATTAATTCATCTTCACATTTTTTTAGTTTACACCTTTTGTTACAACCCCCAACATCATTTTTCTAGGCTGTCATATAGCTATCTTTTCAAAGAATATGATCATTTCTAAACATAAATTACATAGTAGCTTTTTCACCATGGTTTGTTACCATGTAGGGGGAAAAATCTAGAACAGAAATAATAAGATATCCTTTACAAATCAGCTGTGCATGTTGATTTGGTGCTATTAAATTATTTAGCATGGCAATTTTTGAGTTTGTTAGAATCACTGCAACATACAAAATGAATTGGGTCCTATTCTACATGGATCTCATAGTATGCAGAACTATGGTCCTTGAGTTTTATTATTGAGCACTTTGATGTGGAATGTTTTATCTGTTTTTATGTTGTTTTATCCTTGGCACATGGTTACCTTATTGTAAGCTACCCTGAGCCCATTCGCAGGGAGGGTGGGGTAAAAATGGAAATGATGATGATGATGATGATGATGATGATGATGATGATGATGATGATGATGATGATAATAATAATAATAATAATAATAATAATAGAGTTTATGATCACATATCACGGACAAATGAAAAGGGAGAAGAAAAGTAATTGCTGAGGGTGAGCTGTAAACATTACATAGGATAGGTGAATCCATAAAGGCTTGATATTTACTCAGTCAGTGAGGTACTACTGACAGCAATTTTCATGTGTTAAGTGCTTATTTGAAAATGCCCTCAAGTGAAAACAGTGTTAAATGTGATAAACTCACATACAGATAATATTTCTGTCATAGGGTTGGATTCAGCCTATACATTTCTGTGGGTTGCAAGGGTAGCCTCCAAATGTCTCTCAAATCCCGTTACTGGAAAATGGATTGGGGGAGGATGTTTTGGGTTGCTGTGGGAGGATGAAGCTCCCTTCCTCGTGCTCTGTGGGCAGAAATCCTTGCTTCCATGGGAAATTCTAGCCAGGATCTAAGGCTAGAGGCTGCTTTCAGTAACACAACTATGAGTTTCTTTCCGCGGAACAAGAAGAATTGCAGTGCTGGGGAAAAAAACACATTAATTTCTATTGTTTTACCAGGGAAATCAATGTTGTACTTTTAAGCAAAAGAGGAAGCGAAGAGTTGACCAGAACCATGAGGTAGTGTTGATTGTGAAGTGTGTTGCAAAAAGATGATAGGATCTTGGTGGCAGGAATAATAACACTATTATTTGTTACCATGGCAACAAAGACTAAGAGAAAAATTAGAAAGAACTTGACTCTTCAAAGCTTACTTTGGGAGCTTCAGAGAGATCAAGACTGACATGCCAAACCTGTGCTTTCTCATTTGGGTTTCTAACACACTTTTAAAAATCAGTGATTTAGTTTTTATATTTATTATAAGAGAGAGAAACATGTTTTGTTGCTGGTTTTCCCTAAAATGTAAACACTGAAAAGACTGTTTTTAGAATATTATGGTATTTATTATTCTTGTGCTCACTCACTTTCATACAAGCTGTGTACATATGTTTTTAAATATTATGAACAACCATGAGACTCCAATGACTTCTTTCGTGACCAAATTTTTAAGACCAACAAAGGTTTATTCAAGGTATCAGCTTTCATGTGCATGCACACTTCTGCAGATACATTGAAATGGAAGCTAACAGTTCAAATATATAGGCAGATGCCTCTACATAGGTGAACAGTAAATTAGCATACAACTTAATGAAGGCGTTTTGACATATACAAAGACAAAACAGCAATAACGAACTAAGTTCATACAGTCACCGTGTGTTTGGATTTAATAAGGGTGGAAAACAGTGGGACAATAAATATGTCAAAATAGGAGAGAGATGTGTAAAAGTATCCTTCTTAATTGTCAAAGGTAATAAACTGATTCTGTTGTTATGCCCCATTTGTTTCCTCTCAAGCATTAACAACATCCTTTCCCCAGAGCTGGGGTGCAGTGTCATGTCAGAGAAATGCACTCCAATATTCATTGCATTACATTCACCATTCTTATACCATTTCAAAAAAGAAATACACTAATATACAGACGATAGCCCTTCTTGGTGAGGACACATATGCAAGGACTAAATGAGTTTAGCATATATAGGCCGAGTACAGACTGGCAATTTGTCCCGGTAGCCACTCGCAGCAAAAAAAACCCGGATTAAACTATACCGGGTTTTCCCGTCCACACAGCGAGGGCCGCTGCTGGAAGATACGGGACGGAGGCGCGCGGGAGCGTTCAGACTGCCACGCCGGAGGTGTGCTATATTCGCCGTTTCCCCATTAATTCGGCTGTGGGTGTATGGGTGTATGTGCACCACATTGGGCAGTGGAGCAGAGCACAGCCAATCACAGTGCTGCTGCCTCGTGCCCAATGCGGGTTGCTCCCGGCTTTTCGCCTGCGCGTTCAGACTCCCCGGAAGCGGAGAAACGCGCGACGAACGCGGGCTTTTGGATTTGCGAAGGCTTTTATCAGGTGTTTTTTTAATCCGGCACTGAAGCGCGAGGGCTCCGGTAAACTCCGGGTGGGGGACGCCAGGCAGATGTGCCTGTGTGAACATTCCATTTAATCCGATATTGAGTCGCTGTCAGCCCGGGTCCCATCCCGGGGCAAATTGCCAGTCTGTACTCGGCCCTAATGAGATAAGAAACTAATATCCCTGTTGAGTCCTGGGGAGGTCTTCGTTCCAAGTGCTGTGATAACTTGCAATTCAGCAATTTCCTTTCCATTCTGTTCCTGAAGTTGCTTTGTAATAAAACAGCTACTTTGAGGTCGCCCATAGAATGTTCTGGAAAGTTGAAGTGTCCTCCTACAAGTTTATCAGTGTTGTGATTCCTGATGTCAGATTTGTGTCCATTTATCCTTCAGTGTAGGGTTTGTCCTGTTTGCCCTATGTAGAAAACTGAAGGGCATGTTCATACCTTGAATAAACCTTTGTTGGTCTTAAGGGCACTATTGGACTCAAAATGTGCTCTACTATTTCAGACCAACACAGCTGCCCACCTGGATCTTCTTTCATGACCAATACACTTAGTGAGAACTAATAATGACAATTGCCTGAAGTTGGATTGCTGATTTACCATTGCTTGGTTTGATATGATCTTATCCTTTTATAAGATACTATTGCAACATAGAAACTACTTCTATATGGTCCACTTTCATGTCACATCTGTAACATCACATCAGGAAAAAGCACAGCTTTATGAAGTCTGTCATGTTCTTTAGTCTCACTTTCTGCCAATTTATCCAGTGTTTTAGACCAGAAGTTGTTGTGATACCAGTACATTTGTGAACCCTACACCTTTACATTTGTATGGATATGAACATGGTCATGTCACTTGCTCATGATTTATCTAGTTGTTTTATCGCTGTTTATCTGATTTAACATTTCGCCCCTTATTGGCTAGTTGGCTGCCTGCCTAAATTATTTTTTGCCTACATGGCATTGCCTACAAGGTCCAGATTTTGGTTGAATTTACTGCTCTTTCCCCCTTTTTTGAATGTTTATATGGGGAAATAAGGCCTGGATCCACAGCAGAACCCCAAATACTGCTTTCACTGTTTTGGCAAACTCAAGCAAAAAACAACCCTGAGCTAAAATAAAAAAATCACTCAATCCTGTCAGAACGGTTGTTAGAAACCTTTGAAAACAAGAAAGGAACTGTGTTACATAGTAATGTGAAAGGGCAGAATTGGAGGAAGAGAAGCTAGTAAAAAACAATGTTATAGGTTTCTCTCATTCTCTGTTACATGAGCTGATTTGATAGGAGAATGCGATTATCTGCTGTATGTACAGTAAAGAGCAATTCATGAACCTTTATAATTTCATCTGGTTTCAGTGCTTAAGTGCAATATATAGCTGCCTGCTGTCAACAGACTGTGAACAATTTTAAATGCTCACAGTTCAGATAAATGCTGTTCTTGGAATGGAGGCGCAAAGTATCAAGTGAAATAAATTGTGTGAAGTTTTTACTGTATTTCTCTTCTTTCATGCAACTGTATTTCTCTTCTTTCATGCCTGAGATTTATGCTTGCAGTACTAATACAGCAGACAAAGTAAAATTACTGTAAGTGAATCCTGTAGAAGTACTATAAATGAATCCTAAAATGTCCAGTTTTCCACTGAGTCTTTTTGCCACTGTGTCAAAGTAGTATTGCAGCATATATTCTCATATTATAATCTAATAAAATTTATTCTGCCCCCCCTTTGTAGTTTGAGATCTGGTTCATTGCACAAAGACTTGCCTCTCGAGGATTCTCCATCCCCAGAGGGAAATAAATTGAGAACTGGCTGGCTGGCATCATAGCTTTCAGTTGTGGAAATTATTACTACTTCACAGATCTCATAGTGATCAGAATTTCAGTTTGTGGGCCAAATGCTGCAACTGTGGTAATGATTTTCTTTCAGATAAATACTATAAAAATAATGCAATAACTTCATCCAAAATTATTCTCTTCTTACTCTACGAATTGCTTTCATTTATGTCAATAGAATTATAGAGCGAAAACACTTGGCATCAAATGCAGCTTGGTGGTGGAGTGATTATGAATGCAGAATACAATTGCTTATGAATACAATTTTAGGTTTGTTTTATAAACAATTTTGAATTTCTCCCTGCTCTTTCAGCGCTAAAATTCATGCTTTGGTTTTGCTATTCCTGTATGTGGATCTAATCCATACTAGTTTATTCTGTACCATTTTCTTTTCACTGAACAAAGATGGATAAGACCTCCAAGCTACATTCCACAATTTGGAAATGTTCAATTTAAAGAAAAGCACTTTGCATGTATTTTTATTCATGCAGAGGAAAAATGACAGGATCAGTAATTATGAAACAGTTGATGCAGCTTATACAACAGGGCATATTATAATCAACTGGCAAAGTGCTAAACACTAGAAAGACAGACAGCAAGCAAATATAAAACAAGTGGAAAAATTGCCTAAAACTTGATAGAACATGGGGAACAGAAATAAGGGAGCTCCTCAAGCACTTTTGTTGTTGTTGTTCAATCGCACAGTCGAGTCCGACTCTTCGCAATCCCACGAACCAGATTACGCCAGGCCCTCCTGTCTTCCGCTGTCCGCTGAAGTTTGCTCAATTTCATGTTCGTTGCATTGATGACACTGTCTAACCATCTCATCCTTTGACGTTCCCTTCTTCTTTGACCTTCAATCTTTCCCAGCATCAGGGTCTTCTCCAGTGAATGCTCCCTTCTCATTTGGTGGCCAAAATATTTGAGCTTCAACTTCAGGATCTGGCCCTCCAGGGAACAGTCAGGGTTGATTTCTTTTAGGATTGAATGATTTGATCTCCTTGCAGTCCAAGAGACTCTCAAGAGTCTTCTCCAGTACCATAGTTTAAAATAATCTATTCTTCAGCGCTCGGCCTTCCTTATTGTCCAACTCTCGCAGCCATACATTACTACGGGGAATACCATTGCTTTGACCATGTGGACTTTTGTTGGCAGGGTGATGTCTCTGCTTTTTATCATGCTGTTTAGGTTTGCCATCACTTTCCTCCCAAGGAGCAGGCGTCTTTTAATTTCATGGCTGCAGTCACCATCTGCAGTGATCTGGGATCCCAGGAACATGAAGTCTGTCACTACTTCTACGACTTCCCCTTCTATTTGCCAAGGGGTGATGGGGCCAGATGCCATGATCTTAGTTTTTTTGATGTTGAGCTTCAAGCCCACTTTTGCGCTCTCCTCTTTCACCCTGAGCAAGAGGCTCTTTAGGTCCTCTTCACTTTCTGCCATCAGAGTGGTATCGTCTGCATATCTGAGGTTATTGATCTTTTCCCCAGCAATCGTAACTCCAGCTTGTGATTCATCCAGGCCAGCATTTCGCATGATGTACTTGGCATATAAATTAAATAAGCAAGGTGACAATATACATCCTTGTCGTACTCCTTTTCCTATGCTAAACCAATCAGTTATTCCATATCCGGTTCTAACTGTTGCTTCTTGACCCTTATACAGGTTTCTCAGGAGACATGTGAGGTGGTCTAGTACTCCCATCTCTTTAAGAACCTGCCATAGTTTATTGTGATCCGCATAATCAAAGGCTTTAGCATAGTCAATGAAGCAGAAGTAGATGTTTTTCTGGTACTCTCTTGCTTTCTCTATAATCCAGCGAATGTTGGCAATTTGATCTCTAGTTCCTCTACCTCTTCGAAACCCAGCTTGTATTTCTGGCAGTTCTCTATCCACGTACTGTTGGAGCCTAGCTTATAGGATCTTGAGCATGACCTTGCTAGCGTGTGAAATGAGTGCAATTGTGCAATAGTTTGAACATTCCTTGGCATTGCCCTTCTTTGGGATTGGAATGTAAACTGACCTTTTCCAATCCTGTGGCAACTGTTGTGTTTTCCAAATTTGTTGGCAAATTGAGTGCAGCACTTTAACAGCATCTTCTTTTAAGACTTTGAATAACTCAGCTGGGATACCATCACCTCCACTAGCTTTGTTGTTAGCAATGCTTTCTAAGGCCCATTTAACTTCGCATTCCAAGATGTCTGGCTCAAGGTCAGTGATTATACCGTTGTGGTTGTCAAGGACATTGAGGTCCTTCTTGTATAGTTCTTCTGTGTATTCTTGCCATCTTTTCCTAATCTCTTCTGCTTCTGTTAGGTCCCTACCGTTTTTGTCCTTTATCGTGGCCAGCTTTGCGTGGAATGTTCCCTTGATTTCTCCAATTTTCTTGAAGAGATCTCTAGTCCTTCCCGATCTATTGTTTTCCTCTATTACTTTGCATTGTTCATTCAGGAAAGCCTCCTTATCTCTCCTTGCTGTTCTCTGGAAATCTGCATTCAGTTGGGCAAATCTTTCCTTTTCAGCGTTGCCTTTAGCTTTCTTTCTTTCCTCTGCTATGTGTAAAGCCTCATCAGACAGACACTTTGCTTTCTTGCATTTCTTTTTCTTTGGGATGGCGGTGATTGCTGCCTCCTTTACAATGTCACAGACCTCTGTCCATAGTTCTTCAGGCACTCTGTCTATCAAATCTAGTCTCTTAAACATATTCTTCACCTCTACTGTATATTCATCGGGGATGCGATCTAGGTCAAATCTGAATGGCCTTGTGGTTTTCCCAACTTTCTTCAATTTAAGTCTGAATTTTGCAATGAGTAGCTCATGATCTGAGCCACAGTCAGCTCCAGGTCTTGTTTTTACTGACTGGATAGAGCTTCTCCATCTTTGACTGCAAATTATATAGTCAATCTGATTTCGGTGTTGCCCATCTGGTGATGTCCATGTGTAGAGACGCCTCTTAGGTTGTTGGAAAAGGGTGTTTGCTATGACCAGCGTGTTCTCTTGACAAAACTCTGTTAGCCTTTGCCCTGCTTCATTTTGTTCTCCAAGGCCAAAATTGTCTGTTATTCCAGTTACCTTTTGATTTCCTACTTTAGCATTCCAGTCCCCTATGATGATGAGGACATCATTTTTTGATGTTAGTTCTATGAGCTGTTGTAGGTCTTCATAGAACTGGTCCACTTCAGCCTCTTCTGCATCAGTGGTTGGGGCATAGACTTGGATTACTGTGATGTTGAATGGTTTGCCTTGGATTTGGACCGAGATCATCCTGTCATTTTTGAGATTGTATCCCAATACTGCCTTTCTCACTCTCTTGTTGACTATAAAGGCCACACCATTTTTTCTATGGGATTCCTGGCCACAGTTGTAGATATGATGGTCTTCTGAGTTAAATTCGCCCATTCCTGTCCACTTTAGTTCACTGACTCCCAAGATGTCAATGTTCACTCTTGCCATCTCATTTTTGACCACGTCAAGCTTACCTTGATTCATAGATCTTACATTCCAGGTTCCTATGCAGTATTGTTCTTTGCAGCATCGGACTTTCCTTTCACCGTCAGACACATCCACAACTGAGCGTCCTTTTGGCTTTGGCCCAGCCGCTTCACTCTTTCTGGGATTACTCGTATTTGCCCTCTGCTCTTCCCCAGTAGCATATTGGACACCTTCTGACCTGAGGGGCTCATCTTTCGGAGTCATATCTTTTAGCTTTTTGTTACTGTCTATGGGGTTTTCTTGGCAAAGATACTGGAGTTGGTTGCCATTTCCTTCTCCAGGGGATCACGCTTGGTCTGAATTCTCTGCTGTGGCCTGTCTGTCCTGGGTGGCCCTCCATGGCATAGCATACAGCCTCATTGAACCACGCAAGCCCCTTCGCCACAACAAGACAGTGATCCATGATCACTCAAGCACTAAAGAGCCCTAAAGTAACCCCTATGGGGGTGTACACATTTGCAGTGATTACAAATGTACCCTGAACAAGGCGTTACAGGACCACGCATACCCAGTACCAGTGGTCAGCCATGTTTTGGCCTCGTTAGCAGGGGTGCGGGTTTTCAGCAAATTAGATCTGGTCCAGACTTACCAGCATCTGCTGGTGGACAATGCCACCGCAGAGGCCCAGATGATAGTTATGCACAGAGGGCTTTCAAGGTTCGGCGGCTGCAGTTTATGATCAGCGTGGCCCCAGGGATCTTTCAAAATCTCATGGACTATCTCCTAAAAGGCATCCCAGGAGTCCAGCTGTTTTTTGACGATGTTCTGATCGTGGCCCTGGACTCCAAGACCTTCGCAGCCAGCTCTGGACGGTGCTTCAACGTTTAGACTCCACCAGCCTCATGGTGAAGTGGGAGAAATGCCTCCTGGGAGTGCCGTGGGTAGAATTCTTGGGGTTCACCGTGGATGTGCAGGGAATCCACCCCACGGATGACAAGATCTGGGCCATCATGCAATCTCCTGCCCCTTCACCAAGGCAGAACTTCAATCCTTCTTAGGCCTATTAAACTTTTATCATTCCTTTCTCCCCCACAAGGCCACCATGGCAGAGCCCCTCCACTGACTCCTAGATAAGCACGCCCCCTGGACCTGGGTCCCCAAACATGCTTCTGCCTTCCAGGCAGTCAAGAAACTGTTGTCTTCCAATGCTGGCCTTGCCCACTTTGATTAAACCTTGCCTGTGGTGTTAGCTTTTGATGCGTCTCCTTATGGGGTTGGGGCAGTCCTGGGGCACCAGTTGGCTGATGGCCACAAGGTTCTGGTCGCCTATTACTCTCAAACATTGTCGGCAGCAGAGTGAAACTACGCTCAGACTGATAAGGAATCTCTGGCAATTGTGGAGGGGGTGAAAAAAATTCACGATTATTTGTATGGCTGGCCCTTCACGATTGTCATAGATCACAAGCCCCTCTTAGGCCTCCTCGCCCCCAACCACCAGACCCCATAGATGCTGTCTTCCAGGGTGCTGCGCTGGTCGATCTTCCTGGTGGGGTATCAATATTCGCTTCTCCACCACCCCGGTAAGGCAATGGGCCACACCGATACCCTGAGCCTCCTCCCGTTGTCATCCTCTGATCCTGCCCCTGCCCCGGCTCATCACATCACCCTGCTGGAGTCCCTGACCGAGAGGCCAGTCCAGGTCATGGAAGTGGCCCACCACACTGCCTGAGATTGCATCCACTCCTGAGTCTTGGACTGGGTGGAGAGGGGCCCGCTGGCCAGGTGGGGCCTGAGTTTGCTCCTTTCTTGTTGTGTAGGGATGAGCTGTCCTCCCACAAAGGGTGCCTGCTGTGGGGTAGCTGGGTGGTGGTTCTCACTCCATTACACAAACGGGTCTTAACCGCTCTGCATAAAACACATCCAGGGATTGTCAGAATGAAAGCACTAGCACATAGTTATGTGTGGTGGACGGGGTTAGATAGCAAGATAGAGGAAAAGGTAAAGCAATGTTGGAAATGCCAGGAGTCTTGACCCAAGCTGCCAAAAGCCCCAGTGCAGCCATGGGACTCATCACATCGCACGGTTACACTTGGATTTTGTGGGACCATTCCAGAGCCAGGTCTTCTTCATCCTTGTAGATGCATACACAAAATGGCTGGAGGTTGTGCCAGTCCTCTCCACCTCCTCCCGCTCAGCCATTCGTGCAATGTGGAGGATTTTAGTGCTCAAAGTATTACTGACACTTTGGTCACGGACAATGGGACGGTATTCACCTCCGCAGAGTTCCAAGAGTTTGTCCAATACTATGGAATCAGGCACATACGGTCTGCCCCATTCCACCCAGCAACAAATGGCCAGGCAGAACGAAGGCGGCCCTATGTTGCATAGACCCCAGGGACTGGGACTATAAACTGGCAGCCTTCCTATTTGGCCAGTGCACGACCCCCCACACGGTGACCAGGCAGAACCCAGCCGAACTACTCTTGGGTCAGTACCTAATGACATGGCTGGATCGCCTTCACGCAGACTGGGCACCAGAACTTAGCCCAGGCACCGAAGAGCAAGCAGCCATGTGGGGATTCTTTCCAGGGGACCCCACATGAATTCCAGCCAGGGTGATCCAGGTGATAGGGCTGCACTCCTATGAGATCTCCAGTGAGGACGGCCAAGTACTAAAGCGGCACATCAATCAGCTGTGCTCCCACCTACTCCCGGTGGACCCTGACAGCGAATACGAGAACCCCGACCTCCGAACAAGGGGCAACCGCTCCTGCGCAACTGGCCACAAGTACAGTACCCGAGGCAGGAGAAACCATCCCCACAGATCCACCCAGTAACCAGTAACAAAGCAACGCAACCGTCCCAGTCGAACAACCAGGAGAAGCCCCATCAACACTGGCACCTGCAACAGCCCAGACACCGGCAAGAACAACCATGGAAAGCACGGCCACAGCTACAGAAGTTCACCGCTCCACTAGAGAGTGGAGAAAATCCACATACCTGCAGGACTATGTCAGCTAGGGCACTCTGAACCAAGGGGGAAGGGGGGTTATGTACCCAGGGCGACCACACACATGGTCGGATACACACAACAGGGTGAAGGGCCAAAGCTTCATTCCTAAAGACAATAGCCTAAACGAATCCTAGCCTGCACCTATCGGAAAGCTAAGATCCAAGAAGAGATCTATGGACGAAAGTACACTGTAAATATCCTATCACGGGTGTGGGTGTGTGTTTGGGTGTGGTGTGACTTAGGAATATAAGCCGGTCTGCGAGCTGGCTAAAGCATCTCAAGATCTGACTGTAAGCAATAAAGTATGAGCTGAAATCACTCTCCAATGCATCAGTCTCAGTATTTTATACCCACTAAACCAAATTTTAACATCATCTTAAACATGTGCTTTCTCATTAAAAAGTATGACCACTCATTTTTTAAAAAAACAAGGGGAACAGGTAAATTGGGCCCCCTTTGTGAGTGACAGAACATGGGGGAGACAGATCTGGAAGAGTGACATGTGAATACCTCCCCTGTTCTGTATGTATATAAGAAGCAATTCAACCTGATCCCAGACTGTCTGAAGTATGCCCCACTAATCCCAACAGGGCTTACTCCAAAGTAAGTGCACACAGGACTGCTGTCTGGCTTAATTATTTGATAAAACTCACTTCCAAGGAAACCTGCTGGGATTTCAATTAAGGCTGCAGACCTGTGCCCATTTACCTAGATGTAAGTGCTGTTGAACTCAGCAGAGCTTACTGCTGAGTAAAGGTGGTGCTGTGATTTAGAAGATCCCAAGGTAAAGAAACCATCCAGCTGATGTTAAATAAAGCACAACCCTATGCTGAGTTACTCCAGTCTAAATTGGAAATCTCCAGTCTAAACTGGAAAGAAGGAAATCAAATTAAAAAATATGGGATTTGTTCTGAGTCGTGAGTTTAGGAGCCAAGTGGACTGTATATCTTAGGGATTGTAACAGCATGTGTCATTTTCAAGGGGTTTTTGCAAGCACTTCAACTCCCCTCTAGTCAATTACACTCCAAAAATTTTGCAGTGGGGTCCTTGAGAGGTGCTCTTCTGTGTCCTAGCCTCTCTCTTTGTTTGAAGAGCCATTAAGAATGCTTGGCTTGCACACACAAATCACTGATTCCTTCTCCCAAGTCTCTTGAATACTTAGATCAGACTTAGGAAGATACAAGCTAATTGCTAATAATATAGAGAAAGAAACCAGCCAGCATGGAGGGAGTGGCCTGGCATATGGCACATGAACAGCTTTCAATGCTCAATCCAAAATATTAATGAGATCACAGCAACCTACAGGCTGCAGTGAATGCAATACAGAGGAGAGTCTCCTCTGTCTTGCATTTACTGGAAAAAAATGAAGTAAAAGTTTCAAGAATTCCAATTGGCAAATATTTTATAACTGAAGTTTTGCCATGAAGCCATGGAATTTTTAAAGACTTTAATATCACTGTGTGGCTGAACTGTGAAGAGCATGTGCCAGGGCAATGGACGGAGTTGTTGCCCTAAGTGGAGTTCCCAGTGCTGGATTACGGACTGCATACTGTGGCCAAGGGAAGCCTTGTGCCCAAGAAGCATGTCAAGCCAGATGTGGACCCAGAAGTACAGGAGCCTTCTGCCCCTATACCTTTGCATCGGCGGAAGGACTGTGATGCAGACCAGCCGCCCTGGACTCTAAGTGCACAGAGACAGTAACTGACCTGAAGAGAATCCATATTCTTACAGAGGATCAGTGTTCCTGTACAGAAGCCATGAGGAAACCTCTTCTCCACCACGTAGCACATTTCACCCCCAGCCCAAATCATTTACAAACAAAGACTGCTGCCCAGGTATAGACAAAAGAAGTCATTTAGCCTTCTTGCCACCCATCTAGGTAATGCCTACACCAAGCATTGGATCGTTACTATGAAGCACCGAACCTGCACTATGATTGGATTTCTTCACCCTCTCCTTTGTCTCACTGCCTTCCCCAAGAGGTGTGACTCCTTGTTGACCATTAATTTTCAATTGCCAAACCGTCAGTCCCTTTTGTGTCCCCCATCTAGAGTATAGTTTTTTCTAGTACTTCCTGGGAACCAGTGACGACATGGCCATTGCCTCAGGTCACAAATTAGGTATTTAAGGTGAGCTCTCCTTGAGCTCGCTCTCTTCTTCTCTTTGCCCCATCCTACCTTGTTGGTTCCATTCTCAGCCAGTTTGGAATCAGTCCACATCTGTCACTGGCAATGCTCCCTCTAAACTGTGGATTCTTGTGAGCAAAAATTCTACTTTGTGAGCTACTGGCATTAAAGTTGTGAGTGAGCAATTTGGCTTCTGCATCAATTAATTTGATTTGGAGCCATCCTTCCAGAGCTAAGACAAAAATCTGTGAACTAAAGGCTAAAAATTGTGAGCTAGTTCATACTAACTCAGCTAAGAGGGAACACTGGTCACTGGTCAGCTCATGGTTTACCCTCACTCCCATTGTCTATGTTTTGCTGCATGATCTATTCATCTCATCAGACAAGTAATGTATTACCCACCAACAATATTGCAGCTCATGCAAACGTCACTATCCTTTCAACTCTGTATTCCTAGTTCTGTATTGTGTATGTATATGTTTGATCATTATTTGTATGCTTGAGGATCATTTAGTAAAGAAATCAATTATTTTAGCAACATAGCTTCCTCATCTATTCATGGGCTCTGACTTTGGTATACATGGGTTATGACCCTATATTTTATGCCTATTGCCATTTAATATTCATATTCCTCAAGTTTATTAATAAAATAAGGCAATTAGGCTAACAGAAGGCAATTCTGAACTCTCAGCTTCTCCTCCCTAAGAGCCATTAACCCCCAAGTAAACCAAGTACTTCCAAACTCCCTTCTCCCTGCCCATTAGTTCCTCCCTGCAACCCCATCCCCTTCCTCTAAAAAATGATCACCTCGTGGTGTCAAATACACTAGATATAGCTCTACTGTAACATAACATGACTGACTGGGTAGGTGTGATAACCTAAAAGTTAACCTTCTGCTCTGATGGAGATACACAACACTGTTGGGGTGGGGTTAAAATTGGTTCCTACCAAATGGCTATGTGTATCCCCAATTTTCCTTGTAAATTAGGTGCAGCTTATAACAGTGGGGGAGCTGTGTTTGGTAAAAAGGTATTTAGCAAGAAGTAGGTGTTATGTTTTATTTATTGATTTAAAGAATGGGCATAATACAGGGTATTATCTAATACTCTAATTAGGGATAGACATGAACCACGATGAGCCAAAATGCAAGTCAAATTTTGGGTGGATCAGGACTTGGGAGGCAACATTTGGCATGCATGACCTCACCAAACAAATCTCTGGACTTTGGGGAATAGCTCAGGGTGGCTCCGGAAAATGAAACCAACCTAGAAAACCTGGCACAGAACTCCAAAGCAATGATGGAGGGGGCATTTTCCAACACTGGAAACACCAGTAGGGATCCTCCAAAGCAAGACAGGCACTGCTACCTGCCAATAACAGAGCTCCTATTCATCACAATGGGATCAGATGCTATATAAGCCCAAACAGAGCACACATGTCCTCTGTTGGTTTTTAGTTGGAACTGGAGACAGAGAGGGAGGTGAAAACCTTGAGAGCTTTGCTGGGCGGGGGTGGGGGGAATTGCTTGCTCAGTCAGGGGCCAAAGGGTTTTTGCTTTGCCCTGGGTTCCTCCTCTGTTTCCCATTCTTCTGTTTTTGTTTTCTTTTTCTTTTTTTTGGGGGGGGGGACAAGAATCGGGAAGGGATGGTTCTCCCATTTCTGGCCTGATTTCGGTTTAGAGGTATTTTCCTGCTGCCTGCTGCCGGTGCCAGTGCTTTCCTCAGGGTGTTGGGCTGCTTTTTGTTGGGGGGGTGGTGGTGTTCCAGCTGCCTGCTGCCACTGCCAGTTTCTTCCTTGGTGTTTTTTCCTTTCTCTTTCTTCCAGTTTATTTCAGACCCCCAGAACTTTCATTCAATCCTTTTGGTTGCAGTTGGGTATTAAGCCTTGAGGGAGGGATTGCTCCTTGGGTACTTATTTGGGGGGCTGATTTTTATTTGGGGCTTCTCTGCCTGCCTTGTTGTTTCCCTTTCTGCCAACCTTCAGCCATTTGATCATAAACTCTTCTGGACTGTGGGATGTTAAGCCTTGGGGGAATTCCTCCAGCCTTGGGGACATTAGTGATGTACTGCCCTAGTCCTCCATGCCATTTTATACCCCCCCACACACACACTGGGGCTGGGCTGCTGTTTGTTTATTGGGGTTTTCTGCCTGCCTGCCTGTTTCCTTTCTGCACCCACTCTGTTTTGGTGGAATTGCTCCAGCCTTGGGAACTTGGATGTCATACTGCCTCTGTCCCCCATGCCAAATACCCCCCCCACACACACTGTGATTCAGCTGCTTTTTCTTTAGGAGGTTTCTCTGTCTGCCTTCCTACCTGTTTTCCTTTCTTCCAACTTACCAAGACCCCCCACCAACCCACTTGATCAGTTCTTCTGGGCTATGGTTGGGTGCTTGGCCTCAGGTCTTCAGTGCCATGAGAGCAGGTAGAAGGGGTCATGCTCATGCTTGTGGGAGGATGCCCTCATTTCCCCATGTGCCAAATGGTCATGGGTAATGAACACAGCCTCCTCCCATCAGAGGATGCTCCCAGCACATCATCATTGGGGGTCTCGGTGCCCACTTCCCCTGCTCTGCCCGCAGTCTTCTCAACTGCCACTCAAAAGTTTCTGGCATTGCCACCTAAGCAGCAGTATTATTATTATTATTATTATTATTATTATTATTATTATTATTATTATTATTATTTGAATTTATGAATCGCCCAACCCTGTGAATGGGCTCTGGGCAATTTACAGCCTTCAACAGATAAAATATAATCAGCATAATAAAATCATCACAATATATTAGTAAAACAACCAAATCAGTACAGAACCCTATTTCAAAAAGAGGACAGTGACAGCAGTAACTTAGAGAGTTGTGGTGGTGGTAGTGGTGGTAATGATGCACCCTCCCCTTCCACATCCCAACTTCCTGCTGCTCCTGCTGCCATCAGTATGCCCACCATTGGCACTCCCTGGCGCAATGCTAGAAAGCAGCTGTGCCTCCCACTTACTCCAACTATAGCCACGGCAACACGGTTCCACTTTATCACATGGAAATACTTCTGCACCATGAGGAGTGACCCCTGTGTGGCAGAGTGCCAGGTGTGGTGTGCCCATGTCCCTGGGGCAGGGACACACAACACTGGTCTACCACTGTTCTCCAGAGGCACCTCCAAAAGGCACACCCCAGTTTGTCACTGCTGGAGGAAGTAATGCCAGCCACTAGTAGGAGGCAGCAAAGGCCCACTCCCACTCAGCAGGGGGAAGAAGAGTGGAACAGGAGGCCCCTCAAAGAATGGCTCCAGTTGCTGTGGTTGAGACTGCAAGGCAAGCCACTCTCCATGAGGTCATGCTCATGGGGACGCTGCCAGTGCCAGGAAAAAAGACAAGGAGAAGGGCTCATGAAGCATATACGTGCCTCATTGGCAAGATGACTGATGTGGGTGGCCAACTCTTCTCTTTTGTGGAGGATGTGGCCTTTCACCAGCTGTTGTACCACCTGGCTCCCTGGTACACCATCCCCTCCAGGAGAACTGTGATAAGCCAGTGAGCATTGCCCTCCATGCACTGCTCTGTGGTGGAGCTAGTCAAGGCCAAGTTCTCAAAAGCATGAGGCCAAACTGTCCACCTGACAGCAGACCTCTGGAGTGGCCAACAACACAGCTACCTTTCCTTCACTGCCCACTGGTGGCAACCAGAGGAACTCCAGAGTAGGACCATGGACATGCCCCAGGAGAAGACAGCCCTGCCACCTGGCTACAAGATGATTCTCCTCCTTGCGCAAACGATGGATGCAGACCACATGGCAGTAAACATCACCACAATGATACAGAGTAGCCTGAGAGAGTGGTTCAGTAGCTGAAACATCACCCATGGCTACATGGTCCTGGATTCCAGTATCAACATGCAGACAGTGGCAAGGGCTGCATGCCTCAAGAACATCAAGAACCTCCAAGATGAGAAAACAATGATTCCTGGAGATATGAACAGAGTAGTAGACCCAAAAAAAGACAGATCAAGGAATATTAAAGGTGGAAAATTACCTAAAACTGTGTTTCAATACATGGGAATGCTGAAATTAAAAGACTCCTGGAAGACCAAACATCCAAAAGGCAGAGACTTTACCTTCTTTTTGGACAGACATCAAACATATTCAAGAATAGACATGTGCTGGGTATTAAAAAGTTTAACAATGAATTTAGAAAAAGTAGAGATTCAACTGAAAATGTTTGCAGACCACAATCCCATAGAAGTAGTCTTGCAATTGAATAGAGAATCAAGAAGAAGATGGAGATTAAATGATACTCTTACTACATGAAGATGTAGTAAATACGTGTAAAAAGATTTGGAAGAGGTTTTTTTTAAAAAAAATTAAACAACACAGAAGAAATGTCTTCAGCTACAATTTGGGAAGCAAGTAAAGCTTTTATCAGAGGAGTTCTACTAGTAGCTGCTGTTAAAAAGCAAGAAATATTAGAACAAACTAAGGTAATAATAGGAAAAATTCAGATTGGAACAAGAACATAAAAACAATCATAATAAAAAAACACTAGTAGAGATTAAACAATTAAGAAAACTAATTATATATGTTAAAAGTAGAAAAGGTACAGAAAAAAATTAAAATTTCTAACACAAAGGTATTTTGAACATGCAAATAAACCTGGCAGATAACTGTCATATTGTATTGGGAAGGAAAGAGAAAAAAGAGAGTAATAACGGGTGTAAAGAAAGGAGATCAGATTACATATGCAGAAAATGAAATACAGGAACAATTTATCAGCGTTCCCTCAGAATTACACAAAAAGAAGTTTGTTTCAGAAGAAAGAATAAGACAATATTTAAAGTTTATATCAAAACATAGAAAATATGCAGAAGTTTATGTCAAAACAGAAAAAGATTATATCAAACCATAACAATTCAAGAAATCTCTCAAGCAATAAAGAACATGAAGGATAAAGCACCAGGACCAGATGGGTTGGCAACAATGTATTACAAACATCTTGAAGAAGTATTAATAATACCACTACAAAAAGTTATGAACGAGATAAAGGGGGAAAAGACAATAACCCCAATGTGGGAAGAGCCGTATATAACACTAATACATAAATAGGGCAGTGATGCATCCCTACCACAGTCTTATAGACCTATTTCTCTGCTGAATGTAGACTACAAAATTTTTGCCACAATAATGGCAGAAAGATTAAGAAAATGCATAATGAATTTAATACACTCCGATCAAACAGATTTTTGTACAAAGAGGTACATGAAAGATAATATTTGATTTACAAGTGGAGACCCGCAAGAAACTTGCGGGATGGTTATCTCATTCATCACACCTTTGCTTCCGCTGCTCACCCCGTACCTCTCTCACACTATTTCTCCCCTCTGCCCCCCTTTTTTACTGTATTTCTGCTCCATGCATGTGACTTCCTCTCTCTTTCTGATCTGTCATCTTTCTCTTTGTTTTTCTGCCTCCCCACTTCATCACTCTTTCTCTCTCTTTCTGCCCCCACCCCATCATTCTTTCTTTCTGCCCCCATCACTCTCCCAGCTTCCTGCCTGCTTCCTCCCCCACTCCACAGAGCAGCAGCAACAGCAACAGTGGTGGCAGTGCTCTCAGCCACCCACCTGCTTCCTCTCCCCCCCACAGCAGCAGTGGCAGCACTCTGGGAATCACAACAGATCTCCCAGCTACAGAGATCAATTCACCTTAGGACTGCCAGCTCCAGGTTGGGAAATTCCTGGAGGTTTGGGGGTGGAGCCTTGGGACAGTGAGGCTTGGGGAGGCAAGCAGCCTCAGCAGGGTATGATGCCATAGACTCAACCCTCCAAAACAGCCATTTTATCCAGGGGAACTGATCTCTGTCTCCTGGACAACAGTTGTAATTCTGAGTGATCTCCAGTCCTCACCCAGAGGCTGGCAATGGTGGTTCTCATGGAGGAAATGGCTGGAGGGTGGAGTCTATGGCATTATACCAGTCCAAAGTTTCTCCCCTCCTCAAATCCCAGCCTCTCCAGGCTTCACCCCTTAAATGTCCAGGGATTTCCCAACCTGGAGTTGGCAACCCTATCTCCTTCCCACCCAACAGCCAACCTACCTTTATCTGCCTCTCTGTCTCCTGTTTTCCATCTCCACCCCCCAGCCTCTACCTAGGAAAATTACAGTCTTTCTCCACAGTGAGGGCCAAAGCAGCTTTCATTATTTCCTCCTCCTTTTTATCTGCACAAGAACCCTGTGAGGTTGGTTAGGCTGAAATATGTGACTGGTCCAAAATCACACAGTCAGCTTCCACTGCAAGATGGGGATCTGAACCTGGGTCTTGCAGACCCTACTTTGAAGCTCTAATTGCTGCACCTCACTGGCTTTCATAGGGTGGCTGTTGATGAACGCTGGCAAGCAGCCAAGGCTAGGTGAGTCATGCAAATCAGGGGGGACCTGGCAACCCTAGACTGCTGCCAGGCCTAGAGTGGCTAACCTCCAACTAGGCCCTGGAGACCCCCTAGAATTACAACTGGACTCTAGACAGCAGAGGTCTGTCTCCCTGCAGAAAATGGCTGCTTTGGAGGGTGGACTCTGTGGCATTATACCCAGCTGAGGCCTCTCCCTTCCCAAACCCAGCCCTCCTTAGAGTCCACCACAAAATCTCTAGAAATCCCTGCAGAGGCCATTTCAAAAGGCTTTTGGGGGGATTCAACTGTTCCTGAAGGGATTTTTTCACTTTTTGGATTTTTCTACAAACCCAGGAAGTCTACTGACTATGCAGGAAGAGCTGTTGGGGGAGACTGAGCCCCCTGTTGGTGGGAATAGATATCTGCACATTTTGGCTATTAGAATAAGGATAAGAGATGCAATCAAATTTGTGAAAAGAAAAGAGAGAAAGCTGTGTTTCTAGTTCTAGATGCAGAGAAAGCATTTGATGATTTAATATGGTCTTTCTTACTGAATGTTTTACAAAATATGGGCTAGGGTTCTGCATTCTGGAACTGAACACATGGAATATACTCGAACCAACAAGCAAAGATTTTAATTAATGGAAAACTAAGGGCACCAATGGACGTTAGAAACCCTCTATCTGGAAGCAACCTTTGGTGACTTGATTCCAGCTGGCTGCATTCACACGGGCAATTTGATCCATTCCCCTTGCTGTTCCCTTATGGATTTAAAGTGCACGATCAGACAGCAACATCCGTCTGTCATGCCTGAGTCGTCTGAGTTCCATTACCCCCTCCCCTTGCCCCGTGTTTTTTTGATACCTGATAAAATCCGGTCCTGTTGGTCTGAGCCGCTTCAAAAATGGATTTCCTGTCGTCTAGTCACTCTGTTGCGCAGTCAGGCAGGTCTCACTGAGCTCTTGCTTTCTGACCACCATTCCCCTCCCCAGTTAGCGAGGATCACACGACTGTATTTATGCACCTTCCCCCCCCGGGGGGGGCTGCTCAAAACCTCATTTTCTTTTGAAAAACTCTTAAAGAAAGACACCCCTTTTTCTGCAGTTTTTTAATATTGTTTGAGGAAGGGGTAAACAGACAAGATTAGAGGGAGGACGACAGTGGACGCCATTTCCCAGCAGTCTCTTCATCACTTGTGTGATTGCTCTGTGGACTTAATTTTAAAAGAAAATGTCTGACAGCCCCATGAACTCCATATCCCAGCATGCTGAGTGCTTCTGGGCATGCTCCTAAGGGCAAACTTCTAAAAAAATGGCTGATAGGTTGACTCCCTGGTTTCTGCCATCTGGTCATGCAAGGAGGAGTAAAACGGCATTGAAGCGTCCTAAAATGGGTGAGTCTGGTCAGGATTTTCTGCCACAATTTGAAGTGGGGCAACAGTGGATTAAACTGTTTGTGTTAAAGCAGCCCCTGACTTTCATGACTCAACTAGGCCTGGATTCTTGCTGCTTTTCAACAGCAGCCACCCTATGAAAGCCAGTGTGGTATAGCTGTTAGAGCTTCAGAATATGGTCTAGGAGATCCAGGTTCAGATCTCCATCTTGATACAGAAATTCAGTGGGTGATTTTGGATCAGTCATACATTTAGCCTAACCTACCTCACAGAATTGTTGTGTGGGTAAAAAGGAGGAGAGAAGAATTATGTAAGTTGCTTTGGTTCTCATTGTGGATAAAAGTGGGATATAAATGATAAAGAATAAATATAGCTGAAGATAGGATGCAGATAAAAGGTAGGCTGATGAATGGCTGAGAAGGAGAGAATGAGGAAAAGAAAGAGGAAAGGATATGGGGGTTGCCTATGGGGGGAAAGAGGAAATAATGTGGGGATGGGGATATAGGGGAAAGTGAGGTACCACCCAACAAGTCCTTGAGGGTTCCCACCATGCAAGAAGGCTTCACCCAGCAGCCAGCACTGCACCACTGGGTCACAGTTTTCCTAATCATGGACAGCTTCAAGAGGGAATTAGATAAACATATGGAGCAGAGGTCTATCAGTGGCTATTAGTCACAAAGTATAGATAGGAACTCTCAGTCTGTGGCAAGTGATGCACTATATTCTTGGTGCTTGGGGGGGGGGCAACAGTGGGAGGACTTCTAGTGTCCTGGCCCCAGTGCTGGATCTCCTGATGGCACCTGGTATTTTTAGCCACTGTGTGACAGAGTGTTGGACTGGATGGGCCACTGGCCTGATCCAACTTTGGCTTCTCTTATGTTCTTATTTTCTTTTTTTAAAATTATTTTCCCAAACTACAAGAAAATAGGGAAGGGGAACTATAAACTACAGGAGAAAGTAAAGATAACCACTAAAAGCCCAAGAGGTGGTGGTTATATAATGGTTACAATATAAATCTTTAAATGATAAAAGAAAAATAACTTATTACATTAAAAATGATCATTAAAAACTGCTTATGTACTTCAGGTCCAGATAATCTGATTTAGCAAAGAACACTACCAAAGAGTCATTAAGTTTAAAATGGAAAAATAGACTTTAGGCAAAGTTGGCAACTTATTTGCCTCTTCTTCCCCTTCTTTCCCTTAAACAATATGCTTCCTTGGGGGCAGCCGCCCCCTTTTCTGAATCCGAATCTTCTCCAGTGGGTACTCTGTCATCACTTCCCTTGCTGCTCTCCTCGTCATCTTCGCCTGTTGGTCCAAGTTGTTGCTACAGGAACTCCCGTGCTTTCATAACAGAGTCAATCTTTTCCCTCTTTTCGTTGAATTTAAAGATTAAGCCTTCAGGTACAATCCATTTGTAGGAAATGTTTTTCTTTTTTAAAAACAAAGCCAAGTCTTTGTATTTTTTCCTTTTTCCCCTTATCTCAAAGGGAATGTGTTTCAAAACTCTTATCTCCTTGCCATCAATTTCAAGATCAGTTCCATTTGTTGCCTTTGCGATCTGGTCCCTTACATGTCTTCTGGAGAATCCAATCACCACCTCCCTGGGCAGATTATTATTTTTTATGTATTCAGAATATGATCTGTAGACCACATCCATCTCACTCTGAAGAACATCTGCTTTTATATCTGCAACCAGTCCCAGAGCATCATGCTCATAGTCTGCTTAAGATTCTCCCCTTTATTCTCAGGAACCCCTTGAGATCTCAGAATAAAGCTTGATTTTTCCATATGAAGCTGCAAAAGCTGGACTTCATCAGTTTCTCTTCTTTTTCATCTCCTGCATTTGCTTTTTAAGCTTTTTAGTGTTGGCATTTACTTCCTTAAGGTTCTCCTCATGCTGCTCTGCTTTTTTCATAGCCTCGTTCAACTGTAGTTGCTGGGCAGCAAAATCTTGATTGAGTGTTGTCATTTGCTCCAGCAGGGGTCACAAAGCATCTGTTAGCATCTTACAGAAGTCTATGGTTACGTCCAGTCTCGTGACTGCACTCGCTGGACTTGCACTTCCTGAAGGAGGCTTAGGTTTCATTTGCTTATCTTTCTCAGTCTTTTTCAGCGATATCTTTGAGGATGTTTACGCTTACAGAAAGTTGCCAAAAGTCTCTGAAGTCTGCAAATCACTTATAAGTCTCTTGGAAAGTCCTCACTAAGTTCTCATTCTGCTTTTAGATCCATTCCTCCTCATGCTTAAAGCCTGATTATGTTGTCATGGGGGGGTACCCGCCCCCCTGTTTGCCTTAGTGAAACTTTCCCCCAAAGTCTTTGGTGCCCATTTCAACTTTCAACATAGATCTCGTAGATCTTGCCATCAGTCATGTAAGACGCTTGACCTCCACATGCTTGTCCCGGTGTGTGTCTCTCAGTCCAGTACTGGAACATAGAGGTGAGACCATCAGGGCATAGAACCGCCTCAATCCTCCGGCAACGTGCTGGAAGAGAGACGATCCCTAGCACCCCATGGCTAGGGACCCATTGCATGGGTCCCCAGGGGGTGCATACAATTGCACCCCCTCTCCATCCTCTGGCTCACAGATCGTGTCCTTGGGAACTCCCGAGAGACACGTCCGCCATTAGATCACCAAAACCAGAAGACTTATGTTCTTATTTTCTTAAGGAAGATTGGCTGTTGGGTGGGAATGAGATAGGGTTGCCAACTCTAGGTTAGGAAATTCCTAATGATTTATGGTGTGGAGCACAAGTTTGAAGAGGGAAGGGACCTCAGAGGAGTATAATGTCATAGACTCCACCCTCCAAAGCAGCCATCTCATTTATGGGAAATAGGGCTGCCAATCTCTGGGGGCTGAAGATTACCTAGAATTACAACTGGTCTCTACAAGATAGAGATCCTGGGGAGACAAAGGCTTTTTTGGAGGGTAGCTTTTTTGGAGGGTATGGCATTATACCCTGCTGAGGCTGCTTTCCTCCCCAAACCTCACCCTCCCAAGACTCTGCCTCCAAATCTCCAGGAATTTCCCATGCTGGAGCTGGCAATCCAAATGAGGGAACTGATCTCTGCAGTTGGGAAATCTGTTGTGATTCCAGGAGATCTCCTTGTCTTACCTGAAGGCTGGCAACCCTAGAAGGAGATAAGGAAGCAGGATATGGGGAGAGGGTATGATCCAACTATGAGCATTTCTACTGATTCTTCCTCCTCCCACTGCAGACTCCTACTTTGCCTCTTGCTCCTGAAGTTCTGTTGATCCCTAGGAACAAGATTTTGAGGGGTTCAGTGGGGTACAGCATTAGGAAGAAGCAGGGAAGTTGTGAATGGCTGCATATAAACAAGTTAATATTAGGTCAATTTTATGTTTTTGAGGGTATTACAACTCAGTGCCATATAAAATAAGGCATCATCAGTCTGTTCCAGGTGGCTTATCAACACACCATAACACTGGAAAACTTTCCATTTAAATATTGTTTTATAATTATGAAGATAACAGTGAATGTAGCTCCAAGTGAATATTTAAATAATCAAAAATACTCTCACAGTTTATTTTACAGATCCATCCCATGACTGTGCATTACCAATTAGTATAACTTTGGATGATTATACACAGGACTTCTTGGCACAAAAAACTATTAATGTATAAATGAAGGATGGTGCTTGTTTTGGAAAATATTTATGGAAGTGGAACTATGAATTTTAGGGGGGAAGTGTTTTGGTGTAATGTTGCTGACCATTTTGAAATTATTATGGGAAAGGCTGACACTTGATGTAGAAACTGGGCCTTATTTACTTTGTTTTTCATTACTATCACTTTTTTTTGAGATTCACATCACAACCCAACATTTGTTAGGAATCTGACAGCACATAATGATCCATGTAAGCACTGATGGCCCCATTCACTTTAGTGTCAAGGAATTCACCAAAATAATAATGAGTTGAATTAATGAAGCACTTTTTTCATACTAAAGTTAATGGGAGCAGTAGCTACATAAATGGAGCACCATGTGTTTGTCAGAAAGGGTATATTTACACTAGGACCATAAATCAATAATGGTGGTGAAATGGCATAATCATCCCCAATTTGAAAATGAAAGCAAATTTAATGTAGGGTGAGATACACTTGTATAAATAAATCAGATTAAGTGACAATCAGAAATCAACTGAAGACATTGTGCTTCCTACGCATCAAAGTCTGTATTCTCTTCGACACTTGCTTGGTTATGTGTGTTGATCTTTTAAAAAAAATATATACCTGTGTTTTTACACTATCTACCTGTTTCCAGATTGTATAATCTTTGGGGTGTGCATTCAGATCTGCCTGAGCCAAAAAATATACCTGAAAAATACCTTATCTGTATTTTAGGGGTATATTTTGGCTTTCCAAGTGTCTCCAGGATTCCTTGGGAAAACTGGGGGGGGGGGAATCCCAAGAAAATCCTGGAAAACAGTGAGAGATGGGAGCAGATTCCTCTCACCTCTCAGCTGTTTGTCAGGCTTCTGCAGTTCCTTTAAACTTTAAAGAGGCAGCAAAAGACAGCCCCCAGTGGCTCAGTTTAGGTCTGGTTGGATTTTCCTGCAGCCCAATTTGAACCAGGCTGCAAGAGAAGTCAGCCTAGGATAAGCTGTGCCTTCAGGGAGCTTCTGGTATGCAATTATGTTTTCCCATTTTTCTTCTTCTCAGGTCTATTGGACCTATAAAAAAACCTGGGATTTCTGAAAAATCCCAAATCTGAATACTGCATTGGCATTTGGGAAAACAGGGTGTTTTTTCCAGTTAAATATACCCAAACCAAAAAAAAATGTGGGTGGGGGATTGCACACCCCTAATAATCTTGTTATTATATAGGCACTTTATCAGCTTTAAAGGATAATGGCTAAATCTTGAAAGCTCATAACAGATTCTGCATGATAATGAAAGAATACTTGACTGTTCTGTGGCAATATGATCCTAAATAGAAATGCAAAGTATGTGTCTTCTGTTCTGTGGTGCACAATTATTACAGTCAAACTTTTATGCAAGATAATAAGTGTGTGCATATAAACTAAGTGCCTATGTTTTCATTCACCTTACTTTCTCCTTCTGTACAGGGTTGTCACAAAGAAACTCAATACATTTTTTGCATTCAAAGTTTATGGGTAGGGGAACCCTACTGCACTTGTATGGTGGCTAAGAGGATAAGCTGTGAATCTAGAAGCCCCTAGTTCAAATCATACCATAGTCATTAACTCACTAGGTGGTTTCATTGTAACATCCTAAATGAAGAAACCAGAATATCTTGTATGGATTAAACTAGGCTCTATAAAGTACACCTCATCTCCTGTACAACCCCACCCCCACTTCCTTCCCTTATATAGCAGGTCATTCTATCTAACAGGCATTCATAGCCAATGGTTAAGATTTGGGCAAGTCCACTCTGGCTCAAGGTGTCACACCTCTGGCTGATAGTTCAGTGGCAGCTGCTCACAGCAGAGAAGGTATATATTCTTCCTAGGAGAGTATCATCTTTTAGAGAAAAACCAAATAAACATGCCAAGTAGTCACCTTTTGACACTAGTCTTGGCCTGGGTGAGCACACATAGATGGAAGGGGAATGAGGTGAAAATCAAGTTCTTGAAATCTAATGATGGCTCATAGTCAGTGACTGCCCAAATTCTTGCTCAGCTAGCTGGGTGAAAATGACATACTGAAACAGACCAGCCATAGCTTGCCTTTACAGTCAACAAAAGATGTTGCTTCTGTTACATGGGTGTTTCTGGTACTGGGAATGCTGTAATCTGCTGTATTTTATCAACATGGATGATAAAATACCAGCTGCTCTATGAAGAGTATGGGGCCATTGAGAGATAGGCAAGCTGTCATGATGGAAATTGTTGAGAGAGGGTGTTGAGTGCAGGGCTGCCAGCACCCCCCCCCCCATGGATCATGTAGTACATGACATCTAATCTGATTGGGGAAGAGTTTTGATGTATCTTCCATGAGGGGTAGTACCCTAAAGTTGACTGGGGAAGCTTCCCACTGAAGCAGGCAAAAGGTAGAATCTTCTTTTGTTCAAATGCTTTGCCCAGATACTGTGACCATCTGCTGGAACTCAGGCTGTGGTCACACAAGCAAGATAAAACAGTGGGGGGAAGCGAGGCTATTTCCTCCAGAGGAATTTGACTCACAGTTGCATGATCACACAGTCCTTGGAAGCTGCAGGCACAGCCCACCACTGCGTGATCAGACGCAACCACAGGTGAGTCGGGGTTTTTTTGCCATTTGTTTCTGGTGCACTTCAACGAGGAATCGATGCATTGCATCTCTGCATTGCTTCCTATGGAGTTTGCGGTGATGCACATACCAAGAAGGGGGGGAATGGCATGGAGTCAGGATCACCTGATCAGACCATCCCGAAGCCATGAGAGTGCACTGGAGCAATCAGACAGGGGAATGTCTGTCTGTGACCCATCGCAGCCTGTTCACTACCAGATTTTCCCTGGTGTCTTTTTACTCCACTTCTGGGGCAGAGCAAAATGGGTTTCTGATGGCTGCAGGGCACTTCCCAGATGTTGTTGTCTGATCACGCCCTTTAAATCCACCAGGCATTTGTGCCTATGGTGGGTTCTAATTGTGTGAATGATCTCACCCTCAGTCTTCTCTAGGGGTGTGTAAAAAAAACTGGTATTTTTCAGATTGGAGTATAGTGAACACAAATATTTGGTATTTTCCAATATTCCTGAATCCCAATACCAGCATGATATTTGGATATGGGATTTTTTTGCTTCATTATACCATACTGGGACCATTATAGCCAATGGTCCCTATAGGGAATAATAGGGAATCGTTCCAGAGGCAACCAGGGTTCTGGTGTGTGGGTTTTTTGGTGTTTTTTTTAGGTAGAGGCTCCAGATTTGCAGCATAGCTGCTGGTGCCTCTCTTCAACCCATCCCCCAAGTTTCAAAAATTCTATTGGCCCCCAAAGAAGGTGACCCTATCCTCCATTGTTTTCACTGGAGGAAGGGAAAGGCATTTAAAGGGATTGTGGTTCCTTTAAGCACCTTCTGCAAGGTGAACATTCACTCCAAAGGCATTTAAAGGACTCACAATCCCTTCAAATGCCTTATCCAAGCAGTGATTTCACCCAGAAGGCATTTAAGGGGATTGCACACCCTATTTGCTAAGTTTGGTGTAGTGGTTAAGAGTGACAGACACTCTTCCAGTTTTTGGTGGCTTGCTCTTGGATGTGTCTCATTGATCCTCCAATGAAGACATGTCAAGCCGAGGTGATCAGGAAGGGTCGTGGCTAGTTCTAGACCGCCCCCCCATAGGAGATTCCCAGCCTGGGGAGCCAGGAGAAGCCTCTCCCAAGGTGACAGTTGTGGAATCAAGGCTTGCCCATCCCTGAGAGGTCCTGACAACCCGGAGCCTGTATGGTGTTCAGAGCCAATTGCCAGACGAGCAGACAAGAAAATAAGCGAAAGTAACCCCAGCAATAATCGAACTTGTCTAAACAGTGAGTTAATCAAACCTCTGTATAAGCAAAGAAGTCTCGGTCTGCCAGATCAATCCGAGAAGGAGCAGTGGGAGGGGAAGGGTTGGAGATCCATCCCCCCAAAATGGAGCAGTTCCTAAGCATTATAGAAAAGAGAGAAAGAATGGAACTAACCATACAAGACTCCTTTTGACCTTGAAAGCTCCATTTTAAGCCAAGAAATTTTGAATTCAGATAAACTTTACTTTAAAAATAAAACTTTTCTTCTTCGTAAACAAATGGCTGGGAGAAGGAGGAGAATGGCGATGGGAAAGAAGTTTCCCTCCAGAAGTACTGTACCAATGACTCCCACCCAGACACAGGAAGCAGCTGCAGACTTTCCCAATGTCCTTGCCACAGCATTGCGCCCTCTGCTGGAGCAGATGTCAACTATCAACACCAAGCTGGATTCCATGCAAAAACAACTGGCCCACATGGAACAAAAGGGCCAACAAGACAGACAAAAGGATCGAGAAAGTTGAAACAAGGACTATAGATATTAAGCAAAAAGTGGAAGAAGTTAAAAAAAGAAAGAAATACAGATAAAAACCAACTATTACAACTTCAACTGGAAAAATCTATGCATGTTCTATGCTTCCAAAGAGTTCCTAAAAAGAAGGGAGAAAATTTAAAAACGTTAAGTGGAGTGATAGCCTCAATCTTGGACCTAAAACAAGCAGATTGCCAGAGTGACATGGACTTGGCATACTGTACATATCCTGATCTCATAAGAAAAAACAAACTACCTGGCTAAATTTACATCAAATTCTCTAAGAGAACAATGAGAGACAACATTTTAAAAGCTACAACAGGAAAAACATTGACAGTTAATGAGGAAGAAATTAACATTTTAAAAGACATTCCATTTGAGATCCAGAAACGAAGATGTCAATACAAAGACTTAACTCTTTTCCTGCAAAATAAATCAATAACCTACAGATGGAGCTTTCCAGAAGGACTTGTGTTCAAATATAATAAGAAAATTAAAATTGATTCTGTCCAAAAGCCCACAAACGTCATGAAGCAACAACTGCATGCAGATAAAGATGATGGTCCAAATTTGGAGGAAGGAGAGGAACCCAGAGAGGAAGAGTCAGATAAAACTTCCAGTGACTCCAGCAGTTCCACTTCAGAGTCTGAGAAAGGAGCAGTAGCACCCAAAACACCAAAAGTGCAGAAAAAGAAGCACAAGAAATAAACGATTTATTCTGGTTTGCAAAATATTTGACTTTAGCATAATTAAATTCTACTTGACAGAGGTTTGAACTCTCTGTTTTTATATTTTTCAGTATATCATTATCATTGCAGGAGTGATTTATTTATCTGTAACCCAACACAAAGCTCTTGTCTTAAGTTAGTGGTGTTAGCCTGATTGCTCGTAATTATTAATAATAAAGAGGGCAGATGATTAATTATCAATAGGCAATCGGCTGTGGGAGCGGACACCTGTGTATACAGAAGTCCCGCCCCTCCGGGAGATATCGGTAACAGACCAGGAGACTTTATGAGGTTGAAAATAAAGTCCTTTACTGGAGTTCTTCACAAGCAAACAATACACAGCCTCACACACAATTACACAAGTCTAGGAAAATAAAGAGAGAGGCATAAGCACATTTGCATTAGCAGGTAAGCGTTGGTGGGCAATATTTACCGGTCCCGTTGTGCAGAGTGTTTCTCAGGAAAAACGGAGGGGAAGGAAATAGAAAAAATGGGGCCATGTGGCCTGAACCAGCAGGTAACACGTGGAAACTCAGGCTGCAGACCTAGAGTTTAAAGATGGAGGCAGGGGTTGGGGATAGCAAGCTGGACATAAGAGGGTCAAAGGTTCGATAGGGGTCGTAGAGCAGAGAGAGCGTCAGTGGTCAGGCATCCCCTTATATGCAGGAGGGAGGGGGCTGGTCACAACCCCTGGTCACACGTCCTGGTAAGTCCGTCCCTGAAAATACCCTATTGGTTGGAAGGTTTAGGGGAGGTGGGACTGAGGAGTGGTCAATATTGAGGGCTAGAAGCTTAACTCATGTCTGGCACCTGGTAGCAGGCAGGATGAGTCATTGGGCCGATTCCATTGTCCTCTTGATGACTTTAGCCAGGCTGCTGATGGCTAGCAATTAGTTGCCAGGCAACAATGAATAGTCTCTTCCTGGTCTACGTGAGGTCTTGCAGGTGAGGGGGAAGGGAAAGAGGCAGCCTGCATGAGTTAGAAGGAACTCTTAATGGCGGTTTTGGAGTCCTTGTCCTTGTTCTTCAGCATGGCATGGCGCTGTGTTTAGTGTATGCTGGGCTGTTCCATTCTTCTTCAGGAAAAACAGGCTGGTAACCTTTGCTGAGCATTGGAGTTGCTGGGGAAGGTCAGGAGGATGTCTCTTGCCTAAGGTGCAGTCTCTCTGGCATCATATTGGGGTTACCATGTGGCACAGTACCTTTTGTACACATTTGCACTGTTTATTATTTTATTACAGTTCATAGAAAAGCTGAAAAGCCTTGCAGGGCAACATTTGTAGTGTTCCCCTTGTATCCTTACCTTTAGGTTTTAGAATGTAGAGTATTAAAAACAATAAAAAATTATTACAAAAAAAAAATCAAAACAGTGGCAGACTCTAATTTGGAGAACCGGGTTTGATTCCTCACTCCTCCAAATGCAACTGCTGGGTGACCTTGGGTCAGTCACAAGTTCTCTCAGAGCTGTTCTCCCAAAAGCAGTACTCTCAGAGCTCTCTCAGCCCCACCTACCTCACAGGGTGTCTGTCGTGGGGAGAGGAAGGGAAGGAGATTGTAAGCCACTCTGAGACTCTGAGTGAAGGGCAGGATATAAATTCAATCTCCTCCTCCTCCTCCTCCTCCTCCTCCTTTTCCTGCCCTTTACTTTAGCTATCCAGTGGTCTCAAAAAATCCCAAATATTTTGGGGATTTTGGGGGCCTGGCTATTTCAGATAGCTAAAAAGATACTCAAATGTATATTCGGCTGAAAGAACAGCTGAAAAATACCATACTATTTTTTCATCTTGTATATATCTGAATGCACATCCCTAGTTTCCTTTGCAGAGGGAGCAGTTGAAAGTCTGAATACAACTGTCTTGTATTGTAATGTTTAGACTTAGAGTTTTCTATTCTTTTACTTGGATCTGTTTTCATTGTATGTGCTCTAGCTTAATATGTAGTAATAAAGTTTCTTTCCTGTTTAAGAAAGCAGACTGTGATTCAAATTCTAGACTACTCATATATGCTAAGAACAGACACGCACAGGTAGAGATAAAGTAACTGGAAAGCTCTGCCCTTTGCACTTGCTCAGAGGCGACCTTACCTGGGTACCCCAAGGCACTGGTTACATGACAGGATGGATTTTATAACTTAGGTGGAGGCATAAAAATAACAAACAGCTTTAAAAGGGAATTAGATTCATGGAGGATAGGTCTATCAGTGGCTATTAGCCATAGTGACTGAAGGGAACTTCCACATTCCAAGGTACTAAACCTCTGAATCCCAGAGCCAGGAGGCAACATCAGGTGAAGGCCTCAGCCTCTGTGCCCAGTTGTTGGTCCTCTAGAGGAACTTGTTGGTTACTATGTGAGGCAGGATGCTGGAATAGATGGACCACTGGTCTAATCCAGCAGGGCTATTCTAATTCTCTTAATAAACTTTTAAATGCAGTCAACCATGCAACACTCATGTGACAATACACATACCAAGAGTGGGTTTGTGACAACATCTACCCAAGAAAACTATGACCCAGTTGCATGGTACCAGCCACCAGGCCAGGCCTGGTCATGCACTGCTGGCCAGGAAGACAAGGTCTAGTTGCATAATAGGGATCCCACAAGAACTTGTATAGGGGGCAGCTCACTTTCCCCTATATCTCCCTTACCACACTGTTTCCTCTTTCACTTCTCTCAGCAGCCCTCATATCCTCAACTTTCTCTGCTTCCTTCTACTTCCCACCTACCAACCAATTTACTTTTTATTTACTTCACACCTTCAGTTATATTTATTATTCATTTATTTCATTTTACCCTATTTTTTCCACAATGGGCACCCAGAGTAGCTTAAATTATTTTTCCCTCCTCCATTTTATCCTTACAACAGCTATATGAGGTAGGCATATGACTGACCCAAGTCACCTAGCAAGCTTCCATGGCAGAGTGGAGATTCCTACCTGGGTCTCCTGGATCCTAATCTGAAACTCTAACCATTACTGGAGAGCCAGTGTGGTGTCATAGTTAAGTGTGCAGACTCTAATCTGGGAGAACTGGGCTTGATTCCCCACTCCTCCACTTGCACCTGGTGATGTGACCTTGGGTCAATCACAAGCTCTGGCACAGCTGTTCTTGAAAAAGAGCAGTTTCTGTCAAAGTTCTCTCGGCTCCACCTCCCTCACAGGGTGTCTGTTGTGGGGAGGGGAAGGGAAAGGAGTTTGTAAGCCGCTCTGAGACCCTTTTGGGTATTGAAGAGCGGGGTATAAATCCAATTTCTTCTCTTCTTCTTTTACAACATACTGGCTGTTGCAAGGTAGCTCCTGTTGAACACTAACAAGCAGCTGAACAGGGTGAGTCAAGCAAGTCACATGGTAGCAGGTTGCCTGCTGGTTGCTCCTAGGCCTGTCCTTGATGAGTCCTCCCTCAGAGTGTTACCACCAATGGCCTGCCTTGTTGTTTGGGGAATTTAGCTATACAGCAAAATAGACCAGAGGGGTACAGGAATCGTACACCACTTGTATACCAAGATTCATCACTGTGGAAAAACTCCAGATTTGAAGAGTAAATTAAATGGTTTTTATTAAAGTATTTCTCTAAATATAAGCACCCTAAACATTCAAAAGAGTGAGCGATACAGAACTAAGAAAGCAGAGGTGATTGATAGCTTATAGAGGGTCAGTTACAGGGTGATACAACCTGTCCAGATGTGCAGGGGTCCATGGAGATGAAATTATGGCCTAAACCCAAAGGATTTAGGGGTGGGCTGCCAGTTGTTATCAGGGCAGAAGCCCACACTCTGGCTGTGTGTTCTCTGGGATATACCCATTGGAAAACAATGCAGACCAATGGGCAGCCCTGGGGGCTGGTCTCAGGCGAGAACAATAGATTACCTGGGCCAATGATGAGTCCCAGGGGTGTGTGGCATCAGGATGGGGAAGACTTGGATGTAACCAATCTGCTTTCAGAGAGGCAGGTTCTGGATTTAACAATAGAAGCCAGGTGCTGGGTGGCTAGTTGAATGGATTATCTGACTACTAATGGTCCTGGCCAGGGCAGTTGAATAGGTTTCCAAGTATAGACAAAAGGTGGGAGATGAGTCCCTGATTAGCATCAGGAAGAATTGCTAAACATTTGAATGATTGATTGGTTTATCCTGATATCCTGAGGGACAGAGCAGGAAAGACAAAGAATTTACACAGGACGACACAAAAGGGCTGGGTGAGGTGCTGGAGAGAAGAGGACTATTTGCCAGGTGGCCTCTGAATAGACTTTAGAAATGTAGATACTTCACCTGGTGGAACTCATTGTCATTCCATAAGCATATCTTTGCTGGGTGGAGGGGGAAGACTGGAAGTTTGCTTTGAAGTTGCCTGTCACCTGAATATGAAATTCCTTTTTGCAGAGTACTTGCAGCCTGACTCTGTGATTCAAGCTGAGAGTGCTTGACTTTTGGGAACTTTGTTCAGGTTAGAAAGCGGGGTGCCCCTGTTTTGGGGCTACCCAAGAGTAAAAGGCAATGCCTCTGGCAACAAAAGGCCAAAACAGCCCTGGAAAGGGACCTGCCCTCTCCCTCTGCATGTCCTGACAGAAAGCAAGGCTTCAAGGCTAGCAGTATTGTTGTGATTGCCTAGCTATGGTCACTGAAAACATTCATTTCTTAAAGCTGCAGGCAATGCTTTGATTATTTTGGAAGATTGTTTGTATGTTTTGTTTTGTTTCTGATTTCAGAATTTTAGGGAAATCTGGGGTTTTTCTCAGGTTTGTAGAAAGAAAATAGCTCAAAAGAGAAAAGGTTTTAACGACAAACAAAAAAGAAATTAAAAGAGCACCTTTGCACATCACATATGATAATATGTGCAATAATAACATATCTATGTGCAATAACAGCAAGAATATCTCAGATGGAAAATGTGTTTGCTTTGTATCTTCAAATCATTGTAGCTAACAAAGTAGATAAAATTCTGGACGGATGGCAACTCTCATCAGTCTGTGTCTTAGCGTTTGTTTGTTTTTTTTTAAGTTAATTAAATCCAAATCAGAATGTCTATGAACTGATTATTCCTGAGTTCTGCTTGTGGGGAATCTTTTTTCATGTGGTGATCTTTGGAACTTCTTTCACATTAACTGAGAAACAGATGCATAGCCACATACTGTTTGGAACAACAGCAGTAAAGACAGTATGACACAGCTGCCTTCTAGAGCTTTTCCCACTGAGCTCTGAGAGAAAAAAAGGCAAGCAGAGTATAATCCCATGTACATTGATGGCTCCGTATGTATAAATAAATGTAAAATGGGTGACAGAGACCATTCTTTCCTGGAATGAAGCAATGGTCAAGGAAGAGAATATTTCCACTGATCTTTCTCCAAACATTGTGTTCTCCAAACATTGTGTTATGTTGCAAGAAAGAATTAAAATCACATAGTCAAAAATGCACAGTTACTGCAAAACGCAGTAGAATTAGCGTGCTTGATTTGCATGGTTTGTAAAAGATTTATATAATATGCTAAGTAGGTTGCTCTAATTTGGGTATCAGGGAGTGGCAGTCTACAAATTGCAGGGAGAAATGTCCACTTGCTACAATGACATCTGTTACCATCTTCTCAGTTTCAGTGGTCTGTCTGTGCTTAGGTTCTGTGCTTAGGCTATATGTTCTGTCTACAAAAGTCTGCCCTGGTTACTGATAGCCAATGCTGGCTCAAGGCATTTTGCTACTTATGATGGAGTGCAAAATGCATCCTCCACCCACTCACTAATCTCAAAATATTAATAGTTTGAAACATAGCAACTGTAGTACCTTACTTATTGTGTCACATTACTGTTTGACTTCAAAATTCACATTTTTGCTCTTCCATAAGTAAGATTAGGCTTAGTTTAACCCAATATGTTATTATGATTTCTGAAGCCATTCTCTTTTCAGTGCTTAGAGAAATTTGAAAAATCAACAGTTTGAGCTACTAACATTTTATCAACCATATGTGCTACTTTTACTCACAAAATTTTCCACTTCAGGCTAAAAGACTATAGAGTTTTCTCCTCTCCTCTCTCTACTACCTGTCTTCTGCTACTGCATGGAGATGGAAGTGGGATGAAGTGACTGATTCTAGACACTTTTGCTTTGGAGCAAATCCAGTTGAACCCTCTGAGACTTCATTATTTAAAAACATGTACTGGAACTGGCTGAGAAGCAGGCAATTGAGATGGGGGCAACAAGTCCCCTGCATCTTCCAACTTCTGCACAAAGGCAGACTGGAGGGGACCTGGCTACCACCACTCCTACTCCTGCAAAAGCTCAGAAAGAGGAACAAAACATAATAGCAACAGTGTGGCCGGGCAACCGGGGAAAAGGAATTTTAGCAACATCCCAAGCCTTTGATCAGCCTCAGCTCATAGGGAGCTCTCTTTTTCTTCTTCTGCCTGAGAATATGGCTGCGGTCACACACACTAAATAATCCACTTTCAATCCACTTTCACTGCACTTTCCAACTGGATTTTTACTGTGGCCCAATCTGCATCTAGCATTTGCTCCGCTGTTTTACCCAACCCACGCTGGAACAGAAATTCCCCTCTACATTGCATGCCACTTTCACTTTGATTGATTGTCAGATTTTATGGCAGTGTCCAGATTGCATGCCACTTTCACTTCATTTGATCTCTCAGTTTTATGGTAGCCATCTTCATAGATTTATGGCTGTTTTATGGCCATTCAGGGGTGACCATGAAGTCAGTATGGCATTGGTCCAGGGTATTTCAATGTGGTTTTGAGCCACATCTTTTTCTGTTCCAGTGTGGGTTTGGTAAAACAGTGGAGCAAATGCTAGATGCAGATTGGGCCTGTGTGAACTGGCAAAGGCCAGTTGGAAAGTGCATTGAAAGTGGATTGATTGCTATTGCTGGCATGGCTGATGACACCCCCATGGAAAGCAAGCAGCAGCTGCAACTAGTTAGTTGGTGAGAGGGTCTGGTGTCCCCCCAATACTGTTTTCTCTTTGTTAGAATGGACTCATTTTATTAGGCATGCTTTCATGCCATATCTAATTTATACCCACGGGACACTGTCCTCATTTTTGTTTAACAGCAGTGTGTCTCTGCTTTTTTTTTAACTTTGTCTATTTTTCTATCTAGAAACCATGCTTTGAAGCCTTTGACACAGGCGAGGGTGGGGACAGTAACTTGAGACAGTGGTTTGCATTATGTGTTTTATGCATAATCCCTGTCCTTTCTTCAGCAATCCACCTCACCAAACTACAACACATACTATAGTTGGCGTGCTGAGTGAATAATTAAAAAGTAATGCTACACATTTTATCCTTTATGAGAAAGGAGCTAGAGATGACAGCAGTCCATCAATCTCACTAGGTTTAGGAGGGTATAATTAGAATTAGGCTGATTTCCCACTACAGCTGCCTCGGTGTTGTGCTGCTGTTTGCCCTGACACTATTGGTCAATTTCACACCCGAAGCCGCGGGGCTGCATTTTGACCCACGGCTTCTCCCAATTTCCTCCACAGATTCGTAATCCTGTTTTTTGAGGATTATGAAACTGCAAAGGAAATCGGGCGAAGCCGCGGGTCAAATGCAGCCCCGCGGCTTCAGGTGTGAAATTGACCAATAGTGTCGGGGCAAACGGTGGCGCAACACCGAGGCAGCTGTAGTGGGAAATCAGCCTTAGTGTAAAGTAATTAATTACTGTAAGTAACTTTCATTATTTGACACCCCCTTGGAAGTGCAAATATCTATCAAGATGGGATGCCCCAAGGAAGCCCATATTAAGTTTATTATATTGGCCAAGCTAGTCTACATTTGCCCTTCCTCTCTTCTCTCACCAACCCCTAATCCCAGCTTTGTGTCCAATTCTTTAATCAAAAAATGTAATATCATCTTAGCTGAACTTGTTTTCCACATGGTTTGATGTTGTCATTTGTGGAGACTGACACTGTGTAGTGGATATTCAAAATCTTACTCTCTCCCCCAGGAAGGTATTTGAAATCCATTTAAATGAAAGTCTCAGCAGTGAGGTTTCATGAAAATGACTCAAAGACAGTCTTTGAATGACCTTTGTACATGGGGTAGCTTTTTCCATGCAAACACAGAATTCACTTCTAATTCAAAATCAAATAGAAGAGCAGATGGTCAGACGCAGAGGCAGTGTATGCCCTGCAATCTAGCACTGTGCAGACTGCAGTGAGCTGCAGCAGAGAGAAGCCATGAGACAAATTCTACTGTGATACAAGGGCATAAATTCAAAGCAATAATGTTGAAGTCACCAGTGTGATTAATGTGGGGTTCCTATTAACACAGCTGACAGAACCTGACTCTGTTCTAAATGAAAATTGATTATCTTTTGTTGCTGCTTTTTCAAAAAAAAATCTTGTCTTTAAGTGACTTATGTTAATTACTATTCTCTAAAGAATGCCTCATTTCTCAAGCAAACAGCAGCATGAAGCAAATGCATATTTTCACAGTAGGCATGCGCTGTAAATACATATGCAATTGCAGAGTAATGCTGGATTCCATAAACTATTGTGCTCGCCTTGGATGGTTTACTTGTCACATCTCTCACAGACTATTTGGAGCAGCTGTATTAGGAATGTAGACACACTGAGGGCTGTTGATGGTTTTCAAAGGCAAAAATGCTTCATAATCTATATTCATTCAGTTTTCTTTTAATAATAACAACAACTTGATTTCTTTTAATAGACCAGCAAGGTAAGATAATCATCAACAGTAGCCATCTGTGTTGGATACTAACCAGTATCCTAGAGCATTGCCTTCCTGAATACCTTCTTTATGTTTCTCGTTTCAGCATTCAGCATTGCTTGCTGGAGGCTGAGCACTTGTTTCTGCTTCTTTTGTATAATTAAGCAATGCTGTGACTACTGAGTCGCTGTCAGACTCAATAGCAAGTAAGTCCAGGCATTCTTCTTGGAAAAGATATGCTTTATTGGAATACAAGGATGTTGCCCACAGTAATACACTATTGTCAGGAATGCCCGTCTAGGCCAGGCCAAGGGCAATTATAGTATGATTATAGTATGACTAGCAAATGAACACTTAGCGCACGTGTGGGAAAACTCCCGGCGGGGTATTACTTAATGACCGGGAGAACTACCCCCCACCACCACCTAGTCACATAGGACTGGAATATTTCCCCAGACTGAGAAAGTACTCCAAAGCCTCCTTGTCAAGGCCACTTTGATAACAGGTGGCAAAGAAGAGTTCTCCCACAGTTGCAGCTGGCAAACTATGCGCAAGCGCAGAAGCGGGAAGCGATACAAGAAACAATGAATACAGTGTACTTGGCAGCAGAAAAGATCATGGCTGTCTTCTGACAGTTGCACATCCAGCCTTGCCCAGGCTGGGGGAGCAGTCAGGAAGGGGCAGTTTCAACAGGCTGGGGCGGGTGCCTCTCCATATCCGCTAGCAGAAGGTCATACACACACCAGTCAGTTTCCAAAAAAAAGTGCTTTATTCTGTTGTGGAGACATTGCCAAATGCTTCCGTGCCGGGGAGTTACTTCACTTCCCTGCCTGGTTCCCCTACCTGGACATATGCTGTCAGGTTCTGCCTAGATCACTCCAGGTCCTTTGCTGTCCTTGCTACTTTCTGCCCAACTCCTAACCATGGCCACTCTTAAATCCACTCTTAGGAGCTGCCTTTCAGATCAATGCCTCCCTTCTTATCTCCACCAACCCAAGGGAACTTCTTCTTCTGATTGGGCCACCCCTGAAACTAGCAGCCAGCCTTGACCCAGTTGATGCCTTTCCAGCCAGACCCATGCAGCTAGCTTGGACCTGTCCCCCCACCATCCAGCCACACAATCTCAGCATCAGGCTGCCACAACGAGCTCTCTGTGTCACAAATGAATTTCCATTTGTATGGCCCATGGAGAAGAGTCATAGAACTAGCATTGTAATATGACTTCAAAAGGCTCTTTCCCTAGACCATTCAGACCATTTAATTCATAAATATTTTCTATGAAGATGGATCAGAATTGTACATAACAACCTGGTTAAATGGCTGCACATGCCCTGAAGTTTTAACCCTATTCTAAGGATATATTTTGGTCATAAAAGCACATTCTTTAGAGAATGGATTCCTTGCAATATTTTAAAGTTTGTACATAGATTTATAAGTAGTGCAAAATGTTTCTGTTTTTATAAATATTAAATTAGGACCAATATCATATTGTATGTTCTGGTATTTGTCCCTCACAAAGGTCTGCCACTATTTTCATAGATTACAACAAAGTTTCTGACTGTGTGGATCATGAAAAGCTATGGTTGGTTTTAAAAGAAACGGGTGTGCTACAATATCTGATTGTTTTGATGCGCAGTCTCTACTCTGGACAAGAGCCTACTATTAGAATACAGAGAAACAGAATGGGTTCCAATTGGCAAATGTATCAGATGAGAATGTATTTTATCTCCCTTTCTCTTCCATTTATATTCAGAACATATCATAAGGAAATCTGAATTAAATGTAGATGAAGGTGGAGTGAAAATTGGTGGACAGACCATTAACAATCTGAGATATGCAGACGACACCGTATTACTGGCAGACAATAGTGAGGACTTGAAATGACTACTCATGTAGGTTAAAGCAAAAAATACCAAAGCAGGATTACAGCTGAACATGAACATGAAGAAAACAAAAGTAATGACTACTGGGGAACAACATAAATTTAAGGCTGATGATGAAGAAATTGAAATTGTTCAAGATTTTGTATTCCTTAGCTCCCTCATCAACCCAAAGGGAAACTGCAACCAAGAAATCAGAAGGAGATTGAGACTGAGAAGGGCAGCCCTGATGGAGCTAGAAAAGAATCTTCAATGTAAGGATGTATCACTGGTGACCAAGATCAAGTTAATTCATGGTATTCCCCATTACTGCATATGGGTGTGAAAGATAGTCAATGATGAAAGCTGACAGAAAGTTGATTCCTTTGAGGTGTGGGAGGAGAGTTTTATGAAGACCATTGACCACCAAAAAGACAAAGTGGATTCTAGATCAACTCAAGCCTGAACTCACCCTAGAAGCTAAAACAACTGAGGCTGTTGTATTTTGGTTACATTGTGAGAAGACGAGAATCACTGGGAAAGATCACTAGGAGAAGCTGAAGGCAGCAGGAAAAGAAGAAGACCCAACATTATATGGATTGACTCAATAAAGGAAGCCAATGGCCCTCAATTTGGAGGACCTGAGCAAGGCTGGTAATGATAGGACATTTTGGAGATCATAGGGTCACCATAAGTCAGAAGTGACTTACACACACACGCACACTTTTATGTATTGAGGCAGGAGACAATGGTCAAACGAAGAAGGCTTTATTCAGAACATTGCTTAGCTCAGGACTGCTCTGCAAAGAGCGGTGCTCAAACTTATACGATTTCAACAGTAAACTATATACAATGCAACTATATGCACAAAGTCTGATTGGACCTAAGCAGAGCCCTGTAATTGGTTACTTTAGGTGGCTTCAGGACCAATGGGTGGTCTTTATTAGACAGCCAATAGAATGAGAGAACTAGGATACTAGAGGGCAATTCAAATAGCATAGTAATAAACCCTAGAACACAACACACACACACACCTATTTCCTGTAACTGCCCAAGCATGACGTGTTGGAATCTATACTAAGAATGGTCATATTTTCCATGAGATAATACATTCTATTAAACTTTCTTATGTTCCCTCCACAATAACTTATTATTGACATTTTCCCAATACATTTGCTTCAGACATTAGAGTAGGACAAAGTATCACAGCAGATTAAAAAAAATGTAGGTTCAAATTCTTACTCTCATGAAGCTCACCGGCTGAATTTAGGCTAATTTATATCTCTGACCCTAGTCTATTTATTTATTTACTTCATTTATACCCCACCTTTCTCCTATGGGATCCCAAAGCACTATCCACTTTTCCATTTTATCCTCACAAAAACCTTACAACTTAGGTTGTCTGAGAGTGTGTGATTAGCCCAAGGTCAGCCAGCAGGCCTCCATGATAGAGTGGGGATTACAATTTGGGTCTTTGAAATCCTAGTCTAACATTCTAAACACTAAACAACACACTGGCTCTAATCCATAGAGTTGCTGTAAGGATAAATTGGAGGAGGGGGAACTACGTATGTACCTTGAGCTCTCAATGAAGATGTATAAATTTGATAGCTATCAGAAAGTAGGGCAATTCCTTGCAAAAAGGGAGGGCTGGAGTTCATACTTTTGCTGCAGATAGGAAAACCAAGAACCTCTTGTGGAAAAGATATATTCTGTGTTGATCGTTTCAGAGGAAAGGTGGGATAAAATGTGTAGAACAGCCTTCAAACGATGTAAAAAATCATCGTTCTTGTTTGTGCAGGATCAGTTTACAGTAGTGATCTCTTTTCATCTGGGAAGTGTTGAAGGGTATGACATTTTCAGAGTCAGTTGTTGAATCTGCATTTGTCTTTCCCATCGGTGTCCCAGCCTTCTGACTCGATCTTCAAAAAAGCTGTCTATATTTGCTTTTGTTTTCACACTTCAACAGTGCTAGCATACTTTTGCATGTCTGCATATGTTTATCACCCTCTCGTGGTGGCTCCACTGTCATTGCGCCTCCACACCACTTTAAATGAATCTTCTCCAAACAGCTCTTCAAACAAGCATAAGGAAAGACAGCATCACAGCAGCACGAAACTGATTTAAAAATGCAAATGTAGATTCATTTCTTGGAGCATGGGGAAGATAAAATGGCTTCTTTCTGTTTCTTTCTTGCAACTTGCAAGAAAAGCAAAGATTGCAAGTAAACACACACACACACTGCTTGAGGAAGTCTTGTCAAATTTGACATCATGGCAGTGAGAAAGTGAATATCAAGAAAGACATTATTTCAAAAATGTCACACATCATATAGGCAGTTCATCAGAATATCGGCCACACAATTTTGGTGTGTGTGTGTGTGCTACAGCAGTGTTGGTCAGATGCTGACACAAAAGTAGCATTGCTGGTCTGTTCCTTTTGGACATTCCATGGGAGAAATGACATGCGCCCCTCCACAAGGCACAGACAAAATAACAGGCAAGCCACAGTCCATAGCAAATCTGGCAACACCCACCAAGCAAACAATGGTAGGCAATGATGCCCCTGTGAATGGCACACATGGGCCCAGCCACTCACTGGCAGCTGATACAGCCATTACCCCTTGACTCCCCTCCCCTCCAAAGGAAAGCCAGCTGACAGGGAGGAAAGACCCATCAATAGTGCAACACAACAGAGGCATGTGGCCTGAATGCCCCTCTCAGTCCATAGGGAAGAGCATCTGTGCAGTAGACAAGATACCCACCCCTTCCTTGTCAAGGGCCTGGCAGCAAAATGGCCCACATGCAATCACCCCTGCTCTGAACTACATGTGCACTTCATATGAAAAAGTAAAAAAGAAAGATGGGGCAGGCAGGTGTGTAGACTCCCTGGCAGAGACAGCTGGATTCCCACCCTGTTCACCTGTCAATGTGTGTGGGTTCCTTTGGGCTGAGCATGGAGAAGGGGTACCTGTTGGGTTCTGAAATTAGATGCTAGCCACATGGCATGGACTGCTTTCCCCCTTGTGTGTAAGTGATTTGGTCCCTCAGTGATGCTAAGTGCCCTCTTTGTGCCTCTTCTGCTACCAAAGTGCAATGCTTTGCAGTCTAACTGCATGGCATAGACCCCTGAGACAAAGTCCCATGCTGCATGCCTTACTTACTGAATTATGAGCCCTCCTGGCTGGGGTTGGGTGCAAGGGAGGAGGATTTGGGGAGGCCTGTAGCTGTAGTTGGCATCTGTGCTCCCCTGCGACTTTGGGGAGAGGCCTTACCTCTGTGGGAACACATTGTATGGGAATTTATGGACTATGCCACTTTCCACCAGTTGGGGGGGCATTCCTGGCTGGGTCAGTTTAGGAAGCTAATTCCTGCTATACCCCTGGGTCTGCCCCTTTCCCCACTGGTGCAGCCACTTTCAATGACATTGCTCCTTGATGTTGCCATACTGGTACCTGGCCAGGGCATAGTGTATCAGGATTCTCCAATGGCACATCTCAGAGTTAACTCATCATCTTCCTGTGTGCTTTCCCCAGCTTAGGATCACGCTGTGAGGAAATGTATCATCAGTCTGTTGTAAAGTACATTGACATGGTCAATCAATGCAGTAAAATTTGTGCAACAGAGTATAGAAATAAGTTTGATGTTTCTTTGTCAGGGATTGGTGCCATTTGCCTGCAATGGAATGTTCTGTGACAGATATGACAGATGATATAAACTCTGGCTGAGTTCAGACTGGCAATTTGCCCCGCTATAGCCACATTTCAGCCACATTTCCCAAGCGGATTAAAGGGGGTGTTCACACAGGCACATCTGCCTGGCGTTCCCCACCCATAGGCAACCCGTGCTGTTCCGCTTCGCTCCCAGAACTAAAAGATACCTGTTGAAATTGGTAGCAGATCCCGGAGAGTGCCTTTATCCTGCTGCATTCTGCTTCCCAGAAGTGTGAACTCTCAGCCAAAAAGCCGGGAGCAACCCATATTGTGCATATGATTGGCTGTGCTCTGCTCGACCGCCCAATGCAGTGCTGGAGCAATGGGATCCTTCCCAAATTGGCTGGACGCCTATGTGTGTATGAGTACATGAGCGCATGAACACATATGCACTCATGCGCTCATACACACATAGGCATCCAGTTGATTTACCAGGAAAAAGCTGTTTACAGCCACGCCTCCAGGCCAGCAGTCTGAACTCAGCCAATGAGTCTGTCATGAGATAGCTGCAATCCCGTGAAAAACATGGTTGAAACAATCTTTTATCTATGTACCATAATAGAGAATGGATTATAGTTAGAATAGGGAGCAAAGCCTGTTGTGGTGGAAGACAATGAGCCCTAGAAAGGAAGGGAGGGAGGTGGAAGGGAGAGAGGGTTGGAGAAAGGAAGGAAGGAAGGAAGGAATAGGGGGAAGAGTGAAAGAAAGGAGAGAGGAAGAAAGAAAAAGGGGGAAAGGAAGGGAGGAGGGGCAGAAAAGGGCTTCTCTGGGCCCAGAGAAGGCCTTTTCTGTCCCCATACACCATCCCCTGGGCCTTCTATGGGGGCAGTAGGCAGTGTGTGGGGGGAAAGTGCTTCTTTGGGCCTACTGCCCCCATAGAAGGCCCAGGGGATGGTGTGTGGGGGACAGAAAAGGCCTTCCCTGGGCCTAGTGCACCATAGAAGGGCCAGGGGATGGCATGTGGGGGGCAGAAGAGGCCTTCTCTGGGCCTAGTGCCCCACAGAAGGCCCAGGGGATGGCGTGTGGGGAGTGGAAAAGGGCTTCTCTGGGCCTAGTGCCCCATAGAAGGCCCAGGGAATGGGATGTGGGGGGTGGAAAAGGCCTTCTCGGGGCCTAGTGCCCCATAGAAAGTCCAGGGGATGGCGTGTGGAGGGCGGAAAAGGGTTTCTCTGGGCCTAGTGCCCCATAGAAGGCCCAGGGGATGGGGTGTGAGGGACGGAAAGGGGCTTCTCTGGGCCTAGTGGCCCATAGAATGCCCAGGGGATAGGGTGTGGGGGACGGAAAAGGCCTTCCCTGGGTCTAGTGCCCCATAGAAGGTCCAGGGGATGGGGTGTGGGGGCGGAAAAGGGCTTCTCTGGGCCTAATCCCCTCATAGAAGGCCCAGGGGATGGTGTGGGGGGGTGGAAAAGGCCTTCTCTGGGCCTAGTGCCCCATAGAAGGCCCAGGGGTTGGCGTGTGGGGTACAGAAAAGGGCTTCTCTGTGCCTAGTCCCCTCATAGAAGGCCCAGGGGATGGGGTGTGGGGGACAGAAAAGGCCTTCTCTGGGCCTAGTCCCCTCATAGAAGGCCCAGGGGATGGTGTGAGGGGGCGGAAAAGGGCTTCTCTCACTTGCCTAAGCCTTGAGGGCCTGTCCCTGCGCTCACACTCCAGATGGTCCTCTCCTGTCGGAGGACTGGAGCAGACTGAGCTGACAACACTGACCGGGGCTGACGTGGGTGGGACTTTGCGAAGCAGCCAGTCAGCCCTGGCCAGTGTCTTCTGACTGCCAGTTCTTGAGCTGAATCAATTATGGCAAGCATAGAATGTGGTGGAATGTTTTGGAACCAAAATTCGAATATATATAAGGACAGGATACATAACTTTTAGGCAATATATACTATCTGCTTCTGGACTCTATCAGCAAGAAGGTACAAAATAAGTGGATGATGAACAAAGGTCTTAAGGGTTTTTTAATGTTTAAGTCATAAATGACTCCTCACTTTGAGTTGTAAAAATGAGGCTATGATATTCCTGATTCAGCATTCTATTGTTAAACACTCTGCTGGTACTTGTTTCCCATTCATTTCAGCAGAGGATTCCCAGCACAACATATGCAAATAGTTTCATTCTGAAAAGCACCCCAGAGTAACAAAGTAAGTAATGTGTTTCAATTATTTAAATGGTCACTGATGTATATTGATTTCTGACATCTGTATTGATCTCCAGACATAGTTATGGAGTATGGCTGTACTTCAAGATATTCTGGGTTGGTTTTAACATTCCACAGTAATGAAATAATCATGCATCACTGGTATTATTTGTGCACTTTCAAAAAAGATTGATTACAAAGAGATGCATTGATAATTCCCAAGGAAAGCCTGATTCACCTATTAAGGCTGTGGTCACATGGCAAGGTAATTGCGCTTTGTTCCTGCTTTGTTTAAATCGGGAACATTTTTCTTCGCACTGGGCTATCTAGATGCAGCTGGCTCCTCTCTTCCAGCACCCGCTCACCTGCTGCTGCGCCGTCCCTCCCAGTGATCCTGCTGGCCACGGGGAGGCTTGGGCAGCTGCTGCTCCTGCCGCCACTGGGGGGGGGGCGCTGCTGCTGCCGCTGCCATTGCCCCACGAAAAAAGGCTCCACCGTCTCTGCCATCCTCCTTGCTGGCCCCGTCCAGGCTGCCAGAGCCCCCGCCTCTCGCTCCACCTCCAGGACCGTCTTTGTGCATTTTTTTTTAAAAAAAAGCTTCTGGTTTGAGTGCTTGACTAAACATGCGCTTAATAAATCCATTATTAAATGTTAAATGGATTTATTAAGTGCATATTTGCTCAAGCGCTCAAACCGGAAGCTTTAAAAAAAATGCACAAAGAGCAGTCAGATGGCCCTAATTGCAATCATTGTGAAAGATGGGCTGTCCAGATGGGCGAAATCAAACTGCAAGTGCCAGGAAAACACCTGATTTTCCAGGAGTCAGGAAAACCCGGCAGCATTGCGAGAGTGAGCCTGCTTCGGGGCGGGAGGTGGATTGGTGCATGTGAATGTGAAATTGACATGCACGAGGGAACAGCAGCAAACCCCGATCAAAATGTCAGTGTGACCACACCCTAAAAGAAGTGAGGTGGTCTGTTTATTCTGAGTACAAATTTCCATGTAAAAAGTATTCTAGATCAAGAAGCATCACTTTTAGGGATTGAAGAGCAGGACTGCAGCTGATAAAAGTCAAAATAGCTATGAGGAGCTCTGCAATCCAGTATTTGCTCATTTTTTAAAAGAGTTCATCCATCCATCTGTCCATTGATGGATCGATCTATTGATCCATCCATCCATCCATCCATCCATCCATCCATCCATCCATCCATCATCTTTTTCCCTTGGAATTCAAGGAGGCTTACAATATTAAATATAGACTATAAAAACAATATGAATAAAACAACTGTTATAAAACACCTAGAAGGTAACTTTTTTTAAAAAAATCCTCCAGTTAGGGCTGCCAATAAACAAAGAACAAAAGCTAAAACACTCTTATGCAGTCCTAAATAAAACTATCTTCAAACTGTCTTCAACTGCCTCCTGAAGATCGACAGTGAGAGGGCCAGGCATACCTCCCTGGGGAAGTTGTTCCTTAATTGTACTTAATTTCACAAGCACCAACAGTATTTTAAAAACATTTCCACTATGTGCCTGTGTGTGAAAATTGGAGTGTGTGTGTGTAGTAATACTTGATGCTTGCAAGTAACTTGGGACTACGTACCAGCACACATTCTCTTCACTTCTTAGCTGGGTTGCTGCAGGTTGCATGCTTGAGCAACTCTTCTAGCCTTTAACAGATGACTATGGGGGGGGGGGAGAAAATAGACTATGTTCCATTGTGGAAAGAAAATCTTTCAGTTGCAGTTCTATCACATTTTCCTAGCACTCAAATACATATCCATATAGTGCATTTTGCATTTGTAACTGCCACAACCACAGAGGCATTCACGTTGGCAACAACATGTACACTCAGGAGGTTTCTATACACTGTCCTCCATCTGCAGTCTTCCCAGAAAGAGTGTAGCAAGCCAGACTGAAGAAAGAGTGAGGATGAGGAAAGGATTCCTGAAGCACAATAAGAGCATGATGTCATGTGGATGCAGGCCCGTAGCCAGGATTTTTTAATTCAGGGGGCCTTTAAATAAGTCAGGGGGCACTGATGTTACAAAAATAAAATTAAAATTAAAAACTCACGTTTGCGGTGTTTGCACTCTGCTTGCCTACATGGGGAAGCAAGCCATGCTTGGGGAAGGGGCAGTGGTGGGGAGTCCTCCAGGCGGCCCAGAGAGCCAGGGGGCCTTTGTCGTGGTGCGCGCAACGCTGGCTGGCACGTCAGTGCCCAAAGGGAGTTAGAGTACCCAAAGAAGACTGGAGTCCAGAACTTAGGTGCAAATACAAAGTGAATTTTATTTACACTCTGCCACCACCTATATACAGTTCTCAGTGTCAAAGTGCTCCGCTGCAATCAATCCAAGTGAAGAGCTAAATCCACTGTACACTCTGTACATATATACAGCCTCTGGCCAATCAGCACACAGCTGATGCAATCCAGGTGCAATGCTCAGTGTCAGGCTGGACTGCCTCAGACCGGTTATAGCCAGCCTCTTTGCAGGCACATGCTGGCATTAGCTGTCACTCTCTCTGACACTAGATCTAACACATCTAGGCCAGCCTTACCAATACCAGTGAATCACAACACTCCCTCTTAAGGCTGAGCCTTGATGTACAGTTTGTCTTTCAATTTACAAAACTGGTTTACATCCAAACATTTGGTAAAAGCATCTGCTACATTTTCATTAGAGGCACAATGTATTAGTTTTACAAGACCACATTCAATTGTATCTTTAACATTTCTATATCTGATGTTAATGTGTCTACTTCTGACCTTTATACATTGAGTTTCAGCTAAATGTTGAGCGGCAGCATTGTCACAATACACATTGATTGGTACATCATATGTTATGTTGAAATCAGTTAACAATTGCAGAAACCATTTACCTCTACACAGCATTGACTTTTCTTATAGCACTGCCATCTGGCATGCATTTCACTTTAAACACCCATTTGCACCCTATTACATTTTTGTTATTTGGTGCCTTGGTTTTCTCAAACACTTTGTGTTCCACCAGTGAACTGTACTCACTTTGCATAGCTTGAAACCATGCCTCCTTTTCTGCATTTGGCATTTGCAAGACTTCATTATAGCTTTGAGGCTCTTTGATATATACATGATTTATGTCAAAACCATACCTCACCGGTGGTATGCCCTTAGTGCTATGTGTAGACACTCTTTGTGGCACACACTCACTTTCACCTTTTGTAGGAATTTGTTCACCAGACGCATCAACACTTTGTTCTTGTTTTACCTCAGGTTATACTTTAACCATGGTTTGGTTACTTGCACCTTCAGTGCCACTTGTACCAGGTAACTCAACTACCTCAGGAACCTTATTGGCATGAATTCTTTCCCAGTTCTAATCTTCACAAAAATTAGCAGTCCTACTGTATGTTATTTTGTGATTATTATCAGCAAACCTGTAACTCTTCATGCCTGACTGGTATCCAAGAAAGATTAACTTTTTTGCTTTGGGCCCTCCTTTCCTTCTATGTTCCAAAGGTATATTAACCCATGCCTTTGAACCAAAAACCCTTAAGAAATCCAAACATGGAACTCTTTGGTATAACAACCTATAAGGGATGTCATCCACAGAACGAGAATAGATGCGATTACTCAGGTAACATGCGTTCTTAATAGCTTCAGCCCAGTAAGCAATACCAAGATTTGCGTCTTTTAACATGGAAAACATCATGGTTTGCAACACTCCCACTTTCCTTTCTGCAAGGCCATTTTCAGCGGGGGTGCAAGGATTTGAGACCCTGTGTTTGATTCCTTTCTGTTGCATCCAAACCTTGAAAACATTAGATGTAAATTCCCCCCATATCAGACTGTATGGCAACAACATTTCCAATTTGGTTTGTTATTTTTTTGTGCCAATACTTAACAGTGGGGAACACATCCGACTTGTGCTTCATTACATAAAGCCAGGAAAAATGGGAGTGGTCATCAGTAATAATTAACGCAAACCTGTTACCAGAATGACTGTTTGGATAAGGCCCCACCACATCCATATGAACCAGATCTAAAGGTCTTTCAGATTGTCTCAAACTCTGTTTTGCAACAGGGCACGCCTTTGACTTAGTCATCTTGCATATTTCACAATCTAGGAACAATTTACATTTGTTTACATCCTCCTTTCCTATTATTTCCAATGTTTTCTGAATTGTTTTATAAGAGACATGTGCTAGTCTCCTATGGAGAACATGTTGGCAAATGTTGTGGGGTTTAACATTGCTAACCACCTGTGCAATTTCGGTACCACTGTTCAGCATATACACATTGTGTTTCAGCCTGCCTACTGCACATACTTTGTTTGCCTTAATCACTTTACATACATTATTAGCAAACACTACCTCAAAATCAGCTTTGTCAAGACACACCACACTAAGCAAGTTTTGTTTAAGACCAGGGACACAGAGAACCACAGTCAACATACAGCCCAAGCTAGAAATATATACATCTCCCTCAGCAGTTACTTTGGACAGTGTCCCATCTGCCAAACATACAGAAGACAGGGAAGGTTTTTGTTTATTCAACAGCATACTTTCCTTTTTGCAATAGGTCAAAGATGCTCCTGAATCCAATAGCCAGTCCGTGGTATCTGCCTCATCCTGCAGCACCACAGAAGCCTGGTGACGATTTCCAGGCTGCTGCCCTTTTTTCTTGTGTTTCTCTGGACAAAACCGTAACAAATGGTCAAAAGACCCACAACCATAACACCGTCGTCTTTTACTCTGTTATCATCCTTGCTGCTCTTCCGGTTGCTAGACAATGTAGTTACACAGCTGCTGGAAATCTCCTGTGTCTCCTTGGTAACCTCATTGGCTTTCTGCCCGGAATGGCTGGCACAGTTCCTAGATAAACTTGTGTGCCTTTTGAAATCAGCCCTGCGCATAGACTCCTGAAGAATCTTGCCATTCACATACTCTACAGTTAGATGGGCAGCATCCATAGCCTCGAACATTGTAATCAGTGTTTGATAATCTTCTGATAAGGAACTTAATATCACATACACCTTATCTAGACCAGTAAAAGTTTTACTTCATTCCTGTAGTTGCCGGAAATAATCCATTAAAATGGCCAAATGTTCCTTAATGGGCTCATTAGGCAGCTGCACCGTCCTGAACAGGCGCCTAGTGAGAGAGATAACTGAGCCTATGTCAGCTTGCTGATAAACTGCCTTGAGAGTGTCCCAGGCATCCTTACTGCTCTCCTTATCAGCAACATAAATTAAGTTATCATCACTCATGCTCAGGATGATGAGGGCTAGAGCTCTTTCATCATTCCTCTCTTCCAGAGGTGTTGGCTCTTCCGGGGGGTCAGACACGCAAGTCCAAAGACCCTCTTTAACCAGAAAGTACTTCATTTTTAAAGCCCAGTTATTATAGTTAGTTGCAGTAAGCTTCTCCACGAGATGTCGGTACCTGTGCCATGCTGGTCTCTGCCACTGGTAGCTGGCTGTCTGCCTTTGCAGCTGGACGTCTGTGTAAGCACATGACTCCCCCTCACTGCTGCTGGCCTCTGACTCCTCCAGCACTTTCAGCACCTCCGAGCACTCCGTCTGCACCAGCTTCTCCACAGCTCTGCTGGAACACTGCTTTCAGTTCAACACACGAAAGCCTCTGCTAGCTGACACAATTCAACTCCACTGGTACTCACTTTCAAACTCCACTTTACTGCCAGCCGCGGCCTGGGCCCATAACCCTGTCATGGCGTGTGCAACGCTGGCTGGCATGTCAGTGCCCAAAGGGAGTTAGAGTACCCAAAGAAGACTGGAATCCAGAACTTAGGTGCAAATACAAAGTGAATTTTATTTATACTCTGCCACCACCTATATACAGTTCTCAGTGTCAAAGTGCTCCGCTGCAATCAATCCAAGTGAAGAGCTAAATCCACTGTACACTCTGTACATATATACAGCCTCTGGCCAATCAGCACACAGCTGATGCAATCCAGGTGCAATGCTCAGTGTCAGGCTGGACTGCCTCGGACTGGTTATAGCCAGCCTCTTTGCAGTCACATGCTGGCATTAGCTGTCACTCTCTCTGACACTAGATCTAACACATCTAGGCCAGCCTTACCAATACCAGTGAATCACAACAGCCTTGGCAGAAAGTCAGGGGGCCAGCCCCCGAAATACCCCACTGTAGCTACAGGCCTGATGTGGATGTTCCAGAAATAAAGTGGTCCAATTTGGATGTCAGGGCAATGTAAAACTTCCATACCAAAGTAGACTAAGTTGATGGGGTAATGTGATTGCTCTAGTTCAAAGGTGCTGAGGTTATTCCAGAATATAGTTCTGGATTCAGTGTTGAGGAAATGTAATTCCTTCCACCCATTTGCCAAGTGGTCATGGCTGCCTCTGTGAATGTCAGAAGCACTTACTGAATCCAGCACCCATGACAAGAGCAACAGCCACACACACACACACATTTCCACTGGTCAAGCCATTGTATTAACAAACTCCACTTTCATTTGCAGGAAGTGTGCTCCCACATTATATAGCTCATCAGTTAATAGTTTATGATACTTTAACTATTCCATTTTAAGTACCCAAAGTACCCAATGTGGGCCTGAGAAGACAGAACAGCAGCGCATAAATAAATAAATATTTTGGGAATATTCGTTCTGCAATATATAATACTTTTAAAAGGTCTAAGGTAAATTTCAGCTGCATGGCTCCAGAAAACCTACTGTTACTTAATTGGAGAACACAACAGATGCAAGGCATTTTCCTCTGCTCCCAGCTCAGCTTTGCTGTTCAGATTACTTCTTTGACAGTAATCCTTGTAATCCTTCCCACCCTGACATCTGTCATGTTACTTTCTCTCCTGGTTTGTGAGGGAGGTATAACCCCATCTAGAGGTTAAGGGGGATTTGTTTTGTTCGAGGGAAACACACACTTCCCTGTGGGAATCCTCAACTCTCTTAAGAGTAGGCATGGGCACAAACCATCTCACAAACTAAAGTTTCTCATTCATTTTGGCCAGTTTGTGGTCCACAAAACGATGTCCATGGAGGCTTTATTGTCATGAATTTTCATGACCTTTTAGTTCCGTTTGTGGCAGTTCATGGCGGTTTGTGAGCAGAGACAGACTAGCGCTGATCAATGAAACTGTTTACAAAACTCCAAGGTGACAGTGGGGGTGGAATTCTCCAGCCTTGGAAACACCAATAGGAATTCCCCTGATGCCAGGATGCCAGGCACTGCAAGCTGAGTTCCCATTTTGGTTTATGGGCTCAGAAAGTTATATATTGAGTGAGCTCTCCTCTCTCCCTCTCCTTTGTTGGCTGGTGAAATGAAAGAGAGGCATGGAGCTAGCAGAACTGATTCATTGCTTTGCTTTCTATTTGCTGTCTGTTGCTGAGGTTTGGGATTAGGGTTCAGTGGTGGACTCGGGGCTCCGACTTTCAGCACAGGGGCTTAGCTTTTATGCCTTCCCTCCCCCCCCCAACTCCCCTGCTAGTGATCTGTTCTGTTTTGTGCTGTGAGGGTTTGGGAGATTTCTGGAACTAGGGATCTGGTTCTGCTATTCCTGCACTCATGCTGAACACAGGGACAGCTATTGTGTGCCTTTCTATCCCTCCCACCTCTCCTGATACTGATCTGCTCTGCTCTCTGCTGTGGGGGTTGTGAAGGTTACTCAATTGGGATCAGATCGGCATCTTGTTCATGCACTCACACCGAGCAGAGTGGCTTAGCTATTGGGTGCCTTTATTTTCTCCCCCACCCCACCCCACCCACTAGTAATCTCATCTGCTGTCTGCCATCAAGGTTTGGGAGGTTTCTGGAATCAGGGATCAGATTGGCATCTTGCTCCTGATCTCATGCCAAGCCCAGGGGCTTAGCTATGGAGTGCCTTTATATTCCTCACACACACTAATGATCGCGTCTGCTGTCAGGGTTTGGGAGGTTTCTGAAATCAGGGATTGGATTGACATCTTGTTCATGCACTCACACCGAGCACAGGGGCTTAGCTATTGGGTGCCTTTATTTTCTCTCCCACACACACACACCTACTAGTGATTTCGTCTGCTGTCTTCCATTGGGGTTTGGGAGGTTTCTGAAATCAGGGATCAGATTGGAATAGGGGCTCAGTGAACACCATAAGAGTTAAAGTGGGTGGAAGTGGTGCTTGTCATGGGGGGGAAGCTCTCCCCCACAGAAAACCAGAGGGTCCTGTACCCAGGCATGAAACCCAGCTCCCCCCCCCGAGTCCTGCCTCAGCAAGGCATCACCAGAGATTTTGGAGCCTTCTTCCCTTACTCTGTCCTTGGGGATTTCCCAAGAAGAAAAAGAGGCATTAGCAATGTCCAGTCACCAGCAGTTGCTACAAATCTTCAGAGAGGAATCCTCTGACAGCAATGGTTCAGAGATTGGGGGGGAAGCGTCTTCCCCTCCCAGGTCCCAGGTCCTTCTTGCTCCTGTTGCATCACTCCTTGCTGCTCCTGTTGTCCAAGTATACTCCTCTCTGGGGCCTCCCAGCCCACTACTTCCTTGTCAGGGCTCTGACCCATCATGGCTATGTCTGTCTCAGGGCTTTGAGCCACCATGTCTACCTCCTTGTCAGGGCTTTTGAGCCACCACATCTATTTCCATCCCAGGCCTTTGACTCACCATGTCTACTTCCTTCTCAGAGTTTGGAGCCACCACACCTACATACATCATTGCATGTTTTGGGTGTCAAATAGAGTCAGGGCTTTTTGAGACACCAAGTCTAACCACTTATCAGGGCTTTTGACCCACCATGTCTACTCCTGTCTCAGGGCTTGGAGCCATCATATCTACTTACTTGATTGGTAGAACATATGTAATCGGTAGAACATATGTTCTTCAGCTGTCCATTTTACAGGGAGGCTCATCTTAAAATTATTACCTCATTAGTCGATAGGACACCTGGGCACATTAATACAAACAAAGCAAGGCTTCACTGGCTCCTATCAGATAAGAATGCAGAGATTACACATTCAATCACTGAGTTTTGTGCATTAATTCTTAGATTGCAGGAATTGCATTTTAAAAGTTCTTAAATTAAGATTTCTATTTTCGTATATTATGACTGTTTTTTCTCTCCCTCACATATTATGCTTACTCTGTATGTTGGTCTTAAGACTGTACTAATAAACTAAGTCATCTACTTACTATTCAGGGCTTGGAGCCACCACATCTACATATGTCATTGCATACAGGTTTGGGTCTCAGGTGGTCTCAGAACACATTGCCCTGGCCCTGCTAGCTTGGCAAAAATGCCCCCCACCTTCAGTTTCTACTTGAGAGATTCTCAGGGATTTTGATTCTGTTTCTGTTCTGCCAGGCTTCTGCCCTTGTTGTTGTTTTTTGCTGTCCCCCCTGCCATTGGAAACAATGGAGTATGGGGGCACCTCATGGGGGGGGGCATAACTTGGACCATGTAAATCCAGTCCTCACCACACTTGGAAAGCAGGTGGAGGAGAGTCAGCCAGAGAAGTGAGTTCAGTGTCTCTAGCACACCAGAGGTCTGTTTAATACTCTCCTGAACTTGCACTTCATTTCCCCTGTAATGCACTCAGTCCCGACTGCATGGCACCTGGGGGGGCTCCATGCGGTCCTGCTAAACCTTGGAGCTTTGCTCCAGTGAACAATGGACTCAGCATATCCTAGCCCACACCAATCAGAGGGCTAGGCTCCCGGCCACGAGCCCATGGAACTCACGGCCATTGTAAATAGCCTATTACGGTGTAGGAGTGTGTGTTTGGGGGTGTGGTTTCACGGAATATAAGTCGGCCTGTGAGCTGGCTAAAAGTGTCTTGTTCTTCACCTAATAAAAGTATGAGAGCTGAAATCACTCGTCAGTCTCAGTACTTTTCATCCCCAGAAAGCACTTTCCTGGGAACACCTTTTTTTTGGGGGGGGGGTAACTCAGACCCCATAAATCCAATCCTCACCAAACTTGGGGGGAAGTAGAGGAGGGTCAGCTGAAGATCTGCTAGAAATTTGGTTTCTCTATAATGCTGGGGGGACATTCTACCACATCACAAACTTCTCAAACTGGTTCAGTTCGGATGAGTGGGGTTTTGTCCATGATGGTCCATTCGGTTTATTTATTTATTTATCAGATTTATACCCCACCCTCCCGGCTGGAGCAGGATGTGCCACAGTCTATGAGCCAAACTGCATTTTCCCACTTCATGCTCATCCCTAAGATTCTTGGGGTGGGGGAGGCTTTGTCTTTGGGAGCTGCCATCATATCCTGGAATATACCACTCTGACTAATTTGATGCTAGGATGGCCATCAAACAGGGCTGTGCATGGCAAGGCTTGCAGTTAGAAATCAAGGCAGCTTCTTTAACTCTCAAACAATACAAAGCTTTATTCCACTATTAACATCTCTAAAAGGTATACAGTCTACAGAAGTAAGGGTGCATGTTCTAATAACGAAAATAAAAACAGGGAACCCTGCCTTCATTGTGCCCCTGTCTCCATCATGCTGGAACAAACAGGTATATGTGTGGGGGCACACTCTCTCTGTCAGAGAGAGAGAGAAGCTCCTTTTCAGTTTTGCCTTCAAGATATGTTGGAGGTCCTGGGCCCACTTGGACTCTAAAATCCTGACTGCTGGAGTCCACCAGAAAGTAACAGCATATGGTCAAGTGCTACTCATATCAGAAGGATTAATTATTTTCCTATGGGATGCAGCAACATATTGATACAGGACTGACAGATTTTCACAGCCTAGCTGTCTCCATCTCACTAGTCCATCTCTATAAATGTCAGCACTTCCTATGATGAAAGTTTCCCCTGCTCTCAAACCACAACAATAGTATTATCTATTTTTTGTACCATTTCATGAGCTACAAATGGCTACTTGTGGTAAGAATGACTAATCCACAAAGCACATTTGGGTCACAGATGGCTTGATTGTATGGAAAGGCCCTTGTCTAGCTTGCTTGTTATCCAGTTATCTATTTCAATAACAATCTCAGTACATTTACTCCCAACACACTGGCTGTAATTCTCATTTCTGTGAGATCAATGGGAAAAGCTCCTATTGATTTAAATATTTCTGGATTACATCCATTACATTTAGCATTTCATTTCATGCTGAGATTGTTCTACACAATGCCAGTTTAAGTGGTTGCTTGAATTATATGTGGTTCATTTTGCTCAGAAAACAGGGACACCTGTTCACAATTTAACTTTGTTTTATTCTTGCCTTTTGTTCCTAATAATTGAGCTCCATTATGTTTGAATTACTCCTCTGTATTATCAAATTCTGCTTTAGCTTTTCACAGCGTATGCCTATCACCTACATGAGTGTAAAAAAATCCCCTTCAAGTATGTTTTATTTTATATTATTGAATGCAAACTAGTTTTTGTTATTTTTCCTCCTGTGTTTTGAAATGTCTTGTTTGAATATTTAGCTTTGCCTGTGATCCATTAAATCACAAGGAGGTGAGCCATTAAAATAAATTAGGCTGACTTCCTGTTCCAAACAAATGTGCTCAGGACAGGGATATAAAGCTAACAAAGACAGAATTATTCTATGTTGTTTGTTATGTTTTAAGAACATCAGCCCTGCAATGCTAGTATATCAGGCAAAGGCCTCTGGAGCTGGTTCACAACAGAAAGACTGACAATACTGAAACTACAAGCTTTGAGGTCAAAATTGTTGTGAGCCACCCTGAGCCCTGCATGCAGGGAAGGGCAGGATAAAAATCCAATAAATTAATTAATTAATAAGAAGTCATTGAGACATTTATTTATTCAGATAGGCAGAGGCAGCAGGAGCTGAGATTACAAGCCTACTCAGAATTCCCGAAGAAATAAGCATGGCACTCTGTACAATGTCAGCCCAATTCTGTGCAACATTATGCTAAACCCTATGCTAAACCTAAACCTTCAATAATGTTTATATCTTCTCTCGAAACATATTTTATATAAGTAATGATGACTTCTGATATAAATGCAGCCATTTATGTCTTCCAGTATTATGTCCTACACATCCTTTACTCAGTAAATAATCAAGAGCAGTGGCCGCAATCGTCTCCTTGCTCACTTCTCCTTCATAGGTTATGTTTACCTAATGTGAGAAGTGAAGTGAATTATGGTACCTGTCCTAAGCACTGCTGTCTCTGATACCAACATAAGACTGTGAGGCAATTTGCTGTTGTTATTTGTTTTTGCCAACTGTTTACACCATGCATCTGAAATAGTGTGCTATGGTTCTTGAAAGCTTTTTGTCACAATACATTTGTCAGCCTTTAAAGTGCCACAAGACACTGTTGTTTTTGGTTGCAGAAGACTAACATAGTAGTTGGCATATTTAATGGTAGTTGCAGGTGTAGGACAATGTATATGCCTTAGGCACATTTTTTTGTTTCCTTTACAAACCATTCAAACAGACTACCTTCTTCTCCATCTGTGTGGCTGCAACTAAGGCTTTGCTGCAGCTTGCAGGAAGACTTCAGTCTTAGCAGGAGTTGGTAAAAACAGGCCCCTGGAATAGTTTTAGTTCGAGTTCAGATTCAAAACAGGTGACAAAAATTTCTATGCCTATGTTCGGAGCAAAAAGAGGAACAGGGATGGAGTAAGCTCATTGCTAGGAGAAGATGGTCAAGCCTTAACAAGGGATGAAGACAAAGCGGAATTACTCAACTCTCACTTTGCGTCGGTCTTTAACCGTAAAGTGAGCTGTATACAAACTGAAGAATGCAGGGCATATGAAGGAAAGGGGAACTGCCAGTTCAGAATAAGTAAGGAAATGGTTAGAGAACATCTAGCTGCCTTAAATACTTTCAAATCTCCAGGGCTGGATGGCTTGCATCCGAGGGTGCTAAAAGAAATTGCAGGTGTTATTTCAGAGCCTCTGGCTATAATCTTTGAGAGGTCCTGGAGTACAGGTGTTGTGCCGGAAGACTGGAGAAGAGCGAATGTTGTCCCAATCTTCAAGAAGGGGAAATAGACGGACCCGGGAAATTATAGGCCTGTCAGTTTGACATCAATACCTGGGAAAATTCTGGAGCAGATTATTAAACGCTCTGTCTGTGGACACCTTGAACAAAATGAGTTAATTGGTAATAGCCAGCATGGGTTTATGAAGAATAAGTCATGCCAGACTAACCTTATCTCCTTTTTTGACAGAGTTACTAAAATGGTTGACTCTGGCAATGCCGTGGATATAGTATATCTAGATTTCAGTAAAGCATTTGACAAAGTTTCTCATGATATCCTTGAGGATAAGCTGGTTAAGTGTGGGCTGGATGGCACAACCGTTGGGTGGATTTATGGTTGGTTGAAAAATCGTACCCAACGAGTGCTCGTAAATGGCTCTGCGTCTACATGGAGGGAAGTCTCGAGTGGAGTACCACAGGGCTCGGTCCTGGGCCCGGTGTTATTCAATGTTTTTATAAATGACCTGGATGAAGACATAGAGGGGATGCTTATCAAATTTGCAGATGACACGAAGCTGGGTGAGATTGCTAATTCTGAAAAAGACAGAGTCAGGATTCAGAAGGATCTTGATAGGCTGGAACAGTGGGCTGAGACAAATAAAATGAATTTCAATAGAGATAAGTGCAAAGTCCTACACTTAGGTACAAAAAATCAAAGGCACAGATATAGAATGGGAGGGACTTGGCTTGACAGCAGCACATGTGAAAGGGATCTAGGTGTTATGGTTGATCACAAGCTAAACATGAGCCTGCAGTGTGATGCGGCTGTGAAGAAAGCTAATGCAATCTTAGGATGCATTAGCAGAAGCATTGTGTCCAGATCACGGGAGGTGGTAGTTCTGCTGTATTCTGCTATGGTCAGGCCCCACCTGGAGTACTGTGTCCAGTTTTGGGCACCACATTTTCGGAAGGATGTTGACAAACTCGAGCGGGTCCAGAGGAGGGCAACCAGGATGGTGAGAGGGTTGGAGTCCAAGTCTTATGAGGAAAGGCTGAGGGAGTTGGGTATGTTTAGCCTGGGAAAGAGAAGGTTTAGAGGGGACATGATTGCAGTCTTCAAGTATTTGAAGGGCTGTCATGTAGAAGATGGAGTGGATCTATTCTCTCTTGCTCCGGATTGCAAGACTAGATCTAATGGGTGGAAATTACAAGGGAGTCGTTACCGGCTTAATATCAGGAGAAACTTCCTGACTGTAAGAGTGGTTGAGCAGTGGAACAGACTGCTTCGGGAGGTGGTGGATGCTCCTTCGCTGGACGTTTTCAAGAGGAGACTGGACAACCATCTTTTGGGTATGTTGTAGGTATGTAGGGGTTTCGGCTGTGTTCCTGCAGAGTGTAGGGGGTTGGACTAGATGGCCTGCAAGGTCCCTTCCAACTCTAACATTCTATGATTCTATGATTCTATGATTCTATGACAGTAACAGAATAGAACTGATAACATCAAAATAACTGTCAAACACAAAGCGCTTACACAATATGTATATTCTTTACAAACTTGCTCTAGAACATGAAATCCAGTCTGAAAATGTGATCAAGTTTTTGCATTGCTGTGACAATGTTGCCATATTATTAAAGTCCAAAGTTAGTCTACAAGATTCATCTTGGTCAGAAGAAGACTTTTGTAGTCGAAACGGGAAAAGCATTCCGGAGTTCACCATCTCCTTGTTGGTCCTGTTAAATTCTGGATGATCATCTGAAACTACACAATATTGTATATTTTGTGTTGTTAATGTTTTGAAGTTATAATAGTATATACAAATTGTGTAAGCGCTTTGTGTTTGACAGTTATTTTGATGTTATTAGTTCGAGTTCAGACTGGCAGTTTGCCCCAAGAGAGGTGTGTTTCAGCAACGTTTCACAAGCGGATTAAAGGGGGCATTCACACAGGCACATCTGTCCAGCATTCCCCAGCCATACTCAACCCGTCTTGTAACACTTCATTCCTGAGTTTAAAAGATACCTGTTAAAAGTGGTATCAAACCCCAGAAAGTGTGTCTATCCCACGTATATCCTGCACCAACACAGTGTGAATGCTAAAATCTGCGATTTTGATTGTGTGCTTCAGGCCAACAGTGTGAATGCTCCCTCACACCTCCTCCCCGGTGTGCTGCTCCCACATCAGTCGGCACAGTGTGACCAGGAAAACCCAGAACAGTTTGTTCCAGGGCTTTTTTGCCATGACTTGCTCCTGCTTCAAACTGCCGGTCTGAACTTGGTCTTAGTGGTTTCCAGGAGAACCATTGATTAAGGAAGTACATAGCCACTGAGAAAGTGGTGGGTTTTGAAGCATAGCGCTGAGAAATTTTTAAACAAACTACATTGATTTTGTAAAGATGTGGATATTCTCCGCTATTCCTGTCTGCTCCCTCCACCTCCCTGATTTCTAGTGAGTAAACAATCACTTTCATTGCAAAAAGCAGAGGGATATTCTTGTGATACTCTGAGCAAGGATATTCTGATTCCCTTCATCCTTGGCACCACAGCTCAGATGATTATCCTGAAGCTGGTGGCCAATTTTGAAACTCTTATCTTTATTTTATGAGGTATACTTACCACAAGCAAACAACTGTAACATGGCACTGGGATATTCTGGAAATAACCTTGGACAGGATGTTCTGACTCCATGCATTTTTGGTTCTGCAACTCACGTGATCATCCTGAACATGCTATCCAATTATAAAATGCCATGCTTTATTTTCCTGATAAGTAATACCAGTCATGAAATGACGGACAGATGAATGGACAGACAAATTATCCTTTATTATTATAGATTTCTATCCAATTATTTTTAAAAGTCAGTTTGCACTCTTCTAAATTCTGTAGTCAAGAAAGCAGCAGCATCCAGCCCTGAATCTCTATAAAAATAGATTACAAGACAAAAAGAAAAGTTTGCTTTATTGATTGGTTTTATTTTCTCTTTTATACTTTGCAAGGTACTCAGAATGGGCAAAGTTTAAGAAATGCAACAAGAACATTAAAGAAGAGAAGAAGAGATTGCATTTATACCCCATCTTTCATACCCAAAGGAGTCTCAGAGTGACTTACAAACCCTTTCTCTTCCCCTCCCCACAACAGACACCCTGTGAGGTAGCTGGAGCTGAGAGAGCTCTCAAGAACTGCCCTTGAGAGAACAGTTCTGAGAGAACTTGTGACTGACCCAAGGTCACACCAGCAGCTTCATGTGGAGGAATGGGGAATCAAGCAAGGTTCTCCCAGATTATAGTTTGCACTCTTAACCACTACACCAAACTGTATCTCACAAGTATATAAAAAGAAGCCCTTCTGGATTAGAGAGAACGTTGTAGTCCAGCATCCTCTTCCCTATAATGGCCAACAGGAAAACCCCTGGAAAGGCTACAAGGGGACTATAGAGGTCAAAACTGGTATTCAGAGGTATTGCCTCTGAGTGTGAAAGTCCTATCTTAGCCACCAGCCATTAACAGACCAGTCCTTCATGGATCCCTTTTTAAGTTGGTGTCCATTATTACATCTTGTGGTAGTGAATTCCATAAGATGATTATGCATTGAATGAGAGTCCTTTTTTCAGTCTTTTCTGAATCTCCTCCACAACAATGTAACTGGATGCCCACAGTTCTAGTATCATGCAATCCTAAACAATTACACCCTTCTAAGTCTAAGGCTTGGAAATGGAGATGAGCACTGCAACCCTAAAGTCGGATTCGACTGGCTTTCGAGCAAGGGAACCTTTACCTTTACTTAAGTCTATTATAGCCAATTGGCTTCGGAGGGTGTAACTGCTTAGGAGTGCACCGTAAATTTCTTATGTCCTCACCTTAAGTATTTTTAAAAACTCTAAACCATTTATAGTCTTTTTGCACAGGGAATGGACTCCAAACCTTTAATCACTTTGGTTGTCCCCATTGTACCTTTTCCAGCTTTTTGAAAGACTTTTTGAGATGGGTGACCAAAACTGTACAAAGTGATGCAAAGGCAGTTTTGCCATAGAAGCCATAGTTATGCCATAAAGACACTGATTATTTAATAAGGGACATTTTATTTTCAGTCCCTTTCTCAATAATCCATAGCAATGAATTTGTCATTTTTATAGTTGCTGTATAGTCAGTGTTTTCAATGAGTTATCTACAATGATCCCAAGATCATTTTCTTGATTAATCTCTGCCTCATCAGAGTGTATATAGTTAGAGGGGCTTGCTCCACTGTAAGTTTTTATTAAACTCCATTCCCCATGCAGATGCCCACTCATCCATCTTGGTGATCCTCTTGGAACTCCATGTATCCAGATACCCCCACAGTGATAGTGCATATGTCTGAGACAATGGGGCATCCAGAGTTGCCTGGTTTGTATATTTTGGGTAGAAGATAAAAGGTACCTGGTTGAGGTTCCAGAGGTGTGTCTGAAAGGATTAGTTGGAAGGGCAGGAGATAAATTGAATTAATAAATATAAATAATAAATTACTTCCTGAATGTGCAGAGGTAATTCCTTTATAATTGTGTATAGTTCTTTTTTGCATTCCTGTGTGGGGTCTAAGTCCAGTCGCTTGTAAAAAGCACTGTTTGAGAATTGTGGATACATGAACTCTGTTCTAAGACCCTATGCCATCAATGCTCCTAGTTATGTTCATGACACCACAGACTTTCTGAGGAAAATACAATCTTTGAACAACCTTCCAGAGAATACTATTTTAGCCACCATGGATATGGAATATCTGTATACCAACATCCCACACAAAGATGGATTACAAGCCATAAGAAATATGATTTCTGACAACAACATAGCTGACTTTACCACCAAACTGTGCCATTTTTTTCTCACCCATAACCACTTCAGATATGGTAATGATCTGTTCCTCCAGATCAATGGTACAGCCATGGGCACCCGCATGCCCCCACAATATGCTAACATTTTTATGGCTGACTTGGAACAATGCTTCCAAAACTCCCACCCACTCATACCTCTGTTATATTTGTGTTACGTTGATGACACTTTTATTGTTTGGTCACATGGTAAAGGAGTCCTGGACACATTCCACCAGGCATTCAACAATTTTCATCCCATCATCAACCTGACAATGAACCAACCCATGCAAGAAATACGTTTTCTGGACACTTTTGTAAGAGTGCACAATGGATGAATAGACACCACCTTATACCGGAAACCTACTGACCAACAAACATACTTACATGACTCCAGCTACAATCCTAAACATACCAAACAATCCATTGTATACAGCCAGGCCCTAAACTTACAGCCACATCTGCTCCAATCCTACAGAGTTTCACACCTGAGGGATCTACAACACACCTTTTTGGAACTAAAGTAACCACCTGATGAAGTCAGGAAACAGATTAATAAAGGCAAAATGATACCCAGAGAAAACCTATTAGAAGACAGGCCCAAAATAGACAATAATAGAACACCACTAGTTGTCACATACAGCTCCCAGCTCAAAACAGTTCAACACATCATCAATTACTTACAACCTCTACTGGATAATTACAGTTCTCTTTCACAAGTACTGGAGGGCAAACCTTTTCTTGTGCACAGACAGCCCCCCATCTCAACTACTCACCTACAATAATGCAGCATCTCATTTGAATATGGACACTGGGACCAGAGCTTGCAATAAATCCAGATGCCAACTTTGCTGCCACATACACCTGGATAACACAATCACTGGACCTAACAATGTCAACTACACCATCAGAGGCTCATTCACTTGCTCATCTTTTGACATTATGTATTCCGTTAAATGTCAACAATGCCCTTCAGTTCTCTACATAGGACAAACAGAACAAACCCTATGCCAGAGGATAAATGGACACAAATCTGACATCAGGAATCACAAGATTGAGAAACCTGTAGGAGAACACTTCAGCCTTCCAGGACATTCAATGGGTGACCTCAAAGTAGCTGTTTTATTAAAAAAGAACTTCAGAAACAAAATGGAAAGGGTAATTTCTGAATTACAAGTTATTACAACACTTGGAACGAAAACCTCCCCAGGACTCTAGAGGGATATTGTTTTTTAATCTCATTATATATGCTAACTCATTCAGTCTTCACATACGTATTCTCAACAAGAAGGACTATAAATCCTCTGTATTTTAATGTATTTTAGTATATTTCTTTTTCAGAGCAGTATATTAGAACACTGAATGTATGCAAGGGATATTAGGATGTCTGCTGACATAACAGCATTTTTTGGAGGGGGAGGTAGTGTTAAGTGCCCTTCGTGCCTGATAGGAGAGAATGAAGATTCCCAGTCACTTCCTACAATTAGAAAAGACACCTTTAGGCATTTTTCTGCTAGTTTGACATATTTATTGCTTTACAACTGTTGCTCCTATAAAAACTTGTTATTTAGTGTCATTTTGCATATCTTGATCATCATGTTGCATGTTAATTTGCTGTTCATTTTCTGGCTATGAGTTTGAGCCTTGCATGCAATTCTAATGTATTTGATAAAGTGTACATGCACATGAAAGCTCATACCCAGGCCCGTAGCCTGCGTGGGGCCCTGGGGTCCCGGCCCCCCCCCGCGGGTTTTGCGGTCCCCCTCCCCCAGGACCGCCGTCTTCCATCCGCTAAAGCGGGGGATGTGAAATTGACCAGACTGCTGGTCAATTTCAATCCACCCGGAAGCTTCTCAGCTCTCTGGGAAGGCTTTGCCCCGTTGGTGCGAAATCCGAGGGGGGTAAGAGAGTGGGGGGGAACATCCCACCCCTCTTGAAGCTCTGCTACATCTCGAGGGAGGATTTTCCCCCAATCCCCCCAACAGCCCCCCGCACACACACACACACTTTCTCTTTTTCCTCTCTCCCCTGCTTTCTCCAGTTCTCTTAATATAATTTGTCTTTGCTTTTTTGAAACAATAGGGGAGGGGGGACCGTCCCCCTTTCACCCAGAGCCAAAGGAGGTATTGCCCGTTTCCAAGGTGACGCGAAGAACAGTTATTTGTTTATTTTAAACCCGGTGTGTTATTTACTCCCTGGCTGTGGTTGCAAGACTGTATTTATCCTTCTGATCATCAGAAAGTGTGAGTTCGAGCCATTCTGGGTTCCTGAATGGTTGGCCGGGCGGGTGGGTGAGGCAAAGCGGTTGAGCCTAGGGGGTTATTTCATTTTATTATTATTCATTTTAAATTCCCCATTGCAAGAGACCATTTTGCTGAAGCCTCCCTCCCCCGATCCTCTGCTCCCCCTCCCCCCCGGCATTCTGCTCCACGTGGAGGCCGGGGCTCTGCACGCTCTCTCCCTCACACCCCTGCCCTTCGAAGTGGCTCGGAGGGGAAAGGGCGCATTTCAGGCCGGTGGCTGCATGCAGCCTCCGCTTGGCCATCTGCGCTGTTGCTCCAGCCCAGCCTGCCGGGAGGCACAGCAGGGAAGCCAGTCCAGGGCGTGTCTCCTCCTCTTCCTCCTTGGCCGGCGGATCGCTGGATTGCTCTCGCCTCCTGGGGGGTGTCCCTGTCCCCGCCCCTCCCTCCCTTCCCCGCCTGGGCCAGGTGGAGGAAGCCCCACCTCGGGACGTGGCCCACGCCAGAGGGAGGGACGCAGCATGCTGGACTTTGTCATTTTTGCCACCACCTTCTTGCTCCTCTTGGTGGGTGCCGTCCTCTACCTCTACCCGGTAAATGCACCGGGAAAGGGGGGGAGAAGGATTGGAGCCGATGGGTGGGGTGTAGGTGATCCTTTAGGGGGCTGCAGCCCAAGGTGGGGTGTAGCGGTGCCAGCCTTCAGGCGGGCCCTGGGGACCCTCAGGAATTACAGCGCGTCTCCAGAAGACAGAGATTGGTTCCCCTGCAGAAAAGGGCTGCTTTGGAGGCTGGACTTTGTAGCACTGCACCCCCCACCGAGGTCCCTGCCCTTCCCTAGGTCTATCCCCAAGTCTCCTGGAGTTTCCCAACCTGGATCTGGCAACCACACTCCCCATCCCTCGCTGGTGGCTAGGAGGAACCGGGCAATGCTTAAACTGAAATAGGCATCCCACTGGTGGCTGAATGGGATTTTATTGTGGCATAAATTTTTGTGAGCCGTGCTTGGGAGACACGATTTATATGCAGGATGGAGCGGGGCTGGCGGGTGTGTGTTCAGAGCAAGCTCTGATGCAGGGAATGATTGGTATGGGGCGCTCCCAAAGTTTTGTTTGATAAGCAGACTGTAAAGCTGGGCATGGGGTGAAATGGGATAAGCAGGTTTGGTGGGAAATTACACAGTAATTAAATCAATTAACTTCTGCAAAGGGTAAAGTTTGAGTCCAGTGGCACCTTGAAGAGCAACAAACTTTAATTCTGGGTATAAGCCTGGGGCGAGTGATGCTCTGCATTCTTGGTGCTTGGGGGGGTGTCAACAATGGGAGGGCTTCTAGTGTCCTCCTGGCCCCACTGCTGGACCTGGAGGGAAGGGTGGCTTTGCAGGGTGGATTCTGTGGTGTTCGATTCCGCAGGTCCCTTACCCAAGTATCCAACCCTCCCCAGGGTGCACCCCCCCCAATCTCCAGGACTTTCCCAAGATGGAGTTGGCAAACCTAATTTGTGACCGATCCAGATGGTCAGCCGTGCTGGTCTGAAGCAGTAGAACAAATTTAGAATCCAGGGGCACCTTTAAGACCAACAAAAGTTTATTCAAGGTATGAGCTTTTATGTGCTGGCACACTTTTTCAAATTTATTTAAGGTATTTGACAAAGTGTGTGCACACACGAAAGCTCATACCCTGAATAAACCTTTATTGGTCTTAAAGGTGCCCCTGGTCTCTAAATTTGTTCTAATTTGTGACCAGTGTTTCCTCTAAGCTCAGTTAGTGTGAGCTAGCTCAGTTTTTTAGCCTCCAGCTCACACATTTTTGACTTAGCTCAGGAAGGATGGCTCTAGAGCAAACTAATTGATGCAGCGGCCAAATCACTCTCTCACAACTTTAATGGCAGTAGCTCACAAAGTAGAAGTTTTGCTCACAAAACTCCACAGCTTAGAGGGAACATTGGTGGTGGGGCCCCTGAGAAAAACATGGGGCCCCTGAGCAAAAAGTTGTTTGCTACGGGCCTGCTCATACCTTGAATAAACCTTTGTTGGTTTTAAAGGTGCCATTGGACTCTAAATTGGTTATAAATGAACAAAATAAGGTGAAAATGAACAGGAAAAAAATGTGCATATTACTAAAAGGCAGAGCACAGCATAGTATAATGTCCTAGTAAAAGTGATTTTTAGTGCAATTCTGTGCAGTTATACCCATCTAAGCCCACTAGCTTCAAATCATTCCAAATCAAGAAGTGAGGAACTTTGAGAATTGTAACTTAAAGGTAGAAAAACTATCTTACACACATACCTCTGTGTGTGTGTTTGTGTGTATTTGTGGCTTGTAGCAAGCATAACTCATAAAATAAAGACACACACATATTTCTAGTATACTATGAAATACACATAGATTTGAAAATCACAGAAAGAGAATATATATCTGAAAATCAAAGTCCACAGTTGGGGATATCTTCCATGACTCTATGACGTACAAAAAGGAATAAGATCTTGAACTAGAAGAGAAGTTCTTTCTTTTTGTCATGAGAAGATAGTGCTGTTGAGCACCCTTAACACACCAGCAGACATCCAGCTGGCTAGCACTTGTAAATATACATATTATCAGCAATGCATCCAATGAAAGCCGTTGGTGAGAAATTATTTATTCTTTTTTCCTCTGTACTGGATTGTGTGTGCTTGACTTGGCTTTCTGTTCAGACAAGGTTAACATGTATGCATTGTTATGGAAATGATGCTTTCCACTGAGGACAGATGCCTGATTTCACTGAAGTCTGAACATGGAAGACTTAATTCTACCTGCATGGGAACAGCAAAGATGGGAAACTAGCCAAATCATTCCAGTTTGAAATGCATCCAAGTCTCTCCAGAATGTCTCATGAATAAAAGACTATCTTTGACTGTCTGTTTGGTAGATAACCTTGCAGTGGCAAGGAACCAGCAGAGCTAAAGCAATTGTAAGAATTCTGGTTAGAAAAACAATTTTCAGGCCTTTCCATTACTAAGAGCACCTCTGCAAGAATAGAAGTTACTGCAATTACATTATTTGCTTTTATTAACAAAAAAGGAATATCTAGTTACATTACATTACCCCTTGAGAGGTAAGAAAAGCAACAGGAAATAAATAGGCTGTCAAATAAATGGTGGAAGATAATCATGTCATGCTGTATAATAAATGGTGGCAGGTAATCATATTTGCCCTGACCTCGATATCGCAGACTAGCCCAGTCTCATCAGATCTGAGAAGCTAAGCAGGGTCAGCCCTGGTTAGTATTTGAATGGGAGTCCATCAAGGAATACCAGGGTTGCTATGCAAAGGCAGGCAATGGCAAAACACCCCTGAATGTCTCTTGCCTTAAAAACTCTACAAATAAGTTGACTCAACAGCAAAACAAAACAAAAAACAAACGTATGTACATATGTCATTGGATTCATTCCCTTATCATGTACCAATGTGGTATATCATATAGGATTTGCATGCAGTGATCTCTGTGAAACAAGAGCACAGGATAGCTATCCCTTGGTTTCAAATAAATCCCACTGGATATGCTGAAAAAGATCTATTCCCTAGAGTTTAATCAGGTTTGAAATCTGATTGTCAAATTCAGAAAGTAACATGTAACATAGGTTTAACAGCTTTTTTCTCTTTCTTTCTAGGATAGTGAAAACAAGATTAAGTGGAAAAAAATAACATGGTTATTTATCAGGGAACTTAGGTATATATTTATCATTAGGCGCAGCATACATATTAATTGATTGATTAATTAAAATATTTATATCCTACCTTTCTTCTTAGTTCAAAGAAGCTTACAATAGTAATTAAATAATAGTTAAAACTTCCCCATACTATTCTAAGTTTTGGTGCTAATTTGGGATTGTTATGGGGAGTAAAATTTCTCTTTTATAAAATTCATTTTTAAAAAAAAACAATCCACTTTTTTGGATTGATTCCTCTTATGTTCTTTTTCTCTTTCAAAAGAAGAATTTTGTTTTTAATTTCTCTTGTAGTTTTCTGTTGTATCTCTATGTACCTTTCTATAATGTCAGCCCTTGGGGGTGGGGTGGACATAACACACCTCAGCATGCTATAGCAGGAGGGCAGGAAGGTTTGGGAAGACACTGCCTACTTCTGAGCATCTGTGGGATAAAATTTTGATCTTTCATAGAACCAGTCCAGAAGTCAGGGGTTCCAGAGAGCAGGTTTACCAAAGTCCAGTCTAGGGTCAAGGAGTTCCAGGCAGCAAGTCCAAGTCCAGTCAGGGGTTCCAGAAAGCTAGTTGCCAGGTCCAGTCTGAAGTTCAAGGTTGCAGGGGTCTGGTAGCAGCAAGATTGGTGGCTCAGTAGCAAAGCGTACTTGTTGTATCCACAAACTGCTGCTTCTCCTAGCTGAATTTAAGCCAAGTCTTAATGAGCTAAACTCCCAGCCAATTCCTCAGCAGTCATCCTGAAACTAGTAATTCATCTCTTCAATTGACAACTGATGACAGGCCATGAATCTCACACTTCTTCTCCTTTCTTGCAACTCTAAGTGTCTCTGATAGCATCGGTACTGCAAGGGTGTGGATGAGCTAGGTAGGCTGGGGGTGGCTTTTGAAGTCTTGTTTACTGCTTCAGAGCTACAACACATTGGCTCAGCTTCAGCTGTAGGCTGTGACTCCTGATCAGCCAGTAACCTGATCTCTTGTTGTTGTCCTTCTGGCTCAGAGCCAGCTGCAGCTGGTTGTTCAATTACCAGCTGAGGGCTAGCAGGTAGCTCATCATCTGAGCTATCACTCAGCACAAACTGACTTACAACAGCCCACATGCAAGTGGGTGTGTGTGGAGGATCCAAGGACACATGCACCGCTAGGGCAGCAGGGTGACATATCCTTAGGCAGGTTGACTCACTGCCAGAGGACAATGAATTGATGGTTCTACCACAGGTAGATAAAAAGGTGGGAGATGTTTGATGGTTCTAGAAGCACTGGACAGGAAGGGTAATTGGGAAGGTGAATAGACTGAAGTGTTGATTAATCACTGTTTAATCAAGGGTAATGGGTGATGAAAAGGAGCTGCGGTGGCTCAAGTGGTTAAGACGCTGAACTGCAGGCTGTGGAAGGTCAGTAGTTCAGCAGTTCAAGACCCAAGAGTGCCGCATGATGGAGTGAGCTCCCATCTCTAGTTCCAGCTCCTGCCAACCTAGCAGTTCAAAAGCAAGAAATTGCAAGTAGATAAATAAGTACCACTTCGGTGGGAAGGTAACAGCATTCTGTGCACCTTGGTGTTTAGTCATGCTGGCCACATGACCATGGAAACATCTTCGGACAGCGCTGGTTCTTCAGCTTCAAAACAGAGATGAGCACCGCAACCCTAGAGTCGGATTCGACTGGCTTTCAAGCAAGGGAACCTTTACCTTTACCTAATGGGTGATGGGGAAGTTAGGCTGTGGTGTTGATGAGATTATACTGAGTGAATCAATAGGTCCTGGGTGACCTATCATTCTAAAATCCTGCATCCCTCCTGGGCAAGCAGGGGGTACTAGCCAGCCAGCCTGCCTGACTCACACCTTGGAACTGATTTCTCAGTCAGATGCCTAGCTGGCATCCATCTTGGTCCATTCTGGCCCAAGCAGTGCCCTGCACTTGAGGTATAGGGGTGATATTAAGAATTGTGTTTCTGCTTCTTTTAACCTATAATCTGCCCCTCAGCAGGAGGAGGAGTGTCACTGCTAACACCTATGCTGTATCTTGAGAGACCAACAACAACTTTCATGAAGCCCGATTCTGTGATCTAAAATATATAGAAAATGCTATTAAGATTTTGCAGATAGGCATCCATGTTTCATCATGCTAACCAATAACATTACTGGGAGGTAGATGGAAATTTGCTGAGAATACACCAAGATTAAAGAAATCAGTTCATGTCCAATTCCAATCCAGTTATTTGAAATGGGCTTATTTTGAATTGAGCTGGAGAGTCTGAGTTTAGGCAGAGAGCTCACTCTTCACTAATTTGCAAAAGATGTTTAACCTAAAACTATAAAGAAGATTAACTAAATTGATAGAGGGATAACAATGAATATGCCAAGGCTCTGACATGGAAGTCTTATCATCTCAGATGCATGCATGATATGTATTAGAAAACTCCTCTGGTATTCTATAAGTGTAGGAGGATGTATCTGTTGTATGAGAAGCAGATTGCCTCTGGAGATGGTATACTCTGCCCAGTTTAATAACATGTTTTAACTGTTCTCTTCCTTCTCCTCAGACTTATTGCTTGACTCACAGTATGTTCATGTAATGCTGAACATTGCAAATTCTGCTTGAACAGAATGCCATATTGAAGGATAACTTAACTAGAACATTACATTTTTCAGATGTTGGAAAGTAAAGAAGAGTGTTAACGCTTGGTTTCTAGGGTGATTTTTTTAGCCTTTTTTCCATGCCCTGTTGTGTAGGAAATGATAAATCCCCTTAGCATCTTAGCATCTCCCACTTGTACTTTATTAGAAGTAAAAGCTTTCCTTTTTTGAAAGCAATTAATTTGATCTGTCATGTCAGCCATTTATTACTTGTCAGCCACTAGTTATCTCAAATCCCAGAGACAACAGAAAATTGTTTTGAAATTGCTGATTATGTAGTATGGCTTACAATCATTGTGCTAACTAAATTAAGAGAGAGTCAACATAATTAAAAGGTTTTGATGCATATGTTGTTTTATGGCCCTGTTAGCTCTTCATTTGCTGAAAAGTATAAAAGATTTACTTACGGCTTATTATCAATAGTGACTGGCAAGTCAAGGTTCTTCTTTAGTGTAGTTTAGAATATTATTTATATAGTGTAATCAATGTAAATGGCATTCTGTAGAGTGGTAGAAGGCAGGTTGTTTCCCAAAAAGCTGACTTAGATTTTGAGACACCAAAGACTTGGGAGAGAGTGGAAATAAGCATTCATTCCATTTACATGTTCTTAAGCTTAGTTTCAATAGAGAGCAGAACAAAAGAAGAAGAAGAAGTGATAGCTGTGGCATCAGGCATGTGTTCCATGAGGTAGTCTGAAGCAAAAGGGGCAGCAAGGTTTAAAAAAGGCAGAGCCATTAGAGGAAGCAGGACACCTTGTTATGGCTGAGAATGGTAGAAGTGGAGGAGCAAAAATCATGGGCAGGGAGGTATCACATGAGAGATAAAGTGGGACAGTACCATGGATGGCACTGAAGGTAAGACAAGGACAAGATGGGACAGGAAATCAATATAGGGGGCTGAGGATGGATATCACATGGCCAGAAGGATAACGGAAGTGAAAAACTTGGGAATAGAGTGAAGGAGCTGGGTTACTGCATGGATTATTTATTTATTTGATTTTTACCTCGCCCTCCCCACCAAGGCAGGCTCAGGGTGGCTTACATGAAAGAACAATAGATAAAACAGCAATATAAAGATCAATATAAAAACACATAATACGGTATTAAAACCATTAACATCACAATGGTGATACGGTGTGGTAAAGTGCATACAGAAACATACATTCAGTGGTACATCCACTCTGGGCAGGCTCAGGCTGGCAATAAAATTGGCGCAGGGCATCGATAATAAAGTGCAGCTCCTTACCTAAAAGCCTGGCAATAGAGCTCTGTTTTCACAGCCCTGCGGAACTGTGAAAGGTCCCGCAGGGCCCTAATCTCATCTGGGAGCTCATTCCAGTAAGTTGGAGCTACCACAGAAAATGTCCTGGAGCTGCGACAGAAAATGCCTACCAGAGAGGGAGGTTCTAGTAGTTCAGGTAAAAGTATGAACCAGAGGTTTGTTTGTTTGTTGTTGTTGTTGTTTTTGCTGAAGTGATAGATAGGAAGGGATATTTTTTTTAAAATGGTATAAAGAAAAAAACAGTATGACAGATAGGGTGAATATGGGGGGACAGGGGGATGTTTCATCACTGTTGTCAAGATGATGGTGTTGTCAATGGAGAGTGTTTGAGGAGGAAGGAAGGCCTGAAAAGAAAAGTATTTGAAATTGAATCTGAGGTGGTAATGAAAAATCAAAGTAGAACTGCTACTGGGTATGTGGATGCCAGGTATGTGGGTGCTGGGTATGTGGGTTGAATTAAATGAGAATGTTCAGTGGGAGTGAGTTGGAACTGGTGTCATTAGCATACAGGTAGTTTTAATGAAGGTACAGTGCATGAGTGAATATAGGGAAGATCAAGGATAAATCCATGGACAGAGAGGGAAAACAGAGAAAGTGTTTTGCCCCCAAGGAAATACTTACAGGAGTGAGTAGGAAAAAAAAATCAGTAATTCTGGTGAAGATAGTTTCTGTGAAACAAAGAGTAGAAAAAACAGACTTCAGAGGGTCCAAGGAGCTAAGAAAAAAGTTGAAGAGCAGGAAGAATCAGCAACCTATAGTGGTTGGGAGGTAAAAGTAGAATGGAAATCTGGTGGTAACTGAAGTAGAAGGGTATATCAAAGAATGGCATTTTAAAGAAAGGAAAAACAGTGGCATATTTGAATGATGTATGGAAGGAGCAAGAGGTAATAGGTAAAGGAGAGGAAGGGTAGTTCTGAAAGAGATTGCAATCATAGGGTTGGATTGCTGTTGTTGTTATATTATTATTTTGGGTTTCTACCGCCCCCCCATACCCCACAAGTAGGCTCAGGGCAGGTTACAACAAGCATTAGATACAGAATACACTTTCTAAAACATCCAATTAATCATTGACAATAATAACAACACAATAATAAAATTACATCAATAAATACAGCAATAACAGTGGATGAGGCTAACCATGCAGTTAACTGCATATTAGAAGTAATCCTAAACAGGTCTACTTAAAAATAAGTCCCATTTTATTCAGTGGTGCTTATTCCCCCAAAAAAGTGTTTTCAGGACTGAAGCCTTAGTCCACAACAAGTGAGGTGCCACAATAAATGGTTAATTTTCAAGTGTTACCAAACATTTTATGACACACAAAGGCAGGCAGGGGCAGTAACCAATATTGGAATATAGAATAGTAATATATGAGAAACATGGCACTGATGTAGACAGGGGCATAGCCAGAACATGTTAGTTGGTGGGGTGTTGTGAAATTCCATGGGGCATTGCAGTGGGGGAGAGAGAAACAGAGAAGGGTCTTCAGGAGCTGGAGGTGGCAACGCATCCAAGAGAAGCAGCAGTGGGAATCTTGGTGACAGCGGCAATGCCTTATCACTCAGCCTGAGGCACCCAGAGGGCCACCCAAAAGGCAGCAGCTGAGGTAATCGCTGAGCTGTTAATTGCTGAAGCAGCAAACAGCAGCCAACAAAGCGTGGCAGAGGATCCCCCTCCAAGGGAGTTGTCTGTGCCTCCTTTGGCGGAAGGAGAATTACGCAACCATCCCTGCCTCTCCTGTGCCTTCCCAGCTTCCAGGGCTGGAAAGCAAGGCATGGGAGGAGAGATGCCAGTGTGCTGCCACTGCCACAAGCCCAGTCCCCACTGGCCCAGGCACCAGGAGGCCGAGGCAAGTGGCTCACACAGCAGGACTGCCGGTCCTGATCCATGATCTCCTCTCACAGAGGTGGCACCTATCCAGCAGGGGCAGCAGCAGTTGTGGCGTATGGTCCATGACTGATGGGGCACATGCCGTACTGTTACCACAGGCCTGGATGTAGAAACTATTTGAACTTCATTATTTCTTCAGCTTTGATCTATGTTGGAAAGCATAATTTCTAGGTGGTGAGCTTTGCCAGAAAGATATTAATCTGTTAATCTAACCAGCTATCTCTTCTCAAGGAAGACATATGCTGGGAAAGAATGTTAATGAAAGGCTGTATTGAGATTTCCATTCTTTTGGAACAAGTGTGCATCATGTTTATCACTAACAGCCAAGTACAATATTTCATAATGAAACTCATCTATATTATGAAAATATAGATTTATCTACTGGGCAAACCAAAACAGATTAAAACTCTTTTATTGGTGGGATTTTTGTATGAATGTAGGAATGTAACACTACTAACAGTGATGGGCAAGCATTCCTCTGCTTAAATTGCAATTGTATTGCAAACTGTGAGCAGCCCAGGGGGAGGAGTGCCTTCTTATTAGGCACTCAAAATTGTTCTACTTAAAGTGTTCTGCACATTGGTATTCTCTTTTTGCTTTCCTGCAATTTTCTTTGTCCTGCTCACCTTCTCTCATGCATGGAGAAAGTAGATATCAAAAGCTTAGCGGGGCCAGCCTTGGTTAGTATTTAGATGGGACACAGGCATGGGCATGAACCGAACCATGGACCAAATTTTTCCATGGACTGAGGCCTGGTTCATGGTTCATTTGCCAGGTCCCTGCCCTCCCACTTTTCATGGATCACTCAAAGACTACCCAGTGTTTTCCGGGAGTTTATTTGGTTTGTCAGCGGTCCATGGAAGTTGACTTAGAAGGCATTTGGCATTTAAATGCCTTCTGAGTCCACTTCCGGTTGCAACTGGAAGTCAACTCAGAAGACTTCTGAGCTCCTTTGTGTTGCATCATGCCATGGCAGTGGCATTGCCTTCTGAGTTGACTTCCATATGGCATTGCCACAGTGGCTGTTAAGTATGGAACTTAACAAGGTAGTGATTTCAGCTTCATTTAACAGCAAACAAGATGATCAGACAACACACACAAAACAGTGGAGCACAGCTCCCTTTTTAAATAATCCGGGCTGTCAAAGTCATGCCCATACTTCAGTTAACAACCAATCATAAACTAGGGAGAAAGACCAATGAGGTCTGTTCCCTCCATAAAAGTATATACAGTTCTTTTTGGCTATGTACAAAGGTTTCACAGAAATAACCAATGGGAATGTCAACTCTTACAATCCATTTCACTGACTCAAGCTTAACATAAAAGATAGGACTGATACATGAGTCAGAACATAACAGTGGCAGTGGCGGGGGGCTTATAAAAGCTATTTAAAGGGATGTGTTCTCTTTAAATTGCTTTTGTAAGCCCCCCATCATGAGCCTCATGAACTATGAACTAGTTCATAAAACGGAAATGTGGGTCCATGAAACCCACAAACCTCCATTTTTTGGTCCATGCCCATCCCTAATGGGAGACCATCGAGGAAGTCTATGGTTGCTATGCAGAGGCAGACAATGGTAAACAATCTCTTACCTTGAAAATCTTCCAGGGTTGCCATATGTCAGCTGCAACGTCACACAGAGAGATATGGTTTTTAAACATCTTACTTGTGAAAAATCAAATATTTGCTAATCTCAAAGGGCTTTTCAAGAAATTACAACTATCAAAATAATTCTCATTCCATGAAACAATCTTGATAATACATTAGCTCAAGTGTGCCTACAATAATCCTGAGAGCTTCAGTTGCCATTTCTTAATTATTATGGAGTGAGTGAAAATGAAATATTTGTGCTCAAGAATAATGTCACATCAGGGATGGTATTGTATCAGGACAAAAAGTATTTGCAATAAGTACTAGTTAAGAAAAAAAGGCATCTCTAGCAAGTTTCTCCATAAATTTTCATCATAGCTCCTTCTTTGTGAAGAGTAGCTAAAATGCAATTTGTATGCAAGGCCAATTGGGGTACAGCTGGAGTACTATTTGGCTTTGGCCTCAAGCTCAAAAAGGACCTCAAAGTTAGACAATTGTTATTTTGGTTTGGAACTTATATAAGGTTTGGAACTTATATAAATCACGTGTTACCTTTGTAAAAAAAAATTATAATGGTCCAGGAGCTCAAAAGCTGAGGGCTTCTTTGGACCTTTGACAGGTCATCTTTGTAAACTGTCTCATTATAAAACTTATTAGAAGGGTGGACATGCTATCATTCTCCTGTATGGCTTTACAGAGTTTTGGACTCCTGAAAATGCTAGCTTTAACATCTTCTGTTGTCTATACTGAACAATATTCATACTTCAAGAGAAGTGACTTATTTGGGGGCAGCAATTCAACTGAAACACCTGAAGCTTGCAATAATAAGGAACACCAAATAGACACAGGAAAACAATGCAGATCAATGGGTTGCCCTGGGGGCTGGTCTCAGGTGAGAACAATAGATTACCTGGGTCCCAGAGGTGTATGATGCCAGTAGGGGCTGCCCCTAGGTATGACCAATGAGATCAGAGTCTGGATTAACAATGGCCTTGATTCAATCAGCCAGGTGCTAAGTGACTGTACTGGGGCTGTCCAGTGTGGAACAATAGAGTGGTCTGGCATTTCCCTGGTGCCAGGCAAAAGATGTTTCTTAATGTGTGGCAGGATGAACCTGAATGGCTGACCATTCACTAGACATGGGAGTTAATGTTTCCTTGATAGGTCTGGCATAGACATAAGTAGGGCTCTTTTTGTAGCAGGAACTCCTTTGCATATTAGGTGATACACCCCTAATGTAGCCAATCCTCCAAGAGCTTACAGATCTCTTCTTACAGGGAGGATTGGCTACACTAGGGGTGTGTCAGCTAATATGCAAAGGAGTTCCTGCTACAAAAAGAGCCCTGGATAAGAATGCAGATAGGTGAAACAGGAGAGGAGGATGGAAATATGCAACACACTTCATTCATGACAATAACACAAACCAGAGGCTTTTTGTCCCTGCCTGCCTGTACATTTGACAGACAAAAGACTAGCCATTTGGTCAGTAGAAGATGCCTGAGGCAAGGGCAGAGACTTGCCCATTCCAGTCCTCTTTGGACTAAGCTGACAGGATAGACAGGAGGTTGCTTGGCAGTGCAGCAGTGGAGAATTCTCTTTGGCCTGAGTATTCTCAGCCAAGACGTGGTTTTCCAACTTCCCAGCAAAAGCCACTGTTTAAGCCAAGCCTGGCTTCATAGGGCACTGCTTGAGGAGGCTCAGAGGTTGTTTTTGGAGTGTCTCTCAGGAAAGTCTCCAACCTGTGGGCAGGGTGAAAACTGGACTGGAAGGGATCCAGGACTTTACTTCATCCAAGAAGATCTGAAGCTGTATTGCCACTGCCCTCTCTACTACCTTACCCAGGAATGGTAGGTTCTAATATATTTTTTATTTCCAAATTTTCCAACAAACAAATCACAAACAAAGCAATAAAGGAATGGTAGGTTAGACACTGGGCAGTAGTAATTAAGGACTGTAGGGTCCCATGATGGCTTTTTGAAGAGAGGGCAGACTACGTCTCCTTCAGTCCCCCTGGGAAGGTCCCCATTGCAAGGGACAGATTGATAACCTCTCTCAGGGGGTTCCGCACCTCATTGTCACAAGCTTTAACTAGACACGATGGGCAGGGATCTAGAAGGCACATGCTAGGCTTCACAGCTACCAGGGTCTTGTCAACTTTGTCCTGGGAGAGCGGATTGAAGTGGCCCAAATTGGACCCGAAGATGGCCAATGGCTTCCAGTTCTTTTATTGTCTCAAGTGTGGTTGGAAGGTCACAGACTTTATCTGCAAAATAGCTCACAAATGCCTCACAGACAATTGTCAATTCCCTACCATTTGGCATGCTGTGAAGCAAAGTAGTCATTGACCGAATAACTATAAATAATTGGGCCGAACGAGAGCTTGCAGATGCAATGGAGGTTGCATAGAAGTGTCTCTTCGTGGCCTTCACTGCCATCTCATAGGTTCTCATAAATGACCTATAGGATGCTCTTGTAGCTTCATCACGAACTCAACGCCACCCTCTCTCTAGTCATCTTAGCTCTCATTTCATCTGCTGTAGTTCCGGGGTATACCACGGAGCTAATTTGGTACAAGGACAAAGAGGACACCAGGGAGCAACCTTGTCAATGGCTTTGGAAAGATGAGATTGCCAGTCTTCCACCAGCGCATTCAACGGGCCACCAGAAGGAATCAGCTCCTGCAGGGCTTCCTGGAACCTACTGAGGTCCATTTGGCTCTACAGGTGAGCATTAATTTGCTCACCACCTAAACAGGGACAGTTAGGGATATCCAGCCGGGCCTTCAAAGCCAGGTGGTCTGGCCATGGTACTGCATTTGCAGTAATCCAGTCCACCATAATCCCTGAGACAAAGATCAAGTCCAGACTGGAGATGTTGCACCCGAGGCAGGAGACAATGTCTCTGGGCTGCTGGGCAGGAAACACCACAGCTCCGCAAGGTAACACTCGGCCTTCACTCTCCTTCTCTCACTTCTCCTTCTCTCCTCCTCTGTCCCATGCAGATTCAACATATACTGGGCACCAAAAACTATTACAGCATGTCACTGCCCCCCTGCCCCTTCAAGACTATTCACTATTCAATCTTAAAGACACTCTCCTGAAAGTAAGCCCCACCAAAGAAACCTACATAGCTTGCTGAGTAGATCTGCTTAGGATTGCTCTCTGACTTGTTAAGACTTCAGACATTAGGTGCGGAATAATTTATACAATGAGGATAAATAACAGATTCATTCTTGAACTGATGGGAACGAGTCATTCTAAAGCCTCTTGGCACTGTCACCAGAAAAGACACCACTGTCTTCTGTATTAAAGAGGTTCCCAGGGCAAAAATCCCAGCAGGATGCAATGCTGCTGACAGCTGTCTTCTCCAGGGTGACCATAGCAGCAGCCTGGAAATCATTCTGGTAAATGTTATCCTCTTGATCTTATTAGTTCTTCTGACAGTGTCTTTAGCAGACCATTATTCTGGCCCCTATAACCTTGAATTATGGGCTGCTGTAATGTAATTCTGACTTCCTCACTGTGAACAATGAAGGACAAGAACATGGAATTTCATCTTCATTAATGTTTGGGTTGCTAAAGCAAACTGGCAATGCTAAATAAATAAAGATGCTGCATCGTAGTTCTGCTGCATTTGTTGGGCCAGAGTCCATTCCTGATGGAATGCATTACTCTGTGAAGGAGGGGTTGTACTGGGAATTAAGGTTCTTGACTGGTATCTTAAATACTTGCACAATATGATACATTTCAGTTTTCCTCTATCCGTGCATTTCTACATGTTATTTTCTTTGTTACCTATGGCTGCAGACAGACTGACAGTTGGGAGCAATATGACACCACCTCTATTTGTGGTGGTTTAATTCATTGTGGGATGTTTTGATCAGACATCCCAACCAGCTTCATTGTGCACTTGCCCCATATTTTTTTCCCCAATTTAAAATTTTATATTTAGAGAATTAAACTATTTTGTTGTTCAGTCGCACAGTCGAGTCTGACTCTTCGCGACCCCATGGACCAGATTACGCCAGGCCCTCCTGTCTTCCGCTGTCCGCTGAAGTTTGCTCAGTTAAACTATACAGTTGCTTAAAAATACATATGATAGAAATAATAAACAACATAGGGAGTAGCACTTGCCCGATGGTTGATCATTCAGATTGTTGTGGCATTCTTTTGGGGGGAGGTGTCTTTCACCCATGCACATAAATGTGTATCTGAAGCTTTGGCTCCTTTTTGACAGCTCCACAATTTCTCTGCCAAGTACTCCAGCCCCATTCAGCCTCCTTCCCTTTGCCTCTCTTCTGTAAAATAAGTGCAGATTTACATGAGAGTAGTCCTATTGATGTCAGTGTATTTACCTTTGTGTCAATCTTGGGATGCTCTCAGACTTTGACACAGAAACAGGAGACAAGGGTTTGGGGGGATTTGTCACTTGAAAACAACTCCCCCAGGGACTCCCGATCCAGAATGACTATTTGGCGGCAGTGATTGACAATGCCAGAGCAATTGTGTGCTTAAGTGAACAATACTACCTGGTTTTTTTAAAAAGGAGGCAGAAATGGAAGGGAAGGTTCAGACTTCTCAAATGGCTTGACTTTGCAAGAGGGGAGTTCAGACATTCAGCAATGTGGGATGAACGTGCGGGGATCCATTAGCACCGGAATTCAACTACTGTCGATTTACGCCATCTCCAACCCATCTTATGATGGAGTGAGTATGACGGGGGAACAGCTGCCAGATGTGGCTATGTGAGCGAGCCAGTTTTATCCTCTAGAGAAAAGAAACTATATTGGGCCAAATTGCCCATCCGACTGCAGCCTACAATCCCTTCCTGCCCTGGTAAAATTCAGTTGATGGTTAGTACATTATATTGTTTGTATGCGTCTCCCCACCATGTTTTATATACTTTACATCCAATTATTGCCCTATCTTATTATACAGCATATCTGTATTTTAAGCAGTATACAACAGAGACTGTAGTTATAATAAATTAACTTTTATTATAGGTATCTAATTATTTTTGTGTATATCTGTCTATATGTTGCAGATCATTGTACATCTTTCTGTGGGCCAGAAAGCTTTTTACCTCATGCTAAATGAGGATCAATTATAAATCTGCAGTTGAGAAAAATGCAAGAAAAATGTATTTTTTCCTTTATCAGTGTAGTTTCAATTTAGTCCTTCACAATGAAAAAGGAAGCAATATGCAGACTCTGTATTCTATTTTTAATGTGGGAAAACATTATTATAAATTATCTTTTCTAACAAGAAAAAAAAAGGAAATGGAGGTCAGGGATTCAGTTCAAGGGTGCGTGTACAGGGCTCTGAAAGACAAATGGAAAATGAACACATTAACTTGTTTTGAATTGAGGTTAGGCACTGTTTTTAAACTGTTGTGTATGTATGTGTGTATATATGCCTATGGGAACTGCCTGGCTGTCTGATCATATTACACTTGGGGTTGCTGAGTCTTAGCTTTAGCTAATCTCTTCATAGGAAATAAATAGTGTTAGATGTTTTATTGCTGGTGGTCTGATGTTTTATTCTTGGTCATCAGGTTATGCACTGTGGTCTAATTATAAAATATCTGTATTATTTAATTTTAGAAATAAAAAGAGTGCAGGCCATAATGAAAATCAAAACCAAAACCTGAGTCCTGGATAGCTTACTCCATCATCATGTGCATGTGTGTATGTATGTGAACAGTCTGAAAAGCTACATTTCAAAAGACAAAAATCCTAATCAGACATAATCAGAAAACATATCATGAAAAGGTGGCATCTGGGAAGCTATAAACTGAGTAGACAGATGTTCAATGTTCTCTAAAATGTACTTTCAAAATCCAAGCAAAAAGACTTTGAAGAATACTAAAGAATAAAAGGCCAAAGGAAATGATGAACAGGAAGAATGTTTTCAGCAACACTGAGGATGAAGTGGATAGATGATAATGTTTGGAATGGTTAAATCCCAGTTCAAATTCTTCAGCCTTGAGTGTTTTACCTTCTACTCCAAGGAGTTTCATTTTCAGAACTGAACTAGTGAAGCAGTCAATGCTGAACACTGTCGCAGATATTTGAATTTCATTTAAAATTTCCATTGAAACATAGTTGTTAGGCAGATTTTGAAGTCCATTGCTCAGCACAGAGGCTTATGTACCACCACAGCTGAATGTCACTTTTGAAGAAGATGATACATCTAGGTAGTCATGGGATGTTGGCACTCTGTACCTGTTTTAGGATTTGAGACCTTGAATAAAATGCTCAAAATGGCTCACATCCAACCCTAATATCTTAATACCAGACATTTCTTATGCTGCCCCTGTAAAAGGCACATCAGTTTTGAAGTCAAATGTTTTGAGCTTCTATTCAGCATCCATCATCCAAGCTACTACACTGCCAAAAAGATCTGATGTTTACCTGCCAGAATGTTTTTGTAGAAAGTTAACAAATGCCTGCCAGTAGGTGCATGTGTTTCTTCACTGACATGTAGCTGTTTGTAGGCTTTATGTTACTCATCAAAGGGATATCTATATGCTGTCCAGGACTGCTTCCAGTCCATCTGTCATATAAATCAAAGACATCAGCAACAGAATCAAGATAAGTGCTAGATGTGATTCATGCTCATGGGAGAATGTGAAGATTTGGACTGCATATTCTTTGAGGTTCTGTACCTGTCTTTAGCTACCTCAGTTACTCTTTTCCCCGTCCACCTGCAAGAATCTTTGTTAAGCAGTCTGATTTTACAAATGGCTGCTGAAGGAAATTGAGTGACCATTTGTGGCAGAAATGGGAGTGGAATTCAGTGTTAAGTGCAGAAGCCAAGATGTGCATGTCTGTTTAGTTTGGTTGGCAGCCTGTAGGAAGGGACGCAAGAAAGGCCCAACTCAGTGCGGCCCAACATTTGAGGGGCAGGGCTGGGATGGAGAGCAGTGTTCCCTCTAAGCTGAGTTAGTGTGAGCTAGCTCACAATCTTTTAGCCTCCCGCTCACAAATTTTTGTCTTAGCTCAGGGAGGATGGCTCCAGAGCAAATTAATTCATGCAGCAGTCAAATCGCTCGCTCACAACTTTAATGCCAGTAGCTCAGAAAGTAGAATTTTTGCTCACAAGACTCCACAGCTTAGAGGGAGCATTGATGGAGAGGTGCCTGAATGCTGGGTGGTGGTGGGGCTGGCAAATGGCATTAAAGTCAAGAACTCCCTCCTCTTCCCCGGACCACTGGGAAAGCTCTGGGGCGGCCGGGGGAGGGGGTTATAGGAAGAAGCTGGTCACTCGTTTTCTCTGCCCCAGACTTTGTTCAGCTTCAGAGCTGCTTGCCCGCCCGCCCCACCCTTTAGGTTCACCATCTGGGGTCAATACTGTAGAATGACTTTTTAAAGGGGGGTACAGTGTTGTCATTGCTGTATAGTTTGGAATTGTTAGTTTAGCAATATGGCTTGATTTTGTATATGCCTTCTCTTGTCACAACTGTTTGGGTGGTAACAGCATAGGCTGGATCTGTTTACAGAAATTGGCCTGTGTGCCATTTACTGGATATGGGGACCACCTTAAGGGGTCTTGGCATGAGGGCTGACAGGAGCAAGCCTGCTCAGGGACTACCAGCGCTTGCCCTCACAGCCAGATGGCAGGGGAGATCACAAAGGGCAGTCATCCATGTGATCCCCAGCAACTGCCATTCTGCAATCTTTACCCATGCCGGCTGGCTGGGTGATGGGGTACATCGGCTGGCAGTGGGTCTGCTGATGCATCGGATCTGGTGGACCCATGCTGTGCCAATTCTTCTTACAGCTGTAATCAATAAAGTTGTGGCCAATTTAATCAACTTATTTCCAATTCTGTTGTGAGTGTGGTCATTTCACATGAGGTCGTAGGCATCTGATCAAACCTCTCCATCCCACTTAAGAACTGGAGCCGCAAAGTCTGTTTTGCTTGCCAGAAAGGGATTAAATTACTGAGGCCAGGAGTTTACTTTCACTTTGTCTCTCTCAGATAAAGAACCTAACAGTCCAGATCTACCATCAGAGTGAATGTTGTTAACGATAATATGATTCAAAAATGTTCTTAATTCTCCTATTATTTTTTTTGAGGAATAAAAGCCCCATTGTCCTACTGTATTTGGTTTCTTACTATGTTTAAATTCCTTATATTGATTTAAATATGATGGTTCTTATGAGAAGGTAGCATGCATTTCCACCGGGAAAACCTGTTTCAGAGAAAGAATCCATTTGTTATATATAATCTAATATATCTGATCATTTCTACTGCTGAAATCTTACAGGTTATCTAAGGACCCTTTTATCTCACAGAAGAAGTTGAAGTCAGATTGGGTGGGATCCAATCCAAAGCACTGGTCTGTAAATCAGAAGCCTATAGAGCCAGTATCAAATATGTTGCATAATCTGTCTGACAATTTTGTTCTCCATAATACTCTCTCAGTGAAGGATGAACAGTTCCTGAAATAGATTCAGGGGCATCTGCCCTAGCAATGTACAGCCAATAATGTGTAGTACTAGAGAAATGATGCATATGCTGTGGATTTTTTCTTCATTTGTTTGTTTTACAATTACATGAAACTACTATTCCATAAAAAGTAAAACAACAGCAACAACTCATGTGCTTTTTGTGATACATATTTTTACCCTTTTATAAATGATACAGTGAGCTGCGGTGGCTCAAGTGGTTAAGATGCTGAACTGCAGGCTGTAGAAGGTCAGTAGTTCAGCAGTTCGAGACCCGTGAGTGCCGCATGACGGGGTGAACTCCTGTCTCTAGTTCCAGCTCCTGCCAACCTAGCAGTTCAAAAGCAAGAAATTGCAAGTAGATAAACAGGTACCACTTCAGTGGGAAGGTAACAGCATTCCGTGCGCCTTGGTGTTTAGTCATGCCGGCCACATGACCACGGAAATGTCTTCGGACAGCGCTGGCTCTTCGGCTTTGAAACGGAGATGAGCACCGCAACCCTAGAGTCGGATTTGACTGGCTTTCGAGCAAGGGAACCTTTACCTTTACCTAAATGATACAGTACATGATTGTTACCTCGAAGGCCAGATACTGAGCCTGAAGCTCAAATACTTTGGCTACCAAATGAGAAGGGAGCACTCACTGGAGAAGACCCTGATGCTGGGAAAGATTGAAGGTAAAAGAAGAAGGGGATGCCAAAGGATGAGATGGTTAGATAGTGTTATTGATGTAATGAACATGAAATTAAGCAAACTCCAGAGAATGACAGAAGACAGGAGGGCCTGGCATGATGTGATCCATGGGGTTGTGAAGAGTCAGACTTTGCGACTTAACAACAGCAAACATATTTGTACCTATTAAAGAAATCGCTCCTTATATATAATTCTGTTTTGGTCATGGACTCTCCTGGATATTCCACACGCTCCCAAATCATTCCACATGCTCCCTGACCTGTCACTCAAAGGGTCTCCCTATCCACTAGCTGCCTTGCCTGCCTCCTGCCTCCAACATTCTAAACAGTTTGCTGTTCCTCTCCCCTCCATAGCCACTCAGAGCACAGAGGTCATTTGCATATGCGGCCTAATTGGCCTTGCCACTAACATTTTAAACAGTTTGCTGTTGCTGTGGGGAGTCACTGAATGTGTCCTGAGGTAAAATAAATATCCCAATCTTCCTGTGGGGCGTGGAGATTTCCCAGAAATTACCCTGTTCCTCAGCCACAGCACATCATTTCCCCTACAGAAAATTTCCCAGCTGACCAAGATCAGTGCACCTGGAGACAATGGCTGCTTTGGGCAGTGGACTCTATGGCATTATACCCTGCTGAGGTCCCTCCACACCCCAAACCCTGCCCCCCCCCAGCTCTACCCCTCAAATTGACAGGTATTTCCCAACCTAGAGTTGGCAACCCTGTAACTGGCTATGGAACTGCTTTCCAGACCCTTGGAACCCAGAAGACAAGGGGTAGGAGAAGGTGCTTTTCTACCTTAGCTGCCACTGCATAACCCCAAATGAACGTAAGTCAGGGGTGGAGGGAACTATACCTGTTACCATGAGGCTGTCCTCCCATACTTCTCACTTGGGGCAGTAAAATGACTTGAGACAGCCCTGCCTTATAGCTCACCAGAAAGAAATAAACTTCACTTGCTTCTCTCTATTTTCCCCTTCCCTTTGCAGCCCCACCAGCCACAGCCGGGACACTCACTTGGAGCTTCCTTCTAGAGCTCATTGTATTTCTTCCCACAACAGGCCTTACTCCTCATTTTCTATAAAGAAGAGTGAAAGGTCAAAATGAACAGGGCAACAGATTCAGAATAAATGTTTTCCAGAACCTGTGATTTTTTAATTTATTTATTGTGATAGGTTCTTTCTACTGCAGAGATAACCCCCCCCCCATGCTAATTATGACATTTGAAAAACTGGAACCTAGATTTATTAGAATACTGGAATTTATGTCTGCTGTCATTCCAACAGAGAACACGATGGTCAAGTCTATCCTTGATTTGTCTCCTATTTGCATTGTTCTTCTAATAAAAATAGTATTAATTGGGGACACTATCTGAAATTCATTCCCTCTTGTTTTAGAAAGACATCATAGATATTATAGTAAAATAATCAAATTACAGCTTTTACCAAGGCATATAATGAAATAACTTTAAGAAGAAAGAGCCTTAGAACATAAGAACATAAGAGAAGCCACGTTGGATCAGGCCAATGGCCCATCCAGTCCAACACTCTGTTTCACACAGCAGCCAAAACCCAGGGGCCGAGTAGATTTAATCTACTCAAAGATTAAAGAATGCAGAAAAGGCTAAGTCTTGAAGCTCTATTAAAATCTATAAATGAAATCATTGTTGAGACAATGCTGATTGAATGTAATAATGTAGGTAGAGTGCTTCAGTGTACATTATTTTAAAGATAAACATAACCATCAAGCTAGTGCTTAGGAAGTACTGAAAGGTACTAAGGAATAAATAGTCTCAAATTAGATAGTTTTAACACAACAGGAAAATTTTGTACCATCTTTTTGATTCTATTTATCTGTCTCTAGAGACTAGTGTGTGTGTGTGTAAGAACAACAGACAAGAATAAGCACTGTTTATCTTCAATGCCACTGAATAGTTGTTTTTAAAAAAGCAGATTTTCAAATAACATAATTATCTATGGAAAAATAGATCTATGAAAAGAATAATAAGTGGTTTCCTAGCGAATTAAGGGACATATATGGTCTTATGGGGTTCGCAAAGTGGATCATTGTCTCCACAGATATAAGAAAATAGCACTGGCTTACAGCCTAAAACCCACAGATTTGTTTTCAGGACAAATCATAATTTTTCTGTCCACAAGCACCTGCTCCTTCAAAGAAAAAAAATGACTTAGCATCAGTTTTCTGTCATGCTATTTTTTCCTAACTATCAGTTGGAGAAATTTAAATGTTGACTTATGGTTTGAATATGGGTATAGGAAGTCCAATGCTGAAGCTTTTTCTTAGTATCCTTGTGACTGTTAATGTTTTATTTATATTAGTGACAATTTTATTTCACAGCATGCTGGAAAAAATAATTTTCAGGCCTCTAAACAAGAGGTGTTAGGTGCCCGAGATAGGGACACATGGTGTATATGCTTATACAGAACCAGATCACTGCTCCATCCAAGTCATTATTGTCTGCTCAGTCTGGCAGTGGGTCTCCAGGGTCTATGGTAGACATAGAATCATAGAATATTAGAGTTGGAAGGGACCTTGCAGGCCATCTAGTCCAACCCCCTGCACTCTGCAGGAACACAGCCGAAACCCCTACATACCTACAACATACCCAAAAGATGGTTGTCCAGTCTCCTCTTGAAAACGTCCAGCAAAGGAGCATCCACCACCTCCCGAGGCAGTCTGTTCCATTGCTCAACCACTCTTACAGTCAGGAAGTTTCTCCTGATATTAAGCCGGTAACGACTCCCTTGTAATTTCCACCCATTAGATCTAGTCTTGCAATCCGGAGCAAGAGAGAATAGATCCACTCCATCTTCTACATGACAGCCCTTCAAATACTTGAAGACTGCAATCATGTCCCCTCTAAACCTTCTCTTTCCCAGGCTAAACATACCCAACTCCCTCAGCCTTTCCTCATAAGACTTGGACTCCAACCCTCTCACCATCCTGGTCGCCCTCGTCTGGACCCGCTCGAGTCTGTCAACATCCTTCCGAAAATGTGGTGCCCAAAACTGGACACAGTACTCCAGGTGGGGCCTGACCATAGCAGAATACAGCAGAACTACCACCTCCCGTGATCTGGACACAATGCTTCTGCTAATGCATCCTAAGATTGCATTAGCTTTCTTCACAGCCACATCACACTGCAGGCTCATGTTTAGCTTGTGATCAACCATAACACCTAGATCCCTTTCACATGTGCTGCTGTCAAGCCAAGTCCCTCCCATTCTATATCTGTGCCTTTGATTTTTTGTACCTAAGTGTAGGACTTTGCACTTATCTCTATTGAAATTCATTTTATTTGTCTCAGCCCACTGTTCCAGCCTATCAAGATCCTTCTGAATCCTGACTCTGTCTTTTTCAGAATTAGCAATCCCACCCAGCTTCGTGTCATCTGCAAATTTGATAAGCATCCCCTCTATGTCTTCATCCAGGTCATTTATAAAAACATTGAATAACACCGGGCCTAGGACCGAGCCCTGTGGTACTCCACTCGAGACTTCCCTCCACGTAGACGCAGAGCCATTTATGAGCACTCGTTGGGTACGATTTTTCAACCAACTATGAATCCACCCAACGGTTGTGCCATCCAGCCCACACTTAACCAGCTTATCCTCAAGGATATCATGAGAAACTTTGTCAAATGCTGTACTGAAATCTAGATACACTATATCCATGGCATTGCCAGAGTCAACCATTTTAGTAACTCTGTCAAAAAAGGAGATAAGGTTAGTCTGGCATGACTTATTCTTCATAAACCCATGCTGGCTATTACCAATTAACTCATTTTGTTCAAGGTGTTCACAGACAGAGAGTTTAATAATCTGCTCCAGAATTTTCCCAAACTGACAGGCCTATAATTTCCCGGGTCCGTCTTTTTCCCCTTCTTGAAGATTGGGACAACATTCACTCGTCTCCAGTCTTCTGGTACAACACCCGTACTCCAGGACATCTTTCACATCACTTATTATCTTGTCCTTTAAACTGGAGACATCAGGAATTGAACCTGAGACCTTCTTCATGGAAGGCACATGCTGTACCACTGAGCCACAGCCCCTCCCATCTTAACAAATGTACAGTGGTAATTTAAAATTATTATTATTATTATTGATTCGATTTATTAATCACCCTATCCCAGCTATGCTGGGCTCTGGGCAATGTACAAGAGAGGCATAATGTCATAAAACAAAATAATTTTTTTTTAAAATTTAATACATTTAATAAGAATAAAACCAGAATAAAATCCCAGATGGTGATTTACAGTTTTCTATTCCTTTCTGGACCACTTGGCTATATGGTAGTGGTGGTGGGCATAGAAACTTAACAAAATATACATACAGGAAGGGGGGAAGGGTGCCAGCCAGTATAACCAACCGTTGCTGTCCTCAACCAAAAGCCTGGCAGAACATCTCTGCCTTACAGGCCCTGTGGAATTGCACAAGGTCCCGTAGGGCCCTGGTGTCATTTGGCAGAGAGTTCCACCAGGTTGGAGCCAGGACTGAAAAGGCCCTGGCCGAGGACAGCCGGACATTCTTGGGGCCAGGGATTATTATCAATGGAGTGCAAAGCTATTCCAGGGACATAGCAGAGAAGGCGGTCATGTAGGTACATTGGCCCAAGACCGCTCAAGGCCTTAAAGGTCAATACCAAAACCTTGAACCTGAAACGGTACTCTACTGGAAGCCAGCGTAACTGGCACAGCACCGGTTGAATGTGTGCCATTCATGACGTCCCTGTCAGAACTCGCGCCACTGTGTTCTGAACCAGTCGAAGTTTCTGGATCAGTCTCAAGGGTAGGCCAGTGTAGAGTGAGTTACAATAGTCTAGCCTGGAGGTAACCATCACATGGATTACTGTGGCTAGGTCAGGGCATGACAGGAAGAGAGACAGCTGCCGGGCTTGATGAAGGTGAAAAAATGCCTGCCTGGCAATATGTGTGACCTGGGCCTTCATTGATAAGGATGTATCCAAGGTCACACCCAAACTCTTGACAGATGGTGCCAGTGTCAATGGCGCCCCATCAAGAGTTGGTAACCTGAACTCCAGTCCTAAAATCCCCCCCAGCCACAGAACCTTCAATGGATTCAGTCTCAGCCTTTTTTTTTTTTTTTGAGCCATCCCACCACGGCCTCCAATCCCTCAGCCAGACTTTGTGGGGCAGTAGCTGGCCATCCGTCCAATAACAGATACAGCTGGGTGTCATCTTCATATTGATAGCACCCAAGCCCAAAACTCCTTGCCAGCTGGGTGAGGGGGCACATGTCGATGTTAAATAACATCAAGGAGAGGAGTGCCCCCTGAAGAACCCCACATACTAAGGGTTGTCTAGAGGACACATCCTCAACCAGTGCCACCCTCTGTCCCCAACCATGGAGAAATGAGGAAAGCTATTGAAAGGCCACCCCACATACTCCTGCATTGGTGAGGCAGTGAGTCAAGAGATCATAGTTGACTGTGTCGAATGCTGCTGTAAGATCAAGCAATAACAGCAGTGCTGATCTTTCTTGATCCAGCTGTCCCATGGTCATGGTGGAACCCGGACTGGAATGGATCTAATGCTGATGTGTCAATGGTTATGTGTTATCCAGGAAACCCTAGAGCTGTTCAGCTTCCATTCTCTCAGTCAACTTACCCAGAAATGGTAAATTTGAAAGTGGGTGGTAATTGGGTGGATCTAGAGGATCCAATGATGGTTTTTTCAAGAGCGGTACAACCACAGCTTCCTTGAGACCATCCAGAAAGTTCCCTGTTTCCAGGGACTGGTTGATAATATCCATCATAGGGCCTCATAGCCTCTCATTGCCAGCCTTGACTAGCCATGAGGGACATGGATCAAGGAGGCATGTGGTCAGCTTAACCTTACCCAGGACCCTGTCAACATCAGCAGGCAAAAGCAAGTTGAAGAACTCAAAAACTGAATCTGAAGACAGCCAAGGGGCCTCCAATTCACATAGTGTATCAACATTGACAGGTAAATCATGGCGGAGCAACATGACTTTATCTGCAAAAACGCTCATAAATGCCTCAGAACTAAAAGCTGAATTTCGATGTCCATTTTGGTGCCTCTCAGTGAGGGATGTCTAGGATCTAATCACCCTAAATAATTCTGCTGGGTGAGAGCTAGCAGACACAATGGAGGCTGAGTAGAATTCCCTCTTCGCAGCCTTCACTGCCACCTCATAGGATTTCATAAGTGTCCTATAAGATGCTCTTGTAGCGGAATTCTGAAAAGATGGCGCCTGGCTCCACGAAGACGGGCTGTGCGTGAAGAGGACAGCCTATCCTACAGCTATTTTGGCAACTATAACGCCTGGGGAAACTCTCCCGAAGAGAGAGTCAAGCAGGGGGATCAACTGTTGACTTCAGGGGCACCTTGCTCACCCCCTGTAATGTCCAGCAGCCCCGAAGCGGGTAGCTGTCGGAGGCTCGACGCTCAAGACGCCGAGCGCTAGAGGGGCCGGAAACCGAAAGGAGTCTAAATCTTCTTAGTGCCTGAAGAACGTTACTGAAGCTAAGTGAAAATTTAATTTATTATCTACTTCTCTATTTGCTATTGGGTGGGTATGTGATGAGGTCGGGAGTAAAGCTTCTCTCACAAGGCTGAGATTGGAGGTTAGAGATAAAGCTTCCTGTAGGCGGCAACTGAACAGAAACTAAAGCTTTGGTGAGGAAGCAGTAAGGGTACTTGAGTGAGAAGTAATGAAGAGGTTGTTGTTACCTTTTATAGTTGGTACCTAATTAAACGTGGTTTGTTTGTTGGGGTTTTTTCCATATTGGCTTCCTTTCGCTGAATAAGGCAGTGTCTCTTTAAGAAAAGACGAGATCTATTTTGGTGACGCTGCACTTCAGGGAAGACGGGAGGCACGCAAAGCGGAAGGCACCGAGTCGCGAAGGGGGACGAAGATCGACGTAACTGGAAGGAGGCGTGTCGGGAAGGCGACGAGGGAGGAGGCTTAAGACGGCATAGGAGCGCATCGTGGGAAGATATCAGCAAGGGAAAAACCTTAGAGGCGGTGGTAGAGTCTTTTTTAGGAGCTGGACGAGGTGGGGCGTAAGAACTGGACGATGAAGTAACAAATCCGTCAGGAAAGGAGTGCAAAGGAGGACGGAAGCCCAGAGAGACAAGCAGCTCTTTAAGGAGAAAGAAGAAAGAAGAGACGGATGGGGAAAGAGATGAAGTAACAGAGCATCCAGAAGCGGTTGATGTATAAAAAGCTTATTATTGGATTTGTATAGAGTAGATTTGCAGTGGTCCAGCATACCATTACAAAACCATATGGTCGTTTAAGCCTGATTGATATGCTATACCGCCAATTTTAGAGTCTCTTTGCTTGTTTGTATCCCTGTTTGTATACTGTTTTGTTTTGTTTCTGTGGGAAAATGCTCCTGAAGGTGTCTAAGTAAGGATACTTTGCTGGTTTATATTGCAGAACTGAAAATCATCAAAGATAGAGTGGACAGCTTAGGCCAATATATATATATATATATATATATATATATATATTATTATTATTATTATTATTATTATTATTATTATTATTATTATTATTATTATTATTATTATTATTATTATATAATAATAACAAGGGATAAGCTAAATGTAGCAAATTTAGAGTGCAGTAAGGGAACTGATACTATATGGCTAGTGGGGCAGGTGGTAGCAGTGGTAGAAAGGCATCTGTACCATCCCCCAGCCAATCAGGTGGGCAAATACAGTTAAAACGTAACACCATGAGTATTACGCAGTTAACCATTAAAGAACTGAAAGCTATGATCCAAGATTCAGTGGCCCTAGCAAGGAAAAAAGAGATAGATCCGATACATGACAAGACAGATGCATTGACTGATCAAATTAAAAGTGAGACAGAAGAAATTAAGAAACAGATAACTGAAAACAGACAGGAAATCCAAAAAATTGTTCACAAAAATTATAAGACAGAAAAAAAGTGAATGATTTGGAGTATGAGGTGCAAGAACTGAAATTAAAAAATGACAAGATGGAAGAGTCCCTTATACATCTGGAAATGGAGAAGGCAGCATTAATTCTAAGATGCCAGAATATTCCAGAAAACTTAGAAAAAGACCTAAAAGATGTATTGGTTGGAACTCTGGCAGAACAGCTGGACATAGGCACCCAAGAGGAAATTGCTAACGAAATAGAAGCCGTATATAGGAGGAACTCTTCTTACGCAAGAAGGAACAAAAAACCAAGGGAAGTACACATAAAATTCTATAGAAGAAGAATGAAAGACAAAATAATCAAAGCCACAAACGAGAAGAAAGTTATAATTCAGGATGCAGAGATAGCTTTTTTGAAAGAAACGCCTTGGCGTGTTAGGGAAAAAAGACAGAGTTACGGTATCCTGACTAGCCTTTTGAGAAAGAATGGTATTTCCTATAGGTGGTTACTCCCGGAGGGTTTATTGTTTAACTATGCGAGTAGAAGGCAAAAGATAGATTCCATTTTCAAAATGGAAAACTTTCTAGAACAATACGGCGAAGAACTAGGGTGGCAAAAAGAAGAGACAAATGATGAGGAAGAAGAAGGGCTAGAGGTGGAAATAGAGGAAGATAGACCAGAACAGGAGCAAGAGGAAAAGATACCTAAGACAGGAAAAAAGGGGAGAAAAGTGCCAATAACAAATCCCTTACAAGTTTTAACAAGATTTCAATACAAGAATAAAGAGTTGGATTTTAAAAAATAAAGATGATAAACATGAATAAACTCAAAATTGCCTCTTTAAATGTGGGGGGCTTCCGGTCTGGGATTCATGGCGTCCTGACGTGTTCTGGCTTTGCTCCCAGAGCTCCCAGAGCATACGGAGGGTCTTTACGACAGGGTGGGCTATACAGCCCACTGCAGATCTCCCCAGGCAGGGGAGTGACCAGCAACGAGCATCGACCCGAGAGGGAGTTGAGATCGGCTGATAGCGGGGCTTTAAAGAGCATCGCGACCAGCCTTGATCCCCTCCCCCCAAGAGGGCACTTCGGAATTTCTCTAAAAGACCCCACCGAGTTGGATTCTCAACATAAGAACGCATGACCCAGACCTCCAAGACATTCTACGGAAATTGATAACAAGGAAACACTGCTATACCAAGACACGGACTTTGAAGGTAACTTTTTAAAATTGCTCACCGGAAACACATTGATCCCGAGAGTAAACAACATCCAATGAAGCGCATGATCGTGCTGTATTTTGTGTACTAATACTGACTCCGAAAAAACACGGCTAAACAGTAAAAAAGGCCAAAAAGCCGGTTTGTTGATCATTCCTGCGGTTGGAATATTGACTTTAAAATAGAAACTAACATCAAGCCCTGCGAGAACTAGTGTGGAAAATTACTCTAGCTGTGACAGAAACCACCAGAACAGGAAGTGACCTCAGACTAGACAAGTAGTATCTCCTAGAGACGACCAAGGAGGCCGGAAGAAGGGAAGAAACCAGAAGTTAAGGGGGACGATCAAGATTGCCGGACAGGAAGTAAACAACAGGAAGAGCTATTTACCATAGAGAAATTGCACCCGCCATTTTGAGAAGGTCGGAACGATTTATTTGAATTTTAACCAAAAGACTCAATAGAAAAAAGCGAAAATAGAGCGGTTTAACTGGGCACAAGAAAGACTTTAATTTGATGTGAGTTTTATGAGAATTGTAAACAACGGCTTGCGATCTTCGGCAATGACAGAGGGCGAACTCTTGGTCCTCCCCGAAAATGGCTGCTAAAGAGGAAAAGAAATTACAGGGCATGATGGAAGCCATGGAAAAACGAGTGATGGACGCTATACAAAAAATGGAAAAAACTCTAGTAACAGAAGTAACAGATTTGAAAAAAGACTTGTCTGGGATTACAAAAGAAATACAGGCGTTGAGCAAAAGAGCAGACGAGGTGGAGGAGAGAGTGAAAGGAATGGAAACTAATGTATCTGAGGTTGCTAAAGAAGCAGCAAAAGCTAATGTAATGGTGGAATACAATGGAATGCTTAATCATATGAGATTTAGGGGAATCCCTGAAGATAAAAATGAGAATATTTATTCTCTTATGGTGGATGCTGTTGCAGATTTCTTAAAACTTGAAGAGGAGAGGGTGGCGGCATAGATTGATTTGGTATACAGAGTCAACTCTGCGATTGCACAAAGGAAAAAACTACCCAGAGATGTGATTGTCCAGTTTATATCCAAAAGATTGAAGGAAGACTTGTTCAAGCAACAATTCCAGGAAGACTTCACAATTGATAACAAGAAAATTATGATATTAAAGGAACTACCCAGAACAATTCTTCAGGACAGACGACTTTTTAAAGACTTGATTGACAAACTGAAAACAGAGGGCATAAGATACAGATGGGAAATTCCAAAAGGTGTCAGTTTTACATTTAAACAGAAGAGAGTCACCATCAAGTCAGTAGAGCAAATGAACAAGTTCATCAAAGACAATTTTAAAGACTCTGATAAATAAATACAAAGCCAACATGGAGACTCAAATTATATCTTGGAATGTTAATGGACTTAATTCACCTCATAAAAGAAAAAACATTAGGCTTTGGTTGGAAAAACAAAAATGCGATATTGTCTGTTTGCAAGAAACACATATTAAAAAGACTGATGTTAAATTTTTGATTCAAAAAAGATTAGGAGAGGAATTTTATTCCCTCTCCTCACAAAAGAAAAAAGGAGTTGTTACATATGTTAAAAAAGAATTGGAGCCAAAGGAAATTTTTAAAGATAAAGAAGGGAAATTTTTGGCAGTGGAAGTTACACTTCAGAGTAAAAAAACTTTAATTGTTAATCTCTATGCTCCGAATGGTGCTAAGGAAAATTTTTTTCAGGATCTGTGGGAACAGTTACAACAGTTAACCTATGAGCAAATGATACTGATGGGTGATTTTAATGGTACTGTTAATAATGTTATTGACAGAAAATCAAAAAAAGGAAACAAAGGTATAGGTAAACTTCCAAAGGTCTTTTTTCAAATGGTAAAGCATGAACACTTGGAAGATGCATGGAGAACTAAAAACCCTAAGTTTAAAGATTATTCATTTTACTCATCAAGACATGAATCTTTTTCAAGAATAGACATGATGTGGATGACTGAGAATTTGATCATGCAAACACGTAAAATTGAAATATTACCTAGAATTCTTTCTGACCATAGCCCAGTAAAGTGGTCAACATATGTTAAAAGAAAGAAATTTCGATGGAGACTCAATGAGGATTTACTGGACAAACAAAATATTGTAGACAAAATAAGGACGGAAACCAAAACGTATTTTCAACTGAACTTAAACAAGGATGTACAGACGCAAACAGTATGGGAGGCGTACAAAGCTGTGATAAGAGGACATCTAATTGCAATTAACAACAATGAAAGAAAACAACAATTGAAAATAGACAAAGAGATTATGGAAAATATTCAAAAAAAAAGAAGCAGAGCTCAAGAAAAGACCTGGCAAAAAGAAAATTTTGAGGGAGTTGAGGATCCTAAGGGAACAATACGATGCGAGGTTAAATAAAGAAGTATATTGGAATTTGAAAAAATTGCAATAGAAGTCCTTTGAAGGAGCAAATAAACCAGGGAAATATTTGGCATGGCAATTGAAGAAAAGAAGAGAGAATAAAATAATAACTAAATTGAAAGATGGGAACAGAGAAATCATAGACCCAGGAGGGATCTGGAGGGAATTTTATAAATATTATGCGACTCTTTTTCAAGCAAAACAAGTGGACCAGCAAAAAATTCAAGACTATTTATCTAAAGCTAATTTGACACAACCAAGCCCAGAAATAAAAGCAATGTTAAATGCTGTGATAACTAAAGAAGAAATCAGTAAAGCAATAGGAGAGGCAAAGATCTCCAAAGTTCCAGGACCAGATGGTTTCTCAGCTAAATTTTACAAAAAATTTCAAGAAGACCTGGTACCGGTTCTAGAGATTCTTCTAAATGAAATTAGACAAAATGGGAAGATCCCAGATTCTTGGAATGAAGCTGCAATCACCTTAATACCGAAAGAAACTCAAGATTTAACTAATGTTAAAAATTATCGACCAATCTCACTTCTGAACAATGATTATAAAATTTATGCAAAAATTTTAGCAGAACGCCTTAAAGGGTTTTTGAAAGACACTATTGCCGAAGATCAGGCTGGGTTTTTGCCAGGTAGACAAATAAAAGACAATATGAGGGTTGTTTTAGATGCAATAGAGTACTATGATAAGCACCCGGAAAAAGAAGTTGGCTTTTTATTTTTGGACGCAGAAAAGGCATTTGATAATTTGAATTGGGAATTTATGTTTAAAGTGATTGAGAAATTGCAGATGGGCGCAGAATTTATAAGAATGATTAAATCAATATATAAAGAACAAAAAGCTACAGTGATTGTGAATGCAGAATCAACAGAAGCGTTCCAGGTCAGAAAAGGAACCAGACAGGGTTGTCCCTTGTCGCCATTGCTATTCATCTGGATTTTGGAGATATTGCTGCAAATGGTCAGAGATGATGATAATATAAAAGGTTTGAGTATTAGAGGGTTTTCATATAAATTAAGAGCATTTGCTGATGATATCATGTTTATTGTTGAAGATCCTGTCAATAATATTCCTTTGGTATTTGAAAAAGTAAAAGAGTTTGGTGACCTCGCAGGGTTCTATGTAAATAAGAGTAAATCAAAAATATTGTGTAAAAATATGACAGCTACAAAGCAACAAATTTTACAAAACTTGACAGAATGTGAAGTGGTTAAAAAGGTTAAGTATTTGGGAGTTGAAATTACAATGAAAAATATTGACTTGTTTAAGAATAATTATGAAAAACTGTGGGTTTTGATAAAGAGTGATTTAGAAAAATGGGGAAAACTTAGATTATCTCTTCTTGGAAGAATTGCCGTTGTCAAAATGAACATATTGCCCAGATTGATGTTTTTGTTTCAGACAATACCAATTGTAAAAGACGTGAAAGTGCTGGTAAAATGGCAAAGAGAAATTTTTAAATTTATCTGGGCAGGAAAGAAGCCGAGAATTAAAATGAAAATAATGTATGATGTTAAAGACAGGGGAGGCTTCCAAGTCCCGAATTTGTGTTTGTATCATGAAGCTGTATGTATGTCTTGGTTAACTGACTGGGTTAATTTAGAAAATAGAAAGCTTTTGGCCCTAGAGGGCCACGATTGCAGATTTGGCTGGCACACCTATCTTTGGTATGGGAAAAATAAAGTAGACTCAATGTTTAAGCATCACTATGTAAGAAGAACACTGTTTGAGGCATGGACCAGATATAAGAGCACAATTCCTGATGAAAGGCCTTTGTGGATTGTTCCTGTTGCAGTTATTCATCCTTTTTCAGAATATAAAGGTAATGACTGGCTGAAATACCAAGAGTTGCTCCAAAAGGAAGGAAAAAAATATGTTTTAAAACCAAATAATGAACTAGAGTTTGAGTATGGTTGGTTACAATATTGTCAAATGCGGGATATTTACAAGAAAGATTGTAAAGAGGTTGGTTTTAGAGCTAAGAATGATGAGATTGAAGATATATGGTTGAAAAAAGAGCGAAAAATAATATCAAAGATGTATAAAACTTTGTTGACAGTCTATACGTTGGATGAAACTGTTAAAGAACAAATGATAAAATGGGCCATAAATATGAACAAAGAAATTTCTATGGAAACATGGGAATTTTTATGGAAAAAAGCCTTTAAAATGTCAACCTGTGTTAATGTAAAAGAAAATTGTTATAAGATGATGTACAGGTGGTATATGACACCAAAAAAGATTGCTAACATTAGCATGGATAAGAACTTGAGTAATAAGTGTTGGAAATGTAAAAAAAATAGAGGGTTCTTTTTACCATATGTGGTGGTCATGCAATAAAGCTAAGGTATACTGGTCAAATGTACATTGCGAGATGCAGAAAATAGTTAAAATTCCTATTAGGAAAAGTCCGGAACTTCTTCTCTTAGGTTTGACGATGGAAAAGATTCCACAAGAAAAAAGGACACTATTATGGTATATAATTACATCGGCAAGAATGGCTTTTGCTCAACAATGGAAAATGGAGAAGGTGCCAGATATACATGATTGGTTAAGAAAAGTGCTGTTTTTAGCCGAAATGGACAAAATGACAAAAAAACTAAATGGACAAATGGCAGAACTGTATTTAAAAGACTGAGAGGGCCTGAAATTGTATATGGAAACTGAATATAAAATGAAAGGGAAAATGTACAATCTTGATTTGTATTGAGAATGAATGAGAAATGAAATGAATAATTGATTGTTCTGTACCTTGGTTGGAAATTATGTCTGTAAAAGTCAGGCCTTTATATATTTGAAATTAGGTTACCTGGTTTGTAGATTGTTATAAGTCTAAACTTGATTACCTTTTAATTCTCTCTTTTTTTTTTTGTTAATAGCAGTGTTGGAAGCCTATTGGGGGGTGGGGGGATAGGGTAAAAATTTTGTGAAATTGTATTGGTAACGATGTTTAACAATGTTGAAAGTAATCCAATAAAATTTTGTTTTAAAAAAAATTGCCTCTTTAAATGTGAACGGTTTAAATAGCCCTCAGAAAAGGAGAAAGTTCTTTCATCAATTAGTAAAGCTTAAACTAGATGTGATTTGCCTCCAAGAAACTCATATAAAAAAAGAGGACAGTAAATATTTGAAATGTAGAAAACTAAGGAATGAATTTGTGGCGCTGAACGACAAAAAGAAATGTGGGGTAACAATTTATGCAAAAGAACATCTATCCCCAGAACTCGTAATTGGTTCTGATGATGGGAGAATTGTGGCAATTAAAATTAAGAGACAGGAGAAACAGAACCTGATAATAAATTTATATGCTTCAAACCAAAACCAGGAACCTTTTTACAAAACTTTATGTGAAGTTGTTAACAGCCAGCAGTTTGATAATATATGTATCCTGGGGGACTTTAATGCGGTCTTCAACCCAGAAGTAGACAGGAAACCTTTTCTAAAGAAGAAGAAGAAAATGAGTCAGACACTACCTAAAGTTTTTTTAGATATAGCTGGGGAATATAACTTAATTGATATTTGGAGAGCCAGGAACATAGAGACAAAAGACTACACATTCTACTCGGCTAGGCACAATGCCTGGTCTAGAATAGATATGGTATGGCTTTCAGACAACTGGGCCAGGGAGACAATAGAAGCAGAGATATTGCCAAAAACATTTGCCGATCATAATCTGGTTTTAGTGTCTCTTAAGGAAATTAAGAGAAAATCCCATTGGAAAATGAATCTAGGTCTGTTAAGAGACCGTGAATTTAAGAAGAGCACTAAGAGGGAAATCCTAGATTTTTTCAAGAGCAATCTGCAACCGGAAATATCTATTGGGACAGTTTGGGATACCTTCAAAGCTTATATAAGAGGATGGTGTATTAACCAGGAGGCTTGGAGAAGGAAGAAAAGGAAAGACTCTTATGTAAGATTAGGAATATCAATTAAAAAGGAAGAAGATAATCTTAAGGAGGCAGAATCTAAAGAAGTGAGGGATAGACTTAGGATGCTACAGCATGAAATGAATCTGATTCTAACTTATGAGGTAGCAAAGAATATAGAATATGCTAAACTACATTATTTCGAAAACGCGAACAAGCCAAGCCGATGGTTGTCCTATAGACTTAGGAAAGAAAGAGAAAAACGGGTAATATCAGCCCTAAAAAATGTTCAGGGAGGAATTAAATTTGGTGGCCAGGATATAAAAGATATTATTGAAAAATTTTACAGAGCCCTATATAAGCAAGACCCACAAGAGAGGAATCAAATTTTTGCATTCTTGAAAAATAAAACCCAGATGAAGCTTGAAGAAAAATACAAAATAATACTAAACGAAAGAATTACATATTGCGAAATTGTTGAAGCAATCAAGAACCAAAAAAGGAAAAAAGCACCCGGGCCAGATGGTATTCCTATTGAATTCTACCAAGTTTTTGAAGAGCAGATTAGCATGCCATTTAAACAACTCCTTCATGATATAGGACTATCTGGGGCGATTCCTAGCTCTTGGTGCCAAGCAGCTATTTCTTTGTTACACAAGCCTGACACTGATGATAAAGAGATTAAAAACTATAGACCAATTTCGTTGTTGAACGCAGATTACAAGATCTATGCAAGCATTCTGGCGGCTAGGCTAAAAAAAGTATTAGCTCAGTTAATCCACCAAGACCAAGCCAGTTTTTTACCTAGGAGGCAAATCAAAGACAATGGCGCAGGACAGACTGGCAATTTGCCCCGGTATCGAGTCGCGGCAAAAAAACCCTGGAGTAAACGATACCGGGTTTTCCCGTCCACACAGCGGGGGCCTCTGCCGGAAGATACTGGACGGAGGCGCGCGGGAGCGTTCAGACTGCCGCACCGGAGGCGCGCTATATTTGCTGTTTCCCCATTATTTCGGCTGTGGCTGTATGTGCGCATGAGCGCTTGAGCGCTCATGCACTCATGCGCATAAGCGCATTTTGGCGATTTTTTTTTTTTGCCCTGCAACGCCGGCACCGCATTGGGCAGTGGAGCGGAGCGCAGCCAATCACACCACTGCTGCCTCATGCCCAACGCGGGTTGCTCCCGGCTTTTTGGCTGCGCGTTCAGACTCCCTGGAAGCGGAGAAACACGTGACAAACGCAGGCTTTCAAGATTTGCGTCGGCTTTTATCAGGTGTTTTTTTAATCCGGCAGTGAAGCGTGAGAGCACCGGTAGGCTACGGGTGGGGGACGCCAGGCAGATGTGTCTGTGTGAACATTCCATTTAATCCGATATTGAATCGTTGTCAGCCCGGGTCCCATCCCGCGGCAAATTGCCAGTCTGTTCTCGGCCAATATGAGGACTATCATGAATGCCTTAGAGTATTATGAATACCATCCAGAGAAACAAATGGCATTATTGTTTCTTGATGCCGAGAAGGCTTTCAACAACATTTCATGGGAATTTATACTTCAAAAGCTAGAAATATGGGGCTGTGGAGTTCACTTTCTAACAATGGTTAGGGCAATCTACAAGAAACAATATGCTAATATAATTCTCAATGGTGAGATGATAGCAAGTATTGAGATTCAGAAGGGCACTAGACAGGGCTGCCCTCTATCTCCTTTACTATTTATTTTTGCCCTTGAGACATTAAACGATACAGTTAGGGAATCGATAAACGTACATGGGCTTAGGATAAAGGGGCATGAATTTAAATTGTTGGCCTTTGCAGACGATATTGTCTTTATATTAGAAAACCCAGTAGGATCATTAACACACCTATTAGAAATAATTCAAGAATTTGGTCAAGTAGCGGGGCTTAAAGTGAACTTGAAAAAAACTAAGATAATTACAAAAAAACTGTTTACCACGTACGATACAAGAAATACAAGAACTAACTGAAGTAGAGATAGTTAAGAAAGTCAAATACCTGGGTATAATAATTTCTAATAGGAATAGTTCATTGATAGAAGATAATTATTATAAACTCCTTAAGGAAATTGATAAAGATCTATCAAGATGGAAAGATATACAGCTGTCTTTACTGGGTAGAATCGCGACTATCAAAATGAATATTCTGCCAAAATTCCTTTTCTTAGCACAAAATATCCCCATTTTAAAAAACTATAAGTTTTGTATGGAGCTGGAGAAAATTGTTAAAAGGTTTATATGGTATCCAAAACGAGCTAGGATAAAAGGGAAGACGCTTCAGAATAGAAAAGAAAAAGGGGGATGCGGGTTGCCTAACTGGAAGTTGTACTATCAAGCGTCAGCTTTAAATTGGATAACAGAGTGGATTAGATTAGAGAACACTAGAATTCTAAACTTGGAAGGTCACGATCTTAGAATGGGTTGGCATGCGTATGTATGGTATGGGAAGGATAAGATCCATATTAATTTTAAACATCATATCATAAGGGGAGCCTTGGTTAAGATCTGGAATGAAATGAAGGAAAGATATTATACTAAGATACCTAAATGGGTGTCCCCCCTGGAAGCTTTTGTAAAACCTTCCCTCATCAACGCATGCGATAGAGAAAGCTATGAGACACTGTTAGATGAAAATAACAAATTAAAATCAGAGGAGAATTTACAACTACTCTACAAGATCAAACTAGACTGGTGGGAAACTGCAACTTCGGTCAAGATATACAAAAGACATTAGCATAGGGTTCCAAGAATCTAAAACACAACTAGACAGGATATGGCTTTCTTCAAGCGATAAAATGATACAAAAGTTTTATAAGTTCTTGCTAGAAGATTATATGAGCGATGAAGAGGTTACCTCTACAATGGTATCATGGATGCAGGATCTGGGTCAGAGTATAGATATGGGAAAATGGGCAACTACATGGAAATCTTTAAAATACATGAGAGCTACAAGCTATAAGGAGAACATTTACAAAGTGTTTCATCGTTGTTATTGGTCTCCGGACCGATTGGCTAAATGCTCTCTTTCACTCTCTAGGAATTGTTGGAAGTGCAGAACAAATGTGGGTACCTTTTTCCATGTGTGGTGGCGGTGTGAAAAGGTTCACGCCTATTGGAAAATGATCCAAAAGATAATACTAGAAATTACCAACATTAGCCTTACCCTCTCTCCAGAAATATTTCTATTGAACATGCTTCCTGATGGCTATAATCTAAACGACAAATACATATTAATCTATGTTATTACAACCGCTAGAATCTTGTTAGCTAGATATTGGAAACAGGATGGTCTACCCACAAAAGAGGAGATAGCAATTAGACTACTTGAGATAGCGGAAATGGACAAGTTGAGTTTGATGCTTCAGGAGAAGGATGAAAATACTTTCATGGAACGGTGGGCCTGTTTGTATAATTGGATAAGGAAGGTTTGGAAACACTAGACTCAAATTTATGTACAAGATATGTATATAAGATGTAAAACTTGGTGGAAAATATGATAAATAAACCTAATTTTTTTTTTAAAAAGATGCTCTTGTAGCTTTGTCGTGAGTACACCGCCAAACTTGCTCAAGTCATCTGAGTTCCCGTTTCATCCCCCTGAGTTCTGCCGTATACCAGGGGGATATTTTCCCATGGGAGTGCAGAAGATGTTGGCGAGCAATTTCTTCAATGGCTTCAGAAACACAGGAATTCCAGTCTTCTATCAGCTCATCTAGTGAGGCACTGGAAGGCACCGGATCCCACACAACATTCTGAAATCCAGTTGGGTCCATTAGTCTTTGTGGGTGAGCATAAATGAGCTCACTGCTTAGACAGGAGGGGGCAGAAATGTCCAGTCAGGTCTTCAGAACCAAGTGGTCCGACCATGGAACCTATTCCTTCAGAGTCAGATCCACATCCATCCCCATGCCAAAGATCAGATCCAGCATGTGGTCTGCTTTGTGTGTAGGACCTGAAACAAACTGAGAGAGCCCTTGTGCTGCCATTGAAGATACCAGGTCTAAAGCCTGAATAGAGGTGGCAGCTTCATCTGCATGGACATTGAAATCCCCAAGAACTAATAGTCTTGGGAACTCCAAGGCCCATTCAGCTACTGCCTCTAGAAGGCTCAGAAGGCTGTCTGCTGGCACACTAGGCAGTCGATACACTAAACAGACATCCATGCTCTATTCAGCATCCCACACCAGGCCAACACAATCAATGCCGGTGATCTTTGAGATGGGGAGTGGTTTGAAGGACAAAGCCTCCCGGATGAGTATAGCTACCCTGCCCCCACCCCCATATTCGGGACTGATGAAGGACCGAGAAACCTGGACGGGCCAGCTCTTTTAAGACAACTGTTTTTCCCTCCCTAACCCAGGTCTTGGTCATGCAAGTCAGATCAACATTATGAACTGCAAGATAATCCTACAGCATCCTGGTCTTATTGTTTATGGATCTGGCATTGCACAACATCAGTGTTGAAGGGGAGATTACAATCCTGGCCTTCACACCAACATTTCTTGGGATGGGACGAAGGTTGGAAAGAAACCGAGCATACTTACATCTCTGTTTCCTTCCAATCCAAAACCTTCTCCCACCGCCATATCTCCCCATGCCCTGGATCACTGGGATCCCCAGCCCTGGGCTGGCACCCAACTAGATGTTCTCAAAGTCCATCCTCTGATCCTCTTTCTCTCCCCCCCCCACTGCCTGGAGAACCTAAATTCAGTTGGACAATACCAATTCACAGCTTCTTCTATTAAAAATAATGCATACGGCTTTCTCAGACTATGCATAATTCCTAGACATTCCTCTGTTCAGTGTTGGAGGGAAGCTAAGCATAAGAATAGGTAGACTGAGTCATTGTAGTTTTGCTAGCCTAGGTATACCATATTCTCCCCTATTAATTACTGAAGTTTAAGAATAGATGGCCTTTGCCAAAATCATATCCTTTTAAGCAGGAAAATGGAGACTTACCCTAAAGTTCTTCAGACTTTTTTGTACAGATTTAGTAGTGTTTCCATTCTGAATGGGATACAGAATTCCAGACAATTTGTCTTACTAGAATGAGTTTCTAATCAGCCTTATTGACTAGAAACAAAGGACTGACAAAAAAAGACCAAAGGCAGTGGAGGGTGGTCCCTGAAAGCTGCGCATCCCTTTCAAGATGGTCCAATAATATTTGATGGTCCATACTATCAAGTGCAGCTGACAGATCCATAAAAAGTAACGAGGATGCATTGCCTCTATTCCGTTTGCAATTGGAGGTTATCCACCATAGCAAACAAAGCCGTCTCAGTCCCAAAAGCAGGTCTGAAAAACAGGTCAAGGGCAGATGAATCATCCAGGTATATATGACACTGCTTTGTTACCATCCAATCAATCACTATGTTCTGAAATGGGAATTTTGACACAGAAGATAATTGGAGAGATCTTTTGCCAGAACATTGGACAATTTCCTTCAGAGCCCTTATGACGTTTCCTTCTACTAAAGAAGAATTCTGGCAAGCAACACTGTTAATTTATCTCTTCAAGATTCAATCTTCAAGATGGGCAAAGATCTAATTTGCAGGTAGTGGCTGTCCATATCAGTAAGGCAGAGCAATTTAAACTATCCATAGAAAACTGGCAAGCAGAAGCTTCTGACACCACTGACAATGAATTTGTGGATAAACTGGCATCTAAGTCAGACTGGTTCTGAAAAAACTATATAAACAAAGAATCTTTCAAAAGCATCACAGTAGGCTGCCAGTCCCCAGGTGGCAGCAGGGGAACCCCCACTGGCCATGAGCCACTGACTGGCGGGAGAAACTCCACCCTCAGATGTCCTCATGCAACATTAGTAACACATCAATGTCACTTCTGGAAGTGATGACATTATGTCAGTGACATTGGAGGCTATGCTCTACTTTTGGGACAAGACTCTATGGTTTGTAGCCATTTTTTAACAAAGAGTTTTGCCCCAAAAGTAGAGTGTCGCTTCAGTGTTGCTGATGCAATAACATAACTTCCAGAAGTTAAATCAGCACATTGCTGACGTCCCTGGCTACCCTGGAACACCCCCCAAATCCCCCCACTGACAGGAGGAAGACATCTGGCAATCCTACACCATAGGGTGCAACCAAATTTTCTTCTACAGGGAGTTGGACTAAGATATTAACAAAACACAAACCACCTTGAAATTTAGACTGGAAAGATGCAACTGATTCAGTGGTGGTATAAGAGGACAAGTCTTATTTGCCACCATCATTGCCATTTCATTTGTTGTTGTTGTTCAGTCACACAATCGAGTCCAACTCTTCACGACCCCATGGACGATATCATGACAGGCCCTCCAGTCCTCTGCCATCTTCTGGAGTTTGCTCAATTTCATGTTCATTGCATCGATAACACTATCTAACCATCTCATCCTTTGCCATCCCCATTTTCTCTGACATTCAATCTTTCCCAGCATCAGGGTCTTCTCCAGTGAATGCTCGCTTCTCATTTGGTGGCCAAAGTGTTTGAGCTTCAGCTTCAGTATCTGGCCTTCCAGAGAACAATCAGGGTTGATTTCTTTTAGGATTGACTGATTTGATCTCCGTGTAGTCCAAGGGACTCTCAAGAGTCTTCTCCAGCACCATTATTCGAAAGCACCTATTCTTCAACACTCGGCCTACCTTACAGTCCAACTCTCACAGCCATACATTACTACTGGGAATACCATTGCTTTGACCATACAGACTTTTGTTGGCAGAGTGATGTCTCTACTTTTTATTATGCCATCCAGTTCTAACTCTCGCTTCTTAACCCTTATACAGGTTTCTCAAGAGACATGTGAGGTGGTCTGGTACTCCCATCTCTTTAAGGACTTGCCATAGTTTGTTGTGATCCACGCGATCAAAGGCTTTAGCATAGTCAATGAAGCAGAAGTAGATGTTTTTCTGGTACTCCCTTGCTCTCTCCATAATCCAGAGAAAGTTGGCAATTTGATCTCTCGTTCCTCTACCTCTTCGAAACACAGCTTGTACTTCTGGCAGTTCTCTATCCATGTACTGCTAAAGCCTAGCTTGTAGGATCTTGAGCATGACCTTGCTAGCGTGTGAAATGAGTGCAATTGTGCGATAGTTTGAACATTCCTTGACATTGCCCTTCTTTGGGATTGGAATGTAAAGTGACCTTTTCCAATCCTGTGGCCACTGTTGTGTTTTCCAAATTTGCTGGCATATTGAGTGCAGCACTTTAACAGCATCATCTTTTAAGACTTTGAATAGCTCAGCTGGGATACCATCATCTCTGCTAGCTTTGTTGTTAGTAATGCTTTCTAAGGCCCATTTGACTTTGCACTCCAGGATGTCTGACTCAAGGTCAGTGATCACACCATTGTGGTTGTCAAGGACATTGAGGTCCTTCTGGTATAGTTCTTCTGTGTATTCTTGCCATCTCCTCCTAATCTCTTCTGCTTCTGTTAGGTCCCTACCGTTTTTGTCTTTTAACATGGCCAGCTTTGCACAAAATGTCCCCTTGAGTTCTCCGATTTTCTTGAAGAGATCTCTAGTCCTTTTCGGCATCAAGGGACAACATAAGGGAGTTCAATTTATTAAATTTGCCAAATTTGATTATATTCAAAGATTTTCTGATATTGTCAGTTAATTACCTATTTGGTATAAACCCTGAGTGAATATATTTTGTTAAGACGTAACGCTAATACAGATGAAAAGAGTTTAAAATCATGGTTTAAGATTGAAATTGGCCTATAAGAGGCTGGGTCTAATTTGTCTTTTCCGCTTTTATGAATAACAATAATCTTCGCTTCTGACCTTGATGTAGGGAGGTTACCTTGTAACATGATATTATTATATGTTTTTAGCTAAAGCTGGAAGTATAGCGTCCTTAAATTTTTTATAGAATTTACTAGGTAAACCATCATTACCTGGGGCCTTATTTGCTTTTGTATTCTTAAGAGTGTCATTAAGTTCAACAAGTGTTATTGGATGCTTGTAGTGGTTCAACCACCATTAGGAGTGCACTGGTTATAGCTTGGGGAATTGTACTCTGTATAGCTTTGGATACTGTATAGCTTGAGGGATTGCACTCACTAGTGTTAGC